>CAWUFW010000258.1:2592500-5037975 GCA_963921515.1 Calotriton arnoldi
AACTAAGTGTCTATGGAAGTACCGCGAAGTCTGTACTATAAGGTTAGTTCTACTTCAAGCAGATTGAATTGCCATTTTAGTTCGAAAAATGGGAAAAAGTTCAATTTTGGGAAGAGTTCCAAGTTTTTGAAATATGAAGGCCAAATTGTTACTGCATCTCTGGAACACTGTGGGCTGAATCAGAGTCAGTTTACGGGTCTGGTGTAAACATGAGATCATCTATTTCTATAGACAAAATATCGTCCACCGAAGTTGGTGTCAGTTGGAACACCTCGTGTAGTAGATTAATTGCACAGAGATGTGAAGCATCGCTTTCAGCATAGGATGCCACAGCAATGTTCGCGTCCGTTGTTACCTGTGTGCCTGTAGATCTTTCTCGTACCTCAGCAGCAGCCGGAAGCGTCTGTGAGATCTCAATGAATGCTGTCATCAGGATTGGTTGCCTCTGGGGACAACACAGAGCATGGGCCGTTATCGGGACCAGCAGAGTATCGACATCCGTTGGCGTTGCTGATGGAAATGTTAGACAGGTGTCCAACACGCATTCTTCACCGCATAGCAGGCATCGTAGAACAGGTAAGATGCAATCTTGCCAGATTGGTCTGAATGACAGGAACCACGTGGTATTAAGGTCCCGTAGACGAGTCATGCCCAAAAGCTGTACTATTCGCTCACGGCACTTTCGTTCAAGGAGAGCTTTCTCCATTTCGCTCGGAGTGACGTCTGCGAATAGGCTGTCCATAGCGTAATAGCAGGAAGAGAAATAGAATTCCGGCAACAAGTGCTAGAATTAAAGGTATGCCACCAAACACCGAATGTGCAAAGTTTGGGATGATTCCGAGTATTGCCTGGAAAGGTGCTAACAGACCGGAACAGATGCTCTTAAATACATGTACAATTCCACTTGTATCTGACATGTTAAAGATACGTCCTATCATTTCCACGAAATGTATAGGGCAGTTTGTACGTATTAAAGTCTGTATCTCAGCCGAAGTCCTTGCTACTTGTAGATCATAGGTTTCTTTGGCCGAGGTCAAAGGCACTGTTTGCTGTAAAAGCATGGCTTTCATTCTGCTCAAAGTATCAAATCTTATAAAAGAGACGTTCAGCGAAGGCCACAAAGGCGACTCCCTGACTGTGTCTATTGGGGCAAACAATACTTGCATACAGCAAGTGACCCTGGAATTGACCATTACTAGATATGGGATGCCTGGCAACATGCCGCAGCAACTCTGATCATTCAACATGAGGTAACTCCCATTAGAAAGTTGTCCAAATGTTGGATTAATCACAGCAGCTGGTGTACCCTGCTGATGGTAAGACAAATTTGTCACAGAACCATTGCAAGTCCCGTGTAAAGAAATGTCCTGACATATAAGTGAACCGCTCAGTGCACGTTTACAGTGTGTACCGCTCAAAAACACTTCAGGATCCCCACTACAACATCTATATGTAAACGGTAAATCCCAAGATGTCTTAATGTATTCCTTACCCAACCTTTCATATTTGCCTGCTTGCATTTGTCTGAGGCAATACTGAAACTGAAAAGTAGTCACAGGTAATGTGATCTTGCCATGAATGAGCCATTCTGTAGCTGGTTTTTCTGCCACTGTGAATGGTAATTTTTCCAATTTTTCAATGCTCAGCACTGTATACTTTGCTCCCCTTTGTGCCAGTTCGATCTGTTTATCAGTTAGATTGTATTCTGCAAACAGAGCCGTTGTGTTGATAAAACGCCAAGGCACATAGCCCGCTCGCAAAGATTGCAGCGTCCAGCTTAACCCCTTCGATGCTCATGACGAGCTCAGCTCGTCATGCTGCGCGGTGGGCGTGTGCGCATGACGAGCTGAGCTCGTCACGACCACACCCGCGATCGGAATGTCCAGCACCTGGGAAAAATTCCGATCGCGGCGAAGCGGTTAATAACACAATAGAACGTAATTGAGACTGGCCTTGTTGTAACATCGCCAAATCTTGTTCCAGTATGTCGATAGCAGAGGATACAATGCCGTCCAATGAATATGTTCTGGAGGACAAAGTTGTTAACCCATTGTCGACCACAGTGAGTGTTTTCTCTAAATTAATACGATCAAGTTCACGTATTCGTTCTGCGGCCTCCATCTGTGACACTTTCCATGCTTCATTATAGGCAGCATAAATGCCGGCATATATGAAACGTTTTTGACGCGGTTTTCTTGGTCCAAGCAAGAATTTCCTAAGGTCTGCGTCTTCTTTAAGTAAGGATAAGTGTTGTTTCACATCCTGTAGTGTAGATTTCTGAAGCCAATCGAGGCATAATTTTCCTACACTGTATGTTGTTACTACCCCCGGATGCTGTCTTTGGACGTATCTTGGGTCTGGCCTATGAATAGTAAAGCCCTGAGTTGTATTCAGGAATCTTTCCTGACAGTTGTTCGTGTCTGTCGGCCAGATCAACCATTTTTTCCAATCAGGATTAGATCTGTTGAGTTGTAGTATATTGTCAACTGTCACCGCTGCCTGTGTATTATTATCACTTGCAGGTGTTGGTACAGAAGGTGTTTTCATCTCTTTTATCTTGGCTAATCCAAGACAAGATGTTTGTTGGACAGTTTCATTCAAAAACATTATTTGTTCAGGGATGATACAGGCTCTAAATAAAGCTTCTATTCCCTGCACTTGCCAATCTTTAGTACCCCAGACAGTTTTTGTATCTATTGTGTCTTTCCATAAGTCGAAACCCTGTCTAGACAGTTGGGCAATAAATGCTGCAGAGTAAATCTGTTTCGTATTTGTTAACATAATTTTCAGTCCTGTTTTGTTTACATTTTTATAGTAAAACGTTTCTGGATCAGATGTATTGTACCCTGAAAAATATGGAAACTTGTTAGCAAATGTTTTTGAACTACCGTGTGGTGGTGTAGGACAATGCTCCCATTGGTTAAACATAAACACATTTCTAGGGTATGCAGATTTATGCAAATAATGATGACCATAGTGGTTATAGCAATACAGCTGTTCATAGTCTGATGAACTCTCTAAATATTCATCTTTAGAAAATGCAGCAGATTTTTCTAGGTCAAACATTATGTCGTTAACAGTCTCAAAGTCCCAATCATCAGAATAGGTACTGGACGAAATGAGATCACTTAGTGAAATTTTAAACAAATGTGGAATGTTCAATTGTTCCGTCGGGCCAAAGATATCAAAATCTGTTTTGTCCCACACTATACCATCCTGTATAGGAACGGCTGTGATGTTCACTGCAGACAAGTCTCTTGCTTCACGATGGGAAGATTTATGAGGTTTCAAAAGTACGTTCACGTCTTTTCCTTCATTATTCACACGGATGTATCTGCCACTTATAAGCACGCTCACAGTTGTAACCAAAGCTAGCCAGAGCAGGAAAACAAATAGTCCAGATGTAATCCAGAGTTCAATCCATGGAGAAACCAAATAAGTCTTTTTCAGAAAGTGAAGAAAGTCTTGTACTTGCTGCTTGAATTTCAATGAAGCTGGCGTCGTTTCAGGTTCACTCGGATCTTCTGAGAACGTATCAAAGTTAATGAAATAGCCAGAAGCAGTTCTGTCAATTGTTGGAATTGCATCAGGATTTGTAGAAATCGCTGGAACCAGTTGATCACTTGCTACATTGGTGTAGACAGGTGTATTTGGACGAACTGTTACTTGATTTTCAAGAGGGATGAGTTCCATTGCATTATTGCTCAGTCCTTCATCTGTTACTGCTGAAGTCCCAAGTGTTATCAGTCGTTCAGTCTGAACCTCTTGGATAGTAGCGAGAGGAGTGTGTCTGCTACTTGGTCGGAGTCCACGAGGCCTACTATTTAATATTGGCCACATACTGTGGTTTGATGAGGTCGATGGGCACAAATCTTTTCTCCTTTCTTCCAGCAAGGGGCGGCAGAAGTACCGTTCTTGTTCCTTGAACTGCTAGGACGGGTACTGGTTGTCTGTAAGAAGGTCCAAATTCCTTCTTGTCCGCAATCTTTTCTCTGACTAGATCCCCAACTTTTGGAATCCAGACAGGCCTTGCTGGGACCGCCGGTTTTTCCCCAGTGGTGGTTGGCTGTAGGAATACGTTGCTTTGTTTCGTTCTTAACTCCTTCAGTTCCTGTAAAACAGCCAAACGATCTTTGATATCAAACGTTTTATTTTCCACCACTGTGCCTACGTCATCGAGATCTGGTACCCACATTCTTGTCCCAAATAGGACCTCATATGGAGTGACCCCCCCTAGAGAACTTCTTGGCAGATTGTTTAATGGGCGTTGGACCCCATAGAGATGTTTGACCCACCCGTCACCCGAACCTAATACCCTAGCTGTTATAGACTGCTTTATGTCCCGGTTTTTCCTTTCCACAACCGAATTTCCCTCAGGATGGAATGGAGAGGAGTACCGCAATGCAACGCCCAGACTGGCCATGGCTTCTTTGTAAGCCCGAGAGCTAAACGCAGGGACCTGGTCAGAATGTAGCGTGCCAATTGCGTATGTGCCGATAAAGACTCGCAAATCTTTTATAACAGTTCGAGCGTCAGCCGAGCGCTGAGGCCATATCCATAGGAACCTAGATTCAGTATTTGTGGGATTGCATTTGTCCAGAAGGACGCATGCGCGTAGATAGTCTAATGCTGTCTAACAGTGGTGTCTGTACTGGACAGCTACATGTGTAGCTTGGTGTCTGGTGGCTTTCTCGCTGTAATTTACAGTCTAAGCAGTTATTGATGAATATGTGAATTTCTGTATTCATTCCAGGCCATCAGTACATCTCTTTTAACGTCAAAATTGTTTTAGAGATCCCTTGATGTGACAGACCCTCCCCCAAATGTGTTTCATAAATCAAAGCCGCTCTACGTTCCATGTTTGGAATTACCCTATCCCCCACTCCAGGGATTCGAGCAAAAGGAACGTTGTTTGCATCAATTACATAAGAGTACTTGAGTGGAAACTTTTTTGGTAACGCTGCACTGCTGCCCTTGCTTGAAGCATTGACAGCCAACATTATCTCACCGTCTATTTTTATTTTTGAACGAGTGATCGCAGCTACGGAAGCCGTCTGAACAGCCCCCTTCGCGGCTTCGTCAGCCAATGAATTCCCTGCAACATGAACGCCATCACGTTGATGACTCAGTGTGTGGATCACGTGAGCCTTTGGTAGTTCGTTTTTCAACTGAACTACTTGTTCCCAAAGCGTTTTATGCTTGATTGTGCCACCTTTCGCATCTTTGAAACCATTTTCAAGCCAGTTTTGTATATATTCATTATACGACTGAACACAGTAAAAGGAATCACACACTATCAGTGTGGGGAATTCTCGATCTGTACTTTCAAGTGCCAGTTTGAATGCTTGTAGTTCAGCTCGCTGAGCTGTACAATCTCCTAGAGATTGAGTTTTTGTGACCATAGGTCTGAAGATGCCATCTCGCATGCGACCTTTAACAATTGCACACGCTGCACTGTAAGTTTGCTTACTCCCTGTTGCGGGCTGTGCGGATCCGTCAGTGTAAATTATGAATTCGTACTGATCGAGAGGCAGAATTTCAGTGGGCAGAGGACATTCTTGTTCATATTGCAGGAATGCTTGTGTTTTTAAATCAGGATCAAAAACATATTCAACATCTTTTGCAGCAAGAGAATTAACCCATTGTATCCATCTTGGATGTAATGCTTTAGCATTTGGTATGCTTGCTTTTGTGACCGCTTCTAAAGCCGGTACTGGGGTAACAACAATAATGCGTTTCCCTTGGGCTAGGGCTCTTTCTTTTGCTACAGCGGTTTGAACTGCTGTCAGAATTTTTTCAGTTGAAGTGAAGCGCATTTCCGCTTGTGTGTACAAATGAGATTTGTACACGATTGGTATTTTCTCACCCTCATTGAAGGTTAAGTAGGTGAATCCGCATTGACCCGAAATTATTCGGATCACTAAGTTGCGTTGACTTACGCGTGTTTGTAAGTGATTTGTTGCTAACATGTTAGCCTGTAGTGAACGCAAGATTTCTGTGTGTTCTTGTGTCCAATTCTTGATTGAAAAATCAGGTTTGATTAATGCGTAGAGAGGTTTAACCCTTTCTGCGTAGTTTAGTATGTATGTTCTTCCAAAATTTAGGAAACCCAGGATGGATTTTAAGTTATTTTGCGTTTTTGGAGGTTGGAGCAGCGCACACTTTTCTAAAAAGTTAGCTGCCAAGCTCTTGCCTTCACTTGAAAGCTCATATCCTAGAAATAGGACATTGAGATGGGCAATTCTGGATTTTTTAAAGTTGAATTTGTAGCCCTCGGAGGCGAAGCCCAGTATAATGGTGCTTACCCTATTCAAGTGTTTGTCGAGGTCATCGTCTGTCAGATATATGTCATCGACATAGGACAATGCCTCATTGTCATAAATTTGTAGTAACTCCGTTACCCTCGCTGAGAATAAACTTGGGCTGTTCTTGAACCCTTGTGGGAGTCGACAAAAGTGACGCTGGGTCCCCATTATGGAGAATGCTGTTAAGTACCTGCTTTCAGGTGCTATGTTTTGACAAAAGAAACCATTTGAGATGTCTAATGTGGTTTTATATTTTTTACGCACAATGTTATTCATTAATGCTGTGCTATGTGCATTTTGCACTGCAAATGTTTTTGAACAAGTGTTTAGGTGTCTGTAATCCAAAACTAAACGATATGTATTGTCTGGTTTGGAGACAGGAAACAAAGGATTGTTCATTGAGGAGGTGCATGTTTCAATCACCCCTTGGTATTCAAGTTGATCTAAGATCTCCCTGACCTGTTTTTTAGCTTCTTGCTTTATTGGGTACTGCCTTTGTGCAGTCGGTTCATGTTTCAGATGTATTTTATGGTGAGGTGAGTCCTCATCCCATCCTACATGATTTTTATATAATGCTGGGGCCTGGGCTACTGCCCATTTCCTGGCATATGTGTATTTTAGATGTCTTGGAATATGGTTGGAGAAGGCAGGCATAATAATGTCCTCGCCGTGTGGGCACTCCCTGACAAATTGTGGTGGCCAGTCTTTTTCTGCTAGAAGTATGTCATAGCCCCTTGAATGTTTTTCCCAAAAGAGTGCTTTCACCTATCTAGGTTTGTCTCCCTCCATCCGGAGTGTTATTTCATATAACTTTTGTGGAGTACTAACCCTGGTGTCTACAGTCTCAACTGTAATGTACTCATTCAAGTCCACTATCTCCAGAAGTTCCTTCAGGTTCTGGCGAGCTATTGTGACTTCTGCTGCACTGTCCAGCATTGTCTGAGCCCATTCTCCGTTCCTGAGTTGTGTTCTCAGTATTCTTGGCATGTCTGATCTTTAGACCTGCTACTTTCTTTTTGGAGAATTGAGGTTTTGTTTTGCTTTTTGTAGCGTGTTTTTCTTCTTTGGATTTCACGCGTTCTTCTCTATGTTCTGATCGTCCTCTTCTTTCCGAAGTCTGTGATGAGATCTGAAAGGGACGAGAGGAACGTGTATCAGTATCTTGATACCTGTCAGGTTTTCTCAAATTATCCCTATTCCTGAGGTTATACCTCCTTTCAGAGGGCTCCTTTTGAGGAGACCTACCTCGGGATTGAGAACGTTTTTCGTTTGAATGTTGTTTATTAGTCTCCCACTTCTTTTTAGAAGATGTAGGAGTTTGTTTAATAGAGTCCTTCTCAGGACTTTCAGATAGTTTCGGTTTCACTGGTCTTCCACCCAAACTATCTCTGCCTAATTCTGCATAAGATTGTTCAATTATTCTGGGTAGCTCTGTTTGATGTTCTGTAACATCGAATTCCCTTAATCGTTGGCGGATCACCACTGCTGCTGCCTCCCCTTTAATATTAGATAATATTATTGTTGAGACCTGGTCGAAATTTTTCAGTAATTTCATACCTAAATTTAGAGCAGGCTCTGCCCCATATTCATTTTGAATTTGTTTCAGGACATCTGGTATTACCGCAATTGACGGAATGCCATGTGTTTTAGTATAGATGGCAGCAAAGACTGAGCCCCAAGTGGTGCAGTCTTCCAGTTGTGGTGTGATCCCCATTGGTAAACTGATTGTTAGGATTCTGTGTTTCTCATACGGGCTAGTATTTGGAAATACTGCTTCGATTTGAGTAATTGTTTGAGCTATCCAGAATGGAATTTGCTGACGTTTTGTGGGCATTTTACCCATGACTGCGTATAGAGTCTGTGGTGTAATTTTTAGTGTATTCCCCTGTTGGGGAGTTTGATTTGGAAGTGTCAATGGTTGTTGGACTGTGAAAGTCCGCATGACATATTGGACCAATTGTCTATAGATTTTTATTAACTCTGTGAGTTGAGTAAGTAATTCCTCGTTTGACATTTCTTCAATGTCAGGATGAGGTGTGTAGCCGGCTAGAATCGGCCATGTTGCTCCTGGTCTACCTAGTGGACCGAGCCTGGTAATGTTTCTGTGATGTTTTAGGGCGCCTTTAAACCAGAGCTGATGCTCCTGGTATGTTAATGGAATTTCAATATCCTCGAAAGGAATATATTCCTCTGGTGGATCATCTTCTTTGTAGAAGTGAAACGTGTGTGTTACTGAATTTGATTCAGGAAATATTACCCATGAATAGAATACTTCTGTCTGAAAGGATTCGTGTGCCTCTATCACGAAAACTGCTCTACCGCCTCTTGGTGGTAGGCCATGTTTTATGAGTTTTAGAATGATGGCTCTTCTTAAGTTTTGAGGGATGTCTATAACACCCTCCTCGGTTTCAATAAAACCTGTGATGTTATAAGCTGTTGCAGCTGACTGATCCGCAGCTCCACCGTTTCTGGTCTCAGTGTCGGAGTCAGGTATTTTGTTGTTTGAAAAATGTAGAACAAGTTTCAAGGAAACAAAGATAAGGTGCACAATATTTTGGAACAATGTATCCTTCAACGTTGAGCAAACCAAACAGCTAATATATAGGGTGTTTCCCTATATAGCCGTGGCGGATACTTAACCCTGCCCACTCCAGACGTCTTTTGGAGTATATGGGTGGGGGTCTCTGAAAGAAAAAGGCACGGCTGAGTTACTCAGTATCTAGCGTTAAATTACCGCCTTACCAAACATTGGGCGCCATGTAGTGTAGCTCATATTTCCCTAATAGGCTCTGCGCATTGGAATAATATACCCTATAGGCTTGACATAAGACTGAGGTCAGTATGTCCCTATCGAGTATATTAAACTTAATTACTTGTGCCAGCTAGCTCAGAGGCCACTAGAAACTCCTTGACAACAAGAAGGGAGTAGTTTCTGGCAGCCGCAAAACATGACAACTTTGTTTCTCTTTAGAATCAGAACGTGTCCCAGAGTCGTAGAAACAATAGATAACTATTTCACTCAGCTCAATCGTGCATACTTAGTTTTCCACAAAGTTACACAGAAAGAATAGACGGGCGTTTCAATAAAAGATTTATTGAACAGTCTTGTTTCTCGTGTAAGTTATATGTGCTGTTATGATCACAAGACAGTATGCGGGATAAATAATGTACAGCGTAAGCAGTAGAAATAAATAGTACTGCGATAGCATTATCTTTAGCAGATATTCATTTACATAAATAACACAGACTAAAAATGCGAGTACTCATACGATGTGTTTCTAAGCTAGTTCTACCCCAATGTACCTAACCTAACCTAGGTGTAGGGAGAGGTATGAAGTAGGTGAAGTATTCCTTACTATGGTATACTAAGAGTATGTTAAGTCTAGTATGTCTAGTATGCCAAGAGTCCCTCTAGGTTCTAGTCAGCTCCATACCTTAAGAATGAGAGAGGTGGGAATCTCTTGCCAGACTCAAACTCCAACACCCCGCAAGGGAAGTTAAATCACTGGAAGCTGGATTCTCTACGTGCAGGGATGACAGCGTCTTCTCAGTGCGTCAGGCCGGGAAACGGGCTCCTCTGAAGTCGAGGTCTCCTCTAGTTTACAAGGGCTAGGGAAGGTATATTTATACCTGAGAGGTACCTCAGAATGTTAGCATTGATGTGAATCGGACAGCGGAAGACGTCATGAATGAACCCCTAAGGTATAATAGTTCATGCATAATAGATGAGTCCTGGAAGAAATCAATAGTCCTGTGCTAGGGAAACTCCTGAAGCCTAAGGGTCTGTTCTTCAAGAACTCGTTGTGACGTTAGGGTGGACGGATGTCGGAGACCATGCCTGTATTTGGAGTGCACGGTTTAATGCCTAAATAAGGACTTGGATTTTATGCCTATATAAGGGCAGGACGAATTGTGCCTATATAAGGACATGATACAGGAAAACCTATATACGGACACCCTAAGAGGAATACAACAGCAGATTGGGCAGATGTTAGATCTAACCTATACCTCACTGATGAGACTAACAAGACCAAAACTAGTCTGGGGTTCCTTGTGTTCCCTTTTGAAGGAGGCCTCATCTTGCAGTTTGAGTCTGATGTTTCCTATGATGATCAGAGGTGGTCCTCATTTACATAGGTTGGACCTCTGTCTAGAGTGACACAGTGGATGAAATACAATGAGCTTGAATGCTACCCAAAGAGAATGCCATTGGTTTAGACTATTTGTAAGCATTCCTCCCATCACCTTTTGAGTGTTTGCTGAACCTGCCTCTGCCATTCTCTGGATTTTTAATTGAAAACCACCATTTCTTCTGGTATTCAGATTTCTAACTACCACTAGAGGCTGTAGAGTTTGAGTCTGGCAGCAGCCGACTATCTGGAATCGTATCAAAGGTGAAGAGCCAACTGCCTCCCTAAACTATTGTTGCTCCGATTGTAGGGGCCAGATTATTTTGCTAGTTAGATACACTGCAAAGATTAACACTGTAAAGTCCCCCCACATCCACCAATAGTAAGAATTTGCAGTGCAATAGGTCTTGCATTAGTGAATTTTTTAGCTATTGGCGTTGCAAATGATAATTTGTTTTGTTCTTTGAAAATATCCCAGCAGTAGCCTAAGTAATAAAAAAAATCCAGAAAGCAAGCAAAGGGTGCAGTACCATATGCTGTTACTAGGTGTCCCTGTGGAGTTGTAAAGTGACCTCTATTAGCCACATAAGGTACTGCACCCTTAATGCAATTATAAAGCGAAATATTGCAGCTGAGCATATGTTTTTATTGGAAGAGAGAATGTTGTTAGTGTGTGATGTAAAAATGCAACATTGTTGTGGGGTATTTTTAAAATGCATGCTAACAAAAAATCTCACTTCTGATAAAGAAATGGAAACGTATGCTCAGCTGCAATTAATTTTTATATATAATTGCATTAAGGGTGCTGTACCTCATGTGGATAATAGAGGTCCCTTTACAACTCCACAGGTATACCTAGTAAAGAGGTCCCTCCAGAACTCCACAGGGACACCTAGTAACAGCCTGTGGTACTGCACCCTTTGCTTGGTTTGTGCTTTTTGTTTTCTTACTTATGCTACTGTTGGGATATTGTTTGTAAAAGAAAAAAGTAACAAATTATTTAAATAAAGAATAGCAAGTCTGGCACAAAAGTGTGTTGTTTGTAAGCAGGGGTTCTCCTGTGTATGTAGTATTGTGATATGGGGTCATTTTTCTCACCCAGAGCGCACTGTAAGGCACCACCGACCATGCCACCACCAGAGATCACCACATCGTACAGGGGAGGGGAATTTGCGGTACAGTTGCCTTTGTGGGGAGTCTTTGGTGTGAGGACTCAGTTCAGAAGCCGAATTCCTGGTGGGAGAGTCATTTCCAGTTGGGAGAGCTCAGCAGCCTATATTTTAATAGGAACAGAGGCTGCTGCTGATTGAGCTCCTCCTGTGCCTTTCAGGGGCTGCTCCCTGCACCTCTTCTGCTGTTTGTGTTGGGACTGGGAGAGGACAGCCCCGGAAGGCAGCAAACAGCGGAAGCAGTTACTGGAGCTCAGTAGCCATGCAGAGGGAGCAGCTTGGACACTGGCAGCTGATTAAGGAACCTCCTGCATCCCTCATCGCAGTTTTGATTGTTTTTAAAACATGTGGGCGAGCCATGCCGCACAAAAGAAAGGTGTGTGGCCTTCATTGTGAATGATTAAGCGTGCCATGGAAAAAATTGAACTTTAATAAAAACATGTGGGCGAACCACGCAGCACAAAAGAAAGGCACACGGCCCTCATTGTTAAAGTTTACAGGAGTGTGAGCTTTGTGCTAACATCGCATGGTAAAGAAGTGAAATAAAACAAATAAAAAACACAACAAGCGCAGGCTAAGAAAGTGAAATGAAAAAAAAACCCTCAACTTTAATTTTTGGAACAACATGTTGGGGAAGTGCACAGCTGTTGTGCCTGCAACAGCAGGTACGATGACGAAGTGATTAACAAAAGAGTGTTTACTAACAGTTAATGAAATGTCCTGAGTAAGGACACATGTAAGAGGGACTGTTCATATGGGAGGTTACAACAGGAGAGAAGGAGGGACTAACAAACAAATAAACCAATGAAATAAAAATAATTTTGAAACACACTGCAAGCAGCCAATAAAATATATGGGCAGAACATAGGCAGAGCTTAATGCCAATATCCTGAATACAGCATGTCTTGAAAAGACAGCGCAAGCGCTGCCTAGGCGAAACCTAAAAATGTTCGCATGCTGGATCAGCACTGCGAAGTCTCCCACATCCACACAAAAACACTTTTCACACGCTGATTCCAGTAAGAGGTAGTGCAATAAAAGAATGAATCTAAATTATTAAAGCTTTGGACAGCTGAAAGTTGGCATGAGCAGGAGGAAGAGCAGCACCCGGATTAGGATGCTGGCTCCCAAAGGATGGTACAGGCACCTCATGTAGAAAATAGCATTTATGCCCACCTCTCACACCCTGTAGGCAGACCATGAACTACCTTTAGTTTCCATCCTAATAGGAAGACAAAATTTAAAACTCCCAATGACGTTGCAGTATGACCAACCAGGTGTAGCCATTCTTGGTGATGGTGATGTATTACTGTTCTAAAAGACTGCGGAGGATTCTGATCAGGAGGGCGAGGGCATGGTTCCTAATACAATTACCAAAATATGATGAACCCTTACTCAACATAGATTACCAACTGATTTATATCAGTGAATAAAATGCAGTCTGTATGCATCATGTTGCTAATACTTATTTTATCCATCACAGTTCATTACTTTCCTCAAATATATGCCGGTGTATCAACTACAGATAATTTTGATACATAACATGTAACAAAAAACACATACAAATATAGATCAACAAATGTGTAAAGTATATACAATTATGTGAAAAACACAAACAAAATCTCACAGACAATTGATACTACGTGAAGAATTAATCACTGTCTCTCTGATATGTTAAATGTACATGGATTTCATGCTAAGCATTTATAGATTGAAAAAGAGTTCATTTAATGTTGTCCATATGGGGGTACTTTCACAGTGTCAAATATTTAAGTCTATGTCAGTTTGAATTATGTTGATCAGGACCTTAAGAGTTCATACAAATGGCACCAAGGTACTCCACTGTTAAGCCTATGAGTTTCGATCTTTGTCGGGGGTCCCACAGTTAAATGAGCTTTTCCTCTGGGCTCATTAAATATTTGCAATGCAAGTCAAGAATATCTAGAGAACATTAGATAAAATTAGGTATATTGAAGGGTCTTGATGTACCTTTCTTATATTCATAAAATAAAGTTGGATGAGAGGCATACCCAACGTTCCTTGTCTGTGCATTTCTGTGGAAAATGAAAATAAAGTGTGGACCGGGGGGGACGACGAAGCAGAAGAAGTGATTGGTATAAGATCTGTTTCTGTTCCCTCTACCTTCACCTTTGCGTTCTCATCTGCTTTCACTAATCGATGATTGACAGGAGGCTACATGGAGAGAGACTTCAATTAAAAGATACTTTGGTTTGCTTCTGAAATGATACATCAGTTGGTTACATTTATTCCTGAAGACGTGCGTGTTTATTTCCAGCATGAGGGCACTTTACTCGTTGAGCCTGACGTCGTCTGTCTGCCGTACTGTAGCAAGCGTGTGTCGTGCGTGGTAGTGAACACCTTCTTGCTTTTCAGAAACACTCTGCCCAAGTTGCAGGCGCAGCTTGACCTCGTTCTTTGGCCAGCTTGTCGCATCAGTGTATCACCCTTGGTCACGTGCACCCCCTGCTTTCCAAAGACACCAGTCCAGTTGCTTAGTCTAAGTATGTGGCAGCTTTCTGGCTCCCTTCAGTGGTGCTCATCATCTATTGCTGAGTGTCTCTCAGTATTCAAATACTGCCCACATCATCATGGATGGCTGGGATATGTAGTTTGTTAGAAAGTTCCATACTTGAAATGGATTTCAGTACTTGTTTTGTCATTTTGTTGTCTTTTCGTTGTCTCTGTAATACTTGCAATTTAAGGGACCATTAATAGGTGTTTCCTTAGGTAACCATTTTTAGGTCTCGCTGAGCCAGCCCATGCGCTGGTCTGCGAGACATTTAGTAAGGGGCTTTTCAAAGTGCTACCAAAGGCTTTTTCCGGCCACCAGCGTGCGGTTACGCGTGCGTGCACGCGCACAGCCGCCATCTGCCTCCCTGCCAGCGCGATCACTGCTGCGCGTGCACCACTCGCGATCACTGCTGCGCGCGCACCACTCGCGTGCTTACCACAGAGCGCGTCATCGCGATCACTTTCGCTTTCACCGCGATCGCGATCACTTTCACGGCCGCGCGGCCGTTACTTTTACGGCCGCGCGGACAATGCTTGTTTCTGTCGTTCTTTCCCCTCCAGCATCAGATTTCCTTGAGCTCCTTTTTTTTCCACCTGTTCTCCTTTTCGCCGCTTCCCCTTCCACCTTCTCACCATTTCACCCACTCACTTAGCCCCCATCTCTTCGCCTCCTCGCCCCTCTGATCTCCCCTTCTCTCATGCTCGTCGGCCTCCCCTTGTCCGCCTCTATATATTCCTGTTCCCCTTCGCCCCCACCTGTTTCCCCGCTGCTGACCCGCTCTCATCTCGCCCTGCACCCCCTTCTCGCGGCCTCTCTGCACACCGGCCTCTTCCTTCCAGTCACATAGACTCCCTCTGGCCTCTCTTTTTCCTCGTTCCTCGATATCTCTCCAAGGCCTTTCGCTCACCCACTTCCTTCTTCCCCCATACCTCATTTACCCACCTGCTCACTGTCTCACTCCCTGTCTGCATCGGTTTCATCCTCAGTCACTTTCTCTCGCGTCTCCCCTTTTCACAAGCCCCATCCCTGTCTCTCTCTCTCTCGCTCCCTAATGCCTTCTTTTTCTAATATATTTACATCTCTCTTACTCACCTGGCTCCTCTCTTTGCTTCGTTTTGCTACCTCCCCTCCCCACTCCTTTACACCCTTCTCACCTGTATCCCTCCCTGTGCCGCATTCCCCCTGTCACACCTGTCTCCTGTTTCTCTTCCTCTCTCTGCTACATTCACCCCTCCCCACCTTGAAACCCTCCTGCTCGCCCCTTTTCACCAGAGCCCCCTTTTGAATCTCTCTGCGCCCTCCCTCCTTTCGCGCCCACTCTCACCCCGTTCTCACCTTCTGTCCCTTCTATCCCTCCACACTCTCCCCCCCTCTCACCTGTATCCCTCGCTGTGCACCCCCGCCCCCTCCTCTCGCTACCAGCAGAAGTTGCTGCCCTCATAAGGGCCCCTCTGACTTTAGCCCTGTGCGGCCGCCCCTCGGGCCCCCGCCACCTCGGGATCGGCTACTTCCCTAGTGAGACCTGCATTTGGAATCATTAGTTGGTGGCGGAGACTGGAGCTACTGTGTTTTCTCTTTCCAAAAATAACACTTTATTTTTAAACTTCGAAACAGGCGCTTGTGACTTGGGGCCCTGCATAGTTGTTTGTAGAGGGTCCGTAAAAACTGCTGACAGGCCTGGTGCTGCTAGACGCTCCTCATGCTCTGCCTTGCACCCTTCTACCCCTCTGCCTTGCACCCTTCTCCACGTCTGCCTTGCACCCTTCTCCCCCTCCGCCTTGCACCCTTCTCCCCCTCTGCCTTGCACCCTTCTCCCCTTCCACCTTGCACCCTTCTCCACCTTGCACCCTTCTCCCCCTCCGCTTTGCACCCTTCTCCCCCTCCGCCTTGCACCCTTCTCCCCTCCACCTTGCACCCTTCTCCACATCTGCCTTGCACCCTTCTCCACATCTGCCTTGCACCCTTCTCCCCTTCCGCCTTGTACCCTTCTCCACCTCCGCCTTGTACCCTTCTCCACCTCCGCCTTGCACCCTTCTCCCCTCTGCCTTGCACCCTTCTCCCCTCCACCTTGCACCCTTCTCCCCTCCGCCTTGCACCCTTCTCCCCTCCGCCATGCACCCTTCTCCCCTCCGCCTTCCATCCAAGCATTGGCATAGCCAAAAGGTCTCGCTTTTGGGACCTTATAAGTATTTAGTTAAGCAGCACAATATCCTTGGTGCAACAACACCAACTGTTGCATGGCTAAACACTTACAAGGTCCCAAAAGCGAGACCTATTGGCTATGCCAATGCTTGTTTAAATAGGATTGATGTCACTTTGTATTCTTGACGGGGTGTTATAGGTTTACTTTGTGTCCCATTGTCCTCATCATAATGATACATGCTTGTGGATTAGTCACTAATGCCTGCATTTGGACGGTGAATTCAGGGAAATGTAGTCCATCAGGTTATTGCGTTCCACATCCGCTCACTTCTTAATGATGTGTGTTATAGGTGTGATTTGTGTCCGGTAGTCATCCTCATAATGATCCATTCATGTGGATTGTTTATGGTGAATGCTGGGAAATGTACTCCAACAGGTTATTGAGTGCCACACCCCTACCTTCTTAATGATTTTCATGAGCAATTAGTCCAGTTGTATTTGCGTTTCTCAGTCTGCTTTCAGACTAGTATTCAGACCGCGTACTGTGTTTCAAGTAATTAGGTAACTTTCATTACCTCCTCATAAGTCTTCCTTGCCACATGACTAACCTAGTGAGCTTCAGCTCCCCAACAGAACTCTCCAAGCAAATTAGCGCTCTAGTCCTCCCATCCCTCCCTAACATGGTTGACCACCTTCACCCCAGACCTAGTACAAGAGGAGGCACGACCCATCCCTCTTCCTGTTTTTTAAGTTTCTGCGTTGTAAACTCTTCAAGCAAGTTGCAGGTAAGTGGGGTGCGGTCGTGCTTTAGCAAGCCCATATTCGCAGTAGGCAGTTCTGCTATGTGAACTCACTTAATGCATGTTTGCATTATGTGGCGCTTATATATCTTTGTATGCAGCACCGAGTGTGTTTAAATATGCATTATAGAAGCCCTGCTATAGCGGGCGCTTACCGTAATTTTTTGAAGCCGTGCTTCAGTGGGCTCATGGCCTGGAATATGGGGTAAAGGCTGTGAGCGGCTCTGGCACCATGTGCGGAGTCCGATTCCGGCATGGTTTTCTCGGTCTACGATGCCATGCCATGTGTTGGGACTGCGGGCGGGTGTAATTACTCCAGCTACGCGGCTCTGGCGCTCCTTTCTTTCGTTTTGCCGATTCATGCCCGCATGCCGGCAAGTCGGGTTACAGCTGGTCACACCGCCGATGGAATGCGGCCTGTGGTGACAGACGCTGCGGTATGGAAGGGTCCTGCAGCATATAAAAAGACCTTGGCGACGGCGGTAGTCGCCGAATCACATATAGAATAAGCTTGGGACTGCGGATGTACCAAGGGGCTATTGTGTCTGGGGATGACTCGTCCTCGGTTCCGGTGGACATGCAGGAGGAGTCGGCGGTCAAGTGCACCAGCACCCCAGCCAATGTCTCCATTAGAGCGTCTGGCTATCTATCGTACCCTTTCCGGTCACTCTTGGAGGACTTTTCAGGGTCTCGCAGAGGTTATGGAGCAAGGGGTGGATATCATGCCTACCCTGGCAGTGTTGGTGCAAAGGACCATGATGTTGTCAGTCATTTCTTTTGATAGTTTGTGGGCAGTGGCAGCATCTGCAAGCGCTGCCACTCAGGCCGGAAGACAGGTCTGGTTGTGAACTTGTTGGGCAGAAGGCTCTGCTACTGATGGTCCCCTTTTTAGGGGTAGAGTAGTTCTGCATGCCATTGGGGGTACTGGTGAAGGTGTCTGTGGAGGACAAGAGCTGTTGCCCTCGGCTAGGTCTAGTGGAAGGTTCTTTTGGTAGCAGGAGAGCCTTTGGTCAGTCGACGCTTCCATGAGTAATCACCCATTTCGTAGAAGGGGACGCGGCCAGTGTGTCTCTTTCACAAATGGATCCTGGTCTCTGCATTTCAATAGTGTCTCAAGTCATCAACCATACTCCTGGCTATCTGTACGGCAACGAGGTGCAGGTTCCGGTTGGGGGAAGGTTGCCAAGGTTTTTGGAGACATGCCACAGTTTGGTCTCTGTCCAATGGTTGTTGGGGTTAATCGTCCGAGTTATTTGTACTCAACCCCCTTCCATCCTCTCCTGCAATGGGAGGGGCCCGTTAGCTGGTATTCGAGACCGGCTTGCAAGGCGGGCAATAGGCCCGGTTCCTCCGAGTTAGTGAGTTCAAGGAGTATGTTCACTTCTGTTCCTGGTGTGGAAGGCATAATGGGTTTTCTGGCCTGTGCTGGACTTAAAGCGAGTCACCACATTTGTTCCTCATGTATTATTTAGAGTGTTGTTTTTGCAGGGGATTCTTCCTTTTTCTGAGTCAGGGAACGGTGGTGACATCATTGGATTGGTTGTTGGATGCTTATCTCCACATGCCATCCTGCTGGCCTCCCAGAGGTTTTACAGGTTTTGCGTGGGTTCAGAGCATTGTTAGTTCTAGGTTCTCCCTTTTGGGTTTACTTCAGCCCTATGGGTTTTCACATCAGTTTTGGCACCTTTGGTGGGGATTAGTCATAAAGTGAGGATTGAGGTGTTTCCATATCTGGCTGACTGGCTGATTTCTGCTTCTTCTCTTTCTGAGGGTACTTTTCGCATCCAGGAGGTATTTGGGATTCTGGAAGTCCATGGCTTCCTCATCACCAGCTGGGAGTCTATGCTTGTCCCCACGCAATGTCTGGTGTTCAGTGGGGGTCACCTGGACAAGGTCAAGGGTCAGGTTTTTCTTCCGGTGGATAAGAGGGCAACTTTAAGGTGGGACATGAGTTTTCTGCTTGATATGGTTGCTGCTCCTGTGTCTCTGTGGTTGAGGTTGCAGGTGTTGATGTCAGCAGCGATCAATGTTCTTTCATGGGCACGGTTGCTCATGTCCCCTTGGTCACTCATCTCCTGGCTCATTGGCCCCTTTGTTCCAACGATTATGACCAGTCTGTAAGTGTTTCCTCGGTTCTGGGTTGCCCTGGAGTGGTGGTTGGACGACATCCCTCTACCTGATATACTTCGTTTTCAGGTGTCTCCTTCTCGGGTGCTGACCATGGATGCCAGCAAGTTCAGCTGGAGGGGTGACCTTGGAATCTTGGTCTGTACAGGGGAGGTGGGATCTCCTGCAGGATGGTTGTTCTTCATACTTCAGGGTACTGAAGGCGGTTCAGATGGCCTGTCTGGTGTTTGGGTCTTTCCGTTTGGGACATCATGTTCGAGTCCAGGCGGACAATCAGGTTGTGATGGGTTATCTCGATCACCAGGGGGGTTGCAGGGTTCAGTCCTTGTGGCTCCTGGCTCAGGAGATTCTGACCTGGGTGGATTGTACTGTGTTGTCTCTGAGGGCGGTGTATCTCTTGGGTAGGGAGAATTGTTGCGGCGGACCACCTGAGCGGAGTTTCCCCCATGAATTTGATCTCTTTGTCAGCGGAGGTGTTCCATGTATTGCAGACGAGGTTTGGGTGTCTGGTGTTGGTCTTATTGCAACCACGGACAATGCTCTACTGCCCCGCTTCTGATAGTTTACTCTCTGTCCGGGGGCATGGCGAGTGGATGTGATGTCGTTCTGGTAGCCAGACGGTCTGCTTTATGCTTTTCCTCCGATCCCCTTGATTGCCAGGGTGCTGTGCAAAACCCGCCCGGAGAAGGTTTTTGTTCTGTTGATTGTGCCGGGCTGGGTCCACCGCCCATGGTATCCTCTTCTGCGGGAGCCTGCGGTCCTGGAGTGTCAGGTGATTCCTGACTCTCCGTATCCTCTGCGGGGTTCGCCTATCCCTGTGGGGGTTCTGCGGCGGCTCCATCTTCTGGCCTAGCTTTAGGTAGTGTGTGTCTGTTGTCCTGTGGGTGCTCTGCTGAGGTGGTAGGCCTGTTTCAGGGCTCCAGACACCCGGCGACTCTTTGCTCTTATTCCTGGCATTGGGGGTCCTTTTCTAGGTGGTGTGTCGCTGAGGAGCTGGACTCTGGTTCAGTAAATCCTATCAGGATACTGGATTTTCTGTTGGATGTTCTTTTTATTGGGCATGGCTCCTTCTGCTCTTCGGGCACAGTGGGATGCTTTGCAAGCTTTCCGTAGTCCTCAATTGGATGTGCTCAATCCATTGGTGACCTGGTTGATGCGTAGTTTTTTTCTTCAGATTGTCCTGCCCCAGCCTGGGATCTCCCATGGTGTTGCAGGAGCTGCTGGCTGCTCCTTTCATACCCTTGAGGTCGGTGGATGTGGAGTTCTTGACCATGATGGTTGTTTTTTTGATGGCCGTTGTGTCCGCTGGTTGTATTGGGGAGGTGGGGTCTTTTTTGAGGTCACTGCCCTTCTTGCACGTGTTGCTGAATCGCATTGTACTGAGATCTGATCCTGAGTTCTTGTCTAAGGTCCCCTCCATTACCAATTGTTCCAGGGAGGTCTTCTGCCCACCTTCTCTCCTGTGCCTGGGTCTGGGGTGGATGCTGTTCTCCCGCTGTTGGTTGTCAGAAAAGCCGTGTTGGTGTATCTGTAGAGGACCATGGCGTTTTGCACATGTGATGGTTTGTCACATTTGGCCCTGCGCAGTCGGGTCATATGCCTTCTCTTTCCACCTTGACTAGGTGGTTCTCACAGACGATCCTTCTGGCTTATGGGTCACAGGCGTTGGAAGTGTCTGCCAGAATAAAGGGGAGTTCTGCCCGTAGTATTACTGTCTCCTGGGCTTCTTTCAAGGGTGTCTTGATTGGGAAGCTTTGTATGGTCGCATCGTGGGCCTCCCCTTACATGTTCATGGACCACTAACGGTTGGTGTTAGGTGGTTCCGATGCTGGGGGTTTTGCTGAGGCTGTTCTTCAGGCTGGCTCTGCCTGCGATTGACTGCCGCCACCTGTTGGGCGTCTGTTTGTTTTTGGAATACAACTTTGTTTCTGCCTCACATGTTGTTTTTTGTTGTTTTTTGGTGACCATGAAGCCGTATTGTCTTTGGTATATTCTCACTATGTTAGTCATGTGGCGAGGAAGACTTAAAAAGAGGTAATGCCCCGGTTACTTACTGGTAATCTTCATTACTCCGAGTGTAGTCTTCCTCGCCACACGAGTTCCCATCCCTCCCTTCCCTGTTTGGCTATTGGCTTCCTGTTGTTTGGGTGCTGAGGCTTGGTACTTGAACAGGAAGTGGGATGGGTCATGCCTCCTCTTGGACTAGGTTAGGGGTGAAGGAGGTCGGCCATGTTAGGGAGGGATGGGAGGACTAGAGCGCTAATCTGCTTGGAGTGTTCTGTTGGGGAGCTGAAGCTCACTATGTTAGTTATGTGGCAAGGAAGACTACACTTGGAGTAATGCGGATTACCGGTAAGTAACCGGGGCAATAAACTTGCATAAGGTTACATAGTGATAGAATACAATGGTTAATTGGATGCATGGAAACTAGTTTAGGGAGATAATTCTAATGTGGCTGATTTCTGAAAGTTAATTTAAGCCATTCCAAACAGTGCATAATTTCAGTCTCATCTTTGCCTCAAAGTGAAATGTAGTTGCCTCAGTGTAATATCCTCTGGGCACTGCATGATTTAATATGCTCTAAGATATACTGACTCGAGATTGTTGTGTTGAACATAATGATGTATCAGTGGTGCAGCTATGGTTTTACACCTTATTTGTGATTTATGTTGAATGATCCACTTTCTGATTTCTTGGGACATTTTGCCTATGTAGGCTTTATTACAGGAACACATAATTATATAAATCACATTTTTGGTTTACAGTTTTGAATTCCAAATGGCTGGTTTTGATGATGTTGTGAATAATTTAATTTCATTAAATAGTTGTTGAGCAGACGGAACAATTACCACACATGTGGTGCCCCAATACCGGTGGTAGACCAGACATTGATCGCAGTGTGAGCATCAGCTTTTTTAATTCTGTGTTTGACTGAACACATTATCTTCAAACTTCCTGTTTCTCTTTAGAGCAAATAATGGAACTTTTAGTGATGGATCAAGTTTTTTCACTATATGGCAATTTTTCCTTACAATCTCTTTGATTAGTGTGGGTATTGAATACAATAACACATACAAGTTGGTCATTTAGTTATTTTTCTTTCAGTTGAAGCAAATATTCTCTGGGGGTCTTTTTAAAGACTTGCTGCGAGCCTGTGCACACGTCAACGTAACAAAGTGGAGTAAGTACTCTTTCTTTCAAAGTTCTTTCATACCAAAAACAATCTGTATTTGAATAAAAACAGAAACAAAGTGAACAATCTTTTGTGTTGTGTTCTTCTTTTACTGGTGATCGATTGCCCAGTAAAAGAAGAAGGCTGGACAAATCCGCAGGACCCTGGTCCAAATTAGGGGGGTTCTGGGTGTTTCCCCCTCCTGTTAGCACCGTCTCACACACCCCTAACTACCATTGATACACGTAGACCCGTTGCAGGTGCCCTCGACAGACCACATCTGACCAAAACCCTGTCTTTCGTTTGCGTCTTTTTAAAGACCTCTGAAGTAGATTTTAGGTTTTGTCTGCGGCAACTCATGTGCTGTCGAGGAAATCTGTTAACCAAAAAAGCAAGCATTTGCAATGCAATCGGTCTCGCCTTTGGGACCTTATAAGTATTTACCGATGCAGCACATTATCGCACATTACTGCAACGTTAACACTCGCCATTATCATCATTCCAGGCTAACACCATAACAGACGAATTGTTCCCATCACTCCTAAGAAAGTTTTTCCCCCTCTTCAAATCATTAAACCCATGCAAGGACCACTAAGAACAGTCCAGCCCAAACTGCCAAGCAAGTATCTCCCTGAATTTAAGCATACCATCCATTGCTTTTTTTTAACACTTCATTTTATTCACCAACAGCAGCAAGGATGCCAAATGTTATTCCACACAGGGCGCTATCTTAGCAAGCGCAGAGTATGCGCATGCAGGTGCTGAGACATGTTCCGGAGTAGCGTGCGACTCGCAATGAAGCGCTATATAAATACAATTACAATTACATAACACACACACAGTGGTTGGTGGCAGGGGCTGGAACAAATGTGCAAAAGCTGTCACCACCACGTGCAAAGACTGTGACTGAAACACATGCAAAAGCTTTGACTGAAACACAGGCAGGCACTGTGAGAAGCAAAAGCTGTGACAGAACATTCAGGAAGTCCGAGAGAAACTGCACAGGCAGGAGATGTGAAAGAAAATAAAACTATTAAGATGCAACTCTGCACCAGTACCATATCCTTTCAATGTCTTTTGCCCCTTCCTTTGCTTTTCGGTTAACCATGCCCTTTGATCCACCATACTTTTCAATTAAAAATATGTCTCATCTCTTTGCTTTAACTCACTTTACCAGCACTACATATCAAACAAGTGTGTTTTCAAAGTTTATTTCCACAGTCTTTTTTCTTCTGGTCCCAAGATTTGTAGGAAGCTCTGAATAGCATCAGGGGTGAAATTACCTGCTCCTGTTAGGCCAAGAAGACTGAGTGGTGTGCGTGCTTTACAACACAGTTTTGCAGTTGCAAACCCTGTCGTTTGCAAAAACACAGATTGTACAAAACCACTATTGCAAGTCTTTGATAGCGAAAGGGGTTCAGCAAAGCTCTCCAAATCACAATTAGGTTAGTGTGTGAAAAGGACGTCCCCTTCCTAATTGCGTGCCCTGATGAGATGTATTAATGGCTTGTGACGGCAACTGCAGATGCAAACCTCCTATGAGATACAGACAAGTATATCATTTACAAAACCACGGATTCCCCTTTTAAAATTGTTTCAGGTGGGCCTCAAGGGCGCAGGGTTAAAGACAGATGTCTAGGGATCACTGTATGATTCACCTGCTCTCTTACCAAATATATTTTTTTTAAAGCAGCCAAAGGCTTCTAAGGAACATAGGCTGCTTTAAAAAATAGTTTTCCATTTGGGAATGTGAAGGTAGGGATGGAGGTTAGCTATCCCTTGCAGAAGAAAAGACAGCGGAAGTTAGATTCTAATTGGGAGAGATTAGTGCAGGTATCCAATCCTCTTCAAACATAACCCCGAATATGTTTGGAGTTCATTTGAATGCGACTACACACAGTTAACATTTTTAGGGGACGATCTACTTTAGTGTTCCATCCGCTTGAAGGCATATTAAGAGTTGTGAATCAGAGGTTCCTGGTTAGTATTTAATGTTGAAATCCTCTCTCCCCCACCGCCCCCAAAATACTGACAGAGCTACATGCTGGGCATGACATCATGAACACCAAAACTATAAGCAAATAGGCAAAGTGCACTTATTACTACTCGTGATTTAGTGTAATTATTTCCAAAACAGGTATAGTATAGCGCACTCATTACCACCAGAGGCACAGTACACTCTCTATCACCAGAGACGGCAGGTATTCACTATCACTAAAGGCAGAGTTCATCCACTACCACCAGCAGCTCACCAACACGACAGACAGATTGCTATCACTACTACCACCACTATAGGCTACAGACTCTCACTTCCACTACAGGCAAAGTACCCGTACCACCAGAGCCACCCTTTAGACAGAATGCACTCACCACCAACTCAGTTAGAGAGCACTCACCATCACCACTGAAGGCAAAGCGCACTCACTACAACCACTATAGAAACAGTGCCCTCATCAGTTTAGACCGAGTGCACTCACCACCACCACCACTATAGGCCATGCACACTCACCATGCCCAGTATAGGATCGAGCGCACTCCCTACCTCTATAGGCCTAGCGCACTCACCACCAGTATAAGTCAAGAGCACTCACCACCAACAATAGATGTCATGCGTACTCACCAAAACCACCAATACTGACCCAGCACACTCGCCACTACCACCATTTCAGGCTAACACCATTACAGAGATTGAACAAATTAGTCTGTGAAGAGAGCGGGGGGGGGCATTGGAAGGAAAGTGGAAATGGAGAAAAAAGCATTAGGAAAATTTGAAGCAATATTGAAATTACAGGGGAGATAAGGGGTGCCACACTTTCAAACCATGCACATACGTGATCAGGTGTCGTGCATCCATATACATATTGGCAAATGTCAAAAACACGATGCCATGAACAGTGTAGAGCCAAGTCAAGTGGAGGCAATGTATTTATACCATGAGAGATAAGGAGACACTCTCAAACCATGCTTGTGCGTGATCGGGTGTTGGCCAGCCAAATACAATCAAAAAAATGTCACACTTCATGCTCCCATGGACAATGTTAACCGAGGTGCTTGTGCACGAACAAGTGTTGTACAGCCGAATACGTACATAATAATGTCTAATAGCATGCTACCATGGACATTGCTGACCGAAGTGATAAGGATGGTATTAGTGAGTAAAAATCGGTACCCGGTATAGTGAAGATTCCGCGCCAGTCCAGAGGGATAATACAAATAGTTGGGGAGGGGTGGCTAGCCAGCCAGATACCGATAGCTGGGGAAAAGGAAGAGATAAAAATGGATCGAGGAAACCAAGGAGAGGACAGAAATGGGCAGATGATAGCAGGAATAGCACCAACCTGGGAGTCAGAACGGATATGTTCGTGGCTTCAAAGCGAATCGGTGAGCAGGTGCCCAATTGTGGAAATTAATCTAGGGAAGAGGGTGTATCGGAAATTGCCAAGTGGGATAGATGAGTGGAGGCTGATGGGCTAGATGGAATAGGTAAAACAAATAAGTATGGAGGCCAGCTGGGGCAATGAATAATGGGGTGAAGCTCGGAAGAACCATGGGACTTACCTTGATGATGAATGGAACTAGTGGCGGGAGTCAGCCGTGTTCGAAAGACTGCGCGGAAAGCGCGTCAGTGGAGTACAGCAACGGGATTCCGTGTCCCCTCGGGGAATAAATGGGCCTGCGCATGCGCGTGGTGACTCGTGGTCGGAAGTGTTTGTTAATTTGAAAACGGGACTACGTGGTGGCCATTTTGAAAGGGGAAGGTAAAAGAGGAGTTAGATGTAGTTGAGGCAGTAGAAAAGAATAAGGAGCAATGAGAAAAGGGAGAAAGGGGGGTCAATAGTATAAACATTGGAACAACCTCAATCTACATAAGAATATCTCAGAAAAAGGAATTTATAGTGCTGGTAATTTTACAGCATCGAATTACCAGTAACCATGTAAGAGATATACAGGCGTGCAGTAATTACATTATAAATCAAGCAAAGAAGTACACACAATCATGATGCATCCACAGTGTGCAATGAGCAGAGGTGAGAAAATTGTTCAAGTACAGTTATCAAGCACGGAAGGATGAGTATACGTAGGGTCAAGGGAATATGCGTGCAGGTGACAAGGCACGAAGGGGGGGGCGTTCGAGAAGGCATCGGACTGCGGGAGGGGGGGGCAGAAGAAAGTAGTCTGTGCAGTAAAGGGGCCAGTAGCCATGGAAGGACACAAATGACGACATGGCCGTCAGGAGGAGGGACTAACAAGTCTACAACCAATCGGAAGGCAGCATTTAAGACAGAAGCCAATGAAAAAGATGGGCGGAGCTTCCACGAAGCTCCCACGCTAAACTGAATACTGCATGCCTCGCAAAGCGAGCAGCGCATGCGCTGCAACGCTAGGCTCGACCTAAAAAAGCTTAAAACAGACTGCCCATTACTTACTATTGGTTGGCTTCCACGTCACTTTTGTTTCCTTGCTTCTGATTGGCCAGCACCTCCTGCTTCTTCTTGGGGCTTCAGTGTTTGTCCTAGCTATGGAGCAAGCATGGACTTAGTACCCCTTACTGTTTGTGGCAGGTGTCCTTCCACTGGACGAGCGCTCCTGCAGGTCTTCTTTTGTTTTCTTTTTTACTTTATGCCATGTACTCTATGAGTGCATGTCACTCTACAGTCCATCTCCCTCCCCCTCATGTTGTTTGTCCTCCCGCTGTCTGTTACTGCTGTTCCCTCCTCTACCGAACCTCCCTCATGTAATCCCCCCCACTGCCCATTATTGCTGCTCCTTCCCTTCTCCCCCACGCCTCCCTCATGTTGCTTCCCCTAACCTCTTCCCATTCTCCGTTGTTGCTGCTTCCTCCTCTGCCGCATCTGCCTTGTGACACTTGCCCCCCACACTTTTATAGACGTATATGGGCTGCTTTACAAAATTTCTAGATACACATTGACCAGCAGAGCAGGCTGCTGTGCAACATGTCTAAATAATCATTGATCAAGCCAATAGAATAGAGGAGAGGAGAGTGTTGCTGAGTAGAGGGTGTGATAGCACACTGCCATTACAGACAATACATTTTCAATTGAAATGACCATTACATTTGCATAGACATATAGTTTTACTGATAAAACTATACAGCACACAAACAATAATGTGTAGAATTGGCATCAACTAGTGTATTGATTTGTTTTGATGGTATTCAGATAAGTTTTTCCACCACACTAAATAATACAAAAAAAGTTCTTCATTAGGGCTTTCCTAATTCTGATATATTCTGAAATATTTGCACAGTTCATTTATTGGCTTTAAATTTTTTTATGTGTGCTAGAAAAAAATAACATCATCAAGCCTTCCTCCAGCACACCCCCTGGACCCAGCATGAATGGCACATAACACCTCTCACTTTCAAGTCGGAGAAAGAAAGGTAAACACCATGGGCTAGATCGAATCGGCCCATTTGCGACCAAAAAATGCTTTTTCAAATGTGCAAAATGCAATTCAGTAACTTGTTACTGAATCTCATTTTGCATTTGCAATTCCGTATTTGAAAGGGGCGTTTTTAACAGGGGCAGCTCCTTCATTATAGCGGAGGAGCATCGCCCCATTGCTAACAGCCAATAAAGGCAAAAGTGAAAAATAAAATGATAATAAAACCATTTTATTTTTCACAGAGCCAGCTGCGACATAGGGCATGGCGGGAGCCATCGCAACAAGAGTCAGTAGCAGGGAGGAGAAGTGATGTGCACAGCTGCCTTACACGACCACACTGATAAGCACACTTAGCATTTCTCCAACCCGAGCTGTGTTGCACTAACCCAGGCCGCTCAGACCAATTCCAGTGCTTCTCTCATAGGATTCCCAGCATGAGAGCAGTGTGTGGATTGGCATCTGGGAGCCTGCGCAGTGTGGAGCAGTTAGTGGACGTCCGGGAGGCGAGGATCAGGACAGGAAAGTACTTTTATTTTTTTGTTGCATTATTTTGTTAGTGTTTTCTTTTTTAAATAGTATTTCTCCTGCTCTACCCCACCAATTGGGATTGAGAGCAGCTGCCACTGGTATTTAGGGCGTCCCTACCAAATACCAAATCAACAAGGTATGTATTACAGTTTTGCGACCGAATGCTTATGACCTCACATATTACATCACTCATGACATGGTCAGTGACATCACTGATGACATAAATGATGCCATCTCAAATGACATCACTGATGACATCATCCACAGAATCACTGTCGAACCCACTCACACCTGATAGAATCTTTTATACACCCACTGCCACTCCCACACAACCATTCACAAACCCATTCACAGAGCCATACCAGTACTTACACACCCATTCCCTGATTCATAGATCTAGACACACATCTACTCGCTCACCCATACAGCCACTCATACACCCACCCACTCACTCACTAATACAGCTATTGACATCCACTCAAACACCCATACAAATATTCACACACTGTCACCCATAGAACTACTTACACACCTAGATACTCACCCATGCAGTCAATCACACAGCCACTTACTCACCCGTACAGTTACACACACACCCACTCACTCATACAAATAGTAACACATAGACACTCACCTATACAGTCACTGACAGAAGCATGCACTCATCCATATAGCTGCTCTCACATTCACTCACTCACACATACAGTCACTCTTATACCCAGTTACTCACCTATACTGCCTTTCACATACCCAGTTAATCATCCATACTGACACAAGCACTCAATCGCCAACACAGCCATACAGATGCTCACTCACCCATACAGCTTCTCACACATGCACTCACTACCCAATACAGCCACTGACTAACCCACTCACTCATCCATACAGGCAGTCACACACCTCTTCACCCACACACACAGACACCCAAGCAACCATAGAGATAGACAACCAATCAATCACCTGTATAGCCATTCACGTACCCACTCACACACTCATACACCCACTTACGCATCAACTGACAGATAGATACAAACATTCACACAACCAGTCACTCACCCCTACATTCACTGAGATACTTAATCACTCACTTATACAGTCAGTCTCGCTCCCACTCAGTCATTCATACAGTCACTCATACACCCACTGATTCACCAATACACCTAGGTATATATATTTAACACTCATAAACTTTTTTAAAACACTCAGTCACTGGATGATGTCATCACTGATGTCATCAGTGATGTCATTTGAGATGTCATCAGTGAGGCCATCAGCAATGTCACTGACCATGTCATGAGTGATGTAATATGTGAGGTCATATACAGTGCATTGAAGGGGACGACATCCATGGGGGCCAACTACCCCACCTAATACCTCCAGTAAGTCCCATACAGCAGGATTTCTGAGATCTTTTAGGCCACACCCCCTTTTCCCACCACTCTGCAAACGCACCTCCTGACGCACTACTAGTAGGGGGATGAAGTCTCCTTGGCTATTGAGGGTCCTTGGGGGGGGCAACTACCCCTCCTGTTACCTCCAGCAAGTCCCACACCTTGGGTTTGCTGAGAGGTTTTTGGTGGCCATGCCCTCTTTTTCCTCCACTCTGCAAACAGTCCTCCTGGTGCATTACTATTTGGGGGATGAAGTCCCATTGGCTCTTGAGGGTCCTTAGGGCTAACTAGCCCTCCTGTTACCTCCAGTAAGTCCCACACAGCTGGATTGCTGAGAGGTGGTCAGAGGCCACCCCCCTTTTTACACCACTCTGCAAACGCACGTCTTGGTGCACTGCTGCTTGGGGGGTGAAGTCCACTTTAGTCCTGAGGCCCTCAGGAGGCAAGGGGACCTCATCCCCCCACCAGCAGTGCGCCGAGAGGCGTGTTTGTAGAGTGGTGGAGAAAGGGTTGTGGCCTGCAACCACCTCTCAGCAATCCCGGCGCACACCCCCCTCCCATTTTGAAAATAGCCCCGGGTAGGTGTGCCCCCCGCATTTAAGTATAGTAGCCCTGGGGAGGTGGCAGTTCCCGGCGTTGCGTGGGGGGGCCGGATCCCCCCCATGCATCTTATTTGCATATAGCCCTGGGGAGGTGGCGGTCCCCGGGGCTGCAGTAGGCCACATGGCCCCCCGCATTTCACACAATTTGCTCCAGATACGTGGTGGTCACCGGGGCTGTGTGGGGGGGCTGGAGTCCCTCCACGCATTATAATTAAAAATAGTCCCGGGAAGGTGGCAGTCCCTGGGGCTGCGGGGGCCCAGGCGGCCCCCCGCATTTTTATTTTTTTATGCCCCGGGACCTGGCCTACCCGGGGGCCTAAATGATACGAAGCGCGGGAGCCTGCACTTCGTTTTTTTGAAAAAATGTCTGCAAAATTAACGGATTCACCGTGAATCCTGCCGAAACCTTTTTTTAAAAAAATGCTTTTTTTGTGCCCTGGGGTCCCTGTGGGACCCCCTGAACAGGCCTAGGGGGTCAGGGTGTTTCTACCCAGCCCCCTTTTTTTGGAAACATTTTTACTTGTGACTTGGTTCAACTGAGTCACAAGATGGCTGCCAACACTTTCTGGTTTGAAGTGTTGGCAGCCAATCAGACCTCAGGCACGAGATTGGGAGGGTTCATGGATCCACCGCGGACACAGTTGTATATCTGAGAAATCTTTAGATCTCTCAGGAACTACTGAACTGGTTTACACCATTTAACAAAAAAGTGCTTTCTGGACCAAGAGGTAACTTTTTGCCAAATTTGGTGTAATTCCGTTCAGCAGTTCGGGGTGTAGCAGCGTCCAAGGTTTCCTATGGAAATTAACATGGAGAAAAAGCGTTTTGGGACCCCTCCTTTTTCTCTGCCTCCGCTTGATGGATCATCCTGATATTTTTGAGAACGCAGCTGACGTGACGGACCCATTAGTTTTGAAAAGTTTGGGAAGATTTGTCAAACGGAGCCAAAGTTATTGGCAAATCAAAAAACGCTCTTCCTATGGAAACTAGGTCTTAAGTATAACAACCTACTGGCAACCACCAGTAGATTACTAACTGATAACTTACTGATTTCTAAGCCACAGTGCTTTTACTGTTATTGTCAGATTCCGCCGTTGTTTCGTAAGGACAATTCTCTAAGAACAACAATTGTGGTATAATATCAGCTACATTCCAAAATGGATGCTGTGATTACGTTGTGAAACAGCACTTATCTGTGTTCATGTCCTTCTTCTATGTTTTACTTCCTGTATGTATTATGCGGTCCACATAGTACCCGGTGTGTGATCAAGACTGTGTTGAAGTCGAAATGCGTTACTGGAATAAAACAAATGCCTGTAGGATTATCCCCTGAGTGTGCGCCTTATTTTGGCTTGAGACGGAATTACTATGTCCGGTGTGCACCAACTACCAATGGGCGAGGGAGCCTGGAAGGAGCAAAATTGTGGAAGGATCTGATGGAGTTCTCCGAGGGCCGGCCGCCGATAATTGAACAAGGAAGATCAGATCGGAGAAGGGAACGTGTACGAGTGCGAGATTGTGACGGGGAGAACTTCGAAGTATACCAGTGACCGCATCCCAGAGGTAGGTGAGTCTAGCTGGGCTGGTTGGTGGGGTAGGAGTGAGGGACTGGGACGGGTCGGAAGACAGAGCTATCTCGCCCCTTATCCGCCGCTCCCGGTCACGATAAATCTACGTCTCTGGACGGCAGTATCAGGAAGCGACTTCCTACCATCTGAAAATTTACCATTTGGTAACCTCTTCCTAAAAACAGCCTCAGTCAAATGGAATAAATGCTCATGTATTTGGGTTCGAGTTGCCTGTAGAATCTGAATAGGAAGAGCTTTCTGAAAAGTTAATGAACGGTCTGTTGCTCACTCCTTGATAGAGTCAGTACGCTAGTATTGCCAGGTAATGAGTAAAGGTTTCCAGACTTAAATTAGTTATGCTGGTTGTCTTTTTATATTTGACTTAAACTTTGCAATCTCTTTGTCAGTCTTGGCCAACAGGGCGTTAGCTTCTGTCTGTGATTGGTGAATTCACTTTAAATAGGTCTCCCAGTTCTTTAATGGCAATTGTAGCTCCTTCTAAGCGAGGTGTTCTGCGGTATTGGTAGATAAAAACATTCACTCTCTGCAACATTTGGTGCCAATACTACTAAAGTCACCTGTAACCTACTGATTTATAATAATTTTTATTTGATTTTACAAGAAATCGTTAACTGTTTTACATTGTTACACTGTTCATAATAAAGCATCATTTAACAATGAGCATGTAATAATATTTGTGATATGAATGCAACACAAGTGTTCTACAGATGGTAAATATGTTGCACTTTCAAGCTTTCAGTCTCCCATATAATTTTAGACATTTGCTTTATTATGATAGGGAATTACAACTTGGAAAGGGAGAAACAAAGAGGAGTGCTCAAGCTTATAACACAAAATAGCAGGTAGGTGAACATTAGGAGGGAATAGCGGGCAGGGTGCGGCTCCCAATACATGCTTAGCTTTATCATGAACTGAGCTTCTCAGCAACCACCAGGAAGAACAATGGTCAGGATGCGGGAGAAGTCCCGGCACGTCAAGAGTGTCACCCATCCGAATGAGTAATGGTCTCTATTTACTATATTTGTCACCCATCTTCATAAATAACACCCACTTAGTAGTGTAAGAGTGGCTTTACCAGGTCAACAACATGAATGAATGGTACAAAAGAGTAATTTTACACGGGGACGCAGCTGGCTCCACAGCTGTAAGCTCTTTGAATTGCACTAATAGTGTCCCATGCTGCTGCAATAGGCCATTTCCGAATTCCACGGGCCTCCTCCCAGTGCAATGCAGTACTCTGTGCATCAACTCAGTGGAGCAGAACACTACCCCACTGGCGAAGCTCGGCACCCGTTGTGCCCGCCAGTGCATAGTCGGTAAGCACTTTCCCAAAAGAAGGGCCAGATTCAGAAAGTGAACCCTCACCTTATGCCTCTTCCTCCTGGGAAATATCCTCATGCTATAGCTTCCACAAACAATACACAACCAATGGGGCATTTCCCAGCGGAGGTACTTTCCAAACATCTATCCAGTCATTAATCGGAGTAGAACATTTGCCTATACATGGGAATTCATTTTTAGTAATCAGAAGGAAAGCATATCAAGTGCTTGTCACCTACACTTGTGACTTGGTAATTTCTCAAGACCTTGCGGTTACAGTGAGAGTACAGAAGTTTAATAAAGGTCAACAGTCTTGGCACATTCTGGAGCCTTCTCTATTGCCACAAAATGGAATCTGAATCAAAATGCATTCCACAACTTCTTCCCCTTCTTTTCCTCCATAGAAATGTACATATAGAGAGCATCTGTGTGAGATTTTGCTTGTGTAATTCAAACAATTGAACATAATTTACAAATTTGTTTGTTGATGTGTATTTGATATATGCATGTGTTTCTGTTACATGTTATATATCAACAACTATCTCTAGTTTATAACCTCACATTGTTTTAAGGAATGTAATTAGCTGTGAACGATAAAAATACGTGTTATTCTATTTTGAATAATGTCTGCATGTTGCTCACTGTTTTAAATCAGTTGATAATCTGTGGTAAGTGAGGGTGCATCATATTTTGGAGAAGTATTCTTTGTCATTTTTGGAAGGGGTACAGGATTAAAAAGAATCAGATTTAGAAAAGCATGGTAATCGAAGCCAGCTTGAGGGCGAGTGATGAAAAATGACGTGTGATGTGTGAAAGATTTTCCTTATCGGTGATGTGGTTTGGGTTGGCCATTGCGTTTGTTCTTTGCAGTCTTGTGTGTAGGTATTCTAGCATTGTAAGGTGTGGTGGTCTGGGACTATTAGGCTTGCTGTAGCGAACTGTGCAGTATTAGTCCAATATAATTTCTGGAGATTAGAAGTGGTTTAATATTGGAAAATTTGTGGTGTCAGGAAATTCTGTTAGATTGTTGTGGGGAATATGGTATAAGGAGGTTTGCTTGCATGTAGCAGCATGTTGTGAGGCTTTTAATAGTGGGTGCAAGTTATGATCCTACTTTAATTTCTGATCTGTTTGGTTATGTTTTGGCTCGGTGTGGCATGCTGAGTGATGTATAGTTGGAGAGGTATGATTTGGTTGTGCTAGCAAGGATTGCTGGCATTTGTTGAGAGGTACATTGTTTGATATGCTTTAATGTATGTAGTATGGCCTTTATTATATGTAGTATGGTGTGAAGTTGGATGCTGGGTTCTGTTTCTTGTGGTTTGTAGTCACCTGGGATGTATGTTACTGAATCAGGTTGCAAAGTGCGATGGGATATTTTGGAGAAATGGTGTGGAGAGGTGTGTTTTGATCTGGTGTAAAGAGCTTTGGTCGGGTGTGATATCTTGTGAAACCATTGGGGACCATAGGATATTATATGTGGTGCATCTAGTGTGATGAACTGACTTATTTGTGGTGTGCAGTGGTGTTTGATTTGGTGTAAAATTATGTGGTGATGTGAGGATTGTTAAGGTGTATTGTGACATGTTTCAGGAGGTTGTTTTGTTTTAGTGGGTTGTATGTTTTTGGTGGAATGTGATATGTTTTTGTATGAAGCAGTGATGTGTGGAATTGTGATGAAGCTTGGGGAGTATGTGGTGATGGGTTATTTGGAAGGAGGATAAGATAAGATTGAAAAGAGGTGAGAGAAATACTCTCTCAACAGCATAAAACCCTGGTAACGATAGCAATTAACTCGACCTTCGGCTATGATAATGCCTTATAGGTTGAAAATATGAATGCATTGTTACATCGCAAGTGATTTACAACAAAGGAGACTGAGGCAAGCAAAATCGCACCTATCACTTCTAGTGAATTAATCAAGTCCAAGTGGTGCACAGATCCGGAAGATCAGCCTCCTACTCATCTACACAAGAGTACAACTCCATGGTATTGTTACAAATAATTGATGGGCACACATCATTCATCATATACAAATCAATTTAGTCATATTGTTACATAGCTTTCAAGCTCCCCAAACATTTGCTTTTAACATGGGCTGTGGATTCCCAAAAAGCGATCATGTCTCTTGAAATAGAAAATTCCTACACTGGCTTCACATTAAGGTCCGAATCACGTTTAAAAATAGGATGCTTGAATTTCTAATGCCTATTAATGTGAGCTTCTGCTTACTTCTCCATTAACATCAATTGACAAAACCTTTCAGAGGAAATCCACAAGTTGGCATTTTCTGCGCACCGCCCTAAAACTTACCATTTAATTAAATCACAAAATACTTGCATTGTTGCTTTGGAAGATGTGTTTCATGTGGCGGAGGTACGTGTAGAGGTAAAAGCAGTGCGTTGTGCGGGGAAGAAAAGGCATTCTAGAGCATAAAAGCTGTTTACTGGTAGCGCCTGGTTGGTGCATTCCCTGTGTTTGTGGTTTAGCTAAGTGAAGTTAGATGTTAAAAATGGTGTGCAATTTGACATTAAGGTATAGGTAGGTAGTGAGCGAAGGCAGTCATTCTGAGACTAAGATTATCATTTAATTTACTTATTAAAATCCCCATGGTAGACAACAATTTTTACTTTTAAAATAAAAGTATCATTGTAAGCCTTGCCCTTGTTAGGTTCCCTTCAATTCAAAAGGCTTGGGACTTATGAAAACTAAAACACATAGGGGTATATGTACAAGGAGTTAATATCGCCATAGCGTGAATTTTTTGACGCTATGGCAGCTTTTTTTTTTATTGCCGTATTTACAAGTTGCTGCTAACCGCAGTTACATGCGATTTTCAGATCGCCACTTCTGTTAGCGGGACTTAACAAAAATGATATGCAAGGTGGGCTTCCCCGTGAAAAAATTGCCGCTAACCCCACTTCGCAATATTTATAATGAATGTTTGTTCCGAAGATACTCCCCAAAAAAAACAGAACATAAGGGAGACAATCCCAGAGCCTCATTTGCTTACCTAATGATGCCATGGAGGTACTACTCCTGCATCTTGGAGCCCCAAGAAGACCACAACCACCACCACCACTGACCCCGCCACCAGGACCACCACAGAGGCAGCGCCAAAGAAGAGAGCGGGTCTACCGCCAACGCATCACCCTGATAGACCTCCGGCCAGAGGACGTGATAGCACACTACAAGCTCAAGAGGACCTCCATCTTACGCATAGTCACACAGATGGCACCAAGGCTGCAGGCACCATACCAGCGCTGCACAAACATACCTCCGCAGACAAAGCTACTTGCAGTGCTGCACGTTGGCCTCTGGTACCTTCCAACCAACCACTGCCAGAATGGGTGGAGTTTTACAGTCATCCTTCTCCTGGTTCCTCCCCAAAGTCTTGGCTGCCATCATCAGCCTCACGCCACAGCATCTACACTTCCCCAACACTGTACAGGAACAACTTGAGAACAAACAAGGCTTCTATGACATTGCTGGATTTCCGCATGTGTTGGGGGCAATTGACTGCACCCATGTTCTACTTGTGCCTCCTGCGGCCACTGCACACATATACAGGAACAGGAAGAACACACACTCCATTAACATTCAGGCAATTGTGGGCCACCTGGGCCTGTTCATTAATATCGTTGCTAAGTTCCCTGGAAGTGTGCATGACTCCTACATATTTCGCCAATCGGTCATCAACCAGCGGTTTCAGAATGGCACTTATGGAAATGGACTGCTCGTTGGTAAGTACACACTGAACACACCACACACCTCAAGTACACAAGCACGTAGCTCAAATATGAGACAATGCACAGGTAGCAAATGTAGTATGACATACCTAGGAACAGGTCCAAACAATGCACACCCACACAATGCAAATCAGTCAAGACATGTGGAAGACAGCCCAACAAGAGAAGAGCCATGAAAATCTCACACAAACCACTATGGCATTCTTGTAACATAGATTTAGCAGCACTCATCAGACAAAACTTTTTAATTAATCAATGCAGTACATTACACAGAACATATGATACTGCTGTGCCACATACATGTAGAATACAACACATGCACCATATGTACAAATAGATAACAGATCACCCTGCTCTCACTTGTGAAAGTGCACAATTTGCTGACATGCAAAAACACAGTCAGCCATGCACCATGTAGTGGGTGTACCTGCATCATGGCTCTGTAAGTAGTGCCGAATGAAGGGAGCACCAACTGACCACAAATAAAAACAAAAGTTTTTACGAACATCAGTCTGTGCTGTTGCTGAATGGAGCATGCATAGGAAGAGCATACAAACTATCCAAATCACATCCTCAACACATGTCGTACATACACATGTCTCCCCTGGTGAGTTGTAGCAATCTGAGGCACAAATTCTGAAATCAGAATATGTGTTGTTTGGGAACAGACACACACATGGGTGCATTGACATGTCGTACCACAACATGCATACATGCAGAGTCAAACCATGCACAAGTACATCAATGCATATGTATGTGATCCACAAATGTCCCAGTAAGTCAAGTGCACTAGGTAGCAGTGCCACTGTCACCTAGACTCTGTCCCACATTTGTGGCAAGGTGGATGTAAAGAGCACCCAATGAGTCCAATGTTTAGCAGATAAGATTTACACTCTCAGTCACCCTCAGCACAATGACTAACAATGAGGTACCTAGATGATGTCCCAACATAGTAGTCATCAAAAAGTCAAGGTTGATGCCTAACATGGCACATGTGCCAATGGTGCACCCTCAACAATATGTGCACAGGAGACATCAGGTTTGTGCAACGTGCCTGTAAAGAAACTACCATGTTCTTTTTCATTGACCCATACATCCTGACAGTCACAACATGGAGTCAATACACAGGACCCGGACTATGACAACATGGTGATGTGTAGTCTGTCAAGTATAGGCAAGTCAATTTCAATGATGCTGGTAAAATGTAGGAAAATCAACATGTCAAACTAGAAAGTACAAAGTTGCACAATGCACACACACCTAAAAAGGCACTCTGCAAACACAGCAGGCACATGTACTAATGGCCACATATCTCTTCAATCTGTTTCAGATGATCAAGGATATGCACTCACGCCAATGGCCATAACCCCCCTCAGAGTGACACACACACAGGCCCAGAGAGACTACAACGTTGCACTGGGACGCACAAGGGTCATAGTTGAACGGACATTTGGAGTCCTCAAATCCAGGTTCTGTTGCCTAGACGTATCGAGGGGCCGACTCCTGTACAGTCCTGAACTTGTGTGCAAGATCATAATGGCCTGTTGCATTCTGCACAATATATGTGTACACACAAACACACCATTGGATGAAGAGCAGGAGTAACCCTGGGCGGTGAACTACGCTACGCTCGCGGAGTTTGCGTAGTTTCGGTAACTTCGCGATTCACGTAGAACGCGAAGTTACCGAATACTACACAATTTGCAACGCAGCGTAGCTGTTTTTCTTCTTCGCGCGCTCAATATGCGTTCTCGCACGCGTGGTAACGACTTACCGTGATTCTGCATTCGCCGACGCGATTTCCTATCCGTTCGCGTGCGCCACAAGATTTGGAATCCGGCCGCACGATCCCGCGAGAGTGTGCGAACGCGCACACGTCATTCGGACGCGCAATGTGACTTCCGGCGGCAGTGTTGGTAAGATCGCGATCCCGAACACGCAGAAACTGCAATCTGGCGAAGAATATCTCTCGAGCATCATAAAGCCTTCTCAAAAATGATTATTTTGCTCAAAAAACTCCTCAGATTGTGATTTGGCTGTAGTTTTTGTGCAAAGAGTCCTTTTTCTTTTTTACTTTTTTTTTCAAGAGGAAGGAAGTGCCCCTGAGTCTCAAACTTCCTGTTCCTGTCCAGCAGGCTCCTCCCAGTGCTTTGTCCATGTGCTGTTCACTTTCATTTGGATTTGGAGCTGGAAGGATCACTTTTTGTGTTTGTCTGCTGCATCATATCATTGGATTGGATTTGAGGACTTTTGGATTTGAGATTTTACAAGTAAGTTGGAGAATTGGTGTACTTGTTTGTTTGATTGGGGCTTGTTTGTACCTACATTTTTTGGGATTTTCATTGTTTTTAAAATTTATTGTTGTGGGTGGCCTGTAGTTTCAGTAGGGGCCTAGTTGTTTTTCTTTGAAATTTCAGCCAGTAGGCCCAGAGGTACCCATGGGTGCATGTTTCTGTGGTGTCTGTTGAATTTAAACATCATGTAGGGCATGGATGGCATTGGATTGAATTGCTAAATGTGGTTTTTGGTGTGTATTTCACTTTTTGGGTGTGTGTTAATAAATAAATACCTTTGTTGGATGTGTGTGTGTGCTTGCTGTGTAACTTTCCAACCTTTCGTAGCCCTGTTGATTTTTGTTTTTGCATTTTTGTATTAAAGCTGTGTTGTTTAGCAGGCCTCCTTTGTCTGGTCATTTATAGGCCTCCTTGAGTTCATTGTTTTCCATGGCCTGTTGTGACTGTGAGTGACCATGTGGCTTGGGGCCATTTTGTGGTGGTAGTTTAGTAGTGTGCTGCTTTTTCCATATAGGCCTGCATGTCTTTTCTTTGTTCCCCTTGGCTTATGCTTGTTGTTGTTGTGGCCTGGCCATGTGGGTGGCGGCCATTTTGTGAAGGCAGGCAGTGTGCTTTTGCCATAGGCTTGCATTGTCTGTCTTCCATTTCTTTTTGTTGTGGGTGGCTAGCGGCCATTTTGTGGAGCCATCCAGGCTGTGTGCACTGCTTTTGCCATAGACCTGCATTCATTGTCTGTCTTCACTTTCTTGTTATTGTGGGTGGCCTGGCCATGTGGGTGGCGGCCATTTTGTAGAGTAAGGCAGTGTGCTTGCTTTTGCCATAGGCTTCCAAGCTTGTGGCCTAGTCTGCCAGTAGGCCCAGAGGTAGTCATCATGGGTGCATTAAAAACTGTTTCTGTGTTGTCTGTTGAATTTTAACATCATTTATGGCATGGATGGCATTGGATTGAATTGCAAAATGTGGTTTTTGGGGTGGAATTTCAGTTTTTTGGTGTGTGTTAAATAAATAGGCCTTTTCAGCCAGGAGGTAACCCTGGGCGTTCAGCTCGCGTAGTTTTGGCAACTCCGCACTACGCGACAACGCAGACTTACACTTTTTTCTTCTTCGCGCTCTCAATATGCGTGTTCGCGCAAGCGATAACGACTTTTTGTGAAGATCGCGATGCCGAACACGCAGAATTTGCAATCTGGCGAAGAATATCTCTCGAGCAGCATAAAACCTTCTCGAAAATGATGATTTTGTTAATTTTGCTCAAAAACTCCTCAGGTTGTCATTTAACTGTAGTTTTTTGAGCAAGGAGTCATTTTTCTTTTTTTACAATTTTTTTTTAAAGAGGAAGGAAATTCCCCAGAGTCTCCAACTTCCTGGTCCTGTCCTTAGTCTTCACTTTCTTGTTATTGTGGGTGGCCTGACCATGTGGGTGGCGGCCATTTTGTGAAGCCAGACATTGTGCTTTTGCCATAGGCCTGCATTGTCTGTCTTGTCTTCCCTTTCTTGTTGTTGTGGGTGGCCTGGCCATGTGGTGGCGGCCATTTTGTGGGACCAGCCACTGTGCTTTTGCCATAGGCCTCCAAGCTTGTGGCCTAGTCTGCCAGTAGGCACAGAGGTAGTCATCATGGGTGCATTAAAAACTTTCTGTGTTGTCTGTTGAATTTTAACATCATTTATGGCATGGATGGCATTGGATTGAATTGCAAAATGTGGTTTTTGCGGTGGAATTTCAGTTTTTTGGTTTGTGTTAAATAAATAGGCCTTTTCAGCCAGTAGGTAACCCTGGGCGTTCAGCTCGCTTAGTTTTGGCAACTCCGCACTGCGCGACAACGCGGACTTACACTTTTTTTCTTCTTCGCGCGCTCAATATGCGTGTTCGCGCACGCGATAACGACTTTTTGTAAAGATCGCGATGCCGAACACGCAGAATTTGCAATCTGACAAAGAATATCTCTCGAGCAGCATAAAACCTTCTCGAAAATGATGATTTTGTTCATTTTGCTCAAAAAACTCCTCAGGTTGTCATTTGGCTCTAGTTTTTTGAGCAAGGAATAATTTTTCTTTTTTTACAATTTTTTTAAAGAGGAAGGAAGTTCCCCAGAGTCTCCAACTTCCTGGTCCTGTCCTTTGTCTTCACTTTCTTGTTATTGTGGGTGGCCTGACCATGTGGGTGGCGGTCATTTTGTGAAGCCAGGCATTGTGCTTTTGCCATAGGCCTGCATTGTCTGTCTTGTCTTCCTTTTCTTGTTGTTGTGGGTGGCCTGGCCATGTGGTGGTGGCCATTTTGTGGGACCAGCCACTGTGCTTTTGCCATAGGCCTCCAAGCTTGCGGCCTAGTCTGCCAGTAGGCCCAGAGGTAGTCATCATGGGTGCATAAAACTGTTTCTGTGTTGTCTGTTGAATTTAAACATCATTTAGGGCATGGATGGCATTGGATTGAATTGTAAAATGTGGTTTTTTGGGGGGGTTTACTTTTTGGGTGTGTGTTAGGCCTTTTCAGCCAGTAGGCCCAGAGGTACTCATGGGTGCATGAAACAACTGTTTCTGTGGTGTCTGTTGAATTTTATTTAGGGCATGGATGGATGGCATTGGATTGAATTGCAAAATGTGGATTTTTTGGGGGGTCTATTTCACTTTTTGGGTGTGTTAAATAAATGCCTTTTTTGCATGTGTATGTGTTGTTGTTGTGGTTGTTGTGTAACTTTCCAACCTGTTTTCAGCCATGTGGATTTTCGTTTTTGCATTAAAGCTGTATGTGTTGTTTATCAGGCATCCTTTGTCTGGCCATATAGGCCTGCTTGAGTTCATTGTTTGCCGTGCCTTGTGCCTGTGAGTGACCATGTGGCTGGGGGCCATTTTGTGGTGGTAGTTAGTAGTGTGCTGTTTTTGCCACATAGGCCTGCGTGTCTTTCCATTGTTCCTCTTGTCTTACTGCTTCCAAATCCATCCCCATTGCCAGCTGCAGCTCCCTGATGCTGCATCCATCCCACGTAATGCACAAATTTAGGCCAAACAGGCTCCACTACATTTTTGTTTTTGTTCTTTGCTATTCTTATTCTTCCTGAGTGTACACAGTACACCAGGAAAGCCCTGGCCTTGTTGTCAAAGTCTCATAAATGGCTACACTGTTGTTGTTCACTGAGTTACTAAAATTTAATAATTGAGACAACCACACACTAAGTTATATATTATATTAGTTTGATTTGTACTATCGTTTGACTGATGTTCTTCTGGCTTTTTTGCTTTTAGGTGCACAAAAGACTGAGGAGGAGGTGTGTCATCATCGCCCGTTGTGCTGCCAGACAGACGTCCTGCTGCTGTACATGAGTCACTCGACGTGACATGTGAGTGACCTGACCAGACATCTCTGCAACTTGCGCAACTGAGTGCTGCTGACATCTGAAGAAGATGCCCCCAAAGAAAGCAGGTACCAGGTCCTCCAGTACCAAGAAAGTTGCTATTGAGAAGAAGGAACAGAAGAAGGAAGTGACACTTAAGTCTGGTGTGTCGCCCAAAACCTTTTTTGGGAAACCAAAAATGACGCCTGCAGCAGCGGTGTCCGGGGGACAAGCTGGGGGCAGCACCTCCGCATCAGTGGGCCCAACCCAGGCCCAAGCACATGAGTGTGGAAGAGGTAGCCAGCCTAATGGTGGAAACCAGTGATGCTGAGCCTGAGATAAACTTATCGCTATCTCAAAGTAGTACCCAATCAACGCAGGAGGAAACACAGCAGATAAGTGGTCAACAACAACAGCCGCAACCACCGCCCGCAATAGTAGTTGTTGTTCCTCCCGAAGTAGGGGCAGTTCAGGAAATTGAGCCTCATGCAGAGGTAGAAGAAGAGGAAGCCACTCATTCAGAAGATCCATTGTCTTCCAAATCCCCAGCAAGGAAAAGGAGGGTTAGACCATCAAGTTCTTCGCCAAGCCCCCCTTCTGATGATCTAGATGCCACTTGGAAGCCACAAACTGAGTCTGAGAGGGAGACACGTCCCAAGACCAGGCTAGGGAAAAGGAAGGTTCCAGAAAGCCTTACACTTATGGAGGTCGATGTAGAACAGCAGGATGATGATGATGAGCCAGTCATCACGAACATCACTCCCGGCCCCAAGGAGATGGAGACCAACATTATTACCCTATCCATAATCGCTGCGAGGGATGTAGCATGCATACCTCCAACACAGGTAACACCAACACGACCTACAGCTTCCATATTTGCATTAGCAAAGGCCCGGCAGTGACCTACATCCAGTACAACCACCACCTCAGTAGAAGTAGGTAGTGGTACAGCACAGAGTCAAATTCAACCCACACCCTCCAGTTCATCCGGCATTGGAAGTGGCACCTCCAGCAGGAGGCAAAAGTTAAGCTCCCCAGTTTGGGACTTCTTTACGGTTAGCGAAAAGGAGGAGAACATTGCTATATGCTCCATTTGTAATACCTCTGTTAGTCGGGGTAAGCTTGGTACAATCTATGGTACCGGAGGCCAAATAACCCATCTGAAAAAACACCACTTGATCGACTGGGAGGACCACCTTCGCGGCATAAAAACTGCAACCATTGGTGTTGGTGGGGATAAACGAGTAGAAGATCCGATCACGGTGGAAGAGGAAGGACAGGGAGACATTCTCTCTGGTAGTGGTACACAAAGTAGCCCTGTCCCCAGCAGTGCAGTGTTATTGTCACCCACATCTTCAGCAACATCTCAGTGGCACAAGAGTAAGAGTCAGCCTGAGACAGCAAGGAGTACCGCAATGAAAAAAAGTGCGTCGTTGAGCCTAAGAGAAAGGAAAACCATGCAGCCTACCATTATCAGCATGTTTAGGGGGGAGGGGAAGTACGAACGCAACCACCCAATAGCACGTTTGTACAATGCGAAGCTGGCTAAAATGTTAGCACTGGACCTTCTCCCAATTTTCTTTTGTTGAAGGGGTGGGTTTTCTGGAATTTGTGACAGCCATCTGCCCAAAATGGCAGGTTCCCAGCCGCTACTATTTTGCCAGAGTTGCTGTTCCAGCACTACATCACGACGTGCTGGAATTGCTTGGAAAAGCCTTGAAGCAGAGTGCTGTTCAGAGTATCCACCTGACAACAGACATGTGGACCAGTTGCCAAGCCACTGATTACATGTGCATCACTGCACACTGGATCTCTTTTGCGGGGGTTAGAGAACAGATATCTGCTGGTGTTGACGCTGCTGAGATTTTTCATGCCACTCGCAAACATGCAACTGTAGCCATGTTTGCCATGGAGAAATCTCATACTGCTGCAAACATTTTGGATGAGTTTAACAGCAAGGTCTTTGAGTGGCTGCGCCCAAGAGGGCTTAACATTGGTTTTGTTGCCACGGACAATGGCAGTAATGTAGTTAGGGCCATGAAAGATGGTGGCTATTTCAGGGTCCCGTGTTTGGCACACTGCATTAACATTGTTGTTCAAGACTTTCTGAAAAATGAATACGAAGTCAGCAACTTACTGGCCACCTGCAGAAGAATATGCACACATTTCAGCCATTCTTTTAAAGCCCGGAAGCAGCTGAGGGTCATTCAACGTGAGCATAAAATGCCAGTCAAAGCACTCATCCAGGAGGTGCCAACAGGTTGGAACTCAACTTATTACATGCTTGATCGTCTGTTTGAGGAGTACATACCACTCAATGCTTATGTCATGCAAAGATTAGGGGATCCTACTGTGAGAGGCATGGCCGTTGAGATGGGTCAATGGGACCTCGTTAAATGCCTGACAGAGATGCTACTTCCTTTTGAGATCTTTACACGTGAAGTCAGCAGGGAGGACTGTACTATGGGCCAAGCTATTCCATTGTTGCACATGCTAGAGCAACAGCTGAAGGAGGTGTCTGAAACGTACGCAGGTGTGGATGACAAACAAGACTCATATCATTTGGCGGACTCCTTAGCCGTTCGCTTATCTGAAAATACAAGGATTCAAAATAACATTGCGTCACATCCACATTACATTACTGCCACAATTTTGGATCTACAGTACAAAGTATTTGTGAACAGTAAGGCAGTAATTCCTTTTTCAGAAGTGGATGTTGCCAAGTACAAAACTTTGATAGCTGAGCAAGCCATTGACTTTGAAAACGAACGGCTGGTAATTAGAGGCCCCCAGGCCATAACAAGTACTACAGGGCATCCAGAGTCAAGTTCTACTTCGGAGCCTGAGGGCAGTGCGTTTGCCTCCCAGCAGTCACCGACACCAACACTACCAATAACATCAACAACAGCAAGAACAGGATCATGTCACAGTACAATCGGCAACTGATTGGTTTCTACGGCAGGGGTATGGTAAGTCCAGTGCTGATGCAAAGGCAAAAGAGGCCGAGCACTTCGGAGCACCCCTGAGCATTGAGCGGACGGTCCAGGCCTATCTGGATGACCCAACAGAGGTCTTCATGGATCGAAACCCATTGGTGTATTGGAATGGGAAAAGAAGCCAATGGACAGTGCTCAGCAGGCTGGCGATAAAGTATCTGGCTTCCCCTGTCGCAAGTGTCTCTTCTGAGCGTGTTTTCAGTGCTGCTGGTGCCATTGTAACTTTGAAAAGGACCAGTCTCTCGCCCAAAAGCCTGGAGAGGTTAACCATGATCAAAATGAATCAGCACTTTATACCACCGGAGTACAAAATACGTGAATCACAGCAGGAAGAGGAGAGCGACTTCGATGATGTAAGTAGTGGGTTACATGACCTACTTCTGTCCGAACCACCAGAGTTTGAGGACGAGCTCCTCTTCCCTGACAACTAGGCTTTCAAATTGTTACTTTCTTCCTTCCTTTATTTGTGTGTGTATCTGTCTTTCTGGTTCAAATCAAATCACAACAAATCCATCACCACTGTCTTCTCTTTTTATTTCCCTATTGGAGTTGCACGTCTGTGCATTTAACTGTCCACTCCTCAGAGTCCTGCTCCATCTTCCTGACTCGCCCTAATTACATTTCCATCAAGCCAGACATTGGAGTACAAGAAATGTTGCCTCTAACAGTCCCTCCATAAGAAGTGAAACGTGACTATAGCTATCCTCCGTTTTGTTTCCGAGCCGAAACTCATCACTGTCCGAAGGCTACCGCCTCTGCAGGCATCCACAACTCTTCACTGTCAGAACTTGGGCAGGCATCCAAAAGTAAACTCATCACTGTCAGAAGGCTACAGCCTCGGCAGGCATCCAAAGCTCATCACTGTCAGGACTGAAGGTACTTGGCAGAGAAAGACAAGACTCTTCGAAGAAACTTGCTGACATTTCTGCAAACTCAATTGACCAATGACCGCTACCCAGGCCGCGGCCCATCACAGCGCTGACCATGTGAACCAACTTAAACTGCGACAAAGTGCCACAGATGAATAAGACGAAAACCGAAACAGTGACTAACAACACTCAAAATGAATGTGGAGTAATAATGAGGCCACTGCCTCGTTAAAAAAAACACACACACCTTTCACAACTAGGCATCTGATGATCTGACAGCCAAAGAGAAGAGCAAGACAGGTAATGATGGCATGAATTGGATGCTTGCTGACTCTGAGCGATTGCTGTTGTTTGTTGTGTTGATGTTGTGCATGAAGTCGAACTCTACTAGTTAATCTACAAAGTGAAAGTGACTCAAGTGACAGTCAATGTTTCCCTTCTTGTTGTTTAATAACCAAATTGTACTCCTACTACTGCAGGTGCAGGCCAATATCCATTGCAATTTTTTAATATGGAATATGGACTTAATTGGAGTCACTACAGACTGAGTTGGAGTTGGACAACACGTACCACACCATGATGATGACCATACTATCTTTGCACGCAGTCAGTCAGTTGGATCGGAGATGATTGATGGAATAACTGCGTTTCATGAAGTGGCATAAAAGGTAAACACAACAATTCAACAAGAACCACAGCAGACCTACATGTCCATGTAGTGGTGGAGTCGAGTGTAGTGGTATGACTGACAGCGGCGCATTGATTTAGTCACTTAATTTTGAAAATGCTAGGTTGCTGTATATGTCTTTTGTCTGGCTCTGTCAAAATTTAAGGTAAATGGAGGTTGGGTCACGGCCTGGTGCCGTGGGCCTGTTCTGTCCTGTTGTTGTTGTAGCTTAATGCTGTAAACAGAGTAGACACGATGTATCCAAGCCGCCTCAGTCTGAAAGTGTTCTCTCTTCTCTTCTTGCACTCCACCGTAATTGATGCTTTTTTTTAATTCATTGATTTTTCAATACCCCTTTTGTTTTTCCATCTACACTTACAGGCCGGCCTTTACCCTGTGCTATACTGGGAGAAACAACTTACACTTACCTTACCAATCCGCATCAGGCAGGCAGTGGCACCCAAGATTGATGTGCGGAGCGTCCATGGAAGATAGGACCAAGAGGAATGACGAGATTCAACTCCACAATTTGACCAGGAAAATACAGTAACTTTAGTATCATTCATCATTCGTCTTTTAATTAATTTGATTCCTTTTTTATCTTCAATCATTACGACTGTGTGTTGTGTTGTTGTTTGTTTGCTAATTGATCCCTACAACTTTTTTAAATTTTCTTTGCTATCTTTAAAAGTAAGCCCGGTACAACATGTAATTTGGTTCTCTCTGAGGGCATACAGGCAAGGCAAATTGCATAGAATATACTGCTGCCCTGTACTGTCTAATTGTCTAGTAGTAGTTAGTAAGTAATACTCATTAACCATCAAGTTATCTTCATCATCATGCATGCATTTCCTTTTTCTCCCTTTATAGATTTATTGGATAAGATCATGGTCATCTGCCAAGATTGTGTTTTGCTTTTGTTGTGTCCATGCGTACTGTTTTTCTTTGTCAAACCTTTCCCCAAACCCCCTTCCCATCCATTCATCAAACCCTAACCCTCTTCCCCGGGCTGTGTGATTTATATTGAGGTGTGATGTGACTACATTAAATGTACACCAACAATTGATCACACGCTTGCTGGGGCAGATGTGGTGAAAGCAACACTAATTCAATTTCAAGGCAGGGCGAGGATCTTCTTCTGCTTGCCCACCCATGCTCAGTCTAAGTGCAAGCCAATTTTTTTTCCAAAGGGACCTAATACATCATAATTAATTGCCAGCATTGATTGGATTCATCATCAACATCCTACCACACAGCAGTAAAGGTTACGAATTACGATTGTATTAAGTGACTCACTCGACACAACTACAGTTTGTAACTTCTTGTACTAGGCTGTCCCCGCCACCATTATGTTTTATTTTACTTTAGCAGTTGCAATATTGTTTGTTTGGCAGTCTTCTTCTGTACTGTACTTTACTTCGTTCTACTACTCCTCCCACAGTCTCTCTCAGGCAAGTGACTGTCTCTTTTTTTTTTTTTTTGCAAATGCTACTGCCAGTGTCTACTACTACCACCACAACCATGGCATCTTCTCCATTCTCTTGGGAAACCATGCAGCCATCGCTGTGCCGAACTTAATCATCCTCAATCACAGGTAAGATAAGTTTGGTGGGAGGTATAATGGACTAGGAGGAGAGACTGACAGTACTAGTAGGACAAATAACTCAGTGAGGGGTACCGCATCTATCTGTTTGTGTGTTACATAATCTGCAGATTATTTAAATCAAACACTGGCTGCGGCCCTGCAGCAGCAAGGAAACCATGTGACGTAAATTCGTAAAACAGTAACCCCCCCACAAAACATTAACATCGTATGTTTAAGTATAAATATAATTTATTACCCTAACAAAAATAAACGATCCCACACCTGACCCACCCCTCTCCCTAACCCCAACCAATGTCCAAAACGAAAAAGTCCAAACAATTTCCATAAACCCCAACGCCCAATTCCCACCCACCAACAAAAGGAATAAGAAAGGGGCAATCCAACGGGGTCCTAGATAGTTCTTAGATTTGGCGGGCTTTAAGGTGTTTGTCCACCAGGATCTTGACCCACTCCTCTAGGTGCTCCTCTAGGCGTGCCATCCGGAGGAGCATCTGGCGGCGAAATGCCCTGCAGTGGCATCCAGGGTGGGGGGCAGCAGTGCTGGATGTTAAAGAATTGCGGCGGCGGGCGGCTGCCTGACCCCGGTGCCGTACCACTGGAGGCGGGGCCTGGCTGGGGCCCGGGGCATTGGAGGAGGCTGCAGCTGCTGCCGCCTCCTCCTCCTCCGCCTGAGCCAGCAGCCGCCGGTACTCTTGGCAGATGGCCTCCAGTTTCCGGTGCCGGGCCCTGGCTGCCAACTCCTTCCGTGTTGGTTTTTCTTGGGAAGGAGGATCTATATCAAGAAAGAAAAAGAATATTGTTGTAACCAATACTCTTAGCAAAACAGTAACACAAAATTAATTCAACACATAGTGGCACAGTAGCACTAGCAAGTACAGTACATAACATTTGTGGTAATAATCTATCCTCCCACTTCCTCGGCCTCTAACATTTGTGGGAGTTTCAGGCATTATACGAGCACTATGGACTCCAGTACACAGTACACCAGTCTTCTTCTTATCTCTAGTTTAGCGAAATTACATAACCTTGTTGTAGTCGGCATGCCAGCTCAGTCAGCTAAGCTTGCACCCAAGACAAACATACGAGTCATGACGCAGACTGACGTTAGCTTTATTTACTACTGTCTGCAGGTGGGGAAGCTCGTATTTTTCTATTACGGGTGGCACTGGCCATACTCTCTCTGTTACATGAAGGGCAATTGCTCAATTTCACTTTCACCCTGCCCTGGCTACTACAAAAAGGCAGATTATATATCTGATCCAATGATCATTGCTTATATATGGGACGACGACATAATATCAGTAGCGTTCGGTGGTGGGAGTGCTGCCGGGCGGTGACGAGGGAGGGGCAGGGTGGGGGTAGTAAACTATGGATTACGGCCAATTACAGGTAAGTAAACATATAAATAAATAAAACTAATTTCGCTGTGCGCACTGCATCGCATTTGGCGGTGCAGTGCGCACAATGAAATTAGCTTTATTTATTTTTATGTTTACTTGCCTGTATTTGGCCATAATCCATAGTTTAGTACCCCCCACCCTGCCCCTCCCTCCCCACATCACCGCCCGGCAGCACTCACACCACCGACCGCTACTGCAAAAGGTACTTTGTTTTGATTGATTGTGTAACCAACAGATAGGCCACCCTTTGCAGGCTGGCTGACACAGTCGAAAATAAATTAACATAGGTAGGGAGTGGTCCTCGGAGTCGGAGGAAGGCGCTTGATAACTAACTATACACAATATATATATATGATGTGCTTGCAAACTACTGTGAGTCAACTGTATTCTGAAAATACAACTTATATTCCCTCGGCTTTGCTACTCTGGCGCGGTTTCTTTTACATTCTCTTCAAACTAAGACTCTGCATCCAGTGACAGTCTCCACCTATGCTGTCTATGATGAATACATCCAGGCATCCATCCATTCAAAGTAAATGTCTATCATTCTTCTTAATCTCTCCACAAACCTTAGTTTGTTTCACCAACAACCACCCATGCGTCCACTCCTTCCTTGCTTGCCTTGGCTTTGAGTTTGACCCAAACACCGCTGATGATTCTTGCTATCCCCAGTATCCACCCATACTGTGTCGCCCACCCAGGCAGGCATCTTCTTTCACCTTCCACCCATCCTTCAGCAACCCATGCATCTGATTCCTATCAGCCACCTATGCATGCTTCCAACGTATCCTTCTCTGCCAGTCATATTACATCTCACCCGTCCTTCCTCCTTCCACCCTTCTTTCCCTTTTTGTTCAACACATCCATCAAGGTCATCTGATCTGACTTTTAGTCTTCTCCATAAAACTTTCACAGCTGAGTTGGAGTCAGATAGAAGAGGCCATTGGTTACTCAACTCACGCTGCTAATGCTATTGCATTGCTAATGCTAAGTAAAGGGTGTCTTCTTCAACCGTTGTATAATGTTCACTACAACTTCATACTTAATACGTCTCAACAGTACAGTGAGTGAAGTGAACACCCTTCCAGCTAGTGTAATGTCAATAAGTAATGAATATAACTTACCACCGCCCGCCACTGCTGCTGGCTCACCCTCTGTATCTCCTGCAGGTGCCGCATCTCCTGCCCCCTCCGGAATGGCCGCATCCCCGCTGGCCCCGCCGGCAATTGTGGTCGGTATTACGCCTAGGAAAAACATTACACATTTTTAGATGCCTGTACACCTCCCCCTATTTATTCGTTTTCACTAGCAAGATTGAAAAAAAAGTTAATACATACATATACAATATACATCACTAGTCCAAATCGAGTACTAGAGTAGAGTCAGTAGACACTAGTATTGTTATGGTCCCTAGGGTCATTATTATAGTCTACTCTACTCTTTGCAAAGTTAGCCTGAGCCATGCAACCATTTTAGCTTCATGTCTTTTGCGCATGTTACCTCGCAGCTTGTTGTGCAGTAAGACGCCTTTGAGCCCACATGAGCTCATACAGCTACTGTCTGAGCATTGCATACAAGAGGTCGAAAAACAAGCCACTTTGTTATGGAGTTCGGTTAGTCCGTATTGCTTAGCCATAATATGTTACACTTTTTGGCATGTCTGAGAAATGCTTGCATTATACTATCTAATGCGCACCATTTTTCTCATAACAGGCGGAAGATTCCCTTCTACGAACCAGAGATTTGCAGAGCTTATGATGCATGTAACCAGTACTTCTACGTTCTACAGTGAGGGGTCTCCCAGAATTCGCACATATCTTTTGTCTTCTATCATGCACTTGTAACAATGTTTATTGTTTTAATCTTATGCATTTTGCTGTTGGAGCTGGCTGTAGTACACTGAATTTTATAGAACAATGTACAGAGCTTGTTAGTTGAAAATAAACCTTTTGAACTTACACATAGACTCTGTGGTATTTGGTGTGGTGGTGGACTTACACGAGTGAGTGAGCGAAAGGGTGTTATGTTCTGGGTTGTGTAATCTTCGGGTGGGGGTTCGGGGACCTAATGAGACACTATAGCTAGTCGGTCAGGGGATTGTGGGTTCACTTCTGACTGAGGTGTGAGGAAGGTCCAACCTCCCATCACCAACATCCTATTTTCTTGTGCATAGTTCTGTATGTGGCTGTGCAGAATCCCCACAACAGTAGTAGTATGTACTATATCCTATCAGAAATAGTCAAATATCTGGTTGGGCATTTTGTTGGTGGGAATTGTCAAAGCCTCAAGATTAAGAAGACTAGAAGAGGACAACCCAAAGGACTGGACTCAGTGGCTAGAGCTATTGGTCAATCTGAGTTTTATTCAAAACCTTAAATAAAGAGTGGCCAACTGGGCAAGCTTAGCTACAGACAGACTAATAGTAGTAGTACAGAGAGTCATAGCAGAGGCAGTTAGAACTTAGAGGCAGGGATAACCAGAATTTAGAAACAGATAATCAAGATCAAAGAAGCTTTTGTAAAAAAATAGAATTAGGAAGTGGAACCAGAATTAATAGTTCGGAAAAAATAAGGTGCAGTAAAAGTTAGGGAAATATAATTGTTAATATTAACCACTGGAGGACTTACTGGGGCCAGCAGCAGGGCCCTCGGTAGAGGAGCGGTCCTCTGGTTGTCCCGCCGACTCGGACCCCGTCTTCTTGCCCCTGTGTGCTGCTGATCAGTGATCATGTAAGATATAATAAAGAAAGAGACAAACATTAATGATTGATGTGAAACAAATAAATTATTTTAAAAAACGCTCAAAAAACATTTTAGGAAACAACAATTGCAATAAAATTGACCTATCTAATCAGATCGACTATTGGCTGGCAGGATTCACGGACCGTCTACTTATTTATGAACACTAATCCAGTGTTCCATTCTGATTGATTCGAATCCAGAATACTAACTAATCCTAAGTACCACCTGACCTAGCCCACCTATTCCAGACGGGCCAATTGTTCACTAAGTCTGCATTTCCATTTTTTTAGCCCTCAAAAATGCATAGATGAGATGGAGGACACATGCATAAATTTGTGCATACACCAAATTGTTGGTTGGTTGCGTCTGATGTTCTGCTACTGACTGACACTGCTAAGCCTACCACTCACTAAACAAACTACAAAAGGTTCTACTAAGGACTGGGGTAAGCAGCACTCAGTGACAGAGGATGCGTCCCGCAGACCGCTAAAAAATTATCAACTAATACTAACTAAACCTAGTATCAATCCATCCACCACTATTTGACTGGAGGACAAAGGAAGGACTAGAGTCTCTCTAGCAATAGCATTACCTAACTTAAGTTCTCTAAAGTAAACTCTTACATAATAATCAGCCCAAGCGAGCGCAAAGTTGCAAACAAGTAAGAGTAGTGCCGAGGACCTGTGTCCTACAATCACAGAAGATTTTGAAACGTAATTTACCTGCAATGTAAGCAGCAGTATTCTTGTTATTCGTAAAAAAATTATACACAATACTTATACTACTATATATTAGCTACTCACCAAGCCCCACGACCTCGACACCTAGCAGGTCCAACAGGTCTTGCTCCCGGTCCAGGATGTCTGACCACCGGTGGGCCAGCTGGTTATGGGTGCGCCGGACCCCTGAGCAGCGAAACACTGCCCGGCGTACCTTCGCCCACCGGCGGTGACGCTCCTGGGTAGGGTACCCGGAGCCTGGCCTGCCGCCTGCTGCCAAGGTCAAGGGGAGGTGGCGCTGCACGAAAAAAACAAGGGCGGCCACCTCCGCCTTGCAAAAAAGCTGCCGGGCTTGCACCCTTGCAGGCCGCAGTCTGCCGCAAGGCAGGCGGCTCTTGGGCGCAGGCGCCTTGCCCTTGGAGCCGGTAGTGCTACCCTTCGCCATGGTTCTGGGGTGTGTGGGAGGCCGAAAAGAAAAGTTAGAAGGAAAAAATAAAGTTAGGGGAAGAAGTAGGAGCTTAAAGAAGGAAGTAATATAAAACAGTAGAAAAGTAAAAAAAACACAGTAAAAGTAGAAATAAATGCAAAATATAGACTTAGGGACAGAGAGAGATAGATAATAAATAAAAAAAATCAGAAAAACAGTGTAAAAAACTAAGGATTGCAAAGATTGAGGGAGGATAGAAAAGCAGGCCCAGAACCATGGCATAGAGTGAAAAACAAGATGGCTGCGCCCATCGCGACCGCGTGGGTAAGTTCGCGCGATATTTCCCCCCAAGCACGCAAAAAGCGTCGCGAACACGCACAACGCGTTCCCGAACATGAAATGCGCATCGCGAGCACGGTATGCGCGACCCGGAACAGGAAATAAGGCATCGCGAACGGGCGGGACAAGTGAAAAACAAGATGGCCGCGCCCATAGGCGACCGCATGGGCAAGTTCGCGAGATACTATCCCCCGAGCACGCAAACAGCGTCCCGAACACGCACAACGCGTTCCCGAACAAGAAAAACACATCGCGAATGGGCGCGACAAGCAACTACGCCCGCTCGCGTAGTTACGCGTAGCTCGCGTAGCGCTTTAACATCTTCGCGTAGCTTCGCGTAGCGCGACTACGCGCACTACGCCCAGGGTTAAGCAGGAGGAGCAGGACAACCCATCTGATGGCCAGGATGAAGAGGCAGATGCTAGACACACACCAGCTTCTGCTGCTGGAACAGCAAGATGAGAACAAATAATCTCTAATTTTTTTACCTAATCACAGGACCAAATATCACATCACATGTATATTCCTCCCCAAAATTTAAAAATTGTAACTTTGTAAAATAAAATTTCACCCCACCAAAGTCCTGTATGCTTGTTTTATCACTTCACAAGTACATAAATCTGTCAAGTGAAAGTTAAATTATAATTTGTGCAACATACCTGTCACATATAGCAGTGGACCGAACATCAATCATTCATGTTAATATGATATATAACAAAGTGATCACCAACATGTGTTGATGATAGGATGCAACATATGTTTGCCTCTTGAATGCCAACATTTGCAAGCAGATCACATGGACCATATCGTCCATTTAAAAATGTTAGGCACTAGCAGGCTTTTTCATTGATAATCTGCTGATACAACCCCTGGTCCTCCTCTCCATCACTCACAACCATTACTAACAACTCAATACTACAGCAGGCGTCAATATACAAAACTCTCTCTGACTCACTGACTAAGCAAGCATAATCCTTTGTGAGCACAGATAATCAAATACGGGGTACAGCACGGAATGCAAACTATGCAATTCAAAATACTGATGCTGGGGATGGTAGAGGACACCCTAATTTGCCTCATCACATGTCCCCGGCATCACAAATCTAGCAGAGCAGATGGGCCTCCTCCTTGACAGTGACGGTCTGCGCAAAATACGCTTGCTTAAATACGTTGAGAGCACCTTCAAAGAGATAGGATGTCTACCCTGCAACATCAGTGTACTCATGATGTGTGTCCTGCAATGCACACTAACATTTGTACATAACCAGTACCATCCTTCAATTATGATCACAACAAGTTGCAACATGCATACTTCACATGTGAGTGATGTTAAAACTAGAACATGACAAGACTTGACATCAGGTAATGTTCATTGTTCATGCAATAAGTTATATGAAATGGGACCACTATATCATGTACAACGCAGGCAATGTCATCCCTGTCACTCTGCTGTAACTCAGCAGCATCTGTGTCTAGACACCAGGGTCTCATACAAAGGCATAGTATGATCTGCAGGACATGTGGACTGCTAGTGCTAACAGGCATTGTCACTTTTGCAAAGACTGTGACATGCAAAGTGCAGCCTTGACATTACAAAGTACCAATGACATGTTCACATGTGAAGCTGGGTCTGCAACATGCTTCATCATGGCTCAGTGTGTCATGTAGAGCTATGTATAAATCTGAGGATGCAGCTCCCTCATGCTATCTGTTACCCACATTTAAGTATGCATTTTCTGAGCTGTGTCTGTAGGATATTGTAGTCCATTGGGTACCAATGATATGTGTAGAGACAACACCAAAAGTAACTTACAATGTTATCTGTGCATCCAATACATATTGTAACATACAAGATAACATTAGTTCATTGCTGATATGCATGTCTTTTCATGTGACGTTGTGTGTCCAAGAACAGACCCACACCATGTAACGTTTTGACTAGCATTTTAGGTAATGTTGTCAATGGAGATGGTCATTGCAATCCCAGCAGAGACAATGTAATGGCTAGCAATGCAGGAAAAGCATAGACATGTCTAGTTAAAAAGAAGCCATGAGTGCCGTACCATTGTCATCAATGTCCCCCTCTGTGTCTACAGATACTCATACACTCCAATGTGAATGTGCAGCCATAGCTGTGCATTGCATGCAGATTTGCAAATATCATAGACAAGTAGTGACTGCCTGTTGATCATGTACATATGTGTAGCAAGACCATCATACTCGCACAAACATCACAGCAATGTGTGATGTTAGAGGCTCACATGTAGTAACACATACCACCAATGCCAACCATAATGTGTGACACCCTGGCAAGGGATCTACGCACACACATGTCCAGTCAGGAACAGACACCAATGTGAGAAAATAGTGCCTCATAATGGCTCTGGGCCACTCATACATGTACAGAACAAATACACCACACAAAAGTACAACACACAGATCACATCACTAATACATATTGTGCTATTATTGCAGACTAAAAGCATGAAATGGTACATATATTGTTTGTGTATAAATTAGCGATAAAAAAAAACTCAATTACCCCTCTGCGGCAATTTTTTCCATTTCTGGGACGAAAAATACTCGCAAAATGCATATATATACATAAAATATTCCCGATCAGCCCTAGGCGTGTGAAGTTTTCTTGCAAAATGAAAAAACGGGCCACAAACTGACAGGAAATGATGTCAGTCTGCATCCTGGCACATGGAGGAGTACAGTACACTTTCACTTTCCCTTTCAGCCACACTGTTACTGTGTTTTGAGAGTTGAGGAGGTTTTGGAAGGTGTCTGCTGTTCTTGGTGTGTTTGAGAGAGCTCTGTGTGTTGTGTACTGTCCATACTGTCCTAGTTAAGTCCTGTGTCTCTACATGTTAATTGCAACTGTCTGATTGTTTTGTCGGGTCTACGTCTCTGGGGTATCTTTGTATAGTTAAGTAGTTAATAGGGGTTGCCTGAGTTTTTTTTTCCGGTTTGCCTGGGGGAAATATTGTATTGGGGTATGTTAGGGCAGGGTAGAGAGGGCAGGATGTCAGAGGGGGCCGTGGGGGCCTTCCTCTGGCTTGTAAAATTTTACCTGCCCAGGATGGTTGAGGCCAGGGGACGCATCCTAGTGGGGTACGATGTGAAAGTATGGAAAGTGACATGGGAGCACATCCGTGAAAAGATACTGAACATGTTTGGTGTGGACAGGACTGTCCAGCAGTGGAAGCACCAGTGGCAGGACTTTGTTGGCCGTGAGGGGGACCTATTGGATCACCTTGGACTAATCGTCAGGATGCAAGGTGGTAAGTACATGACCAACATCGTATCACATCAGAGGATGAATGCACAGAACACAAATTCTATTATGCAAAAGATAGACGCACACATCATTTAAAATGCCATTTGGCAAAAGTGCTTGCCTGTCATGACATACAGTGCCACACCTACATCCTTAATAATTGGGTACACTTCACATGATCAACTGGCTGCCAATTTCTACAAGATTCATAATGTGGGTCACCAAAAGTTCAGAGCACGTGACATACCTGTGCGTATTTGAAAAACTGATTTGATCCTCAAACGTCACGCCTATTAAGTTGTGAGAGTAGATTTAACATCCATGTAGAATTGGGACAGGTCGTAGTATGTTATGTCAATCAGATCATGGCATGGATGCCCATTAGGGCACCAGTGTGACCTTGACATGTGTTCTGTGTAAGACCTGCTCAGCAAATTGAAACATGTATGTAACGTGGCAACACACCTGACTATTCCAACGACTCAATTTTTTCCATGTAACTATCAATGATGTATGTGATCTTGCCAAATGTGATGTTAATGACATTAATAGTACCTTACACATTTTTCCAACAGCAGGAAGACCCTTGATCACACAAGGAGATGTGGATGCATTCATGGACCCACACGCCACAGGTGAGTGTGTCGTCCCTAGCTCTGGATAATGTGTTGACATATGCAAGCAATGCCACAGTATCTGTATGTTGTAGTACACAGTGTGGATGTGCTTCACATGACAATCACCTCTGGTGTGATGATGCTACATCAAGTCAAGTTGTGCACAACAGAATTTGTGTCCTGTGCATTCATCCTCTGATGTGATACGATGTTGGTCACATCATGTGATGCTGGAGGACAGAATTACCATTTGTGACTTGGTGTTGCAACGCCTCATATGATTCACAACACCATACCTATGTCCAAGCACAGAATGCATGATATGGGTGATGCCATAGCCATGTCATAGAGCCAATCACACAGCATCACAAACATGTATGTGCCCTGACATTATTGTGCAAGGGTTCCAGATCTGCATCCACCAATTTCAACTGGAGACAGTTGTATATGATGATAAGTTTGTTGCACTGAACATGTCACATCTGTTGTTGATCATTATTATGCAAAGTGATGTGGCATTCAGACATGAACTATTGACAAATACCCACATACAACCTTATTGAAAAATAACTAGAATGTACTGCCATCACCATATGGTATTTTCCCCCATGGCATCAACTGTGTCACCACGAGACAGTGGGGCATATGTACAAGCCCCTATGGCCAGCACAACGTCACTTTTATCTACTCTGTGTTGGCAATGGGGTCTGCGCGTTATTTACAAGGCAGCGTTAAGCCACTTAATGCATTGTATCTCCTCATATCAGTCTCTTCCCATGTGTACTGCCTTGTGCAGCACACATGGAAAATACAAATTGCCATGGTTTCTTTATGTACAGGAAGTCCCTTCCTTTACATAAACAAACTTTAAAGAAAATGCCGTTTTGTCATTTTCATGTGTGCTGCATGAAGCAGCACACATGAAAGTGACAGTATGGCATTTTAGGATTGTGTATGTGCATTTTGGTGCACCTTCTGACACATGAACAATACTCCACTGCACGCAGACACCCTAGCACCATGGTGCAAGGGTACATGCGTTGGCGCAAACTTGCTAAACTTAGCGCAATCGCAGGTTGAAACACAAGGCTGCACTACATTCTTGTAAATATGGTGCAGCCTTGCGTTTCAGAAGTGGCGGAGAGAGGCGTTAAGCCGGGAAGGATAACAAATCTCTCCGCCACTTCCTTGTACATATCCCCCCATTAGTACGTGTCACAGAGGGATGAATGACATAATGAAACATCAACAAGTTTCTCAGGAACAGTCACACAATGTGGAATAGATTGTTGGTACATAAATCGGTTACATCAAATACTTGTGTGTTTGATGAGGAATAAGGCGAATCAATTCAATGCTGGGACAAATAAGCAACGCTCTGTAGCCAATAGGAAAGCTTGTAGTCACAACATAGTCTTGGACAGACTAATGCAGAGTCAGTGTGGAAGCAGGCATTAGAAAATCAGGGTAGGACAATCTCAACACATGCATCAGGCATCCTTTCAGACCGCATTTAGTTGATGAGTGTTGGACATTGTTACACTGCTAAGCCCACTCATCATAACACAGTACCATTCACACAGGGGCACCTTCAATTCCGTGTAGTGTCTGATTTTCATACTGTGTGAATAATGTCTTTAACATGCTCTTTACGGTGACATGCTCAACAGTTCTGCCAATTCACATGTTACTAGTTGGTCATCTGGATGTGTCACACATGAAAAACAGAATAGTTCACTGATGGATCAGGTGCATGATGGTGATCCTTGAGTAACATTGACTAACATGTGCTCAAACCTGACAACAGAGCACTCTTGGGCGAGAGTGTTTTCCTTAGCAATACCATAATTGTGTTCACACTCCCACTGTTTTAAAAGCAGTGCAGACAAATGTGTGGTTCACATGCAGCATCTTTGCTGTCCCATTGGTTCATGGCACATAAATGTGCAGAGATGTTTAATACTTGTACACAGAGCTGCATGCAACATATGCCCTCTTTCCTTGCATGCATGTCAAACTTTTAGCATTGTTCCACAAATTGACAATAACATGTGTACATGATCTAATCTGGTTGTGTAGTTGTGGTGACACCTTCAAGGGCTCACTCATTCAATGATTTTACATTTGCTCAAATGTACTACATGACTAACACTGTTGTGATTAGTCATCAGACTTGATCGCAGACTGTGCAGCCTACTGTCTTTGGTTAGTTGGAATGGCAGGGTTTGCTATGGGCCTGTCATACTTCATACTTACTGTACTCCCCCTGTTGGCCTCGATTGTTGTTAATTTGCACGGCCAAATTGCAAACAGAAATCCGAGAAGCGTTGTCCCTGCACTCTGTGCCTGCCTTGTCCAAGCACATGAATAATCATGTTGTCATGACCATCTAATTCGGAATACGGCTATGATGTTTTCAAGATTTATCAGGTCATGTGTCTATTTGCATGTTCTTTTTGATGATGTTCACGTAAGCTATGGCTCATTATTTATAGGTGTGGCAAATCTGCATTATGCCATCATGTTCTTGGAGTCAGGAAACATGACAATTATTTCATTTTTTCAGATAAAATGTTCCTGGAGGAGCAGCGTCAGTTCCTCTTGCGAAAGGAACATTATCAACACATCAGGCGTGTGGCTAAGGGGTACAAGGCAATTGCCAAGAGGTACCGGGAGGAAAGGGCTGCAGGAAGATGGAAGTCCATCACAGACAGTACGATGAATGCTGGTAAAAAACACACAACCCTGCCTGCATCGTCAACACACCAGAGCCAGACCCAGCAAATCCCTGGCCCATTCGGAATTCATCTGCCCACACAAAGGAGAAGGTCAGCTGTCCAAGGTACATCAGGAGCTGCTCCACGTGCAGCAGCCACATCTTCTCACATGAGTCTTCCCTACTCACAGAGTGCACAACCAGGGGCATCCTCCAGAGCTCCAGCACACCGGGAAAGGTCGGTCCTCACAAAGAGGGAGAGGAGGTTGATGTTCAGTTTGAACGTTAGAGTTGCCCGACGTGAACGGGACCAGGATGACATTAAGTGCCACTTCATGGACATTAAGGGGGCCCTGGGACTCCCCTATTGATGGACAATGGTTGTTCTGTCTCCCACCCTGTCCAATCCCACGTTTACCCTCTCCTATTTATCATCCTACATATTTAGTAGTTAGTTAGTGTTAAGACTAGATTTAGTGTAGGGATAATGTAGTGTTAGGTAGTTTATTAATTATAGGATTTTATCTTTATAGTGCTTTTGTTTAAGTTTCCGTTTGCTTTGGGTGGGGGGTTGATGTGTTTTTTGACTTGTTAATAAAAAAAATTAAAAAAAATACAAAAAAATATAAATTTGTTTAGTATGTATGTTTAGTTAGTTGATGTATAGGATAAGGTGTCTTTGTGCCGTCACTGATGTGCCATAAGGGGGGTGGTGGGTTGATGTTTAAGATATGTTGTTATGTGTATAGTATTAGGTAAGCAAGTTAGTTTAGTGTAGATTGATGTTAGTACAAGTTTGGTTAGCGTAGTGTAGGATTAGTTAGAATAATTAGTTGAGTGTTTTGTTACAAATAAATTGCCAATGGTTGAGACTTTGTGCTCCCATTATATTTTGCTATGTGGACCTGTCCTATTGGATTGGTAGTGGATCACGACAGATGCATACCCCCACAATCAATTTTAATGTTGACAATTGTGATTACAGCATCTTCAAGGGACAGGCTGGCAACAAACCTCATTTGAAATGTGTTTTTAACAAACTTATTGATGTTTTGGGGAACAAAGTTCAATTGGGAAAAGAGTTTTTGATTGGTCTGACAAATATTTGACCATATGTGGTTATTTAGCTAGGACAGATTTACACAGGAGGCACTGTGGGCATTGTGCTCTGCACAGCATTGTTTGAATGCTGTGGGTATGGAGTCCAGATACTTTTTGACATCTTATATTACACCAGTCTCCACAACAGCTTCACTTTCCACGTGGGGCTGCAGGGGATGTCTGCTTAACATTCTTTACAAGTCCTCCTGACGCCTCCTGACAACTCTTTACATGTTTCTGCACAGCCTTGTAGATTTTGGACAACACTGTGACCAATTTGGCAAGTGTTGTGCGAGGGATGTAGTGATGTGCGCTACAGCTAACCTGGGCACGTCTTTGAACCATTATCAATTTCATAGCTATGCTTTCCTACACCATTCTTTTTCTTTCTGCTCAATAGAATTATTTTGAATATGTGACATGTTAAGTGAACTGACTTTACATGTGTCATGCCAAGACACACATTTTTTCACACATTGTCCACTACATTGACTATGGGTAGTTCTTCAGTGTATATATTTATCATGTATTTCTAGTAGTCACTTCTGGGCATATGTACGAGGAAGTGGCAGAGTGAGGCTTTAGCCGTCATGGATTGACACCTCACTCCGCCACTTCAGAAACACAATGCTGCACCATATATACAACATTATGGTGCAGCCTTGCGTTTCCCACATGCGCTGGTGCTACACTTAGCAGTGTAGCGCCAACGCAGGCACCCTTGCACCATAGTGCAAGGGTGTCTTCGTTTAGGGGATGATTGTTAATGTGTAGGAAGGTGTCCCTTCCTGCACATTAACAATCCTAAAATGTCTTTTTCTCATTTTAATGTGTGCTGCTTCATGCAGCACACTTGTAAGTCACTAAATGGCATTGTTTTTACAGAACATTTATGTACAGGAAGGGACACCTTCATGTACATAAACAATCCATGGCAGTTAGCTTTTTCCATGTGTGCTGCACAAGGCAGCACACATGGGAAATGCAGATACGTGGAGGAAAGATGCATTTCTCATGTTTTTGCCAGGTTTAGAGCAGGTTTTCCATGGTCTAAATGTATGCGCTGCCTCCTATGTACGCTGACCTTGTACATAGGGGGCTGAGTCAACAGGAATGGGTGTTGCGGTGGAACACCCACCGCAACACCCACTGCCCACCCTTTGACACTAACAATAGCGTGAAAGGGTGCCTTATTGACAAGGCAGCGTTAAGCCATGTTAAGTGGCTTAGCACACCTTGTAACTAAGGCTATGCCCCTGTCGCCACCACAACGTCGGAAAAAGTGACCTTGTGTTGGCGATAGGAGCTTGTACATATGCCCCTTCTTGTGGCTGTACACTGACGTGAGCATTGTTCCAAGTCACGATCAACATCATGGGCATGGTGTAAATTTCTTTCTCGGAGACAGTGTTGTCTAACAGATCAGGGCATTGTTTATGTCACACATGTCAGGCCCTCACATTGCGTGTCATGGACACAGAGTAAGCATATTCCCTTTGTCATATGTTCTTTGATTAGTAGTAATGGCTAGCCTGAACATGCATTGTTGTCACATTTCAAACATGATTGGTCACAGGCAACACACATCTCAATGAATTTTATTGACATGTGCAGTGACTGATTTGGTAGACTGGCCCAGTTCTTTGTGCAACAACAAACCATTGTGTGAATGCCCAGGGGGGGGCATACAGAGTCCAGGGGAGAACATGTGCAGAGATATGTTGAGGAAGAGGCAGAGTTCTGTCAGCAGGCTGATTGCAGTGTCATTGGGAACAACACAAAAAATGGCAATCCATATCAAAGTCCAAGGTGAGTGTAGCAGAGTGATTCAGGGGACAGTGGAAGCTGATGGTCCGGGGCATGATGATATGCACAGGTCCAAGCAGAAACAGTCCATTTGACAGAGATGAGTGCTACCACTGACTTCTTCGCAAGATTGCTGATTCCTCCACATCTTCCTCCTCTGATGTGTCATGTGCCTCCCGTGTGCATGATGGAGGATTGGCTGGGGCACTGTGAGGCAGTGACACATCAGGGGGTGAGATGTGGATGTTGAAGGTGCAGCAGCATTCATCTGTGCCAAAGGTTGAGGCAGCACTGTTGTGATGAGAAGCTGCAGGGCTTGAAGGACTCCATCAACTTCTCTGTGGTATGCAGTCATGGCTGCCAAGTGTGAAGCTTGCACCTGCTCCATGTTCTCCATGATCATTCTCATGTGACGCAACTCCTTGGTGACATCGCTGGAGCCACTTTGACTGGACAGTTGTTCTTGTTTCTGAGTCAGTACTCCAGCGATGTCAGCCATGGAATGCTGGAGAGCATGGAGCGGACTGTGGGTGCCTGTGATGGGACTGAGACACCCACGTACCCTATCTTTTTTGACCACCAGGCTGTCAAACTACCACCCGACCAGCCATCTCCTGCTGGACCTCTACCGCACGGTGTTGAAATGTTAGAAGTGGGTCTTCAAGGTCCGGGGAGACAGGTGTGGTGGTGGGTGCTTGCTGCTCTGTGTTTTGTGCAGGGGGTGGAGCTACCACGACACTGTTGGATGTTCCGGCTTCCGGAGATGGGCTGCCAATGGAGTTGAGCAGCTCTTGGAGGGTGTCCTGGACGATGATTGAGATGTCTTCATCTTCATCATTGAAGAGTGGGACAGGCGGCTGTACAGGAGGTGATGTTTCTCCCTCTTCAAAGTAAAGGTGAGATGCTGTTGTATGTGTGTCTCAAGTATGATCATGCATTAGATCAGTTTACAAGCAGACTGCATGACAATGTCCATTCAGAATGTTTAGGAGGAGACCCATTACATTCAGGATAGTGAATCATTGTACAACATCACTGATGTGACATTATAGATGTAAATTATTTTCTTACAGTTTGAAAGTATGCCAAATGTGAGTGGCCGATTTCTACACACATGCAGCACCAGTTGTGTCTTCTGTTCAGTAGGGATAGTGGTGCAGGTTGTACCACATTGTTGTAAATGCAGATTAGCTCTGATTTATGTGTCTGTACACTGCATTGTGGTAGCGTCACCCCTACTCAGTACACTATGATCTTTTTAAAGATTGTTCAGTTTTGGAGGTGTGGATTGCATGCTACCACACATTGCTGTTGGCAATGTCACATGATTGTTGTTGTGACATGAGTAGCGTTTTCACACTGTTGAGATCTGGGTTGATGTGATGTGCCACATGATATGGGCAGGGAGGTATGCTTGATTTGCCATGATACAATCTGTGTAGATCCATGTTAATGGTGCCAATTCAAAGTGAGTAATGACATTCTCATCGATGCATGTTGATCTGCAGGTATGGTACAGCTTCTGTTTTACTGCCCCTTATCCATTTAACCCAGTGACCCTTGCACTTATGTGCATTTGCAATGGTACGATGTTGCAAGCTGGAGGAAATATGGGTCTTGGTCACAGTTGGGACACTTGTGCATTGTTGGACTGCAGATGTCTTTCTTACATCAGGGGTTGTATGGATACGAGGAAGTGACAGGGTGAGATCTGCTTCTTAAAGGATAAACTCCACACTCATCCACTTCAGTGACAGAGGCCTGCACCATGTTTATGGTGCAGGCATGCATTTCATCATGTACTGGCACTTGATCTGTCAGTGTGGCACACAGACAGGCAGCTTTGCAGGGTAGTGCAAATGGGCCTGAGTTCAGGGCGAGAATGTTTATGTGTGAGGAGGGACCCCTTCAGGCACATTAGCAATGATTGACAAATTGCTGTTTCTATGTGTGCTGCACAATGCAGTACACATGTAAACCCCAAAAGCTTATGCATGTTGGGGGTCATGGTTTTCCTTGCATACATTGCTTACTGCCCTCCTGTTGGCTTCACCATTGTGAGTATAGGGCAATGTGATTTTCTATGGGTGTTGTAGGGTGGACAGTCAGAAACACCACACATTACCCTCAACATTCACACCACGTGCAGTGTGTAAGTGGGCCTAGATTACATGGCTGTGGATTTACACTGGCTTCTTAGTGGTGCTCAGCCCCTATCATCACCCCAACGTCACATCAGGTGCAATTGGCAGGGTGATGTGTGCTTGGGAATATGCCCCTCAGATGGACACATGGATGATCCATACTGTTCTCCTCATGAGTATTGGATGCCTTTGTTTGTGTGAGGATGTTTACAGACATGACTGCGTATTTGTTCACTGCCACTGTTGACTTTACCCAAGTACTTGTTTCCATGCACGTCAATGTGCAATGGGCATCTCACACCAGGACTGTGATTACTGTAGAATACTGTTATCTGTATGGCACATGTGTAGACTTTTGAGTGGATGAGTGCATTTTGACGTAAGGGGTGATGGTGACATGTAGCAAGCTGACATGCATTGGTGCTAAATTGTTATTCTTGCTTGGTGTCATACTTCACTTGTCATGCATCTTGACAGGGACATTATAGCTCTGGGAGCATGGCACACAGACAAGACATGTATGTAGTTTTTTGGGGACACATTCCTGATATGCACTGGCGTAGCAAGGGGGGGGAGGAGGGGGCGGTGCACCCCGGGCGGCACGAGTTCCGGGGCGGCGGCCGCCGCAAAAATCATCGCCAGCACCCCCCCCCCTCAGTGCGGCGGCAAAAGGCAGAGTGCCTAGCTACGCCACTGCTGATATGCATAGTCCATGCACTGTACTGTTGGAAGCATATCCCTCTGCTCATAGTAGAACATCACATTAGGCCTCCAGTATACTAAATGTGTGCATTGTGGAACTTTTAGACAGATGGGTGCATAATCACTATGTTGTGGCAATGCATGTGTTTATGGTATGCAGACTCACTACATGCTTTGTCACTTGGTGAACACAGGGCTGCATCTCATGAACAAGCAAAGGGGCATATTGACTGGAGAGGTGGCATAGTGTCACATTGGCCTCCTTGCCTCAACACCACACACATACAAATTGGCTACACAGGGCGGCATCTCATTGACAACAATTTGATGCTGCCCCGTGAACGAGACTGATCTGGGGCAAAAGTGAGCAGGCCACAACCGATGTCGGCACACATGCACCATTGTGCAGGGGTGTCTGAGTTGAGTTGAAGATTGTACATGTGCATGAAGGGGGAGCTTACTGCACATACACATTCTTGCCCCTCTTAAGAATAGTTTGGAGTTGCTCTTGCGTTGATGTAGATTAGGTTATACTTGCTTTGCCTAATGAAATAAATCATCCCCCAAACTAGATCACCTAATTAAATTATTTTTTGATTTTTTGATAAATGCCATTTCCCCCAATTTTTAAGTCCTCTTTTTCTCATAGAGACTTCTAACCACAGATTCCTCACCTGAATACCCCCAGATGTCAGACTGGATCCAGAACATTTTCTATAGCAATTCCTTTGATCGTCTGTAGATTGTGTTGTACAGCTCTGCGTCAGATGAATCCTGCCCCGGATGTCACGTCAGGGCCACTATATCTGCACCAGGGATCCTTCATATCCTGTCAACTTCCCAGACATGCTTCCCTCAAACTTTATCCAGTGTGCAAATGACATGCCCCATCAAGCACTAAAGGGTACAAACCGCGTAAGGGCTGCCATCACCAGATGTTGGTGACGGACACCCACGATGTCTTTCTCTGGTGTCTCGGCTCCAAGCATTACTGAGTGTCCTGTGACTGCTGCGTGAAAATGACCTGCAAAGCCAAACTCACCATTGGGGAACTCCAAAGGAAGACAAAGAAGTTTTGGTCGAAGTTGAGGGAACAGACCCACTCTGCAGGCTGATCTTGCGATTGCACATCGTTGAAGTCACGGAGCTCATGTAATTAAAATAAGTGCAAGAAACATAAGACGTTGAAGCACAGCTCCCTGTTGACACTGATAAGAGCTGAGTACCCGAGGGAGGCTACTACCACAGCGCATGTTTGCCTTTCACAGGGAACGCTTCCTCCATGGCTCTTCCGATAAAGACAGCCTGAGCGGTCAACAAGGTATGCAGTGCACCTCTTCTCCCTGAGAAACTCTAGACTGCAAGTTACTTTACTAAATGCTCTCTTAGGGTAGCACATACATGTAGGTTTTAGGGTGTTAGGCTTTTAGATGACATTTTAACCATCTTAGAAATGTTCATTTTTTTTTTTTACAATACGCATTCTTGCTGTTTTTATGATATCCTTTGTGATTATTTTAGATGTAATAAGAAACAGGTGTGCCCTATTGTAATAAATACTTTTAGTTGAAAGTGTCTGTTCTTAGTACTGTTTGTGGGATACTATGAAGAGCGAAACAGGTTTACAGTTACCACGGTGCCCTTGATCCCTTTTCGGGAAATGTTAGTAACCCAAAAGCAAATACTTCACTTCAACTATGTATTGAGTCAGGTTCTGCTGGACTACAATAACCTGTCTTTCACATTCTACGCTGGTGCATTTAACTAAGTTCACTTGGTCACGAGTGAGTGGGAAAGCAAACCTTGTAGAACTATGCCAGAGATGTAGTTTATTCAACAAGAGGTGCCATAATGGACTTGGAGAGTCAAGATGGTGCAGAGGGTGAACCTGCCAGCGGTACTCCAGATGGAAGCCGGCAGAGAGAGCCGGCAAAGAACCAAAGAGCTGGTGCATGATTGAATTATGAAACATTTTAGATCAGCGCCTTGACCCCGCGTATGACCTGATCTCTCCTTCAATGTCTGAGATAGGAGAGCGCTCGCCTCCCACCTGTATGCTACTATAAGCCGCCCACTCACCCAAAACCCTGCCGTGCTTGAGGGCAAGCTCTAGTCACATAAACTGGTTGTATCACAACCATATACCAGTCTACCCCTTTCTTCCATGCTGCCACCGACGGCGGTAGACCTGGCATCCTTGGCATGGTTTACCCCTTAACTTTTTGCCTTCAACCCTCCTGTTTTGCAGACTTTGTTTTTGCTGGCCTTAGGACTCTATGCACTTTACCACTGCTAGCCAGTGCTAAAGTGCTTGTGCTCTCTCCTTAAAATATTGGCTTATACCCAATTGACATAGTTAATTTACTTATAAGCCCCTAGTAAAGTGGCACTACCAGTGCCCATGTCCTGTAAATTAAATGCTACTAGTGGGCCTGAAGCACTGATTGTGCGACCCACTTAAGTAACACTTTAAACATGTCTCAGGCTTGCCATTGCAGCCTGTGTGTGCATTTTTAAACTGTCATTTTGACCTGGCAGAATTAGCCTTTTGCCAGTCCCAAACCTTCTTTTCTAATACATATAAGTAATCCCTAGGGTAGGCCCTGGAAAGCCCAGAGGGCTGGGTGCAGTGTATTTTAAAAGTTAGTCATGTACTTCTAAGTTTTACATGTCTTAATAGTTGAAAACTCTTACATTTGTTTTTCACTATTGCAAGTCCTACCTCTCCCAAAGGATTGCATTGAAGTTACTTATTACATTTAAAAAGCTGTAATTTTCAAATGGGAGCAGGTAACCAGTTTCCTTAATTGCCTGACTGGTCGTGTTTAGTAAGGAACGCCTTTGTCTGATGCTGCTGGCTCTCCTTCGGATGAAATCACTTTTGCTGGCGAGCCAATCAGTGTACAGATTGCTGCTGAGTGTACAAGGGGCGTGGCAGTGAGACGCAGCCTCTGGGCGAGAACAGGAACGAACGCCACTGTCTTTGTCCACCCACCTGGTCACCTCTAGACCCCCAGCAGACACCCCCGGGCCCAGTAGTGCTGCAGGACTGGGGCTTGAACCGGTGGGGCATCGGTACTCGAACCGGTGAGTCCACGGATCGGGTGCGGGTGCAGGGACATAGGCGGCTCGTGCTCACACTGAGCCCCAGCACCGGCCCCAGTGGTGACTCCCGTCGACTGGTGCGGGCCGCCTACTAGCCCACTAAACCCGATACTGATCCTGCGATACCTCTTGACTTCATTGTTGACTTTACCTGCCACGTGCAGTGACATGGAGGGGGACTGAGGGGGGAGCGTGAGGAGGAGCATGAGCAAACCTTTTGTACACTCTCAGCTGGCAAGATCTGCACTCATGGCTGTGGCAAGGAGCTCAGGCAGGGGCCTGTTGACGCCTGCAGCCCCTGTATTCTCCACTCTCTGCTCTCCCGCTCCCCTGCCTTCCATTGGAACACTCGTGACTTCATCTCCCTGTCAGGTTAAGAGGCCTCCAAATTGAAGAAATCTGTAAGTGCATGCTCATGCCCACCTCCATACAGGAGGGGTGAGGCGGTGCATAACTAACTGACTAAAGTTTGGAGTGTCAGCGTTCCTACTAGAAGGCCACAGGTCGAGACCACACAAGGCCTATTGATCCTCGTCAACCACTCGCCTCAATACGGCCTCCACCATCTCAATACCAACAACTCGTTAAGAAGCTGCTGAGAAACCTGCTACATTCAGAAGTAGTTCGTTGCAGCTTAAAGGCGGGCACCCGGCCTCTTTGCAAAGCCTGTTGTAAATTTAAAATTGCAAGTAATTAGTAAATAGCAACGGCACCCACCTGTGGTCTGAAAACGAGAGGTGGTTAGTAAAACTACGTCAGTTGAGTCCATTCTTGCGGAACCAGTCCTAATAGTTTTTGGTGCGGTTTGCAAATCAACGCTGTCCTCCCTCCTTCCGAAGCCCAATAGATTAAACACCCCAAGGTGACAGGTAACATGAGATCAGGCAAGGTCAGACAACAGGCTACACAAAAGAGTCGGAACCAAAAAAGTCCTTAAGGAAGTCAGCATGACCAAAGCAAGTACAGGCCAGATCAGCCCACTAATATCGCCAATCCAAACACTTTTTGGGAAGACAAATTGTGCCGGTAAATTCAAATTTTTAAAAGACCCAGATGCAGTAATCTATTCAACAACGGAAAACATTGAGGGCCTGCCGAACCCACTTATGCTTTAAAAATCAGACTCAATAGCAACATGTCCCGAGATCAATGTCCAACCCAAACTAAAAAGAGGTCGTAAAAACAATAGCCTCAGTAACGAGTGAAATGCCAGGAGCTAACATCGTCACGACACAGGCACAGGTCCACGTTCCAAACCGCCAGCACTCAACGCCAAGACCGGTACTTACACTGAACCCAATTCGGTCTTCTATGCAGGAAAATATCCCTGCAACAGTACTATAGAAACCCTACTGAAGAGGTTGATAATTCCTGATTACACTCAATCTCAATAACAAATAATACGGATCTCTTACAAGCAATGGAGGCTAAGACCATCAACCTGGCTGGCAACCTTGAAGAGTGCATGCACTCAATAATAGAAATTTTGAGTCACTTGGATTTATCGGTCCAAGCAGGCCTAAGCAATTATCGTAAATCGACAAGACTTAGTAATTTCAACACAGGCCCAGTCAGACGGTATATACCAAAATACCCTTCACGCCTCAGTAACAAAGGCAATCAGGGAAAAGAAAGATGCAAGTAACCACATTGTTAGGAACCATGGACTCAACATAATCTCGTACTCCGACGACACCCAGCTGATCCTCTCACTCACCAACGAATCCACAGTTACCAAGAACAACTTCCATGACGGGATGAAGGCTGTCGCAACCTGGGTGAAGGAGAGCTGCTTCAAGCTAAACTCAGAGAAGACCGAAGTCCTCCTGGCCTCCACCCCCTATGCCTGGGACGACTCCTGGTGGCCCGCAGATCTTGGATCCCCCCCTCACCCACAGACCATGCACAAAACCTCGGCATCATCCTCGACTCCTCGCTCACCATGAACCTCCAGATCAGCACCGCCTCATCATCCTGCTTCCACACGCTATGCCTGCTCTTAAAGATCTTCAAGTGGATCACCACCAAGTCCAGAAAGACGGTCACCCACGTACTAGTCAGCAGCAGACTCGACTACGGCAACGCACTCTACGTCGGCATCACTCATAAACTCCTCAAGAAACTGCAGAACATTCAGAATGCCTCCGCTAGACTCATTCTCACTATCCCCCTCTGCAGCAAAATCACTGCCCACCTGAGAGACCTCCACTGGCTCTCGGTCAACAAAAGGATCAACTTCAAGCTCCTCACACATGCCTACAAAGCCCTACACAACGTGGGACCTGCGTACCTCAACCACCGCCTCCCATTCCACACACCTACCAAAGAACTCCGCTCCACCTAACTGGCCCTGGCCGCCGTACCACATATCCGCAAGACCACGGAATTTGGAAGATCGTTCTCCTACCTCGCAGCAAGGACCTGGAACACCCTGCCTCTCCCCCTCGGGCAACCACCGTCACTGCCTCAATTCAGGAAGGACCTCAAGACCTGGCTCTTCGACTGAACCACAGTGCCTTTCGACTGATCAGCAGTCTCCCCCCCCACCGCATTGAGACCCTTACGGGTGAGTAGTCGCGCTTTAAAAGTCACCTGATTGATTGATTGATATGGGCATTCAGACCAATGAGAATAATGATATCTTAAAGGTGGAGAACATTTCAAACTTATACTCCTCACTACTAAATATCCTACAAACTTCAATCTTGGCGCACAACATGCAATCCGACAAATTGGATCTTCAGATTGACCTTGTGAAAATTATATCTTTCCACATCTCTGGTATCAACACCAAACTGGAAAAACTGATAGATCTGATAACCATTGTACAAGAAAGGAACCCCTCATTTCAAGAAGTCTATGGGTGTGGCCAATTATTGATAAGCTAAGTACCATCCCAGCCATCCTAACTAGCATCTTAAATGAGAGAAAAAACCACAAGGCTAACATCTAAGAAGCCCACCCCAGAATGGAGCAACTGCCCACAAGCCCAAACAACAGAAAAAAACAGATGCCAGAGCAAAGCAAGGTACGTAGTACCCCATGTAAAATATCTGAGGCTCTAATGTCAACTGAACAATCACCCCAACTCCCCGATTCATCATTGGAAAAGGCCAGTGAACAGAATGAACCAAGAGACATAAGAAACGTGCTAGGAAGGCAAGAAAGAACCCTCAGTGCATAGTGTAAGACGATGAGTGCAACAACAAATTATATCCCATCTTTGAAGCCAAGCAGGAACACCAAGACCTAGTAACAGCAAACACCTCAATGACTCCGATCAGGGATAATGAATTCAAGGAACTTGGGGAAAATCAGATATACTCAGATTCACTAGACTTGTCGCAAGCTACAGTTGGAAGGACTGACATCCTGCAGAAGGCATTTGAAACCGTTCAGATGCAATCTGGCTCTAATTAGAGCCCACAGGACCGGAAGATGAGTAAGTAATCTCAGCAACACACACTGACCACAGAACAAGACAGGATCATGTTCTTTGCAACTAAAAGGAAATCAGGGCTCGCGTTAAATATGCCAATTGAACACGCCCCTCCAACAACAAATAAAGGTAGCGCCAATAGAAGTAAAAGCATCCAAGGCAAAACACCTGCTGGTCGTACTATCACATTAACTAGTAACACACCTGAGGGAAACTCATGTGATGCTGCCTGGTGGGGCACAGCCCAAAGAACCCCTTTCTAAGTTACAAGATTGCAGTAAAAATCAACACGTAAAGAATAGAGGGAGCAAACAATGCAATGCACCTACAAAACAACAACCTGGAAATGTCACTCCACTCTTCAACTATGCTCTCCCGGAAAATGGAGAGCCTAAACCAGCAAGTCATTCTAACACCACAGTACATCTTGCAATGCCAGCTGGACATCCTGAATAGAGGAAATATAATGAGGCTGGTCGCCGAAATACCTACACTGAAGCATATCAAATCCTCAGACTTGTTATCAGTCAAATTCCTATCCAACGAGGATCACAGGTAACCGAAGAAAACCCTCTCCACACGGAGAACAAAGGAGATAGCACTCCAAATCAACAATGTAAGCCAGCAGTTTGAAACACAGGGAATAGCATTCTCAAAACCCATAAATTTGTGTTACCCTACACCTCTACTAATTCCAGCCAGAAGATCAAGCACCGAAACGGGACCTACTTCTGGGGTACTTAGTCCTACAAAGTTCCCTCGGCACAACAGAAACAAGCATTCAATCAAGAAAACAAACAGGCAATGGATAGGAACCAGAATCAATGGCACTGGCTAGCATCAGCCCTAAACACTCCAAGAAAAGAGTGTCTCCCAACTCAAGGGACAAGTAAACCCCAGGAAGCTTCACTAAACATCCTCTCCAGGAGCATCGCTGAGCAAAGCATGTACTTTGCAACGGTGTCCCTCCAGCAAATTGGGGAACATATGAGATAACAGCTCTTCAAGAGACCTGGCTGACCAATCCAGCGCAACTGGTAGGTTATGTTATCCATCACTTTGAGGCCAGAAAATCACATTGATTTGGGAGATCAAAGGGGGGGCCTTCCAATACACGTGTCGACAGCACTAAATGTCACTTTGGAGCAACTACAACCCTCAGCCCCCCACAAATAATCAAGTTTAGCACATAGCATAAACACTTTACAAGAACAGTAATATTATTCAATGTCTATGCCCACCCCAACGTACAAAAAAAGACTGCATTATTCAAAATATTTATCTCCAAGATAACGAAGTAAGGTTTATGAATCCTACCTGGGAAATAATCATGACTGGTGATTTTAACACCAACTTAATGTACACCTAGACGAAGATGAGCACTTGGCAGCTGAGAACCCAATTTGGGTGGTTCAGCCACTGGCTGCTCACCCATGAAAACGTCCTGACCTCAATGGGCAAAAACTAGTCACTGGCCTGGAACATCTGGGCTTGAGAGTAATTAACTGCAGATCTTAGAATGATAAGCATCCCAGGTTTATGCATTATTGTGCAAATTCAAGATCAATAATATATTACACAATCCTCTCTCTGCCACTACTAAAGCACCTGAGGAAATACATAGTCAAATACACATCACAAAGTGATCACTCGTAACAGCACCTGGAGCTGAGTTCAAACCCCCCCGCAAGACACATGAGTGCACCAGCCGAAGTGGGACATCTAAAAATAACTAATCTGAAACACTTGAGATTGACACACCACTCACTACCAAAGCTGGCTAACAAGGCAAAAGACATATTGGAGTCCTGTAGTGCCCCTAGTTGTATCCAAACGGATGTCTGGACGTCATTCTCAACAAGGTTGCTAACATGTGGTCCCGTTCTAAACTTTACCAGGGGGCAAGTGGTTAAACATCCAGATGGCTTGACGAACAAGTGCCGAGCCTTGAAAATGGAACTAGGGCGAGTAGTGAGGAGTGCAAGAAAACCCAATGTCCCAAGTCATATATGGGAAAACTTAAAAACCTTGAGGAAGCGATATAAAAAAACAACTCTGGGAAGACCGGAAAACAAACACTGATGAGTTCTGTACAAAACTCCTTTTCGATGCCAAACAAACCAACACCAGATCTTTCTGGTAAACCGTAAACCACATCAATAGAAACGCAAGAGTAATAAACTGCTCAAGTGTGCCGGAGAAAGCCTGTGTCATACATGTGACCAAGACATTTACCACTGGCTTACGAACGGGAAACTCAGAGCAAGATTGTAGCAGCAACTCTTGGGTTGACGAAGCAAAAGATGTCACCATCATCAAAAAGCTGGGTATATCTAACCCATGTGGCATACCAGAAGTTAGTCTGAGACGGTCAATCAACACTACACAACAGCGAAGGTGGTGAAAGTGATAATGGCAGGATGAAGAGTCAAGCTCCAGTCCATCTACAAACTTGACCCCGAATACTGGGCAAACCCGTTATTGGAACTACATAATGAGGTGGAAGGAACAGGCACAATCCCTAGTATCTGAAGAGAGTCAATAATAAACCCAGTCTTCAAGGGTGGAGACCGGTCCAACCCCACCAACTACAGGCTAATAGCGGTCATTGATTCAGAAGCCAAATACTATGAAACACTAATCTTGTAGGAACTAGTAGAATAGTCAAACACTAACAATCTGGTCCCCAACAATCAGACAGGGTTCCGGAGAGGATTCATAACAATCACAAACATCCTAGTCGTAACAACAATAGCAAACAAGTGTAAGCACTTAAAGAAAAAGCTACATCTATGCTTTAGAGACTTTAAAGCAGCATTTGACCAGGTGGACTGGGGCCTCCTGTGGGGAAAACTAAAGTTGTGGCGTCTCCCAGATAGAATACTATGTGCCATCGAGCAGTTGTGCACTCACACTTGGATCCAAGTTAAACTGGCTGATGGTACAAGACTATCAAGGAAAATTCCTAAGGAAGACATTTGTTCAACTAGTTTATGGCTGACTTGTCTCCAAGACTTGACCAGATAAACTTCCACTGGCTGTGACTGGGACCCTTAATCTTGACTCACCTTTCTTATGCAGACAATTTTGTCATACTTAGCCAAACAAGAGTGGGACTGCAAAGATCACTCACAGAACTAGCAGAATATGCCAAGGTCAATAAATCAGAAATGAATACTACAAAAACTAAAATAATGTCTATTTGGAATCGACCTGGCCCACCACCCAAGATCAAGCTTGGAGATGAGATCCTAGAGGAAGTCAGCAGTTATAAGTATCTGGGACTGTACATAGACAAGAAATTAAACTTTCAAGTGCACAAACAGTACGTCATGAAGAAAGGAAATGCACTAACTTATGCACTTTGTGCTCTTGCCAAGAAGCTGGATGGTCCCTCCTTCAAGCCACTATTAGCAGTTATAGCCGCTAAACTACTCCCAACTGTGGCATATGCAAGTGCTGTCATGCACGGTAAAGAGACCTTGCTTCTGGAAAACTGCAAACTAACACATATAAGTGAGTTTTTGGTCTTCAGCATACAATATCTCATACACCCACTTCCACTGAACCACTGACATACTCATTCACAGACCCATACAAACAATCATACATCTACTCACTAATCCATGGAGCTACTCACACATCAACTAACCCATATAGCCACTCACATAACCACTGACTCAGATATACAGACACTCATGCACCTCTCACTGACCAATATGCCAACTCAGACATCCAGTCATACAGACATTCAAATACTTACATATCCACTCATACACCCATAGAGTCTCTTGTACAGTAAAACAGTCACCCATACAGCTACTCACACACCTATCCTCTGGCCCTTAGTCACTCACATAGCCACTCACTCATCCATACAGCACACCCACTCACTTACTCATACATATACTAACATGTACTTACTCACCTATACAGTCACTGAGACAAGAACATACTCTTCTATACAACCTCACTCACAGTCACTCACTCACCCAAACAGTAATAGCACACCCATTCACTCACCCATATACCCACTGACACACCCACTCACTCACCCATATACCAAATTACAATCAATCAGTCAATCAGGGTCTTGTATAGTGTAGCTACTCACCTGTGAGGGTCTCAAGGCATTCGGGGAGGGGGGCTGCTGGTCGGACTGGGTGAAGAATCATTCGAAGAGCCAGGTCTTAAGGTCCTTCCTGGATTGGGTCAACGATGCGTATTGCCAGAGGTGGAGGGGCAGGGTGTTCCAGGTCTTGGCGGTGAGGTAGGAGAACGGATTTCTTCTGGTTCTGGTCTGTGGATCTTGGGGGAAAAGGCAAGGGCGAGTTGTGAGGATCGGAGTTGTCTGGCGGGTACGTGGAATGTGAGGCGATGGTTCAGGTATTCTGGTCCTTCGTCATGTAGAGCTTTGTAGGTGTGAGTGAGTAGCTTGAAAGTGATTCTCTTCTTGACTGGGAGCCAGTGGAGTTGTTGGAGGTGTTCGTTGATGTGGTTGCAGCAGGGAATGTCGAGGACCAGTCTGGCTGCGGCGTTTTGGATGTTCTGTAGTTTCTTGAGCTGTTTCTGGGTGACACCGGCATAGAGTGCTTTGAAGTAGTTTAGTCTGTTGGTGATGAGTGTGTGGGTGACCGTCTTTCTGGATTCTGTGGGGATCCATCTGAATGTCTTTTGAAGCATGCGGAGCATGTGGAACCAGGCTGAGGAAACTGCGCTGATTTAGTGTTTCATAATGAGCGATGAGTCCAGTATGATGCCCAGGTTGAGTGCCTGGTCTGTTCGGGTGGGGGGAGATCCCAGAGTGGCTGGCCACCAGAAGTCGTCCCAAGCTGAAGCGGTGGGTCCCAGGATGAGTACTTCGATCTTGTCCGAGTTGAGCTTGAGGCAGATGACTTTCATCCGGGTAGCAACTGGATGGTGGAAGTTGGTTCTGGCGGTAGAGGGTAAGTTGGTGAGGGAGAGGATCAGCTGGGTGTTGTTGGCTTAGGAGGAGAATTTGAGTCTGTGGCTTCTGATGATGGCTGTGAGGGGAGCCATGTAGACATTGAAGAGGGTGGAACTCAGGGAGGAACCCTGGGGCACTCCACCGCTGATCTCTGTGGGTTTTGAGAGGAACAGGGTAGTCTGACTCGCTGGGTCCCGCTGGTGAGGAATGAGTGGATCCAGTCCAGAGCCTTGTCGCGGATGCTGTCTTTGTGTAGTCTAGTGATTAGGGTGCGGTGGGAGACGATGTCGAAGGTGGCCGAGAGGTCTAGTAGGATGAGGGCTGTGGTTTTGTCCTAGTTGAGGAGGGAGCGGATGTTGTCGGTGGCGGCGAGGAGTGCAGTCTCCATGCTGTGGTTGCTTCGGAAGCCAGATTGGGAGGTTTCCAGGACATGGTTCATTTTGATGAGCTCGGATAGTTGAGTGTTGATGGCCTTCTCAATGACCTTGGCTGGTAAGGGGAGGAGAGCGGGTCTGAATTCTTGAGGTCTGTCAGGTCTGAGGCCGGCTTCTTCAGCAGGGGGTTGATCTTGGTGTGTTTGCTTTCATCGGGTAAGGTGATGGTTTCGATGGAGCAGTTGATAGTGCGGCAAAGCTGGGGGGCAATGGAGGCGGCTGCTCTGTGGAAGATGTGGTATGGGCAAGGATCTGTCGCAGCTCCTGAGTGGATGCTCTTCATGGTCTTCAGCGTGTCCACTGTTGTGAGCGGGGTCCAGCAGAGCATGGTCTGTTGGGGTGCGGATTGTTTGTGTGCGATGGTGGCTGGCATGGTGGCCGGGTCCCAGGTGTCAAAGCTGTTGTAGATCTTCTTGATCTTGTGGTGGAAGAAGGTCCAGAGATTGTTGCAGAGGTCTTGGGAGGGGGAACGTCTGTGCTCTCGCTGTTGGGCCTGGAGAACTCCTTCACGATGGCGAAGAGTTCTTTGCTGTTGTGTGCGTGGGTGTTGATTCTGTCTTGGAGGGCAGTTTTCTTTGTGGTTTTCAGGAGGAGGTGGTGAGTCAGCGGATTTGAATGTTATGAAAAGTTGGCCTGGTATATGATGTCCACTAATTAAAGTAGGCACCTTGCACCAGTCCAAACAACCCTTTTGGTGATTTAAGAGGTCAAAGATAACCTTAGAAAGCTATCCAAGTGGTAGCTGTGGAGAGAAGCCTTCAGGCTTAGTCTTGAAGGAATGTTAAGCAGCTTGTTTTACCAGAATGCAACCTTATTGTATTTGTTAAATGAAAGGAGAACCACACAGTAGTTATAAAAATATGAATTTATTATTATAACACACCTCTAATACCTCACAGTATCTGCTACACGCAGATAAACACAAAGCACATAATACTGTAGCACAGAAACAGTCGTAAGTAGCACTAATACACAGTGGGCTCCTGGGGGAGACCAAACCATATACTAAAATAGTGGTATAAGAACCACGACTCGAGTCAAGACAGTGTCTAGAGGATGTAGAATTGCTGGGACCCCAAGGAACCACCCAAGGTGAGTAAGTAGGGACCCCACGGAAAATGACCTTGTGCTACGTACAATTCAATGGGAGAGTCGCGTTTGCAATTTTAAAGTTTAAGGACCCTTCCCAGTAGATTACGAGGAAACCCTTTGGAACATAGAAGGTTGGAGAGCCACCCCACCCGTGGATACCGAAGTACCAGTGTTACCTATCCCAGGGAAGCCGGGTGCATAGGGCTGAAGTGGCGTCGGAAACGGCCGTCGTTCTCAATGGGAGTCTTCAAAGAAATGCCACTGCTGGAAAGGAGAAAAGTGTCCGGTGGAACCCACAGGTGGATTCTTGATGGAAGGAACCTGAAAGCAGAGGGTACAGAGTCTGGGTCACTCAGAAGTGACCAGGGGCTCGGTAGACGAATGCCCACCGATGTCGGGTGCTTCAGGTGTGAAGATGGAGACCTTGACTCTACAGCTGCAGGGACCAGGAGATGTTGAGGACAACCAGGAGCCAGATACGAGCTGTACCATGAAGGATGTCGAGTGCTGAGGGGTTGGTGTCCGGTGGGAGCACCAACAAGCCTTGGCAGCGGCAACCCACGAAGAAGGTCAAGGAAGATTACGGTCTGGCCCAGCAAGGACCAGAAGACTTACCACAGCAAGGGGAGTCAGGGCAAGCCTGGAGCAACCAGGGGAGCCCAAGAAAAGCAGTGTTGTCCCTCAAGGGGACCCACAGGCTGGAGGCACAGGAGTCACGAGGGGACCTCTAGTAGTTTCACAAAGTATAGCTTGCAGGGCACAGAGTGTGAAGAGGCCAAAGTCCTTTGTATGAAATGTGCACAGAGGTTGGGGCTATCGATAGCCCAATGCACTTAGTTGGGGAATGCCTACAAGCATATGCACTTGCAAAAGTACGCGATGCACAGGGGTTCGGGTTATGTGGTCCCCACTAGGGATACTGGCCTCAGATTTAGTGAGAGGGCAGCTCAACCTCAAGGAACATAGGAACCCACCTCCTGTGTTGCTGGAGTCTTTGGAGTCTGCAGGAGCTCAGGATCAGCAGACCGATCAGTTGTGTTATGGTGCCTGTGAACGCAGGGGAGTGACTACTTCACCCCAAGGGAGATACTTCAGTTGTCCTTGATGCTCCACAGGTCCTGCATGGAGCCTGTATGGTGCACGGGCACAGACGATGCTTTGGACCGAGAGGGAGACGAAATCGGGCCCAGTCGAAGTCCAGCGAAGTCCAGAGTGTCCAGACTGTCGAAGGTCAGTGGTTTCTTTATCAGAATCTTGTCCACGTTGAATCTAGGGTCCTACAGCCAGGTAAGCCCCTTTTGTACCCACAGGAGAGGGTTGGACAGATTTAGGGGTCCCTCCCAGGGGAGGGTCAGGACAGTGGTGAGGATACTCCCCTGTCCTTTGTCCAGTTTTGTGCCAGAGCAGGAGCCAACGGCTCCCAGGACTGGTTTGAACTGGACTGTGCACAGGGATGCCAAATGTGCCCCTCGTGCAGACTTTCAGGCACTTTGGAAGTGCACCCACCCAGCCCCAATTCACTAAATCCTGTCTGGGAGGTAGTCACACCTCCTTGTGACAGGATGCCTATTGTGCTGCCTTCCCCTGCTTGAGCTTGGCTCAGCAGTAGGAGGGCAGAAATGTGTCTCTGGTCGGCACCAACCATTTTGTGCTGTCCGGGTCGAGAAGGCTGGTACCGGGAAGACCAGGGACCCCACAAAGCTCACTTCAGAAGGGTGGAATCATACCTCCCACACCGGTTACCGGTGTGGAGGTATGATTCCAAGGTGTTTGATACCAAACACGACATGTTTTGTTGCAGCCGTTTGAGATAGCATTTTACGCGAGCATATAATGCACCTCTACCTATATGTCTGGCTGCGTCACCGACAACCCGGGAGAATGGTCTTCGGAGGCTGCAGGGGTGCTCTGCTCATGCAGGGGCACCCTCTCACATAAAATCCAGCACCCTGCCTTCAAGATTGTCAAGGCCTGCCAGAGGGGTGACTGATAGGTTTTAAGTGTCGTGACCTATAGATATAGTAAACCTATATCTGAAGTAAGTGGTGCATGTACCATCTTACACAGGCTGCAATGGCAGGCCTGTAGTTCCATTTTGCATGGCCTCTCATGGGTGGCATAATACATGCTTCAGCCCATGGGAGGCCTCTGGGGTACCTATGCCCTGGGTACATGTGTACTATATACTAGGAACTGACAAGGGTACCCCAGTATCCAATCTGGAGTGTACCTATGTACATGGCATAACATTTTAGGGAGAAAGCAGATAGACTGGGGTCCTGATTAGCAGGATACAAGTCAGACTAGTCAAAAACAGTGTAACATCAAGCAAAAAGTGGGGGTAACCATAAGAAGCAGATCCTATTTTCCTACACAACCCCCCCAAACGTAAGGAGATGAGACTAACCTTGCCCAGTTGAGTCTTCATGTTCTAAGTGGAAATATCTGGAGAGTCCATCTGTATTGGCATGGTTACTCCCAGGACTATGTTCCCCTGTATAGTCCATCCCCTGTAGGGAAATGGACCACCTCAAAAGTTTGGGGTTTTAGCCATAAGAGGGGCTTATGGTCTGTCTGAACAATGAAGTGAGTGCCAAACTAGTATGGCCTCGGCTTCTTCAGAGCCCAAATCACAGCAAAGGCTTCCCTCTCAATGGCTGACCAACGTTTCTCTCTGGGGGTCAACCTTCTTCTAAGAAAAGCTACTGGTTGATCTTGACCCTCTGCATTAAGTTGTGACAACACAGCCCATACCCCCAACTCAGATGCATCTGTTTGGACAATGAATTGTTTGGAATAGTCAGGACTTTGCAGAATGGGAGCAGTGCACATGGCCTGCTTGAGATCATCAAATGCCTTCTGACAGCTGACTGTCCACTGAACTTTCTTGGGCATTCTTTTTGAAGTAAGATCATTCAAGGGAGTCACTATAGACCCATATCCTTTCACAAATCTTCTGTAGTACCCAGTCAGGCCCAAGAAAGCTCTGACCTGCGTCTGGGTAGTGAGAGCAACCCAGACCATGATGGTCTGAATTTTGCTCTGCAATGGTTGAACCTGGCCTCCACCCACAAGGTGGCCCAGGTACACAACCTTACTCTGCCCTATCTGGCACTTGGTGGCCTTGATAGTGAGACCTGCTTTCTGCAGAGCCTCCAAAACATTCTTCAGGTGGACCAGGTGATCCTCCCAGGTGGAGCTAAAGGCAGCTATATCATCAAGATATGCTGCACTATAGGCTTCCAGGCCTGTAAGGACTTTATGCACCAGCCTTTGGAGTGTGGCAGGTGCATTTTTCAAACCAAAGGGAATGTCAATAAATTGATAATGCCCACTAGGGGTTGAAAATGCTGTTTTGGGTTTGGCATCCTCAGCTAGTCTGATTTGCCAATATCCAGCAGTGAGGTCAAATGTGCTCAAGAACTTGGCTGAGGCCAAAGTGTCAATGAGTTCATCTGCCCTAGGAATAGGGTGAGCATCAGTCCTAGTGACTGCATTGAGCCCCCAGTAGTCCACACAAAACCTCATTTCTCTCTTACCACCCTGGGTATGAGGTTTGGGTACTAGGACCACTGGACTAGCCCAAGGGCTATCAGAGGGTTCAATCACTCCCAATTCCCGCACCTTTTGGACCTCAGTCCTGATGCAATCTCTGACATGGTCAGGCTGCCTGTAAATCTTATTTTTAACAGGTAGACTCTCACCTGTGTCCACTTCATGGGTACACCAGGTGGTCTGACTAGGAGTCAAAGAAAACATATGTCTATATTGATTGAGGACCTTCCTGCAATCAATCTGCAGTTGTTCAGTGAGGCTGCCTGCCAAAGGTACACCATCAACTGAGCCATCATCAGGGTTCTGTGAGAGGAGGTCAGGGAGTGGGTCACTCTCTTCCTCCTGTCCCTCATCAGTAGCCATGATCAAGCCCATGTCTGCCCTGTCCACATAGGGTTTGAGCCTGTTTGCATGGAGCACCCTATGGGGGCTCCTGGGAGTTCCAAGGTCCACCAAGTAGGTGACCTCTCCCTTCTGCTCAAGTATAGTATGGGGCCCACTCCACTTGTCTTGAAGGGCTGCTGGGGCCACAGGCTCCAACACCCATACTTTCTGTCCTGGCTGATAAACAGTCAGTACAGCCTTTTGGTCATGCCAAGCTTTTTGTAATTCTTGACTTGCCTCAAGGTTTTTGCTGGCCTTCTTCATGTACTCAGCCATCCTGGAGCGGAGACCAAGTACATAGTCCACAATGTCTTGTTTAGGAGGTTTGAGAGGTAACTCCCATCCCTCCTTCACTAAACACAGGGGACCCCTAACTGGAAGCCCAAACAGAAGTTCAAAAGAGCTGTAGCCAACCCCATTCTGTGGGACCTCTCTGTAGGCAAAGAGAAGGCAGGGCATCAGGACATCCCATTTTCGCCTAAGCTTTTCTGAGAGACCCATGATCATGCTCTTGAGGGTTTTGTTGAATCTTTCAACTAACCTATTGCATTGTGGGTGATAGGGTGTGGTGAATTTGTAGTTCACTCCACACTCCTTCCACATAGCAGTAATGTAACTAGACATGAAGTTTGCACCTCTGTCAGTTAGGACCTCCTTAGGGAAACCCACCCTGGAAAAAATTTCTACGAGGGCCCTGGCCACCACCGGAGCGGTAGTGGTTCTAAGGGGTATTGCTTCTGGATACTTAGTGGCATGGTCCACCACCACTTGTATGTAACTGTGCCCAGATGCAGTAGGAGGGTTCATGGGACCAATGATATCAATCCCAACCCTCTCAAAGGGAACCCCCACCACAGGTAGTGGTATGAGGGGGGCCTTTGTGGTACCACCTGACTTACCACTGGCTTGACAGGTGGTACAGGAGCGACAAAACTCCTTTGTGTCCTCTGACTTGTGAGGCCAGCGAAAGTGAGGGACACGCCTATCCCAAGTCTTACTTTGGCCTAGGTGTCCTGCCAAGGGAATGTCATGTGCTAAGGTGAGTAGGAAGCCCCTTAACTTCAGAGGTATGACTAACCTCCTGGTGGCACCAGGCTTGAGGTCTCTACCCTCTGAGTAAAGGAGTCCCTCATCCCAATAGATCCTGTGGGATCCACTGACACTCCCAGCAGCCTCAGCAGCAGCTTGCTGTCTGAGGGGTTCAAGAGAGGGGCAGGTTTGTTGCTCCTGGCTGAGATCTGCCCTGGAAGGGCCCCCTGTCCCCAAGAACTCAACCTGATCAGGTTCCAGTTCATCTGAGACAGTTCCTTCACAGGGACTGTGATCATCTCCCTCAAGAGACTGGTCCTCTCTCTGAGACTGGGGGGGAAGACACAGCCTTACCCCTCCTGCTCCTTCTCTTGGAAGGCACCTGGTCCATTTTTTCACAATCCAGGGCCTGTACAGTAGAAGTCAGTTTGGCCTGTGACCTGGTCACAGCAAACACATCTGCAGAGATACCCCGCATTGCTGCATGAGTCCTAAGTTCCACCTCAGCCCAGGCTGAGGTCTCCAAATCATTGCCCAACAAGCATTCCACTGGAAGGTCTGAGCTAACCACAACTTTCTTAGGGCCAGTTACCCCTCCCCAGCTGAAATTAACAACTGCCAAGGAATGATCAGTCCCGACATTGTTAGCATTGGTCACTTGGTACATTTCACCAAGTATGATCTGGTCAGGGCCCACAAGATCTTTTGTCACCATAGTGACACTTGTACCTGTGTCCCTGTATGCCATGGCCTCCTTACCATTAATCAAAGGCTGCTGCCTGTATTTGCCCAAGTTACTGGGACTGACAAATAAGGTGGCCATATCTATGCCACCATCACAGACAAGTACAGCCTGAGCTGGAGTTCTGACTGAGCCAGAACCCATCTCAGAGCCCAAGGTTAACCCTACTAATCCCTTGTTCCCTGTACCACCACTTGAAACTGTACTAGGGGGAGCAGTTGCCTTAGGGGCAGTGGTGGTTGGAGTTGAATCCTTGGCCTTTGGACAATTGGCATCTTTTGTCCAATGGGTCTTTTCTTTACATAAGTAACACCAAGTTTTCTTTATGCCTTTACCTTTGTTGGATTGTGACTCCCCCCTAGATGCAGGTTTTCGGGGCCCTGATGAAGACTTCTCATCTTTACCCTTGTACCCACCCTTATCTGAAGTTTTAGCATCTTGCTTCTTCTGGTCACCACCATGATTCTGGTTTCTCTGCTTCACCCTGGTTTTGACCCACCTATCTGCCTTCTTTCCCAATTCTTGGGGAGAAGTCAGATCAGAGTCAACCAGGTATTGATGCAACAACTGAATTTTGGCAATTATTAAGGATCTGCTCCCTCATAATCAAATTGTACAATCCCTTGAAATCATTCACTTTGCTGCCAAGCAACCAGCCTTCCAGAGCCTTAATGGCACTATCCACAAAGTCTACCCACTCCTGATTCTGTGTCTTCTGGGTATCTCTGAACTTAATCCTGTACTGTTCAGTGGTTAAGCCAAACCCATCAATGAGAGCACTCTTCAGAACTGAATAATTGTCAGCATCCTCTTCTCTAACAGTGAGGAGCTTATCTCTACCTTTGTCAGCAAAAGAGAGCCACAAGATAGCTGCCCACTGCTCTTGAGGGACCCTCTGAACTTTACAGGCCCTCTCTAAAGCAGTTATCCATTTATGGATGTCATCCCCAACATGGTAGGGAGGGACAATCTTGCTCAGGTTCCTATTGTCAAAAGAATGTTCCTTAACCCTAGGGACACTGTTGCTGCCACCATGGGATTCTAGTTCCAATCTTTTTCTAGCTCTCTGGACTTCTAGGGACTCTTTTTCCAGTGCCAATTGCTGTTGTCTGAGCCTAAGCTTAGCTTTCGCAAGTTCCAGAAACTGGTACTCCCTGTCATAAGAGTGGTCCCTCTTGCTAGATACAGAGGTCCCTACAGACTGTCCTGGGTGATTAGACTCTGCAGAGGGAGATCTAGATCTCCTTGGTAAACTCTGTACTCTTCCAGGAGGGGTGAAGAGGGGGCCATCTTGGCCTTCTCCATCATCTCCCTGAAGATCTGAGTTCTCCAGGTGGGAACCATCTTGTTCCTCCTGGCCAGGGTTTGAGTATAGGTCATAAAAGGTGTCACCTCCTGACCTGTCTTCATTCCCTGTCCCACCCACTCTCTCCTGTTCATCTGACCCAGGGGTCTTCCTAAGGTCATCAAGAAGTAACGTCTCTATCAGACGTTGAGTGTTGGCACTTCTCCCTGTCTTCAGCTTTCTAGAGGCACACAGGGCTTTCAATTCTTGGAATGAAAGCTCACTGTATCTAGAGGGCAGAGAGCCACTGGCATCTCCTTTAGAACACATACTAAGTGTGGTGAGGTGTTGCACCTACCTAACCTAATGGGAACTAAACTCTCTGAGGTTGGAGAAAGGGTGTGCTAAACCCTTGACTTACCCAACCTTAAGTTCAGTAGAACTTACTTATTCTAAGCTAGTATTATATGTACCCTGTACTTAGTGGCTTTCAGTTAATCAATACAAAGATTTATCTGGTAAAACAATGCAGGCTTGAATCCCAACCGCTGCACACCAATGTGAGAAGTTGGCCTGGTATATGATGTCCACTAATTATAGTGGGCACCTTGCACCAGTCCAAACAACCCTTAAGGTTATCTTTGACCTCTTAAATCACCTTAAGGGTTGTTTGGACTGGTGCAAGGTGCCCACTTTAATTAGTGGACATCATATACCAGGCCAACTTCTCACAAATGTTGCATGAGTTTCCCTGGTTTTGTTGTTCCTCCATCTCTTCTCCAGTCGTCTGCAGGTGCATCTGGACTTGTGGAGGGCGGGAGTGAACCAGCTGGCCTTTTTGTAGTGTTGCTTGCATGGTCTTTTCTTGGGGGTGCCAGGGTGTCGGCGCAGTTGGAGATCCATCGGTGGAGGTTGCGTGCTGTGGTGTTGGCGTCTGTGGAGTGGTTGTGCTGAGAGAGTTGACTAGAAGCTCTTCAGTGGCCTTGATCCAGCCTCGACAGGGGGGGCGATGATGATGGTGGTGTATGGTGGGCATGGCAAATTACACACCCATTCATGCACCTGTACAGGCACTCATGTACCCTCTCACTAACCCATGGAGACTTATGCACCTCCTCAGTCACCCATTCATGTACCCTCTCATTCACCATTTACAGCCACTGACACACCCACACACTCACCCATACAGCCACTCATTCACCCTCTGATTCACTATTAAAGTCACTTACACACCCACTTTCTCACTCATACAGATACTCACACTGCCACTTAGGTACTCATACATCCACTGACACACCCACTCTCTCCCCACAAAAAAACTCAAACATCCACTCACTCATGTATACAGTCTCTCAAATACCCACTCACTCTTCTATACACCACATACACACCTACTCACTTACCCATACAGGCACTCACACAGCCACTTACCTTAGTATATATGTTTAACACTCAGTAACTTTTAGAAAACACTCACAATCACTAAATGTCATCCGTGATGTCATTAGTGATGTCATCTGAGATATCATCAGTGATGTCACTGACCATGTCATGAGCGATGTAATATGTGAGGTCATAAGCAGTGCATTGCGGGGGCATAAGTTATAGTTAGCAAAGCTAACTACAAATGCTGAATTTCTCTGGTTTTGTATGAGTGAAATGTCAGTCTAACTATAACGCCCCTGTAACCTTTGGTTTTTTCAGTGAATATATATAGTGTATATATGTTTATATATATGTTTATATAGACACGTATGTAAATTATATTTACATGTATATGGGTCCGCGGCTGCTTTATTGGGGCAGCTAACTGTGGAACAGGAGGTGCCTGTTATATGCAGGGGTGCCGGCGCGAACATCGGCAATCCTTTTAAAAGACATTTTTGAATGTGAGTGCCGGCGGCGACCCACTTGGGTTTTACTGAACCACCAGTCCCAGGAAGCATTGCTTCAGGTGGTTCACCTGAGCATAATTATTACGGGGATTTACTGGTGGTTGCCGCACGCAACATGGTCTGCCACTGAAGAGGGCGTTGGCCTGAAACACGTCTGGCAGGAAACCAGAAAAGGACTTTGTTCATGGCGTGTGCCCTTGCTTTGGCGTAATTTCCACCTGGGAGTGCATCCCACCTAGAGGCAACTCTTTTTGTATTTTGTATAGCGGCCTGCCTGGTCGCGGGATTGCACCACCGCGAAACACTTGCGGGTCCGCGGCTGCTTTATTGGGGCAGCTAACTGTGGAACAGGAGGTGCCTGTTATATGCAGGTGTGCTGGCGCAAACATCGGCAATCCTTTTAAAAGACATTTTTTAATGTGAGTGCCGGCGGCAACCCACTTGGGTTTTACTGAACCACCAGTCCCAGGAAGCATTGCTTCAGGTGGTTCACCTGAGCATAATTATTACGGGGATTTACTGGTGGTTGCCGCACGCCGTCACGTCACATGGTCTGCCACTGAAGAGGGCGTTGGCCCGAAACGCGTCTGGCAGGAAACCAGAAAAGGACTTTGTTCATGGCGTGTGCCCTTGCTTTGGGGTAATTTCCACCTGGGAGTGCATCCCACCTAGAGGCAACTCTTTTTGTATTTTGTATAGCGGCCTGCCTGGTCGTGGGATTGCACCACCGTGAAACACTTGCGGGTCCGCGGCTGCTTTATTGGGGCAGCTACCTGTGGAACAGGAGGTGCCTGTTATATGCAGGGGTGCCGGTGCGAACATCGGCAATCCTTTTAAAAGACATTTTTGAATGTGAGTGCCGGCGGCGACCCACTTGGGTTTTACTGAACCACCAGTCCCATGAGGCAACTCTTTTTGTATTATATATATATATATATATATATATATATATATATATATATAAAATGAAAAAACAAAGGTTAAAGCTAAGTTATAGTTAGGAAAATGTTTTTGATTCTTTATATACAAACCCAACCTAAACTATACAAACAGGAGGAATTTTAAAGTTATAGTTCTAACTTAAATGTCTAATTTACGCACCCTAGATAGAACTTACATTTGTAATTTACGCACCACCTTCAATTTACAATACGTTTCGCACCTCCATACACATTCTTCTCGCATCAATCGCCACACTACATACACTATAACTCACCACTCTACAATGCACTGTCTTCTGAGAAATTATATAATTTCAGATGTCATAAGTCTTATTATAACTGCTAAGTTTTCACATACGCCAACTTATTTAATATGCACGGGTATAACCAGTGCATGGAGAAAGGATAAGTTATAGTTAATGTAGTGTGGAGATTAATGTGAGAAGAATGTGTACAGTGGTGTGTGACGTATAGTAAATTGAAGATGGTACGTAAATTATAAATGTAAGTTTTATCTAGTGGTGTATAAATTAGAAATGTGTGTAGAGTGTGGTAGAATAGACTGGTGTACAGTGGAATAGCATAGAGGGGAGTGGCATAGAGGGGAGTGGCATAGAGTGTAGTGGCATAAAGTGTAGTGGTGTACAGTGTAGTGGAGTAGAGTGGACTGACGTAGAGTGGAATGGGGTACAGTGTAATTGCATACAGTGGAATAGTTTAGACTGCAGTGGCGTAGAGTTGAGTAGCGTACAGTGGAGTGCCGTACAGTGGAAAAGCTTACACTGGAGTGGGATAGAGTGGAGTGGCATAGGGTGGAATAGCATAGAGAGGAGTAGCGTAGACTGGAGTAGTGCAAAGTGGAGTGGCGTAGAGTGGATTGAGGTACAGTGTAGTGGCATAAAGTGAAATAGCATAGACTGGAGTGGCGTGGAGTGACATACAGTGGAGTGGCGTGGAGTGTTGTAGAGTGGAGAGGGGTAGAGTGTAGTGGGGTGGACAGTAGTGGCTTACTGTGAAATAGCATACAGTGTAATAGCGTGCTATGGAGTGTAGAGTAGATTGACGTATACTGGAATAGCACTGAGTGTAGTGGCGTAGAGGCATATAGTGGAGTGGCATACAGTGGAATAGCGTACAGTGGAGTGGTGTAGAGTGGAATAAGGTTGGGTTTACTGGCATACAGTATGTTGGCGTACAGTGGAGTGGCATATAGTGGAGTAGCGTATAGTAGAATGGAGTGTCGTACAGTTGAATAGCGTAGCGTGTAGTAGCATAGAGTGCAGTGATGTGGAGTGGCGTTGAGTGGAGTGGCATAGAACGGAGTAGTGTTCAGTGTAACACCATACAGTGGATTGTCTTGGAATGCCGTATAGTGGAGTGGCGTACAGTAGTGTACACTGGAATAAAGTATAGTGCAGTGGTCTGCACTGAAATGGAGTAGAGTGGAATGCCATAGCGTACAATAGCATAGACTGTAGTATCGTAGAGTGGTGTGGTGTACAGTGGAGTAGCGTAGAGTGGAAGTGTGTACACTGGCATGGCACTGACTAGAGTGTCATAGTATGGAGTGTCGTAGAGTGTAATAGCGTACTGTGGAGTGGAGTAGAATGGAGTGGAGTAGAGTGGAGTGGAGTGGCGTACAGTGAAATAGCGTAAAGTGCAGTGGCGTATAGTGGAGTGACATAGACTGGAGTGTGAGTAATAAGTCCATTTAGGTGCAGAAACCTATGACAAGGTACTCTCGCTTTCTTGGATCTCCTTGGGGTCTGTTGATCTTCTTCTGTTTTGCTTATACCACTAGATTATGTTTCTTCCATGATGGTTTGTGGTATGCGTTCAACTAACACACAAGATCTCAATTGCCTCCTACCATTTCGCCATTCCGATCTCCATAGCGAATTTCTTCTTCTCACACTTGTCCCTTCATCTGGATCATTTGGTTGCTCTTGTGATGATTCAACAGGTCCTTTATTTTCATCTCTCAAATCTTCATTTTCAGTGGGTATTTCCACACCTCTTTGTGAGATTTCAGGAACTTGTACTTGTGAGAGAATGTTTTGCACTTCACTCACTTCTGGTCCTTCAGGACGTACGGGTACAGGAGATCTCTGACTTGATTCAAAGAACAATACTCTGTCATATGGGCACCTCGCTCTCTGAGTGTGCAAGGCATGCACCCAGTTAGGTATTCCAGCACACATGACAGCAGTGTTGGTAATCAGGACAACCTGGTAAGGGCATTTCCACCTCGGCGCCAGGCAGGATTTTCACACATGCTTTTTCACCAAAACCTAGTCACCTGGGTTAAGGTCGTGACACTGCTCCTGATGTAAACTGGCAGCTCAAACCTGGTGAGAAGCAGAACGTACAACATCAGCTAATCCTTTGCAGTAATCGAGCATCATCTTATCTGTGATGTTTACAAGTGTATTTGCAGGCACTGCAGGCAGTCTCATAGAGCGACCCAGGCGAATTTCATATGGAGATAATCCAGTTCTCCTGTCAGGGGTGTTTCGAAGACTCATCAACACCAAGGGTAAAGCATCTGGACACTTCAGAGAGGTAGATGGACAGACTTTGGCCAGTCAAGATTTCTGTGTGCCATTCGACTGTTCTACTATCCCCGAAGCCTGGGGGCGATAGCTACTGTGCAATCTCTGTTCCGCTTAAAGCTCCACACACAGCATTCTAAGGACCTCATTATAAAAATGGGTTCCTCGGTCTGACACCAGAGAAATCAGGAATCTGGACCGTGAAATGAGTTCCCGTAACACCAGTTTAGCTATGGTGAGGTTGTCCTTTCTCCATTTTTGGTAGGCTTCCACCCATTGGGAGAAATTGCACACTATACCAGAACATACCTCAGCCCATTATAAACAGGCATTTCGATAAAGTCCAACAGCATCCTACTAAAGGGCCCTCCTGATCTTCCAATGTGACTCAATGTAAAAAGGGTTCTCCACACTACATTCATCTGCTAACAAGTCAAGCACCTATGGCATGGGTCTTCAGCTAGAACTCTGAATCAGGGATTAAACCAATTATTTCCAAACAATCTAACAATTGCGTCCCTTCCAATGTGTGCAGCACAATGAAAATGTTGTGTCATGGGAAACAATAGGCTATCTGGCAACACTGATCTTCCATCAGCTCAAACCCAAATGTTGTTGCCATTTTTAACACATCCTGCTCTGATCTACCCTTGATGTTCTGCCTCTGAAACTTCTCCCTGTAATCTTTTGATTTCCTTCCAAGTATCAGCTACTGACAAAAACATTGAAAAGGTAGTGTCCTCATCAGATTCATTTGTATATTCTCTATTAAATGTGCATGCCACAATTGCACAATATTGTGCAACTTTATCTGCATATCTATTTTCAACAGTGACATAATCAATGCCACTTCTGTGGGCTGCACATTTAACTACAACAATCTCTTGGGGTAACTGCAATGCTAACAATTTAATCACATGTTCACCGTTTCTGGTGACATCATAAATCCCCTCTGTAACCATAACTGCCCAGAATTATGAACCACACCAAAGCCATACTATCTGAAAATATAGTCACTCTCAATTGAGCTGGAAGAGTGCATGCTCTTGTAAGGGCAATTAATTCCACCGCTTGTGCAGAGGTAACACCTCGAAGCCAGGAGGCTTCTACCACTTTCTGAATTTTGCAAACAGAGTAAGCTGCTCTCAAAGTTCCCTCATTGTCTCGTAAACAGTGGCCGTCCACATAAATTGCAGAGTTGTACTGATCAAGAGGTTCTTGTTTAATGTCTGGTCTTGGCGCATAAATCCATGACATCCAGGCAGTCGTGTTTAACTTCATCTCCATTCATTTCACTTTCAGGCAATGGTAACAATGTAGCTGGATTGAGTGTTTGGCACTTCTTAAGAACAAAATTATCCGCAGCAATTATTTGTTGTTCATATTTATGTAAGTCTGCCATTTGTCAAGTTCTGTGTTTGTATGGGTGAGCAAAATTACCACTGAGTGAGGGACCATCACTGTAAGAGGGTGTCTCATCACTATGCTTTAACATCTCTCAATACTGACACCAGTTGCCGCAACTGCAGTCCTGGCAGTCCTGTGGCAACAGGGTCAAAACTCTATCTCTAAATACAAATGAGAACAAGAATTGTGATTCTCCTAGTATTATGACTAGAGAATCTGGATTTCATTAAAGACACGGACGCTAACATTATGCATATTCCTTTTAATGCCACTTCAAGCAGCCATTTACAAATAATACATCATAAAGTAAAAGATCTAGAATAGAATCTTCATGTTGTACAATAGTCATGCACTTAGATTGATCTGCCTCTTTTAAATGCGAGGAAGTAAGTCTTGTAACCAAACACTTAAACTTTTCTTCTTCTATGTAACTTATAGGTTTCAACGGAGAATAACTAGGAAGTATAGGAGGACGTAGCAAAGAAGCTTGGGAGTAGAGTAGTCGAACATGAATCTCCAGAAGTAAACTCCTACGGGTGTATTCTTATAGGAGAGCCGTATATGCTGAATTATCTGAAAGAAGAGACAGAGTTAGTGTTTCTATACTCGTGCACCCTAGGAAACACAAATTATCAAGATATAGGATACAATTATTGGTTGTCATACATTTTCAGTTATTAAATATTAACATAGAACTTATAATAAACTATGTATTCTGTTTCAGTTCTTCTTGTTTTAGTATATATTTTTCATATATGCTGATAACAATTTATCTAAGGAACAAGATAACCAAAAATGAGTAAAAACTTGATGAATAATAACCAATTAGTATACTCATTATCCACCCCTGGGGGTTAAGGGTTGGGATAATGTTAGCCTCCGTGTCTTTAAGGAAATCCAGATTCTCTGGTCATACTATTAGGAGAATCGCAATTTCATTACAAGACCGGAGGCTACCATTATGCATGTTGGTAGTCATGTAACAGTACATCAGACGTGTTCCATAGGCTTACAATAGTGTTTAGCAAAGGTGCTGGAATTGGACCAATCAGCAGCTTCAATGATGTCATCTAACTTACCCCCTTTCAAAAAGGATTCGCTAGCCATAGCACCCCTTATTGAGTGCGCTTGAAATCTTTTAAGGTCTTCACCAGCTAATTGCATTGCCAATTTAACCCATCTTGCGTTAGAAGCTGAAGTAATGGGTTTGAAGGGTTTAACAAAGGAAATAAGTAATTGGTTGACACCTGCAGTGCGATGTTCACTCATTCTTACATCATATTCTTTCATACAATCTACCACACATAGCTTTTTGCATGCATCAAATCTTGGGTAGAAGATCGTATCTGACATAGTCCTAATCCTTTTAATAATTTCAAACCTGACGCCACAAGTGTCATACGTTCCATTAGTTATTTCCAGTGCCCTAACATCTGATACTCTATGGCAAGAGATTAGGCATAGGAGAGATGCTAGCTTAATGGCGAATTTTCTCTTATCGAGGTACTTGTTCTCAGGCCAGCTAGAGAAAAGATCAAGTAATAACTTGACGTCCCAGAGTGTCTCATATTTAGGCTTGGGTGGTGTCTTAAGTCTAATGCTTTTCATGATTCTGCATATTATGGTGTTTTTACCTATAGTTTTGCCATTTATTAAAGCGTGACCTGCTGAAATAGCTGATCTGTAGCAATTAATTGATCTGTAGGTACACCCTCTCTCAAATTGTCCAACTAGGAAGTTTGCTATGTGTACGATAGGAGCATCCACAGAATCCAGGTTCCTTTCCAGGCACCAACGCACCCATGCTCTCCAAATGCCATTGTACCTATAGTGTGTTCCAGAGGCCCAAGACTCTTGGAGGAGTATTGTAGCCTGTCTCGAAAGGTTTGTGATTTCGTGAGATTTCCTGACACTTTCCAGGCACGAAGGTTCAAAGTCCCCGTCTGGATTAGAGGGTGTTCCCAACCGTCTATGTCTATTAAAAGGACTTGAGAGGCTGGGAGCAGAAAGGGAATTTCGCAGGCTGATTCCAAAGCTGTCGGGAGCCATGGTTGGGATGGCCAGAAGGGTGTTACTAGAATTATAGAACATTGTTCTTGTCTCAATTTCTGGAGTACTTATTGGATCATCGCGAAGGGGGAAAAGGCGTATCCCCGAATTGATTTCCATGGTTGGAGAGCACCCTGGTCTGGCATCCTGCTGAAGTAATTCTGTAGCTGGAAGGTCAATCTGCTTGTGAAGAGGTCTACCTCTAGAGGGCCCCAAATGTGGTCTAGAGTTCTGAATACATTTACGTCGAGTTTCCAGTCGCTGTGGTCTACAAGGAATCTCAAGCTCCAATCTGCAAAAACATTGTTTTTTCCCAGAACGTATTCTGCTTTTAGGGCTATTTTGTGTTCTAGGCAAAACATCCATAGTTTCTTGGCTAGATTGGATAGATCTGATGATTTCGTGCCCCCTAGGCGATTTATGTATGCCACAGCTGACATGTTGTCCATTTTTAGAATGACCGACCTGCCCTGAAGGGATTGCTTGAAACTCATCAGGGCATAGAGCCCAGAGGTTAATTCCAGGAAATTTATGTGGTGTGAACGCTCTGTATAGGACCATAAGCCTCCCGTGTACTGGTTCTGAAAACACGCACCCCAGCCATGAGGGCTCGCGTCTGATTCTAGGATAAATTCTGGGGAGTTCCGAAAAATGGCTTTGCCGTTCCAAGCATCTGGGTTTTCTTGCCACCAAGTGAGTTCTCTCTTGGCTACCTGATCTAGGGATATTTGATCTCCGTACCGTAGGCCGGCCCAAAGGGCTCTGGCCTTTACCCTTTGCAGGGCCCGATAATGTAAAGGACCCGGGAAAATAGCTTGGGTAGAGGGTGAAAGGAGGCCCATGAGTCTGGCTAATTCTCTTAGGGATAAGAGATCTCGTTTTTGGACATGCCGGATCTCTTTTCGAATTTTGGTGATCTTCTTTTGTGGGAGGAGTAACATTGAATTTATAGTGTCCACTGTGAAACCCAAAAATTCTAGAGCCCTCGAGGGGGTCATAAAAGACTTTTCTCTGTTTATTATGAAGCCTAGTCTCTCCATGAGATCTACTGTAGTATTTAAGTCTTTCAGTATTTGGGAGTGGTTTTGAGACATAAGAAGAATGTCATCGAGGTAGACGATGAGACGGATTCCTCTTACTCTCAAGAAGGAAGCGATGGTCCTCATTACCTTGGTGAAGCACCAGGGGGCAGAGAAGAGACCGAAAGGGAGAGCTTGGAATTGGTACAGACGGTTGTTCCAAGTGAACTGGAGGTAAGGTTGGGATTCTAAAGCCATCGGCATCGTGAAGTATGCGTCCTTCAAGTCTAGTTTCACTAGCCAGTCTTTTTCCAGAAGCATGTCTCTGAGGAGGTGGATACCCTCCATTTTGAAGTGTCTGTAAATGAGAGATTTGTTCAGCTCTCTCAGGTTTATGACAGGCCTCCAACCTTTGTCTTTTTTCTCTACTAGGAATAGATTGCTTAGGAAGTTTATACGTTCCCAAGGTACCTCTACGATTGCTCCTTTCTCTAACTTGGAATTCACTTCTTCTACCACAATTCTATGTTGTTCTTCTGTCAAAGTTAAAACTCTTGGGAGTGTTTGTTGTGTTGGTGTTTCTGAAAATTCTATTTTGAAGCCTTGAATGGTTTGAAAAACCCAAGGATCCTGTGTGATTTTTTCCCATGTGTGTAAAAAATATTTCAGTCGACCCCCCACTTTTTTCGCTGAAAAGGAAAGAGGGGGTGAGTTGGTACTTACGTGGGAGATTGGTGGGGCTTTGTCCTCTAGCTCTGGACCCTCTAGAACGATAGGGTCTTCCTCTCTGTGGGTAGAATGAAGAGGAGGAGTTGGCCTGGTAGGGGCGTCCGAATCCTTGTTGTCTAAAGAAGGGTCTTTGGTAAGAACGGCCGGCAGTGCGACCCCTTCTGCCGGCCCTGGCAAAAACACTAGGGTTGAACATTCTGCGCATATTACTTTGAGCCTTGTCTAACGCAGTAAAAGTTGTGACGTATTTCCCCAGACTTTTATTCATGTCGTCCCCGAAGAGGAGTCCTTTGGGGTTAGCCGAGGGTTCTTTATCAGCCATGTCGCTAAGTTTGGGATTGATTTTAGTCAGGACAAACCTTTTCCCTTCCGCATTGATTGCAGCATTCGCATTCCCCAGAAGGATCAGTGTCCTTTGGCTCCATGCTCTTAGTAACTCAAGGTTTAGGGGGGTGCCAATAATGTTGCTTTCTTCGGTTAGATCAATAATTCTGCAAAGAGGACCTAATCTATCAAGAATGCAGTCCTGGCTTGCCTTTAGGGAACTCTCCATGCCCAGTTTGAAGAAGAATTTTATAAGTTCTGGGTCCAGGTTGGGCGTGAGACATACTTTCTCTTGGACCATTGGTCTGGGGCATTCAGCCCTTAGAATGCTTCGCGTGTCCCTTTCCAGGGGATTTCTGATTCATCTTTTAATGAATTTAGCAACGTGGTTTTGGGGCCACCATTCTGTGCTCCTGGTGTGTTGGATATTGTAGGGGGAAAACATCTCCTCACCCAGAGGGTTAATTATTATTTCTTTAGAGGCGGAGGGTAGTTCTTCTTCTAAAAGGGCGCACTCTAGGTCTGGTTCGGTTGGGTCAAGGTCAAGGATGTATTCATCAATTGTCTCAAGGCCTCTGTCAGAGTCCGCCTCTCGAACTATTGCACAGGAGCAGAATGATGCCAGAACCCAATGCCCCACTCCGACTTTCCTGCCGCCAATAATTAACTTGCACGACAAGCAGGGGCGTAGGAAGCACTAAAATTCTGGGGGGGACAGGGACAACCTTGTGGACTTTCCAGTGACCCATACAAATCGCCTGTTGTGTGAGACCGTGCGCCCGTTAAACAAATACAATCGCATAGTTTTGAAGTGAAATATTGAGAAAGGCAGGCATTAGTCACAGTTTGCAAGTATGCTTTGTTATTTACATTCACATAGTAATTAGACCAAATGTTAAAAAACATGTATATGAATCTTGCATCTTCATGCACAAAGCAAACAAAGGTCGCTGACTTCGGGTGGGGGCGTCGTGTTTGCAAGTGCATTATGGTTTGAAAAGTACCTGCTGCTGCATTCCTGGTCTCCAGCAATTTTCAGGCAACAATAAAAATGTGAAGATAACACTAATCACCGGAGTTCTTTGTTGAGAGAGATCAGAGGTTTGTCTAGTGGATGTTTTGACTCAAGGTAAGGTAGGCACAGTGGGTTAATATGCCTGCTGCAAAAACGTGTACCACGCAGATCACAAAGTGCATATAATGTAAATAGGTCAGTGGGTTACTGCCTTTGTCTGAGAGATTCTTTTGTTACTTGAAGTTTATAAGTTAAAATCCTAACATAGAACAGTGAGCTATTAACCCTCATCAAAGAGTTGCATGAAAACTGTAAGGTATAGATTAGACCGTTATTATTTTCCCCTGTCTTTCATTAGCCTAATGTTGGAAAATGGGTTCATTTGGATAGAAATCAATTCTGATTATTATAGAGAACCCCCAACCGTGGTGTTATGTTTTAAATTCTTAGTTTGTGCTTTTCCAGTGTTGCAAAGTCATCCTCTGCCCTGGGCACCCCCTCAACTGTTTACCGACTGCTACTGGTCGTAACTGACTCTGGGCTCTGCCTAACCAGGCCCAGGGCCGGTGCTATGCTGAAAGAGACACTTAAAAATACAGTGAAAAGTGAAAACACCTACATACACTATGGGTTAGGGTACCACTATGATTGGCATGACCTCCCTATAAGGCCCTAGTACACGATAGAGCAGGGGGTTAAAACTACCTCTAAGTCCCTAGTATATAATAGGGCATGGCAGTTTAGAGGCCAGCAGCCTTTCTGCACTTGCATGTGTGCACTTCTGAAGCCTGAGGTCAGTTTAAACGCAGCCCTGTGTTGCAGGACTGGTATTACAATTCAAATTGTGCCCAAATTGACTTCTGTGTTTGGGGCACTTAAAAATTGATAAACTACAATGTTGGGGCATATTGGGTATCCCCAGAGTTTCCCCAAGGTGTCCCAGGGTTGGGGGGGTGACCGGTATCTATAAAGAGGACCCTTATAAAATGAGATTTATATGCCCTGGGTTTAGTGAAATTGAACATTGCACTCCCACATTGTAGTAAAGTGCTTCCCAAAATCGGCTTTTGTGCTAGGAGCACTGTGAAGTGAGGATCTGCAATATTTTGATATAATCAGAACCGCTAAAGTCTTTTCTAGGTGTTCCAGGGGTGGGGGGCCCTGTGGGGATAAGCAGGGTTCTTATAAAACATGTTCTATAGGCCCTGGTATTGGAGAAATTGCCCAGTTCATTTTTCCATTGCAGATCCCCAGCCCATAGGTTAACATTGCAAGAGGTTATTAATTAATAACTGGTGAAAGGAAAGCCATAAAACTAGGATTAAAAGACTCAGTAGAATGGTAATGATAAATGCAACAATTTGGTATTGTTGAATGTATTCTAAAATGCACAGAGAAGACGTTATAAGACTTTTTTGTCTGTAAGCACAAAATGTAGCCCTCTAGTGCTCTGCCTTGATTGGTCAAAGATAGTGGATTAGCCTGGCTGTTTGAAGAGGTATTAAATAGCCCCTGGGGTTAGGAAGCCTTTCTGGGAGGAGAGGTTGCTTGGCATAGGAATGCCAGAGCCAGGTCGAGGGGTAGAAAAAAATGCTCTTCAAGGGGAGGAGGAGACAAGCTGGAGAAACCAGTTTCATTTGCACCTCTCCCCCTGCTCCACAGCCAGATGGGGGATTAAGGGAGAAATCCCAGATGTAAGGGGAGTGGACCTATGCAGATGAAGCCATCCTGTAGGCTGGTTTAGTTAGTTCTGCTCCCTCTGCTGGAAAATCAACCATGATGAATTTTGGAGAAATGGTGCTCTCTGGGAGAAATAATGCCACACTTTAGAGGATCTGGTCATACCCTGGGGTGTTGCCCTGCACCTCATTGGACAGGAGTGACCTCCTGCTTGACCCAGAGTACTTGGAATAAGTATCTGAGTGGGACAGAGCCTCTCGGATGATACTGCTTGAAACTTGAGAGTAGAAGGGTCCCTGCTGAGGAGTTTGATTTGCACCAACCAGGCCCTGCACTCTGAAGATTGCGCCTGTTGCACAATCTGGAACTACAGCCCTGTGGACTATCTTGCTTCAAAAGGACTAAATAGTGGACTCCTTGCAAGCTACAGGTTAGCAGAGCTCACCTGGACCATCACCACCAAGAATCCCCAGCCTGTAGAACTACCAGTGAATTTGTAAGGGTTTTGTCCAAGTGGATTGTGGGAACTGAGGTCTCAAACTTTCAAGGACCATCTTGGAGATTCCAGACCCTTGGAGTAAGGTTTGGACACTTTGGGAACCTTTGGGGAACTTCAGAAAAACGTTCCAGAGGTTTGGAGCAACTTTGGAAAAAAGCTCCATTAGTGGACCGACTTGACCTGACCAGCCAAGTCGGCGACCCTCTACCGCGAGCTGGCCTGCCGTCCAGGTTCCTCCCCCTGAAAAGCTCCAGCGGTCCGACTTCCAGAGTTTGACCAGGCGTAGGCGGAAACCCAAGCCGGCGAACCCTCATCGAATCCAGCCTAGTGAAGAGCATCGAGGGACCCCGCAAGAAAAAGCTCAGTAAAAGTTTTTAATTCCGAACGTAGAAAAGGTGACCAGGACCAACCGTGAGAGCCAAGCAGCCCACCTTCAACTGCGAGCCGGCCTGGATCCCTGGCTCGTCCCGCTGGAAAGCTCCGGAAATCAGACTTTCATAAGTTTGACCGGGAGCTCGTCGAAAGGCAAGCCGGCGAACCCTCACCGAATCCGGACTGGCTGAGAGCTTCGAGGGACCCTGGGAAGAAAAGCTCCAGAAAAGTTTCTAAGTCAGAAGGTAAAAACTTTGACCGAGACCTACCGCAAAGGGTAGCCGTGCAGGGCTCCATCACGGTCGGCCTTAAACTTTGACTTTAAGCCGGTCTAGCGTGACCAGATGTCCCAATAGGCGCTATAGGTTTCTATGTGCTATATAGTGCTAAATCTTTAAAAAGTCATATCTCTGGTTCCCTACATTGGATTTTTTTCATTTTAAAGATAAAAATATTTCCTATTTTTGTAAATTGGTGTTGGATTTTTATTGTGTGTTATGTCTTAATTATTTACTGAATTGGTGTTTTTAAATGCTTTACATACCTATCTTTGAAGTTAAGCCGGCCTGCTCGCAGCCAAGCTGCCAAGGATTGAGCATGGGAATAATTTTCCAAGACCGGTACTGAGCCATATATTGAGGTAGTGGCCTTATTGCCGGGGACAGATATACATTTTCCCCTACTAATAACCCACTTCCCAACATCTAGACCATGCACTCTTAAACTATACTGTCTACAAGTATGGATGACATGTGACTCCTACACCTTGTAGTCCTCGGTCTTATGTAACATTTCTATACACTGATTTACACACCTATGATTTATTGTCTCTCTGTAGTGTGTGTGATGTAAAGTGCTGACACCCTACACTGGTATGAGTGGCACTATATAACTAATTAGAACATTGGAATGTGGAGCACTCCATTGAATACAATGGAGTGCTCCTAGCTTCTACGGGCCGGTAAAGGCCCGCAGAGCAACATTCCAATGTTGTTTCAACAAAGGCCTCTTGGAGCCCTAGGGGATTTCAATCCCTTCGGGCTCCGAGAGGCCTTTGTTTAATTTGTTAGAACATTCTGCTCTCTAGTGGCAGAATGTTCTAATAGCCTTATAGCCCTTCGTAGCTGGGCCATACCAGCTATTAAAGTCCCGCTCCCTTGTTAAAGGCCCTCGCCTTCGGCTCGGGCCTTTAACGCTGGAGCGGGCCTTTAATTGCCGGTATAGCCCGCTATGGCGGGCTATAAGGCTATATTAAATGCATCTGAGAGAGTGGTTATGGAGACTTGAGCGGCACTATTAAAGGGTGGTAGTATGGGAATCCGTGGTGGAGCTGGATTGTTGAATACCAAGGCTGTCTATTTGATTTCAGCTCCTGGCTCCTTCATCCAGCAACATAGTCTCCCTTCACATTATCTCACTCTTGAAGCTTCTTTCTCATCTTTGCTTTCTCCCTTTTCACTGTTTTCCATATTTCCCTTCCTCCTTCTGCCCACACCCCTTGATGCCTTTCTCACTCTTGTTCTGTTTTTTAAAAAAATGTACCAGTAAAAAAAAAGAATGCAGTTGGGCCTCACCTGCAGCCACCAACTTAAATTAAGCATCATTAGCTCGCAGCTCACAAAGGAAATGCCATAGTGGCTAGTCTGACCGTTTCTGCATTTTATCTCCTGCCTAAAGAGCAGATACACCATTTTCTCTCCTTTCTGCAAGACACAAGGACCCCAGCCTTCTCCCTTCCCCATGGCATAGCATAGAAACATTACATATGACCTAAAATAAGAGCCACTGGGTCAACCTCATCTCAGAGTCCCTGCCCCCTTTCTACCCAAAACGGTCTCCCAAGTTAACTGTTCTTACTCAGCACAACTGACTCTGGTGTTAATCTGAGCCCATTTTAATATATCTTCTCCTATCCTTGTTACTTCTGCTGGGGTACTTACATTACTATTTCCATCAGAGTGAATGCTGCTTCAGAGCATCACCAGCTACCAGTCTCTTGTCTGTAATTGTCGGAGGATTCCACTACTAAAGAATGCTTGCCAACTGCACTGTGTACAGCTTCTGCTGTTTCTCATTCATGCCTCCCCACATACCCTCCCACAGTATGCAAGAATATAGAGCCTCCACAGGCAGGACTTATTGCTTGAACCCTGTGCCATTGAATTCGCATTCAGCCATGGGCCGTGCAGGTATAAGCAGTGGGGCCGGGTTGGGGGGGATTCGACAGATGACCACAAGGGAAAATTGAATAATTAATTTCCCCTCGTCATCTGTCGAAATCCCCTCCACCCGGCCCCACCGCTCTTACCTGCAATGGCAATGGCTGTTCACATTAACTGTATTTGTAAAGTGCATACGGAGTGCTTTACATGGTCAAAGGCAGAGATCCAACCAGAAAGTGAATCTGATTGGGAGATGCTGGGTTCTGCAGTGGGAGGTGGACTCTCTACTTTGTTGGGATGTAGTGTTCTTTAAAGATATGCATCTTCAGCTCCTTCCTAACTTGAAGCACGGGCCGCGGCTGAATGCAAATTCGATGGCACGGGGTTCAAGCAACAACTCCTTCCTGTAGAGGCTCTATATTCTTGCATACCGTGAGAGGGTACGTGGGGGAGCCATGAATGAGAAACAGCAGAAGCTATACACAGTGCAGTTGGCAAGCATTCCTGAGTGTGTGGATGGGGTAGGCCTGTTTCCGCGTTGTTTTATTGGTTCTTGCACGTCTTTGTCCCCTTGAATGAGGGTGTCTGAATATGTCCCGGACTGGCCCATTGATAATTTTGCATTGTTTGTTAGATGTGACCTGCATGACTGGGCCTAATACTGCAGATGAGGCCTCACCAGTGGTGTTCACAGAACTTACACCTGTCTGCTAAGTTTGCACCCCTATATCCAATCCAGAAGTATTCATACTGGCCCCACGTTGTTGACAAGTGAATTCCACAGATTGCATTCTTTTAGAGCCTTCATCCCTCTGTCATCCTGGACCCAGATTCAAGCCTAGAGCTGTTATGCTCCTAGCTGCCAATTGGCCACATGTCATATGTAGGCTCTTCAGGCCATTCTGTATTTTTGGCCCACTTCACTTTGCATGCCTGGATTTCAAACTCCATGCCTATAGTAGAAAATGTAAAACTACAAGACCCAGAATGCAAAGGGCTGCTGGCTAAAGAGCCACGATTGGCTGATGACCTCATCTGTGATTCTTGTCCACTTGGAGCTTTAAAATGTAAAGTTACTCTGCTGAAAATCTAATTTGTAGTCTCCAAAAGCATAGTTTTTTCTTGAAAGCCCACTTGAGTGTCCCTTATTTAAGAAGACCCACAGCTGTCACAAACAAAGACAAAGACAGCACAGAGGGCATGTGGTGCTAAAGCACTTGGCACATATTTTATCAAGAAGATGCCCTAGCAGGCCTGCGATTTCTAAAGGTGGACGGGGCGCCAACTGGTGCAATGGGGTCATAAGAGCTACTCACATTTCGATTGTTGGTGCAATACTGTGAGCAAATCTCTTGCGCTTTTTGTGATTCACAAACACAAGAACAGGCCTAAGTGGAAAAAGTATGTTTTAAATTGGGAACATTGTCAGGCCATTAATGATACAGACTTGATAATGAGGCAACTTGGTTTACACTTGGCGTGCCTGCAAAAGGGGCCTCATATTTCTATCCGGGTTCAGAGTGGTACTGCCTGAATAAGTGTGGCTTACCTTTAATGTTAGCAGAGGACTCCATAATATCATCAGAGACACAGTGGTCAAGTCATGGGCTTTCCCTTTTCCTGACATTGCTCTCAGGTGTATTAGTCCACTTGGTTAAGCTTATGTAATGCAAGACTATCTATCCCAGAATGCATTATTGTGTTTAAGGAAAGTCGGGGACAGAAAAATAACATTTTTCCTGATACGGTGTCATCTGGTACCTTTACTAGGCTTCTTAGTGAAGTAGGAAGGCACATGAGAAAGGGCCCTATGCAGTCTGTGGTTCCTAATTTCAAGCCCCAGCTCCCACCTGAGCCAACTGTGATCTGTGACTGCCGCGCTTAACCCCACAGTCAGACTCTGATAATACTTCAGTTCGTGAGGCCTTGACATTCAAAACACAATAAGCAGGAAGCAGTGGTCGAAGTGGGGAAAAAAAGTAGGAGAACTGTGGACGGAGAATCAGAAGGCGAGAATACCCTGAGATTTCGGTCTGTGGGCGGAGTCAGAGGTGTGGCCAGAAAGAGCAAAACTTCCCTATTTTTAGTATTTCTTTGGCATTTCACTGACCAGTTAATTCAACCAATAGATACACATGTTATTTAAGGTTCAATATGAGTTATTGACATTAAAATACATTCACAAAGTGGGATATGTTTTCAATCACAGAATGTGCCAAATACGCTTAAAAGTGGAATCAAAAGCCATTTGTCTCCGAGGCATGGAGTTTCTGTCATCAGCACTTCTCCTCCCTTTTTCCAGCAGTTCAAACATGAATGGCAAAATATCCTAGCTTGCAAATGTTTTCCACTTAATTATGGCTGTACCATATTTGCCACATAATACATCATCCGCTGCATAATCTAACGATTTCACCCCAAAAATTGTTTGTAGCTCAAACAGATCAAAAATTACTATAAAAATGTGACTTATGTTGCTGCGAAGTGGAGGGCCCTTTGCAAAGGTTGACTAGTCTCCTTTCTCACTGCTGCATTTGTATGTTACACAGGTACTAATGAGGCAAAAGCTTTGCAGAGGCTGTTAATATGTATAGAAATGTCAAAATAAAGTATCATAAAATGTACCGCATTACTCTGTAGCCTTTTTTTACTACATAATTTAGTCAACATTGCGCCATAATTTTGTCCTCCATTGCTGCATAACTCCAGTGGCCCAAAAGCAGGCAGCACATGTTAAAAGTGCTTGTGCATGAAGCAGAGACCATGAAGTTTGCGAAATTAGTTTGGTGTGCATGCGAATCCTACATTGACAATCCTTGGTAAGTTGCACTACTACTGCTGAAAAAGGCCAATGGAGGTACCAAAGGGTGAGGTGGACAGGCCTCAAGGGTCTTGTGACCTCAATGACAGAGTCATTGTTGCTCTAGGGTGTGCTTCTTCGTATGCCTGCCCGCAAGACTGGAGGTGAACTTCAGTATGGATTGTGGTGGACAGGCCTTCAAGGTTAAGCCATACTTGCCACCGCAAGGGTCCAGCTGCTGGTGCTAAGACACCAGGGTTTCTAAGGTTTATCGGGGCCTTCTAAGGTGTATCATAGGAATGTGCTCTGTCAAGAGAGTTGGCTGGTGGACTGGTCATGAAGGCTGAACCTGGTTCTCCAGTTCAAAATTCGGCAGCTCTGGTCAGAGTGCCACATCCTCTTCCCCACTGAACATCATACTGCCCCACTGAGAGAAACTAGCACTGCCTTCAGCTACAACCCAATTGTGCTGCGACTCAATTTAAATTATGCACTAGACGAGAGTAATATGCGCCCTGAAAAAAGTAATAACATCCTGGAAAAAGCAAACACTCATAGGGAATGCAAGGATAAGTAAAGCATGTGAAATGTAAGCAGGAACAACATGGTTACCTTAACGCTTTTACACTCATTATTCAGACATCAGTGAGTGATTGTGCCTGAAAAGTTCAGGACATGACTACAAGACCCGGAAGGGACCCGTTTCAATGTCCATTGCTTATATTCTTACAAAACTTAAGCAGTTTGCTTTAAAAAGACCACATCCCTGAACACACAGCAGCGGTACACATCTTATAATCTAAAATAATTAAAACAGTTGAAAAAGATCACATTAAACGTTTCCCACTCCACCCATCAACCAAGGATTGCAGCCCCTCTAGGAATGGTGCCCTTCCCCACCCTGGGAAAACAATGTTGTTCAAAGAAAGAAGGTAAAAAGAAAGTAGCGCTTTACTGGCAAACTCTGTAAAGTGGCGCTAATGTGTGTGGGTGTAAATAACAGCAATCTGGCCTGTCTGTGACCAGTCTTTATTGCTTTAATTAGTTATTTAATTATTTGTCGTATTTTGATACTTTTTCCTCTTCGTCCCGAGATTGCCCTTTGGAATAGAAAAAGGTCAGAAAATGATGACATTTCCATCCAAAGTGTTTCGTTCTTTTTTGGAACCATTTCACAGGGGAACAAATAAAGGAAATGAGAGGCAAGAGAGGGTAAGTGCTGTCTCTTGAAAAAGCAAGTGAGGAGGAGCGAGACAGAAAGAGAGGGAGTAATAAAGAGAGAGAAAGGGGAGGAGGGCAGCTGCCAGAGGCAGAGCAGGAGACATTGACACTTCTCTGTGCAGGAAGGAAAAGAGACAGGGTGTTTTTCCTTCTCTGCCCGTCCCAGAATGCCGAGCCTTACTGCAGCATAACAAAGGGGAGAGGGCGGGTGGCCTCTGTGACTGGAGGCAGATCGCAGGTAAAGTGCAGGGCCATTAACGGTAGCGCTTTCGCGTGCTAATGGCCCCGAGAATCACAGAAGGGAGAGGGGAAATTATTTTGTCCCCTCGTCCCCTCCATCCTTGTCCCCCGTGTTCCCCCCACTCCAAAATCTGGGGGGATTTATCCCCGCGTCCCCCACACTTCCTACGCCCATGACGACAAGAAACCCAAAGGGGGGAAAGGGGAATTGGGGCAGAGAAGAGACTGCCAAGGATTCACCAATTCTTCTTCAGTCTTCTACTCGCTCTGAATCTTCTTGTCTTCTGAGCGCTGCACTTGGTGAAATACTGCAACAAACATATGTCACTTACTTTCAATCTTTTACTGTATCTACGAGTATTTTACATTTGGTTAAAAGTACATACTTATCATTTTCTTGGCATTTGCTTCTCTTCTGTTCTTTCTTAAATTTGATTTATATTTCTAACTTCTCTAATCTTGTTTTCCTCGCTCTTTCTCTTTTGTCTTCTGAGCGTTGTACCTGATTAGCTCTGTAACATACATGAAATTCTTATTATCACTATTCAACTATAATGTTCTATTATAACCTAATATTTATTTGTTAGTATGTTCATGAAACCTACTTGTCTCATGTCTCTTGTATTTCTTTTTATTTCTCTTCCTAACAGGAAGAAGATTCCGATAATTGGAGGACCGAGGAGTTAAACTACTCACTAAACTCAGGTAAGTGTATATTGCTCTCACACTGCTAGTATGACCAACTTATCGGTTTTACTCTAACAAAAAAATGTGTTTAACTAAGTATCTATATTGGGAACTTCTTAAGGGGAAAAAACAGTCACTAAGAACACAAGTGCTTGAAGTGCACACCAAATAATCTCTGGTACGTGAATATTACAGAAAAGAAACCCAAAAGACGTCTCTCTGCGCAAGCGCCTCTTTAATACTCTGTCATACAAGCGCACATACAACAGACGAGATGATACTACTTGCACATGCCCAGACACTCGTTTCCTTCACGGTGTCTTCAAAGAACTCTTACTAGAATTTCCGTTACTGCGCAGCTGCAAACTTCAGATAGGAATCTATGCGCAGCCTCACACAAGTCTACAATAAATAACCTTACTTGAATTCAGCAGACCGCAACAAACTTCAGGTAAATGCTAAATTGATATCGCGGCAAAACTAAAAAGTCGAATATTACCGCGACGCTCTACCCTGACTAAACTTTTGCGCCGATATCAGAACAAGGGTCCTTCTCCTCTGGAATCTCAGGTGAAGTGCAAAATTCCAGAGGAGACGCACCTGGACATTCCATCTGAGCTTCATTCCGTGAAACACTAGACTGCTGCAAGGGGAATAGCCTTCCGGTGGCCATCTTGGAAATCCACCTGCCTCTCCCAAACCTGCTATACACCCTTTTCTTAGTGCGAAGGTTTTTTTTTTTAGAGTTATAACATTGGCAGGACCTATAGTCGAATTAAGACCCTGACGAGTTCTGACAGCCTCCTTGTGGGTCTAAATCAATTTCTTGAGGATTAGAAAAATCACTTTGATACTGTGTGCAGCTTGGGACACCCTGATAGTTTGTGCCGCTTAGGACACCAGATATTTTTGGGGCGTGTAGGCCTCCCTTATAATTCGAGGTGCTTAGACCTCCTTTAACCCCTTGACCGCGATCGGAATTCCGCTCGTATGCTGGACATTCCGATCGCGGGTGGGGTCGTGACGAGCTCAGCTCGTCATGCGCACTAGCGCTACCGCGCAGCATGACGAGCTGAGCTCGTCATGAGCACGGAAAGGGTTAAAGGATGAGGTGCGTAGACCTCCCAAAATGTTTGAGGTGCTTGGACCTCCAGATGTGCTCATTGGGCTTGATCTTTCAATATTGTTACTTTTCCTTGACATTTTGCCCTCACTTTTGGTATAGTCACCACTTGGCCCTCTTTGGGGGTCAGAGGTGTTGTTTTCAACCTCCGTTATGGTTCTCTTGCCTGCCATGACCTGGCTGATGGTCTCACGCAAACAGGAGTGTATTTCTTGCTGAATTATCTTTTTGATATGGTCATTGTCAAGGTTGGAAATGGGAGCAGGAGCCTCAGAGCCATCTGATTCAATGTCAGACATGGTAAGGTTAATTCCTATTGTTATTATTAAAAGGGTTGGCAGACAACTCTAGGTATATGTTGCTTAGAGAAGGGTTAAAATATATATATATATATGCTGCAGATTGTTAAAATATATATATATATGCTGCAAATAAGATTTGTCCTGCCTGGGAGCCTTCAGTGGGTACAGATAATCAGTCGGGTCCCAACCACCGATTTTCTCCGACGTCGGAGGTCTGCGAACAATCAGCTGATTGTTACTGGGTAACCTTGGTAACCAGCGCTGCCATGATAGAGGCGCGCGGCCTGGGAAGGTTGACAGGTTGACCAGGCATCGTTGTCTTCCTTTGTTATTTGTATTTTTTTTATTTGTAGGGGCTATTGGTTGTTTGTATCTCCCCTTATATTTCTTTTTTTTTTTATAATAAATTCAGAGGGGCTTACAGCCAACTCTGTGTTGTGCGCGTACTGCCCGCGTCGCGGGCCAAGGGCCTGTCCTCTATTGAGGCGTACGCACACCGAGAGTTAGTGAAGGCACGGAGTGGTCTAAATCGGTAAGCCGCGCTTGCCTCCGTCTGCGGCAGAATGAAAACGGTCCTCGTAGAAAAAGAGGGAAAGTGAATTATCAAGGATTAGAAGGGAGGGCGGAGGAGGGGGGGATAGTCTCCGTAAATTGGAGAGCGAGAGTAAAGCACAGACATCACAAATGGTGAGCGAATTGCAAAAATAAAAACTCTAAAAACCACATAAAATTATATAGATAAAACTACCTAATTGGCATTCTCATCAAGACATAGTCAGAAGCAAGTCAAAAACTACACAAAACAAGTATTCTTGTCAAAGGATAGTAAGAGCAAGAGTAACAGAAAGCAGTACTTATCTGCTTGAAGCCGCATTTAAAAGAGGCAGATCAATCTAAGTGCATGACTATTGTACAACATGAAGATTCTATTCTAGATCTTTTACTTTATGATGTATTACTTCTAAATGGCTGCTTGAGGTAGCATGAACCCCTTCGGTGCTTATGACTAGCTGGACTCGTCATGGCACACAGTGCTCGTGTGCTCATGACGAGTCCAGCTCGTCATAAGACCACCCACGGGGAAGCGCTGGCGCTCCCCCGTGGGAATCCGATCGTTAGGTTTTTTTTGGGGAGGCAGGGGAAGGGCTTCCCCTGCCTCCCCGCCCCTCCCCGCCCTCCCCATCAATGACGTCAGCGCGCTCGCGCGCTGACATCGTGAGGGTTTCCCTTTCTTCCCGACGCGCTGGAAGCCATTTGCTTCCAGCGCGTCGCGGAAATCAGGTGAGGTTTGGCTCGGGGAGGGGGGGTTTGTATCAAAAGAGGCATCGAGGGAAAGGAAAGGGTTTTCCTTTCCCCGATGCCTCTTTTGTGCATTCCTGCTGCACGATCATGTGATCGTGCAGCAGGAATGCCCACTAGGCACTACAATACAAAGTAAGTGTGTGTGTGTGTAGGTGTGTGTGTGTGTGTATGTGTGTGTGTGTGTGTGTGTGTGTGAGTGTGTGTGTGTGTGTGTGTGTGTGTGTGTGTGTGGCAAACCCTGCCCTGTATGTGCTGCGAGAGCGAATCCGCAAGGGGCTGCAGTTGTACTCGTCTGAGCCCACAGAACCCTATCTCTCCTCCCAGAACTATGGCGAACTCTTCTCCAACCAGATCATCTGGTTTGTGGATGACACCAATGTGTATAGAGTCACTATCCACAAGGTGAGTCCGCAGCAACGGGGATAACGTGGCAAGGGTATAAGGAAAGGGTGGGGGAGGTGCATTATGTGGGAAGGATGGGCAAAGTAGTAATTATTTTTTTAAAACATCTATCCACTGGGCCCCTCGACGTAAACTCCAGAAATACAATGGAGTCTTTTTATAGGCCCTTCCAAGCTGCTATGCCAACGGGGGCTGGCTGCCCACACACGATTACAGGGCTGTGGTGTTTTATACACCAGAAACGCTAGGGCAGCAGGATTCAAAGGCACTATTTTAAACAAATTGGCACTGCAGGGCGCACTGCGTCATTCAAGCTTTTCAATAGGTTTTATGGATGTGGAGAGAGAGAGGGAGGGAGGGAGAGAGGGAGGGAGAGAGGGGGAGAGAGGGAGAACACGTACATACATACATAAACTCCAGCACGCAAGGGTGAGGAATGTACAGGAAAAAGTAAAAATTTACAATGAAGAGCGAACTTCCTAGAGGGGGCTGAGAGTGAAAGTATTAGTTCTGAAAGTGTCTTGAGAAGAGATTTGAGGTCAGCTTTGAAGATCCGGGTAGAGGAGGTGGCATGCAGCAATGGGGGAAGCGAGTTCCAGATTCTCACCGCATTTCCTGAGAAGGATTGCGCCATCGATCTTTCCCTTTTTGAAGACGGGGGGGCTCAAGCAGAAGCTTTTCCGCATTGCGAGAAGGGCGAGAGCCACCGGACAATTTCAATTTATTTGCCAGGTAACGAGGGGAGGAGGTGTGTAAGGCTTTGTGTGTGATGCAGGCAGTTTTGTAAATCGATCTTGCCTCGATCGGAAGCCATTGAAGAGAGGATAGGAGTGACGTGGTCGCTTCGTTTAGACCCTGAAATGAGGCGAGCTGCTGAATGGAGGATGGATTTGAGAGGGAGAGGTGGGATTTGGGTAGGCCCGTCAGAAGAGAATTGCAATAATCCAGTCTTGAGAGAACCAGAGATTGTACCAAGGTTTTTAAGTCTTTCTCCGGGAAGAACCGACGGATCCCCCGTAGAAGGCGCAACTGGTAACGTGCGTTCTTAGCAATAGAGTTGATGTGGGAGATTAGGTTGAGTCTTTTGTCAAGAATGACACCTAGGGATTTAGCGCTGTCGACAATGATGGGTTTGTTGTTGAGTAGGTTCAGCTGATCCATCCAAGATTGAACAGGAGGAGGTGAGAGAGAGGTAGAGAGGAGGAGGAATTCAGTTTTGGCGGGATTCAGAATGAGTTGGTGAGCTAACATCCAGTTGTGAATAGAGTTGAGAGTAGAGTTGAGTAGTGAGAGATCGTGTGCGGAAGATAAAGGTATCTTCCCACTAGTCCACCAGGCTTTTATTTGTGGAGAGTGACCCCTTGGGTGGCAGAATAGCAGTATGTTTTTAGGCCCATCTGCCCCCAAGGAGGGCAGAAGCCACTAGACACCAGGGCTTTTTTTAATTTTTGTGTTGGGGAGTGGCCAAAAGGGCAAGGGTTGCTCCCCTTTACGGGGGTGAATATTTTATTTATACTGTTAGGCCCACCTACCCCTTAGCTTGGCTGGTGGATTGTGTGTGGACTGGTGCAATATTTTTGTTGTGTGTACTCCAAATGAGTATTATTGTCATGCATGAATGAATTTTTTTGTAAGTGGTGCCATAATGGCAGCATATTTGTTAGTGTTCAGAGCATGAAATTCTTTGCGATGTTTTGCATTGTCTTATGTGTAATTTTTTTCTTCTTCTTTTTTTAGTGGGATATTGTTGATCCTTACTGTGTCTGTGCAGAGTAGGTGGTGGTGAGTCTAGCTGCTTCTGTCACGTAAGTGGTATAGTGTTGGAGTATATAGGTCTTTGTGATAAAGCTACATTTTGTTTATTTCTTTTTTTTACAAAGGGTTTGTTGTTGTTGACTTGTTTGACAAGTAACCTTTATTAGTAAGCATTATGGCTAGCCGTAGAATTACTGCTCAGCAGGTGGTTGGTTTGCTTCTTGAATCTTCCTCTGAGCAGGATTATGAGACTGACAGTGCGTCTGAGGGAGAGGAGGGAGGGGAAGATTCAGGCAGTGAGTTTTCTCTCCACATGGAATCATCGGATGATGAAGGTACTCTCAGTGCAGATGAAGTGCCTGATTTAGAGGAGGATACTACTGTGCCGATGGTGCAAGAGGCATCTGGATTGCAGCCTGGGGCTGCTATGCTTCCTAGTGGAAGTGCTGGACTCTGGGTTGATCCAAACATGGTGCAGCCGGTTTTGCCTGCCTTTAGTGGTTATGCAGGGTGTAGAGTGGATTGTGAACATTATTTGCCTATACAGTATTTTCAGTTGTTTATGGATGATGTATTTTTGGGTGAGATTGTTGAGCAGACTAATTTGTATGCTGAACAGTTTTTGAGGGTCAACAGTGCCAGACTTAGGCCCCATTCTAGAGCTACCCGGTGGAGTCCCACAAATCTGGAAGAGATGAAGAAGTTTTTGGGTTTGACTTTTTTGATGGGTTTGATAAGGAAGCCGTCCATGGGTTCATATTGGTCTACCAGTCCCTTGATGGCAACGGCCATATTTCCTGCAGTTATGACTCGTGATCGGTATTTACTTTTGCTTCGGATGCTGCATTTTGTTGATAATGGTTTGGCGTTGCCACGAGATCACCCTGAATGTGACCGTCTTTTTAAGATTCGGCCTGTTCTTGATCACTTTGTAGATCGATTTTCAGAGATCTATACTCTAGGGAAAGAAATATCTATTGATGAGTCTTTGGTCCTGTTCAAGGGCCGTTTGGTTTTTAGGCAGTACATTCCTAGCAAGAGGGCACGCTATGGAATTAAGCTGTATATGTTGTCTGAGAGTAGGACAGGATATGTTTTTAATTTGCGTGTGTACACTGGTAGGGATTCCACTATTGACCCCCTGGTTGTCCGTCCACTTTTGGAGTTTCAGAGAAAATTGTGTGGGATCTTGCTAGAGGACTGTTTAACAGAGGCCACCATTTGTACCTTGATAACTTCTACACTGCTGTGCAATTGTTTAAGGAATTGTTCAAAGTGGACACTTTTGCTTGTGGCACAATCCGCTCTAACCGTAAAGGTTATCCAAAAGAGCTTGTTTGCAAAAAACTTCAGAGGGGACAGTGCAGTGCCTTGCGTAGTGAGGAACTGCTAGCTGTGAAATTTGTGGACAGGAGGGATGTGTACATGCTGACTACCATCCATGATGAGAGTACTTCACCTGTGGCTGTTTGGGGTCAGATTGCTGAAGTGCGCAAACCTGTGTGCATTTTAGACTACAATAAGCACATGGGTGGTGTTGATAGAGTAGATCAGAGGTTGGAACCTTACACTGCTATTCGTAAGTCTTACATTTGGTATAAGAAGTTGGCCATCCATCTCTTCAATTTAGCAACTTTCAATGCTTTTGTTGTGTTCAAGGAGTGTTCTCCTGCGTCAAAGTTGACTTTTGTTCAGTTTCAGGAGTCTGTCATAGGCAGCCTTGTTGTTGTGGAACAGGCAAGTGTTCCTAGAGTTGGAGTGGTGGAGGATGTGGCTCGATTGAAAGATCGCCACTTTCCTGATCACATTCCTCCTACACTCTCAAAAGACTTTCCCACTAGGAGATGTAGAGTCTGTTGGCGAAGAGGTACGCGGAAGGAGACTCGTATGTACTGCCCTGAGTGTCCTTCTAACCCTGGGCTGTGTGTGCCTGCTTGTTATAGAGCGTACCACAAGCAAAAGAATTATTGGGAGCAACCATGAGTGGTAAAGTGAAGTGCCTGGTCTGTAATGTTTAAGAATTGTTGTTCTGTTTCAAGGTTGGCATTAGTGCAATGTATTTAGTTTCTGATTTTGTGTTAGTAGATTTGTATCTATTTGCAATTTGTTTGTGTTTTTCTTTTTTGTATAAAAAAATCCTAAATGTGATGGTGGTGTGTGTAGGCTGGTGCTTGGCTGGCGGTGTGCGTGGAGTGGTGCTTGGCTGGCGGTGTGCGTGGAGTGGCGCTAGGCTGGCGGTGTGCGTGGAGTGGCGCTTGGCTGGCGGTGTGCGTGGAGTGGCGCTAGGCTGGCGGTGTGCATGGAGTGGCGCTAGGCTGGCGGTGTGCGTGGAGTGGCGCTAGGCTGGCGGTGTGCGTGGAGTGGCGCTAGGCTGGCGGTGTGCGTGGAGTGGCGCTTGGCTGGCGGTGTGCGTGGAGTGGCGCTTGGCTGGCAGTGTGCGTGGACTGGCGCTCGGCTGGCAGTGTGTGAGTAGTGACTTGCTGCTGGTCACTACACACACTGCTAGCCGAGCGACACTCCACGCAATCCATCAGCTTGTGTGGTTGCTGTCTTAGGAATGTGGGCGTGTGAAAGTGATGGGCCCTTGAATGGCGCTGTCTGCTGGTGTGAGTGTTGTAATGTGATGGGCCCGCGGCTGGTGGTGTGAATGGTTTTGTATTTGTCACACGTATGAAAGGTGTATGAATGGCCTGTAAAGAGGTTGGTGCCTTGTCGTGGCTTTACAGCTCACGAGCTGTGAGTCAATGGTTCAGTTTCTCGTCCTTTCAATTATTAACAGTGCATTTCATTTTTGTGAAATCACTTGTTAATACAATTGTATATACTGAACCATCACTCACCCTCGTGCCAAATCCAACCAGTATGTGTGTGTGTGCTTGAGGATTAGATGGCTGTGCAGTAATATTTTTTTTTGTCTTTCTCAAGCAGGGTGTACCTTGTCCCTTTTTGTGAATGTTGTAATGTGTTTGTTTCGTGCCTGGGGGTGTGAATGGTCTTGTGTGTATCACGTATGAAAGGTGTGTGAATGGCCTGTAAAGCGGTTGGGGCCTTGACGTGGCTTTATAGCTCACGAGCTGCGAGTCACTGGTTCCGTTTTTGTCCTTTCAATTATTGACAGTGCATTTCATTTTTGTGAAATCTCTTGTTAATAAAATTGTATATACTGAACCATCACTTGCCCTCATGCCAAATCCAACCAGTATGTGTGTGTGCTTGAGGAATAGATGGCTGTGCAGTAATCTTTGTCTTTTTAGTCTGTCTGCCAAGGTGTACATTCCGTCTAAGAATAACCTACCAACTGTAGATATTGTCAGTAAACGAAACACCCATGGGAGTACATGGTGATATCTCTCTTGTGGATCCCAACAAGTTATGGTACCCACAATGTCCTGCAAACCTCAAACTGTCTGTCACATTTTCCTTGCAATATTGTGCCAAAATTTTCACGCTGCAGAAATAAACAACACATTATCTCAAAATGACCTGGTTTTGCAAGGGGGTCACCTGGGTTTTGGCCCGGGGCTCGGCGGCCACATAGGAAACCTACCAAACCCCACATTTCTGAAAAGTAGACACCCGGGGGCTTCCAGGGAGGTATGGCTTGCGTGGATCCCCCAACGTTTCCTTACCCAGAATCCCCTGCAAACCTCAATTTTAGCTGAAAAAATCACTTTTTTCACACATTTTTGTGTGGGAAAGTGTGGCATCACTGGCCTCACACAAATTTCCTACCACCCAGCGTTCCCCCAGGTCTCCCGATAAAAATGGTGCCTCACTTGTGTGGGAGGCCCAAGTACCCGCGACAGGCAAGGGCCCACAACGTAGTGAGGCGACCTCAAAATTGCCTATCTCAAAACCACCTGGTTTTGCAAGAGGGGTCACCTGGGTTTTTGGCCCCGTGCTCGGCGGCCATCTAGGAAAACCTACCAAACCCACACATTTCTGAAAAGTAGACACCCGGGGGCTTCCAGGGAGGTATGGCTTGCGTGGATCCCCCAACGTTTCCTTACCCAGAATCCCCTGCAAACCTCAATTTTAGCTGAAAAAATCACTTTTTCACACATTTTTGTCCGATAAAATGGTGCCTCACTTGTGTGGGAGGCCCAAGTACCCGCGACAGGCAAGGGCCCACAACGTAGTGAGGCGACCTCAAAATGGCCTTTCACAAAGCGACCTGGTTTTGCAAGGGGGTCACCTGGGTTTTGGCCCCGTGCTCGGCGGCCATCTAGGGAAACCTACCAAACCCACACATTTCTGAAAAGTAGACACCCGGGGCTTCCAGGGAGGTATGGCTTGCGTGGATCCCCCAACGTTTCACTTCCAGAATCCCTGCAAACCTCAATTTTAGCTGAAAAAATCACTTTTTCACACATTTTTGTGTGGGAAAGTGTGGCATCACTGGCCTCACACAAATTTCCTACCACCAGCGTTCCCCAGGTCTCCCGATAAAAATGGTGCCTCACTTGTGTGGGAGTCCCAAGTACCCGCGATAGGCAGGGCCCACAACGTAGTGAGGCGACCTCAAAATGGCCTTTCACAAAACGACCTGGTTTTGCAAGGGAGGTCACCTGGGTTTTTGGCCCGTGCTCGGCGGCCATCTAGGAAACCTACCAAACCCACACATTTCTGAAAGGTAGACACCCGGGGGCTTCAGGGAGGTATGGCTTGTGTGGATCCCCCAACGTTTCCTTACCCAGAATCCCTGCAAACCTCAATTTTAGCTGGGTGGTAGGAAATTTGTGTGAGGCCAGTGATGCCACACTTTCCCACACAAAAATGTGTGAAAAAGTGATTTTTTTCAGCTAAAATTGAGGTTTGCAGGGGATTCTGGGTAAGGAAACGTTGGGGGATCCACGCAAGCCATACCTCCCTGGAAGCCCCCGGGTGTCTACTTTTCAGAAATGTGTGGGTTTGGTAGGTTTCCCTAGATGGCCGCCGAGCACGGGGCCAAAAACCCAGGTGACCCCCCTTGCAAAACCAGGTCATTTTGTGAAAGGCCATTTTGAGGTCGCCTCACTACGTTGTGGGTCCTTGCCTGTCGCGGGTACTTGGGCCTCCCACACAAGTGAGGCACCATTTTTATCGGGAGACCTGGGGAACGCTGGGTGGTAGGAAATTGTGTGAGACCAGTGATGCCACACTTTCCCACCCAAAAATGTGTGAAAAAAGTGATTTTTTCAGCTAAAATTGAGGTTTGCAGGGGATTCTGGGTAAGGAAACGTTGGGGGATCCACGCAAGCCATACCTCCCTGGAAGCCCCGGGTGTCTACTTTTCAGAAATGTGTGGGTTTGTAGGTTTCCCTAGATGGCCGCCGAGCACTGGGCCAAAAACCCAGGTGACCCCCTTGCAAAACCAGGTCGTTTTGTGAAAGGCCATTTTGAGGTCGCCTCACTACGTTGTGGGCCCTGCCTGTCGCGGGTACTTGGGCCTCCCACACAAGTGAGGCACCATTTTTATCGGGAGACCTGGGGGAACGCTGGGTGGTAGGAAATTTGTGTGAGGCCAGTGATGCCACACTTTCCCACACAAAAATGTGTGAAAAAAGTGATTTTTTCAGCTAAAATTGAGGTTCGCAGGGGATTCTGGGTAAGGAAACGTTGGGGGATCCACGCAAGCCATACCTCCTGGAAGCCCCGGGTGTCTACTTTTCAGAAATGTGTGGGTTTGATAGGTTTCCCTAGATGGCCGCCGAGCACGGGGCCAAAAACCCAGGTGACCCCCTTGCAAAACCAGGTCATTTTGTGAAAGGCCATTTTGAGGTCGCCTCACTACGTTGTGGGCCCTTGCCTGTCGCGGGTACTTGGGCCTCCCACACAAGTGAGGCACCATTTTTATCGGGAGACCTGGGGGAACGCTGGGTGGTAGGAAATTTGTGTGAGACCAGTGATGCCACACTTTCCCACCCAAAAATGTGTGAAAAAAGTGATTTTTTCAGCTAAAATTGAGGTTTGCAGGGGATTCTGGGTAAGGAAACGTTGGGGGATCCACGCAAGCCATACCTCCCTGGAAGCCCCCGGGTGTCTACTTTTCAGAAATGTGTGGGTTTGGTAGGTTTCCCTAGATGGCCGCCGAGCACTGGGCCAAAAACCCAGGTGACCCCCTTGCAAAACCAGGTCGTTTTGTGAAAGGCCATTTTGAGGTCGCCTCACTACGTTGTGGGCCCTTGCCTGTCGCGGGTACTTGGGCCTCCCACACAAGTGAGGCACCATTTTTATCGGGAGACCTGGGGAACGCTGGGTGGTAGGAAATTTGTGTGAGGCCAGTGATGCCACACTTTCCCACACAAAAATGTGTGAAAAAAGTGATTTTTTCAGCTAAAATTGAGGTTTGCAGGGGATTCTGGGTAAGGAAACGTTGGGGGATCCACGCAGGCCATACCTCCCTGGAAGCCCCCAGGTGTCTACTTTTCAGAAATGTGTGGGTTTGGTAGGTTTCCCTAGATGGCCGCCGAGCACGGGGCCAAAAACCCAGGTGACCCCCTTGCAAAACCAGGTCGTTTTGTGAAAGGCCATTTTGAGGTCGCCTCACTACGTTGTGGGCCCTTGCCTGTCGCGGATACTTGGGCCTCCCACACAAGTGAGGCACCATTTTTATCGGGAGACCTGGGGAACGCTGGGTGGTAGGAAATTTGTGTGAGGCCAGTGATGCCACACTTTCCCACACAAAAATGTGTGAAAAAAGTGATTTTTTCAGCTAAAATTGAGGTTTGCAGGGGATTCTGGGTAAGGAAACGTTGGGGGATCCACGCAAGCCATACCTCCCTGGAAGCCCCCGGGTGTCTACTTTTCAGAAATGTGTGGGTTTGGTAGGTTTCCCTAGATGGCCGCCGAGCACGGGGCCAAAAACCCAGGTGACCCCCTTGCAAAACCAGGTGGTTTTGAGATAGGCAATTTTGAGGTCGCCTCACTACGTTGTGGGCCCTTGCCTGTCGCGGGTACTTGGGCCTCCCACACAAGTGAGGCACCATTTTTATCGGGAGACCTGGGGGAACGCTGGGTGGTAGGAAATTTGTGTGAGGCCAGTGATGCCACACTTTCCCACACAAAAATGTGTGAAAAAAGTGATTTTTTCAGCTAAAATTGAGGTTTGCAGGGGATTCTGGGTAAGGAAACGTTGGGGGATCCACGCAAGCCATACCTCCCTGGAAGCCCCGGGTGTCTACTTTTCAGAAATGTGTGTGTTTGGTAGGTTTCCCTAGGTGCTGGCAGAGCTAGGGTTCACAAACTACAGCTAGGCACTATGCCAAAAAAGGGTCATTTTTCACTGCAAAATTGAGGTGTGACCACGTTGCGTTTTGCGCCGTTTCCTGTCGCAGGCACTAGGCCGACCCACACAAGTGAGGTACCATTTTTCTCGTAAGACTTTGGGGAACGCGGGGTGGGTGGAAATTTGTGGATCCACGCAGATTCCAGAACTTTCCACCACAGAAATGTGGGGAAAATGTGTTTTTTTGACAATTTTTTATGTTTGCAAGGGATTCTGGGTAACAGAACCTGGTGGGAGGCAGTCAAGTCACCCCATCCTGGATTCCCCTGGGTGTCTAGTTTTCAAAAATGTATAGGTTTGCTAGGTTTCCCTAGGTGCCGGCAGAGGTAGGGTTCAAAAACTACAGCTAGGCACTTTGCCAAAAAAGGGTCATTTTTCACTGCAAAATTGAGGTGTGACCACGTTGCGTTTTGCGCCGTTTCCTGTCGCAGGCACTAGGCCGACCCACACAAGTGAGGTACCATTTTTCTCGTAAGACTTTGGGGAACGCGGGGTGGGGGAAATTTGTGGATCCACGCAGATTCCAGAACTTTCCACCACAGAAATGTGGGGAAAATGTGTTTTTTTGACAATTTGTTATGTTTGCAAGGGATTCTGGGTAACAGAACCTGGTGGGAGGCAGTCAAGTCACCCCATCCTGGATTCCCCTGGTTGTCTAGTTTTCAAAAATGTATAGGTTTGCTAGGTTTCCCTAGGTGCCGGCAGAGGTAGGGTTCAAAAACTACAGCTAGGCACTTTGCAAAAAAGGGTCATTTTTCACTGCGAAATTGAGGTGTGACCACGTTGCGTTTTGCGCCGTTTCCTGTCGCGGGCACTAGGCCGACCCACACAAGTGAGGTACCATTTTTCTCAGAAGACTTTGGGGAACGCGGGGTGGGTGGAAATTTGTGGATCCACGCAGATTCCAGAACTTTCCACCACAGAAATGTGGGGAAAATGTGTTTTTTTTGATAATTGTTTAGGTTTGCAAGGGATTCTGGGTAACAGAACCTGGTGGGAGGCAGTCCAGTCACCCCATCCTGGATTCCCCTGGGTGTCTAGGTTTCAAAAATGTATAGGTTTGCTAGGTTTCCCTAGGTGCCGGCAGAGCTAGGGTTAAAAAACTACAGCTAGGCACTTTGCCAAAAAAGGGTCATTTTTCACTGCGAAATTGAGGTGTGACCACGTTGCGTTTTGCGCCGTTTCCTGTCGCAGGCACTAGGCCGACCCACACAAGTGAGGTACCATTTTTCTCGTAAGACTTTGGGGAACGCGGGGTGGGTGGAAATTTGTGGATCCACGCAGATTCCAGAACTTTCCACCACAGAAATGTGGGGAAAATGTGTTTTTTGGACAATTTTTTTGTTTGCAAGGGATTCTGGGTAACAGAACCTGGTGGGAGGCAGTCAAGTCACCCCATCCTGGATTCCCCTGGGTGTCTAGTTTTCAAAAATGTATAGGTTTGCTAGGTTTCCCTCGGTGCCGGCAGAGCTAGGGTTAAAAAACTACAGCTAGGCACTATGCCAAAAAAGGGTCATTTTTCACTGCGAAATTGAGGTGTGACCACGTTGCGTTTTGCGCCGTTTCCTGTCGCAGGCACTAGGCCGACCCACACAAGTGAGGTACCATTTTTCTCGTAAGACTTTGGGGAACGCGGGGTGTGTGGAAATTTGTGGATCCACGCAGATTCCAAAACTTTCCACCACAGAAATGTGGGGAAAATGTGTTTTTTTTGACAATTTTTTAGGTTTGCAAGGGATTCTGGGTAACAGAACCTGGTGGGAGGAAGTCAAGTCACCCCATCCTGGATTCCCCTGGGTGTCTAGTTTTCAAAAATGTATAGGTTTGCTAGGTTTCCCTAGGTGCCGGCAGAGCTAGGGTTCAAAAACTACACCTAGGCACTTTGCAAAAAAAGGGTAATTTTTCATTGTGAAAATGTGGTACGTCCACGTTGCATTTTGAGCCATTTCCTGTTGTGGGCACAAGGGCTACCCACACAAGTGAGGTACCATTTTTATCGGGAGACTTAGGGTAACACAGAATTGTAGAGCAACTGTTATTACCTATTGAATTTTGATGCATTTCTGCCTTCCAAATGAAAGACAATGTGTAAAAAATAAGTCATTTTGAAAAATGACCTATAATTCTCATGCTAGTATGGGTACTCCCAATTTCGGAAATGTGCAAATATCTACTGTTTCTAAAATCTACATTTTGTTCCCATTTCAGAAATACATAGGTGTCTTTCATAACAATTTTTCCATGTATACATTTTCCCAAAATAATTGCTATATACCCGGTACATAATAAAAAACCATTGCAAGATGCTGCTCAATTATTGGCTCTGGGTTCGTCGGGTTCTTGGTGAACCTACAAGTCCTATATATCCCCACAACCAGAAAGGTCCAGCGGATATAATGGTATATTGCCTTCAAATAGCTGTCATAATTAGAAGAAGTTACAGGTGAAAACGTTGACACAAATGGCTGTTTTTTTCAACTAATTTTCAATTTTTCCTTTATTTAACTGTTAGTTTCTATAAGGAAAACTTTAAGGATCTACACAAATGAGCCCTTGCTGAATTCAGAATTTTGTCTACTTTTCAGAAATGTATGGCTTTCCAGGATCCATTATTGGTTTCATACGCATTTCTACCATTAACTGGAAGGAGGTTGAAAGCACAAAAAATAGCAAAAATAGGCTATGTCCCAGAAAAATGCCAAAACTGTGTAAAAAAAGTTGGTTTTCTGACAAAAGTCTGCTTGTCCCTGAAAGCTGGGAAGATGGTGATTTCAGCACCACAACCCCTTTTTGATGCCATTTGCAGGGAAAAATCAAGACGCTTTCATCTGTAGCCCTTTTTCGCATTTTTCCCCAAAAAACCAAAATTTAGCTGTATTTTGACAAATTTCTGGGTCCCCTCCAGGGGAATCCACAAACCCTGGGTACCTTTACAATCCCCATGATGTTCGAAAAAGGACGCAAATTTGGCATGGATACCTTATGTGGTCAAAAAGTTACAGGGGCCTAAGCGCGCACTACACCAAATAGCCAAAAAAGGCTTAGCACAGGAGGGGAAAAGGCCTAGCAGCGAAGGGGTTAAAAGAAATATGCATAATGGTAGCCTCCGGTCTTGTAATGAAATTGCCTGTCCTCATGCAACGGGATAGAGGGAAAGGCCTGGCAGAGATCCACAAAGGTAAACCATTCTGCAGTGCAGGGAATCTGAAATAGTATTGTTGCTGGAATCGATACCAAATGGGACAACTATATTGTTGATTTTTAGAAGATCCTGTACAATTCTATATTTTCCATTGGGCTTCTGTAGGCCCATAACAGGCGAATTGCAAAGATTTCCAGCAATTCCTTTCAAAATCCCTTGTTTTTAAATTTTTTCAGTCATTAGAGTTATTCTACCTACTGTCGCAGTTGGTAAATTATATGGTGGTTTTCTCGGGAAAACTTTGTTTGGCTTTATTGTGATTCGGACTAGTTCTAAACCTTTTTAAACAAAAAGAGGGTGGGAGCACACTGCCTCACATCCCAGCACTCAGTTCACCCCAGTATATTATGGTAAACGCTGTGTAGTATGACACTTAGTTCAGCAACAATCTTTAGTTTTTTACCCTCGTTGGTGCAGCAAGTGCTGTCTATCTCTAAGCACGTGTTTCAGGATAAATGTTCTTCTTCAATTGAGAGAAACACATCGTATTGGGGGTGCTGAAAATGTTGCCCAGTCTTCTCAGTTCTCTGTACCACTCACTGGGCACAGGCGCATCAACCAGAGCTTGTCAGCTCACTAGCTCAAGGGAGCCTTTTCAAACAAAATAAAGGGTGACAACACACTGCCTCACATCCCAGAACTCAGTTAGCCCTAGTGCAGTATGGTAAATGTGCTGCATGATAACACTTGCTTCAGTGACAGTCTTTAGTTTTTCACCCTTGTTGGTGCATCCATTGCTGTGCATCTTTAGATTCTATACCTTTAGTTCTATGTCTTTCCCGAAAAATCCCATACTTCTGATTTTACAGTATCTAGTAAATTGGGAGGTAGATCATCTACCGTTCTTACAGGATACAATCCTACAGCAGTTTCTTGTCGGGCCATTTTAAATTCAACATCTTCATCATGCATTTGAAATTCAACACCATCCGGTGTGCAGTAAAGAGTGCAATTAACTTGCACAAAAGGTCCCTTCCTAACAGATTTGTAGGACTTAAATTGCATACCACAAATTGGTGATCTTCCTCAAATGAACTTATTTTTACAGGTGCTTTCTTTGAAACAGGATTCGTTTTTTAGGTTTTTCGGCTAGACAGCACTTGCGCTGTCTCTTTTTAGGTCTCGGCTAGACAGCGCTTGTGCTGTCTCTTTGATTAGGTCTCTTTGAGACATGCTGTATCTATTCTGTGGGGTTAGAGCCTACCCAGAGGCTTCCCATTTGCTGGCTCCATTATCACACTCCTATTCTTTCTCCTCATTTGTCCATGGCATGCATTTGTCATGCCTCTTACTGTGTTTAGCCATCCCCCAGACCAAGGACAAAGTACAATATAAATACATTGGTTACCATTTTAGCATGTGTTTGAGGGAGTACTTTCATCTTTCTTGAAAAGCAATTGACACTCTTGGTTCTGTTCTTATCTCCTCACGATGGCTGTAAATTCCAAGACTGGGGTCAAATGTCAGACACTGCCTGTCTTTGCTTGTTCTGTTTTCTTTGCTTTCCTGTCTACTCCGTCTTCCTCTGCCCCATGTACGACATGCATTTGCTGTCTTGTGATTCTGTGCCTCATTGTTCACTTTATCGTCGGTTGTTTCATTTTATGAAGTAGAAGATGCTCGGAATTCAGCCCTCGCATAAAGAGGATTTCTCTTCCATTCACTGTTTTGCCCTCATGTACCGGTCGGTCGAAATACTTTAATTGCATTTCCTGTGATTCCTCGCATTACCTGACAAGTCTTCTCATCTACTGCCACTCTGCGATAAATGCATTTCCCCTTTGCATCAGTGGACGGCTTCAATAAAATGTGTGTGAAAATCGCTTACCCCAGTTTTTATCTGATAACTTTTAATGTGTTCCCCGAAGCAGCTTTACCTGAAAAATCCAAACGCGAGCAGAAGAAAACTTTTTTGGTTTTGCTTTCAGCAGCGCCCTCGGAGAAACACTTACTGAAAATGCTAAATGTACTATCCCTGTAAGGCGGAGTTAGTTGACTTGTTCACAAGGACGGAAGGCACAAAAACCACGTGTCACATTTTGAGCCCAGCTTTCCACGGAATGAGCATGGTCTGTCTGGGTGGTGGAGGGTGGGTGGTATTCAAAGGAATCACAGGCGCCCAGACACTGAATAAAGAAAGCGGGGGTCAAGAGGAACAGAGACTCTGAAACCAATAAATAAACTTGCAGTCATTCAAGAATGCCAAACAAAGCCTTCCCTTAAAACATGCATATCGCTAGTCCTTTAATGCACACTTTACATTCGCCGATCTGCTGAAAACGTTTGGTGAACTCGATATAGACAAGTGAAGGAAGCAGTCAACATTTCCTACGAAACGTATGTTATGTTTATTGATTATAAAGCAATGTACACTTACAATACAAAAGATACAAAACAATTAGTAGTCCATAAGGGTCCTTTTAAAAAACCATATTTAATTTGCACCATTGTTGATACTTAGAATGGGACAAAAGATGCTGCTCCAGCTTAGTCTTACCTTTAACGATTGAAAAGCTGTATACAACTTCTCAGCGTATTATTATTATTATTATTATTATTATTATTATTTGAAGCGAAATAGCTTCATAGTGAGTTTTTCTATATTTTTTTGCCTTGGTTGAGCATATGCCATTTCCGAGTTTGCTATCCACAAGGCTAAAGAATGGAGCAAATCAATTTGCACACTTCTGCCCAGTGCAAGGATTCAGTGGTATGAATTGTATCCATAAACAACAGTCAAAAAGAAAAGGAGCGCAGTTTGCACTATTTTTGCTTCTTTGGAAATAAAAAAAGTGCAAAAACATATTGTCTAAAACTTAAAAACTAAAAAAAATCAGTTACCTCTCCTTTTGGCCTGGCTGGGTAAAAACACTGTCTACATTATCTATTTATCACGCAGTTTGACTGAATTGTGTCAATTAAATGTTCTTGTTTTTTGTGCCACTGGAAAGTTTCTGTAGTAAGCCCCTTGGTTTCATGAGACTCGCGTGAAGGGGAAAATGTGAATTTAGGGGTGTGCTAGTCTGCATTCATTCTCTATTTATTATTTACACACAACAAAAATGTGAAATTAGTTTGATTGAATTTGTGTTGGCCTTGCTTGTAGATACTCACACACCGAACGGGGAATTAAATGAATTAGCTCCGTTTTAGGTCGAGCCTGAGCCAGGGTGCAAGCGCGGCTCTGGTGATGATCTGTTGTAGCTCAGTACGGGAGAGAAACCCCGCCCACTCCCCTGCCCATATTTTTCAGTGGCTTGTGTCTTTGTCCTTCGTAAATGCTGTCTTCTGATTCCTAAATAGGCTTGTTAGTCCCTCCTTAGTACGGCCATGTCTTCATTTGTAACCTCCCATGGCTACTGGCCGCTTTACTTGGTTGGTACACGGTGCGTGTACTATTTTATTTATTTTGTTTTTCCTACGTTAAGCACGACGACGTACTTTGCTTACATTCAGCGGGCCATGCCCGCTTTCACTTTCGAAGGACAATGGCAGCAGTTTGTTTGCAATGAAATAGGTCTTTTAATTGGCTTATTACTGAACACACAGACACAAAAACAAGGGAAAACAGTGCTAATGGCCAAGGAGTTACTTGTAATCCGATTCCGGAGATTTACTACCCGGGGTGGCCTTCAATGTTGCCATGCCTGCTTTCGTGGAAGCTCAAAGAGGAGGACGGGTTGTTGTTGGGAGGCACCAGCTGTGGGCAGGAACACAGTGCTCTGGGCACCTGAACTGTGAGGGAGACGCGCCCTCCTGGCTGGGCGCGCAGCTTGGGTGCTGTAGCGGCCGGCGCGAGCGCACCTCAGCTGTCTGCCAGAGCAGGAGAGGATGGTAAGGGGATCTGCGCGTGAACAGCTCCGGCACGTGCCTCGTGTGATGGGAATTGACATAAGCACTCCTGGGGGTATTGGGCTGTTGACTGAAGAGCGTTCCTCCAGTATTTATGACTATAGAATATAAACTTGCGTACACTATGCGGTAGTGGAAATAGGCAGTAGCGGTCGGTGGTGGGAGTGCCACCGGGCGCTGACGTGGGGCGGGGGAGGGGCAGGGTGGGGGGTAGTAAACTACGGTTTACGGCCGATTACAGGTAAGTACACATATAAATAAATAAAACGAATTTAGTTTCTCGCGCTGCATCGCCAAATGCGATGCAGCGCGAGAAACGAAATTCGTTTTATTTATTTATATGTGTACTTACCTGTAATCGGCCGTAATTCGTAGTTTACTACCCCCCACCCTGCCCCTCCCCCGCCCCACGTCAGCGCCCGGCGGCACTCCCACCACCGACTGCTACTGGAAATAGGCACCATTTACGGCAAGACGTAGAATTGTGGTTCAGCAGCAGAGGCTTCTTGGCACTTTAATTTCAGTGCTAAATTGAAATAAATCGCAATGCCCGAATCAAGAAACTTTCTAAAAGCGCGTCAAAAAGTATGAGTCTGCATTAGTGCAGCAGCCGGCCCCTGACGTTTACAGTTTTATGGTTAACAAAGCATCAAGATCCACCATTAAGTAGTGATCTGAATGATGAAAAAGGACCGATAGTGGGTGGGGAAGAAGTTGTATTCCTACTCCATGATAGGACATACACATAAGTTGTTTAAATACCCCTCACACACCAAAAGGGCCCTTGATGTCATGCTTCATCATTGGGGTCTTCCCATCCCACTGTGGAATGGGGCGTGCTACGACCAGCGACTACGCGGGAGCACTAATCTAAAGCACTATGTGTGGTGTAGGGGTAGTGAGAGGAAGGGTCAGAAGTGAAGTTAAAAAGGAACTGGCCTCATGGACATAAGACAATTTAATAGGTCGTTGAGGCTGAACCTGTTAAAAAATTGTGATTTGGTATAGTCACGCATATAATGAGCTGACGTTCCTAAAGAGTCAACATGTTTCGAAGCTCAAGGCTTCTTCATCAGGACTGAGAAGATCCCTTCAGTGCTCACTAGTTGTATAAAAGTGAAAATAGTTATATACAAAAGTGAAAAAAATTTTTTTGCAAGTATTCATGCACTATATATAGTACCTGTTTGTACTCCTATATGTCAATCTGGGAAAGAAGAAAAATGGTTTAGAATGTTAATTGCGCCACCCACGGCGTTGTCTTACGAAGATCTGAAAAGACAACAAATGTGTCAAGGTGACTGTTTTTAAGACATAGTGCTATCATGGTGCATGGACCTGTGAAAAAAATAGGGGAAGAAATGGGAAAACATACAAAACACACTACATATAACATAAAACACACACTCTATTCGTGACTATTGTAATTGTATCCAAACATGGTGTGTAGAATGATGTATACACACAATACATACAATGTATGAATGGGTATATTGCCCCATGAGCCTCAGGTACAGATGAACAGGTAGAAGTCACTAATTACTGCAGGGGAAAAAAATTGAAATGAAAAGAGAAACGGTCAGGTAGTACTCGTCCTCTTGCCGAGTGATCTGTGAAAATCTCGGACCATGAAGGCTATGCCGTACTTACGTGCTGCTCGACAAAGTTTTGCCCCATACTGCTCACCCGCGGCTCCGCTGTGTGACTGGGGAGTGTGGGGAGCAGCTATTTAAGCAGAAGTATCAAGTGGAAATTGGATTCACCTGTAGTGCTGACGCGAGGAAAAACCGGAAGGGAGCTTCCATGCTTGATTTTCCTTGCGCGCTGGAGCGCAAACCACAGTACTCAGCGGAAATGAGTATTCGGTACGTGCTAGAACGCTCGAAGTGTATGTAAATAACCTGAGTTTTTTTGGAGACAAAATGTGCTGTGAAACGGCACGATTGTAACCAAACACTGCATATGGTTATTTGGGAAAAAGTGGAGCGTTGAGATTGGTGTTACTTCAATTCTCTTGTCAATCGAGTAATTGCAGTAAATGTATTTGAAGTGCATCGAAGCACTCTGAGGAGCAGGTAATATGCTGGGAGCGCTGTTGAAATGGTGCAAGTCACGAGCGATGTGTGACTCAGAAGTGTTAGCAGAGCACCGAAACGCTATAGGGGGCAAGAGAAATTATAATGTTGGAAATCATAAAAGGAGCGCTTGTAGAATCGGGCAAGATCAAGTCTGATTAGGATGTGATGAGATCGCTTGTGTGTTATTTAATACTCTATACAGATGTAACATGTAGGGACCAAACGCTGTGATGCAGTCTGTACCCTGTATATAGTAATGAAGGGAGGTGGACAGGTGTAATAAGTACTTTCAACCTGCTAACTGTGCCCACGGAATTTCATCATTCAAACCCTTGTCGTGTGTCCCCAGACGGAACACCCAACGTTGTTCCTTTTCCAAGAGGTCTTTTTCGTGGTTGATTTGTTCAATCACTGTCCATCTTATGTCGTCCACGCTGTGGTTGGTTGATAAGTAGTGGGTTGCCATTCTGGTGGTGCTTTTTTTACATCTCACATTGCTTTTATGTTCACCAATCTGTATTTTAACTGGTCTGGACGTCATCCCGATGTACTCCAATTTGCACGGACAAGTGATCATGTAAATTACATTCTTACTGTTACAATTAGTAAACCGTCTTTGTTCCCATACTGACCCATTGGAGAATGTGATTTTTTTACTCTTTGTGGTAAGAGCACAAGTGCTGCAATTACCACAGGGATGATGACCCTGAATGGGTTGAAGATTGAAAGGGGCCGGGTCTCTTTCCAGTGTGGTACGTGGCCTGGTATGTACAAGAATGTCTCTGAGATTTCTGCCTCTTTTATGGGAAAACATAGGTTTGGGAAAGGAAAGTTTTCCACAGTTCAGTATTTTCCAGTGTTTATTGATTATCTTGGATACTTCATTCGAGTGGGTATTGTACGTTGTGACACAGATTGGTCTGGTCTCTCTTTCTTTCGGGGATTGTTGTCCAACAATGCCTCTCTGTTATTGTGCCTGGCTCTTTTCCAACCCTGTTTGATGATTCTAGATGGATATTCACGTGCCAATAATTTTTTCTCAAGGTCAGTGGCTTGGTTTTTGAAGTCCGTTATTTCAGAACAGTTCCTTCTTAGGCGCAGGAACTGTCCAAAAGGGAGATTGTCTCGTAGATGTCGTGGGTGGAAACTGCTGTAAAGGAGAAGGCAGTTCTTTGCGGTTGGTTTGAAGTGAGTAGTTGTTTTAAGCTTACCATTCTCTGGGTAGATGTTGAGATCAAGGAACACTAAATCGGTATTGGATGCTGTGTGTGTGAATCTCAGGAACTGATTTTGTTGGTTCAGCCACAACATAAAGGTCTCAACTGAGTGAGTATCACCTTTCCATATCACTAGGATATCATCAATGTATCTCTTCCAGGTAATGATGTGCTCACGGAATGGATTGTCTTGGTGCAATATCTTGGTTGTCTCTAGATGGTATACGTAAAGGCCAGCAAGACTAGGAGCGAAGGTGCTTCCCATGCTAGTCCCATGTTTTTGTAAATAGTGTGTGTCTTCGTAGAGAAAGAAATTTTCTTTTAATGCTAACCATAACCATGCTACGTGGTGTGTGGTATTCCCATGTGGTTGCATATAGGACTTCTTCTATGATGTCAATGGTTTCATCATGAGGAAGACTAGTGTAAAGACTCTCGACGTCTAAACCTAGTAGGAGATGGTGATTGGTGTCAAAGTCCTGAGTTGCAAGTAGTTGTAATACTGCTTTCGTGTCCTTAAGGTAAGTATCTGTTTTCTGGACCAGGGGTCGAAGAAAAGCGTCAGAGAACTTGGACAGGGGTTCTAGTAATGAACCAATCCCTGAGACGATGGGACGTCCAGGTGGATTATCCAGGTTCTTATGAATTTTAGAAATGGTGTAAAAGTAGGGTGTTATGGGTGATTTTTGGATCAAAAAATCTGATTCTTTTTGATATCCAGCTGTGGCAGACAGCTTCCTCCACCATTGCTCCTATCCGTACCCGTATCCTTTCTGTTGGATTGTCTTGGATTACCTCGTAATTACGGGAGTCACCCAATAGTCTCCTGCATTCAGTGTCATATTTGAGAGTGGTCTGCAGCACAATGGCTCCGCCTTTATCCGCTGGTTTTATAATTAGATCCCTGTTGTTGGCCAAAGTTCGTAAAGCCTCCTTTTCTTCTCGTGTTGTATTGTGAAAGGTTTTTTTGTCTTCATTAGAAAATTTCGTAATTTCATCCATAACAGCTCTCTCAAAAGTGAGCAACTCCACTGGAAGGGTTGGGTCTGGAGGGGTGAACGTAGACTTAGGTCGTAATCCAGTATCGGAAGCCTGTTCCTCTACAGTCTCTGTGATATCCTTATTGTCAAAAAAGCTTGTAGTTTAAGTTTTCTCAAGAATTCTTTTACCTCCAAACATAGCTTAAATTTGTCCATTTTGTTAGTGGGCACAAAACCAAGACCTTTACTTAAGGCCTGTTTTTGTGGTTCAGTGAGAACCAGTGATGTAAGGTTAACCACTAAGTGTCCTTCCTGCTGGTTGTTGGTTGGTTCGTGGTTCCGGTCATGCTTCTTGTTGACACTCTGACTGGATCTTCTGGTTCGTTCCTCCAGTGGACTTGGTTGCCTCGTCGATTCCTTCCTCTTTGAGGTCCTGGGCGTGTACCTAAAAAGGAGGTGGTCCATAATAGTTATACTCCTGTGGTGTTGGGGCCCAGTGCTGAAATGGTCCTCCCATTGATGGTGGACCGTACGGGTAGTTTACAGTTTTATAACTGAATGTGGCAGTTAAAGCCTAACTGGTTGCAGTGCACATCTAAAGACTGTACAGGGCACCAGCCTTGGGGAACTGGAGTGAGTGTGTATTTTGTTATAAAGTACCTGGAGGTGTGTTTTTGTGCGGGCACGCAAACAGCTGGGACTGAACAACAACCCCAGCTGGCAGCTCTCCTATGATGAGTCAGCCCTTCTTATTTAAGCCACGCTCGAAATTGTGTCGATAAGGCACCATCTGAAGCGCGAGGCTGGACTGTCTGCGATAAGGATCCTGCCACTTTTGTGTGAAGGAGGCTGGTGGGAATGTAACAACGGCGGGGATAGCGGCTGCCGGTAGCGGCATTGTGGACTGTGCGGGGACAGGCGCTGGCGCACGGATGCGGGTAAAGCGCAGATGCACACGAGGGGACCCTGCGGTGCAGAGTGGCCCTGGGCATCTAGAGGTTATTAACCCTCAGGACTTTGTATATATGGAAGGTGGCCTTAAACTACCAGGCAGGTGAAGTGCAGGGGTGCAAGAGCGCCCCTATGTATCCAGGCTCCCTTCTCCCTCAAAGACACATATATATCCGGAAGGTGGACGTACACTCCTGAGCAGGTAAAATGCCGGGGTGCAAGAGGGCCTCTAGGCATCTAGGTGCCCTGCTCCCTCAAATACTTTGTATACCTGTGGCGTGCTGTTAGACTCATGTGTGGGTGCAGAGTTGGAACCCTCAGTGCAGGAGGCATCAGAAGCCAGGGACCCTGTGTTACCATACCCCAGGTCTTTGCATGTCCAGGAGGCGCTCTTTATTAAGTGCTGTCACTGCTGGGAGCAGGAAGTTATGCAACTGTGGCGGGAGTCTCAGGGATGTTACCCCAAATGTTGGAGGTTCCATGCGTTAAACAGTTTTATTGCACTCTTAAAGTGCTCTTTGGCTTGCTTTTGGAATCGTTTCCTCTCTGGCTGCGGTGTTTATTTCCGGGAAATGTATTGCTGTGACAGTGCCCCTGGCAGTGTTTCCGTACATGATTTTTATTGCTATGTTATGTAATGCGGGTGTTCACGTCTGAAAAGGAGCGTGCTTTGTAGTGTAGAAGGGAGTTAGTTCTGCTCTACAGGGGCCTAAGATCATTTTGGCTGTTTTTATGTTTTTTAGAACAGTTGTTTTGAAACAGAGTAACAGAGTGATCAGTACATTATACGAGCTTCCTGTTCCCATATGTTGACAATGCACGACTTTACTTATCTCTGACACAATTTTGGCAGACACCGCCCCCCCCTTTACAAAGAACATAGCATGCTCATTTCTAAAGAACACGCTCCCTCAGAGGGGCATTTTGGCGCTAAAATAACACTGCTCAGTGGTGCTCATTTTATCAACCTCTGAAGGAGAAATGGCTGAACAAACGACCTGCTGGGATTTGAACGAGTGACCATGAGGTCAAACTTAAATCCCTTCATGAATAGATACATGAATGACCCACCATTTCCAGCTGACAGCCAGACCTGGGTAAACCTGGTTTGAAAATCAGCAATGTTTACAGAAAGTCTCCCCAGCATTTAATCGCCACTGTGGCCCCTGGAGCAGCTACATGATGAGGTGACCCAATTTATTTTTCAGGTGCCCCATTCATTTCAGATCCCCCTACCCCTGCTTCTCCTTCCCCCACTCTGACCTGCCCGGGAGGGGAGTGCATGGGGTGGGCGAAGGGTGTGGCCAGGGTACTGCATCACAAATACATGCTATAGTTTAGTGATTTTTCTCAAACTCAGCAATGAAATGCCATGCCTTCCTCTTCCAAAAACTTAACTGAAGTTCTGAATTTAGATCTAGCATAGCAATGCTGTGGAGGTCTGACAGAGTACACCAAGGATTCGTGGAGTCCAAATGACAAACAGAAAGCTTCACATTTCAAGTATCATTAGTTCCATTCTGTCAACTCACCCCTTTGAAGACATCATGGAACTAAGATTACCAAATAGCTCCTATGTTATCAGGGACACCATTTTGTAGCAATTACCTTTTCTTTTATAATCTAACGCATTCTGGGAAATGTAATCTTGGTTCATTTTAAATTTGCAAAAAGGAAATTTTAGATCTGGAAGATGGTGACTCTGACAACTTGGACTTATCTGGTAACCTTATATGTAATAGAAAAATTAAAGCTCTAGATACAACTATACAAAATATAAAATGTATATTGAAGAATATTTTTATTAAAAATCGACAATTATTGCAATTAAAAAACACTATAAAACTGATTACAATACAATAAAATCAAATTCATATACCATTAGAATCATATATTACATACACAAGGAAAAAACAATGATTCACTAAAGGGGTGATTGCAAAAGCATTGATACCTAATTCATATACAATTGGAATTAAAAACATATATCTAAATTTTATGTACCAACAAACATTCAACAGAGAGACAAATACAGACAGTACATTTTGTCATTTAGTAACACATCCGGTCTAAACAATTTAATTACTAATCCTAGATACAATCTATGATTCTTATCTGTAGGATAAGCTATTTCCACGGATTGTGTTGGGTGAAGCGTCGACGCGTTTCGATGGTTCTATTGATATCCCATCTTTATCAAGACAACTATAAGTCTCTCTTTATTGGCACTGTTTGGTTGCCTTTGCTTTCAATCCTGTAGGCAAATACAATGTATTAATTTTTCATATAGTTAAGGGCTTAACTTCATAGGTTACTCAATACTTGCAACAACTCAATTATACGTTATTGCTGTTCATTATTCCATTTCAATACCCACTTTTCTGAATAGTTTACATGGTCTATTAGTCATTTTGAGAATTTCAAAAGATATGACATACATTGTTTATCCAGCATTTCAAATCTCCCTTTTGACTCTATCAGATGGGCTCATACTAATATGTACCTAAGATCCCATGCAACCTTCCTTTCCCTTGAATTAATTCCAAAATGGGACAACCCCTGGCAGTCCTAGTTTAGGAAGTAGTCATAAATTTAGGACAGAGGATGTTTGACCTTATTTCATTTTACTGACACCTCGGTTCACTTGACTTTCTGGGCATATTGTTGGCCCTTGATCCAGGGAGTCTACAAAATATGTATATGTGCCAGCAGTAAATATCTCATAATTATTATAACAAAGATCATTTGTATTATACATATTATTAGAGGTATGACCCTATTCTCACCTGATAAAATCAATGGTGGAATCCTTATGTTTAATTTCTGTACAAATCGTTTTTCTCAATAGAGCTTCACATTAAAATCCTTAGTTTTAGATATAAAGATAAAAGCCTGATGTTAGTCCTATATTTCCTCGGGTATGGAATGGTAGCAGTTTATCAATTTAATAGCCTCACATACCTGTAAAAGCTTTGCTTCTTATTACCCACTCAATTTGAATCTTACTGATAAAATCTTCAACGAAGCTGCTGTCTTGTGCAGTATCTTATTAGAATTAACTGGAAGATAGAAGAGGAAAAATACCCCAGACCCTATGAGAAATGAGTATTAGATAAAATTAAAGTCCCCCTACATTAGGCTTTCCCTCTTAGTTACCTTGAAATTCCGCTAGCGAGGCTGCAACTCGTCATTACGCTGTAGGTGAGCCGACTAAATTAACCAACGCATTCACGCTTTAAATATCTGTGTCTCTGTCACGCGATTGGCTCACCGTTTTGATTTTAATTGGCACCAGCTGTATACTCTAGACCTCTCATGCTGGGCCCGCTGTTTCTGCCACTCTTGACCCGGAAATACTCCATTCGGATCATAACATCGAAGTATTCCCTTCTCTACCTATGTTGACCTGGAAACACTCGGGTTAGAGCATAGAGGCATCCTCTTCTCTACCTCTCTTGCACCGGAAGTTAACAAACCACTTTAAATCATGGCTTGCTCGTCAACCAACTTACATTATGGTGTCAGTTTTTGGAGTAAATTCTAAGAGTTAGATCATAATTCTAATGAGCAAATCGCTCATGTTAAATCATCTTACTTGCACTGGTAAGCCTATCCATACCCTCATATCATCGTGGGGGTGTATTCTTGAGACCGTAAAATTTCAAGATTACATTGTAATTTTTACAAACGATCGATTTCCGTTTACAATCAGCTATTTACTAATACTCTTCATTCCTTACTTTACTTATGTGTTAAAAGCCATGCTTTTCCCCACTCTGATGCGATCCTACTGGTTCCTGCTTTCTTATATTATGCTGCCTCCAACAATTTGTTGGATCATCAGTTATACTGTATACGTCCGTGTGTCCTACTCTGATCTGTACTCGTTCACACCATCACCCCCTATATCCTCAAAGTTGTTTTAGAAATAGGATGGGCAAAAAGGTACAGAGTCTATTTCACAAAAACGATCTATTCATTTATTCAGGCTTGCTACCTGTTCAGCATACGCACCATCATCTTCTGTCTCCGTCTGCTGCTGCCTGCTTCACTCAAGGGACTAACGGGGTGCTGGAGAACCGGAGGAAATCCACCTACGCCGCCAGTGCACTGCAGGTTTTGTTTCCAACCGACCTGAGCGGTGGACCACCAAGCCCAGGGTGCACAGTGCTACCTGCAGCTGCTGCTGACGAGGGGGAGGTGCTAGGTCCATTCTGCGCATAAAGCGCTGCTCTTGCCCCCGCGGCACGGGACGCGCTGTTCAGCATACGCACCATCATCTTCTGTCTCCGTCTGCTGCTGCCTGCTTCACTCAAGGGACTAACGGGGTGCTGGAGAACCGGAGGAAATCCACCTACGCCGCCAGTGCACTGCAGGTTTTGTTTCCAACCGACCTGAGCGGTGGACCACCAAGCCCAGGGTGCACAGTGCTACCTGCAGCTGCTGCTGACGAGGGGAGGTGCTAGGTCCATTCTGCGCATAAAGCGCTGCTCTTGCCCCGCGGCGCGGGACGCGCTGTTCAGCATACGCACCATCATATTCTGTCTCCGTCTGCTGCTGCCTGCTTCACTCAAGGGACTAACGGGGTGCTGGAGAACCGGAGGAAATCCACCTACGCCAACAGTGCACTGCAGGTTTTGTTTCCAACCGACCTGAGCGGTGGACCACCAAGCCCAGGGTGCACAGTGCTACCTGCAGCTGCTGCTGACGAGGGGGAGGCGCTAGGTCTATTCTGCGCATAAAGCGCTGCTCTTGCCCCCGCGGCGCGGGACGCGCGCGGGCTGTGCTTGGGCGAAGCCCGGGCTAAGGGCGGGCCCGTCCTGCACCCGTCATCGCCAGGAAGAGGCAGGGCAGTGCCACCCCCCTTTTACGTTGCTTATTGACTCCAGAGGAGCTGCGGGACACCAAACAAGGTACTGTGTCGCTCTGCGATAACGGGTTATTCTACATAGTGAAAACTGGGCTTTTAAAGATACTTATACTCTCGCCACTCGGTTCAGCTCGCGCTGCACCATTGCCTTGTGGCTCTGTTCCCTTATTTCTTCTGATCCCCCACTGTGCCTTTCTAGACCACTCTTAGCATAATCATGGGGAAAAGGAAAACCATGGAAGGAACGGGGGGGGCAAATGGAGTACCTGGTGGGGTAGGTAAGGTGAAAAAGGCAAGGAAAACCAGTAAGAATATTGCTAATAACTGTGTGATTGACAGAATTGAGACGTTAATCACAGAATGTGAAGGGATATTGGTAGCTGAGATGCCAGCGATTACTGGTGTCATCAAAGCTCCCCTTGAAAAGAGTTGTAGACAACCTCGCTCAACTACAATACCTTCCATGTTCCACAAACCCCCCCATAATCGCACCTTAAGTAGTAGTGAGATTGACCACCCGGCGACAGGGCAATGGGAAACTACTCCCACCCAGTATGACAACTCACTGTCCAACGATGCTCCGAATCACTTAGAATCTTCTGTCATCATTTGCAATAATCGTTTTGCGGCGCTGGCTGAGGCCCCTGAATGTTCGGGGGAGCTTGTACCTCAATGCCTAATTCCAAATTCAAGCCCTACGGAAAGATCACCCGAGTTAGTAAGTTCAGGTGCCCCTACATCAGAAGATCTTATGCAGATTGTTATCGCGCTCAGGTCAGAAGTAGGCGCGATGAGGACGATGATAGAGGAGCTAGTGGCTATAGTTAAACTAATACCCCGGGGAAGCATGCTACATCAATCAGCAGCTAGCCTGCCATTTAATTCCCATTCTCAACGAGCAACCACAAATACACACAAAGAAGGAGTTTTTACACACAAAGGTCCTCTCCCACCCCTCAATGCGCGTACGGACCAGGCCCACAATGAATTTAACCATAAATGGGTGGTCTCTTCCCAAGCCCCTGCCCCTAGTAACCTGGTAAAACAATTCTCTCTGTCAACCAACCCAAAGTATATTAGACCTTTTAACTTATTAGCAAATTCTTACTCGCGCCCAATGGGTTCTGGCCATTTAGAAAAACCTCCAACCCCTCTACTTGCGCAAACACGTGTAGTCCTTATGGTCAATGTCCCTAAGCTCGTTTCGCATGGTGACCGAGAAAATGAAGATTCTTTAAAAAACAAGGCTATACATTGGATTCGCCATGTCAGGGGCTGCCGGTCATTGATACGGGATGATATAGTTAGGGCACGGAGATGTACAACTTATAATCAACCTTTAGATTATATCGAACTTACTCTGGCCAGACATGAACTGGCTGAAAATTTGCTAGCACTAGAATATCGGACATGTCCACCTGGGTCTTCAGCCATTCAGTTTAGACGTTCTCTATTAATTGATGATACAGGGGCGCAGGGCAATACACCAGAACCGGGCACAGAAGGGGGACAACATTAGATGCCAATGATTGACTGAGAGCTGCTTCCACCTTACATCAGGAGCCTCAGGATACTGCTCCCAATAGCAACCTAAGTACCCTCCCAAGTATACAACTCTCAATCGCTCTTGATCAACCACCAACAAATTCAAGCCTCATTGATCATATTACCCATAATAAACCCTGCACCAATAAGCCGAGGGACCGGATTGTAGCCACAAACATGATTACAGATAGGGTGGCCATAGGTGTTTCTCCTGCCCTATCATCTCGGCCCCATGCTACCCCCTACGAGTGTCAGCTCCTGTTTTGGCCCCTTGCTCCCAACTTAATATTATTTCCTGGAATGTGGCCGGACTTAGCAGTAAACTGCTATTGCCCGACTGGAATAAACTAATAGAAGGCCAGGACATCTGCCTCTTCCAGGAAACTTGGAGCTTAGTTGCTCTTTACAAATCTGGTTATACCTGTTTCTTTGTACCAGCTGTTACTACAGGGCGAGGGCGCCCTTCGGGAGGTCTGATTGTCTGGATTAACATTGCTTTGGGTTGTAAAATTACTGAACGTAATTGCACAAACCCAGACATAATGAGGCTTACCATTCATGGAAATAAGGGAGCTCTAACTCTTGAGTTGTTTAACGTATACGTAAGGGGGACAAGAGGGGAGTCTCCTCAGCCATTGTTTCATCCTTGGAGCAAGAGCTATCCAGCTGCCATCCTGCCTCACAACTTGTGATTGCGGGAGACTTTAACTGCACATTCGAGCCCCTTGGCGTGAATGACATGCTGGGGCTGGAGGAAGACTATGCGAGATGGGGTATCCCACCCCTAAGCATCCCCCCCATCAAAAGATGGTCACGGGTTGCAGTCCAGTTGAACGCACTTGCTCTGGAATTTGGGTTGAGGGCTGCAAACGGCAGAACAGAGTCAGACGTCGAAGGGGCCTGCACGTATAATAGAATTAGTTGTCCGTCCCGCATCGACTACATCTTGATAGATGTAAGACTGTGGAGTAGTATGATTGACATGGTAATAGCCCCTACTATTGATAGTGACCATAACCCACTTTGTATGACTATGAAGGCCCTCTGGCCCTCTCTTGGCCATGCCCCTGCTGCAACTACTAATTTAGCGACTAAGGAAGTGGCCCCTTCTAATTGTAGAAGATATCTTAAATGGCCCAAAGTCGCTGTTAATGAATCAAAAATGGTTGGAATTAATCGAGTCCTGGCAGAAAATATAGCTGATCTCCAAGAGGCATCCCTTAATCCCGATGCCCCATAGAAGGCTTTGGATATTTATATGAGAACTGTAGAGCAGATGGGGTCCTTTTTTAAAGTAGCCGTTGGTTCCAACACCCATAAAGGATGCCCAAAAGGTAGACAGGCATGGTTTACTAAAGACTGTAGACAAAAAAGAAAAGCACTAGCCCTAGCTATTAAAAGTAAAAATTGTTCTCGAGTCCAACTAGCCAGGAAAGAGTATAAAGAAGCGCTGCATCGTGCAAAGCTACAGTGGGAAGAATCCCACTGGCAAGATTTAAGGGATGCTAGTCTAGCAAAAGATTCCAACTGATTTTGGAATCGTCAGGGGGGCAAATTGGAAAGACCCTGACTTAATCCCCAACCACATATTGAGCCAAGATTGGTTTGACCACTTTAGCAAACTATACACGGGGACAGACACAACTCATCCAGAGAGGGTGTCTGACCAGCTAATTCTCTGCCCTACCTTAAACACCAGCGACCACTTTACCTTAAAAGAAGTCGAAGGGGCAATTAAAAGAATAGTGCCAGCAAAGGCCCCTGGACCGGATGGTCTTCCGGGGGATTTACTCCTTGCGAACTCTAGTAATTGGGCGAAATATATTACGCTCCTAATTAATTCCATTTCTAATGGGTGCCCTATACCTGACTCGTGGAAGGGCGCAGAAGTAGTGCCTATTTTTAAAAAAGGAGCAAGGGAGGATCCTGCCAACTACCGACCGATTAGTCTAATCGATGCCATTCAAAAAGTAGTCGGTAGGGTGTTGTTGCAGCGAATTCAATCCTGGGTTGAGGACGAGAATATCCTCTCCCAATATCAGGCGGGCTTCAGGACTAGAACAGGGACAGTTGATCAGGCATTCAGGCTGCTTCTCCTTTATTGGAAGGTGGTTGTGTTAGGTGGAGGCAGCCTCTATCTTGCCTTCATCGATTTGAAGACTGTCTTTGATTTGGTCCCTAGGGGCCAATTATGGAAAGTCTTGGGTGAGATGGGCATTCCCTCGCTTATTCTTAACATGCTTGTCCGATTGCATGAGGGCAACTATGCCCAAGTAAGGTGGGGGTCACAAGAGCAAAAAACTGATAGGATTTCTGTGAACAGAGGGGTTCGCCAGGGCTGTGTCATGGCGCCTACCCTGTTCTCCTTATACGTGAACGGGGTGGTTAGCTTCCTTCGGGAAATTCCAGCTGACGCCCCGGCCCTGGCAGGAGATAGGGTACCTACCCTTCTGTTCGCAGATGATACACTCTTGATTTCAAAGACCCCGGTTGGGCTACAGAAACTCTTGGATCGGTTTCAGGATTTCTGTACTTTAAGGGGGCTGATCATCAACACTACAAAGACCAAACTGATGACATTCAACCCCTACAAGCCCTTTAGATACACTTTTACTCTGGGTGGAATACAATTGGAGAGAGTCCAGACTTTCGATTATCTAGGCATTCGACTCTCCGAGACAATGCACTGGAATCCCCACATTAATAAGATGCTCTTGAATCATAAAAGAGCAGCTGGCGCAATAGGCAGAGAACATCGCTCCTCACAGAGTAGACCTGTTGCCCCAGCACTCACGATCTATGCTGCAAAGGCAGTAAGCTCGGCCCTTTATGGCGCGGAACTGTGGGGGTTCAACAATGTGCAAGAAATCTGTGCATCTGAACATAAGTTCTTGCGAGAGTTAGTGAGCCTTCCCCGAAATGTCCCACTAAAGCCTCTGATGAGTGATATGGGAAGACGCTCCTATAGAGACATTGCCAGATCTAGACCACTGTTTTACTGGGCCCGATTGCTACGTACTGCTGAACTTACAAATTATGCTGCTGCATTTAAAGAAGTAATCAGTTTAGACTGCAGCCACAGGGTGAGCTGGATCAACAACGTTAAGAAACTAGTTTTTGCTTTAGGTTTTAAAGACTCTTGGGCAGATCAGAATCCACCCTGTAAGGACGACCTTAAAAAGCATATTGGGCCTGGGTTGATACACAGGAACTTAGTAAACCAAGAGCAGGCAGGATGGTAGATGATTTTTATCAGTTTAAGTTGCATATATTTTTAGAACCATATTTAGATTTTATTCAGATCCCAAGAGACAGAGCACTTTTATACAGTTCAGGGTTGGCTCACTCTTAGTTCGTGAGTTAACTGCAAAATGGAGCCCTCCCCGGCAGACAATTGCGGATTGCCCTTGTTGTGAAGCCCCAAAAGAGAGTGTGGCCCATATTATGTTCGTATGCCCAGCATACTCGCGGGCCAGAGCAAGATGGATAAAACCAATCTGTAGACAGCTGGGTACCTTGGATCACCGCGTTGCTTTGCGGATTTTGAAATCAGATTCAAGAGTCCTCTTTGCCTGTGGGGTGGCAAAGTATCTCGGCTGTATTTGGTCCGTTAGGTCTAAATTTTTACGCAGGGAGGTATGAGTTTATACTGTGAATGTATTTTTAAGGAAAAAGACTTTTCTGACTGTCATCAATTAGCTGAATTGATGTACGTTCTATAATTATTAACAAAACGATTAACCACTTGTATAAATTAATCAAATGGAATGTATATACCTATTTTTAATACCTGTGTTTTTATGGATGGAATGTACATATCTGCTCTGATTATTGTTTTTATGATAACTCGTATCTTTTATTCTTGTTTTGTATGTATGAATGATCTTGCTTTTATGATACTTGTTATCGAAATAAAGCTATTTGATTGATATTCCCTTCTCTACCCATGTTGACCCGGAAACACTCGGGTTAGAGCGTAGAGGCATCCTCTTCTCTACCTCTCTTGCCCCGGAAGTTAACACACCACTTTAAATCATGGCTTGCTCGTCAACCAACTTACATTATGGTGTCAGTGTTTGGAGTAAGTTCTAAGAGTTAGATCATAATTCTAATGAGCAAATCGCTCATGTGAAATCATCTTACTTGCACTGGTAAGCCTATCCATACCCTCATATCATCGTGGGGGTGTATTCTTGAGACCGTAAAATTTCAAGATTACATTGTAATTTTTACAAACGATTGATTTCCGTTTATATTCAGCTATTTACTAATACTCTTCATTCCTTACTTTACTTATGTGTTAAAAGCCATGCTTTTCCCCACTCTGATGCGATCCTACTGGTTCCTGCTTTCTTATATTATGCTGCCTCCAACTATTTGTTGGATCATCAGTTATACTGTATACGTCCGTGTGTCCTTCTCTGATCTGTACTCGTTCACACCATCACCCCCTATATCCTCAAAGTTGTTTTAGAAATAGGATGGGCGAAAAGGTACAGAGTCTCTTTCACAAAAACGATCTATTCATTTATTCAGGCTTGCTACCTTGTGGGAAACCTTCTTTTTGTAACCAATGTACCCGTTCTTATTCTCTTTTGTGGTTGGTCCTCTAGTGTGTCATTAGTTTCTACTATTTTACTGTCCACCTAGTATGAAATACAAAAATGCTGGCTCCCACGAGTTTATATGGATAGCCACATTAACCTCATTCAAACAAAAAATTAAAAAATCATTTTTTGGGACAGGATATTTTACTAGTATACAGCCTCACAGACTACTCATTTCAAATACTGGATTTTCTACTGGTTAGCAATCAATTTCATCCAGTCTTCTCGAGAATGTAATCCTTATTCAATGGTATCTAGGTGGCACATAAACCATTGTTCCCTCATTTTTCTGATGGCATCCAGGTTTCCTCCTCTCCTGCTCATGTTGACTTTCTCGAGTATAAACCAACTAAACTGGTTACAGTGATGGTTCTTTTTCGAATAATGATCTGTCAGAGGTGCATTTTCTTTTCTATTTTTCAATGCTGACTTGTGTTCCAAAAGCCGGACACGCAGTTCCCTACTTGTCTCGCCCACGTATCCTAGGCCACATGGGCAGACAAGCAGGTATACTTTGTTCTTACTCCGACAATTGTTTAGCGTTTTTGCTACCAGTGTTTTACCATTGAAGTTCAATTTTTTTGCCTCAATGCAGTTTGGACAAATAGAGCAGGTACCACACCTATAGTTCCCTACTGCTTTTTGATTGTGCAGAGTAATTTGACTCTCACTATCAATTTTTTTATATGTCTTGACTAAGGCATTTCTTACGGTTTTGTTGCGCCTGAATGAAAAAAGGGGTTTCGTCAAAGGTGCCGGGAGTCCGCTGTTAAGAATCTTCCAGTTCCGATTAATTACATTTTTTATTTTATTACTCATTACTGAATACTGACTTACAAAGACTATTCTTTCTAAAGTTTTGTTCTTTTTTTCTTTATTGATATTTAAAAGGTGATCCCTATCATAAAACCTAGCACGCTTGAAAGAATGTTTTATTAATTTTTTGGGATAGCCCCTATCCTTCAGTTTTTTCCCATGATTTCTGAATGATGATAAAAATCGGTGAGATTCGTACAGTTACGACGTAACCTTAAAAACTCACCAAAAGGGATATTATCCTTTTGTGATCGAGGATGATTGCTTTCATACCGCAATAGGGAATTTGTATCCGTGGGTTTGGAAAACAACTCAACCTCCAGAAAACCTTGCGTATCTTTCAATCGAATATCTAGAAAGTCCACACTAGTGTCACTATACTTGGCTGTAAACCTCAGATTTTCATCACCCAAATTCAGCCATTCTAGAAACAACATCAACTCATTGCTGGCACCGTTCCAAATGAAAATAATATCATCCATAAATCGGTGCCAGTAAGAGACGTTCTCATAATATGGTGCCACTTCGTTATAGATGTGTTTCTGTTCAAAGTTACTCACATAGAGGCAGGCCAGACTGGGGGCACAGGTCGCCCCCATGCTGGTCCCCTTGATTTGTTTATAAAGTTCGTCCTTGAAAAGGAAGATGTTATTTTTCAAGACCATCCTGATACAACTTAGGATGAAGTCTTTATGTCCCCCATTAAGGTTTTCCTCGTCTAAAATAGACGACATCACCCTAATGGTGTCATCTTGGGGGATGTTCGTATACAGGGCTTCGATATCCGGGGTGACCAGAAGTTGGGTCACCCTATCGAAGCCCTGTCCTTCAAAGATCGAGATTGTATGGGCTGTGTCTTTCAAATATGATTTTTGTTTTTGGACGATGGGTCTTAGAAAAAAATCAGCATATTTGCTGAGTGGCTCAAGAAGGGAACCCAGACTACTCACAATAGGTCTCATTGGTGGATTAGCTAGGTCTTTATGAATTTTTGGCAGCCTGTAAATGGCTGGAATAATGGGGTTGTTGTTAAAAAGGAACTTGTATTCATTATCGCAAATCCAGGCCTCTTCTCTGCCTCTATTTAAAAGTTGTGCTACCTCCTTTTTTAATTCATCAATCATTGCAAACGGAACACGCTTGTAATGATTTCTAACATTTAAAAGGGTCCTCATTCTGTTATCATAAGCGCTAGTATCTAAAACCACAACCCCCCGCCCTTATCGGCGGGTTTGATAGTGATTTGATCATATTCTTGCAATGATCTCAGAGCCTTTCTATGGCACAATGAGAGATTATTGTTCTACCTATGTTCGTTTTCTACAATGTTCTTGATTTCAATCTCTACTATTTTCTCAAAGAATTCCACATTTTTGTCCACCTGCCTCAAGCTAGGAGTGAAAATTGATTTTGGTTTAAAACCTCAGACATTATTAGCTGGTTCATAGGTCTTATCTGAAAAAAACCTATTTAGTCTAATTTTTCTAAAAAAAGCTCCTCATATCTTTTTCTAATTCAAATTTATTGGGGGGAGCAGTAGGGGCAAAACTGAACCCTTTCTTTAAGACCTCCTGCTCATCATCTGTCAGTGCCCTATGCGACAGATTAATGATGGGAAATTCCTCTACCTCCAATACCGCTGGTTCCTGGTCTTGAGGTAATCCTGGGCTGGGTAATTTTGAGGTGGATGGTTCCTCATTGGTTATTCCCTGGTATAATTCTGATAGTTCCTCTGCCCTCGATTCTGGCGCCCGCCTAAAAATGGCTCACGCTCGAAATTGGGGACTAGTCTTCCAGATTGTTCATTTGTTTGTTCTTCCTCACTGCTTGAGCCTGAGGACTCAGAGAATGTTATTCTCTTGTTGCCCCCTCCAGAGTAAACTTGTCTCTGATATTGTGGTTTTTCCCACCTCTGTTCCCTCTTTGTATTATCATATTCTTTGCCAAGGAATGGGTACACCGTTTCCGCACTAAACTTTTCTATGTCCTTCCTCAGCTTAGTGGTCTTTTTGTTTATGAGATATTCCTGGTAGCCGTTGGTTTCTAATTCTAATTCCTCTAATTTTTTCTTTGCATCTTCGAGGGCTGTGTTCTATTTGAGTGCAGTTTCTAGCTCCTCTATTTGTTTTCTCTCAATAATCATTACTTCTTGTGCAGTTTCTATAATTAGAATTAAGCAATCCCTGCTACAACGGTTTGCTGTGTGTCCCCAAACCTCTAGGAATTTTTTGTTTTCAATAAATAGCCCAGGCTCATTTCTAATACGTATTCCTATGGGTATTACTCCAGCTTTTAGATATTCAATTAAAAAGTCAGCATGGAGTTCCGTTCTAATTAGTTTTTTCTTAAGGTTTAGAATTTTTATTATTTGCTCATGGCTACTACTATTGATCATGGATTTATCTCCAGTTCGTGGATTTTGATTTATAAGCCTGTTGAATTGATCCTCGGTGAAACCGAATGTTTTAAAATTATCCATATGGTTCACCGGGAAGGCCTATTGACCGACTATCGGACTATACAACTTCAAGTCCAAAAAATCCTCTCCAACCCAAAAGGGCTGTACCACAAATATAAAAGAAATGAGAGGGACCCCTTGTGCCAGACCAGGGTAATAGGGTACTACTGACAGGTAGAAGTAAATATCCCTTGGTGGAAAGTTATACTAATACTGGGTCTCAAAGTTCCCAGCAAGAGAAATTATAGCCCATATGTTAGATCATGCAAAATTCTAGATACAACTATACAAAATATAAAATGTATATTGAAGAATATTTTTTATTAAAAATCGACAATTATTGCAATTAAAAAACATTATAAAACTGATTACAATACAATAAAATCAAATTCATATACCATTAGAATCATATATTACATACACAAGGAAAAAACCATGATTCACTAAAGGGGTGATTGCAAGAGCATTGATACCTAATTCATGTACAATTGGAATTAAAAACATATATCTAAATGTTATGTACCAACAAACATTCAACAGAGAGACAAATACAGACAGTACATTTTATCATTTAGTAACACATCCGATCTAAACAATTTAATTACTAATCCTAGATACAATCTATGATTCTTATCTGTAGGATAAGCTATTTCCACGGATTGTGTTGGGTGAAGCGTCGACGCGTTTCGATGGTTCTATTGATATCCCATCTTTATCAAGACAACTATAAGTCTCTCTTTATTGTCACTGTTTGGTTGCCTTTGCTTTCAATCCTGTAGGCAAATACAATGTATTAATTTTTCATATAGTTAAGGGCTTAACTTCATAGGTTACTCAATACTTGCAACAACTCAATTATACGTTATTGCTGTTCATTATTCCATTTCAATACCCACTTTTCTGAATAGTTTACATGGTCTATTAGTCATTTTGAGAATTTCAAAAGATATGACATACATCGTTTATCCAGCATTTCAAATCTCCCCTTTTGACTCTATCAGATGGGCTCATACTAATGTCTACCTAAGATCCCATGCAACCTTCCTTTCCCTTGAATTAATTCCAAAATGGGACAACCCCTGGCAGTCCTAGTTTAGGAAGTAGTCATAAATTTAGGACAGAGGATGTTTTACCTTATTTCATTTTACTGACACCTCGGTTCACTTGACTTTCTGGGCATATTGTTGGCCCTTGATCCAGGGAGTCTACAAAATATGTACATGGGCCAGCGGTAAATATCTCATAATTATTATAACAAAGATCATTTGTATTATACATATTATTAGAGGTATGACCCTATTCTCACCTGATAAAATCAATGGTGGAATCCTTATGTTTCATTTCTGTACAAATCGTTTTTCTCAATAGAGCTTCACATTAAAATCCTTAGTTTTAGATATAAAGATAAAAGCCTGATGTTAGTCCTATATTTCCTCGGGTATGGAATGGTAGCAGTTTATCAATTTAATAGCCTGACATACCTGTAAAAAGCTTTGCTTCTTATTACCCACTCAATTTGAATCTTACTGATAAAATCTTCAACGAAGCTGCTGCCTTGTGCAGTATCTCAATAGAATTAACTGGAAGACAGAAGAGGAAAAATACCCCAGATCCATAAGGGACGTTATGAGAAATGAGTATTAGCCATTTACGGGCTGCCAAAAATTCATAAAGACCTAGCTAATCCACCAATGAGACCTGATGTGAGTAGTCTGGGTTCACTTCTTGAGCCACTCAGCAAATATGCTGATTTTTTTCTCAGACCCATCGTCCAAAAACAAAAATCATATTTGAAAGACACAGCCCATACAATCTCGATCTTTGAAGGACAGGGCTTCGATAGGGTGACCCAACTTCTGTTCACCCTGGATATCGAAGCCCTGTATACGAACATCCCCCAAGATGACACCATTAGGGTGATGTCGTCTATTTTAGACGAGGAAAACCTTAATGGGGGACATAAAGACTTCATCCTAAGTTGTATCAGGATGGTCTTGAAAAATAACATCTTCCTTTTCAAGGACGAACTTTATAAACAAATCAAGGGGACCAGCATGGGGGCGACCTGTGCCCCCAGTCTGGCCCGGCTCTATGTGAGTAACTTTGAACAGAAACACATCTATAACAAAGTGGCACCATATTATGAGAACGTCTCTTGCTGGCACCAATTTATAGATGATATTATTTTCATTTGGAACGGTGCCAGCAATGAGTTGATGTTGTTTCTAGAATGGCTGAATTTGGGTGATGAAAATCTGAGGTTTACAGCCAAGTATAGTGACACTAGTGTGGACTTTCTAGATATTCGGTTGAAAGATACGCAAGGTTTTCTGGAGGTTGAGTTGTTTTCCAAACCCACGGATAAAAATACCCTATTGCGGTATGAAAGCAATCATCCTCGATCACAAAAGGATAATATCCCTTTTGGTGAGTTTTTAAGGTTACGTCGTAAGTGTACGAATCTCACCGATTTTTATCATCATTTAGAAATCATGGAAAAAAAACTGAAGGATTGGGGCTATCCCAAAAAATTAATAAAACATTCTTTCAAGCGTGCTAGGTTTTATGATAGGGATCACCTTTTAAATATCAATAAAGAAAAAAAGAACAAAACTTTAGAAAGAATAGTCTTTGTAAGTCAGTATTCAGGAATGAGGAATAAAATAAAAAATATAATTAATCGGAACTGGAAGATTCTTAACAGCGGACTCCCGACACCTTTGACGAAACCCCTTTTTTCATTCAGGTGCAACAAAACCATAAGAAATGCCTTAGTCAAGACATATAAAAAAATTGATAGTGAGAGTCAAATTACTCTGCACAATCAAAAAGCGGTAGGGAACTATAGGTGTGGTACCTGCTCTATTTGTCCAAACTGCATTGAGGCAAAAAATGTGAACTTCAATGGTAAAACACTGGTAGCAAAAACGCTAAACAATTGTCGGAGTAAGAACATAGTATACCTGCTTATCTGCCCATGTGGCCTAGGATACGTGGGCGAGACAAGTAGGGAACTGCGTGTCCGGCTTTTGGAACACAAGTCAGCATTGAAAAATAGAAAAGAAAATGCACCTCTGACAGATCATTATTCGAAAAAGAACCATCACTGTAACCAGTTTAGTTGGTTTATACTCAAGAAAGTCAACGTGAGCAGGAGAGGAGGAAACCTGGATGCCATCAGAAAAATGAGGGAACAATGGTTTATGTGCCACCTAGATACCATTGAAAAAGGATTACATTCGAGAAGACTGGATGAAATTGACTGCTAACCAGGAGAAAATCCAGTATTTGAAATGAGTAGTCTGTGAGGCTGTATACTAGTAAAATATCCTGTCCCAAATTTCTTTTACATTTTTTTGGGTTTGAATGCAGTTAATGTGGCTATCCATATAAACTCGTGGGAGCCAGCATTTTTTGTATTTCATACTAGGTGGACAGTAAAATAGTAGAAACTAATGACACACTAGAGGACCAACCACAAAAGAGAATAAGAACGGGTACACTGGTTACAAAAAGAAGGTTTCCCACAAGGTAGCAAGCCTGAATAAATGAATAGATCATTTTTGTGAAAGAGACTCTGTACCTTTTCGCCCATCCTATTTCTAAAACAACTTTGAGGATATAGGGGGTGATGGTGTGAACGAGTACAGATCAGAGTAGGACACGCGGACTTATACAGTATAACTGATGATCCAACAAATAGTTGGAGGCAGCATAATATAAGAAAGCAGGAACCAGTAGGATCGCATCAGAGTGGGGAAAAGCATGGCTTTTAACACATAAGTAAAGTAAGGAATGAAGAGTATTAGTAAATAGCTGATTATAAACGGAAATCGATCGTTTGTAAAAATTACAATGTAATCTTGAAATTTTGCGGTCTCAAGAATACACCCCCACGATGATATGAGGGTATGGATAGGCTTACCAGTGCAAGTAAGATGATTTCACATGAGCGATTTGCTCATTAGAATTATGATCTAACTCTTAGAACTTACTCCAAAAACTGACACCATAATGTAAGTTGGTTGACGATCAAGCCATGATTTAAAGTGGTGTGTTAACTTCCGGGGCAAGAGAGGTAGAGAAGAGGATGCCTCTATGCTCTAACCCGAGTGTTTCCGGGTCAACATAGGTAGAGAAGGAAATACTTCGATGTTATGATCCGAATGGAGTATTTTCCGGTCAAGAGTGGCAGAAACAGCGGGCCCGGCATGAGAGGTCTAGAGTATACAGCTGGTGCCAATTAAAAGGAAAACGGTGAGCCAATCGCGTGACGGAGACACAGATATTTAAAGCGTGAATGCGTTGGTTAATTTAGTCGGCTCACCTACAGCGTAATGACGATTTGCAGCCTCGCTAGCGGAATTTCAAGGTAACTAAGAGGGAAAGCCTAATGTAGGGGGACTTTAATTTTATCTAATACTCATTTCTCATAACGTCCCTTATGGGTCTGGGGTATTTTTCCTCTTCTGTCTTCCAGTTAATTCTAATGAGATACTGCACAAGACAGCAGCTTCGTTGAAGATTTTATCAGTAAGATTCAAATTGAGTGGGTAATAAGAAGCAAAGCTTTTTATAGGTATGTCAGGCTATTAAATTGATAAACTGCTACCATTCCATACCCGTGGAAATATATTACTAACATCAGGCTTTTATCTTTAGATCTAAAACTAAGGATTTAAATGTGAAGCTCTATTGAGAAAAACGATTTGTACAGAAATTAAACATAATGATTCCACAATTAATTTTATCAGGTGAGAATAGGGTCATACCTCTAATAATATGTATAATACAAATGATCTTTGTTATAATAATTATGAGATATTTACCGCTGGCACATATACATATTTTGTAGACTCCCTGGATCAAGGGCCAACAATATGTCCAGAAAGTCAAGTGAACCGAGGTGTCAGTAAAATGAAATAAAGTAAAACATCCTCTGTCCTAAATTTATGACTACTTCCTAAACTAGGACTGCCAGGGGTTGTCCCATTTTGGAATTAAGTCAAGGGAAAGGAAGGTTGCATGGGATCTAAGGTACACATTAGTATGAGCCCATCTGATAGAGTCAAAAGGGGAGATTTGAAATGCTGGATAAACGATGTATGTCATATCTTTTGAAATTCTCAAAATGACTAATAGACCATGTAAACTATTCAGAAAAGTGGGTATTGAAATGGAATAATGAACAGCAATAACGTATAATTGAGTTGTTGCAAGTATTGAGTAACCTATGAAGTTAAGCCCTTAACTATATGAAAATTTAATACATTGTATTTGCCTACAGGATTGAAAGCAAAGGCAACCAAACAGTGCCAATAAAGAGAGACTTATAGTTGTCTTGATAAAGACGGGATATCAATAGAACCATCGAAACGCGTCGACGCTTCACCCAACACAATCCGTGGAAATAGCTTATCCTACAGATAAGAATCATAGATTGTATCTAGGATTAGTAATTAAATTGTTTAGACCGGATGTGTTACTAAATGACAAAATGTACTGTCTGTATTTGTCTCTCTGTTGAATGTTTGTTGGTACATAAAATTTAGATATATGTTTTTAATTCCAATTGTACATGAATTAGGTATCAATGCTCTTGCAATCACCCCTTTAGTGAATCATGGTTTTTTCCTTGTGTATGTAATAAATGATTCTAATGGTATATGAATTTGATTTTATTGTATTGTAATCAGGTTTATAGTGTTTTTTAATTGCAATAATTGTCGATTTTTAATAAAAAATATTCTTCAATATACATTTTATATTTTGTATAGTTGTATCTAGAATTTTGCATGATCTAACATATGGGCTATAATTTCTCTTGCTGGGAACTTTGAGACCCAGTATTGGTATAACTTTCCACCAAGGGATATTTACTTCTACCTGTCAGTAGTACCCTATTCCCCAGGTCTGGCACAAGGGGTCCCTCTCATTTCTTTTATATTTGTGGTACAGCCCTTTTGGGTTGGAGAGGATTTTTTGGACTTTAAGTTGTATAGTCCGATAGTCGGTCAATAGGCCTTCCCGGTGAACCATATGGATAATTTTAAAACATTCGGTTTCACCGAGGATCAATTCAACAGGCTTATAAATCAAAATCCACGAACTGGAGGTAAATCCATGATCAATAGTAGTAGCCATGAGCAAATAATAAAAATTCTAAACCTTAAGAAAAAACGAATTAGAACGGAACTCCATGCTGACTTTTTAATTGAATATCTAAAAGCTGGAGTAATACCCATAGGACTACGTATTAGAAATGAGCATGGGCTATTTATTGAAAACAAAAAATTCCTAGAGGTTTGGACACACATAGCAAACCGTTGTAGCAGGGATTGGTTAATTCTAATTATAGAAACTGCACAAGAAGTAATGATTACTGAGTGAAAACAAATAGAGGAGCTAGAAACTGCACTCAAACAGAACACAGCCCTCGAAGATGCAAAGAAAAAATTAGAGGAATTAGAATTAGAAACCAACGGCTACCGGGAATATCTCATAAACAAAAAGACCACTAAGCTGAGGAAGGACATAGAAAAGTTTAGTGCGGAAACGGTGTACCCATTCCTTGGCAAAGAATATTAGAATACAAAGAGGGAACAGAGGTGGGAAAAACCACAATATCAGAGACAAGTTTACTCTAGAGGGGGCAACAAGAGAATAACATTCTCTGAGTCCTCAGGCTCAAGCAGTGAGGAAGAACAAACAAATGAACAATCTGGAAGACTAGTCCCCAATTTCGAGCGTGAGCCTTTTTTAGGCGGGCGCCAGAATCGAGGGCAGAGGAACTATCGGAATTATACCAGGGAAGAACCAATGAGGAACCATCCACCTCAAAATTACCCAGTCCAGGATAACCTCAAGACCAGGAACCAGCGGTATTGGAGGTAGAGGAATTTCCCATCATTAATCTGTCGCATAGGGCACTGACAGATGATGAGCAGGAGGTCTTAAAGAAAGGGTTCAGTTTTGCCCCTACTGCTCCCTCCAATAAATTTTAATTTGAAAAAGATATGAGGAGCTTTTTTAGAAAAATTAGACTAAATAGGTATTTTTCAGATAAGACCTATGAACCAGCTAATAATGTCTCAGGTTTTAAACCAAAATCAATTTTCACTCCTAGCTTGAGCCAGGTGGACAAAAATGTGGAATTATTTGAGAAAATAGTAGAGATTGAAATCAAGAACATTGTAGAAAATGAACATAGGCAGAACAATAATCTCTCATTGTGCCATAGAAAGGCTCTGAGATCATTGCAAGAATGTGATCAAATCACTATCAAACCCGCCGATAAGGGCGGGGGGGTTGTGGTTTTAGATACTAGCGCTTATGATAACAGAATGAGGACCCTTTTAAATGTTAGAAATCATTACAAGCGTGTTCCGTTTGCAATGATTGATGAATTAAAAAAGGAGGTAGCACAACTTTTAAATAGAGGCAGAGAAGAGGCCTGGATTTGCGATAATGAATACAAGTTCCTTTTTAACAACAACCCCATTATTCCAGCCATTTACGGGCTGCCAAAAATTCATAAAGATTTAGCTAATAGACCAATGAGACCTATTGTGAGTAGTCTGGGTTCACTTCTTGAGCCACTCAGCAAACATGCTGATTTTTTTCTAAGACCCATCGTCCAAAAACAAAAATCATATTTGAAAGACACAGCCCATACAATCTCGATCTTTGAAGGACAGGGCTTCGATAGGGTGACCCAACTTCTGGTCACCCTGGATATCGAAGCCCTGTATACGAACATCCCCCAAGATGACACCATTAGGGTGATGTCGTCTATTTTAGATGAGAAAAACCTTAATGGGGGACATAAAGACTTCATCCTAAGTTGTATCAGGATGGTCTTGAAAAATAACATCTTTCTTTTCAAGGACGAACTTTATAAACAAATCAAGGGGACCAGCATGGGGGTGACCTGTGCCCCCAGTCTGGCCTGCCTCTATGTGAGTAACTTTGAACAGAAACACATCTATAACGAAGTGGCACCATATTATGAGAACGTCTCTTGCTGGCACCGATTTATAGATGATATTATTTTCATTTGGAACAGTGCCAGCAATGAGTTGATGATGTTTCTAGAATGGCTGAATTTGGGTGATGAAAATCTGAGGTTTACAGCCAAGTATAGTGACACTAGTGTGGACTTTCTAGATATTCGATTGAAAGATACGCAAGGTTTTCTGGAGGTTGAGTTGTTTTGCAAACCCACGGATAAAAATACCCTATTGCGGTATGAAAGCAATCATCCTCGATCACAAAAGGATAATATCCCTTTTGGTGAGTTTTAAGGTTACGTCGTAACTGTACGAATCTCACCGATTTTTATCATCATTCAGAAATCATGGAAAAAAAACTGAAGGATAGGGGCTATCTCAAAAATTAATAAAACATTCTTTCAAGCGTGCTAGGTTTTATGATAGGGATCACCTTTTACAAATCAATAAAGAAAAAAAGAACAAAACTTTAGAAAGAATAGTCTTCGTAAGTCAGTATTCAGGAATGAGTAATAAAATAAAAAATGTAATTAATCGGAACTGGAAGATTCTTAACAGCGGACTCCCGACACCTTTGACGAAACCCCTTTTTTCATTCAGGCGCAACAAAACCATAAGAAATGCCTTAGTCAAGACATATAAAAAATTGATAGTGAGAGTCAAATTACTCTGCACAATCAAAAAGCGGTAGGGAACAATAGGTGTGGTACCTACTCTATTTGTCCAAACTGCATTGAGGCAAAAAATTTGAACTTCAATGGTAAAACACTGGTAGCAAAAACGCTAAACAATTGTCGGAGTAAGAACAAAGTATACCTGCTTGTCTGCCCATGTGGCCTAGGATACGTGGGCGAGACAAGTAGGGAACTGTGTGTCCGGCTTTTGGAACACAAGTCAGCATTGAAAAATAGAAAAGAAAATGCACATCTGACAGATCATTATTCGAAAAAGAACCATCACTGTAACCAGTTTAGTTGGTTTATACTCGAGAAAGTCAACGTGAGCAGGAGAGGAGGAAACCTGGATGCCATCAGAAAAATGAGGGAACAATGGTTTATGTGCCACCTAGATACCATTGAAAAAGGATTAAATTCTCAAGAAGACTGGATGAAATTGATTGCTAACCAGTAGAAAATCCAGTATTTGAAATGAGTAGTCTGTGAGGCTGTATACTAGTAAAATATCCTGTCCCCAAAAAATTTCTTAAATATTTTTTTGGTTTGAATGCAGTTAATGTGGCTATCCATATAAACTCGTGGGAGCCAGCATTTTTTGTATTTCATACTAGGTGGACAGTAAAACAGTAGAAACTAATGACACACTAGAGGACCAACCACAAAAGAGAATAAGAACAGGTACATTGGTTACAAAAAGAAGGTTTCCCACAAGGTAGCAAGCCTGAATAAATGAATAGATCGTTTTTGTGAAATAGACTCTGTACCTTTTTGCCCATCCTATTTCTAAAACAACTTTGAGGATATAGGGGGTGATGGTGTGAACGAGTACAGATCAGAGTAGGACACACGGACGTATACAGTATAACTGATGATCCAACAAATTGTTGGAGGCAGCATAATATAAGAAAGCAGGAACCAGTAGGATCGCATCAGAGTGGGGAAAAGCATGGCTTTTAACACATAAGTAAAGTAAGGAATGAAGAGTATTAGTAAATAGCTGATTGTAAACGGAAATCGATCGTTTGTAAAAATTACAATGTAATCTTGAAATTTTACGGTCTCAAGAATACACCCCCACGATGATATGAGGGTATGGATAGGCTTACCAGTGCAAGTAAGATGATTTAACATGAGCGATTTGCTCATTAGAATTATGATCTAACTCTTAGAATTTACTCCAAAAACTGACACCATAATGTAAGTTGGTTGACGAGCAAGCCATGATTTAAAGTGGTTTGTTAACTTCCGGTGCAAGAGAGGTAGAGAAGAGGATGCCTCTATGCTCTAACCCGAGTGTTTCCGGGTCAACATAGGTAGAGAAGGGAATACTTCGATGTTATGATCCGAATGGAGTATTTCCGGGTCAAGAGTGGCAGAAACAGCGGGCCCGGCATGAGAGGTCTAGAGTATACATCTGGTGCCAATTAAAAGGAAAACGGTGAGCCAATCGCGTGACGGAGACACAGATATTTAAAGCGTGAACGCGTTGGTTAATTTAGTCGGCTCACCTACAGCGTAATGACGAGTTGCAGCTTTGCTAGCGGAATTTCAAGGTAACTAAGAGGGAAAGCCTAGTGTAGGGGGACTTTAATTTGATCTAATACTCATTTCTCATAACGTCCCTTATGGGTCTGGGGTATTTTTCCTCTTCTGTCTTCCAGTTAATTCTAATGAGATACTGCACAAGACAGCAGCTTTGTTGAAGATTTTATCAGTAAGATTCAAATTGAGTGGGTAATAAGAAGCAAAGCTTTTTACAGGTATTTCAGGCTATTAAATTGATAAACTGCTACCATTCCATACCCGAGGAAATATAGGACTAACATCAGGCTTTTATCTTGAGATCTAAAACTAAGGATTTTAATATTAAGCTCTATTGAGAAAAACGATTTGTACAGAAATTAAACATAAGGATTCCACCATTGATTTTATCAGGTGAGAATAGGGTCATACCTCTAATAATATGTATAATAGAAATGATCTTTCTTATAATAATTATGAGATATTTACTGCTGGCACATATACATATTTTGTAGACTCCCTGGATCAAGGGCCAACAATATGCCCAGAAAGTCAAGTGAACCGAGGTGTCAGTAAAATGAAATAGGGTAAAACATCCTCTGTCCTAAATTTATGACTACTTCCTAAACTAGGACTGCCAGGGGTTGTCCCATTTTGGAATTAATTCAAGGGAAAGGAAGGTTGCATGGGATCTTAGGTACACATTAGTATGAGCCCATCTGATAGAGTCAAAAGGGGAGATTTGAAATGCTGGATAAACGATGTATGTCATATCTTTTGAAATTCTCAAAATGACTAATAGACCATGTAAACTATTCAGAAAAGTGGGTATTGAAATGGAATAATGAACAGCAATAACGTATAATTGAGTTGTTGCAAGTATTGAGTAACCTATGAAGTTAAGCCCTTAACTATACGAAAAATTAATACATTGTATTTGCCTACAGGATTGAAAGCAAAGGCAACCAAACAGTGCCAATAAAGAGAGACTTATAGTTGTCTTGATAAAGATGGGATATCAATAGAACCATCGAAACGCGTCGACGCTTCACCCAACACAATCCGTGGAAATAGCTTATCCTACAGATAAGAATCATAGATTGTATCTAGGATTAGTAATTAAATTGTTTAGACCGGATGTGTTACTAAATGACAAAATGTACTGTCTGTATTTGTCTCTCTGTTGAATGTTTGTTGGTACATAAAATTTAGATATATGTTTTTAATTCCAATTGTACATGAATTAGGTATCAATGCTCTTGCAATCACCCCTTTAGTGACTCATGGTTTTTTCCTTGTGTATGTAATATATGATTCTAATGGTATATGAATTTGATTTTATTGTATAGTAATCAGTTTTATAGTGTTTTTAATTGCAATAATTGTCGATTTTTAATAAAAAAATATTCTTCAATATACATTTTATATTTTGTATAGTTGTATCTAGAATTTTGCATGATCTAACATATGGGCTATAATTTCTCTTGCTGGGAACTTTGAGACCCAGTATTGGTATAACTTTCCACCAAGGGATATTTACTTCTACCTGTCAGTAGTACCCCATTCCCCTGGTCTGGCACAAGGGGTCCCTCTCATTTCTTTTATATTTATATAGAAAAAATTAAATACAACCAAAGCCATAAGCTATTATAGGAAAAGTCAGCCTAATTCTTACCTTACAACTTTCCCCAGTTAGATGTGCACACCAGAGGACTTTCATATCCAGCACTTTCAATCTGGTGTCCTTACTTCCACTCTTTAAAGCTCTTGGAAACTTTTAAGACAATCTTGTCGGATATTGCAGTTGACCAGTTACATATTATTTATGCTAGAACTCGTAATAGAACTTGCCTTGAAATTTTCTGCATCAGAAATGTAATTCAAATGTCCGAAAAATATAAGCATAGGCAAGATCCAAACAAGAACTGGTCAACTGGACTTCACCAAAAGGGACCAGCCACCAGTGGGGCAGCATCTGGCCTTGAGTACACAAGAAAATGTTTTCCTTACGGCAAGCATTACATTTGTGACCATCTGTCTAAATAAGTTAGACAGAGACACAGAGCATCTGGAATAAGAAGATAATCAGAGACAGAAATGAAGTATAGGAGAAACAAAGTACCGAAACCTTCAGGGAACAGTACTAAAACATGTTAAATATATACATTTAAACCAAAGCTCTACCGTAATGTTTGGGCTGTGGATGATGCCCCTCTTGTATCAAAACGGATGAGACATGAATGCTGTGTAGCATTTTAAATTGCGTGCTTCAGAAATTCATACCGAAAGAACATGGGAGTTTTAGCCCATTATGCACCCTTCACCAGCTCACTGCTTTATCTGTCCTAATGCACAAAGCAACGTAGGATTCCATATGAAAAACAAAAAGATAAAGATGAAATTCTTGAACTAATTTGAACCACTGATAATTCCTAAAGGCTAAATCTATGATTTTTTGTCCACCTTGGCACTATGCTCAGAAACCACCATTTTGCAAATCAGTCTAGGTGCCACCACAAAAGGGACTGTCCAGCCCAAACTGAAAAGCCACATCCTCTATTTATAGGAGGAACATGAGGAACCACAAACATATTTCTGCTTCTTTGGGTCTCAACAGTGAGGTACAGCTTGTGTCAAATTGTGTTATATTATAATTGCATTTGTACAGTGAATCCTACCCAATTGTGAGGCAACAAAGGACATTGTTGTGCAGCAGCACATTACACCTGGTGGAGTGCTTGCCCGAAATGGAGTTGTACTTGCTGTGTGCCTTTGTGGGAAGCATTTTGGTGTTGAGCATGAGTGTTAGAAATGGGATCTCTAGTTGGCAAGGGCTTGCACCTTTGTCCAAGTAGGGACCCTTCTTCCTAGTCAGGGTAAGGGTGTTACACTCGTGAAGTAACCCCTGCTCACCCTCGTGGTAGCTTGGCACGAGCAGTCGGGCTTAATTCAGAGGCAGTGTGTAAAGTATTTGCACATAACCAACAGTAATACAGTGTAAGCACTACAAACGGACACCACACCAGTTTAGAAAAATAACCAATATTTTATATACTCAAGACAAGACCAATTACGACAAAAATCCACAATACTGTACTTTACGAATGAATACTTGATACGTTAACTTCTTCTTTGCAGGAATAGCACAAAAGCAAAGTTCGTACGAGTCGGTAGCTCCGTCCGAGCCTACCGTTATGCTGAAAACCCCAGAGTCTAACAGTTCCAGCCGACCGCGTCGATACGGGCCAGCAGAGTCATGAACAGACTCGGTTACAGTACCTTTCTCGTTGTGGCTGGTACGGAGTGTACGAGCCGGTCGGTGTTCGTCGCGGTTGCGGTGCAAGACGGAGCGATGCAAGGTGCGGTGTCCCTCGATGCGGTGCAGGCAGCGGCTCGATGAGCGTCGTGCAGACGGAGTCGGTGAGTCCAAGGCGTGCGATGCAGGGTGAGACGATGCTCGATGCAGTGCTGACAGGTTGCGATGCAGGCGACCTAGCCGGAGTGCGGGAGCTGGCGTCGGACAGCGGTGCGAGTCGGAGCGGTGCGTCGCAGACGTGCGAGCGGTGCCCCAAATGCGGTGCGGTCTCGACTCTTGAGCCAGTTGCAGCGACCGCGTCGGTCGGGTCCGGTTGGTTCAGTGAAGCGATGCGATGCGAACTGCGGTGCCCACAGGTTACGGTGCAAGCAGCGGCTCGATGTTGGCGGCGTCGGACGTCGCCCACGGTGAGACCAGGGTTGCGATGCGAAGTGGGGCGATGCGGTCTGCGGTGCAAACAGGTCACCGGCCAGGGATGGATTCGGTTGACGGAGTCGGTTGCAGTTCCCTTCCTCTGTGGCAACTGAAACAGCGTTCCAGAAGCGGTACCCAGAGGCTTGTGAAGTCTTTGTAGTCCCTGAGACTTCTTAACAGGAGGCCAGCTCGGTTTCAGGCCCTTGGAGATACTCAGCACAAGTTTGTAGAAAGTTCAGTCCAGTCCTTTCCCTGCCCAAGGCAGAAGCAGCAGCTGCAGGCCAACCCAACAAAGCAACAACACAGCAAAGGGGCAGTACTCCTCCTGGCAGCTCTTCCAGCTCTTCGTCTTGGCAGGTTCCTTGATTCCAGCGAGATCTAAATTCATGGGGTCAGGGCCCCAATATTTATATCCCAAATTCCTTTGTTCTCTGAAGGCAGAGAGGCCTTTGCCTAGTCCAAACCAGTTCTGGAGCACTTTGTTGACAAGTCTCCGTCCCTTCTTTCAGTGAGTAGGCCAGGGACATCAGACGCACCACAGGAGGTGGAGCCAGCATTGTGGAGGGAAGGCACTGTCCTATTCAGGGCCCAGGTGCGACCCCTCCCACCCATCTACATGTAGATCTTGCTATTCAGCCCTGTGCTGACTCACCCTGTCTCCTGGCATCCCCCAGCCCCTGTCACTCACACTCCAGACAAGGAATACACAACCTCGCAGAGGCAGGCTTGGATGGTGAGACAAGAAAATACCCACTTTCTAAAAGTGGTATTTTCAAACACAGAATGTTAAAACCAACTTCACTAAAAGCTGCATTTTATCATTCTGAGTCCAGGCATACTAAACTCGAATTTCTACCATGTTCCCGGGGTCAGTTAGGATTATAAGCTGTAATAATCAAAACTGCCCGTTCTGGCCTAGGGGGAACAGGTAGCCTTGCAATAGTGAAAAACGAACTAGGCTGTAATTCACTATCAGGACATGCCGCACACACCCGGGCATGTCCTACCTTTCGTATACACCGCACCCTGCCCACAGGGGTACCTTGGGCCTACCTTAGGGGTGACTAACATGTAGCAAAGGGAAGGTTTAGAGACTTGCAAGTGTGTGCACTTGCCAAGTCGACATGGCAGCCCCAGGCTGCGCAAGGCTCTGCGATGGCAGGCCCGAGTTACACTTTACGGGCTGTTTGCGTGGGTGGCACAATCCAGTGCTGCAGCCCACCAACAGCATTTGGTCTATAGGCCCTGGCACTCGCAGTGCACTTTACAAGGGACTGACAGATAAACCAAATAGGCCAATCATGGAAACACCAATCCATAACGCATTTTATACAGGAGCACTTGCACTTCCCCACTGGACAGCAGTGAGGAAAGTGCGCAGAATCATTACACCAGCAAAAACAGAGTCAAAACCGGGAGGTCAGAAAGCAAAAAGTCAGGGGAAACACGCCAAAAGATGCCAAGTCTAACACATGTCCCCTCCAGCTGAAAGTAGGGAGAACTACCCAACCCCATTGGAGTTCTCTTCACTAAGGCGGAAGAACCTGGACAGACCATCTGCGTTGGCGTGTTCTGTACCAGGACGGTGTTCCACCGTAAAGTCCATTCCCTGTAGGGAGATGGACCACCTCAGCAGTTTTGGATTCTCACCCCTCATTTGCATCAACCATCTGAGGGGCCTGTGGTCTGTCTGAACCCGGAAGTGAGTCCCAAACAGGTATGGTCTCAACTTCTTCAGTTCCCAGACCACAGCAAAAGCTTCCCTTTCTATGGCACTCCACCTCTGTTCCCTGGGAAGTAGTCTCCTGCTAAGGAAGACTACAGGCTGATCCAGGCCCTCTTCATTCAGTTGTGAGAGCACCGCTCCCACACCATGCTCTGAAGTGTCAGTCTGCACGACAAATTCTTTGGAGAAGTCAGGTGCCTTGAGCACGGGCGCCGTGCACATGGCTGCCTTCAGGGCATCAAAAGCTTTCTGGCAGGACTCAGTCCAGATCACTTTCCTGGGCTGCCTCTTAGAGGTCAGCTCTGTTAAGGGGGCAACGATGGTGCCATAGCCCTTAACAAATCTCCTATAATAACCGGTGAGACCTAAGAAGGCTCTCACCTCTGTCTGGGTCTTGGGGGCTCCCAAGCCAGAATGGTGTCAATCTTGGGTTGTAGGGGCGCCACCTGGCCGCTTCCTACCTGGTGTCCCAAGTACACCACAGAACCCTGCCCGATCTGGCACTTACTGGCCTTGATCGTGAGGCCTGCACCTTGCAGAGCCCTCAACACTTTCTCAAGGTGCTGTAAATGTTCTTCCCAGCTGGAACTGAACACAGCAATGTCATCCAGGTAGGCGGCACTGAAATCCTCCAGCCCAGCCAACACCTGATTGACCAACCTCTGAAAGGTGGCAGGGGCATTCTTCAACCCAAAGGGCATCACCCGGAATTGGTAATGACCTTCTGGGGTTGAGAATGCTGATCTCTCCTTGGCCCCATCGGTTAAGGCAATCTGCCAGTACCCAGACGTCAAATCAAACGTGCTGAGGAACCGGGCAGCTCCCAACCGATCAATGAGCTCAACAGCTCTGGGGATGGGGTGCGCGTCAGTCCTGGTGACGGCATTGAGCCCGCGGTAGTCCACACAAAACCGGAGTTCTGGAGTGGCACCGGGCGCCGCAGCCTTTGGGACCAAGACCACTGGGCTGGCCCAAGGACTGTGGGAGGGCTCAATCACCCCTAACGCCAACATCTTAGAGACCTCCTCCTTGATGCTGGCTCTGACCCGGTCAGTCAACCTGTAAATCTTGTGCTTCACAGGATGGCTGTCACCGGTGTCCACGTCATGGGTACACCAGTGAGTAACACCGGGGGTCAGAGAGAACAGTGGGGCGAACTGTCCCAACAACTGGCGACAGTCCCCCTGCTGCTCCTGAGTCAGAGTAGGGGAGAGGATCACACCCTCTACTGACCCATCATGCTCCTTGGTAGACAGGAGGTCAGGGAGAGGCTCGCTCTCCTCTTCCACCCCATCATCTGTCGCCAAGAGCATACTCACTTTGGACCTCTCGAAGTGGGGCTTGAGGCGGTTCACGTGAAGGACCCTCAAAGGGTTCCTTGGAGCCTGCAAATCCACCAGGTAGGTGACGTCACTTTTGCGCTCCTTTACCTCATATGGCCCAGTCCACTTGTCCTGCAAGGCACAAGGTGCTACTGGGGCCATGACCCACACTTTTTGCCCAGGTTGAAATTCGACCAGAGTGGCATTCTGGTCATACCATCTCTTCATTTCTTCCTGGCTTGCTTCTAGGTTCGCCTGAGCGAGTTTCCTGAAGCGGGCAGTTTGGTTTCTAAAGGCCAGCATGTAGCTAAATACATCCTGGGGAGTTTTCCTGGGAGCTGCCTCCCAGCCTTCCTTTACCAAACTCAGAGGTCCTCTGACAGGGTGGCCATACAGGAGCTCAAAGGGGCTGTACCCAAGAGACTTCTGAGGCACCTCCCTGTACGCAAAGAGTAGGCATGGCAAGAGGACGTCCCACTTACGCCTCATGGGTTCTGTTAGACCCTTGATCATGCCTTTCAAGGTCTGGTTGAATCTCTCCACCAGACCGTTTCCTTGTGGGTGGTAAGGAGTGGTGAACTTGTAGGTTACACCACACTCTTTCCACAGGGATGTCATATACTTCGATATGAAATTGGTCCCCCTATCAGAAACCACCTCTCTGGGGAATCCCACACGGGAAAAGATCCCCATTACCGCCCGGCCCACCACTGGCGCCGTCGTTGTCCTGAGAGGGATTGCCTCCGGGTACCGGGTGGCATGGTCCACCAAGACCAGGATGTACCTGTTGCCCATGGCTGTCTTGGGATCCAGTGGCCCCACAATATCCATCCCTACCCTTTCAAAGGGTGTTCCAACTACAGGAAAAGGTTGGAGAGGAGCTTTGACCTTCCTCCCACTCTTACCACTTGCCTGGCAAGTTTGGCAAGACCTACAGTGTGCATCTGACTGCCTTCGCATTTGGGGCCAAAAAGTGGGTGACAAGCCTGTCAAAGGTCTTGTCCTGCCCCAAATGTCCTGCCAAAGGCATGTCATGAGCCAGACCCAGTAGGAAGGTCCTGAAGCGCTGGGGTACCACCAGCACACGGGCTGACCCAGGCTCAGCAACCTTAGGCTCACTGTATAGGAGACCACTCTCCCAGTAGATCAGATGTGACCCGGACTGATTACCAGCTGCCTGGTCTGCAGCCTGCAGCCGCAGACCCTCCAGAGTAGGGCACTCGTTCTGCTCCCTGCAGAACTCCTCCCTGGTGGGACCCCCTTCTTGCTGCCAATGGGTCAGCTCAGAGATGTCTCCCAGTTCGGCTACCTGCTCCCCTGTAGGCACCGGGGCGTCCCCCTCGAGGTCCGCCTCCTCCCGGTCCGTGGGAACTTCGGGGGCCGGTTTCCCGCGCCCCCTGCCCTTTCTCTTGGCAGGGACTTGGGCCACTGTTTCAGGCTCCAAGTCCTCTTGATCACCCTTTCTGGCTGCCATTGACCGAGTAGACACGCATGCCCACTCTGGCAACCCAAGCATCTCCAAGTGAGACCTGAGCTCAACCTCCTTCCATAAGGACTGCTCCAGGTCGTTTCCTAGCAGACAATCTACAGGCATGGTAGGGCTCACAACCACTCTTAAGGGACCTGAGACCCCCCCCCATTCAAAGGGAACCTGCGCCACCATACACTGGCGCTCAGAGTTGTCGACAGCAACTACTTGGTGGAATGCTCCTGGGACTACTTGCTTCTCAGACACCAGGTGACACCGGACTGAGGTCACACTGGCTCCAGTATCTCTGAGAGCCTCTACCCTGTTCCCATTAATGGTCACCCAGGTGCTATATTTCTTTGTGTTAGGGGGCACCTGGTTTCCTGGGACCATCTCACTGTCCCCGAGTGAGACAAGGGTCATTTCTGCGGGATCCCCATCCTCCTGTGGGCACCCCTCCTCCCCAAGCGCTACACTAGCCAACACTTTGGACTGTCCACCGGTGGGTGGCTGTGTCCCCTTCGGGCACTTGGGGTCCCCCTTAAAGTGACCTACCTGGTCACATGCATAACACTTGCGGGGGCCGGTCTCAACAGGCTTCCCTGTAGAGACCCCTTTCTTCTTATCACCGGGGGCTGGGAACCTTTACCCTGGGTACTAGTTTGGGGCCCTTTAGAGAACTCCTGTGCTTTACCCTTGTCCCCCCCACTTTTCTGCTGGGGACCCTGCCCACCTTTGGCTGAGTCTCCCCCAAACGCTTTCTTGTGGACCCTGGTACTCACCCAGCGGTCCGCTTCTATAGCAAGCTTCCTGGGGTCAGTTAGCTTACTATCAACTAGGTGCTGGCGCAGATCTGCAAAACATAGACTAGACAAGTGCTCCCATGCAATCAAGTTGTAGAGCCCCTGAAAATCTGTTACACTACTGCCCTTCACCCAACCATCCAGAGACCTGCAGAACACATCCACACATTCCCACCAAGTGTTGGCATCAGACTTCTTACTGTACCTGAACTGATCCCTGTACTTTTCAGGAGTAAGACCATACTTCGTGAGAAGGGCATCCTTCATGTCAGCATAGGTGTGGTGATACCCCTTACCCAAAGCTATCAGAGCATCCCTTGCTTCTTCAGGGAAAAGTGGCCACAATCCTGCTCCCCAATTCTCCTCAGGGACCCCATTCATGTGTATGGCTGCCTCATAACCCTGAAACCACCTTTGTATGTCATCCCCCTTCTTGAACTCCTTGCCTACGTTCTTGGGAATGTGCACAATCCTGTCTGCCTTTCTGGACGAATTGCTGCCACCATCTGAGCCTGACTTACTCCTAAGTTCCAGCTCCTTCAGTTCTCTCTCATGCTCTAAGAGCATCTTCCTCTCCTCTATGGCCAATCTCTTCTCCTCCCGCTCACTCTCCAGCCTGAGCTTCTGCAGCTCAAACTGCCTTGCCTCCCGCCTGTCCTCCAGCTCCTCTGGGGACAGACTGCTGCTGCCTGACCTGGCGGGTTCCCCCCTACCCAAAAGCACATCCACCCTGGAAATAGGCTCCTCCACCTCCTCACTGAGATCACCAGGCTGCCCATTGGCATGTCTGGCTGCTATCCAGGCCCTCAGCGCCTTCTGTAGCTCCTCCTTCCTTGTGAGGCCTTTAATTTGGACATTCAGGTTTTTACAAATCGCTCGTAACTCCTTTACGGCGTAGGATTCCAACCTGTCCTCCTCAAAGATAACTTCCAGAGATGCAACGGATGATAAAATTGATTCAGGCATAACAAAAGTCGTGAGTTGAAAACTGGCAAGATCAAAAATAGGCCAAAAGAAAAAGAACCAGTATGTGGTACGTAATGGTCTGCGATATGGTAGTAGTGCACACCAATCACTGTAAGTCAAGTGCAAACACAAGTCCTATCCTCACCGCTGACAACCAATGTTAGAAATGGGATCTCTAGTTGGCAAGGGCTTGCACCTTTGTCCAAGTAGGGACCCTTCTTCCTAGTCAGGGTAAGGGTGTTACACTCGTGAAGTAACCCCTGCTCACCCTCGTGGTAGCTTGGCACGAGCAGTCGGGCTTAATTCAGAGGCAGTGTGTAAAGTATTTGCACATAACCAACAGTAATACAGTGTAAGCACTACAAACGGACACCACACCAGTTTAGAAAAATAACCAATATTTTATATACTCAAGACAAGACCAATTACGACAAAAATCCACAATACTGTACTTTACGAATGAATACTTGATACGTTAACTTCTTCTTTGCAGGAATAGCACAAAAGCAAAGTTTGTACGAGTCGGTAGCTCCGTCCGAGCCTACCGTGATGCTGAAAACCCCAGAGTCTAACAGTTCCAGCCGACCGCGTCGATACGGGCCAGCAGAGTCATGAACAGACTCGGTTACAGTACCTTTCTCGTTGTGGCTGGTACGGAGTGTACGAGCCGGTCGGCGTTCGTCGCGGTTGCGGTGCAAGACGGAGCGATGCAAGGTGCGGTGTCCCTCGATGCGGTGCAGGCAGCGGCTCGATGAGCGTCGTGCAGACGGAGTCGGTGAGTCCAAGGCGTGCGATGCAGGGTGAGACGATGATCGATGCGGTGCTGACAGGTTGCGATGCAGGCGACCTAGCCGGAGTGCGGGAGCTGGTGTCGGACAGCGGTGTGAGTCGGAGCGGTGCGTCGCAGACGTGCGAGCGGTGCCCCAAATGCGGTGCGGTCTCGACTCTTGAGCCAGTTGCAGCGACCGCGTCGGTCGGGTCCGGTTGGTTCAGTGAAGCGATGCGATGCGAACTGCGGTGCCCACAGGTTACGGTGCAAGCAGCGGCTCGATGTTGGCGGCGTCGGACGTCGCCCACGGTGAGACCAGGGTTGCGATGCGAAGCGGGGCGATGCGGTCTGCGGTGCAAACAGGTCACCGGCCAGGGATGGATTCGGTTGACGGAGTCGGTTGCAGTTCCCTTCCTCTGTGGCAACTGAAACAGCGTTCCAGAAGCGGTTCCCAGAGGCTTGTGAAGTCTTTGTAGTCCCTGAGACTTCTTAACAGGAGGCCAGCTCGGTTTCAGGCCCTTGGAGATACTCAGCACAAGTTTGTAGAAAGTTCAGTCCAGTCCTTTCCCTGCCCAAGGCAGAAGCAGCAGCTGCAGGCCAAACCAACAAAGCAACAACACAGCAAAGGGGCAGTACTCCTCCTGGCAGCTCTTCCAGCTCTTCGTCTTGGCAGGTTCCTTGATTCCAGCGAGATCTAAATTCATGGGGTCAGGGCCCCAATATTTATATCCCAAATTCCTTTGTTCTCTGAAGGCAGAGAGGCCTTTGCCTAGTCCAAACCAGTTCTGGAGCACTTTGTTGACAAGTCTCCGTCCCTTCTTTCAGTGAGTAGGCCAGGGACATCAGACGCACCACAGGAGGTGGAGCCAGCATTGTGGAGGGAAGGCACTGTCCTATTCAGGGCCCAGGTGCGACCCCTCCCACCCATCTACATGTAGATCTTGCTATTCAGCCCTGTGCTGACTCACCCTGTCTCCTGGCATCCCCCAGCCCCTGTCACTCACACTCCAGACAAGGAATACACAACCTCGCAGAGGCAGGCTTGGATGGTGAGACAAGAAAATACCCACTTTCTAAAAGTGGTATTTTCAAACACAGAATGTTAAAACCAACTTCACTAAAAGCTGCATTTTATCATTCTGAGTCCAGGCATACTAAACTCGAATTTCTACCATGTTCCCGGGGTCAGTTAGGATTATAAGCTGTAATAATCAAAACTGCCCGTTCTGGCCTAGGGGGAACAGGTAGCCTTGCAATAGTGAAAAACGAACTAGGCTGTAATTCACTATCAGGACATGCCGCACACACCCGGGCATGTCCTACCTTTCGTATACACCGCACCCTGCCCACAGGGGTACCTTGGGCCTACCTTAGGGGTGACTAACATGTAGCAAAGGGAAGGTTTAGAGACTTGCAAGTGTGTGCACTTGCCAAGTCGACATGGCAGCCCCAGGCTGCGCACAGGCTCTGCGATGGCAGGCCCGAGTTACACTTTACGGGCTGTTTGCGTGGGTGGCACAATCCAGTGCTGCAGCCCACCAACAGCATTTGGTCTATAGGCCCTGGCACTCACAGTGCACTTTACAAGGGACTGACAGATAAACCAAATAGGCCAATCATGGAAACACCAATCCATAACGCATTTTATACAGGAGCACTTGCACTTCCCCACTGGACAGCAGTGAGGAAAGTGCGCAGAATCATTACACCAGCAAAAACAGAGTCAAAACCGGGAGGTCAGAAAGCAAAAAGTCAGGGGAAACACGCCAAAAGATGCCAAGTCTAACAATGAGACACAAGAGTTTTGCTCTTGTCGTGTCTTGGACAGCAGTGTGATGGAGGAAAGATGAATGAGAAATAGGGTGCACTCAGATTATATTAGCTGGCTGAAATAAATTACTCTGCAGGTCCCAATTTGAGTTTATGGTGGTACTCAACACTTTCAATCCAACTTCTGTGCTGGATACAGTAATTAGTTTATCCTGTCATGAGCCAGAAATCTAGTGAAAAGCCACTGACTATGGGGAGGTCTAGCAGCCCAGGTCTCTATCATCTTGGCCTGCCACAGATATGGTGTGACCCCTTCCAGAAGCTATATGCAGCCGACACATGAAAGCACCTAAGCTGATGGTGCATTCCAGAAAGAGCCCCAGATGAAAGAAAAAGCCCAAAGGCAAAAAAAAAAAAAACTACTTGACTGCAAGGCTCCAGGTAACTGTAGAAACCCAAGGACAGGAGACTTTAAGATATACAGGAATGCCAGGAGTTGGAACAATATGGCTAAAGGACCAGGATGTCCTAAAACTGATGAGGAGCGAGGAAACACACCAACATGGAGCAAGAAGTGTTGTGACACAAGGAGAAACAGATCAACTGATCTTTATACCCTAACGGTAGGAACAACATCACAGGAAGAGAGCTTCAGTCAAATTGGAATGGGATCACTTTATAGCAGCTAATGGAAAGGGCAGGATATATTCCAGAAATCCACGGTAGAGGATTCTGAGAAAGGGAAGGTAAACTGTATGGAGATGCCAAAGGCGTCTTTCACCAAGACCCCCCAAGGAGAAAAGTGAGAGTGCAGGAAATCATACTGGTGGGTCGACTGCCGTGAGGTAAGTCTAACGGCCATGTGCGGCGGCCCACAGGTAGCAACCTGTTCTGAAATGCTCTTGTGAAGCAGTGTGTCCCGCTCACCCGAGATCAACTCATGAGCTGACATTACTGTAAACCCTTATATGAACTGTTGTTGTTCTCAAAGAGTCTGTAAAGTTTAGGGTGTCCAATTCTGAATATGGGGGGAAATGGAGTGGGACCTTCAGGTTTGGACTAAATGAAAGTCCTCCAAGATGCCAGCCAAATGTGGCAGATCTCCTTGTGCATTGGGTGTCTGCGTTGTTTGGTATTGAGTGGCTTGCTTTTAGTGGTTTGATTGTGGTTAGCTGAAAGTACAGGTGTGCCCTATGGGTTTGGGTTGCATTTGTACCTGTTATGATTATTCTAAAGATCCCAGCCTGGTTTATGGAGCAAGAGCTGGGTCTATTCTGGTAGTAGCCAATCCGAATAGAAATGTTTTATCATGACCCAGCGAGGGCATGTATGTTGTCCAGCCTGCACTGGTTAGAGCTGAACATGGTTAAATAAATTGTGCTGTTCCTGTGACTTTTGGGAAAAGTGTTCTCATTTCACCCTTATTGTAGGTTTTTTTTTCACAGCCAGTGCATCAGATTGAGTTTATATGCTTGAATGTATTTATTTGTTATTTATATAGCACAAGCCTAGACAGAGTGCTGTACAGGTTCAAAGGCAAGCATACAGGCAATGAGAGATAGGACAGGTAGCTGGATTCTGGGAGCAGCAGTGTACTGTTTCCTCAACACCACTCAGTCTGGTTTCAGACCCAACCACAGCATGGAACTTTCCTCAAGACTCCTGCGAATGACATCCGCATGAATCTGGACAGAGGAGACACAGCCGCCTCACCTCCTACACCTCTCTGCAGTGTTTGAAATGGTTTCCCATCCCATCCAACGCCTACACAATATCAGAATCCCAGGAAATGCACTCTGATGGATCTGTTCCTTCCTGACTAGAAAGACCCAGACAACCAGCCTGGAACCATACACTTCGGGTGCCTGCGACCCATATGCGAAGTTCAGCAAGGATCTTCCCTGAGCCCGACCCTCTTCAACGCATACATGATCCCACTAGCCAGTATCATCTGCTCTCACACCATCTACGTCATCTTCTACACTGACAATAGTTGACTCATTCTCTCCCTCACGGACAAGATGCCTAGTACCCAGATCAAGTTCAATGCCTGCATGACTGACATTGCCCATTGAATGAAGATCAACTTTCTGCAGCAGAACACTGACAAGACAGAAATCATGATCTTCGAGAAGAGCAGTTCACTGTGGGACTCCACATGGTGGACAACAGAGCTAGGACTTACACCCACCCCCACCACCTATGGCAAGAACCTTGAGATCGTCATAGACAATAATCTCGACATGCCCGCCCAAGTCAATGTGTTGCCTTCTCATGCTTCCATACCATGAAGATGCTGAGCAAGATTTTCAAATGACTCCAAATTAGCACCTGGAAAACTGTCACACGTGCCCTTATCACAAGCAAGCTGGACTACCTGAATACCCTGTGTGCTGGAATCAACAAAAACTCACCAGAAGGCTGCAAACCATTCATGGCTTGGTGGCTCGAATCACTCTCAACCTCCCCGCTGTACTCACATCACACCACATCTGAAGGAGCTCCACTGGCTCCCCATGCACAAATGGAGCACAATTCAAACTCCTCCCCCAAACTTTCAAAGCACTACATAACACTGGCCCAGCATACCTCAACATTCCCATCTGCTTTCACATTCCTTCCAATATCCTCTGTTTCCCTGGTCTCCTACTAGGTGAGTTGAGCCTTCTCCTACATCGCCCCTAAAGTGCGGAACGACCTACCACTACACATAAGAGTCTACTGCTCACTTCTTGAATTCTGCAAGGAGCTTAAGACCTGGCTTTTTGAATAGTCCCACTAGACCCTAGGTTTGGCTAGACTCACACTTGCTTAGCACCAGGATACCCTCACGGGTCATAGTGCTCTACAGGTACTGCAAAACATAACATAATTGTTACTACATTGGAATGCTTCTTTATCTCACAATGATCGATGTTTTCACTTACTTACTAAACGTCTTGTAATGTAATATATTTCATATCTAGGCTGACAGGGAGTCCCAAAGTTTTGCCAACTGTCCTAAGAATACTGTCCCAGTAATGGACTTTTTCTGATAAGAAGGAATAATCAGTCAAGCTGCTGGTCTTCAATGCAGAGTCATTTTCTGTGAAATTGGTGGAATTTTGCTTGTAGAAACTGCAGGCCTTTCCCTTGGATGGTTTTGTTAAAGATCCAACCTGATTTTAGGGCAGAGTGTCCAACTGCTGCGAGCCAGTGTAGAACTTTCAGCATCAGTGTCTTGTGTTCATTTGGGTGCATGTGTAGTACCAGTATGGCAGTGGTGTTTTGGACTGTTTAGTAGCTGTCAATGCATTTCATTGAACATAAGTACCTCTCAGTACAGAAAAGGTTGGAGACCCCTGCTATGATAGTTCCTGTAATAGAGAAAAGGGGTGACTAGATACATGCCATTGCATCCTATACTGCAACAGTAGGAGTGTGAGAATGGCCTTTATTTATCTAAATCCTGTATTTGTAAAGCGCAAACTACTCACCCCTAAGGGTCTCAAGGCGCTTGGGGCCGTTGGGGAGATTAAGAGAGCTATTGCCCAGAGTCGCATGGTGCTGAGCTGTGCTGCTGCTGGCGATCGAACCGTGAGCCCTGCGCTCCAAAGTCAGCCACCCTGGCCGCTGCGCCACACCTCTCCCTAAGTATTGGGTACCATATGTGAGAGAACATCTCTCATTGTCCACATAGTGTAGAGTGTACTCCTTGTTGACTTCATTAACCTGTGGGGTAAAGTGTTGCTTTGAGTGCATGATTAGTTTGAGGTTTCTTACCTCATCTGATGTTGCTGGTGGAGACTTCAGTTGTTTATACCATATAGCTGTAGGTTGGTTTCTGTTCCATTTTCCTCAGATCAAGACATTGGTTTTGAAGGGTTTGAGTTTAAGACGGCTGGTAATCATCCATTCATCAAAGTCTTAAGTGAGTTGCATCATGCTCTAAACCAAAAGCAGTCATCAAAGAAAAACAGACTGTAGCACTCCTATGGCTCAATGAGTTACTGGCCCCATGTCAGTGCATATCTGTTGTACTTGGGGCCTCCCATTGAGGAAACAAACAAGTGATGGATGAAATGCTTGCCTGTTTGCCCCTTATAAACACTATTGGCCACACTCCAACCATTTATTTCTTGGCTCACTGTGCCACTGTAAGGGTGAGATTGATTCAAGTCTTCCAACAATCTTTTTCTCAGTGAGACACCCTAAGTGTAACTGATGCACCCAGACGTGGGTCTTGCCCTTGCTGTGATTAAAAATATGTTAGCTGTTTAAGGTGGACTGTGACTATGTGGGTATGGCAAGGCTACTTTGCATTTGGTTGATGCCTGTCTGCTGTGAGCAACAAAACGATGGAATGGAAAGTGACCCAGAGTACTTATCAATGACTGATATTAATTCACACATTCTACTTAACCAGCTTTTTAGGTTGAGCCTCGGCAGCGCATGCGTTGCTCTGCGAGCCATGCTGTATTGGAGTATGTACTTGAATCCCCGCCTACTCTCCACCCACTCTCCGCCCATATTTGTCATTGGCTTGAGTCATTGTCCTTCGTAAATGCTGGCTTCTGATTCGCTATTAGGCTTGTTAGTCCCTGCTTAGTACCGTCTTGTCTTCATTTGTTACCTCCCTTGAGGACTGGCCCTTTAACTTTGGTTGTTACACGCAGGTCTGGCTTTAGCGCTGGTGGCGCCCAGTGCGACAATCACTTTTGGCGGCCCCACTTCCCATGACCGCCTCCTCGGATTCTCTCACTACCACCTGCAACAGTACCCATCATCTCTCATATCATAAGATATTGCTAAACACAGCGCCCCCTGAGGTCACAGCGCCCCCCTCTACAGGTCAGCGCCCAGTGCGGCTGCACCAGTCGCACTTCCCTAAAGCCGGCCCTGGTTACACATTACATCTTCTTTAGTCTGTGAGGACTATTTTCTTACTGCAGGAGGGCAGGAGGGTCTCTCATATGGAGCAGTTGTGACCACCGGCTTGTTTAACTCGTAGCAAACAGGGAGGTCTTCAAGGGCCATGAGAGACAGAAGGGGGCAACCCAGTGATGCCTTAAGGGAGGTCAAAGGTGGGTGATGTAAATTCCACTAGATCTGGCGAGTTTATTTTCTGAAAGGAAGCATTTTGAATGCAATTGGTCTCGCATTAGCGAGAGTTTAAGCTATTGGCATTGTAAATGACAATGCCTTTTATTTATGTTTTAAAAACCAAAACATAAATCAAAGTTATTGTCATTTACAATGCCAATAGCTCAAAATCGCGTAAATGCGAGACCTATTGCATTGCAGATGCTTGTTTTGTATCAGTGAAAGGTTTCTGTTTGTTAGCTCCTGAGGGAGTGAGGTGCATACATCCTGTTCGTATCCAATTAGATTGCCCGTATGTGTTTAAATATGCAGAGCTTTAAGTGGGCCGGGTCTTTTCCGTGCTCAGCACCGGCAGTTCTAAAGAGCAGGTGCTGAGACGGGTCCCTATCGGGCTCTCCATTTTTGCCCTCACCCTCAGAGTGAAAAAAATCTTACCTCTGCAGCAGTACCACCCTTCACTGCCTTTAATATAACTTCAAAGAGACTTGTTCTTTCACAGTCTCAACATTTCAAAACCGAGGCATTTTCAATAATATATACAACGAAGCCATAGTTGTTGCTTATTTATCTTATGCAACTAACAACCATTGACAAAGCCAATAGTCCTGGCTTAAGAAGGTGTAATGTTAGATTTTGTATTATATATCTGGATGCAATGACAGAAGCAGCAAAATACCAGCCGGGCGGCACATTATGCTCAGCACAGATTTTTAGCTTGCATGTTTTTAAGCCACACCTTTAATTACATCGGCCACACCCCTTTGAGAGCCCTTCGTCCCCAGGTTTTTCATCCCACTAAAGCCCTGTACATATGGATTTTGGGATGTGCTGCTCAACATACAAGACACGTGTAAGTGGAATTTGTGCATTTTGCCAAAACAAAATTGTGCACAAGTCCGCTCATTTTCAAAAGCTCAGTGAAGCATCCTGAAAAGTACTGACATTTATTTATTGGCGAAAGAGTCCTTTGACAAAATTTGCCACCGACTTGTTACCTTGAAGTAGACGTGTGGTTTAAGTTACAGTTTTATATTTTTATGGTATATTAAATAACCAAATGCCTCACTAACAGACTCTGCTAAAAAATACACACACAGTGACACCATGTCCTTTCGGTGTTTACAAATAAGTGTTGGAGCCGAGCACCGGCAAACACCGGCACAAATTAAATACTTCATGATGCATTTTTAAATAGCAGCAAAAATAATACTGCACCACAGTGGTAAAATATGTAGTGTGGTTACAGACAGAACAGTACTTTGTAGTAGCATGCCCCTTGGTACAAGCCATTTTGGGTGCTGTAGCAGATTAGCACAATAAAGCCAAACAAGGCCAGTGTTCAGTTGCTATGGGACATACTTTAAAACTCCTGATTCAGCATGATGGTGAATTTGCATTCTGAGACTATGAGGAGGATCTGTCTGGAATATGGTACAGATCTCAAACCCAATGGCGGGGATAAGATCCCTGAGGTGGGGTTTCAAACAGGGTTACACATGAGATGCCTGCTTGTCTTACGATGGCTCCACTTCATCAGGAACACATGCTTTTTTTCTTTAAATATTCACTCCACTGCAAAAACAAAACATAAATAAAAAACATTGCCATTTAACAATGCAAATAGCTCCAACTCCGACAAATGCGAGACCTATTGCATTGCAAATGCTTGTTGTTTATTTGTAATGCCTGCAACTCGGATCTTCTTTCCCGAGAGGGGTAGGTCTGGGACTTTTGCTGTTCTAACAGTGGAACGGGTAGCACCTGTGTCGATGAAAAATGACACAAGGTGGCCATTAACCTCTCTTTCTACAAATGGTCCACTTTGGTCTACCTCTAAGACTGCTCCAAGTATGCAATCATCCTCCCACTCGGGGACCGTAATTGGGAATTGTCAGAATCAAAGCTCTCATTTTCCAACATGGAAAACTGTTGAAATGGGTTCTGATTTTGGAATAGAATTGAATTTGCTCTTGATACTTGATTCATATTGAATCTGGGATTACCAATATTCTAAAGGGCCATGGGAGCTTTTGGGATCTGCATCATAGGATCTTGTGACTGTGTTGGCATCTGCATTCATGGCACCGGAGCCTGAGCAGGAATATTTTGCATTTGTGTTTCATTTACCCCTTGTATTTGCCCATCACCACTCACTCGATTTGGATTCTGTTTACTCTCTCTCTTCCAGTGCCCGAGCCTGTTACAATAATGACAATGAGTTGATTTCTTCAATGTTGCAATGTCTACTCCAGAAATTGAATCAACCGGAAAACCTCAACCTCCACCCTGTGGAACACCAACTCCTCCTTGTGCAATTTGAACTCCGACCTGAAAACCAACACCCTGCATTCCATCAACATTCCCTCCATGCGATTGGTTCTGGAATCCCTTTTAAGGCAGCTTAGTGTGAGCTAGCATAAATTTCTCTTTAAGTCTCTTCTGCTTTATTTCTTGCTCATCACTATAGTATTTTGCATACCTCAGAATCTCATCTAAAGGTTTCATCTGCCAACAAATCACATTCTGTTGAATATGCATGCTGATTTCTTGTAGCAACTCACGAACGGACTGTGACACAAAAAACTCCCCATATCTCCCTTTTTGGGATTTTTTTGTCCGCTATGCTTTTTAAACACTTGTAACAACCGTCATAATAAGCATGCGCTGATTCTTTAGCTTCATGAGTAATTTTATTGATTTTTAACCAATTGATGCCCGTTGCTGGAACATTTCGTTTAAAAAAACATCACTTCATCATATTTTGTCATCACTATAGGTGATTGTGCATGAGTACATGCATCTCTTGGAGGCTCAGTACGTGGCCATTGCACAGCTATTTTACATTCAGCCCATAAATCACTTGGTACTACAATATATAAGAAAGTATTCAAGTCTGTCAACAAAGCCTTTGGAATTTTTGCAAATCTGTCAACTTATGCATACCACTGAGCGAGACTCTCTCTTAGTTTAGGAAAGTTATTCGAAAATGTTGCAAAATCACCTCTACTCTATGGTCCATGAACATACCCTCCACCTGGAATTTCCCTCATAGGGAAAGATAAAGCCTCATCTTCATTTGGGGGAACTGGCTTACCATTAGCTTAAGTAGCCTCTTATTTTTTCTTTTTATGTTTCTTTGCCCACTTGCTCTCTAATCTGTCAAAATCACTCCATTTGTGGATGCACTTTACAAATTCCGCAATGTGTAGTCCCATTCTTGAAGACCCCATTTTCACAATAGCTTCATTATCTAACTATTCCCTGACACTTTTCTGTAAAGGAACACTCTTAGAGAGATCCACCTCGTATTTTCCTGCAAATTCAGTTAATCTGTCATGGGTGTACACACACGTCTTGTGATTTCTTTACTCAAATATATCAATTTATTTTCCTGATATTGATTCAAATGAGAAATGTCTAGACACCCTCTAAAAATTTCTTCCAGTTCCACCTTTAATTTTGGTACATCTAAGGGCCTTACGCTTTCCTTGCTAGTAGGTGGTCTCTCTGTTTCTCCCATCCTTTCATTTTCTTGAGGCTTCTCCAAACCATGGGGGAGAAATCCCATCATCAAATTGTCCTGTCTCTCCCTGTGTAATTGGTTTCATAAAGATCCTCTTTTCCCTTCTCTCAATGATTGAACATTTTGTGGTGGGGTCCAGGCAGCAATTTGTGAGTTTTGTGACATTGGAATAAGTCCAGTCACAACTATTCCTTCTACAGCACCTGCAACCATAGGGTTCAGAACAATATTTATAGGTGCAGTTGCAACAGGCACCTCTAATGTCTGAGTTGATGCAACCTGTGACACTGGTGCAGGAAAAGTCACAGTTGAAGTAGTGACACTTGCAGCTATCACTGTAGGGGGTGCTTCAATAGGTGCAGTTGCTATCAGAAGTGCTGGAAACGGTCTTTCAATCTGAATTATATTTGGATCATCAGGGGTCATAGCCACTGTAGCACTAATGGATGTAACACCCTCTGTACTTGTTGTGGGAGTCTCATATGGCGGTGGATGTGAGGATAACAAAGCATCTAAAATGCCACTCCCTGAATCACTTCCAGTGTCTGTTTTTCTTGCAGCTTCCTCGTCATTATTTCCGTGCTTTCGGTTCTTTTTTGTCTTTTCTGTTGCTATGGCAAGGTACATTCTTGCTCCATCAACTATGCATTTTCTCCATCTCTGCTGTCCTTCATCCTATTGACGATCTGCATAATTTTCTTTGCTCTCTTTTGGTGCCTTTCTTTTTCTTTGGCATATGCTACTCACTCCTAAGCATTTAATGCTTCACTCTGTGTAGTTCTAAAAGGTGGCTTCAATTCATATAATTTTTCCCTTGTGTTCAATAATCTTTAAATCAAAATACCATATTGCGAAATCTGAATGGTCCTTGGTTTTCAGTGATCTGATACCATTGATCAAGCCACAAACATGTATGAAGCCCCACATTTGTTACCATATAAGGACCTGGCATACCTTCTGGTGGAGCCTCCTCACACTCCCGAATAGGGACGTGCACATCACCCATCATTAAATCTCTAAGAGCCTTAAAACATTTCATGATTGCAAAGATTCAACAATTATTAAACAGTTATCAAATTCAGAAAATGTCAATGTTTTTGTTCAGTTTACAGTTCCGTATACATTATCACAACTGTGGGCGACTTGTTCAGTGATGGGGCACTGCTGTTACATCAAGATTTCACGCAGCAGCACGGACTCCCTGGGGCCCTTTTTCTCACACCTGCTAATATTCTGCAATATGTCTGCGTCTATTGGTCCCCAACGGGCTTGGAACCTCACACGTATGCACTGGTTCAGACTGTTTATGAAATGGACACCGGCAGATACCTAGGCAAGTGGCTCTACAAGGGGCTGCATGCCCATTTGCACACCTTGCTGATCCTGTTCAGGACCCGATGGGAATAGGACCCTATTCATGCTTTCCATGACAAGGAATGGAGTTTTCTTATAGAATATCCCAACAAGATACTCCAGAATTCATGTTTTAAATGTATTCAGTTCTCTTTATTTCACAGGGTGTATTTAACAGCATCTAAACTTCATAGAATATTCCCTGCAGCCTCGCCTTCCTATCTGAGATGTCGAGCTGGCAACGCAGACTTGCTACACATGATGTGGTCCTGTCCCATGCTATTATCCTAATGGGCGGACATCAGGGACTCACTCAGGACACGTACGGGTTCCACACACTGGGATACAGTTGACCACTGAATTTTGGGGCTCTACCTTAGACAGGGGCGGTGCGTCCATTGGGGCGTTGGGGCGTAGCCCCCCCGCCCGCAGCTCCCTCGGCGTCTTTGAACCTAAGTAAACTGAATCAGTTTACTTAAGTTCAAAGACGCCGAGGGAGAACTGACAATCATGTCAGTCAGCATGACGTCGGACCGCCCACCCCCTTCAGACTCTGAAGGGGTGGGGCGGTCCCTAGCGTCATGTTGACTGGACATGATTGTCAGAGGGACCAGGGGCAGCAGGCAGCACTGCAGCACAAGTGGGCATGAGTGGGGAAGGGCCCGGAATTTTCGCGCCGTGCCCAGTCATGCGCACTTGTGTTTGCACTGGCTTGCGCATGCCCATTAGGAGAGCGAGGGTTGAGCAAAGGCTCAAACCTCGGTCTCCTAATGGGCAGGCGGGCGAGAGGTAACCGTAGCCTAAGCCAATCCTGGCGCTGCCAGCAGCGCCAGGATTGGCTGAGAGGGGCTATAGGGCAGGCGCAAACCGGAGTCGGACCCGAGGCGGCGCGGACGGCGGACCTGCTCAGGTAGGATTTCCTTTTTTTAATTTAAAAAATCCCCCCCCCCCCGCGAGCCGCGACTGTGTGTCAGTGCTGTTGGTTGTGGACATGGTTTGTGTAGTTCCAAGGTGTCTGTGTGGAACTAATGGAAAGTCAAGTGTGAAGGTTTACTTGTCGGAGTAGGGAGTGAATGGCAGATGGCGAAGGAGAGAGGGGGACAGGAGAGAGAAGAAACAGAGGGGGTGGCAGAAGAATCGTGGTGGATTGTTGAGCCCACACCCCCTATGTTAAAAGCGAAACTACAATTCGAGGATAAAACGTGCTGTCAGCGGCACAGCCAAGTTTCGCTCATGGCGGCGCTTGGCAACTGTGCAAGGATGTGCAGGTGGTCGGTGACCATGAGGGTGAAAGAAGGTGAGAACTTGACGTGTACAAGTCTGTGTTTGTGATGGGGAGTGAGGAAGGGGCAGTGTGCCGGTCGATGTGTGTTGGGGGGGGGGTGTGTGCAGTATGTGTGTGTGTGGGGAGGGGGTCGGTTGGGGGCGCAGAGCCAGGCTTGTCTGACGGACTGAGCAGCTGGACATGAAAGGGTTGCTGGGAGCAGGCGTTAAGTAAAACCAGGTGTGGGGTGGGTTTTACTGGCAGGCGCCAGGCCCTCCTGGAACCAACCCAGGAATTCATCAGAGCAGAGAGAGGAGGGCGCGTGCGTGCGTGCGTGTGGGTTAGTTGTGCCCGCAAGTTCTTCAGAGTCCATATCAATACCTCCCCCCTCCAGGCGCGAGCCCAGACAGACTGCGGAACCACTCCGAGGACGTCTTTTCTGGATTTTCCATATTTTGGAGGGAGCGGGCCATAAAAGAGAAATAAAGGTAAGGAAACCACGCTTGTACGAGTGAACCGAGGCCTTACGGGTGGGTCTATGTTTCACTGCTGTTTCTCAAAGCAAGTCTGTCACAGGGCTTCGCGGGGGGCAAGGCGAGGCCTTCAAGACGCCAGGCGTGCTGTGCAACCGGAGCAAGGAGTAAACAACGCGCTGAGAGGAGGACGCACTGCAAGAGTTCACTGGATATAGCGGGAATAATGAGAGTGAGCAACACAGGGGTCTTCTATAGCCCGGCCCCACGACATGAAGCGGTGGGAGCAGGAGGAGACAGGATAGAAATGTCCGAGGCCGTCCTGTATTTTGTGCAGTGAGATAGAAATGTAAGGGCATGGGATTTCTTTACTGTGTGCAGTGAGACCTTACCGTCTGGGGGTGCCTTGTGAACTGGTGCAGAGAGTTAGACACGTCTGAGGTGGTCTTTATTTGGTGCAGTGGGACTAAAATCCCGAAGATGGTCTTTATTGGGTGCAGAGAGATTGAAAGGTTTGGGGGATATTTGTTACTTGTAGTAGTACAGTGAGATTCAAATGCCAGGAGAAGTTGTTCATGTTGAAACGTTAAGTACAGCTATGGATTAAGAACAAATTATGTTTTTAATCTATTTTTCAACCTGGACTCTGAATTATACTCTTTTTGCTCTTCTGGCTTGCTCTGCTGGATTTAGATTTTTTCTGTTTGCCTTAATCTTTTGCTGCTTATCTATACTTGCCCCTGCGAGCCTAGGAGCTGCTGCTGTTAGACTCTTGTTGAATGTACCATACAGGTAATGCCCGATATGAAATGGCACCCATTGGGGCTGTAGCCATATGCACTGCCTCGCTCTCAACATGCATATGTGCACAAGGCCTAGAAGAATGTCCGCTGGTCCAAAGAGGCTATGTACTTCATGCCTAGTAGTGTGTATGCTGGTCAAAAGAGCATGCATGTGCCAAGCAGGGAGCTGGTCCGAGGAGAGTGTGCGCTGCAGGCCTAGCCCTGTTGTACTGTAGCTTAGTGTGCAGTCCTAGGTAGAGCAGGCCCTGTAGCTTTGCGTGCAGTTACATGTGGAATGCGTGCTGTACTGTAGCAGTGCGTGTAGTTAGAGCCAGACAAGTTCTGTACTGTAGCTATGCGTGCAGTTGCAGGCAGAACGTGTGCTGTATTGTAGCCCTGCATGCATTTACAAGTAGAGCATGTCCTGTAGCCTTGTATGTAGATATAGGTAGAGCGTGTGCTGTGGTACTTGTGCGTGCAATTGCAGGCAGACTACGTGCTGTACTGACAGGTATGCAGACAGGTGCGGTACTGTGCGTGCAGATACAGGTGGAACACATGCTGTACTATACTCTATGTGCAATTATAGGTAGAGCATGTACTGAAGTTCTGCGTGTAGTTAAGGCTTGAACACTTGTATGTAGTTTTGGTTACAGGTTGAACACGTTGTATGCAGTTTAGGTTTGCAAGCAGTTACAGGTTGAATGTGTTTACGTGGTTACACTTGTATATTGTAGCGCTGCATGTGCTAGCTTGTGCTGTGTATAATGCGCTCTGTGCTGTAGCTTTCCAGACATTTACCCCCTTCCCCCATACAATTATAAGGTGAACTTGTGTGGTATGTGTGCTGTTTCTCTGCACGTAGTCACAGGTTGGATGTGTGCTGTACTATAGCTCTGCATGTCATTACACTTTGAACTTATGTGGCACTTGTGCTACACTAGCTTGGCACCCATCTCCAGTTTGAGCAAGTGCTGGGGCGCAGCTCTGTAATTGGGTACAGGTTAAACTTGCTGTGCTTGTGATTAAACTTTAAATCTTGCGTGGCACGTGTGCTGCACTGGCTCTGTATAGGTGGAACATATGCACTGCAGCTCTATATCTGGTTTTAAGCTGTGTTTTATATGTGCAAGTAATACTGAATGTGTACAAGGGCCATGTGTACGCTGCTATTTGCTTGAAAATGCACCATTTGCCCACTCTTTTAAAAAAAAAATCTCGGGGGGAGAATCCCCCCGAAACCCCCTGTAGGTGGCTCAGGCTCGCGAGCTACACTCGCCGCAGTGCAGTACAACAATTGTTTTACGCCCCACCACTTTCAAATGTCACCAGCCGCCCCTGACCTTAGACCTAAAACCTCTAAGGCCAAAACACGCTTTGTTGGCTTATCGTTTCTCTTAGCCAAACAGCAGTTTACACGTCATTGGAAATCACCCATTGCACCATGGTGCAAGGGTGCCTGCGTTGCATGCAGGATTGTTTTTGTGCATAAAGGGACAACTTCCTGCACAAAAACAATCCAGAGAGGCATATTCCTCTATCTATGCGTGCTGCAGCACACATAGAAAGAGGAAGTAATGAGGAGAAATAAAGATATTTCTCCTCGTTACGGCTCTCCTGGGGCGGCGTATCGTTTTGGCACATTCTCAAGTTTACCAGTTCTGGTAAATCTGAGAATGCGTCAAAAACCATGGGAGTTGCGTAGGAATACTCATGCAACACCCGTGGAACACCTTCTCAGGGCCGAGTAAGGCAGCGCAGTGATTTGCACTTCGTTGGCTTACTCCAGATTTTTGGACCCCCTCAAAGCCACGCAAAGTAGCTTTGCGTGGCTTCAAAAATCTGATTTAGAGGTTTGCGTCATGCATGTACCACTTTGTGTGGTGCAAATGTGATGCAACCTCTCATAAATACAGCCCCTGGTGTCATTCAGAAGAACCGCCCACAGTAATTAATTATGGCCCATTGACACATTCATCCCATGGTAGCTAAAAGGCCTTATTTAGAAAACCACTGGGATTCTTTAAGTGTGGCAAGTGTAATTGTTGTGACTTTACTTTAGAGAAAGAAGTTGATTTCACCAATAGAGATTAATAAAGGAATTTTCAGATAATACACTTTTGTGAACTGTAACAGGAAATATTGCAAATATGTTATAACATGCATATGGAAACGTATTTAGGTGTGCTCCGCAGTAGGACCAGAAAACGAAATATACCATGTCAGGAACATCTTGAAGCTTGATGCAATAGTGAGTGTCATTATCGCATGAGCATTAATTTTGACGAAAGACATGAAAAAAACCGAAGTATCTGTGTTACATTCATAGGTCACATGACGTCTCAAAGAAAAGGAGGTGAAACAGAGGAGAAATTGTGAGGAAAGATTAAGGTTTAACAAATTTCATTCTACAAATACTAATAGCCTGGGCAAAGATGTATAGTCACATTTCTTTCCGTGTGAATAATGAACTTTTATATATTTTATAAAATTGCATTTTCCTTTCCAACCTAGAAATTGACTCACAAAGCTGATGTATCCAATAATCTCTCTTCAGTTCGCATCTATCCTAGCTAGCTCATTGTCATTGACCTGGAACTCAATAGATAGAAACCCTGAGTTTGATTCGGACTTTTTTTTTATATTAGCAGTTTCTGTAGGCAATATTTTTCCTTTACTTATATTTTCACTTTATTCCCTTATTTTCCGTTCTTATAAATTCTCATTCATGTTACAAATAAATACAATTAGTTACCTCTACAAAAATATTTTGCAATGTTGTGAGTTTCACAATTTGTTTTTTATTTGTCCTATATCTTTCTTTATATTTACCCCCCCCCCTTTATTACTCATCATGAAAGAATTAGTGCCTAGGGGCCACATGTACCAAGAACGTATTTGATACAAGTGGTCACAATTTGAGCACTGACTTTTACCTAATGCATTGGTATTTTGCGAACTGAATTATGTACCAATAGGTCATCTCACCTACTATCAAATCGTAGTGGGTTGCAATTCGACCTCCTCCATGAATATTAATTGCGACCCTCTACGATTGATGCCCCTCACAGGCATGGTGGCCTGGTGGGTTCAGCAGACCACCATGTCTGTGATTTCTTTTAAATAAAGCAATCATTTTTTAACTGAGCTAAGTTTCCTTAAAGAAAAACGAGATACATTTAAAAAAAAAAAAGGAAAAGCTTAACTTTTTCTAGAAGCAAGCCGTAGTCCCATGGACCACGGCCTACTAAAAATGTTTCTTCAACATTCACAAAGGGGAGCCAAAGGGACCCCTTCGTCTTTATAAATGGGTTACCACTACCTTTGTGTAGTCAGTAAAATATTAATGTTTTGCCTCCTGATTTCAAGTGCAAAACATTAATATATACCTTAAGGAATCAGTATTTTGAAGCTACACCCTCAACACGTCCCGTCCAAATACCGATTCAGTATGGTTTCCTAAATCCATGTAACAATTCAGGAAATCTTTTCCGAATCACTAAATGGGTTTAATAAGTTTGAAAAATGGCTTTACTGTTCTCAAACCCTCTGATTTACCAAATCAGATGGTTTGCGAATGATAAAACTTTTTTTACTTGAGGCCTAAGGTGTATAAAGCCATTTTGTGATTGTTTAACTTGCAAAATATCTTTTTTCTATTTCTTAAACCAATTTGGAGACGGAAAAGACATTCTGAATCGTACAATGGGTTTTGCAATCCATTCTGCTTCACAATTGGTTGGTGAAAAGGGGAGACCCTCCTAACTTCAAATTGCAATTTTATTTCTCAAAGGTATGTGACTGCAATTGCAGTTGCAAATCCTTGATCGGCTACGGACACCTCAAAAGAATAGGGAGTAACTGAATTGCAAAGGTATCCCTAAGGACACCTCCCACATTGTGAATGATGTCAGCAGCAGTGCCCATTCCCTTACTTAAAAATGTTTCCCAATTTGGAAAGCAAATGCAGGGTCGGTGGTCTGCTATGCCTTGCAGGCACCCATCCCTGCATTGGCAGCCAAGCACAAGGGTTCACAAATTGTGACCTCCCTAAGTAATATTCATTGGATGGCCAGTTTGCAACTTTTTGCAAATGGACAACTTGTGAGGCAACTGATTAATACATAGATTGCATTGCATATAGCTTCCCATTCGCAAATTTGACGATGTGCAAATTGCATATCCCTGGTTTGGGAATGGGAATGATACCGCAAATCCTAGATCTAGTTCCATCCTCCATAAAAATGGTCAATGAAAACTGAAATCTATAAAAGATGATTGCCTGTACACTTTGGTCTTTCAAGATGATAGGCACGTTTCTACCAGAAGCTGTCTTCTGATAGCAATATACTTCTTTCTACGCGGGAACAGTTGATGACAATAGAGTTCCACTTTGCAATACTTCCTTGACCACCTCACCATCGATTCAAGGTGGCAGGTGCTACAAAAGTGAGTGACATTTAGGGGCATATGTACAAGCCCCTATCGCCACCACAACGTCACTTTTACCGACGTTGTGGTGGCGATAGGGGCTTTGCCTTATGTACAAGGCAGCGTTAAGCCACTTAACGTGGCTTAACACTACCTTGTACATAAGGCCCCCTTCCACGCTATGGTTAGCGTGAAAGGGGTGGGCAGTGGGTGTTGTGGTGGGTGTTCCACCGCAACACCCATTCATTTTGACGCTGCCACCTATGTACAAGGGTGGCGTACATAGGAGGCAGCGGCAAAATTAAGACGAGGTAAATCCTGGTCTTAAGTTGCCGAAAGGAGGAAAAATGCATTATTTCTCCTCGTTTTTGCTTTTTCCATGTGTGCTGCAGAGGTCAGTAAAATACCAGCAGAGGTCAGTAAAATACCAGAATCACTTTAGCATTCTCTAGATTCCAGTCCATAGAAATTGTCTTCCACGAGCACCCATAGACAATTTCAAATCTTGTATTTTCAGTGATATGACCACCGAAGGCCCTGATTTTATATTAAAAACAGAGCTTTGGACTATACCATTTCCCACTGAAAGGCAATATTTCTCTCCATGTGTTCCCATACCTGTCATGTCACGCAGTTTGGTGCTTACTTTCTCTCCATGTTAAGGAACAGTAGATGTTTCAGCTCCCAGGCTAATGTGCTGCATAGCTAAATACATATGAGGTCCCAAAGGTGAGACCGATTGCATTGCAAATGCTTGTTAATGTGTGCTGCATGAAGCAGCACACATGAAAGTGACAGAATGGCATTCTAGGATTGTTTATGTGCAGGAAGGGACACCATCCTACACATAAACAATCCTCCCCTGCACGCAGACACCCTTGCACTATGGTGCAAGGGTGCCTGCGTTGGCTCTAAGTTGCTAAACCTAGCGCCATCGCAGGGGGAAACGCAAGGCTGCACCACATTCTTGTAAATATGGTGCAGCCTTGCGTTTCAGAAGTGGTGGAGCGCGGCGTTTAGCCAAGGAGGCTAACGTCGTGCTTTGACACTTCCTTGTACATATCCCCCTTAGTTTTATTAGCACTGTACGTTAGAAATGCTATCATACCCAGTGTACTATTATTTGTTTTTGGAAAGAGGTTTTATTTGGTGGGACTACTTTTATAGAGTGTATTAGTTGGTGTCTTAAATGTGAGTTGGTGAATTACTCATAGATGTTAGTTTTACTATTTTGTATTCTTCCATAGATCAATCAACAGAGGCTGTCCACTGCCGTATCGGCCTTTCTTTTTGTTACCCTTTTATTTTGGAACTGTGTAGTTATGCAGGTATTTTATAGTACCTTAAAGGAAGATATATCTTATTAATCCTCATGACTTAAAGTTAGATAGCGCATTCAGGCATTCAGGTTTTATTGTTGTTTATTTATCACAATTCTTCCTTATAGACATTCCATTTCACATATACATCAAGAATTTGGATCCAAGTACAGGAAGAAAAGAAAGTGGAGTGAAAAACCTGAAACTTCAAAAGACACCAACCCATCAAGGATTAATATAGAATCCATACCTCCCCCCTTTCCTTTTGGGGTTACAGGCCCAATTTGAACAAAGCCCAACTCTCTAGCACCTCCAAGAACATCCCTAGGGGATTCATATGAGGCACTTCTAGATAAGTTTACCTGGTGCGCACCTTCAAACCCTCTAAAATGCCCTAGACTAATCTACTTGTGATTACAAATAATGTTTACCCTGATGATCCACTCTATGCATGGCAGGGAAGTGCACTGCCGCCCCTTTAGCCACCAGCTCCTTCCTGATCTCTATCAGTATCTAACAAAAGCTTAGTTCCTCCATTGTCGCCATTTTCTGCCTGTTCAGGATTTCATCTTTCAGATCTGTCGAGCATAGTCCCAATTATTACAGATCCCCATATCGTCTTGTCCCCTTTGATGGAAATCTGGAATCCTTTTCCACTAGCTGTTGTTTAGTGTCAATGTCGGGCCACAATAGTCTCCTTATCAATTAGGACACCTCCTCTGCTAGCTCCTCAATTGTAATATGAAAATGACTCCCCTAAGCACTCTGTCTTGATCCTCCTATCCAGCTTAGTGACTGTCTCAATCGCACATTCACTTAAGGTTACCAAATCTTACATGGCAGTCTCCAGCTTATTTTGGCATTTCCCCTGGTCTTGGACACTACATTGTATTCTCCTGGCCTTCCAGTCTTTAATTTTACAGCACCCTCAATATTACTAGTCTTTGAAGCCACAAATGTGTGCAATGCATTTATAGAGTGCAGAAGTGTTTTCTCCCCACTAGTGAGCTTCAATTCTTCTGATGAGTTTTCAGCTATCTTGAGCTGGTCCCTCTTCTTTGAACCCCCCTAAAGGTTAAAAGAAGTCCTCTGTTAATTTCTCCTATTCCAACATGGCACCCTCTGAAAGCTGCCACCAAAGACTGGAGCAGGTGAGAATTAGCATGGTTGCTCAGTGATTGTCCATCTTCAAGCACTATAACCCACATGTAGCAAGGGGGGCACACATTTCGAGGCAGGGTGAATGTACAGACTTATCTTTTCCTCTAGGGTTAGCCCTCCAGGGTCCAGTCTATATGAGGAAGGGGTGAAATCAGCCCTAAAACACTTACCTTATGAGAACAAGGAGGGTCCCATGATCCAAACACCCACAAGGCATCAAGAGAGAGAAAACAACATAGTTATGAAGGGGTAGGAGACTCAGGAATGACGAAGAGTAGAGTGGAAAGTAAGAAAGAACACAGAGATACACCTGTTGGGGGGGTGTGTAGACAGGAGGAGAAAAGAAAAGTAATGAAAGACTCTGGTCAACAGAAAGGAGGCAGGGTAAAGGAGAAAGAAGGAGAGGACGATGGGGAAGGAGGAGGAGGAGAGGCGCGAGAAGCAGAGCAATGACACTGTAATGGGGAAAAGTGTTGGGAAGAGGACACCGAGGCAACCACAGCTGGAGACAACACTCCGGGAAGCCAAGACAGCCGGACGACCACCAGCCCGAAGTTGAGGGAGAAGACTTGGATAGCAAAGCAGAGGAAGTTGGTATGAGGCCTGTCGGGTGCCACCAGCACACACAAAAATTCCTGCCACAACTCAGTAAAGTTGTGGCATACCCGGGTAAGTGAAAAGGGGGTGGGAAGATCAAAGAAGTTCACAATGTTATTTTCCCTTCTCTGTATGCTGTTTATTTTTCCAGTTCAGAGAAGTTATATCTTTATTTTCACCCTGTGGGGACCGCTGAAAATAGCTCATGACAGGGTCATGAGGGTCCACGAAACCTCTCAAACACCAGAACAGGATACTGTTGAGGACACCCTAAGACCAAGGGGTAAGTACCACATAAAAAAGGGAAACGGGGCTGTTAGAAATGGGGGTCTCTAGTTGGCAATGGCTTGCACCTTTGTCCAAGTAGGGACCCTTCTTCCTAGTCAGGGTAAGGGGGATACACTTCTAAAATAACGCCTGCTCACCCCCTTGGTAGTTTGGCACGATCAGACAGCCTTATCTCAGGGGCAGAGTGTAAAGCATTTGTGCACACATACAGTACAAATGGACACCACATCAGTTTAGAAAAATAGGTAATCTTTATCTAAACCAAACAAGACCAAAACGACAAAATTCCACAATACAGTAATAAAAATATGACTTTTAAAAGGTAGAAACAGTTGTGTTCAAGCACATTGCAGATGCGACACTTTCAACACAAAGTACCTTGGATATGTCAAAATCAAAAGCAAGGACAGCCGTAGGGAAGGTGATGCGTCGGTTCCTTATGCATCAGTTCCTTACGCTCAGGGAAGGTGATGCGTCGGTTCCTTACTCCAGGGGAGGTGATGCGTTGGTTCCTTACTGCCACGCAGGGGAGGTGTTGCGTCAGTTCCTTACTGAAGGGGAGGTGATGCCTCGGTTTCGTCCTGTGCGGGGAGGTGATACCTCGGTTTCTTACTGCGGCTCCAGCGTCCTTGTAGACTTGGCGCCCCGGTGCGATGCGTGAGGATCGGGGATGCATCGATTCTCGATGCGGCGACGGCAACAGCACTTGCATTGATTACTTCAGCTGCGGTCCCACGATGCGTTGGTTCTTGCAGCTGCACAGCAGGGCCTGCGCTGGAATCGGTGCAGTGATCTCGGCCTTCGTAGATCAGTGCACTCGATGCGGCGTGCAGCAATTTCTCGAGCCGCGGGTAGGCGCTGCGTCAGTTTCTTCAGCGGCACAATGCCGTTGCATGGAAATTCTTCATGCACTGCGGTGATGCATCAGAAACAGGTGCTGATGCGTCGCTTTTCAGCTCCCAACAACAGGAACAACCTCCAGAGGCCAAGAACAGCTGCAGGCACCTCTTGGCAGGTCATAACTCCCAGCAAGAGAGTTCAGGTGAGCTGGGGGTGAAGTCTTTGTGTTTCTGAGACTTCAGAACAGGAGGCAAGCTCTACTTCAAGCCCTTGGAGATCTTCCTCAAGCAGGGGACACAGCACACAGCAAAGTCCTTGTCCTTTCCTTGGCATAAACAGCCACTGCAGGCCAACCCCATACAGCACCCAGCAAAGGGGCAGTACTTCTCCTCAGTTTCTCCAGCTCTTCTCCTTGGCAAAGGTTACTCTTGAATTCCAGAAATGATCTAAAGTTCAGGGGTCTGGGCCCCACTCTTGATAGCACAAAATCCTTTGTTCTCTAGTGGCAGAGAAGCTCTTTGCCCTGCCAAAACCAGTTCTGTCCTCTCTGGTGCAGCTTCCTGGCAGGAAGTGGAGACAGCATTGTCAAAGGCAGACCAGGCCCATTCAGGTGTGAAAGAAACCTCCTCCCCCTACTCTGAAAGCAGCCCAGGTCTATTCAGCCCAGCCCTGACTCACCCTGGAAAGGCAAGACACACCTCACCCCCGCCCCAAGTGGCTGACTGTACAGAATGCACATCCCCAGCCCCTGTCACTCCAAAGCCAGACAGTCAATACACAACCTAGCAGAGGCACACAGGATGGCTAAGCAAGAAAATACCTACTTTCTAAAAGTGGTATTTTCAAACATAGAATATAAAAATCATCCTCACTAAAAGATGCATCTCTACATTCTGAGTTCAGGCATACTAAACTTTACTTTCCTATCTTGTCCCAATGGGAAGTTATATTTATAAGATGTTATAAATGAATTCCCATTCTATCTTAAGGGACAGATAGCCTTTCAATAGTGAAAAACGAAATTGGCAGTATTTCACTATCAGGACATGCCACACTTGTCAGGGCATGTCCTACCTTTCACATACACTGCACCCTGCCCACAGGGGTACCTTGGGCCTACCTTAGGGGTGACTAACATGAAAGAAAAGGGAAGGTTAGGGCCTGGCAAGTGGCTGCACTTGCCAGGTCGACATGGTAGTACCAAACTGCGCACAGACACTGCAGTGGCTGGTCTGAGTTACATTTACAGGCTGCTTATGTGGGTGGCGCAATCAGTGCTGCAGGCCCAGGTCCAGGGAAGACATGGCTTGGCAGTTTGGTCTGGACTGTTCCCATGAGGCACAGGGTGAAGACTGATTTGCATATAGCTGTGTCTGAACTGGGGTGGTGAAGTGAGCTAAAGAACGATGATGGATTCAACCCAGATCTGTGACTGGGAGTGAGTGTCTGAAAAGTTTCAGCGCTCCGTCCATCATCTCCTTGTGTTTGCTTTGTTCGCCCTAAGTTGGCAAGGTATGCCCAGACGTGGGTCCCTTCCTCACTTTGCAACTGGATTCAAGCTAGCCTGGCTGATGAGGGCTGTTAGCCCGAAACCGGTCCCAGGATGCTTGTTTCCAGTCCAGGGAAGACATGGCTTGGAAGTTCGGTCTGGACTGTTCCCATGAGGCACAGGGTCAAGACTGATTTGCATATAGCTGTGTCTGAACTGGGGTGGCGAAGTGAGCTAAAGAACGATGATGGATTCAACCCAGATCTGTGGCTGGGGGTGACTGTCTGAAAAGTTTCAGCGCTCCGTCCATCATCTCCTTGTGTTTGCTTTGTTCGCCCTAAGTTGGCAGGGTAAGCCCAGACGTGGGTCCCTTGCTCACTTTGCCACTGGATTCAAGCTAGCCTGGCTGATGAGGGCTGTTAGCCCGAAACTGGTCCCAGGATGCTTGTTTCCAGTCCAGGGAAGACATGGCTTGGAAGTTCGGTCTGGACTGTTCCCATGAGGCACAGGGTCAAGACTGATTTGCATATAGCTGTGTCTGAACTGGGGTGGCGAAGTGAGCTAAAGAACGATGATGGATTCAACCCAGATCTGTGGCTGGGGGTGACTGTCTGAAAAGTTTCAGTGCTCCGTCCATCATCTCCTTGTGTTTGCAGGCCCACTAGCAGCATTTGATTTACAGACCCTGGGCACACACAGTGCACTGTACTAGGGACTGACTAGTAAATCAAATAAGCCAATTATGGAAACACCAATCCATACCAACAATTTACAGGGAGCACTTGCACTTTGGCACTGAACAGCAGTGGCACAGTGCCCAAAGCTTCAACACACAGTAAAATCAAAGGAGGCAAAGGCAAAAATACAGGGTACACCCACGACAATGATGCCAGATCTAACTGGGGGCATTTCTACTTCTGCTTTCTGTTGGGTGCCACCTTTTCCACCATACGGTAAGAAGCATGCACACCAAGTGTTGAGGGGCCATAAGAAAGTAAAAACAGAGTAGAAAAGACCTTAACAGAAAAAAAGGAAGGAAAAAACATAGTAAATACATAACGTAGAAACACTTACCTGGGTCTTCTGTTTTGCTCCGAGGGTGTTGGTGGCATTCGATCAGTGAACCTGGAAACAGAAGAAACAGAATTGACCTAGGGAAACGCTGGGCCCTTCTACAAGACAACAACCGAGCGATAACTGTGAACAGTAACTTTTATCTACCATCGTTTTTTTCTCTTTCTTTTTCTTTTTCCTGTTTGGCTTCGGAACGATTATTGTATTATAGAGCCATTAAAGTAATAATTTGCAAATCAGTCAAGCCTCGGAAGCCCTATTTCCACTCATCCCTCCAGAGTCTCCACTGGAAACTCTTGCTAGAAACTCACAAGCATCTCTTGTCCCACAGGGGGACCACAAAGAGATTTCTTTAACTCTGGCTAAGCCTTGGCACTCAGAGGGCATGCAGCTCCCTCGTACTACATGGTATCTCAGGGGGGTCTAATGCCTCCAGCTGCCCTCGTCTCTAGAAAAGGGAGCCGATGAGCAACCAAGATCACCACCACCAGTGCAGGAGAGTCATACAAGTGCTCACTTTCTCATCAGGCAGGCTGGGAGAGGGAAGCAGCTATAATCCCACCCAAGTCGTCCTCATAGGACGGTGCTGAAAATTGTTCTTATTGCAATCCATTTTCCCCTGGGTAAATACTAATCTGACAGGGTCCTGAAAGACATGCAGAGGGGGATTCAACAGGCAGCCAAGAAACTACATGGCCATCTTGGGCTTCAGCCAGCCACATCATCATTGTCTTTTTTTCTCAACTTGCCCATCAGAATTAGGCTTCTTCCTTTCATGCTGATTCATCATCTTAATTGTAGATATAGTACTGCAATAAAGCTGCCTTTGGTGATGACCAGAAATGGAAATTGAGGTTTTAATGACTCTCACACTTTTTACTGCATCAGGTATCCCAAGACTCTCAACTTGATTGCCAAGAATGCTCTTGGTGGCCTCAGTTTATTCCATATTACCTGGATTTTTCTCCTGATTCGCTGGAACCACTTGTCCACCTACTGTGCCTCTTCTGTTTTTTATCCACCAAGCATTTTCCCACCTCTACATGCTTGCTCACACTTTACTCACCCACGTCTAGTTTCTCTTTAAGGCCTTGTTCGTGGGTTTTTCATTAACTTTCTACCCATCTTCTGTAAACCATTTTATGTCATGCTCAGATTCCTTGTCTGTGTTAAATAATATTTCAGCAATTTACGCCCAGTAGACGAGAGATTAAAACTCTATATTGCTTCAATAACAGAAGAACGTATATTATCAGTGTATAACTATAGCTGCCATTGTTCCTCCACTTTTTCTGTCTTCATGGAAGTTGTTTCAGGGCTGCTGTGGGTTGCAGCTGTTCCCCCTGGCTGCCCCTTGTAACTCCTAACACTGGCTTTGAGACCCCTGGCCTTAGAGGTGACACATACTGTATCAGGACCAGATGGTAAACAGAGCCCTGATGAGCACTATCTACTTTCAGAAACTCCCACTGTGACATTACACTTTAAGATGGGTAAAATAAATGCAATCAACAGTGCAGCACATTTTAGAATATATTATAAAATGAAACAAATGAATACATTCACATTTTTTTACAATTTGCTGCCATACTTCATTATTGTGAATACATGGAAAACAATGAGTGCTGGACAGACAAATTGACAAAGAAAGCTGACTCAAAGTCCTTCTATATATGCATATCATTGTGTGTTTTAAATGTATGATCTTTTCATTACATGAGGATGGCGAAACAGTTGAAACTGTTTCTATGCTACACTGAATGATGTGTTTGAACAAAACAGCAGTGGCGGTTGACACAAATAAAAAGTGGTGAGGCAGGTGGAGCTTGAGAGGGGGGCACGTGGGGGGTTAATAATAAATAAATAAAACTTACCTGATGCTGCCGGCCACCTCGCGCCTTAGTGTTCCTCTGCTTCTTGCTGCCGGCAGTTCATGGGACAGCATCAGAGACCCCCATCGAATTCCTATGCGACTCTCATGCTTAATTAACAAGCATGAGAGCAGCATGGGGATTGGCCTGAGCGGGCTCGTTTAATGCTCGCTCTGGCACAGGGAGTCTGTGCTGTTTCTCCAACCTGGCTGTGCAATACAGCTGGGTTGGAGAAACCTAACTGCGCGTGTCTGTTTGGTCAGCCTAAGACGCCCGGCCAAACCAACATGTGCACTTAGCAGTGCACATCACTCCGCTCTACCTGCTATGCCCCGGCCCAGTTCCTCCTTACACACGCTGGCTCAGCCAGCAGCTGAAAAATAAAACGATAATAAAATATTGTTTTAGTTTTCAGCTGCTGGCTCTCAGCTAGTGGGGCAACGCTCCTCCGCCATTGCGGAGGAGCCTCCGCTGCAAAACAGTCACCTCTGTGCTTCATAAATGGGATACTGCCTTACAAGGGATTATAAATCAAACTTTAATATTTTAATTATTACAAGGATATGCCACAAAAATAAAAAATACATGCCTCTTAAATGTGCCACTACATGCTTGCAATAATAATTTTAAATAAAACAATAACAAACACATACAATTTTAATAGAACAGTATGGGTCTTTAATGGCAGGCAGGAATACTTACAAAAGATATAGAAACCCTTTTTTATTTTAACGCATGTGTTAGACCTGGTACCATTGGCGTGAGTCTCCCTTCCATTTTTTCACTGATTGCCTCCTCTGTTTTTGATATGTTTTGCTGGTTTAGATGCTTTGGGCACTGTGCCACTGCTATTCAGTGCCACAGTGCAAGTGCTCCCTATGGTAAATTCATGCATTGATTAGTGATTCCGTGATTGGATTATTTGATTTACCTGTCAGACCTTAGTATAGTGCACCATGTGTGCCCAGGGCCTGTAAATCAAATGCTGCTGGTGGGCTTGCAGCACTGGTTGTGCCACCCACAGAAGCAGCTTGTAAAGTGTGTCTCAGGCCTGCCATTGCAGAGCCTGTGTGAAGTCTGGGACTGCCATGTCGACTTGGCGAGTGCACCCACTTGCCAGTCCCTAAACCTTCCCTTTTCTACATATCAGTCACCCCTAAGGTAGGCCCAAGGACAGGGTGCATTGTATGTAAAAGGTAGGACATGCCCTGATGTGTGTAGCATGTCCTGATAGTGAATTACAGCCAATTTAGTTTTTCACTATTGCAAGGCTACCTGTCCCCAGAGGCCAGAATGGGCAGCTTGATTATAACATCTTATAATCCTAACTGACGCAGGGAACATGGTAGAATTTCGAATTTAGTATGCCTGAACTCAGAATGATAAAATACATCTTTTAGTGAAGTTGGTTTTAACATTCTGTGTTTGAAAATACCACTTTTAGAAAGTAGGTATTTTCTTGCCTAACCATCCAGCCTGCCTCTGCTAGGTTGTGTATTGTATGTCTGGTTTTGTGAGTGACAGGGGCTGGGGGGCTCCAGGAGACAGGGTGAGTCAGCACTAGGCTGAATAGACCTATCTGCATGAGGAGTGGTGGGAGGAGTAGCACCTGGGCCTGAATAGGGCTGTGCCTGCTTTCCACAAGGCTGGCTCCACCTCCTGTGGTGTGTCTGATGACCCTGGCCCACACTGACAAAGGAAGAAGTTGTGCACTGGCAGAATGCACCCAGAACTGGTTTGGACTAGGTACAGGACCCTCTGTCTTCAGAGGCCAAGGATTTATGGGTATAAAAAGGGGGGCCCAGACCCCAGAACTTTAGATCACTTCTGGAACAACAAGACAAACCTTTGCCAAGGAGAAGAACCACCCCTCTGCCAGTGTGCTGTTTACTGGGTTGGCCTGCAGTGGTCTTCATTGCCAAGGAAAGGAGAAGGAACTTTCAAAGAACTTTCATCATCTTGTAGAATATTTCTCCAAGGGCTTGAACTAGAGCTTGCCTCCTGCTGAAGTCTCAGGGCTACAAGACTTCACCACCAGCTCCCTCCTGAATTCCCTTGCTGGGGATTCTGTCTGCAGAAGCCTGCGTGTCACTGGGAGCTGGAAGCGCGACTCAGCGAGAAGAAGCGTGTCGCTGTCGCAGCTGTTGCATCGCCGGAGAAGCGTGTCGCCGCCGCAGAGGCCGCCGCCGCATCACCAGAGAAGCGTGTCTTCGTCGCAGCTGCCTGCCGTCGCATCACCAGAGAAGCGTGCCGCCGTCGCATCACCGGGGAAGCGTGTAGCCACCGCAAGGGTCGCCGTCGCATCACCCGAGAAGCGTGTCGCCGTCGCAGCTGCCTGCCGTCGCATCACCGGAGAGGCGTGTCGCAGGGCCTGTCGCGGCTCCAAAGGTACAGAGTTCACCGCACGGCCGTCGGGCGTGCACGCATCATCTTCACGTCGTCGCAACGCATCAGGGGCACACTCTCATCGCACCGTATCGTCGCATCGCATCGAGGTGCCTGCTTGCCGCATCGCCTTCCCTGCGGACCCTTTGTTTGTTTTGCGTTACGCATCCAAGGTACTTTGGTGAGAAACGTGTCGCATTTATCATCATCTTGAACTAAGTTACTTCTACCATCTTTAAGTCTATTTTAAGTACAGTATTGTAGATTTTTGTCGCTTGTGGTCTTGTGTTAAGTCTATATAAAGAATACTTAATTTTATAAAACCTGTGTGGTGTCCATCTGTAGTGTTTTCACTGTATTACTGTATGTGTTCACAAATGCTTAACACACTGCCTCTGAGATAAGCCTGTCTGCTCGTGCCAAGCTACCAAGGGGGTGAGCAGGGGTTATCCAGGAGTGTAATCCCCTTTCCCTGACTTAGAAGCAAGGGTCCCTATTTGGACAAAGGTGCATACCATTGCTAACTAGAGACCCCCAGTTCTAACATTGGTGGTCAGCGGTGAGGATTCTGGACTTGCATTTGTGACTCATATACAGTGATTGGTGTACACTACTAGTGAGTGCAGACCAAACGCAACCACATACTTTTTTGGTAGAATTATTTTTTTTTCTCCTTGGGCTGTTATTTTTTCTGAGAACTGCCAATTCTTACTACCATGAGCCGACCAGCATCTGTTGCATCTATGGATCTAGATTTTGAGGAAGAGAGGTTGGAAACCTACAATGTGAAACAGCTAAAGCGCTTTTGCAAAAAATTTAGAATTGCTACCCCAGGCATTGCCAAAAAGGATGAATACCAAAAGGCGCTGAGGGCCTGGGTGGAAGCAAGAAATACCCCTGATCTGGTGGTGGAGCCAGTGGGGGATGCAGAGGGGCAGCTGGATGTACCATTGATTCCAGCCAGGGAAGGGGTACCGTCCCCGCCTGGCAGTAGCGTCTCTTCCAAAGGCCCGTCCCCAGGAGAGCTGGAAGACAGGGAAAGAGACAGGGTGCACAAGCTGGAGATGGCCAGGCTCAAAATGGAGGGTCAGAGGGACCTAGAGAATAGCAGGTTGTCCTTGGAGAGAGAGAGAGAATGAGGTTGGAACATGAGAGAATGTTGAGGGAGTTAGAGCTCAAAGCAAAAGGCTTAGAAATCAATCCCTCTGGTGGCAGCGCACCATCTGTGCCTGCAGAAAGCAGAGTCCATATCCCCAAGGATGTCATAAAGGAATTCCACAGACAGTAAGATATTGGGCAGTGGTTTGCAGCCTATGAGATAGCAATGTTGGCCCACCGGGTCCCTGAGAAGGATTGGGGAGCGGGGCTGTGGGGCCGCTTTGTGAGTGAGGGGAGGGATACATTGTTAGACCTACCCAGTGAGAATAGGATGTCTTATGCCCACATGAAGGAAGCCCTGATGACAAGGTATGGTTTGACCCCAGAACTCTATAGACAGAGGTTCAGGAATTGTAAGAAGCTGGAGGCAACTACCTGGGTGGAGTATCAGTCTTTCTTTTGCAGAGCTATGGATGGTTGGGTGAAGGGTAGCAAAGTGGATACTTTTGAAGCGCTCTATGATTTGTTTGCATGGGAGCACTTGTCTGCTAATTGTTTTCCAGAGCTACGCCAGCACCTTATTGATAGCAAGTTAACTAACCCTAGGAAGCTTGCTGAGGAGGCGGACCGCTGGGTCAGCACCCGGGTCCACAAGGGTCACGTGGGAGACTTCGCCAAAGGTGGGCAGGGTCCCCAGCAGAAGAGTGGGGGGGACAAGGGTAAACAGAGGGAGTTCCAGAAAGGGCCCCAAAGTAATTCCCAAGGGAATCAAGGGAAGGGTTCCCAGCCACCCCTGAGAAAAAGCCAGAGGCCCCGACAGGTAAACCTGTTCACAGGGGCCCCTCTAAGTGCTTCACGTGTGGTCAAATGGGCCACCGTTGGTATGATGCACAATGTCCCCTGAGGGACTCCCAAGTGCCACCACGTGCACCACCCTGTCAGATGGCAAGTGTAGCCCTGTGGGGGAGGAGATGGGTGCCCAAGGTGGGTGGGGTCCTGCAGAAATGTCCCTTGTCTCGCTAGACCCAGCTGCCTGATAACACTAAGAAGTACAGGCAGTGGGTGACCATCAATGGCCATAGGGTGGAAGCTCTCAGAGACACTTGGGCTAGTGTGACAGCTGTCAATTGCCGGCAGGTGTCCAGAGAGCATGTTATCCCCCATGCATTCTTCCCTGTAGTTGATGCGGACAACTCGCAGAGCCAGTGTGAGGTGGCTCCAGTTCCCTTTGAGTGGGGGGGGGTCTCAGCTACTCTTCAAGTAGCTGTGAGGCCAGCCATGCCTGTTGATTGTCTGTTGGGCAATGATTTAGAGAGCTCCCCTTGGGCTAAGGTGGAGAGAAGGTCTCATCTGGAGATGTTGGGTCTGCCTGAGTGGGCGTGTGTGACCACTCGGTCTATGGCAGCCAGTAAGAGTGTTGAAGAGGTTCTGGAGCCTGAAAATATGGCCCAGACCCCTGCCTTAAAGAGAAGAGGTAGGGGGCACGGGAAACCGGCCCCCATAGTTCCCACGGTCCAGGAGGAGGCAGACCTTGAGGGGGATGCCCTGGAGCCTACAGGGGAACAAGTGGCCGAACTGGGGGACCTGCCTGAGCTGACCCATTGGCAGAAAGAAGGAGGCCCCTCCAGGGAGGAATTTTGTGAGGAGCAGAAGAAGTGCCCTTCTCTTGTGGGTTTACAGCAACAGGCCACAAACCAGGCAGCAGGTGATCAGTCTGGATCACATTGGATCTACTGGGAGAACGACCTCCTGTATAGCGAGCCTAAGGTTGCTGAGCCTGGGTCAGCCCATGTGCTGGTGGTACCCCAGCGCTTCAGAGCCTTCCTACTGGGTTTGGCTCATGATGTGGCTTTAGCTGGACATCTGGGGCAGAGCAAGACCTTTGAAAGGCTTGTCACCCACTTTTATTGGCCCCAGATGCGCACGAGTTCAGATACTCATTGTAGGACTTGTCAAACTTGCCAGGCAAGTGGGAAAAGTGGGAGGAAGCACAAGGCTCCTCTCCAACCTTTCCCTGTAGTCAGTACCCCCTTTGAACGGGTGGGCATTGACATTGTGGGGCCACTGGACCCCAAGACACCCATGGGCAACAGGTTTATCCTGGTCTTGGTGGACCATGCTACCAGGTACCCGGAAGCCATCCCTCTCAGGACAGTGACGGCCCCCGTGGTGGGACGTGCACTGACGGGGATTTTCTCCCGTGTGGGGTTCCCCAGAGAGGTGGTGTCAGACCGTGGTACAAACTTCATATCAAATTATATGAAGTCCCTGTGGCAGGAGTGCGGTGTTACATACAAGTTCACCACTCCTTACCACCCCCAAGGTAATGGGCTGGTTGAGAGATTCAACCGGACCCTCAAAGGCATGATAATGGGTCTTGAGGAACCTATGAGGCATAAGTGGGACGTCCTCTTGCCATGCCTTCTTTTTGCTTTTGCTTACCGTGAGTACCGAGAAGTCCTTAGGGTTCAGTCCCTTTGAACTGCTGTATGGTCACCCGGTAAGAGGAGCTTTGAGTCTGGTCAAGGAAGGCTGGGAGCAATCTCCCAGGAAACCTCCCAGGATGTATACAGTTACATGCTGGCCTTCAGGAACCAGACTAGGCGATTCAGACAACTCGCTCAGGCGAATCTGGAAGCCAGCCAGGAGGAAATGAAGCGGTGGTACGATCAGAATGCCACTCTTATTGAGCTTCAACCTGGGCAGAAAGTTTGGGTCATGGCCCCTGTAGAGCCCTGGGCGCTCCAGGACAGGTGGACCGGACCATTTGAGGTGGTGGAGCGCAAGAGTGATGTCACCTACCTGGTGAACTTGCGGTCTCCTAGGAACCCTTTGCGGGTCCTGCATGTTAACCGCCTGAAGCCCCACTTAGAAAGATCCGGTGTGGGCATGCTCCTAGCAACAGATGATGGAATGGAGGAGGAGACCGAGCCTCTTCCTGACCTCCTGTCTGCAACAGAGCAAGATGGGTCAGTGGATGGTGTCAGCCTCTCTGCCACACTGACCCCTGAACAGCAGCAAGATTGTCGCCAATTGTTGGGACAATTCTATGATTTGTTCTCCCTGGTTCCTGGTGTCACTGAGTGGTGCGTCCATGACGTGGATACTGGGGACAGTCCTCCTGTGAAGCACAAGGCTTACAGAGTGACTGACAGGGTCAGAGCTCACATCAAGGAGGAGGTCTCCAAGATGTTTGCCTTAGGGGTGATTGAGTCCTCTCACAGCCCTTGGGCCAGCCAAGTGGTCTTGGTCCCAAAAGCTGCTGCGCCTGGTGCCACACCCGAACTCCGGTTCTGTGTGGACTACCGAGGACTCAATTCAGTCACCAGGACTGACGCGCACCCCATCCCCAGAGCTGATGAGCTCATTGATCGGTTGGGGGCTGCCCGGTACCTCAGCACGTTTGATTTAACGTCTGGGTACTGGCAGATCGCCTGAACTGATGGGGCCAAAGAGAGGTCAGCATTCTCCACACCAGATGGGCACTACCAATTCCGGGTTATGCCCTTTGGGATGAAGAATGCCCCTGCCACCTTTCAGAGGTTAGTCAACCAGGTGTTGGTTGGACTGGAGGATTTCAGTGCCGCCTACCTGGATGACATTGCAGTGTTCAGCGCCAGTTGGGAAGAACACCTGCGCCACCTCTGGGAAGTGTTGATGGCACTGCGAAAGGCAGGCCTCACGATCAAGGCGAGTAAGTGCCAGATCGGGCAGGGTTCTGTGGTGTACTTGGGGCACCAGGTAGGGAGCGGCCAGGTGGCGCCCCTACAACCCAAGATTGATACCATCCTGGCATGGGAACCCCCCAAGACCCAGACACAGGTGAGAGCCTTTTTAGGACTCACAGGGTACTACAGGAGGTTTGTCAAGGGGTATGGCAACATTGTTGCACCCTTGACTGAGCTGACTTCCAGGAAGCAGCCCAAGAAAGTGAACTGGACTGACACCTGTCAGAAGGCTTTTGACGCCCTGAAGACTGCCATGTGCACATCACCCGTGCTTCAGGTGCCCAACTTCTCAAAGGAATTCATTGTCCAAACAGACACTTCAGAGCATGGTGTGGGGGCTGTTCTATCACAGATTAATGAGGAGGGCCTAGACCAACCTGTAGCCTTCATCAGTAGGAGGTTACTTCCACGGGAACAGAGGTGGAGTGCAATTGAGCGTGAGGCATTTGCTGTGGTCTGGGCATTGAAGAAGTTGAGACCTTACCTGTTTGGGACTCACTTCTGGGTTCAGATAGACCACAGGCCCCTCAGATGGTTGATGCAGATGAGGGGTGAGAATCCAAAGCTGTTGAGGTGGTCCATTTCCCTAGAGGGAATGGACTTCACGGTGGAACACCGCCCTGGTACAGAACACGCCAATGCTGATGGTCTGTCCAGATTTTTCCGCCTTAGTGAAAAGAACTCCCAAGGGGTTGGGTAGTCTTCCCCACATTTCAGCTGGAGGGGACATGTGTTAGACCTGGTACCATTGCCGTGAGTCTCCCTTCCATTTTTTCACTGATTGCCTCCTCTGTTTTTGATATGTTTTGCTGGTTTAGATGCTTTGGGCACTGTGCCACTGCTATTCAGTGCCACAGTGCAAGTGCTCCCTATGGTAAATTCATGCATTGATTAGTAATTCCATGATTGGATTATTTGATTTACCTGTCAGACCTTAGTATAGTGCACCATGTGTGCCCAGGACCTGTAAATCAAATGCTGCTGGTGGGCTTGCAGCACTGGTTGTGCCACCCACAGAAGCAGCTTGTAAAGTGTGTCTCAGGCCTGCCATTGCAGAGCCTGTGTGCAGTCTGGGACTGCCATGTCGACTTGGCAAGTGCACCCACTTGCCAGTTCCTAAACCTTCCCTTTTCTACATATCAGTCACCCCTAAGGTAGGCCCAAGGGCAGGGTGCATTGTATGTAAAAGGTAGGACATGCCCTGATGCGTGTAGCATGTCCTGATAGTGAATTACAGCCAATTTCGTTTTTCACTATTGCAAGGCTACCTGTCTCCATAGGCCAGAATGGGCAGCTTGATTATAACATCTTATAATCCTAACTGACCCAGGGAACATGGTAGAAATTCGAATTTAGTATGCCTGAACTCAGAATGATAAAATACATCTTTTAGTGAAGTTGGTTTTAACATTCTGTGTTTGAAAATACCACTTTTAGAAAGTAGGTATTTTCTTGCCTAACCATCCAGCCTGCCTCTGCTAGGTTGTGTATTGTATGTCTGGTTTTGTGAGTGACAGGTGCTGGGGGGCTCCATGAGACAGGGTGAGGCAGCACTAGGCTGAATAGACCTATCTGCATGAGGAGTAGTGGGAGGAGTAGCACCTGGGCCTGAATAGGGATGTGCCTGCCTTCCACAATGCTGGCTCCACCTCCTGTGGTGTGTCTGATGACCCTGGCCCACACTGACAAAGGAAGAAGTTGTGCACTGGCAGAATGCACCCAGAACTGGTTTGCACTAGGTACAGGACCCTCTGCCTTCAGAGGACAAAGGATTTATGGGTATAAAAAGGGGGGTCCAGACCCCAGAACTTTAGATCACTTCTGGAACAATAAGACGAACCTTTGCCAAGCAGAAGAACCAAGGAAGCTGCAGGAGTTTGGACTGCCCCTCTGCCAGTGTGCTGTTTACTGGGTTGGCCTGCAGTGGTCTTCATTGCCAAGGAAAGGAGAAGGAACGTTCAAAGAACTTTCATCATCTTGCAGAATATTTCTCCAAGGGCTTGAACTAGAGCTTGCCTCCCGCTGAAGTCTCAGGGCTACAAGACTTCACCACCAGCTCCCTCCTGAATTCCCTTGCTGGGGATTCTGTCTGCAGAAGCCTGCGTGTCGCTGGGAGCTGGAAGCGCGACTCAATGAGAAGAAGCGTGTCGCTGTCGCAGCTGTTGCCGTCGCATCGCCGGAGAAGCGTGTCGCCGCTGCAGAGGCCGCCGCAGCATTACCAGAGAAGCGTGTCTTTGTCGCAGCTGCCTGCCGTCGCAGCTGCCTGCCGTCGCATCACCGGGGAAGCGTGTCACCACCGCAAGGGTCGCCGTCGCATCACCCGAGAAGCGTGTCGCCGTCGCAGCTGCCTGCCGTTGCATCACCAGAGAGGCGTGTCGCAGGGCCTGTCGCGGCTCCAAAGGTACAGAGTTAGCCGCATGGCCATCGGGCGTGCACACATCATCTTCACGTCGTCGCAATGCCTCAAGGGCACACTCTCATCGCATCGGATCGTCGCATCGCATCGAGGCGCCTGCTTGCCGCATCGCCTTCCCTGCGGACCCTTTGTTTGTTTTGCATTACGCATCCAAGGTACTTTTGTGAGAAACGTGTCGCATTTATCATCATCTTGAACTAAGTTACTTCTACCATCTTTAAGTCTATTTTAAGTACAGTATTGTGGATTTTTGTCGTTTGTGGTCTTGTGTTAAGTCTATATAAAGAATACTTATTTTTATAAAACCTGTGTGGTGTCCATCTGTAGTGTTTTCACTGTATTACTGTATGTGTTCACAAATGCTTAACACACTGCCTCTGAGATAAGCCTGTCTGCTTGTGCCAAGCTACCAGGGGGTGAGCAGGGGGTATCCAGGAGTGTAATCCCCTTTCCCTGACTTAGAAGCAAGGGTCCCTATTTGGACAAAGGTGTATACCATTGCCAACTAGAGACCCCCAGTTCTAACAGCATGTCACAGAAAAATATGATTTTTATTAGTGCAAAGAAAATGTACTATTGGCCCTCATTCACTGTAACCTGGGGACAGTATTTAAAGAATAAAGAATGGGAAAAAAGCACTGAAAATGTAAAGCATGAGCTCATCAACCCTGGCACTGAAGTTTACTTCTTTTTAGGCAGATGTCCAAGTGTGATAAGGCAAAATGTCGCCTCTCACTGCACAAGGCAGACATGGATGAAGTGGGCTGACCCATTGCTCCATTCTCTATGCTGCAGCGGCGAGAAGCAAAATGTGTATGACTGCTTAACAGACAGATGAAGAATGTTGACCCAAAGCCATTTTATGCATTATTATTTTGTTTTTTATATTTATGATTTTTTCATTACATGAGGATGGTGAAACAGTTACCTCCATGCTTGGCAAGTGTGATAGTTCCTTACAAGTAATTATAAATCAAAACTTGTTAACAGACATAAGGACCAGATTAAGCCAATAGCGTAGCTCATATTTAATATATGATCTATATGGATAAATAGCATTGAGATCACTGATATTTTATTTTTAAATATATTTCTTGTGATTCTCTTGTGATTTATCAATACATTTTCTCCCACTGGTATTTTGATGCATCGAATTCCACGACTGCCTTCACGTAGATCTTGACGTAAAGCACCCAACAGAAGATATTTGATTAATTACGAGATGTTCAGCAGTGTTCTTTGTCTCTGGCTGATCACAGAACAGTTCTCTTCTTGGGTGCTGTGTTTCATCTTGTTTAAGCAACATAGTAAGTGATAACCCTCATCTACATCCTTGCTTTTGGTTGCTTTGTATATTTGTTATGTCTTGCTTGACTAATTTTCACCATTTGCTGTGTCCAGAGGAGGATTGCTTTTTCATGCTATTAGCTGTTGTATCATTCTACCTCCTGTGGATTACTTGCATTACTATTTTGCAATTCAAAAGTACACGGAATCATCATACATCACATTATTGCCAGAAATTCATCATATACATTGAATATTTTTAATGATTTAATCAAGACTCCCATTTTTCTTTCTGGAGGATTTCATATACGCCAATAAACAAGCCTTAGCAAAGCCCACAGATCTGTCATTAAAATGCAAACACAGGAATGCCCACATGCTGTTTGTATATGGTTGCACATTAAAGCCAGTCCTAATGGCTTTGACAAGGCTTGTTCTATTACCGGTTTGCTATGACAGAGATCTTAATTAGATGCTGTATATCTCCTGTCCTAATTCGATAATCTTTGCTTCATCCTCACCGTCTCCCTGCTTGTACATATTATTTCGGGACAGATTAATAATGTCTCAGGCCGTCACCTGTATGTTTGGCATTTCAGTTTGCCTGTTTTTTCTAAGGGAATTTTTAAGAAGCAATATTAACTTGTGTGTTCGTTATATTCCGCCAACTAACCCCTTTAATATGAGTTTTACAAATCACCCGGGGAAAAGGAGGTCCTGTCCTCCTCTGACTTAATATTAAAAGCCTCAGAGGGTTTCTTTTTTCTGCAAGCGATGTAGTTATTTTCTTCCCTTTCCTTAATGCCTTCGTTTTGTCACTCTTTCACCGCAGGATGTCTTGCCCACACTGGGCGCGCTCCTGCAGCTTGTCTTACCTCCCAAAATAGAACTGTTTGTTGATGATTTCCATAGCGTTACATTCTACCTTCATCTGTCAGCCCGGCTCCAAGGACGGATTTTATTCCTTCCTCAACACAGAGAAGACAGAGAACTTTCTTACAGTGGCTTTGAGAAGAGGCGCGAGGGCACTGTAGCCCTTGAAAATGAAGCTCTTTTAGCCAATTATTACCTCTTCATTCGTCTTCCTTGTCCTGGCCCTTACCTCAGGAACTTGGACTGTGATGAGAAAGATCAGAATTCAAAATAATATTAATTACTGGTACGTAACCGAGCGATTACCTCCTGGTTGCTCTTTTGTGTCCCAGTCCTTACCTCTGGAACTTGGGGGCTGTAGTGATCTGCTGATCACTGGTCTAGTTGTTTTAGCACCAGCCACTCCTCAAGGGCTGGCTTACACCCCACCCCACACCCATCCAGCACAGGCGTCACTGGACATGTGACCCTGCCAATAAAAGGGGCCGGGCGCACATGCCCTGGGCCAGTTCTACCAACCAAGTATTCTGTCTGTGTGTCATCATTATTAGTGCATGAGGGCCTAGGGCCCTGCACCATTACATTGGCGATGAGCGGGCCAATCCCGCTTGTGCCAGTGGCGTAACACAGGCCCCCGCAGCCCCCGCGGTGTGGGGGGCCCCCAAGCTGCAGGGGGCCCCCTCAGCACTGTACTCTGGCCGGGGAGCTCCCGATTGAGTCCGGAGGGAGCCCCTCCAAGTACTTTGCAGGGGGGCCCCCTCAAGCTTCGTTACACCAGTGGCTTGTGCAGCCGCCTTGTTCGGTGGTTGAAGGGGGAAAGTGTGCTGCCTGTGTCGAGGGCACCCCCTGCAGCAAGTGGAAAAATCATCGGAGTGCCCGCAGGGCGTGTGAAGAGCCCCCGGGTGAAGGTGAGGCGGTGGAAGCCCACCCCGCATCTGAAGAGCCTGCTGCCCATCCGTCTGGCGAGATGTAAAGCCCCGTGATGGCAGAGGAAAATGCGTGCGAGGCCGGACTGCTGAGACGCCGGCCGCCGCTGCAGACTGCCACGAGGCGAGAGATGCCTGAGCAGACATCGGGCGGAAGGTGAGCCCTGAGTGCGGGACATCGGGGCCAGCGGAGAGAGCCGGTGGAGGGAAGGAGGGAGAGGGGAGTAGCTGCCCACTTCCCCCACCCCCGCGAAGAAGAACACTTCCACATAACCAAGCCTGCAGGCTCCGGTAGCAGCGCCAACCACACTCCCACCCCCACGCAGCTTGTGAGGTGAGAGGCTGCTGCGGAGGGGCGGGAGAGCGTGACAGAGCAATGCAGCCAAGAAAATTATGTGAAGAAGGCAAAAAAAAACACTGTACCTGTGGCAGTTTCCGGTGGGGCGAGTAAGTGGTACCCCTGGAATCCTCTCACCGTTGTGCTGGGCGCCGATGAGGCACTGTGACCGTTGAGAAGGACAGCGGCCTCGCAGCGTCAGGAATATGCGGGGGGAGCATGAAGTAGCTGGCGCCATCTGGGGGTTGCTCGCGGCACTGCAGAATGTGAGGCCCGTGAAATGAGGCGGTAGGTGGCACAGACAAGGTAGGGCGCAGTGAGACAGTATTGCCCTCCCCACAGTGAGACACTCCTGAGAACGGGTGAGACCCGAGAAAAAAAAAAAAAAGAGTAAAGTACTTACCTGGTGAGGGGAGGAAGATGGATCAGCGTGGCAGCACCTGTTCTGGCAGTGGCCTACCTTGAGACGGGTCCTGTGAGGCCGGGGTGGGTAATCAGTCCGGCGGGGTCGGGGCAAACTTTGAGATTCTTGACAAGTGAGTACACGAGGCCCGCAGCGTTGGGAAGCTGCCGGGACCTTTGAAATTAAAGCGGCAGCGCCACCTAGTGGTCGTTTGTGGTACCGAACTTTTGCATAGCAGCATTATCACGGACAGACCTGCAGCATAGATAGACTGCTGTGGCCTACGATCAGAGGTGCAGCCAAATCCGTGAATTTCCTGGAAAAATAAATGTATATATATATACACATGAAGATTCAAAGAAAGAAAGGAACACCGATACACAAGAGACAGTGTAAGGGGCAAGCACATCAGCTCTGGGGCAGCTGCTGCTGAGAAAAGCGGTTGGTGGAAGATGGACATTGCCTTGACTAGGAGTGGCAGACCCCCCCATCCCCTAAGTCTCAGTTTTGCTGGGGGTGAAGAAAGGAGTAATCCGCAAGCGAGAATGCAAGGGGATCTGAAGAAGACAGGCTGCCAGGGAGAGTGTAAGTTGTAGTGGTGCCTACTAGCCAGAGGTAGTCACTACAGCAGGGAAGAGCTTCTGTTACAAAGTCAAAGGCAAACAGCAGGAGGAAAGCTGAAGTGGCAAATGGGGGAAGAATAAATAGCTGGCAAGAAATAACAAAATAGTCCCAGGCTGCGAGATTACTGAGAGATGGAGAAACGCGCGTCCAGTGGAAGACGTGGGGGTGCAAGCCACCCAAAGCTGGAGTACAATCAGCCGAAGGATGGAGAGCGCACGGAGAGGAGTTGCGCCGAAGATCGCACCCTAGACAATGGCGGCACGGGCTAGAGCCTGAAAGCGAAGATAACCTGCGAGTGGTCAGAGAGCAGTGACCTGAGAAGAGGTCCAAGAAGTGGCAACTGGAGCAGAGGTCCAAGAAGCGGCGACCTGAGAAGAGGTCGGTGAAGCGGCGACCTGAGAAGAGGTCGGTGAAGCGGCAACCTGAGAAGAAGTCGGTGGAGCCGTGACCTGAGAAGAGGTCGGTGAAGCAGTGACCTGAGAAGAGGTCGGAGTGCTGATGACCAAAGGAGAGGTCAGAGTGACAGTGACCAACGAAGAGGTCAGAGAAGAAAACTTGGAATAAAAGAATGAAGAATGAGAATGAGTATTGACAAGAAGAAGGTCGCGATGACAGGTCTGGTCACCGAAGGAAGTGAATGCATTGTCCTAGGGGTAGGACAGGACAGGGAGACCCGTGTGAAGTGCACGTCACACGGAGAGGCCTGGTCAGTGTAGGCGAGCAAGAAGATGGGACTAGACCGCGTTGCGAAGCGAAAGAACAAGAAGGAGGAATTTGAGTGGCATGACGCCACCGCGAAGAAAGGCAGAAGAAATCTCAACAAGAATAAAGAAGACGAGAGGAGTGTGTGATCTGCCAACTCACACACCAGAAGGCAAAGGTGACAAGTGCAAGAACATAGGAGCACATGGAGCACAGTACCTGGAGAACATCGGTGGCACTTGGAAGAAACTACTTATTCACGAGTCTTCAGAACACCTGGTGATTGCAGAGGCGAGCAGGCCGGACCATTCATAACATCCACCTTTGGGGTCGCACGGGAGACTGGACGGTGAGACTGCTCGGACGTCCGGAAGAAGAGGATGTGACCACTCCACACCGGACCGTGGCGACCCAGGGGCAAAGGCCTCAGGGACGCTGGTGAGAGCGGGTCCCGCCACGAGAGAGGGGTCTACAGCCGCTCTTCCGCAAGTCCCAGGATGAAGAAGATCTCGTGCTAAATGGCAGGAGCCAACAACTACCCTTCAGGTGGAGCTAAGGACATGAAGGTGGGACTTGTAGCGCTTCCTTCACACATCCCGAGGGTTGCGTTGGAGCGACACAGCGAAGGGCACAAGTCCAGTGGAAACCTGGTGAGGAGGGCCTCCAGGACATCCTGTGAGAGGGGAACACCTGCGAGAGGGGTATCCTAGTGAGAGGGATGTCTTGCAACTACTCCACCATTTGTAGAGAGAAGCAATGCTGCCTGTGTGGAGAAACCACGACAACCAGGACTAATTGGTGGAAAGTAACATGCATCCGATCCACCATCACTCTACCTGTTTCGTCACCACGAGAGCGATGCCGAGAAAGACAGTGAGGACAACTTCCATGCACAGAGTCGAAAGAAGACCGGACCCGCAGAGCACCTATGAACTGTGCCAAATAGAACTGGTGGTCTCAGCTGCTGTTGTGCCATCGACTTTGGTTTTCAATCAGCTAAAGAGACTCAGTGGAAGTTTCTGTTGTCTTGTTTTATTTTTGTTATATTCTCTCCCACAGGTTGGACTTTACTGTTTCCAGTTTGAATAAAGTTTGGGAGGGATGTAGTGATCTGCTGATCACTGGTCTAGTTGTTTTAGCACCAGCCACTCCCTGAGGGCTGGCTTACACCCCACCCCACACCCATCCAGCACAGGCGTCACTGGACATGTGACCCGGCCAATAAAAGGGGCCTGGCGCACGTGCCCTGGGCCAGTTCTACCAACCAAGTATTGTGTCTGTGTGTCATCATTATTAGTGCATGAGGGCCTAGGGCCCTGCACCATTACAGGGGCTTATTTATGAGAGCCCTGCAGCACTTTTGTGCAACGTAAAGTGGTACATGCATGACGTAGGGCTCTAATTCAGATTTATGAAGCCACACAAACCCACCCTGCATGGTTTTGATTAGCCTCATAAATCTTGAGTAAGGCAATGCAGCGCATATCGCTGCGTCGCCTTACTCTGCGACCGGGAGGCGTTCCATGGGTGATGCAGCGGGTTTTCCCATGCAACACCCATGGATTTTGACGCTGCCCAGGTTTACAAAATCATGTAAACCTGGGGAAGCGCAAAATCCGTACGCCTCCCGAGATAAGGCGTAACGAGGAGAAATAACTTTATTTCTCCTCATTTTTTCCTCTTTCTATGTGTGCTGCATTCGGCAGCACACTTTGAAAGAGGAAAACGCCTGTTAGGATTGTTTCTGTGCAGGAGGGTTCCCCTTCCTGCACAAAAACAATCCTGGATGCAGCGGAGGCACCCTTGCACCATGGTGCAAGGGTGCCTACATTGACGCTAGGCTGCCGAAATGGCATCAGTGCAGGCAGAAAGGACTGTAATGCACCGTATTGCATAAATGCGGTGCATTCCTACCTTTTCACTTTGGCGTAGGGGAGCGCAGCAAGGTGACTTTCTGCGCTGCCCTATGTAAAAACCCGTAACGTGAATGAAGAGAACTAAATGTAAGACTTTGTTAATCCCTCAAATCAAGCTTATTAAAATAAAATTGATCACAATTCATAGTTCTTCTCAATTCAAAATTCAAGAAACACCTTGCGCATCCTAAATTTTAATTATACACAATTAGCATAAAACAAGTTTGTGATGTAACTAAATAAACCTGAGGAAGCTTCTTATATGGGAGGTTAAATCGCTTGTTGGTGTACGGTTGCCATGGAGAACACTGGCTGGAAAAATACAATATGGCGAGTAGAGAGGACAAAATTTGCATTATTGTGATGACCTCTCAAAGATCACCTGAACACCAACGATGTGCCCGTGGTCAGAATAGATAGTGAACATGAATGGAAATCGTCAGACAAGTCATAACATTCCAGGAGATGCCATGTTGAAACTGGAGACCCAGGACCTGTTCTGTGACCAGGATTGCAGAAGTATCTGGTGTCAAGTGGGCCTCCTACCTCCCCCACCGCACTCAGTGGGGCAGGTTGGTGAAAATCCCTCCTTGATAAACCCCCTACAAAGGGAATGAGACACTGCTGGTGCCTGTATTGCTAGGTGGCGCCGTGGCCCGAGCTGGAGGGCTGTTCCCCTCCTGAAAACAAATTAGGCAGTTATAATTGTGGCAGAGGGTGAATTCCTGCGCAGGGGTCTCCGTTTTTTGGCAGTTACTGAGCATTATTCCATTGCTGTTTTTTTGTGCCAAATGGAAAATTGCAATGACATTTATATAGGCTTTGCGATCAAATCTCTCACTAAACTCTACACAGTCAAAAACAATGTTGGCTATTCGCAATTTGACATGGAATTACATGGCCTCTTCCTACCAGGACTAAATTACCTCCACTGGCTCCTAGTAAAAAGAAAGCTCAAACTTTAAATCACTTCGGCCCAGATTTATGTACCTCTCATACAAAGCAGAGCAGCACTCAAAGTTACTGCACTTCATTGTACGACAGGGAGAGAGCAGGAAAGCACCTTATCTACAGAGATATGGCACTCTCTTCCCCTCTCCATAGCGCCGGGGCACAATCAGGCTGCTGAGCGCCACACACACACACCTTTGCACATTGGTACAAAAGTGTTAGCGTAAGTCTAGCATGTTTTGTACTGGAAAGCTACTCTTCCAGTATGAAATACTATGCTTAGACTAACTTTAAAGCTTTTCCTACTTTGTGTGTGTGCTGTAGAGTGCAGCACACATGCAAAGTGGAAAAAGTTAGGGGAAATAAAAGCATTTCTTCTTTTTAACGCCTGTTTTCAAGAGGCGTTAAGTTTTGGTGCAAAATTCTGTTTCTTATTGTTAGTAGATAGGGTTTTGTGTCAAAAAGCATGGGGGGTTACACAGGGACGCCCATGTACCAACCATGGAACACCCTCTTGATGCAAAATAATGCAAGGTGGCACTTTGCGCTGGTTTGTGTTACTTATTTTTATCAACCAATGTAAATACCAAGGCAACGCAAAATCTTTGCAAATCTTGCCCAGAGTCTCAACTGCAAAGCATTACGTGGCAGCTCGCTAAATTATTTTGCTAAGTTGTTTTTCCTCTTACAGAATTTTAAGGTTCACCAATCGAAATCTACTATTTTACTGATGAGATACAAATTCGGAGGAAGGTAGTTTCTCCTAGTGAAACTCTCTGCCAATGTAGCATAGACTGGCATATTAGTATCTCAAAATTAGTAGGTCCCTAAGAAAAACCCTCTTTAACCAGGCATTCTTAGTTTAGGTCAGCTCACAACCATAGTCTTATTTTGAGTCACCAACCTGACAGTGAGAATCCCTGAAACTGGTCTTATTCTCATCCTCCCAGGCTGCCCCGGACTTTTTTGTTCATCACCAAGTCCGTCTCACCATTATTTTCTTTTGCATATACAAAGACAGGTGCTTTCACCAGCAGGTTCAATCCGTCTCTTGGCCAATTGTCCGGCTGATCGAAATCCAGCATTACAGACTATTCTAATCCTAAATGCTTCCTTATCCCAAAGCACTCTGACTATCAAAAGAAATGTTGTAGTGCTTTACAAGCTTCCTGTTATAATTGGCTTTTTCAGCGGGTTTACCCCCAGACGTTTTGCTTTTTGACCTCCTGTTTTTGACCTTGTTTTTGTTGGTTTTAGGACTTTGGGCACTTTACTACTGCTATTCACTGCTAAAGTGCATATGCTCTCCATGTAAATTGTGTTTATGGATTGGTGTTTCCATGATTGGTTTATCTGATTTACTACTAAGTACCTAGTAATGTGCACGTGTGCCCAGGGCCTGTAAATCAAATGCTGCTAGTGGGCCTGCAGCACTGATTGTGCCACCCACATAGGCAGCCTTTCAAAGGTGTCTCAGACCTGCCACTACAGTGTCTGTGTGCAGTTTTTACTGCCATGTTGAACTGGCAAGTGCACCCACTTGCCAGGCCCAAACCTTCTCTTTTCTTACATGTAAGGCACCACTCAGGTAGGCCCAAGGTACCCCCATGGGCAGCATGCAGTGTATGTGAAACGTAGGACATGTGCTGGTGTGTTTCACATGTCCTGATAGTGAAAGACTGTGTATTTCGTTTTTCACTATTGCAAGGCTATCTATCCTATAGGCTGACATGGGAGTTCCTTTGTAACATCTTACAAGCATAACTTTCCATTGGGACAAGATAGAGAAATGGAGTTTAGGCTTCCTGAACTCAGGGTTTAAAAATACATCTTTTAGTAAAGATGATTTTGATATTGTGTGTTTGAAAATACCACTTTTAGAAAGTGGGTATTTTCGTGTCTAACCATCCTGTGTGCCTCTGCCTTTTGCGTATTCCTTGTCTGGGTTTAGAGTGACAGGAGCAGGGGATGTGCATTCACACTAGACAGATACAAGGAGGGGGGTTGAGGTATGTCCTGCCATTTCTGGGTGATTTATAGCCAGTCTGAATAGACCTGGCTGCATTTAGAGTAGTGGAAGGAGTTGTTGCTTGCACCTGAATGGACTGTGTCTGTCTTCCACAATGCTGTCTCCACCCCCTGGTGTGAGCCTGGACAGAGCCAGGCAGAACTGAATTATGTATGCTAGTGGAACTTTGTTTGTGCCAACTTCAAAGGGAAATGTGGTATACGTATTGGAGTCCTGACCCCAGAACTTTAGATTACTGCTGGACTAAGGAACCTGCCAGGAAGAAGAGCTGTGAGGAGAGACTACTACTTTGCTGTGTGCTTTGCTTGGTTGGCCTGTTATGAAGAACAAGGGAACCCAAATAAGGTTGGTCAGGGACCTTGGGTAATCAATTATTTCTAAAGACAGTGGTCCCTAGACAAGGATTAATGAGAGCAAACAATAAATATAGACCCAATCAGTACTATATTTTACAGCTGTCCAGCCGGACAGGTGTTTTTAATATATAGTTGCTTAAATATACACAAAATTCAGCAAGCAACAAATAAAGTGGGACACAAGCCTGTATCCAACTTAGTGGGAAGGACGTACAACATGAAACAAAAAGCCTCAGGCAGCGTAAATTGTTTGTATAAGACACATTTTGGTAGGACAAACAAATTATAGTGGAAACACCATTACACATAATAAGTATTAAATAAAGAGGTGTATATGGCGTACAACAAGTCGACGGCGTTTCGATCCTTACAAAAGATATAGGATCATCATCAGGACATTAACAATGGTATGCCTGTATACATTTTGCCTAGATCCAGGTCAGAGTGACTTGGAGGAGGTTTGTTTCAGGCGAAGACCGAGTAGAAGTCCAGGCCAAGTACAAGGAGAGTAAAGGATGCAGACAGCCGCGGTCTGTGCAGTTGGATGCTGGGTCAGAGTCGACCTAATAAAGGCTGTAACAGCTTAAAGGAGGCGTTTGAAATGTTCGCGCCATGGAGCGGTCTCGAAATCAGAGTGGCCTATTGCAGTGGGCTGCTGTATATCAGGGACGGCAAGCCAGTAACCTGTGAGCCGCGTCTGCGGTCTCTAGTGACAAGGAATGAGGTCGAGGCCAATAGAAGTGGCAGCCTGAAAAACTTAATTCATGCATCCGGTTTCAAAACGATCCCTCCATCAAAGTTTGGGTCCCAAGACTCCACCGCTCGGCCAGTGCCTTCAATGCGGTACCCAGCTCCAAGCCTGGGTAGCAATCCTAGGTTGAGACCAAGACTTGTGGTGGAGGATCTAAAGTCCCTGCCAAAGGAATCTCTGCTCCGAGTGCTGAACTTTTCACTTCACCTTTGCCACTCTCTCGTTTGCATTGTCTGTCCAAGCTTGGGGGCACGCCTGCCTTATACTCAAAAAAGAAAATGCGGAATGCTTGCGTGCTGCCCAATCGCTGGTGGTCTTGGGCAGTGAAAGGACTGGACTATGGTTTCTGCAACCTAAGTATCTCCAAGGGCTTGATGTAGAGCTTGCCTCCTGTTGGAAGTCTCAGGGAAAGCAAAGACTTCAACATCTTCTGGGTACCAGCTTCTGGAACTGGATGTTTTAGCTGCCACAGAGGAGAAAAGGTGACCTGATGCCGTCAATGACGCTGCTGCCGACTCCGTGACCTGAAGGCACCACAGAGGGCACCGCCACACTTCGCACCGCAACCCTGGTCTCACCGACACCGCCGTCCGACGCTGCCACCGAGCCGTTGCTTGCACTATGACCTGTGGGCACTGCACTTCGCACCACCTTGCTTCACACCGCCGCCCTGGGTATCCCTGATGAGGCCATGATGCCGTCACCGACACCGCTGCCTGCACCGCGACCTGTGGACACCGCTCGTGGAGAACACGGAACACCGTCTCACTTCACACCGCAGCTCTGGTCTCACCGACAACAACGCTCCAAACTGACATCAGCGTCGCTGCCTGCACCGTGATTTGGGGGCACCGCTCGTAGGTTACTCGCGCACCACCCCATCCCACACCGCAGTCTTGGCCCACTGATGTCAGCGTCATCATCAACTGACGCCGCTGCTTGTACCGCGACCTGTGTGCCCGGCACAGCACATTGCCCATCTCGCAACGCAGCCTAGCCTTGTGTCTACCAACGACAGCACTTCAGCAATGACAACCCGCTGCTTGCACCGTGACATGTCAGCATCACAACTAGCACCACCCCACTTTGCACCGTAGCCCTGGTCTCAACGACACCGCTGGACAACTGTCACGAGACGCTGCCTGCACCGCAACCTGAGGGCACCGCACGTCTCACTGCTCTGCTTCACACCGCAGCCCCAACGCCTGCCGACACCGGAGCTCCTGACTTCAAACTCACAGAGTTTGACCTGCAACGTGTGTGACTTCAAGGGCCCGACAACTCTTGCACCGACGTCCAGAACCGACTCCTGCCGACGACGCTCCTCTGGAGCTCACCGCAAGTGTCCGACGCCCTGCATCTCCAAAGGTACTGATTTACCGGTCTCCCCGATACCGTAGCTGGCCCGCGACCGGCTGGAACTGTTGGATTTGTTTGTTCACGATGCCGTGATAGCCCCGGACGGATCTATCGACTTCAAGGAAATGCGTTTAAAGTCTATTTTTGCTTTATTCATATTTTGATCACTGTATGTTGGATTTTTATTGTTTTGGTCTTGTTTTACACAGATAAATATTGGATATTTTTGTAAATCTGGTTTGATGTCCTTTTGTAGTATTTCACTGTATTACTACTGGTTATGTGCAAATGCTTTACACACTGGAATAAGTCTGACTGGTCATGCCAAGCTACCAAGGGGGTAAGCAGGAAATATTTTAGACGTGTAATCCCCTTACCCTTACTAGAGTGGTGGATTCTGCCTGGCTTAGGTGCATACCCTAGCCAACCAGAAAATCCATTTCTTGCACTTCCCAAATAAATTAAAATACATTTTCAAATACAAACGTAGTGTTGGAAACCTGAATTTTGTGTTTGTGTCCTCGTTTTAATTATAGCGAGGTTCTGATCTGTGGCCTCCTGGTCACTGACAAGCTGACCTCTGATCCAGTACTTTTAAACCACTGCAGGAAGTGCAGAAGTGTGGATTTGCTCTGAGGGGGTCTCCTGCAGGCAAAGAGGGGTTTCTTAATTTCACTGCACTGAGATATCCCATGGTGTAATACATGCACTGAATTCACAGTCAGATATTAACGTTTTCTGAATTCACCTGTATCCATTTAGAAGCAGTTCAGATCACACTATATTGCTCCGTACATGTCACGAACATGCTCATGTAACCTAGTCTTTGACCTCTTTAAACAGTATACATGATTCACGCAGCGAAAAGCCAATAAGGGGACAGCATAGCGTTCCAAGATCATTGGGTACGTCATCCTAGATGGGAACAAACATAGTCACTATTCCATACATAGTGTGACATTCTCACTCATACTCATCCTATATGTCATGAGGGATGTTTATGTGCCATGCAGTGCGTCTACCCCCCTTTCGGGGACTTTGAGAGTGGTGCTGTGATTTAACAGTAAGTGAATGAGGAGTAGTAGAATAATCTTTTCTACACAGAACAACAAGGTGAGGTTTTTGATAAATAATATTAAAGTAATATTTTAGGGGTCTTAGGAAAATTATGATTGTTTTAATAGGCCTTGAAAATAGTTTGTACATGTTGGTATTTTATGACACAACATCCTGCTGCCAACCTGTTGAGTGTTGGCTCTTGACTGAATAATTTTTCCTAAAGCTTGAAAGTCTGTCATGTACACTTGGCAGTAAAGACGGATTACACTGAGATTGTACGGTATTTACAATTACAGTATACAATTCTAAATGGCCTGGTGAAAGAATCGTCTGCAGACGCCAAGTAGGAGGGAAGAGGTTAGTTATGGTCATTTGTTTACAACTTTGTAAAGTAAAATACAAATGTACAGGGACGCTATTTTAAATAATTCCTTTGTCACTATTTTGTGTTGATGGAAAAACCACGTGGAACTTGGACAATGTCCAGGTGGAATGATAAAAAAGCTCAAAGGTAAGGTCAAGAAAGTCTAAAAAGTTGATTTTAATGTAAAGGGTTTAATAGGATTTTTAAAATATGAGAGCATGCATAAAATTATAGTTTACACATATTTTATAAACAAAATAAAGATGAGAGGAGTTGCAGCTGTAGATGACATTGGGCGAACATTCCAACAATTCCAGCAAGAGAGGGCGTCAGTTCCCCGCGTTGTGACAGACTACTGTGATGACTAAGTAGGAAAGAAGTGATTTGTTGTGGTCATGTGTGTGCAAAATGTATAAGCCCACATGGAGAGATGTTGACTCTTGTTTTCTTAGCAGATATGTATTGACCAATTATGATTGGTAATCTCGCTTACTACATTTAGAAGTGTCAATGGTCAAAATAAATAAGAATGCCGATTTCTAGAAGATTCTGAAACATTTCCTAAATTGTTAACTTTTTTTCAACCAAATGTATGTATGTTTTTTTCACTTTTTCTCTCGCCGTTCTTGTAGTGTGAAAAGCACATCTAGATGTAATTCACGGGCAGGGAGTTGTATCCGGGGGACACTTACGAGTATTGTTTCATCGCCCCTTCCACTTCCCTTCTGGTACTCGTCTTTAAAACATGTTTTGTGGTTTACAATCACTGTGCGCGCTGGAGATGTACAATGTTAATATCAGGGTATCAATGCAGCCTAATTTTCAAACATATAGGGCCCGATTCCGATGTCGCTAAAAATGCCTTCCCAATGCCATTCGTAGGCTTACCTTACGACCGACTCGTATCCGGAGCTTCCATCTACAAACGAGCAAGTACGATGCGTATTACAGGCAAATTTTCGACCGATTCGTCCGCTCCGATTCGTGCTCTATTTCACGACCGAACAGGCTCAGGAAACACGGAAATCGAGTCGTACGGAGGCTTTTCCCAACCAGTTTCCGGACACGCAAATACGATGCGTCTTCACTACGCGTCGTACAGGGCGCCGCTTCCAGCACGTCACAGCATTTGGACGAGGCGTATTAAAGCTCCGATTCGCGTCAGAACACGATCAACGGGGACGAGACGGAGCAGACATGTATCCAATCGCGCATGTCTTCCCTATACTGTATGCCTACCGTTAACGACGCGCACGACGCAGAAGGTAAGTCAGACACCTACCACACACCAAAATGACATGAAAGGAAACACCACCATAGGGGGGCGGATGCCTATCACTTCCAGCATTGTCCACCCCATAGGGGTGTGGATGCCTATCCCAGCATAGTTCACCCCATATGCGGGCGCATACCTATCCCATCATTGTCCACCCCATAGGGGGGTGGATGCCTATCCCAGCATAGTCCACCCCATAGGGGGGTGGATGCCTATCCCAGCATGGTCCACCTCATAGGGGGGTGGATGCCTATCACACCCAGCAGTGTCCACCCCATAGGGGGGTGGATGCCTATCCCAGCATTGTCCACCCCATAGGGGGGTAGATGCCTATCACTCCCAGCAGAGTCCACCCCATAGGGGGGTGGATGCCCATCCCAGCATTGTCCACCCCATAGGGGGGTGGATGCCTATCACTCCCCAGCAGAGTCCACCCCATAGGGGGGTGGATGCCTATCACTACCAGCAGAGTCCACCCCATAGGGGGTGGATGCCTATCACTACCAGCAGAGTCCACCCCATAGGGGGTGGATGCCTATCCCAGCATTGTCCACCCCATAGGGGGTGGATGCCTATCACTCCCAGCAGAGTCCACCCCATAGGGGGGTGGATGCCTATCCCAGCATTGTCCAGCCCATAGGGGGGTGGATGCCTAACCCAGCATTGTCTACCCCATAGGGGGGTGGATGCCTATCCCAGCATAGTGCACCCCATAGGGGGGTGGATGCCTATCCCAGCAGGATGCCTATCCCAGCATTGTCCACCCCATAGGGGGGTGGATGCCTATCACACCCAGCAGAGTCCACCCCATAGGGGGGTGGATGCCTATCCCAGCATTGTCCACCCCATAGGGGGGGTGGATGCCTATCACTCCCAGCAGAGTCCACCCCATAGGGGGGTGGATGCCCATCCCAGCAGAGTCCACCCCATAGGGGGGTGGATGCCTATCACTCCCAGCAGAGTCTACCCCATAGGGGGGTGGATGCCCATCCCAGCATTGTCCACCCCATAGGGGGGTGGATGCCTATCACTCCTAGCAGAGTCCAACCCATAGGGTGGTGGGTGCCTATCCCAGCATTGTCCACCCCATAGGGGGGTGGATGCCTATCACTCCCAGCAGAGTCCACCCCATAGGGGGGTGGATGCCTATCCCAGCATTGTCTACCCCATAGGGGGTGGATGCCTATCACTACCAGCAGAGTCCACCACATAGGAGTCTGGATGCCCATCACTATTACCATCCCCACTCATAGGGGGTAGAATGTCTATCACCACCAGTACCCCCTACTCATAGGGGGCTGTATGCCCATCACCACCAGTACCCCCACCCATAGGAGGCTGGATGCCCATCACTATTACCATCCCCACTCATAGGGGGTAGAATGCCCATCACCACCAGTACCCCCATCTCATAGGGGGCTGTATGCCCATCACCACCAGTACCCCCACCTAATAGGGGGCTGTATGCCCATCACCACCAGTACCCCCACCCATAGGAGGCTGGATGCCCATCACTATTACCATCCCCACTAATAGGGGGCTGGATGCCTAGCACTACCAGGATTCACACACATAGGATGAGTAAGCAAACCCCCCCTACCATCTTTGCAAGATTTAATGTATGTGTGTGTAAAATGCTCACAACATAGATCCTGACAGTGAACATACAATGTGACTCCCATACATGTGTGCCGAAAAGGTGATAGTGTGGTTCAAAAATCCAGCATCTCTGGAGCAATGTGGTAATGTGGTCTAAACCCCCCATCACCACAGTGACCAAAAGGTGTCAGTGGTGTTCAAAAATCCAGCATCTCTGGAGCAATGTGTTTATGTGGTCTAAACCCCCCATCACCACAGTGACCAAAAGGTGTTAGTGGGGTTCAAAAATCCAGCATCTCAGGACCAATGTGGTAATGGGGTCTAAACCCCCCCATCACTACAGTGACCAAAAGGTGATAGTGGGGTTAAAAAATCCAGCATTTTAGGACCAATGTGGTAATGTGTCCTAAACCCCCATTACTACAGTGACCATAAGGTGAGTGTGGACATGAAAATAGCAGCATCTCCAAACCAAAATGCATGATTCCTGGTCCCCACACCACAAGCAATGTTGTGGCAATGTAGTGGTTGTGTCACATACAAACATAGATTTGGTGAGGCAAAGATTGCTGTGTATCACAAGAACACCCTCTGCCATGTGCAGACAAGCTATGGCCATGATGCCTGACAATTACTCCAGTGTACAATTAGACAATGCGACAAGTGAGCACCATGATGCATACACACAAATCTATACAAACAGACACACAAACTAAGGAATCCTGTGGAGACTGTAGATGTCAGGTGACCAAGTCCCATACCATGGCAGCAATGGAACACACCAAACATAATGAATGTGCAGACTGATGAGCCAGGAGACGCAGGGACACTAGGGAAAAACCTCCAAACAACATAAGCCAATGGACCGCAAAAGCCATACCAATGCAGTGGAGCAGATGCACAAACACAGACAGGCAGCCCCACACTGCATATCATACACAACATGTGTGTGTCTCAGTGTCCCCAGGCAAGTACACAACACATGACAGTGGGCAGAACTCCAATGACACAGATGTGTACACAGTGCCATACAAAAGTAACTCATGAACTGGGCATCCCTAGGTGGGCAAGCAGGCATTGTCAGGTGAGTGGGATCCCAAATCATTCATGTGACACAAGCTGGGCGGCACAGCAAACAACACAGCAAGAGACAGCCCAACACAGCACTACCCTCAGGGACCCTACATTGGGGTGACAGTAGCCTGTACAATCCCACTGTGATGACAAAGGTAGATGTTGCCCATACTGTGGAGTACAGTCACCTGCGCGCACTGGGGCATGCGTCCTGACCAACAAACTTCCATCACACCTACACAAACAAATCACTGGCCAGGGCCTGTCATCAATGAACACAAAGTAGGTAGGGGCCTAGCCATGAGACAACTCACATTTGGCCACCCTCAACACAACACACCTTGATCTGCAACAATGTGCATCAGCTAAGCACACATGGACTTGTGAAATTGCTCATGCACCCATGACAATCCCAGGGGTGGTGGGGAGATCTAAGGGTCCCAAAAATACACACACATGGCCAGTCAACAACCCTTGTGAATGTCCGCCACACTGCACAGTATGCGGTACCTGGGCATGACGTGAAATCTACCAGAATCATTGGGATCACTGCCACACTCCCACAACAATGATGAACCAAAGCAGAGCCACAAAGAACACATGTCGACACCTTCCAACATTGCAACTATGACCCTGATGAGTGGGAGTAGTCACACACACACACATACAAGTGATCCACTCACTGACAGATACCATATAGGAAAAACTACATCATGTTGGCAACACAGAAGTGCCAAGGGGAATCCTGAATGTGTCCCACGTGCGTCTGACAACATCCCCGGGCTTTACAAATAAAACACCTAGGGATGACACCCTAATGACCAGTAGTGTGCCATGCACCTACATCCCAGGAAACCCAGGACAAAGATGTTGGATGAACACAGGACAACTCAGCAAGCGCCACGAACAGGAACATCTGTAGGGAACACAGGCTGTGTAGACAAAGTGAATGGAACACACACAGACATGCTCACACTACACACACCATGGGCTCAGGCAATGTAACAGTATGACACTTCCATGAGGGGACTCCACTCCTGGGGAAGGTTAGCTGTGGCAAACATTGTCTGTGCACACAATGAAAGCTCTGGTCACATCAGCCTGTCTACGGGAGTGTCCCTTCAGTCATCTGCACATACGCAATACACATGTAGAGCTAGTTGCACTGATGACACAGATGACTTGTGTACCATTGATGCACAAACCTGCCTGTCCAGTGGAGAGATGGGCCCAGTCAGGGAATCTTACAATGTGCCGAAATGTAAGCCCAACATATGTGCAACAGTGCATGGCAAAGATGTGAAGTAGCAAACAGAAGGAGTAATACCTGGTCCACAAATTCTGCATACATAACACCCTGAAATAGCAGCAAATTATGTCATGAATACATACCAGGAAAGTACACATATCCCATGGACCACATGGAGTCCATCACATCAACAAATCAGTCTCTTATACTTTTAAAACACCATTACAACTGCAAGTTCATGATACACATCATCAACATCATGTACATTAGATGCAACACCACTGGATAACAACAATTTGCTTTATTCAGCAATGATATCCATGTAACTGTGAACTCAACAATGTCAAAAGGCCAATGGCCAGTCCTTCCAGGAGTCCCAACAGGGTGACATGTGGAAACGTGACACCCATTGCTTGCCTGCACTGCTACGGCCAAGGGACATCTCCCCTTGGAGGGGCATACATAGGGGCAGGCCAGGCACCGCAGGGACAGGATCAGGGGACAGCAGAATGGGGCAGGGGTGTGGTGGTGGGTGCAGGAGTGTTGCTGGCAACTGCAGTGGAGGTGTCTGACACAGTGGGTGGCGTCACCACTGCTGGGCCCAAGTCAGATGTGGTGGGTGCTGTCACTACTGCAGGGCTCAAGTCTGATGGGGTGGTTGCCGGCACCACTGCAGTGGGCAGGTCAGATGGTGTGGACGGGGTCTCCACTGCAGTGCCCAAGTCAGACGGGGTGGATGTGCTCCCTACTGCAGTGCCAATCTCAAGAGGAGTGAAATGGGGTTCTGATGAGGTGGGCAGGACAGAGGGGGGACACGGACTCCACACCAGTGGCAGGAACAGGCTGAGCATGTGATGTGGGGGTGGAAGTGCATGTGGAAGGGGGGGAGGGCCTAAGCATTTTGGGGATGTGGTATCGGTGTGTGGGTGAACCTGGAGCAGGGAATGGCAGTGGGACCTGTGGAGTGGTGGCCTGGGGGCTGCAGGACGGAGACTGTGAGGTGGAAGTGTGTGGTTTTGGTGGGGTCTTGCCCTTCCTGGTCTGGGGGGATTTGCGTGTGGGGGCCTCAGTGTTTGTGCGCCTGGGGGAGGGTGTCCGTGTGGCAGGGGAACTCCCCTCTGCGTGTGGTGACTTCCTCTTTCCCTTGTAAGTTGGATCAGATGGATCGGTGGGGAAGAGGCCAAGGTCACAGAGGAAGAGCTGCTGGGAAGGGGGGGATTTAGGTGAGGCAAGGGAAGGGATTTTGGAGGGAGAGGCATCTGAGGACTGCGGAGTGCTTGTGGATGCCTGTTTGTGTGTCTGCGACCCATCCCCTGTGTGTGTGCCATCAGTCCCCAGAGTGTGCGTGCTTGTGGGTCTGGATTTTGTCTTTTGTGGCTGTGTGCTGCTTGTGTCTGATGTGGTGCGTGCCTGTGTGTGTGTTTTTTGGACAGGTAGGGTAGTGGGGATTGTGGTTGTGGCAGAGGTAGGAGGGGTGAGGGCCTGTTGGAGGAGGGACACTGCTGCCGTCTGTGTGGAGGCCATGCCCTGAATGGTCCGATGTAGGGCAGACATGTTTGATGAGATGCCCTCCATGAAGGACACCAGTTGTGTCAACAGATTGGTGTGTGAATGGAGGACACTCAGCATTGCAGTCTGCCCTACATGGATTTGCATAAGTAAGTCCACAGACTCCACACTCAGGGCAGCAGGGGAGACAGGGGCAGGGCATGCAGTGCCTGGCACGAAGGAGACATGCTCCCTTACACGGGAGCCTCCACGGACATCTGGGATGGGAGCAGATGGGAGGGTGGAGATGGTGGTGGTGGCGGGGACAGACTCGCTAGGTGTTGTCTGGGGGCTGCTGACACCCACCTCCACAAGGGAGTCATCACTGAAGCTGCTGTGTTCCTCAGCCAAGGTGGTCGTAGCTGAGGTCTCCTCAGTGTGGCTCCCCTCACCCTCCGTGCCACTGGGTCCCTCCGACTCCTCCGCAGCGGACTCTGTCTGGCTCTGTGGCTCCTCCTGGTCCGTGGAGCTGTCTCCTCCAGTATCCGTAGATGTAACTGCAAACAATCAGGGTAAACAGATCCACATCAGTCACCTGTATTGACCTCACACATCACAGTCAGTACAGCACATAACAGCACACAGCTTTGCATCATTTGCAGTAGATTACCAATGGTGCTGACACATATCTGAACAAGACACATGTCAGTCTGCCAGTCAACCATGCCCCTCATATCCTACCCGTCCATGGACCCATCTGTCTGGTGCATGTAGTTAGCCACTACTCATATGTGCACACATGCACCACATATACAGTTGTCTGAACTGCAGGATTTGCGATGCAAATGTGTCAGTACACAAATATCCCATCTCCTGCCACTGAATCAGTACATGTGTCACGATAAGGGATGGCCAAAATCATTGTCAGTAATATGGATATGCTTCCTACACCACACACCATGATGTGCACATGTATTGATGACCAATGCCATAATTGAGTGCATGCAGGACAACTGACATCACTGCAGGATACACATTTGGAAGTGGTATACCATGCTACAGGCCAGTCTGGCTAATCAGTCATTACTGGCTTCAGTCACAGGGGCAGTGCATCCAAAAACAAACAGTCTGCACTGTATCATAATCATGTATTTGTGGTGAATGTAAGCCCTGCAGCTGTCAAGTGCACATGTTCCCCCACTGCTAGCCACATTTGAAGGCTTCTGATGATCCCACGTCATACAAATGCTACAGTAGAGTGACAGCAGGCACAAGTCTGGCAACATGATCACACCACAGTCTGATGTGAATGAATTATAGCTGGCTGCACTTAAATGTTGAATACACCATTAGGCACAGTCAAGTGATAACACACCTATGTTTGACCCCATTGTGATGATCCAACAGCCACATCTCATCTGGCTGCCCACCCCAAACTGTTTGACACCCCATGAGTCTAAAAAGGTAGGCCACTCCACAATGACACAGAGGATGACACATGATTGCACTTTTCACAATGCATTAAATGTAGGCTGACACACAGGAGTAGGAGAACACAGTGTACTTCATTTCCGGAGTAGGCATACCTGACCTTGTCCATGTGCACCATGGGATTACCCTGAACACTAGGCATGTGTCTATGCATGTGTGACACACATGACGTACATACTTCTTGGGCACCAACATTGTCCCACCTGCTGCATGGGTGTGTGGTAAACACCCCAGACACATATGGTGAAGCAGAGCAGCAATTAGAACATGTATTAATGGCCCACACAGAGTACATGTCAGACATCTGGCAATGTGCAGACACATGTCAATCAGTTGCCTCACTCATGTAGCCCTAAATATTGTACCGGTAGCAGATGCTGTTTCCCACCTCAACCTTGGACAACAGCAGGGACACACACCCCAAGTGAGACAGGTCACAGACTGAAAGGGCCACACCTGTGTCTCAGATGAGGAAGGGCCATAACCTAATTCATGCACATGACTCTGGTACAAGCAGACAGACAAACTGTGGTAGCGTAACCAGGCTTAAGGAGTGCAAAGATCATGTTAGACACAGTTCACAGACAAGGCATGCACTTACCCCCTCCTTGCTGCTGTCTGGCCTTTAACTGCCCATCCAGGTCAGGGAAGACCACTGCCAGGATCCGGAGCATGTGGGGGGTCAGGGTCCGTCGTCCGCCCCTTTTGCGAGGAGGCGACAGCTTCAGCTGGACTCTTGCGATGCGACGGGTCCAGCCACGTAGGTCCTGCCACCTCTTCTGGCAGTTGCGGATGCGACGCCTGTGGACCCCCACAGATCGAACTGCCTGGGCAATGGTCAGCCAGATCTCCTGTTTCTGATGGGCATCAACCTGTGAGGATGACAAAGTTAAAGGACCATTAACACACATGCAACATGTTTGTGCATCACACAGTTGGATAAACATGTTGTTCTCACAAGGGCATCTGATGTACACAGGTAGTGCAACTATGGTGATGGACACTTGTCCTGCATCACCAACATGGAAACAGTGCCTGGGTAGTATGACCGTCTATAAATGCACTTTCCCAGCACGGTACCTGTTCACTGCAGGTACCTACACACCTTGGGTGTGACAACTACTGAGTGAACATGCTAGCCACTGCTTTACACAATGCCACTAGTGCTAGTCAGACAACATGCACAATGAGAGAGGATGTGGACTGCACACTCACCTGCTCCCCTGGTTTCCCATACTGCTTGCTGTACTGTGGTAGGAGGCTGTCCAGCAGGGCCTGGTTCTCCTCCTCTGTGAAGGCTGGGGCCCTCTCCACAGTACGTGCCATTCTTGGAGCCAGAGGATACAGAGACAGCAGCAGTGGTAGCAGAGATATAAATCTGGAGCATGTAGTGCAGGCAAGTGAGCTCTCAGGGGAAGAGACAGCCTTATATCTGTGCTGCAGAGGCAGATTCTGTCCCATGCGTCCGAAGCGATAGGTCCGTGTCATTCGCATCCTATGAATTAGTCCAATCCATGAGATACCATGCATCGGACACGCCTACCGCAACGTTCAAAATATCTGCATCATGACAGTTTTGATTTTGATACATTTGTGTAAAAACGAAACCAAATCGTACCTCACGCGAATCGTGCACGATGCAAAATGCGCGTCTGTCACCATGACGACCAACAGCCAATCTGTGCGTCCGGATCGGTCAGGATGTGGCAGATGCGTATTTTGAAAACTCACCCGCGTCGAACAGCATTTAATCAAGCATGCAATCTGTGCGTCCGGATCGGTCAGGATGTGGCAGACGTGTATTTTGAGAACTCACCCGCGTCGAACAGCATTGTCTTAAGCATGCAATCTGTCAGTCCGGCTCGGCCAGGAGTTGGCTCACGCGTCCATGCAATGCTCACCCGCGTCGAACAGCATTGTCTTAAGCATGCAATCTGTCAGTCCGGCTCGGCCAGGAGTTGGCTCACGCGTCCATGCAATGCTCACTCATCATGTCAGACAGTATATGTAAGATTCATGTCATGCTGTATGCCCTGTGTGGATGGAGTGAAGCACATGTCAAATGAGACACAGACATATACAAGACTACTCCCATGATGTTCCTAGCTTACAGTGCAAAAATTGCATTGTTTGTGAGGAACAGGACAAGTGTGAGTGACCACTTCACAGATCATCCTCCTGTGCTACACATCATCAATTTTTTGTGTATGTGATAGGACATGTAGGTCTGACATCACATCATGACAATGTCCACACCATGACAGTGGTGTGCATGGTGACAAGCTGTCTGTATCTAGTGTTGTTGCTAGGTTGCAATACATGATCCATGTCTGTGTACCTTTAGAACATGTGCTAGTTGACCTTGACATCTATGTTTGATACTTAATTAGGTGTGTGTCATGTATGTTACGATTGATCACATGGAGAGTGACAGACAACAGTGAATAGTCACAGTACAACACTGTATCACTTGAATATCCATGACAAAATTGAGTGTATGTTCAGGATCACATAGCTGTCAGTTGTGTATTAGCTCAACCTCACACCTCTGACTTCACTGTGTCTTAATTGAAAGTGTAATGCGATATGTTGAATCTAGATTACGTGATTTTTATTAGTACTAGTAATATGTGTGCATACTTTGTCATATGTTACGCAGGGGACCAAATGTCCACAGACCCTTCCCTGACCTTGCGACCATGGTGGAACGTGAGTGCATGAGGAAATACAGGTTCCCAAGGCAATTAATTTCTGAATTGACAGACCAGTTGTCACCACACTTGCAACCTGGACGCACATATCCCTTTGCCCTGACCCCCAAGGTGAAGGTGATGGCGGCACTACATTATTTTGCGACAGGATCGTTCCAGTTTACGGTGGCTGATGCTGGTGGGATGTCGCAGACGATGTTTAGTCGAGTGCTCTGGGATGTGTGTGAGGCCATGTTGAGGTTCCTCAACCTGTACATACAGTTTCCTACACCGCCACAGTTCCGTGCCATTAAAGATGACTTTTATGCCCTGGGACACATGCCACATGTGATTGGATCGATTGATGGGACACATGTGGGTTTGGTCGCACCACGAGCCCATGAACAGGTTTACAGAAATCGTAAACACTTCCATTCGATCAATGCCCTTGTGGTATGTCTGGCGGACCAGATCATCTCCCATGTATGTGTGCGTTTCCCGGGATCTGCCCACGATGCATACGTAATGAGGATGAGTCGGATACCCCAGCTGATGTCCCAGCTCAGGAATGAGCATGCCTGGCTTGTTGGTGAGTCATGGTGTCAGTATCAGTTGTGTGTTCATTGTCTGTCATGTTGTACCCTGTTTTTGCTCAAATGATCTTTTATATTTGATAAATGTAGGAGACTCTGGATACCCCAACATGCCCTGGTTGCTGACGCCACTCAGGAACCCGGTCACCCCAGCTGATGTCCGTTACAACGAAGCACATGGGCGGACCAGGCGAGTGATAGAGCGCACATTTGGGCTGCTGAAAACCAGATTTTGCTGCCTGGACCGGACAGGAGGTGCCCTTCAATATTCCCCAGCTAAGGTGTGCAAGATCATAATCGTGTGCTGCATGCTTCACAACTTGGCTGTGAGGAATGAGCTCCCGCTCATCCAGGATGACAGGGACCAACGGCCTCCATCAAGGGAGGATCCAGGCCTCGGGCACGTTGCCAGTGACGAGGAGGAGGAGATGGATGTCAGGAGACAGCTCATTAACATCTTTTTTACATGAGTGTAAGTATGCAAAGATGTTTGATAATGCCTTTCCTAAGCGGGATGTGTTTATGTAGAACAATATGTTGTGATACGTGTGTGTGTATGCTAATTTACAGGGTCATTGTTGTTGTACAGTGTATGTTAAGTTATGATGGTCACCACTACATTGTTGAACTTACTCCTAGCTTGGGTTCAGAAGTTACAATGGACAATAGTGAGTCAATTATTGGATATGTCATCATAGCAAGTTGTATTTAAGACTGTACTATGTCTCTCCTTCACAGGCTCCTTTGGCTGTTGTGTGGGTACACACAATGCTGTTCCATAATGGAATTTCAATTTGGAACAGTACTCTCTGACAGACAATGTTTTCGGTCAGATTTTTCATTTCTTTAGTTTATTTGAATACTTGGAACTGTAATCAGTTTGCTTTTGTGTTGAGCAGAGCTTGTGCCTGTGTAATAAACCTGTTACACACATTGATGTTTGCCTTGTCTGTTTCCACACATGCTACAATCGTTTATATCCTGTATTTATGCCATGGTGTTTATTTCATTAGACAATGGTCATTGTTTGTGCGGTTCAATGGTCTAATTTGACAACAGTGTGTGCAATATTTTAATGTTGCATGTGCTATGTGTGTTGTGGTGAGCTTGCATGTCTATCTGTGGTATGTGTCATGTGACATTTATTCACAAGACGGTAGATGATTTGTCAGCTGGTCCCTAGGATCATGCTGGATTATGCTAAGTTACCCTGATCCAAGCTTACATTTTAGCTTTGTGTCTTACATTTTTGCGCACATTCTTTCTCTGCTTGTTGTACAAGATGCCTTTGAGTCCACATGAGATCATTTTGGTACTGTTCAAGCGCTGCGCCACAAGGTTGAAATTCAAGACTCTTTGTAATGGACGATCTAGTCCGCACGTATTGTTTATCCATGAAATGGTACACTTTTTGACACAAATGAGAAATACTAGCATTACATTGACGCACAGGGGATTCATCTACACAGATGGAAGATTACCTTCTATGAACACGAGCTTTGCTGTGCATATACTGTAACCAGTACTCATAGTTTCTAAGGTGAGCGGTTCACCCGATTTGGTACAGAGATCTTCATTAGTATGATAAATATGTCACCATCACAGGGAGGGTGGTGATTTCCACACTGTTCATAGATACACATTTCACCTTTTGTCTTCTATGGAAATGTGGAGATGAATATTGTTTGATTATCATGTATTCTGCTGCTGGTGCGAGCTCGTATACTGCAGTGTAAGACAACGGACAGAGATTGTTCTTTCTTAAACGTGACATTTTAGACTTTACATAGACTATGCATTATATTTTTGTGGACAAGCATGGGTGAGTGAGCGAGAAGGTGTGCATTGCTTCCGCGACTCTGAGAGGTTGATAGTACTGTGTTCTGGGTGGTAGAATCATTGTGTATCTTCTGTATGTCTTGTTGAGCTAATGGGACACTAGAGGTAGTGGCTCTTTGGATTGTGGGTTCTGATGTGCAAGGAATGTCCAACCATCTTTCAATAACGGCCTATTTTATTGTGCATGGTTCTGTATGTGCAGAATCCCTACCACAGAACTCATGCACATCATTTGGAGACAGTGCCAGGTTGTGCTGATCATAATTTCAATTGTGGGTACAGTGTATAATTCACAGATGACACAGGGATTGTGTGAATATGATTTTATTAATGTGCATATGATGAATCTAACAGTTAAGGGTAATTGCATTCCAAAGTTTTAAATCCAAAGTTCATGGAGGAGTTGGAAGTGTTGTTAGATGAAAATCTTCCAAGCAAAGTCCACAGTAATTTTAGCAAGTAGTCCAACCTAAACACTCCATCCCATGTGAGAGAGTCCAGGGACTGTCAACAAAGTGAATTCTTTGCACACAATGGAGGCTATCCTGAGCATTTCTTTACTTCCGGGGGGGGGATGCATGGCCATCAGTCTCTCACTTGCCAGTCTTCCTTGGACAGCCCCTCCTCTTCGGAGGGGGGGACCCTCAGTATCAGGCTGCTGCGGTAGAGGGGACTCTACGCCAGACTCCTCATCCCTCACTGTGGCAGTTGCAGATGTTGAGTCAACAGGTGTGGAGTGCACACGGGGAGGTGGGGTAATGTTGGTAGTTATCTGGCGTAGGCATGTGAGTATGTTATATACTGCTGTGAGATCGTCTATTTTCGACCAGTTGGACTCCATACGGTCCATGTGTTGGTCCATACGGTCCATGTGTTGGTCCATATGGAGGTCCATCCGGTCAAAATGTGCAGCCTGCTGATGTTTGATGTCCCTGAGGTTCCCAACAACCTGGGCAAAGTCTCCGGTGCATTCACGATATACATCATATATGCGTTGCAACTTTGGGTCAGCTTGATCTCCGACACCAGCTGTGGGACGTGTCCTCCCACCACGCACCCTCACACCACTCCTAACCCTACCCGCACGGACATTGCCTGGCGTTGCACGCACTGACAGCTCCTGTCCTCCTTCATTGTTGACAGGGCTGGTGTTTCCTGCCAACTCCAGAGTGGCCTGTGTTGCTGTGCTCCCAGTGTTTTGTTGTCTGGGTGTGTCCGTGGGAATCCTGGGTGTCTGGATGTTCACAGATGTTGCCGGAGTGGTCGCTGGGGCTGGTGATCATACTGGTGCCGCATGCTGACCCACACCGGAGGTGCCAGGTTGGTCCACATCGCCCGAGGAGGTGTGAGAGTCATCCCCACTGGAGGTCTCAGTGTCCGACGTAGTGCTGGAGGTGCTGGTGGACTCAGAATCGTGTCCAGATGCTGACCTCAGTTCAGGAGTGCCTGTGGGTAGAAGAGGGACACAATGTTAGTTGTGTATTTTCACATATTATGGTGTCATACACAGACAAATGTGAAGATGTTGTGGATAATGTAGCGTTTCCTTCAAATTTATACTCATCAATCGTCACAGACACTGGGATATTTGTTCATGGGACATTGGGATTTAGTAAAGATGTGCTTTACTGTGCATGTCCAGCTCTGTGCATCAATGTGCATGTCTTTTTATCCTTGACTGTATGAAGAAATTGATTGTCAAGTGACACACTGTGTATGGCCTAGGTGTGTTGTTATTTCACACATCAGTGTTTTCACTATGACTTACATACTGTAACAATTCTGATGTTTAGCAAGATTTGTGCATCTGTGCTTGCCTTTGTGCATGTTTGTAACTGTCACGTTGCTGAGGTGATATACATACTCACTATCCTGAATCTGTGTCAGCATTTACTAATTTAGCTTGGATGAATGTGTTAATGTGAACCATCAATGACATCACATGTGTGACATCGAATGCAATTGCAACGCGTTTGTTATGAAAAATGCATTGTTACATGGCAGTCCATTGAAACACAAGTCATTACATTGACATGCAGTAGGGGAGTTGCTAACATGAGTTGTTGTATAATCTGGTATTTGTATGATCTGACATTCCCTACTGTTGCACACACTGGACTTGTAATGGTGAATTGTATCAGTTCGTAATCCTGCGCAGAGCCTACAGCAAGTTTGTGTGATGTTTTGCATTGTGATGTTCTGCAATGTAACAACACAGTCGTTGTTATGCCTGTGTTGTTTTTGCATGGTTTGTAAACGTATGCAATGTGAGAAGACATTTGTGTTGATATTTCTCATCACTTTGCACACATGTGAATATCTTTCTGTAGTACATTTTGTCGCTGCTTACTTTTGCGCATGATCACTTCATGTACAATCTACTTGTTCTCCATGGACAGAGGAGTTTCCCAAGGATGATCAAGTGCCTTTTCATGGTCAGAGCTGTGAGGTACAGTGTGTTTAGTGCTCGAGTTAGGCTGCGTTGACTTCTACCCCTCTTCCCAATGGCAAACAGACCAGCTTACTCATCATTGACAGAGGATCAATGACAGTGAGGGTAGTGTAGTTCAAGGATGCTGACACCGCTGACTGATGTTGAAGTACAATGGAAAAAACACAACAATGCCTTGTGCACATGACACAATGCAAGAGTGTCAGCCATCTTGCATTGCACCTCACATCTACTGTCAGATGGGCATTGTCCCTGATGTGTGTTTTTATTGTGTGTGGTTTGTGTTATGTGGTGTGACTGCTAATTAGACTGTGTCCTGTCCTCCACGCAAATTTGTAGCATGCACAGTGAGGGCACATGTGACTAATCTTTACCTGTCAGTGTGTGGAATGTACAGTTGAGGTTATGGTCTGTAGTTGTGTGAGTAGGCCAAGAACTGGCTCAGTTTTTCCAAATTCGTACATGATGCCCCTGTGTAGCCATCTTGACAGGGCATTTGCATTCACTCTCAGGGACAGCATAGTGACAGGTGTGTTATTGTGGGAGTGGGGTGTGTGTGTGTGTGACAAGTGGGTGCTGGTGGCAGTAGTCATAGCTTCCACTCCTCCTCCCACCCAGACCAAATGGGCCAGCATGTACCATGGTTCCATGACAGTGAGTACAAAGTTACATTCAAGATGTCTGACAGTGGTGCCTGCAGTCATGCTGAACACGACTGCCAACAGGGCCTTGTGTTCCCCACACCGAAAGCCAGTGTCAGCCATCTTGACAGGGCATTTGCATTCACTCTCAGGGACAGCATAGTGACAGGTGTGCTATTATGGGAGTGGGGGGTGTGTGTGTGACAGGTGGGTGCTGGTGGCAGTAGTCATAGCTTCCACTCCTCCTCCCACCCAGACCAAATGGGCCAGCATGTACCATGGTTTCATGACAGTGAGTACAAAGTTACATTCAAGATGTCTGGCTGTGATGTCTGTGGCTGTGTATTTGAGGTAATTTTAGACTATTTGGACATGTACTCACCAGGTTCCGGTATTCCAGCTAATCCAGTTATGGCCTCCGGTTATGGCCTCCCAGGTGGTGAAACGCACCGGTTTATGACGGCCACCGCCAGTCTTGTTGCTCAGGGCATGTTCTCTGGCAATCAGCTTCTTAACCCTCCTGCGTACATCATAGTACCGGTTTCGGATATCCTCCTTTGTGCGCAAGGTAGGTGAATGGGCATTCACCTTGTTGACAATCCTCTCCCACATCTTGGTTCTCTGGGACTGGGAGGTCTGTTGGTCCAAGGTGCCAAATAACTGTGGCTCAACCCGGATGATTTCATCTATCATGACTTCCAACTCAGCATCTAAGAACTTTGGATTCTTCTTTGGGGGCATGGTGATGGGTGGTGGTGGAGATGTATGTGTGTGTGAAGGTGAGGGTGAGTGAGTGTGAGTGGAGGTGTGTTTCAGTGGTGCTAGTTGTGTGGTGGATGAGTTGTGTGTGTTTGTAGTGGGTAGATGAGCTGTCTGTGTAGTAGTGTGGTCTGCTTGCATGTCTGTCGAAGTAGCAAATGGTGTTGGGAAGTTTTTGCTCCCTTTATATAGGTTGAGTTGTGGGTGTGTCTCAATATTTAAATGTAGTTTTTTTTGTAGATGACAATGCATTTTTTGGTAGTCTTTTTTCTGTTTCTATTGTATTATTTTTTCAGGATTATGTAAGTCGTTTTGACGGCACATGATGCTTGTTCTTGTGTTATTTGTTTTGTCCAAGTCTGTTCCATTCATACTAGGCTATGTGGCATCGTTCGTGTATGAGTCTGTCGCGTCGTGTATGTGCTTGGCTGTGTAGAATCGTTCGGGTACGTGTCTATTGTGTTGTGTTGATGCTGGACTATGTGGCATCGTTCGCGTCCGAGTCTGTCGTGTCGTGTCAATGGAGTCGTTCGCGTACGTGTCTGTCGCGTTGTGTATGTGCTTTGCTGTGTAGAATCGTTCGCGTACGTGTCTATTGGGTTGTGTTGATGCTGGACTATGTGGCATCGTTCGTGTCCGAGTCTGTCGTGTCGTGTTAATGCTTGGCTACATGGAGTCATTTGCGTACGTGTCTGTTGCGTCAGGTTGACGCTTGGCTATCTCAAATCTTGCGCGCACGAGTCTATCGCGTCAGGCTCCTTTCCTTCCGACTCGGCCGTAAAAAAAAATTCCGGCCGAGTCGGTTGTAAATTTCAAGCATCGCATCGTACTCGGCCATTTGGAAGGCATGTGTACAGTTCGGTCGGGAAATATGACGGGTCCGTGTCGGGAAAAACCTTTTACAGCCGGAATCGGAATCGACCCCATAGTGTTGGCTATAAGCGTAAATCCCAACAGGATGGGTTCTTAGCAGCCGCGGTTCGTGCAGGTAACAGCGGTGGCCGGGTGGGGATGATTTCGAGGGATGATGCCGAGGGAAAATTAATCATTTATTTAATTTTCCCTCAGCATCATCCCTCAAAATCCACCCTCCCTCCGCCCCCACTGCCACACCGCTGTTAACTGCAGGGACCGCGGCTGGATCTTAGACGTTATATACCACGGTTTTGTGTTCCATATTTTTGGAACAATCATCTTGCAGCTCTTCTGTGCATAATACATAATTCATGTGTCCGATTGCTTCAGTCAGAGTGGACATATTTTCTGAAGGTTTCACTGCATTCTTAGTCTGAAATTGGAATATCATTTTCAGCATCTGTAACTGTATGTGTGTTTTTATTAAACGTTGATGTCCCTTTCTTCCAAATCAGTTCCGTACACTTCTCTTGAGTGAGTGTGTGTGCGTGCGTGTGTGTGTCCCCCCTCACAGTGTGGGTTAACCTTGTCAGAACCTGATAAACACTATCTTTGTGCGGACTGGTGCGTTGTGAGGACCAGTCACAGTAGTGTGTTTAGGTACTTTCGAGTGAGTTTATCAAAAAACTAAAAGCCCAGTAAGATTTGCCTCGGTCCACTTTACATCCTTCCCTACTATGGAAGTGCGGGTGGAGTTAGAATAGTAATTACACATGAATAATAATTATACACTTCATTACAGCCAATGGTCGGTCCTCATAAAAAGTATGTGGGGGGGGGGGTTATGGGTGTGTGTGTGTGTCTTTACAGACTGAGGCCTGACCTTCTAGAACTGAAACAGCTCTGTTAATTTTGGCTCATGGGAAAACTGGGTGAAATAGGTAACATAATTAGAAGAATTAAAATAATAATTAAGTTAAAACATCATTTCCAATATGTTATTAGAACCTTAACTCTAAAGAGACAAGAATGGACTGAATCGAGTCTCTGTCAAGCTGCGATTTCTTCGTTTTAGAATTGTATACTTCTCTGTATCGCATTCGGGGGTCCTAGGAACGAAGCTGTTGATGGACAAATCTGTTTATCAGCAAATGAGATCATATCATATTTATTTGTCCAGCTGTTCGCGACCTTAGGATGAAGTATTTAAAATCAATGTATAGCAAAGGGGCATCAGAATTACCAATGCAGCGCTTGCGCTTTGTTTTAGCAGCAGTATTGATCGTTCCTATGCTTACTAAGCTTATGGCTTTAATCGAACAGCGGCTGTCATCAACTATAAATACTAAACTTAATGGCTAATTGGTAGGCGATATAAATATGTAGCTGTAAACATTCAGGCACTGCTTATAATAGAAGGGGTGAGCTGTTACTAACCATTTTTCTTTTTTTTTTTAAGCAGAGACCCAGTCTGATCTCTGTAGTTTTACTAAACTTAAAATATAGTATTTTAACTTATTTTAATTAACCTTTTTGTTGTTTATAAGGTAAATATTTCTTTGAAATCATGTGATAAAAATGTTATTACTTCTATTGAAAGGTGAATAGCGTGCGATCCACAACGTGTTTTTAACTGAGGGGGTTCGAGCGTGTCACAGAAGCAAATTTTGCATTTTCCCTGACATTTTTGAAACGTGGAATTGTTAAGTTGTGTGTAGATATCTTGAATCCATCTCTCCCCACTCGAATTGTAGCCATGGTCAACGGTCCGGGGAATCAAGAGAAGCCTGTCTCGTAAGACGGACAGAAATAACTGCGGCCTTGTTACATTTTAGGCGTACAGTTCTTGTCTGTGTCGATGCACCCTCAGTGGGTGCACGTGACACAGCTGGGGAACATACATCCGATTACAAAAAAAAATGCTGTTTCCCACGCAGGTCCTAACCCTCAGAGAAGTCATGCCTTTGGTTAGCAGTGTACAGCAGTGAAAGAGGAAGCAGCAGTTTAAGACTACTACTCTGTTTTTCACTGTGGGAGGACCACCAAGCCTTTCTAGAGGGGCTGTTATTCCTCCCCCTCCCCACAGGCTGTGGCAGGTGCATTTTGTGGCATGCTTAGTGCCCAACTGGTTCCCTCGCGAACTCACTAACAGTTTGTCAGGCTCTAGGTGGTGCCTGCAAGGAGCCTGTTTGGCCCCATGGGAGTAGCATAGTCAGTGAGATTTGGGGGATGTGAATCACAAATTTCCCAACTAAAAAAGTGGTAGGTGGAGGGGTGAGACGACCAAGGTTTGGGATGGACAGTTCTCATGAGGAACAGGGTCAGCACTGATTTGCATTAGGCGGGCCTCTGTCTACAGTGGCACAGTAGGTGAAAAGCAATGGGTTACAATGCTGCCCAGATCGATTGCCACCGGTGAGAATATTTGCAAGCATTCATCCCATCACCTTTTTGGTGTTTGATTGTCAGTATTCTGACTGGGAACCTGAGACTGGTGCAATTTTCCAAGCCTACTACATCAACATTGTGAATTGCAAAAAGTAGTACATTTGCACTCATTTAAGGAGTACTTCTGTAGGTGCAAATTTACAGTTGTTTTGGTAAATTAGTCACTATGCATATTTCAGTTTCTGCTCCAAAAAATGAACAAGTTAAAAGCTCTTAGTGAAACAAGAACGAAGAGAAAATCTGACACAGAAGACTCGACTCAGGACCTCCAGACCCAACTACCAAGCTAAGAATGCATTTGGGGAGTGTCACTCTCCCGACATCCTCCTGAAGCTATGCCCCTACCTATCCCATCAGGACCTGGTAGTTCTCCTTGGGGTCGCATGACTATTGTCAAGTACTACACAACGGCCTGGAGTCACTGCCCTGGGATGACTTATTTTAAATGTATTTTCACTATACGGGCTCTTTTTTGTCTCTGCTATGAGAAGTCTTGATGATAGAGTCGTCAAATTGGTGCATGTAGGCAGGACTCTATGTTTCAAGTTCTTGCCTTTTATATATTATTTTATCAAGTGACTGATTGGCTTATGTACCAACGCCATGCTGCAAATAGAGGTGGGCACGCTCAATTTATTAGGGCAAGCCAATCCAAGGATCTAGCTTGGTTCTAAGAGTCCATGCATGAGCCAAGCCATGAAAATGTTTGGCTTGTATATTGTGCAACAAACCTAATGTAAACATATGATACAGTCGCTTCAAAATTTAAAAAAGTGTATTTCTTTAATATGCGGAAGTGTTTCACCTTGGTACATTAGACTATATCAGTGCATAGATAGACATTTATTAAAAGTGAACTTAGAAATATTAACCGCTCGCCCCCAATGACAATGCCATTAGTGAACTAAGAAGCAAGAGGAATATTGGCAACGATAAATGTTGCCTATATTCTTATTATAAATGGAGCAACATTATAAACTATTAAATCACACATAAGAGGCACTTGCACAGCACACATCCTGAACTCAGTTATTTAAAAGTCCTCTCATATGTGATAGTAAAGAAAAAGGACGCTCTATAAAAGAAAATGGTTACCTATGATCACTCTATTTGGGCAAGAAGGGAACCATTTATTGATTGCAGGTTATCTGGTTTCACATTTTAAAATTTAGCCACCAGATCTATATATCTGTCACCATCTCTCGCCTGTTTTACATGAAAGGTCACAATTTTAAGGGGCGGAGTCACACCATGGACCAAGATGGCTGCTGCTCCCTGCGACTCTGGGCACCTAGGGTGAAAGCATGGTCCCCCTGCACGACACCGTCATCACCATCCATGACCATCTGGAAGGGATCCCCACTGTGAGTCCACTGGGGCACCTGCAGAGCCATTTATCAGGATCGGGGACCTCTGCATCTTTCTACACTAGGCCCCCAAACCAGGACCGCCATACCAGGAAGCCGACTCGAGGCCTTCTCTTGCGGCACTCCGCAGACGGATTGATACTGAGCGGCCACGCATAGGGACACCCGATCCTCTGCACCTCACTCACACGTCAGGGTCAACAGCCCAGACTGCCTCACTGGAAGCCACCATCTGTTTCCAGGGCCGGCTTTGGCCCCAAGAGGAGTAATGAACAAGGAAAGGACACAGCCACACCGTGCTAGGGTCGAGATGGCCCCAGACTCCCAGATGGGGCCACACTCTCACCTCGGTGCTCTTTCGACTGACGGGGCATGCGTAAGAATAACCTGGCCCACCCTAGACCATCACCACACAGCAGGACAGCACTGAGGCTCCCCCAGCTCTCCATACCTGAGGCCGACTACCTGCTTGTGGGATGTCCTGACACTTCTACCGGCCTCCTCCGTCAGCCCCACTTTTCTCACTGGGTCAACTCAGGCTGCATCTGCAAACGGTGTCCCCTCCTCTCCCTGGACTATATGCTACCTCCATGTGCAGGTGAAGCCACGAGAAAGGAGGCACGAGGGGAGCGGCTGTGACAGTAACCAGAATGCTCTAAGTGTTGGAATCCTCTGCCAATCCATAGCACTGCATGGCCCACACCCAAGCAGAGCCCCAAGCATGGACTCTCGCAACCGGAAACCTCAGGAATCAGGGACAAGCCACACCTTGCATGAGCATATCATTGGGCCCCTGAACATCATGAGAGCCAGGACTGCCCCTGCCACTCCCAGCGCTCCCTCCGCCCACGGCTTTCCCATCGAGCTACGTGAAGGGTCAACTGGTGCCAGACATTTGGGGCCCAGAAAACCCCCCGGATGTTCATGGCCACCTACTAACCCAGCAAGACACTTCTCCAATGGCAATTAAATAACAGGACTGCGTAATTCGACATTTTCCTCCCCTCTGCACTCTCTCTATATCTGCCTCCTGGACAATGACTGCGAGCAAAGCCACCCACCAACTACTCTTCACAGAGGTTGTGGGAGGCAGCAAATCCACCCCTGCTACATCAACACCTGACACGCCATCTTAAAAGAAATTACTTCCATAGGGGCCCATCTGAACTCCATGGACATATAGATCACTGACCTTATGCAGAATGTTAAAACCGTCAGAGTTGACATCAGCTCCTTCCACAGCAGGGTGGAGGTGATCAACCAATGCCTGTCCATGACAGAGGACAGAGAGTTGCTTCTGGAGACATTACCCCCCAAAGTCCAGGATCTCAAACGCAAGATTGTAGATTTGGAGAACCGTTTGCGATGGCATAACATTCACTTTTATGGCATACCCGAGACTCTGGAAAACAAGGACTTCAAGTCGTTTCTATTGGAACTTCTCCCCCTTGTTAGTGGTCTCTACTTCTCCCCTCCTCTGGAAACTTAGAAGACTTGCAGGATATGGGCCCACTGCACCAGAGGCCCCCACAGCGGACTCTGAAAGACCCTGTCCGATGATTACCCGCCTTCTTTGCCACTCCCTCACCAGACTCATACCACTTCACACTAGCAGAAGCCGACGGACATGGTCCTTTTGAGGTGGATGCCATACCAGCTGGACTGTATGGCGGATTTCTCCTCAGAGACCAACACCAATAGAAAGGTGTTCCTGGCCTTGTCACCATAAGTGCGGAATTGGGACATCAATTATGGTTTGCTCGAACTGCCCAAAATGTGGATCACAATGGGTGACCTCTCAAAAGACATCCTTGAACCAGTGGATTTTGCACACTTTCTAGCCTCACTGACCCCCTCAGACATGGATACTTCACTCACATGTGTCTCAACATGATGACCGAGACTCCCAAGACATGCCTGTGGAAGGAGGGCAGCCCCGCCAGTGCCGTCAGTATGACTGAGCACACAAAAGGCAATCCGAGAGAGATTGACTCCTTAGTTTGATGGAAGAAATCACCCGGACTGACAGGAGAGATAAATCACAATCGTTCCTGAAGAACACTCCAGGGGTGGACTCGGGGGATGATCACTACCCCATCCACCTGAAGTCAATGGACCACACACACCAGACACCCTTGGGCCACCTGGGCTGCTGGAGGCTGCCACCCAGGAAGTGGACCCCCCCCACGTTTGCTTTGCTACCTCTGTGCTGCCTCAACACCCAGAGGCCGAACTCCACCTCTGATAATATACTCCTGTTATGTACACTCCAATGGGCACAGTTGCTTTCCATTGTTTTCTCCATGCTTTCCTTGGCAATATACGATTGCTGTGACCACTGACATATCTCTCCAGTTTGCTGGCCCACGGGCTTGCTTTGGTACATTCTCTGCCTTCCTGTTTATGCTCATGTTTCTATGGCCTCCCATACTTGAATATAGGGCTATTTGTAGTGGTTTCCTATGCTAGGCGGACCACCCTGCCCCGACTAGCCATGCTGCGTGACCTTCATGCCTGCCTTACCCTCCCACATCTACCTGCCAGTGCTCTCAATCCCCCCTCCTACTCCCACCTCTAGTCCTTGGACTGGGTTGGGAACAAGGGAGGGTGACCTTCTTGGATGGACCCACCTCTACTGAGACCACTATACAGGGCATTGCCCCCCAGTTGAGATGTCTGGCCCATGCACATCCGGGATGACAGTGTGGATCCCTGCCCAATCGCCATTACCACCACACCACCCTCTGCAAACGGCACCTCTGCATGGGGCACTACTCACTCACAATCCCTCAGTGACCCGGCCCCAGCTTACACGCTCATACTGACCCTCTCCACCCCTACAGAAGGCTGCCTGTCTTTCATATTACCTCCACGATTGACCATCGCAAGTAACCTCTAGACTGCTCTGTCTCTTTGCCTGGTTTTGACCCGCCAATGATAGATACCATCATCCTATCAGGCCTTACGGCTATCCACTTCTTTCTCCCCTCCTCCCTGCCTACCAGTGACCTGATAACACCTGCAGTGCCCCCACCAGCTAGCCCCATCATCTGTCTTCAGACATAACCTGCATGCGGCCCTCCCTCCTAGCACCAGTTCGCCCCGTCTCCACCTACCACTACCCTCTCCCTGCTTACCCTCGCTTGCTACCTGCCATTGGTTTCTTCCTCTACCATCGCCGCACAGCAGGCCGGTTAATTGCACTTATTTGGCCTACCCTCCAAGGCCAACCCCTACCACAGACCTCGTGGCTCAACCCTCACCCACTTCTATGGCCACGCGACCCCTCACCATCGTCCCACGTAATGTCAATGGATTGACCCCTACAACAATCGCAAGAAGACCCTGTCATTCCTGGCCTCTCCACATGCTGACATAGCTCTCATCCAAGAAAAGCACCTCTCAGCAAAGGAATGGGAGAAGCATAAGAGAGACTGGGTATGCAGAGTCAACTATAGCTGTCACTGTCTGACGGCTCCATACCTGGGAGACCCAATGCGGATGCAACCCAGTCCAGAAAATGTGGGGTGGCCATACTTTTCCATAAATCCCTCTCCTGCACAATACTCCAGACTTCTACTGATGAGGCAGGTCAATACTTGTTTGCCAAACACAGGGTTGTGCAAAGGTATTGAACTTGGGTTCCATTTATGCCTCCACCAGCGGTAAATAAGTCTTCTTTCCTCACCTCACCTGACCCCTTACGGGACTCCTTACCTCCCATATTATACTGGGAGGCGACTGGAATCTAGCCCCAGATGCCGTACTAGATCACATGGGCCCCATAGACTCCTAAAACAATAGGGACAGGGCATGCCTCCGAGAACTCCTCGATGATCAGGGCCTCCAAGACAGTTGGAGACTTCTCTACCCCAGCGAGAGAGAATACACCTTCCTTTCTGTGGCTCATGGAACTCAATATGAACTGAACTACTTCCTAATGTCCCAACCGACCGTTTCCACAGTAGTTGATTGTTCTATACTTCCAGGCTCCCTCTCAGAGCATGCGCCGGTTTGCTTAACCATAGATTGGAATACTCCGAATCCCATCCAGAAACCCTGGAGCCTTAACACTGAGCACTTCAAACTCCGCCAGGAGAAGGCCCAGCTGAAGTCCCACATGGCACCCTACATGACGGATAACAAAGGTTCAGTACATTTGGCACAGCTCCTTTAGATGGAAGCCAAGGCCACCGTCTGTGATCAGCTGATGCGTTATGCTGCACAAGCAAACAAACTTAGGGCGCAAAAATGGACGACCCTGGAGCATGATGTATGCACATACACCTGGATATACACTAACAAACCACCTCCCGAGAATAGCCATAAACTGGAGCAGGCAAATTTGGAGCTTAATTCCCTTTACACGTCCCAAGCTGAATACATGCTCTATAAAGTGAAAAGTTCACCATTACAAAAATGGGGAGAAGGCGGGATGTTCCTGGCTGCCCAACTTAGACAGAGGGAGGCCACAGTGGCCATACCAGTGATCAAAGATGAATCTGGGAGCGTGCTACACTCCCTGAAGCAGATCGATCGCAGACACTTCCAGAGCCTATTCTCTAAACTGTAGAGCTCCGACTTAGAAAGCAATACAGACAGAATAAATACCTTCCTGGATGCCTTACCACTGCCGAGCCTCAACGCGCTGGACGGGCACTTCTGGACAGTGAGATTTCTAAGGAGGAAATCATGCAGGCCATTGCCCATCTCTCATACAATAAGGCACCGGGTGGGGGGGCGATGGCTTTCCAGGTGAATTTTATTGATGGCTTAGGGAGGAAACCATGGACTGTCTTAATGTAGCCTTCCAGGAGGCTGATAGCACTGGGTCTCTCGCACACCTATCCAGCAAAGCTTTGATCTCAGTTCTTCTGAAGCATGGCAGAGAGCCCCTACTCTGTGGAGTGACCGGTCTTTTTCAATATTTTTTTTGTTACTAAGTAAGTAATATTTATTTTTGCAGATTAATTAAAATCATTGCAATTTACATAAAATATCTGAGTAAGAAAACATTTACAAGTTAAAAAAAATAATTCATACTTAAAATGTTATTACTTTATAAAAATACGGTAGTCTAAAAGAAGCGATAGTCCATCAAGTGCTCTGTGGATTTTGACGATGAGGATTTGTTTTATTTAGCAATAATAGGGAATTGACGCACAGTTCAATTGGCGGTAGTCAAGATCCTCACTTCAAGGTTCCCTGCCCTGGGACTGCTATTGTCTTTCCGGGGTGGCCGAGTTGATGGAAGTAAAGTATTCACTTGTAGAAGGAACTTGGCGGCCCTGCAGGAAAGCTGAATTGATTTGCTGTTTAGTAATGTCAGCACTGCAAAATGGCATGATCGTATATTAAGTGCCCAGAAAGCAGGGTAGAGTAGTTTCTGGCTTAAAGAGTTTACGGCCGGGCATATGCACAGAAAATGTAACAAGCTTTCGTCAAATCGACCGCAAAGTCGGCAGAGAGAGTTCGACCATCTTTGTTCCCAGGGCGGCACCTGCTCTTTTGAAGGAAAGGCTCCCATTCGTGTTTTTAAATAAAAGTGCTGGATGGTTTGGGAAATGTGACACATAAGGTATGGTTGGGGGCCCCAGCTGCTGTAAGATTGTAAGACTGACCAGCTGTGTTTTTTTCCTGCCAGTTCACCTTTATCCATCGACCATAATTTTAATTTGGCAGCTTTGTTGGCGATTTTTTTAAATGCTGCGTGGCTAATGTATAGCTCCCAGGCCTCGTGTAAATTGAGGGATGATAAAGCTTGGCGGAGTGTGGTTGGCCAGCTGTTTTTGATCGTATGCTGGCTTTCCATTTCGGACCAACGCAAAGCGGCCAAGGACTCAGGTGGGGCGGCTCTCAACTTCCACCACATTTTAATTAGAGAAGCCATTATCACCGGGAGCTGGTGCTTGAGTCCGAATTCCAAGCGCACTTTAGCTTGGCCGGTGTGTCATGGTATGCGGTAAATGCTTTTGAACAGGACAGACTGTAGAGTGTTAAGAATCATTGCGTTTTTGCCTTTGAGGAGTTCCCAACCATAAGTCAAAGACGGTAAAAATTTAGCGCTGATAATTTGCAATAAGTATGACTGAGACGAACTACCCATTTTTTTGTTTATTAGATTGAGGGCAAAGAACTGTTTGTTTGACAAGGCCCTTCGATGTGCAAAATGCTTTTTAAAGTTTAGTCTGGAGTCCAGTTCCACCCCTAGATATTTGTAAGTATTCACCTGTTCGATCGTATTGCCAGCACCATTCCATTAAATTTGAGGTTTTGCTGTCTGTTTTTTGGCAAGAAGTAGATGACTTTGGTTTTACTGTAGTTTAGATTCAGGCCTAAAGATTCAATTATACTATGTAGAGTATTGATTTGATGCTGCAAGCCAATGGAAGTCCGGCTGCATAAAACAATGTCATCTGCGTATTGTAAGCTGCGCACTGGTCTTTGCGCGAGTTTTGGTGGGTCGCTCGAGACTTCAGATAGCAGGGTGTCCAGGTCTGCTGTATAAATATTAAAAAGGCACGGGGCGAGAACACATCTCTGTTTGAGGCCAATGGATGTGGGGATCTTTCTGGTCATACTATCGCCATTACCTATTTTAATTTGTACCCTGGTGTCAGAGTATAGATCAATGATGGCTTTGAGAAGGTTTGGGGGCGCTCCGCATTTGGCCAATTTTGCCCATAAGAGGCTTCTCGGGACCGTGTCGAAAGCTGACTTTAGGTCGACAAAACAGCTGTATAGATTTGAGGACTTATGGATGACTTTTTTGATCATGAGGGTGAGAGCCAGGAGGTTAATGATTGTACTCATGCCTGCCCGGAACCCCGTTTGGGTGGCTGGGATGATTTTTTCGGCCGATGCCCATGCTTCCAGGTCTGTCAGAAGATTAGTGGTGTGGGAGTTTTGCTTCAACGTCAATCAAGGCGATTAATCTATAATTTGCCAGATTTGTCCGTGAGCCTGATTTAAAAATGGGGTGAAGAATGCTACCTCTCCATGATGGTGGAATGATGTTGGTGGTGAATGCCAAGTTGAATAGGGGGGTAAGATACGATGCCCAGAAGGCCTGGTCGTATTTGAATACTGCATTGGGAAGTCCATTCGGTCCTGGTGCCCCGTCTTATCTAAGTTTCTTCAGGGATTGCCCCACCTGCACTTCTTCCAGCCAATTAGCTTCTGGAGAAATTACATTGGGCAATGCGCCCTTGGTAGTTACCTCTTTTGGTGTGGCACAGTTGGTGGATTTCTCAGGGCGTGCTGCCTCAATGTGCTCTATCCAGTCCGATTCAGAGATGCCGGCATTGTAGTGGCAATAGCTGCCGTTTGCGAGGGTGTTGATTTCTGCCCAGAACTTTTTGCTGTTTTTTGTTTTGCTTGTGTGTAACAATTTTATCCACATGTTTTCCTGATGGGATCTTTTTGCCGCCCAGAGTGCCTTCTTATAGGTGCGCCTTAGGGCCGCAATTTGCTCTGTTATGGAGTGATTAGACGTTGAATTATTTTTGCGCAACTGCCTGATTTCCCTGTTGGTTGCTCTCTTTTCTCTCCGAAGGGCTGCGGTGAACCAGGGGTCCCCTTTAGCAGTGGTTTTGAGGGTCTGTGGAGTATTTGCTGGCCAGTTGAAGACCAAACCTGCTAATAGAAGTTCCCAGTTGGACCGCGTCACCTGTTGTGGGGAATTTGTTTGAAAAGTGAATGTGATGATGAAGTTCATAATGACTGCTGCCATACTTCCGTTCCAGGCAAGGCCTATTTCAATATTAAACTCTGATACGAAGATACTTGCCAGTATCCTAGATACCCGCCTCAAATGGGTTGTTCTCACCCTGATCCATCGATTCCCGGTGAGGTTTGTGCCAAGGAGCTCATCTTGACATCAATTACGATCCCTGGCACATTAACTATGGCTGTCCAAAACTCACCGGAGGCAACCGTGCCACTTTCATTAGATCCAAAAAAGGCATTCAACTGCATTGATTGGGCATACATTATCTGTACCTTTCGACGGTTTGGCACTGGTGATGACTTCATCTCGAAAGTTAGGTGGCTGTCCTCTTCACCCACGGCGCAGGCCAACTGTGGGGGCTTCCTCTGAGACACGTTTCTGGTGAAGAGAGGCACCCAACAAGGTTTTCCTCTCTTGCCACTATCATTCTTACTGGCAATGGGACCTCTTGCGGCTGCCATCGGCTACACCACGAGTATCTCAGGCATCCCCACAGAAGCTAGACAATCAAAACTCTTTTTATACACTGATGATATTGTTCTCACCCTTACCGACCTCAATGTCTCCCTTCCAGCTTACAGTCCTTCATTGCTGACTTTTTGGCCCTCTCAGGCTACAAGATCAATTGGGACAAGAGTGAGGCCCTACCTCTCTTACGGGTCATGACCAGAGCAGCCATCACAAACTTCCAGTTCTGGTGGACAATGCACCACCTGAAGTACTTGGGCATCCTTATAACCAGAGGCCTGGAAGGGATGGTGTCTCTCAACCTTGGCCCTCTCTTCGCAAAAACTGCCATAGATTATTCTAAATGGCCTCAGCTCAGCTTATCTATGTGAGGACACCTCCAGACACAGAAAATGGCAGTGTCCCCTCATGTCATTTACATCCTGGGCATGATGCCTATCACAGTGTGGCCTGGTATCCTCTGCTCCTTTGAAAAGGCCATATGATTCATTGTATAGGGAACAGTACGATCCCACCCTGCCTGAAAGCCTCTAAACTGATTGCACAAATGTGAAGCAAAGGCATGGGCTTACAATGTAGTGAACACTATCATATGGCTCTACAGCTCACCCAGTTGTCTTCAATGAGACCCGGAGTGACGGACCCCCTACCCCTTATGGGTGCAATTGGAGCGTGCCATAGCTCGCTGCAGTCCTGGCCTGGACCTCCTATACTGTTACCACACCTCCTTAACTTAAATTGCTGAAGTGTTACATGCAACTACATCTACACGCCCCCATTTGGAACAATGCAGCCAAACAGGTGGAAGGCAAATCAGCCCTTTGGAGCACTTGGCGGGCATCCAGGATCATTACTCTAAAAAACCTGGTGACAGCCGGCAACTTGAAATCGTTTGAGGCCCTACAAGAAGAATGTTGCCTACTTCTGTCCCAATGCAGGAAAAACTGACAGCTCTGCCGATGCTTATATAGCATCCTTGGGCCCAAGACATGGCAGATCCCCGACTCCCCCATTTCACAATATCTGAAATTCTGGGGCACCTTCAAGGGGGCCATGTCCGGTTTCTACAAGCTCATAGTCCCTCACCTTCACTTGTGACCCCTCCTGACCCTCCTTCGCAACACCTGGCAAGAGGGACTTCATATAGACTAGGAAGAGCAGTACTGGGTATAAATAATAGAGGACACAGATAGGGGTGCCGGAAAATCCAGGATGAATTTCTGCCTGTTCAAGACACTCCAAAACTGGTACTGGACCCCACAGAAATTAGCATCTTCACGGCTCCTACCGAACTCCTCTTGCTGGCGCTGCACAGCACCTGACTGTGACATCAGACACATTCTTTACGACTGTCCAGAACTACTCCGACTTTGGTCCAAAATCCAATCCATACTCCGCTGATTTATAGACCTGCTATACACACTTTCGCGTGGGCTGGTCATGCTGCATGATTCTAGGGACCTTCCTGCATTCGGGGCATGCGTGCTGATTCCTAACCACTGCGTTGACCAAAACTATGCATCCTATGGCATTGGAGGTCACCACAGATGCCCTACTGTGGCGAATGAATGTCAGAAATGTATAAAGTTACCGTATATGAACGGATCATATACCGACTACAAGACCGCATGGACCCTTTCTTTGCCGTATGGGCCCCTTTCCCCGACCCTGATCGACCATAACCCTCCCCCTCTTTTCATCCCCCACAGCACTACTGAAAGCGGCCAAAAAACCTACACAACCCTCTGCAGACTGCGGCTTTCTATAGTGAACTCCAGATGCTCCCCACCAACAGCCATTTCCCACATATGACCGTCGCCGACAACACAACGGATGTACTTTCGCAGACCCTGACCACAGAACATGAACACCAAACACCAGCAGAGCCCCCATCCTTCCCTCCACACTTGCCCTCTCAACCCTCCACCCTCATCTCCACCTGCATTGCTATTGGAGTTGACCTCGCTCAGCCCCACACTGCTCTAAGTACCTGCCAGAGACCCCCCACTCTATGCAACGAGGACGGAACCTCCATGTTGCTTCCAGTACCCTGACAGCATAGCCTCAACCATCCAGACCCTCTACAGTCCCTTGAGCCACGATTACAGTTGACCCCTTGGAGAGGATCCAGGGCACTTATCCCATAGACTTCACTCTCCCCATCCTCGCACTGCGAACCATGGGTAGGACCTCTGCCCTAAGGGTCCCTGTACAACTTCTCTGTATTTCAGGAGGGGAGCGCATGCCCTGTTCTAAGCATTGTCCTTTGTACCTGTGCATCTTTGTACCGGGACTTCATATGTTGATTGCAATATATGATTTTGCTGTTTTATACCCACAAAATATCAATAAATACTGAGAGACAAAGGTCACAATTTTGGCTTTTATTCTGCAAGAAAAACTGACAGACATAGCAAACCCAACTCAGGGTTTCTAATCTCAACCTGCAAGTCAAAAATGCATTTACTGGGGGGAGGGAGGTGTCATACTTCAAACATTTACTTCTGGAAGCTACATCCCTGTTTGTCACAGAACCTGCGTTGGTAACGCAACATTGTGTTCCTCCATTTCAATGGCACCACACCCTTTTACATATGAAGAAATACACCCTTGACTTTGCCCTTACATCAAAGGTGCGTCTTACAGAATGGGCTGTGCAATCTTCTGCACTCCCCCTTCTGTAATACAGAAGTACCACAGGGGCACAGAAAAAGGCACAAATGCTCAAATATTAACATGGCGGGTATATCTGGATGGATTTGAGAGAACAGAATGACAAGCTGGCCAGGGAGGAGAAGGAAAGTGACCAACTAACAACGGCATACTTTACTGGTGCAATGGTTGGGTCCTGGGTATTAGGATTAGTAGCTGTTGGGCTCGGACCATTGTATGTAAGAAATTTGGACATGTACTATTAGATTTTACATGTCCTGGTGGTGAAAAACTCCTAAATTTGTTTTTTACTACTGCGAGGTCTACCACTCTCATAGGATAACATTGGGTTACCCTATTACATTGATTAAGTTATACGTTTTGCTTGGAAGCAAGCAGAAATATCATATTGGGTGTCTAGGGAATTATAATTTAAAATACTCTTTAATGGTAAAGTTGGACTGCAGTCACAATTCTGAAAATGCCAATTTTAGAAAGTTTTAGAAAAATGAGAGTCTGGCCACCTTGTTTTGTTTCCTGCTATTTATTTAGGCAGAGAGAGGACCACTATGTTTCTAATTTTAGAAAGTTGGCATTTTCTTGTCCTAACCAATTGGTGTCTGCAGCATGTTTCCTGGGTCACATGACTGGGTGTAGTTGGCAGTTGGGCTTTGTGTATTCCTCCCAGACAGTCATATAATAGTGGGACTGGGTGCTTGCAGGTTGGGCGATCCAAACGGGGTTGGAGGGGGGGGGGGAAACTGTGCACATACCTACTTCCACTTCAAAGACACTACTTCAGCTCACACACAAAGAACTTCACACTAGCCTATTGTTACTGCAAACAGACTGGGACCAGGGCAGGGAGGCAGCAAAATTCCGGGCACTTCTGTGAGTGGGAAACTCCAGACATTTATTCCACTTCAAAGCTATCATCAGGAATAAAAATAAGACCCTCAGACCCACTCTTCAGTGCACTTCTGGGCCTGTGGAAGGACTCTGAGGACTGCCCTGCTTCCTGTGGCCTGCTGTCTACTTCAGAGGACTGCCCTGCTTCCTGAAGTGTTCTCGGTGCCCTCAAAGGACTGCGTTGCTGCTTGAAACCTGCTTTTCTGCTTGAATCCAGGACTTCTAGGATGACTCCAAGGGCTAGTTGGTTGGCCTCCTGATCAGAGCCTCTGGGACAGAGAAGGCTCCAATCGTCTTGAACATGCAACTGGACCCAGACTCAGTGAGTCCTGACTCTGTAAGTGGTGTCCCTCCTGTCCTGGACCCTTGGAAGTGGTACTTAAAGTGCCCCAATAGCTCAAATCCAAACTTTTGGACTAAAACGTTTCTGACAAAAAGTGCTCTGAGAACCGAGAGGGGACCGGGACCTACCTGCTCACCGATCTGCCCAAAGTGCATCGCCACTCAGTCTGACTTCGCGGCAGCTCCCACTACGTTCTTCTCAGCAGCAGCAAGTCCTTTTCAGTGGCTTCTCACAGAATGGTTACCTGGCCTCGTGGAGCCCTCGTCAGCTACAGCCTGTAACTTCACCCTGCTGGAGATTTTCGACTTCTATAAAAGAGACTAAGTCTGAATGTAGAAATCTTTACCACAATCTCATCCAGGGGCTCCCCGACAATGACAACTCTTCCTCGGATACCACCGGCTGCCTTGCCCCGATGAACTTTACCTTCTCAGACATTTTTCTTTATAAATTCTTCTAAGTCCGAAGGTAAGCAGAGACTGGGCCCTATCTTCGTATATCCGAACTGCACTCCATCGCCGTCAGCTATAACTTTTGACTTTGCCCTGGTCTCGCGCGACTAGATGTCCGCAGTTGGCGCTTTGATCTTTTAGGCACTATTCTACTCTATAAACTTTAAAAATTCATAATTCCGGTTCTACTGATTGTTTTTTGCCATTTTGGTGTCAAATAATTTATTAAAATGAACTCTATTTTTCTAAATTGGTGTGGGATTTTACTTGTCTTATGTTTTTACTTATTTACTGTTTAAGTGCTCCATAAATACTTTACACTTTGCCTCTAAGTTAAATCTGACGGCTTTTGTGCCAAGCTACCAGTAGGTTAAGCACATGTTATTATAGTAACTGGGGTTCAACCTGACAAGGATTGTGGCTGTTGCTTGAGTTGAGTCTCACCCCCTCAACCAACAACCCAATGTCTCACAGTGGCTTACTATATTGACACAGTTTGGTCTGTTCAAGGCTAGTGACAGAGAAAAAGACGTATTTTTCCAGTATGGACCTGATTACGCATTCTATTGCTCTGGGGCGGTTATACTCCGCATGCAAAATTCACGTTACCCTGCAGTAACACTTTGTCAATACCATACAATTATGTCTAAAACCCCATGGAATGTAGAATAACCATATGGAACCTAATTTTCTGGTCCTAACACCACACATGATTCCCAATTCTGTCGGGCTTAATGCATACATTTACCAGTTATGCTCAGCAGGTGGTAAATATATGCTGTGTCTGCAGTGTTGGAAGGGTTTGTGGGAGGAGCTGTGGGGAATAGGAGAACGGGGAGCATTGTAAGGTCCTTGTGCCAGAATTAATAACAGGGAATGAAGCTTGACTGCTATGGTGTAGGGGATATGTGATGTGATTTATGATATACATACTACAGTGTATATGCAGTGTACCTTGCAAATGAAGCAGAATGTAGGTGATTTAGGGTCAAGGTGGTATTGTAGGATGTAAGTGGTGTTATAAAGAAGTTGGCTTAGCATGTAACTAGTGTTTTCGGGTGGATGTGATTAGGATGTGGGTGTAATGGATTGTATAAATGGTAGTCATGAATGGTGTAGATGTAATACAAAGGTGGTGATGTATAATGTAGCTATTGTGGAATATAATGCTGGAGAACAGGATGTAGGGTGTAAGTGGTATTTGTGTAGGAGGTGTACGTTGTGGGTAATATAGAGTATATTGGTGTATGGAGCACGGTTTGGGATGACAGTACTGCTGGTTGTGTACATGTATATTGGCGATATAGGCAGTGCTGTACAGGTATAGGTGATGTAGGTTATAAGGAGTGGTGTTCAGCTTTGGGGGGTGTAGCCGGTGGTATATTTTGTAGTTTTTCTTTTATTAAGTAATGCATATGGGGTATAGTTTGCATGTAATGTAAGTTGTAAGTGGTTGTGTAAGGGTTGTACTGTGCAGGGCATATGTGTTGGGATACAGTTTAGATCAAAACCAAAAGAGCTACCTCTCTCTGCATCAAGGGTAGAGAATAATAATACAAATTCAGCAAATACCAATTGCTATACCTGGGCACAGAGAATGTATGGTATGTATACTTGAGAAAGAATAACATTTGCAGGGGAGTACACTTTGCTCAAGCGGGATATAGTTTAGGTTATAATTCGGGTGAGGGGGCTTAGTGGTGTTCTAAGTGGTGTAACACTACATGTTACATGAAAACTGGGGTGTGTGTGGTGCAGGATGAGGGTATGGCAGTAGGAGGTGGAGGTGGAGATGGAGATGATGATCTAGGGGTGATGTAGAGTGTGTAGTTCTGGTGTTGGGTAATAATATAAATATAGGTTGGGGTAGACTGTATTTTAGGTCTGCGTGATTTAGGTTTATGGTAGGGGTGATTGCTGAGCCCTTTAACTGACACATTAAACCGATTATGACGCGTTAGAGAGAAAATGACAAATGTGCACTAACTGTGCTAACTATACGTTGAAGAAAACATGAGAAAATCTTGAGAAGGCTTAGTTGCTTCATCGTAAAAGCATGCAGATGAGAGTAAATTAGATGAGAATTAGCCATCCGTATAACATAGGTTGCACTCAATTAACTAGTATTGGTGTATCTTTTTAAAATGTAATAGAAGATGTTAGTTGATAAATTCACATGGTTACGATATTTTCCTTCATTTCATTTATGAAATAATAATGTGTGTGAAGAATTAATGAAAACTAATGTAATCTAGAGGACATTATGTGTGTTATTGAGGAGTCTCATTCTAAACTCCATATTTTGCATATATGAAATTTTGCACCAAAAGAGAAAGGAGAAAAGGGTGCTGCATGTTTATACTAACATCAATTGTTCTGACACACTGGTTTATGGTGGCAGGGTATGCGATGGCCCATCAATACCTGTGTTCTACACAATATAATGGAATCTCAGTTAATGTTTCCTAACTGGTCTCATAAGACGTGCCCACCTCTCACAACCAGCCACCGTTGGTGGTCCTTAATACAACATATACACACATAGTAAGAGAGGCACATATATATAGACGTCTAGATACAATTCTTAGGTTAGTCCATAGGCCAGAGAGAGGTCACGATGTCAGAGGCAAAGAGAAGAGATACGTATGGTTCCCTAGGAAAGAAACGCGGTAGCGAAGCTGTGCCGGTCGTACTCAGCCCGCAGTTGTTTAGCGAGACACCTTATGCGCTCCAGTTCCTGATTTTACAAATCACGAACCATACGTTTCTCTTGTCAACCGTGATTTCTTGAGAATTGAACCACAATCTGAAACAGAGCATCATCCGTTTTTTCGGGCCAATACCCCGCAGGACTATTTAGGATCATGATTCGCCCTGAAGAAGCCCGCATGGGCGAAACGCGTTGGTGGTGTTGCACAATTTGCTTGTATTAATCCAAAATGATGAATAAAAGGATTTACGACCACACTGAGAATGATTTGCCTCTGACATCGTGACCTCTCTCTGGCCTATGGACTAACCTAAGAATTGTATCTAGACGTCTCTATATATGTGCCTCTCTTACTATGTGTGTATACTAACATCAATTGCTCTGAAACTTTTAGGGAATAATCTTCATATCTGTACTAATATGAATCACCAGAAATGGTATTAATAATTTATGTTTTGAAATAATTTTATACGTTGGTACTTTGAAAATGAAGTAATATTTCATAGTTACACATGCTACTTACAATGAAACTAAAATGCTTTATGAGTGCAAATAAGTTGAAAGAAATATATATAATGTCCCAAAGGCTATAAATGAAATGCATTTTTCAATTATTTTGTATTCTGTATTTCATGAACCGAATTCAATTTAATCAATACAGACATTATTTTCAAAAAGTGCCAGTAGCTTGTAGCTTGTAGTGTACTTTGGTTCAGCCGAACAGAGTTTATTTTACTTAGAGAACAGTTTTGTAATCCAAAGCATTCATCAAACTTTGTGAGTGATAAGGGATTTTATGTGAGGGAAAAGAAAAAAGGATATTTAAAAAATAAAAAACACAAAAAGTATAATAATCCCCAAGTGAAAGAAAACTGAAACCGAAACAAAAAAAGACATAGTAGAAGGTGATGTGATCATTTATGGTATATTGGACATTGCATTCTCAAGACAGCGAGTTCTATTAAATACAATACATAACACAGAGAATATATCAGTGTGTCAGTTATACAAAGCATGGTCTGACTGTATATATCTCGATGGCGTTTCGACCCTAATTCCAATACTAGGGTCTCATCAGGACTGTAATGACTCCTTGCTTTCTGAAACTTCCTTGCAGACTCTACTGGCTTTCCTTTGGCTGACGGATATGCTATGTGCGCTATTCTTGGACTTCTTTCCCTCCTATTGGAGGGTACCTTTGAGCTGTCATGGTTCATGTCCCTTCCTGAACTTTCCCAGAGCAATGGTAAGTAATGGCAAACTCAAATTTTGATTTGACTATCTTGTACTCTTAGGTCTAAATGCCTTGTATTGGTGTTGTTACTCCTTTTAATAATTATGAGAAATCTAACTTTAACTAAAACCTGTTTCTGTCTATCCATGATTTGTCTCCAATAATTGATTGTGCATTCCAATTAGGTTATTGATGGTTGGAGGGAATTCAAATAGAGAGATCACTAGCCAGCAGATACTAATGTTATTATTCTGCATAGCTCTGACTGAATGGTTGGTTTGTATGATCTTGAGCCAACTGACCAACTGAATTTCTTCAGGAGATTTGGTCTAGCAGTGATAATACTTTACTTCTCTAGCTTAGTTCTGAGAGTTATATACATGAATCTAATTATGAGTTTGTAGGTCAGTTATCCAATTCATGGTCCTCATTGGATAACTGGAGTTGGACCCCCTATGTCCGACCCCTCTCTGCAAGAAGCAAGATACGTCGGTGGACCAAGTAAATGAAATTCAGGTGAGTGATAAGATAAAAAGTTAGTGATCAAAAAGGGCCTAGTGACGCTACAGCAGACAGGTGATAATGTATCGTACAGGGAATATAAGATATAGGTAGTGTAGAATGTAGCATGTATGTGAAAGGGTGGGTGCTGTAGGTGAAAGCATAGCAATAAGAGTGTAGGTGGAGCATATGGTTTACATTGTCTTATAGGTTGTGAAGGGTGTGGATAGTGTAGCATATAGGTGTAGGGAGTGGGAGATGGTATAGGTGCAGTTAATTGTATAGATTGTGGTGTATAGAGTATGGTTATGTGCTGTAGGGTATAGGCGGAAGTTGGTGATGTGTCTGTAGGATATGGTGTAGAATGCAGGTGGTCGTGTAAATTAGAGGTTGACAAAGAAAGCTGAAGCCATGTGTACACTTCATCATTGTTACAGAGGACACATTTTATGTTTACGAGTGTCAGTCAGTCATTCTTTATTCGACCCGTAAGTCATACAAATATTGAAGACAATGTACATAGACAAGAACAATAAAAGTTGTGAATATAACTCATATAGCAAGCTTAAAACATACATAAAAATGACAAGATGTCTCAGTCACTATGAGAGTGACAAACTATTCTTCAACTAGATGATAATTCACAGAACACGGGTAGACAGATTATATCTAAATTCATCACAATAAACATGCACATATAGGCAATAACATAAAAAAATTGCCAGTATCCTAAAGCACTTCAGTTAAAAACAATTAAATATGATCATTATATTGCACTAATAAGTGTCAGTGATTTAGGACTCCATATCTTTTCCTAACAGATAATGCACAACGAGCATAATTATTCACTGTATTGCAAATATCCGGGGTCCCCAACTGCTGTAGGCAAAGCATCCCTATCTTGTAGTGGTATCAAAGATCAAGTGCACAGCAATCTGTATAAATTGCAGAAAAGCATAAAGTGAGTGGTGCTTTGAGGAAATATATTGTCACAAGAACAATTTGGGACATTCGAGAACCAGGTACCTTGTAGGGGGAAGGCTAAAAGAAAGTCAAAGATCTTGGGTCTAGACATGTAAGGTATAGACTGTGTTGTGAATTACATATTAAAACGAGATACCGCTCCATACCTGTGGTGGTAATCAAATTAGATTACATAACAATCGCCTGCATGGATTGCGCATTGTGCGCCGTAACACAGTGATCATAAAATAAAGCTTTAGCTCACTCCTTAGTATTGGCGTCAGTGAACTCCGGATTAAGGAAAAACTCAAGAGCCCCTAAAGTTGAGAAAGTCAAGGCTTAGGCTATACAGTCCTTAAGGATTGACCTAAAAACGCATGCCTCAGGCCTGTGCCAAATCATAATCCATAGCATCAAAGGGGCAAGTGTTATGGCATCCACCAGAGAGCTCAACCCAATCTCTGCATGACAAATGTAGGTGGCAACGCTCTGGGGAACAGAAATTAACCTGCGTGCTAAGCTATGTTCTACCCATTGCAGAATTTTAGAGTTGGTATGACCCCAAACACCAGCCAATAAAGTCCCACCGTAGCGCATGTGCTGTTAGATATCTTTAATAACTCTCTGACTGGCTTGTGTCCTAGCTTTGAAGCAAAGCGAAAGACGGCTTCTATTACCCTGGAAACTTGCAGCGCTCTTAGATTGAGTAAATGACCCCAGTTTTGCTCAGAATAAAAAGTGATTCCTAGATAGTTAACATTTTTCAACTTGGCAACTGGAACCTCCCTAATTACATGAGGCTTTGGATGTAGTATTTTTAGAGCCACTGACCATGATACATGATTTAGTACAATTTACCTTTAAATCTAAATCATTCATAAAAGTGGTAAACACATGCTGCAGGATTTGCTGCCCATTTGCAGTTCGCGTAATGAGAACTGCATCATCTACAAATAGATGGGACGTTTCCCAACTTGGGGCTTATCTCTGCCAGTAAGTGAGAGATAACTGCTCAGACCATTAATATAAATAAAAAATAAATAGGGGCCAATATTCAGCCCTGCCGCACACCATAATGGGAACACTCCCTATTTGGTCCGTATCATATCTTCATGGACGTGTCCCATGTAATCGCCTGAGTAAAGTGGCAAGTGCCCTTTCTACTCCCATTTTTCCACCTTGGTCCACAATTTGGAGAGCTGTACTGTGTTAAAAGCAGAGGAGAGGTCCATAAACGCCATGTGAACGACACCTCTCCTGGCTTTGACGTACTGCCCTATTAAAAGGAACAGGTTTGAACACTGCTCCACTGTGCCACTACCTGGACGAAATCCAAATTGGACATCAGGAAAGATGTTATTTGTTTCTACCCAATCCTCTATTCTAGAGCGGAGGACCCCGCCTAAACTTTTAGTGGTGAAGTCCAATAATTAAATTGGACCATGGCAGGTCGGCTGACTTTTATCTCTTTTCTTACAGGTGTTATAATAAGCTTGTGAAAATGTGGATGTTTGGAAAATAAATGACATATGCATGCTATATTTTCCTAAATTATTCTTTATGCTGCAGGAGCATCAGAGCGAAGCTTTTCTACTTTTTAACATCAGTTTGCATAAAAGATAACCCTGGGCGTAGTTCGCGAAGTAGCGCTACGCGAAGCTACGTGAAGTGCACCTCGCACTACGCGAGCTACGCATAGCTACGCGAACTGCGTAGTGCACTGTGCAAAATGCTGTTCGCACTGATTGCACAGTGCCGGATGCTTGTCCGCACTGTGCAATCATTGAAAACGGCATCTTGCACAGTGCGAGCTGTCTTTTACTGCCGCTCGAGTAGATTTTTACTCGAGCGGCAGCTTTCTCAACGCGGACTGGTAGTTTCTCATTGCGAGCGGTCGCGAGCATGCGCAACCACTCGCAATGAGAAACCTGACCTCCCCGCGTTGAGAATCTCGCCGGAGTTTTTTTCCACGCTTGCGATCGGCAACTTGATGTTGCTGATCGCGAACGAGGAAAAGTCTCGCCGGGATGTCATTTTGCTTGCTCGCGGTCGCCAACTTGACGTTGAGGACCGCGAGCAAGCAAAAAATGACCGCTACGCTACGCGTGTTTGCACTGTGCTACGTGCAATTCGCGTAGTGCGAAGTAGCGCAAACTTCGCAAACTACGCGAGCGTAGCGTAGTGCTTTGCCCAGGCTTAATAAAAGAGGGTCAGTGCATCAGGCTCACACTGAGACGAGTGTGGCATGAGGCAACGGATCCACTCTTTGCTAATGGGCAAGGAAATCTTGCTGCTCTAGGTTTAAATTCTGTAATTCCTATTCACTAGTTTCCCCTGGAAATATAGAAGTGCAGGGTCTCAATATCAAAGGGCTTCCTGTTATGAAGTGACATTAATAATAGTGCACACCAGCTGAGAGGTGATAGCACTTACCTTGAAAATTCAAGATGTGCTCATACTCAGTTCCTGCCCATTTAAAGGAGGGTCTATGCCAAAACTAAAAAATGCTCTCCTGCGTCCAAATCTCATTAAAATAAATCATGGAAGAGTGAGGTTCAGTGAGCTGTGGCTTTTCTCTGTGACCAGAAGTCCTGCAGAGTGAAGACTTGATGGCTTCTCCTAAAAGTCCCCATCTCTTGGACTAGGCCTTGTACCTGGAAGAGTTTCAGACTGAGGGCAGCAGCAGAATGTGGGACTCCAAGGAGCTCTGGTGCTGTCACTAACCCTGCTCATGGGATACAGCCACACAGGATACCGCACAGGCGGCTGGCGATCTGATCAGGCTTGGGGACAGATATGTTTCCATCACTTCATTCCCCGAGAGATTTGCATTTATTTCACAGGTAAGGGCATCTACTGCTCAGACAGCAAAATACTGTACATGTGTGGTGTGGCAGGAGTCTGACACCTGCACCGCCTGCTCTGAGCTGTTGTAAGGCAGGGCAATAGACCATGGCCCCGAGGGAGTTTCAGACTGATATTTTTCATTAGAATAATGATATTGTTCTAATAAAGATGGCAAAATAGGTTTCCATCGTTAGGACCATGAATGAATAATCAAACTTGAAGAAAGGCAGTGATAGTCCTGAGGATGCTCTGCAGTTCTATGGGGGGGGGGGCTTTTGCATGGATGTCGTGCTGTAGAATTGCAGACATTTTACAGAAAGCAGTTCCATTGACTATCAGATGTTGGAGGTAAACACAGCCCATCCCTTTGGTTAATATGAATATCTTTATATTCCAAAGCTTCCTCTAGGACAACTTAGAATTCACAGCTGTACTGGAAGACCTTAAATTATATTCAAACAGTGGCGGGGGCATTAACCGCCGTTTTTTAGATTTACAGAAGGGCGAATAAAGCTGTCTCGTGCGTTTCTAATTATATATCACCAAGCAAACAACATATTTTAGCTCTTTATACGAAATGCAGGTGGGTGGTGGGGGGGGGAGCTTGCTACACACATAAAAGCACAACATGAGCAGCAGACAAATGGGTTGCTAACAAATGTTTTGTTCCCACAAGGTTTGAATTCAGCTCCGCATTTGTTATTTTTTGCAATGATTTGTTGAATAATAAATCAGCTCCTCCAATATGATGCATTTATTTGAGCGATTCAGGAGTTACTGCCACAAATAAAAAAAGGATTTCTCCCCCTATGTTGTGCTTATGATGCTCCAGAAAATACAGATACACACTGCGTCTTAGGCCCTTAAGTATCAGCGCATTTCCCCATAGACACCGAGTGAGAAAACCCCTGAAACATCAGGGTTCTTCTGACGAGAGCCATTTCTACAGGAAAATAATAGCCCAAATACTTTAAATATTTAAATGTTTAACCTTCTTGTTGCCATAATTGAATTAGCAAGTTCTACTTGCAGAATTTGATGTCACAGTTAAAATATGTATTATTGTAACTGCACTTAAATGGTCGTGTTCATTGTCTACTACACAGCATTGTAAATTAGAGAGGTGTGCAATACCAGAATGCTGAGTGGTAATTGACTCCTAGGTGGTCAGTCTCCATTATTGATTCACGCTGTAACAAGTGCCAGGGCCCTGACCAGGAGGCCACTGCAGCTTGCACCACACATTGCCCCTCCCAGTGCTGCCAATGAGGGTACCAAAACAACTACTTACCATCTCCCTCGCCTACAAGTGCGACAGTTCAGATTATTCCAGGTCCCCAAAGCTAAAGGAATGGCTGGGTAGGCAGGTATTAGTTATTTTTAATGTATATTGTATTCATAAACAACCATTGTTCTGCTCATCTCTAAATAGGATGAGCAACGCCACCATGTGGCAGACTGTCATAAGTGCAGTGTTGACAATTAAGTGCTGGTGCCGAGCACCAGAAACCAATTAAGTGCTGGTGCCGAGCACTGAAACCTCCGGCTCAAATTAAGCACTGTCATTAAAACAACAAATAGGCCTGGTCAATCATGATCCAACTGCGAGGCACACCACGTGTAGGGAAACTAAACTAGAGGATTTATGTGTGGATCAGAAATAACTAGTGGAGGGCACACATTTCAGGGGTACTTCTACACAGGAATTAGAGGAAAATGGTATAGCTAGACAGAGACATTATTAAGAAATATCTAACACAAAAGGAACCAGGGCTCTGGATACATACTGGGGGGTCAGGGAGAGACAGGCGGGACATGAAACTAGGGTCGAGAAGACATCCTCCAGTGTGGGTACTGTGGGAGCTGCTGAGTGTGATAGCAGATAACTCTGCCCATCCGGCCACGAGCATTGATAATTTCAAAATACGAGTTTACCACTGGGTGGCTCCTTTGTGGGGCAGTGTGGAGGAGGGGGAGGGGGCACAGAACCAGGAGGATGTAGGGAGCTGAAACGGTAGACACTGTCTGGCCTGAGGGGATTGTGGTGCCAGATGCAGATAGGGCCAAAGAAGGAATGTCCGAATCACGTATCTGGCCTTAAATAGATCAGAGAACACGTTGGTCCAAGAGCACACAATGAATGAGATGGGGCCCGGAAGGAGTATAACCTGCACCTGAGGAAAACCTGGAGGCAGCCAGTATCGGTTGAAGATACAGAGTCATGGGGCTGGAGTGGTGGGGTAACAGGTGGACTTGAGTACATATTCATTTGAGTTTTTGTCATAAATCCAGAGGGCTCCTGATTGATCACCTGTTTCCCAAGGAGATTCCTCCTCGTCATAGTACCCTTGACCTCCTCTCATTCCCATTGACCCAAGAAATGATCCCGGACTGCCTAGTGCTAATGAAGACATGTGCGTATAGGCACTATGCACTGAATCTGTGGTGAGGATCCTGGTAATGAGGGCCTGAAAAGCACGTATTGTAAGGGTCCTAATTTATGATTCCCCACCAAAACCTGAGGTTTGCTGTCAAAAGCAGCTGCCTGCTAGATTCATCAATGTCGCCAGGAACACACTGGCTGCTAGCTCCTCACCAGTGTTCTACTAAGACATGTTTTCTTTGTCTTAAAATCCTGAGCACAGATGAATAAAGCTATTCTCCATGTAACAATGTGATTCAATGTGTCTGAAAACATTGGCAGGAACTATTTAGAATGTATCAGTGATGTTGCTGTCCATGTCATGAGTGATGTAATATGTGAGGTCATAAGCAGTGCATTGCGGGAGCGTATTAGCTCAGGTAACTATAACTGCTGAATTTTACTGGTCATGTATGAGTGAAATCTGAGCTAACTATAACATCCCTGTAACCTTTGTTTTTTTGGGTGAATTTCTAAGGTTTTTTAATTCTATTTCCTAACTATAATGTCCCCTAACCTTTGTTTTTTTCAGGGAACTTCTACGTTTTTTAAAAACTCTATTTCCGAATTATAACATCACTGTAACCTTTGGTTTTTTAAGGTAATTTGTAAGGTTTTTTTTATTTTCCTAACTGTAACCACTAACCTTTGACACTAATGGCCTGATTACAAGTTTGGCAGTGTGGCGCCGCGTCAGATTAGGAGTTTCCTCCTGTCTGGCAGGCTTTTTTTAGGCGTTCCCATGGCGGTGCCTCTAAAAACGGGCACAACAATGGAAATGTCAAAAATAGTTCCGGCATGGCATGGACTAAAAAGTCCATGCCAAGCAGGAATTGGTGTGCATGCACACAGGGGGGCACATATTGTGCCCCCCTGTGTGCATCCACAAGGCGCAGAGGCACAGGGGGCCCTGCAGGGGCCCCTTTATTTCCTCTATGCCAGGGTGTTCATGGAGGAGGTACTGCCATGAAAACCCTGGCGAAGAGGAAACTCCTAATATGCTTGGCGGGACTGTGACACATTGATGCCCTACACCGCTGCAACACTGCCAGGGAATGGCAGTTCCCTGGCGGCTGCAGTGGGTCTGTGGCTGTCCCACCCCCAAATCATAATAGGTCGGTGAGGAGACTGCCACCACCATGCCCCCGTGAGTCTGGCGGTCCATGGACCACCAGACTCGTTATCGGGGCCTAAGTGTGTGAGAGAGTGCATGAGAGTCTCAGTGGGTGTATGAGTGTCTAAGTAGGTTTGTAAGTGGGTGTGAGAGAGTATGAGTAGGGCTGTAAGTGGGTGTGTGAGTGGGTCTGTGAGTCTCTGATAGGGGTTGGTGGTAAACGTTTCTCCGCTGGCAGAGTTTTGCCACTCCACGCTCCACTTGGAACATGGAGTTCAGCAAAAACTCTGCCAACCACTGGTGGAGTGGAGTTTACCGGCACGCTCACCCCTAGACTTCATCCCCCAACCAGTAGTGCACCAGGAGGCCCCCTTGCAGAGTGGTTAAGAAAAGGAACAGGGCCTCCGATGAGGTCTCAGCAATCCCGCTGTGGGGGACTTACTTGTGGCAACAATAGGGGTTCTTGGCCCCCAATGACCCTCAGCAGCCAAGAAGACTTCATCCCCCAACCAGTAGTGCGCCAGAAGGCCCCTTTGCAGAGTGGTTGAGAAAGGGGGCAGGGCTTCCGACAAGGTCTCAGCAATCCTGCTATGGGGGCATTACTGGTGGCAACAATAGGGGTTCTTGGCTCCCCACGACCCTCAGCAGCCAAGAGGACTTTGCAGAGTGGTTGAAAAAGGGAGCAGGGCCTCTGAAGAGGTCTCAGCAATTCCGCTGTGGGGGACTTACTTGTGGGATCAATAGGGGATTTCGGCCCCCAACAACCCTCAGCAGCCATGGGGACTTCATCCCCCAACCAGTAGTGCGCCAGGAGGCCCCTTTGTAGAGCGGTTGAGAAAGGGGCCGGGGCCTACGCTGAGGTCTCCGCAATCCCACTGTGGGGGACTTACTTGTGGCAACAATAGGGGTTCTTGGCCCCCAATGACCCTCAGCAGCCAAGGAGACTTCATCCCCCAACCAGTAGTGCGCCAGGAGGCCCCTTTGCAGAGTAGTTGAGAAAGGGGGCAGGGCTTCCGACAAGGTCTCAGCAATCCTGCTATGGGGGCATTACTGGTGGCAACAATAGGGGGTTCTTGGCTCCCCACGACCCTCAGCAGCCAAGAGGACTTCATCCCCCAACCAGTAGTGCACCAGGAGGTCCCTCTGCAGAGTGGTTGAGAAAGGGGGTGGGGCCTCCAATGAGGTCACAGCAATCCCGCTGTGGGGGACTTACTTGTGGCAAAAATAGGGGGTCTTGGCCCCCCAACGACCCTTACCAGCCAAGGGGGCTTCATCCCCGTACCAGTAGTTTCCCAGGATTCCACTTTGCAGAGTGGTTGAGAAAGAGGGTGGGGCCTCCGACGAGGTCTCAGCAATCCTGTGTGGGGGATTTACTTGTGGCAATAATAGAAGTTCTTGGCCCCCAACGACCCTCAACAGCCAAGGGGATTTCATCCCCCAACCAGTAGTGCGCCAGGAGACCCCTATGCAGAGTGGTTGAGAAAGGGGGCGGGGCCTCCGACGAGATCCCAGCAATCCTGCTGTGGGGGACTTCGTTGTGGCAACAATATGGGTGCTTGGCCCCCAACGTCCCTCAGCAGACAAAGGGTCTTCATCCCCCAACCAGTAGTGCCCCAGGAGGCCCATTTGCAGAGTGGTTGAGAAAGGGGTAGGACGTCCACCGAGGTCTGAGCAATACGGCTTTTTTTTGTTTTAAATTGCCCCCGGGACCTAGCCCACCCGGGGTTGTATTTAAAACAAGCGTTATATATATATATATATATATATATATATACACGTTTCAAAACTTCCACCAAGAACCACCGCTCACATTACAGGCGGGTGCTGCTACTGTGCAGTGGTGGATCGCAATTCAATCGTTTGAAATTACTTAGTTCCCACAAAGTTCGTAGCGCACACACGAGTTCAATTAAATTATTTTATTCTATATTGTCACCATGGCTGACAAACGCGTTTCGGCCATAACAGCCTTTGTCAATGTCAGCGCGCCACAAAATCTCACCCAATTTCAACATAATTCTTTTCATTACAATAAAAGTTGGACTTACGTCTACATACAATACTTGACAATTTGGTGCGGTCATCTTGAAGTGGAAAAAGTGCAATTGCATTGATTCATCATTATAAAAGCCTTATGATAATTCATTTCATATTACAATGTAATGTATTCAATAAATAAGTCAGCATATTGTTATTTAAGAATGTCATATAAAAACATTTCATTATCATATTTACATTGGCTGATATTGTGCAAAATGCTAATACCACTTAAAAATACTCGAAAACAGGGAGTTTCTCATATTGTTTAGCCAAGTAGGGTTTTCCCTCTCCATATATATATATCCTCTACATCATCTTTTATATATATGGGTTTGATTGAGCCCTGAATGGGCATTGCCAGTCTCCCGCACTTCGTTTTCTTGACGCCCCTGGGTTGCGGGTGGGCCAGATCCCGGGGGCAAGGCTCAATTATGATGTGGGGGCCCGCGGGGGCCACCGCAGCCCCGGGGACTGCCACCTCCCCGGGGCTATGCTAATGGTATGCGGGGCGCCAGATGGGCCCCCCGCAGCCCAGGGGGCCGCCACCTCCCCGGGGCTTTTTAAAAAAAAGAAATGCATGGGGGAGGGGCACCTGCCCCTGGGACCGCCATCTCCCCGGGGCTTTAATTAATTGTGGGTGGGGGGCCTCGCAGCCCCCCGCAGCCCCAGGGACCGCCATCTCCCCAGGGATTTCTTTACATAAAATGCGTGGGGGGACTCCTGCCAGCCCTGACGCAGCCCAGGGGACTGCCACCTCCCTGGGGCTTTAATATTTAAATGCGGGGGGCCTCCCACCCTCCCCACAGCCCCGGGGACCGCCACCTCCCCTGGACTTTTTTAAAAATATTAATGTGAGGGGGGCTCCTGCCCCCCCACACTGCCCCAGGGACCACCACCTCCCTGGGCCTTACATAAATTAAGTGCGGAGGTCTGTGTGGACCCCGGCCCCGGGGACCACCACCTCCCCGGGGCTTTAAACATGCTGGGAGGGGGGCCGCACGACCCCCCTCCAGGAGCCTTCCATGGCAATGGGGACCGCCACCCCCCAGGGCTGGCTCCAGCAATGTCCCGGGGTGCCCACCCCCGGGACATTGCATTTGCTATGGCAGGGCGGAGCACTGCTCCCGCCCTGCCATAGCAAACTACTGCTTCGCTTCATTGAAGCGAGAGCAGAAAAACTGCTCTTGCTTCCATGAAGCGAAGCAGAGTTGCTTTTAGGCAATGGGAGCTGTATGTTTGCATCTCCCTTTTCCCAAAAGCAATGCCGGCTCCGCCAGGAGGCAGGGAGCTGGCAGGGACCGCAGAGGCATTGGGGCTCCCCCGCGGTCCCGACGTGAGGCCATGCCCCGGGGATTGGGGTCCCCAGGGCCAAATATGGCCCGGGGGAGCCAAGCGGGCCCTCTTTTTTTTTTTTATGAAAAATGGCCAGGTCCCGGGGGATGGGGTCCCCGGGGCCGACATCTGGTAATGGAACTGGGGGGCATTAATTATTATTTTTTTCTCTCGTGATAGGAGTCGCGACCCCATCGTGGCTATAAGCACGGCCCCCCAGTGTAACGTCTCGGTGGATTCGCGGATCCACCTCAAATAAACAATTTAATAGTATATAATTCAGAAGGTAGTGTTGCATTTGTGCACTTTTTTATAGAGTTAGTGAGATTGAAGTTAATAATCACATTAAATTTGATAGTTAGTAATAATATAAAAAAATAAAAATTAAAAGTTAAACTTGAAAAGTGTATTGTGTTGTAGTATATTGAATTTGTGCTTTTGTTTTGTGGATTCAAGATGGGTTCGCAAATCCTGAAAATATTTAAAAGAGTATGTATGTTAAAAAAAAAAAAAAAGATTCACTGTTGGGTTATAGGGTGGCTCTAAAAAGAGCCCTTGTTTTCATTCTGACTTTGTTGGAGCTACATGTAAGTGCGGATGCACAGCTTAAGGTTGTTGAGAAACACTCTGTTCCCTTCATCTGTGAAGAGAACTCCATCACCGCTTTATTGACATTCTTCCTAGCTTTCTCAATCTGTGGACAGAATTGATTTGACCACTTCCATTTCTGTCTTTGGCATATATTAGAGTATACAAAGACAGTTTGAGGCAAAAGCAACATCAATTGTGCAAAGGTGTCCTTCATTAGGATTTCCAGCCCTACCCCAGTCAATGTGCCTAGGTCATTGCCACCACAGTGCACAAGCATGAGGTCAGGGGGTTGGAGATGCAAAAAGGTTTTAACCAAAGGCATCAATTGGTGCCACTTTAATCCTCTCTGTGCAATCCATTTAAAATCCACATTTTGCAAACCTAGGTCTTTGTCAATACCTCTATGTTCAGCATACCTTTTGCACTAGAAAACATAGCTGTGCCCTACTATCCATACTGTAAGCATCTTGAAGGGAGATCTGGAAGGAATGAAAAGAAGAGTGTAGCTGAGGTAGTCAGTTGGTAGAATGAGAGTTATCTAAAATGGTGGAGAAGATGCTGTTTTTGAAAAAGCCGATAAGTGATTGGCTGTTCATCATAATTGTTCACTCAAAAATAGGATGCATGTTACTTTCCTGAAGAAGCATGTTTTTGATTGGTTATTAAAAAATGTTTGGAAGATACATTAGATAGGATAAAGTAATATTTTAAAAAGTCAACCATACCTGCTATTTGGATTGGTAAACTAGTGTGCTGAAGTTGAAAATATGGTGAACTTGTGACCTGCCAGTACAGTTGAATGTTGCAGAAACTGTTACTATGGAAACTGGGATTAAGCAGAATGGGGGCAGGGTTAAAACTTAACTGTGAATTTAAAATGTGAAATTGTCACATATATAAGTGATATGTTACTAAATTAAGTTTTTCTAAGTCAGTAGTATGTGTAGAAGTAATGTGTTGTTAAAAAATAATACTAGTATTATTAGAAATAGGTTTTTGAACTCCCGTAAGGGTTGCGGCTCCATCGCGACACTACACTGCGGCAGAGTCGCGACTCCAGAAAATTACAGAACCAGTTTGGGCATTTTTAAAAGACAGTTAGAAAGGGTTAATATGTCTAACCAAAAGAAATGTGTTTCACAATTTGAAATAATGTAGAAAGCAATTTGATTTGTTACTTACATTTATTTGTGTGCAGAAAGAGATGGAAAGTTTGACATTACTGGTTTTACGTTGTTGAGAGTAGTGCATTACATTTAATGAATGCAAAAGATAATCTTTTATGAGTTTCTGATATTTCATATTCTGCAATACTATTTGAAAGGTGAGTTACAAATTTGTAAGGTGTGTTATATATTATGTAGTAGGGCTTCACTCTTTGTAGTGATATTTTTAGATTTGAAAAGCATTATTTTCAAAGTTTTGAAATTATTAGAGAAGTTTGATGCTTGAAATATGTTACTGAAATGTACAGATGTGTATTGTAGTTTTTTTTATTGTACTGAAATGATTATTGCAATAGTTTGTGCATACTAATATGTGTACATTGGTAGATGGATTAGTGATTATGGTAGTTTGTATGAGTCTGTGGAAAGGTACAGTTGAAGAACGCTGCATCATTTTAGGTGTCTCCTTGAAATGGGAAGTGCAGTCTGTCAAGTTTAGGGGACTTCATGGTCTTGTGATTGAAGAATGTTTCTACTTGCTCATATATTCTCACACGTCTTATTTATCTGAAGATGCTACACGTATAAAACACAGGTATACATTTATTTGTATGTTTCTTTTATATATAATGCCACTAGCAAAAGGTACAGACATATGCATGCATGCTTTCAGGAATATGGTGAGAGTTACAACAGACACATGCAAAAGGTTGCTGCTTTATATATGGCTAGGGCCAACACTCTCAGTAGTTGCTGAATAGTGAAGATGCAGCAGAAAAGTAACGTTTAAGCAGGGGCGGTTTCTCCCTGAGGGCGTCGGGGCTCTGCCCCCGATACATTCAACAAAAGAAGTGCTCAATGCTCATATTTTATTAAATAAAAAAATACCAGTTTTTTGTAGTCTTCTAAATTATACTCTGCCAGTAGTGAACACAGGGCACTGTCTGCCCCACTCATCGATACTGCTGCCGTGGCCCGTGACAGTGGCTGTTTTGAAGTCTGGATGTATGTCACGTGACACTCTCCTTGCATACTCCCTGGGCGGGCCTAAAGAAGCCTAAGTGTTTGCCGGCTGACAACCTCACAGCCCTGAAGGCTGTGATGTCATCAGCTCGGCAAAGACCTAGCTTCAGGGCCCAGTCTCCACCCCCTAATGGCGTGGAGGTTAAGTTAGCCACAGGTGTTTTAATACCAAGCCCGATATTGCTAACCCTCTACGTCAATCAGGGAGTGGAGAGCTTGTCACCACTCCCCTTTCCCAACTCATTACAGGGCGTGCTGGGACCCACCCTGTGACGAGTTGGGAAAGGGGTGTGGCAGGCGGGAAGCTGAGGAATCGAGTCTGCGCAGACTCGACCTCAGACTGCTTCGCTCACGTGAGTCTGCACTCTCCACTGTGGTGGAACTCACTGGAAGGATTGGAAGCCATTTGATTAACTGTGTCATAGTTCGACTCCAGCGAGAGGGACATGGACTGCATTTAGAGCTGACTCCGAGAGTCCCAAGACAGTCCATCATTACTGCAGTGCACCGCTGGCAGCAGCTAGTCCCAATGGTTGCTGCTTGCTGCTGCCACAGCACTGACTGGACTGCAGGTTGCTGGACTAAAGTGAACTCAGGAGTCAGCAGTTCACCAGCGCAGGTAAGGCCCAGGCGGGCATTTTTTAAAGTTATATTTTGGCTTTGTTTTTTTTGGTTTGTCCTGCTTGGGGAATTTGCTTTTAGTTTTAAACATTTTAGGCCTCTCTCTATCCACCATCTGCAGCCCTCTAATTAGGTCCATCCATGGGCTCCGTGGCGTGTGCTGACTCAGAGCTTTATTAATGTATTTTGTATCACAGAGGTCGAGGTATTAAAATACACAGATTATGAGGCCGTTGCCTGGCTCGCACCGCTTCGAAACCAGCTTTAAGGCGGACAAAGGAGGGAGGGGGGCTCTTTTCTGCTTCCAGGGGTCACGGACACACGACAGTCTGCCAGGTGCCCTCTGAGTTGATGTTCTACGTGAATATGGGTGCAATTCGAAGAAAAGTGCCATGAGGAGCAAAGCATCGGATCACATAAAAAACACTGGGTCAAATCAACCCGAATTGTAGTGGCAAGTAAGGGGGAAACAACATTATCACGACAAAAGACAAACAGATGAACATGAAATATTGTTTGTGTGTGTTTCGGTTAGTGTGTGAATACTTGAGTGTGTTGTGTACCTGTGTATGTGAAGTAGTGTGCATATTGTGTGTGTATGTAGTTGGTGTTGATGCACAAAGGGTTTGTGTGGTTGCTATCGATGTGTGCGTGTGTGGTGTATTTTTGCCTATTTCTCTATTGTTTATTTTGCTCTTTATTTCAGGGCAGGTTTTGTGATTCCTCCATATTCGTGTCATTTTGCATCTTTGCGAGTTTGTAATGTATATATACGCCTGTCCTTTGTGCAGTACTTAAGTTATTCCAATACCTATATCTTTTAATAATATTCGCCTGTGCCTGGCACCTACACCCGTGGCATGCATGCAGGTTTCATTCATAGATTGTATTTGTTATGACGTATTCCTCCCATCACTCTCTCCTATAGATGCATGGGACTCTTACAAACAAGCTGTTTGCTGGTGTAGGGCGTGCTGCTACAGCCTGTGTTGAGAAAAGTTGGGTAGGAGGGGGCTATGGAGGATTGTGGTGATTTTGTTGAGCAGCTCCTGTCAGAAGGAAGGGGGGGTTTAATGACATGATCGCTGCCCCCCGCACACATGCCAACAATAGGGGTCGCGTTACCTGCAATGAGCAGGCTCCAAGCCTAGAACTCCATCATCGTGTCGTTCACCTTCTGACTCAGGAGCTAAGCATCTTTCCCGGGTATCCCAGGCCCAGCAACGCCATCATCGGATCTGTGTACCATCTCCTACTGCAGAGTCCTGCACAAACACCGAGCCCTGCACCACGGTGTTACAACGCTCTCTGTCACACCATCCTTGTCAGCACTTGTCTGCACTGTCACACCATCCTTGTGTGGATAGCTGTCTTGACACTGCACGGGAATGGCATATTAATGATAGCACTAGGGTGACACTAAACATTGGTTCCACTACACTATGGTGATACATTGGGAGGGATAGACTATGTGGTGACAATAGGTTGGTACATTGCACGACGGTGACACTGCACAGTAGTGACAGAACAGGGATAGCACTGCATGCCGGTTACACTGCGCGGTAGTGACAGCACAGTGGACAACATTGCACCAGGGTAAAATTTGCTTGAAAATGCAACATTTGCACACTCTTTTAAAAAAAAGTTCTCAGGGGGAGAACCCCCTCCCGAATATCCCTTATGGCGGTCGGGCTCGCCACAGTGGACTCACCGCAACTTATACGCCTCACCACTTTCAAATGTCACCAGCCGCCACTGCGTTTAAGTCATGTTGGCAGAGGGATTAGTGATTAGGCTACTTCGTATGAGTCTGTGGAAAGGTACATTTGAAGTACGCCGCATACATTTAGGTGTCTCCATCAAATGGGAAGTGCAGTCTGTCAAGATTAAAGGACTTCATGGTTTTGTGATTGAGGTGTGTCTCTACTTGCACATGTATTCTCACATGTGTTATCCATTTGAAGATGCTAGATGTACAACATTGCAGGTAACATCGCAACCTTTCACCTACATACTTCCCTACATTGCATACATAACGGTTCATAGGCACTGACCTTTTACCTAGATATGACACTGCACTCAGAACGCTGGTTTTTCCCTGGTTCGATTCTCATACATTATGCATGAGGCTTCTTGGAAGCACAGAAAGATTACCATCTCCTGTATAATATCTCTGTATAAAGTTCAGGCCCAACGTCATCCTTTAGGCCGACAAAGTAACACAGCAAGGTAGGACCCCTGGGGAGACCTATGGGTATATATACAACACATCTTGCTTAGGAAGAGGGAGGAGACCGTGACTTCCCGGCTGACACACTGACCAGAGACGCTGAGGTTCCTGCATGCAGACGCTCCAGCTAGCAGTGGTCTAACATCCTTCGCGGGGTGTCCAACTCGAGACCAGGACGGTGTACCATATTCTCTAAACTCTCAGGTAATGGGGTGGACTAGATCCTAGAGGGATTCTTGGCATAACACCTACACTGATGCTAGGTACATTTAGGTACATCTAGTTAGGGAGACATCGTAGGAGTACGCACTTTTTATCATGTGTTTTATGTACTTGTATATATTCATGATTTCTGCAAGATGGTAGAACTATACCATCCCTTTACTTTCGTAGTATTGCTAATCATACATCTCTGCTACTGTCTAATGGTTGTTGCAGCTCATATATTCTACACTAGAATAACAACTGTTCAATAAATACTTATTGAAAGGACCAGACTGTTTATTCTGTGTATCTCTCTGAGACAAACTAAGTGAGCACGAGTGACTGAGCGAAAGGTAGTATATTGTTTCCACGATCCTGGGGGATCAGGGTTGTCATATTCTGAGGTTGCCAAGAACTATTCTCTCCCCGATAAGAGGAGACTCTAGTGGCACTGTGAGCTAGCTGATACAGACAGGTTAACGTATCCGGTGGGGGTGCACGGAATCAGTCCGCCACCAAACCCTCAATTTATGTTATCCAAACGCGCAGATCCTGTATAGGTTATATAGGAAGTACACGACATGGCGCCGCCAACATTGGTTGGGTACTTATTTAACAGTAGAATCTGAGTAGTTCAGTCGTGCTATTCTCAGAGACCCCTACTCACAAAACACCGGAGACGTCTGGAGTGGGTGGGCACAAACTCCGCCACAGCTGAGTAGGCGAGAAATCCTATTTATTGGCTGTTGGTTAATCAAGCTTGAAGGACACATTGTTCCAAAATTGTGCAAAAACACCTTATCTTAGTTCCCTTGAAAAACTTTTTCTTTACAAAATGACTGAGGACAAAGATAACCAAGAATTAGACCCACTGCAACAAAATCTGCCCCTCACAGATGAGGAAGATGCAGACGCAATACAAATTGCACCAAACTTTAGAAATACAGTCACCCTGAAACTACTTGCACATGGTTTATCAGCTAGGTGTGGCATAGTAGCTTTTGTGATTGAGGCACACAAATCAAACAAAACAGGGGTATTTTATTCATGGGTTACATTCCCAGCAGCAAATGCAAGAACAAAAACATTTCACTCCTACACGGATGGAGATGCACCAGCGGAATATTATACGTTCGAGGATATATTGGTTCCGCTCATGCACCAGGAACACTTATACTGGTTTAAAGGCGCCCTACCCCACATAAAAAGAAGAGTAAGACTCAGCCCGCTCGGAAGAGAAGGGGCAACATGGCCAATATTAGCGGCCTACACACCACATCCTGACATTGACACAAGGAGACTTACTCATACAACATAAAGATTTAATTAAAATCTATTGGAACTTGACGCAATTCGTCATGAGGACACTTACAGTCTAACCATCAATGGTTGCAACAAATGGAGCTCAAATTCAGGGTACAGCAACTAAAATTACACCACAAACATTACACGCAGTGATGGGTAAAATGCCCACAAAACGTGAACAAATACCATTCTGGGTAGCTCAGTAAATAACGCAGCTAGAGGCAGTATTCCCAAATACTACCCCGTATGAAAAGCACAGAATGCTATCAATCTACTTGCCCATGGGGATAACACCACAATTAGAGGATTGTACCACTTGGGGTACAGTCTTTGCTGCCATTTATACCAGAACTCATGGTATCATGTCATTAGCAGTAGTAGCTGATGTATTGAGACAGATACAAAATGAGCACGGAGCAGAGCCAGCCCTAAACTTAGGGATGAAGTTACTAGGTAACTATGCCCAGGTATCAGCCATAATACTATAATACTAACTAACATGAAGGGGGAAGCAGCTTCAGTGGCCATCCGCCAATGCCTAAGGGAGTTCAATCCTTTAGAACAGGAACACGAACTACCAAAAATAATTGAAACTGCAGATGCAGAATTAGGCAGAGACAGTTTGGGTGGGAAAGCTTTAAAACCACAACTGATGGGAAGTCCTGAAAAGGACACTTCCAAGCAGACACCTGCTTCCACTAAGAAGTGGAACAATAAAAAACAACAAAACTTTAAAGGAAATAGATCTCAATCCCGAGGTAGATCTCCTCCACAGGAGCCCTCCGAAAAGAGGTACAACCTTAGGAATAGGGATAATATTAGGAAACCTGACGTGTATCAGGATACTGATACACGTTCCTCTCGTTCCTTTCAGGGTTCATCGAAAAACTCTGAGAGGGAAGGACGGTCAGAAAGACAAGAAGAGCGTACAAAGTCCAGAGACAAGCAGCATGCTCAAGATTACACTTCTAAAAAAGAAGAGAAACAAAAGCAAAAGCCACAGTTCAAAAAGAAGAAAGCTGCAGGTCTAAAGATCAGACATGCCCAGAATTCTGAGGACTCGACTACTGAACGGGGAATGGGCTCTGACGGTGCTAGACAGTGCGGCAGAAGTAACAATAGCTCGCCAGAACCTGAAGGAATTTCTGGTGACAGCGGACTTGAATGATTATATCACGGTAGAAACACCCGATACTAGGGTAAGTGTCCCACATAAAGTATATGAAATAACGCTCCAAATGGAGGGGGACAAATGTAGAACAGTAAGAGGTCTCTTTTGGGAGAACCTGACGTTTGGCTATGATATTTTATTAGCTGAACAAGATTGGCCGCCAGCATTCGTCATGGATTGCCCTAAAGGAGAAACGGTAATTCTTCCAGCCTTTTCACACCATATTCCCAGGCACTTACAACACACTTATGCGCAGGAGTGGGCGGTAGCCCAGGCTCCGGCATTATACAAAAACCATGTAGGATGGAATGAGGATTCAACCCACCACATAATTCCTATAAAAAATACTCCAACTGCACAGAGGCAGTATCCAATAGAGCAAGAAGCTAAAAAACAGGTCAGGGAGATCTTAGATCAACTTGAATACCAAGGGGTGATTGAAACTTGCACCTCACCAATGAACAATCCTTTGTTTCCTGTCATTAAACCCGACAATTCATATCGTCTAGTTTTAGATTACAGACATTTAAACACTTGCACTAAGACATTTGCAGTCCAAAATGCACACAGTGCCGCATTAATGAATAACATTGTGCGGAAAAAATATAAAACAACACTTGATATCTCAAATGGATTTTTCTGCCAAAATATAGCGCCTGAAAGCAGGTATCTAACAGCCTTCTCAGCGCTAGGGACCCAGTGTCAATTTTGTCGACTCCCCCAGGGGTATAAGAACAGCCCGGGGTTGTTTTCGGCCAGAGTAACTGAGTTACTTCAAAAATTGGATGAAGAGGCATTGTCCTATGTGGATGATATTTATCTAACGGACGATGACCTAGAGGAGCACTTGAACAGAGTGAATACCATCATTTTGGGATTTGCATCTGAGGGCTACAAATTCAACTTTAAAAATCAAAAATTGCCCACCTCAGTGTCCTCTTTTAGGATATGAGCTTTCAAGTGAAGGAAAAAGCCTGGCAGCCAATTTTTAGGAAAATGCGCACTGCTCCAACCTCCAAAATCATTAAAAAATGTACAGTCAATTCTGGGATTCCTAAATTTTGGTCGAACTTACATTTTAGATTACGCAGAAAGAGTAAAACCTTTCTACGATTTAATGAAACCTGATTTTTCAGTAAAACAATGGACACAGGAACATACAGATACACTTCGTTCCTTACAAGCTGACATGATAGCTTCCAAACACTTACAGACATGCGTAAACGTACGCAACCTGGTGATCCGTATAGTTACGGGTCAATCTGGGTACACCTATCTAACATATAATGAAGGTGAGACAGTACCAATTGCATACAAATCACATTTGTACACAAATGCTGAGATGCGCTTTGCATCTATAGAAAAGATTCTAACAGCAGTACAGACTGCTGTAGTGAGAGAAAGAGCACTGGCTCTGGGGAAACGAATAATAGTTGTAACTCCAGTTCCAGCCTTAGAGACTGTGACAAAGGCAAGCGTTCCTAATGCTAAAGCTTTACATCCGAGATGGATACAATGGGCTAATTCTCTCACTGCAACAGATGTAGAATACAGGTACGACCCAAATTTAAAGACACAAGCATTCCTGCAATACGAACAAGAATATCCTCTACCAAACGAAATAATGCCTCTAGATCAGTATGAATATATAATTTACACTGACGGATCAGCTCAACCGGCCATAGGAAGTAAGCAACAATATAGCGCAGCATGTGCAATCATTAAAGGTCGCATGCGGGATGGAAAATTCCACCCAAGTTGCACAAAAACGCAGTCTCTAGGAGACTGCATGGCACAGCTGGCAGAGTTAAAAGCGCTGGTACTGGCACTAGTAAATACGGATTGAGAATTCCCCACACTAATTGTGTGCGATTCCTTTTACTGTGTGCAGTCTTACAATGAATATTTGCAGTACTGGGTTCAAGACGGGTTCAAAGATGCAAAAGGTGGCACAATTAAGCATAAAATGCTATGGAAACAGGTAGTGGAGTTGAAAACCGAACTACCGAGGGCTCACGTGATACATACACTGAGTCATCAGCATGATGGCGTTCACGTTGAAGGGAATTCATTGGCTGATGAAGCCGCAAAGGGGGCTGTATGCACAGCTTCTGTAGCTGCAATCACTCGTTCTAAAACGAGAATAGATGGTGAGATTATGGTAGCTATTAATGCTTGTCGCAAAAACAGCGGAGCAGTACCAAAAAGATTTCCACTCAAGTACTCCTACAAGTTAGATACCAATAACAATCCATTTGCTCAGATTCCTGGAGTGGGGGATAGAGTAATTCCAAACATGGATCGTAGGTTAGGTTTAATTCTAGCAGCACACGAAGGGATAGGTTCTGCACATGCAGCAGTGACGGCGACTGTTTCTTTATTGAAACAACGCTATTGGTGGCAAAGATTAACAAAGTAGACTAAAGACTATGTCTTGAAATGCGACATCTGCCAGCAGATGAAAGGTTCCACCGTAACACGTCCAGCACAGACACCATTATAAATATCTGACAAACCACTAGCCTGTGTTTACTTGGACCACTGCGGCCCCTTACAAAGAGACAGGGCTTACAGGTATGTCATGGTTGCAGTGGATTCCTGCTCGAGATTCCTATGGGTGTGGGCCCAGCGCTCGGCTGACGCTCGAACTGTTATAAAAGATTTGCGAGTCTTTATAGGGACATACGCAATTGGCACATTACATTCTGACCAGGGCCCTGCGTTTAGCTCTCGGGCTTACAAGGAGGCCATGCGAGGATTGGGTGTAGCATTGCAGTACTCATCTCCGTACCATCCCGAGGGAAATTCGGTAGTGGAGAGAAAAAACCGAGACTTAAAGCAATCTTTAACAGCTAGAGTATTAGGCATGGATGAAAGTTGGGTAAAACATCTGTATGGAGTCCAGCGTGCTCTTAACAATATGCCAAGAAGTTCTCTAGGGGGGTCACTCCATATGAGGTCCTATTTGGGACAAGAATGTGGGTACCTGATCTTGATTGTGAAGGCGCAGTGGCAGATGAAAAGCCTTTTGACATCCATGATCGTTTGGCTGTTTTACAGGATCTAAATGAATCCAGGACACAACAAAGTAATGTCCATCTGAAGCAGACCGCCACTGGGGAAGTCAAATCAGTCACAGCAAGACCTGTCTGGATCCCAAAAGTCGGCGATCTGGTCAGAGAAAAGATAGCGGACAAGAAAGAATTTGGGCCATCATACAGAAAGCTTGTAACGGTCCTAGCAATTGAAGGAACAAGAACTGTACTTCTACCGCCTCTTGCCAGAAAAAAGGAGAAAAGATTTGTCTCAATTGACCTAATCAAACCACACTATGTGGCTGATACTAAGCAGTAGGCCACGTGGACTCCAAAGTAGCAGACGCCCTCCTCTCGCTACAATCCAAGAAGTTCAAACGGAAAGACTCATCACGTTTGAAGAGCCTCCAACACGGAATGAAGGACTATGCAACAATGCTATGGAACTCGTTCCTCTTGAACCTGAAGTTCAACTTCAAAATCAAACTCAAAATGACAGACAAATAGCTGTTAGACCAAATACAGATGTCTACGTTAACGTGCCTCGACAAGCGCAAACTACGATTTCTACAAATCCTGATGCAATACCAACAATTGATCGAACTGCTTCTGGCTACTTCATAAACTTTGATACGTTTCTTTGGATCCAAGCGAACCAGAAACAACGCCAGCCAAAAAATCACGCAAACAGCAAGTTACAGACTTTATGCACTTTCTTAAAAAGACTTACCTGGTGTCACCTTGGGTGGGGCTATGGGTAATCACTGGGATAATATTCTTTCTTTTCTTGGTAGGCTTGGTAATAGTTTTTAGTATGCTTGTTAATGGAAGATACCTTCGACAAAGCTCTGCAGCCCAAAAGGTGAACTTACTTTTGAAACCACACCAATCATCTCATCGAGAACAAAGAGACTTGTCATCAGTGAACATTACACCAGTTCCTATACCTGATGGAATAGTGTGGGACAAGGTTGATTTTGATATATTTGGTCCGACTGAAATTTTAAGAATTCATCATTTATTTAAAATATCATTAAGTGATATCATTACCTCAAGTACATTTTCCAATGATTGGGATTATGAAACTGTTAATAACATGTTATCTGATTTGGAAAAATCTGCTGCGTTTTCTAATAGTGAAACATCGGAAGACATGTCAGATTTTGAGGCTATGTATTGTTATCAACATCATGGTCATAATTTTTTACATAAATCTACAAATCCTAGAAATGTGTTCACATACCACCAGTGGGAACATTGTCCAACACCGCCGAAAGGCAGTTCAAAAACATTTACACAGAAATGTCCATATTTTTCATGGTTTAATATGTCTGACCCAGCCTCATACTATTATAAGGTTGCACCAACATCAGCACAGAAAAATATGTTGACAAACACCAAACAGATTTACTCTGCTTCCTTTATTGCCCAGTTGTCCGAACAAGGTTTCGACTTGTGGAAAGACACCATAGACCTGAAATCAGTCTGGGGTACTAGAGAATGGCAAGTTCAGGGAACAGAAGCTTTGTTTAGAGCATGCCTCATCCCTCAACAAATCATGTTTTTGAACGAGACAGTGCAACAGATGTCTTGCCTTGGACTAGCCAAGAACAAAGACTTGAACACACCTCGGTTGCCAACTCTATCACACACTGGGGGCAACGAAACATCACAGAAAGAGATTACAGTAGATGATATCATACAATACAACAGATCAGACCCCGATTGGGAAAAATGGTTGATTCGGCCCACAGACATTAATAGTTGTCAGGCAAGATTCATGGGTAAAACCGAAGGGTTTAGTATCCATAGGCCAGATCCACGTTATGTACAGAGACAACATCCAGGGGTAGTGACATCCTACAGTGTTGGGAAGTTTTGCCTTGATTGGCTAAAAACCTCAACACTCACACAGGTGAAACAACACTTATCCTTACTGTCACAGGATGTGGATCTTAGGGATTTTTTAATGGGTCCCAGGAAGCCACGTCGGAAACATTTCTATTATGCTGTCTACAATGAAATTTGGAAAATATCCCAACAAGAGGCCGCAGAGAGGTTACGGGAAATAGACCGTATAAATCTAGACAAATCTCTAGCAGTGGTAGACAATGGGTTAACCACATTGACCTCCAGGATATATTCCTTAGGCAATATTGTATCTTCTGCAATAGACATACTAGAACAAGATTTGGCCATATTACAACACGGGCAATCACAGTTACGTTCTATTATGTTGTTAAGCTGGACGCTGCAATCTTTGCGTGCAGGCTCCGTGCCTTGGCATTTTATCAACAGCACGTCTCTGTTTTCTGAATACAATCTAACAGATAAACAGATAGAAATGGCACAAAGGGGAGCAAAATATACAATGCTGCGTATCGAAAAACTGGATAGATTACCATTCACAGTGGCAGAATCACTGTCTACAGAATGGCTAATCCATGGCCACATAACTCTACCGGTCACTACTTTTCAGTTTCAATATTGCCTTGAACAAAAGCAGGCAGGCAGATATGAAGAAATGGGTAAGGAGTACATTAAGGAATCTTGGGAATTACCATACAGATTTCGATGCCAGAGTGGGGATCGAGAAGAGTTTCTGAGCGGTACAAACTGCGAGAATGCTTTAAGTGGATCACTCATATGCCAGGATATTATGTTGCACGGAGCTTGTAATGGTTCTGTAGCAAACCTGTCCTGTCATTTGAAGGGTGCCCCAGCTGCAGTGATTAATCCAGCATTCAGGCTACTTTCAAATGGGAGTTACTTGATGCTGAACGGTCAAGGCTGCTGTGGCATGCTCCCGGGCATCGCGTATCTGGTAACAGTGAGCTCCAGGGTTACTTTGTTGTATGCAAGTATTGTTTCCACCGACACATACAGTCAGGGAGGCACCGTTATGGCCTTCACTGAATGTTTCCTTAATACGGTTTTATACTCTAAGCAGAATGAAAGCCATGCTTCTACAGAAGTCTGTGCCCTTAACCTCCGCTCGAGAGACTTTTGATCTCCAGATCGCAAGGTCTTCGGCAGAGATACAGGCGCTCATTCATACAAACTGCCCTTTCCATTTCGCAGAAATGTTAAAGATACGATTTACCATGTCTGATACGACAGGCATTGTCCACCTATTAAAGACCATAGGTTCTGGACTTCTGAGCACCTTTCAGAGGGTACTTGAAGTTATACCAAACTTCATACACTCCGTATTCGGAAGCATCTTTAGAGGACTTCCGCTGATCCTGTTTCTAATATCAGGTATCCTGATTGTTTTCTATTTGCTACGCAATGGACGTCCCAGTCACCAAGGCGATGGAAAGAACACTCCTGGAGCGTAAATACCATGACCGCATGGTACAACTTCTAGGCGCGCCTCGCCTAAGAGAACTAAGTGAATCTTGGTTCTTGTCATTTGAACAGGTCTGGATAGACTGCATCTTACCTGTCCTCCGATGCCTGTTTTGCGAAGAAGAATGCGTGTTAGACCTTTGTTTGACACTACCATCATGTGCGCCACCGGACATGAATGCTTTACTGGACCCGATAACGGCCCATGTTCTGCAGTGTCGTCAGTGTATTCCAATGTTGATGGTGGCATTCCTTGAGCCCCCACGGGCAGTAACAGCACCTGTTGGTATGAACACCGGCTCCTCCTCTGACACCCAGGCTTTGGACGGCGCACAGGCTGCCCCAGCACCGGCTGCGGACACCGTGGAACATCTGTGCTCAATTGATGTGCTCTGCGAGGTGCTACAGGGGCCGTCTACTGTGGAAGCAAGCAATAAAAATGTTGCGTCTACCAGCCAGGACACAAACATTTGAACTCATTTGGCTCATCGTGTGCTGGGAAAAATTCGCCTTTTTCTAAACAAGCTCAAATTTGGAACTTTTAAACTAAATTGACTTTCCTTTCATTTTTTGGGCATACATGGCTTTTTTAATGCTTGTAGTAGTCCGAACTATGAATCACGGACACTTTTAGAACTAGTAACATTTCCTTTGAATTTTCTTTAAGTTTTTAGAATTTTTTAGAATTTTTTCAACATTTTAGCTAAAGAGATGTTTTATAAAACTTTGTGCGTACCACTATCTAGTAATGTTAGTAGTACAGTAATAGGTTACATATGTCGTCCATTCGGAAGAGGAGTGGGTGTTATATTCCATAAAGGTACCCTATATAGGCGCAGGTAACATCGCAACCTTTCACCTACATCCTTCCCTACATTGCATTCATAATGGTTCTTAGGCACTGACCTTTTACCTAGATATGACACTGCACTCAGAACGCAGGTTTTTCCCTGGTTCGATTCTCATACATTATGCATGAGGCTTCTTGGAAGCACAGCCGGACTAACATGAGGATTACCATCTCCTGTATAATATCTCTGTATAAAGTTCAGGCCCAACGTCATCCTTTAGGCCGACACAGTAACACAGCAAGGTAGGACCCCTGGGGAGACCTATGGGTATATATACAACACATCTTGCTTAGGAAGAGGGAGGAGACCGTGACTTCCCGGCTGACACACTGACTAGAGACACTGAGGTTCCTGCATGCAGACGCTCCAGCTAGCAGTGGTCTAACATCCCTCGCAAGGTGTCCAACTCGAGACCAGGACGGGGTCCCACATTCTCTAAACTCTCAGGTAATGGGGTGGACTAGATCCTAGTGCGATTCTTGGCATAACACCTACACAGATGCTAGGTACATTTAGGTACATCTAGTTAGGGAGACATCGTAGGAGTACGCACTTTTTATCATGTGTTTTATGTACTTGTATATATTCATGATTTCTGCAAGATGGTAGAACTATACCATCCCTTTACTTTCATAGTATTGCTAATCATATATCTCTGCTACTGTCTAATGGTTGTTGCAGCTCATATATTCTACACTAGAATAACAACTGTTCAATAAATACTTATTGAAACGCCCAGCCTGTTTATTCTGTGTATCTCTCTGAGACAAACTAAGTGAGCACGAGTGACTGAGCGAAAGGTAGTATATTGTTTCCACGATCCTGGGGGATCAGGGTTGTCATGTTCTGAGGTTGCCAAGAACTATTCTCTCCCGGATAAGAGGAGACTCTAGTGGCACTGTGAGCTAGCTGATACAGACAGGCTAACGTATTCGGTGGGGGTGCACGGAATCAGTCCGCCACCAAACCCACAGTTTATGTTATCCAAACACGCAGATCCTGTATAGGTTATATAGGAACTACACGACAGGGGACTTCATGGTTTTGTGATTGAGTTATGTTTCTACTTGGTCATATATTCTGGCACGTGTTATGCATCTGAAGATGCTAGACATATAAAACACAGGTATCCATCTACTTGTAAGTTTCTTTTATATATAATGCCACTAGCAAAAGGTACAGACACATGCATGCATGCTTTCAGGAATATGGTGAGAGTTACAACAGACACATGCAAAAGGTTGCTGCTTTATATTTGGCTAGGGCCAACACTCTCAGTAGTTGCTGAATAGTGAAGGTGCAGCAGAAAAGTAACCTTTACGTCATGTTGGCAGAGGGATTAGTGATTAGGCTACTTCGTAGGAGTCTGTGGAACGGTACGTTTGAAGTACGCCACATACATTTAGGTGCCTCCATGAAATGGGAAGTGCAGTCTGTCAAGATGAAAGGACTTCATGGTTTTGTGATTGAGGTGTGTCTCTACTTGCACATGTATTCTCACATGTGTTATCCATTTGAAGATGCTAGATGTACAAAACAAAGGTATACATCTATTTGTATGTTTCTTTTGTATATGATTCCACTAGCAAAAGGCACAGACGCATGCATACTTGCTTTCAGGAATATGGTGAGAGTTACAACAGAGATATGTGAAGGGTTGCTGCTTTATATTTGGCTAGGCCCATCACTCTGAGTAGTCACTCAATAGTGAAGTTGCAGCACAAAAGTGAGGTTTAAGACATGTTGGCAGAGGGATTAGTGATTAGAGTACTTCGTATGAGTCTGTGGAAAGGTACAATTGAAGTACACCACATACATTTAGGTGTCTCCATGAAATGGGAAGTGCAGTCTGTCAAGATTAAAGGACTTCATGGTCTTGTGACTGAGGCATGTCTCTACTTGTACATGTATTCTCACATGTGTTATGTATCTGAAGAAGCTACACGTATAAAACAGAGGTATACATTTATTTGTATGTTTCTTTTATATATAATGCCACTAGAAAAGGGTACAGACATATGCATGCATGCTTTCAGGAATATAGTGAGAGTTACAACAGACACATGCAAAGGGTAGCTGCTTTATATTTGGCTAGGGCCAACACTCTCAGTAGTTGCTGAATAGTGGAGCTGCAGCATAAAAGTAAGGTTTAAGACATGTTGGAGAGGGATTACTGATTAGACTACTTCATATGAGTGTGTGGAAAGGTACACTTGAAGTACGCTGCACAAATTTAGGTGTCTCCTTGAAATGGGAAGTGCAGTCTGTCAAGTTTAGGGGACGTCATGGTCTTGTGACTGAGGCATGTCTCTACTTGTACATGTATTCTCACATGTGATGTATCTGAAGATGCTACACGTATAAAACACAGGTATACATTTATTTGTATGTTTCTTTTATATATAATGCCACTTGCAAAAGGTACAGACATATGCATGCATGCATGCTTTCAGGAATATGGTGAGAGTTACAACAGACACATGTGAAGGGTTGCTGCTTTACATTTGGCTAGGGCCAACACTCTCAGTAGTTGCTGAATAGTGAAGCTGCAGCAGAAAAGTAAGGTTTAAGACATGTTGGCAGAGGGATTAGTGATTAGGCTACTTCGTATGAGTCTGTGGAAAGGTACATTTGAGGTATGGCGCATAAATATAGGTGTATCTGTGAAATGGGAAGTGCAGTCTGACAAATTTAAAGGACTTCATGTTTTTGTGATTGAGGTATGTCTCTACTTGCACATGTATTCTCACATGTTATGCATCTGAAGATGCTAGACGCACAAAACAAAGGCATACATCTATTTGTATGTTTCTTTTATATATGATTCCACTAGCAAAAGGCACAGATACATGCATACTTGCTTTCAGGAATATGGTGAGAGTTACAACAGAGATATGCGAAGGGTTGCTGCTTTATATTTGGCTAGGCCCAACACTCTGAGTAGTCGCTCAATAGTGAAGCTGCAGCACAAAAGTGAGGTTTAAGACATGTTAGCAGAGGGATTACTGATTAGACTACTTCGTATGAGTCTGTGGAAAGGTACACGAAGTACGCCGCATAAATTTAGGTGTTTCTTTGAATTGGGAAGTGCAGTCTGTCAAGTTTAGCGGACTTCATGGTCTTGTGATTGAGGTATGTTTCTACTTGGTCATATATTCTCACATGTGTTATGCATCTGAAGATGCTAGACGTATAAAACACAGGAATACATCTATTTGTATGTTTCTTTTATATATAATGCCACTAGCAAAAGGTACAGACACATGCATGCATGCTTTCAGGAATATAGTGAGAGTTGCAACAGACACATGCAAAAGGTTGCTGATTATATTTGGCTAGGGCCAACACTCTCAGTAGTTGCTGAATAGTGAAGGTGCAGCAGAAAAGTAAGGTTTAAGTCATGTTGGCAGAGGGATTAGTGTTTAGGCTACTTCGTATGAGTCTGTGGAAAGGTACATTTGAAGTATGCCGTATAAATGTAGCTGTGTCCTTGAAATGGGAAGTGCAATCTGACAAGTTTAAAGGACTTCATGGTTTTGTGATTGAGGTATGTCTCTACTTGCACATGTATTCTCACATATGTTATCCATTTGAAAATGCTAGATGTACAAAACAAAGGTATACATCTATTTGTATGTTTTTTTGTATATGATGCCACTAGCAAAAGGCCCAGACGCATGCATACTTGCTTTCAGGAATATGGTGAGAGTTACAACAGAGATATGTGAAGGGTTGCTGCTTTATATTTGGCTAGGCCCATCACTCTGAGTAGTCGCTCAATAGTGAAGCTGCAGCTCAAAAGTGAGGTTTAAGACATGTTGGCAGAGGGATTAGTGATTAGACTACTTCGTATGAGTCTGTGGAAAGGTACAATTGAAGTACACCACATACATTTAGGTGTCTCCATGAAATGGGAAGTGCAGTCTGTCAAGATTAAAGGACTTCATGGTCTTGTGACCGAGGTATGTCTCTACTTGTACATATATGCTCACACGTGTTATGCATCTGAACATGCTTGGCGTATAAAACATAGGTATACATCTATTTGTATGTTTCTTATATATATGATGCCACTAGCAAAAGGTACAGACAAATGCATGCATGCTTTGAGAAAGATAGTGAGACTTATAAGAGTGACATGGAAGGGTTGCTGTTTTAAATTTGGCTAGGCCCAAGATTCTGAGCAGTTGTTGAAAACTGAAACTGCAAGTGAAAAGTGAGGTTTAAGACATGTTGGCAAAAGGATTAGTGATTAGGCTACTTGCTATGAGTCTGTGGAAAGGTACACTTGAAGTACGCTGCCTAAATTTAGGTGTCTCCTTGAAATGGGAAGTGCAGTCTGTCAAGTTTAAGGGACTTCATGATGTGGTGAATGACGTATGTGTCTGCTTCTATATCTATTGTCTGATGTGTTATGCATCTGAAGATGGTAACTTGAAATCCTGGTCGGTTTGGCTACTGGTATACAAATCTCTTAGTTCTGCTCTGTCGTTCGGTCGCAGAGCCTGTGATGTCTTCTGAATGAAGATATTATGGACCCTCCCACAAAGTTTGTTCAATACCCAGATGCCATGTTTTATGAGCGGAAAGAAATACATACACTTTTTTTACACAAATGTAGACAGCATGCGTTCTGAAACACTGGTATTCAACTATATCACTGTTACAAGTCTCCCCATATTTCTCAAAGCACACATACATCAGTCTGTGTGTTATGGATACCTGTGTTTCACAGCGTATGGTCTCTAAATTTGTGTAAAGAAAAGTCTATGTATTCCTCTCAGCCCGTAAAACATTGCACTTGAGTATTGAACAGGCTTTTTGAGAGGCTCCATAACACCTATATACAGAAGACATCAGAGGCTGTGTGACCGAATGATAGAGCAGAACTGAGAGATTTGTCCACCAGTAGCCAAACCAACCAGGATTTCAAGCTACCATTTTCAGATGAATAACACATGAGACAATAGATGTAGAAGTAGATACTTACCTCACTCACAAGAGCACGTAGAGTTATAAATTTGACAGACTACATTTCTCATTTGAAACAGGCACGTAAACTTATACGGCTTACTTCAAATGTACCTTTCCACAAACTCATAGCAAGTAGCCTAATTTCTAATTCTTTTGTCAACATGTCTTAAACCTCACTTTTCTGTTGAAGCTTCAGTTTTTACCAACTGCTGAGAATCTTGGGACTAGGCAAATTTAAAACACCAATCTGAACCATGTCACTGTTTAAAGGTGTGTGTTCTTGTGACAGGTTTGCTATTGTGTAAAGTACAATATTCTAAATATTTACATGTTATGGAGACATTTGCAATGTAATTGAAAGTATTTGTTTATTTATTGTTATGAATATTAATATATAATTATTTAAAAAGTATAAATTATTATAAAACAGTATTTTTTAAAGGAAAGAGAAAAGAGGAAATTAGATGAACTGCAAAACGTTACACTGAAGAAGAAGAGTTCTGGTAAGAGAACTAAAGAGTTTGTTAAAATGTTAACCAATTTCAAAATGTTGAAAAGAAAAAGAAAAGTTCAACAACAAATCAGAAGGAAAGGAAAAAAGGAGATGATAAAAGAAAATCATGTTATTGGAAAACAATGCATGTTGAAAGAAGGCTAAAAGAACATAAAGACATAAGGAAGAGAATGTATAGAAGTAGAGTACTACAAAATGTATTGAAAGATTGTAAAAAATATAAAAGATCAGCGGCTTATAAGAAAATGCAACAGATTGAAAGTGTAGTAGATAAAGCTTTTGAAATAAAAAGAAAATTATTTATTTTAATATTGAAGAGAATGAAAACATTGAATAAAACAATGCTGTTTATGAAGGAGAAAAGCAAAAGAAAAAGACTGGTTAATAGAAGTAACTTTTGTAAAATTTTCACTGGTGAATGGAAGCACACCTCTAGTACGGAGCCTTTCTTTATTGAAGAAAGCTATTTTCAACAGAACAGATTAGTACATGCAGTTGATACTAGTGGTCGATGCTATGAGATGAAAGATGGTTCTCCGATTCCAAGTGAAAAAATCGTTCCTAGGAATGTAGAAGAAGTAATAGCTGAAGATGTTCAAGGGAGGTGTACACAAGCTCCTGTATTTAAGTGGGATTGTATCAGTATTTGCAGTATTCAACAGGAGTCTATTGACATATTACAATTTTTTTTAGGAGAATATGCAAAAAAAGTACTAAACAGAAGATTAAGATGTTACAAGGACTAGATCCATGTAAAATAAGAAAATATACTAATTTGCAAGGTCATTCTCTAGCTTGTATTTCAAGAAAAGTCTGCCAAAGTACGTTTCATCATTTAAGAATGTTAGCAGTACACCACTCAGAATTGCGAAAGTTAGTAAGGAGACTCTACTATGTAAAAACTCCTGCATTATGTTTAAGTGAAATGAACACAGTTCTTTTGCACGGTTCACTATCAGATGTACAAAAAGTTTGTGATGATATACAGTTTTGTATTTTCGGTTCACAAGAGGAGTGTAGAGAAAGTGAGAGCTTGGTAAGTGTAGGTGTTGAAGAACAGGTGAAAGAGATTAGTCTTGATGAGTTTGCAGAAGAAATTATAAAGTTTAAGACAGTTTCATCTGAAAAACCAAACTATGTTTGTATTTGTTGTCGACATACTCACTATAGAAGTCAAACTAGAAATGTTGATTTATATTTAAAAAGTGAAAAGGAAAACAATGATAAGTGGCAGCAATTTGGTGCTTATTTGTTGGTAGAAGGTCGGTTTTAGTTGGCTACTGATCAAGTTATTTGTAAATACTGTTACAACAAATTAGAAGAGAATAAAATGCCAGCTAGAGCAGTACATAACAACTTAGAGTTGGTAGCTATTCCTCAGAACTGGAAGATTTGAATGCATACGAGTCCATTCTTATTCAATCTGTGCACCCATTTCAGGCTATAGTTTGTATGGAGCCTAAAACAGGTAAGCTGCCACCAACAAATTTACAAAGAGGTCTGAAAGGAAGAGTTGTGTACTTACCTTTAGATTTTAAGAAAAATATTGAAACTGTTGGTGTAGAAAGGGAGGAAAAGGAGCCAGTAGTTATTCTAGTTAATGGTGTACCAACAAAGAGTCGAAAAATCTGTCAAGAGTTTGTAGATGTTAATAAACTTCAAAAGGCTACATTATATCTGGTACAAAATAATATTTATTATAAGAATGTAAATGTTGATGAACAGGTAATCTGCTTAGAAGATGAAACAGAAATTTCAGGTGGCCAAATAGAAAACGTGGACAAGTGCAAGAGTGAAGAGATTTATGAACTTTATACTATACATCCTCTACATTCGAAAGAAATGATTGGAAACCGTATTGAATTATTTCAAATGAAGGAAGCAAAGGGAACTCCCATGAGTGTATGGGAAAAACGTTTAGAAGCCCGTTGTTTTCCACAGCTATTCCCCACTGGAGAAAGTGGACGATTTGATGAGCGAGCTGTACAGATTTCAGCTTCAGAATACCGCTCTACAAGATTGTACTCTGAAGATCCAGGATTTCGACAGTGCATTCCATATATATTTTATCTTCTGTTTTAAAGTGATTTGTCTCCACTTTCATATACAGTAAACCACATATTAAAAACAGGAGTTCATCTTCCACATGTTTCTGCAAAGGAATTCATGGACAAAGTTCAACAAAGAGATGAAAATTTAGAATCTCAGGTAATTAATTTAATGGCGTGCCAACGTGGTACCAATGAGTATTGGTATCGTCGTCATGGAGAACTTAAATGTATGTTAAAAAACTTAGGTACACCTACATGGTATGTAACACTTAGCTGTGCAGAATATACATGGGAAGATTTGCTTGAATTTCTATGAGAAGCAAATTCAAATGTTAAAAACATTCAATTGAAGACATCTGGAGAACTGTGTTACTTGGATCCTGTAAATGTGTGCAGATATTTTAATCATAGTTTTCAAGCTATGATGTCATTTATCTGCAATAAAAATAATCCACCTCTTGGAGAGGTAACAGATTTCTTTTGGAGAAAGGAGAACCAAGCCAGTGGTGCTCATCATATACACATGCTATTATGGATAAAGAATGCACCAAAATTTGGAACTGATACTGATGAAACTGTTTTGTCTTTCATCGAACAGTATGTTACATGTGCCATTCCAAGAGATGGAGGAGAAAAGATCTTGAGACAACAAGTTTTACGGTTTCAAAGTCATCGAAGTGGGAAATACTGCTGATGAAAATACAAGTGTAAGGGGAAATTTTATACAAAATGTCGTTTTGGATTCCCACGTCCTATAATTTCTAAAGGAAGAGTAAATCATTTTTTGTCAGCAGTAAGGCATACAATAACTCGGAAATCTCCCAAGAATACATACAACTTAAAAAGAACAAAAGCTTCAAAGTACATTAATGACTACAATCCAGTTATTTTGAAAATGTGGAATGCAAACATGGATATCCAGTAAGTTGCAGATAATTCAATTACTGTAGCTCGCTATGTTACATCATATAAAACCAAATCTGAAAAGACAGATTAAAGAAATGTGGGAAGAAATTTCACAAGAGAAAAGTCTTAGCAAGAAATTGTACAGCTTCAGCTTAAAAATGCTTTCCCATCGAGAGATCGGATCCTATGAATGTTCGGATCACTTGAGTTCAGCCAGTTTATATTCAAAGTCAAGAAGAATCATTTGGGTAAGTCTAGGTCTTGCTGCCACACGAAATAGAGTATCTAAAACATTACAAGAAACCGAATATTTAGCAGTGAATGAACCAGAAAGTACAGATATTGTTAAAACTAATATGTTGGATACATATGATCCCAAAAGGAGTCCACATCTCGAAAACCTATGTCTGTATGAAATACTTCAACATTACAGCTTTAAAAGAAAAGTTACCGAAAATATAAAAGAAGAAAAATATGCAGTAATTGAATGTGACGGATGTTTGGTAAAACATCTTATTAAACACAGAAAACTCAGTTGTGAAAGTCCAGATAAAAGGGAATTTTTCTATTTAGCACTTCTGCAACTGTTCAAGCCTTGGCGTAGTGAAACGGAATTACTTGGAGATTTCGATTGCTATGAAGATTCTTTTAATGCAAGTATAGATAGTATTCAGTGCACAATTTTCCCTGCATATCTACAAATGTTAAATGATGAGATTGAACACGAAAGTACTATTGTAGCTGAAATAGCTAGAGAAAGTTCTCAAGATAGTCAAAGCTCTGGTCCACTGAGTCAAGATCCACTGGGACAACCAATTATCGAAAATGAAGCAGCAATAGCCATGAATGAGGTAGAAACTGCAATGCAACATGCACAACAGGATATTATTCAGTTGGAAAAGTTAGAAGAACAACTAAATATTGAACAAAAAGAGATATATCTACAAGTGACACAACAGATACAACATGGTTTGCTGCATGAAAAAAAAGAATGCCAATGATCATCATTTAAACCTATTCTAATATACATCAGTGTTCAGGCTAGAACAGGAAAAAGTTTCTTAATTAAAGTTTTGACCAAATTATCTACACAAAACTACAGAATCACATTTATCTTGTGTTGTATCAGCTCCAACTGGATTAGCAGCACATAACATTAAAGGGATTACTTTACATTGACTACTTATGCTACCAGTTGAACATGATAATACATTGGAATATCAGAAGCTATCTGGAGAAGCTTGTTATGAAGTGTCAAGAGTACTGAAGAAAATGAAACTTTTAATCATTGATGAGGTGAGCATGGTTTCAAACTTAATGCTTGCCTTTGTACACTTAAGAATGCAACAGATTTTAAAAACAGATTACGATGTTCTGTTTGGAGGAAAACATTTAATTGTATTCGGAGATCTACTACAACTAACTCCTGTAAAAGGACAACCTGTTTTTAAAACACTTGTCCATGATGACACAAGGAAATCTTTGGGAAGTATTGGAAATGTGAACATTTGGTTACAATATGCAACAAGCAAGTAATGAAGAATATGGAAATATTCTTCAACATATAAGAATTGGTGTCTTGATGAAACATGATAAACAAGCTTTAGAAAGTTGGCTACTAAGAAACTTGTTTACAACTGGAAACACAGCGGCTGAAGTAATGTACAATAAGCTTGGAGAAAAGAAGTCTATAGTTTGCCTAGTAACTACACTGCAAGAGTGTTCTACATTTAATCAAGAACTTTTGAAACAGGAAAAACAACAAATAGTGGAAATTGAAGCTATTGATAAAATTGAACACCAGGGAGTGGCTATTCTTCTTACAGGGAAACTACAGGCTAAATTGCATTCTTTGGCAAAGTCTGTATCTAAAACTGCAGGTTTAGAAAAGACTTTACATGTATGTATAAACTGTCGGGTAATTTTACGGCGTAATTTGAATGTAGAAGAAGGTTTAGTAAATAGAGCAATGGGAAAAGTTGTTGATTTTGTAAAATTTCAGAACAGAGATGGAATTGAATTTTTGATTATAAAATTTGATCAGATTAAAGAGGTAAGACAGATTGGGCGTTGTGTTGTACGTTTTTGCTTGTATAAGATTTGTATGTTCGCAGAAAACAGTTTCCTCTGTCCTTAGCATATGCAGTAACTATTCATAAATCTCAAGGTTTAAGTATAGACAGTGCTTTTGTAAATACTGGAAATACAGTGTTCAAAGAGGGAATGGTATACATTGCATTGTCTCGAGTAAGAACATTGTCTGGTTTGTATTTGATAGATTTCGATGAGAAAAAGGTTAGTGCTGATACAAATTGTGTAAGAGAGTATAATCGTTTAAGAAGGCTTTATAAACCTGATTTAGGAGAATATCCCATATATGAGAAATGTGTAGTGTGTCCAAAACAGAAATATGTCAAACATTCAACTAAGGTTCAAAAAAAGAAAACAATTGAAGAGAAACTTGAAGGCGTAAAGAAAAAGAAAATGGAAACTATTGATGACATTGTAGGATGTCAGTTGGAAAATAGTTCAGGTATCAACTGTTATGCTAATGTGATTCTGAATATTGTGTTTTATCTACAAGATCTTCATCATGAAATCATGGGACATCATGAAAAAAGATTCTGTTCTTTACTACATCATGTATTTCAACCGTTGGTAACTGACAGAAGTAAAATCCATACTGCTTCTGGCATTCGGCATCTTTTTGATATATGTACTGGTTCTTTGGGATTTACTCTTAATATAGAACAAGATGCACAAGAATTTCTAATGCTTAGGCTTGGAGTATTAAAACATGAAGGAGTACAGATTGAAAACTTATTTGGACTAAGTTACAGATGGGATCATAAATGTGAAGAGTGTTCATTTACTTCTACCACTGAAATAGAAACAGAACGATTCATATACTTGATGATACAAGACTGCAAATCAGTACCTTCTAACAAATTGATAAAAACAGCCAATCACGATATGAGATGTTCGCATTATAGATCAGAGATGTTGTCTACATTACATACAGAAAGATTTGGAAAATATCTAATTTTAATGTTACAACGATGTAGAGCAAATGGAAGAAAATTGGAAACAAAAATAACAAATTTTAAAGAAAGTCAAATATCTATTTCAGGAAGAACTTTTATAGCAGTGGCTATTATTTTCCATGATGGACCTGCTACAACATCTGGACACTATACTGTGTATTTAAAGTGTAATAAAGGATGGACACATTGCAATGATGCCCACTTGGAATTCAAACCTAGATTGCCTTATGAATTACCAAATTCATACTCACTATTTCTGCAGCCAAAGTTTTGATTACATCATTCGGCCTATTGGGAAGATGTGAACAGAAAGTAGACAGGAGTGCAAACTATTAGTATTTATAATTAGTGTTTGGAATATTATTCGCGCTAAATGATATTGCATTTGGAAAATTGTGCTTAAAAGGAAATACTTTATATATTTGTTGTCTATATTGTACCAGATGTAAATGAGAGTCTATATTTTGGCAAATGTATTTGAACTAAATAATAGAGTTAATGTAGACAAAGGAAGTAATTAACAAAGTGTAGATCGAAAAACACATAGCTACACATATTGAAAATGATGCTCTACGCTGATTTTTTTTTTTCTACAATCAATTTGATTGGTTTTTTCCCCGCTGTTCAATGATGATACTACATTGAAATCAATTGCCACTTTTGCCGGTCCCTGGCCCCGAAAGCACCAAGCACTTTATTCCGACCCCTGCCTGGAGGAGAGGAGGGGCTGTGGACGCCTGAAAAGGTCAACGCAGGTCCCGCAGCGCGGGTGACAGCACTTGCCACTTTTGCCGGTCCCTGGCCCCAAAAGCACCAAGCACTTTATTCCGACCCCTGCCTGGAGGAGAGGAGGGGCTGTGGACGCCTGAAAAGGTCAACGCAGGTCCCGCAGCGCGGGTGACAGCACTTGCCACTTTTGCCGGTCCTTGGCCCCGAAAGCACCAAGCACTTTATTCCGACCCCTGCCTGGAGGAGAGGAGGGGCTGTGAACGCCTGAAAAGGTCAACGCAGGTCCCGCAGTGCGGGTGACAGCACTTGCCACTTTTGCCGGTCCCTGGCCCCGAAAGCACCAAGCACTTTATTCCGACCCCTGCCTGGAGGAGAGGAGGGGCTGTGGACGCCTGAAAAGGTCAACGCAGGTCCCGCAGCGCGGGGCGTGCCCGGGCGAAGACCGGGCCAAGACGGGCCCATCTTAGCCCGTCAGAGGCCGAAAGCGGCTGGGCTGGGTCAGGTCCCTGGTTTTCAACTTCGTGGACACATCTACACGTCCGGCTGTGAGCTAACCCAGATCAAGAACAAGGTACTGCTGTGTTCGCTTTTTCTGTTTTTGGAGCCCTAAGACTTTTTTTATTTGTAGCTGTTCGGTGGTTTACATTGCCCTGTTTTATTCTCCAGCTTTTGATTTACCATTTAGCCTGTAGACATGGGCAAAAGGAAACTAACTACTACACATGGGGGCGCAAAGGGGGCTAACACTGCGGGATCAGCTGGGACTATAGACTTATTTTTAACTAAGGCAGCTAATGCCATCACCAAAGAAATAGCCTTAACTGAAAAAAGGTTGTCCCTGGAATCTGAGAAATTAGCCCGAGTAGAGGGCGACTCGCCGAGTGTTACACAGGATTTGGCAGAAGAAGGATTGATGTACATGTCTCAGATGTTGCCATCTGGCAGTCAAGGCGAGGATGTTGAAGTAGTTCCGGGGGTCTCTGTAGCAGCAGTGACCTCAGAAGAGGGATCGGGCTCCCCGCCTATGAAAAGAAAGAGAACTGGTGGGAAAGGAGCACTGAGGAAATCTCCACGGCCTAAAATTCCCACAAACTGTAATCTGGAATCACTGTTGGATAAATTTGCAGTAAGGTTGGAAAAGCGGACTAAAGACTTGCTATTGCCCTTATTTGTAAAATTGGAAGAGATTGAGACAAAAATTAATGCTTTAGTTTCTCAATCATATAGCTGCTCCCCCGAAAATAACATCAGAACAGGGGTGAGGGGTGGGGCCTGCCCAGGGGAGGGTAGTCAGAAACAAGCCCAGCAGACTAGTACCTCTCAAGACCAAGACCAGTTGCCCCGGCCCTCTAACAATAAATGCAATACAAATCTTACCAACCAGACAGTGGAGGACGCGGATATTATACCCCGATGGCAACTATGCAGGATCAGGGTAATCTTGACAGGCATCTGCGATTCAGAATCCCTTCATTTGCAGATCCGAAAAGGGAATGGCCCATACCCCGACTATAATTGATCTCCCTCCTCAATCAGCGCCTTTAGTGGTTGTTTTTACAGGAGTCCCTACACTTATATCAGGTTCCAAGGAATCCACTATGGATTTGATCCACAAAACTGCTCATTGGTGTAAGAGTAATATGGTTGATGGTTTCAATATCATCAATGATGTTATTATGGCCAGAAGAGTGGGGTGGATAGGCCATGGGACTAAGAAAAACATTGAAAATTTATTATAGTAAATTTTAAAAGCCCCAGGCATGTCTCAGCTCTTTTGGGTTGTCAACTTAAGGCCGGTTCTGGGTCTAGGTCTACAATAAGAATTGTCCCCCTACAGTATTTCTACCCTCGTAAATGTCCTCTAGTAAATCTTTAGTGGCAGCCTCCCTTCAAACTGGTTAAACCTACCCATGAAGGGAATATGAACTTAGGGCTAATTTTGCACACTTGTTATTCACCTTTGGCCCGCCCCATGAGCCTAGATGAAAATGATTGACCACTAATGGTGGTGGATAAACCTCAGGGTGATATGCTGACACTGGATATTTCTATTAATCCACGATCATCTGGGTCTACACCTCCATCACAGTTGGATATCTATCCAACTTCAATTCCCACTTTGGTCAATCTGCTAGATTATACTGTGAAAGTATTATCCTGGAATATAGCTGGCATTAGGTCCAAGCGGGGCAATACAGCATGGGAAGAGTTTTTAGGTAACCATCATATTATTGCACTACAGGAAACATGGGAGCCTAAAAACTGTTTTTACCTGGATGGTTTTAGCACCTTTTGTAAATATGCTACTCAATCGAATATGGGCAGAGCTAGGGGGGGCCTTCTTTTAATGTTTTCTCTCAAGCTTTCATATAAAGCAAAATTGATTGATTGTCGGTCACCTAACATTTTGGCAGTGGAATTATCTGGTAAAAATCTCCCCACTCTGTTAGTTGTTAATTTTTATAATTCCTTCAATAGATCCCAGGAGACAGAACATCTTCTAGCTGTAGATGATCTCTTGGAAAAGTACGGGGAAGGAAATCAAGCTCACTATGACACATTACTCTTAGGGGATTTTAATATTCCCCAGTGCTATTCTAATTGCACTTTTACATTGGAGACGGGTGATGGCACGGAACAGTTTAACCATTTTGAGCACACATCCTCTGGCATTTGTCTTGAAAGTTTACTCTCGACCCACAATCTGCAATGTCTCCAATATTCGGATGCTTTGCTTCAGATTCCTACCTTTGTAGGTAATGGTAGTCATAGCACAATAGATTATATGATGGTATCTGGCCCATTAGTGCCGGCTGTTATTAATCTAAGTGCTATTTGGCATAGTCTTAGTGACCACAATCCCCTAGTACTGGGTCTCGATCTGCCTGTCGTTCCTAAGGAGGGGGTCTTGAGTCAGGTGTCAAATGTGAAAATTAGCACTAAACAGCAGGACAGGAGATTGAAATGGGAAAGGATTGTTCCGGAGAGTTTTCTTGATAATTTGTATACCACCTGTGCTACCGAATTTCAGATTTGTGTAGATCCTCTTTCGCATGGCAGAGCCACCCTTGAAGCCTTTGCAAAAATTACTAAACAGGTAGCCTCTGATCTAACAACTAAATCTAGAGCAACATGCCCAAAAGTAAAGAGGTGGTTCGATCATATTTGCTCGGCTGCCCATAAGGAACTTAAACAGGCCCTAGCACAAAAACCAAGGGATCAACTATTAATTAGGAATAGGAGGAAGGCCTATAAAATAGCAACATATAATAGGAAGAAGCAGATCAGGGAAGAGGCCTGGGATGCACTCAACCAAGCTAGCATCCTGGCTGATAGCACGAAATTTTGGTCTGTGGTTAATAGCCCTTATTTTTCAGAAACCCCAAATCTTAGTTGTGATTGCGTGATTCCTCCTGAACGATGGGTTCAGCATTTTAGCAACATCTACAGTTATGCAAATCTGGAACCAGAGGAGGGAGTGTCAATCCCCGGTCCGTCAAGTAACCCCCTTCATTTTAATATAGACGAAGTTTATAAGGCTATCATCTCTGCTTCGGCAGGAAAGGCGCCCTGCCCAGATGGGGTACCATCCGATCTTTTTAAAGCCGACAATAGAGTCTGGGCTAAGATTTTAACTTGTGTTTTTAATGCAGCTTGTATTTATCGATTCCCATCTTCTTGGGCCAAAGCGGTCATCATTCCCATTTTTAAAAAGGGAGACCGGGCGGATCCTGCTTGCTACAGACCAATTTCCCTTCTTGATTCTGTAGCAAAAACATTAGGGAAGGTAATTTTGGATCGCCTAACTATTTATCTCGATCAAGCTAATATTATTTCAGATTTGCAATATGGCTTTAGACAGGGGAAGGGGACCTTGGACCAGTGTCTTAATCTTCAGTTAGTTATTGGGAAGTACACTATCACCAGGAAGGGAGTCTTACACCTTGCCTTCATGGACCTAACTTCAGCTTTTGACTATGTCAATAGATCCAAATTATGGCGGGTGTTAAGTGAACTGGGGATAGATGCAGACTTGGTCTCCTACCTGCAAGCAGCGCGTGATAATACTACAGCTGCTGTACGGTATAATACTGATGGTAGCTTGACAAAATCATGGGAAGTAAAAAGGGGGGTCCGGCAGGGTTGCATCTTGACTCCACTGCTGTTTACACTGTATATCAACAAATTAGGAGACTCCCTAACAGCCTGCTGCAAAGACGTACCAAGAGCCAGTTCTAAAATGATCCCAGCCCTTTTATATGCTGACGATGCGGTCCTACTGGCAAGAACCGCATTGGGCCTTCAACGTCTTTTAAATTGTTTTACTAATTTTATGGAGTCACTAGACCTAACCACAAATTTTAAGAAATCTCATACCATGACCATAGGGCTGGGAAGGGTGGCCAAGACTAAATTTTACTGTAAGGGGGCAGAATTAACTAAAGTGCCTACGTTTTCGTACCTAGGTGTGGTTTTTGATGAGCGAGGATCTTGGTGCCCGCAACTTTTATAAAAAAAAACCACATTAGCCCGAGGAGCAGGTGCCACTCTAAATTTAGCTAAAAGACTGGGGTAAAAGCCACTACCTGCATTATTAAAAGTCTATAATGCAAAATGTGTTCCGATGGCCACATATGGGTGTGACATTTGGGGATACAAGGATGTTAAGGGGATCCAGGTGACTGAGAACAACTTTATGCATAAACTTCTGGCAGTCCCTACCGCAACCCCTGTTTTTAATTTACATGAAGAACTGGGAACGGGTTATATATCAGACCAGATCGCGGTTGCCCCATTGTTACGTTGGCTAAGAGTATGGGCAAATCCGGCCCCTAATCTTAATCAACTTATAATTGCGGACTGTATGTTACTGGAGGGGGTGTTATCCATCCCATGGCTGAAATATGTAATGGAACAGACTAGATGGATAGGTCGTCCAGATTTGTTCTCGAGCCCAGGTGTCCTGACCAAGACTGCAATTAAAGAAGTGAAAAAGCAGTTTTTGGATAAGCGGCAGAGTATGAGGGAGGAGACGGAACTAAGTAAACCCTCAGTGAGAAGATTTATCTTATTGTCCCTGGGCTCGCAAATGCAGCCATATTTATCTTATGTCAGCAAAGCATACCACTGCTTCGTTTTGACTAGATTTAGATTTAACTTGGTTCCTTGGCTCTTGGCATTTCCTCAAGGTTATTCTAAACCCGGCTCACTCAGACCCTGTCCCTGCGATAATTTCTCGGATCAGGATACACTACACTTTTTGTTTTTCTGTTCCTTTTATGCTTATCAGCGTAAAAAATATATTTTACCGCTCCTGAGAGAACGGCGGTTTGTTCAAGTAAGACCGGCCTTGGTCTATCTCCAGATGTTACCCTCCCCTGTGGTATCGCTGGGTGTGGCTTGTTTCTTAACAGCGGCCGTTAGACACAGGAAAAAGTTGCCGCCACCAGAATAAACTTGCCATTTATTTTAAAGTACCCCTTTGAAACTCCCTTTATTAGCCGTGGACTTTTATTTAGCACTTTTTGCATTTTACACTGTTTGCACTATTCCATGATTTTTACATGAATGATGAAATGGCTAAATGAGATTTTTTTTTAACTTGTTTTGTATTGGTATTTTAATCTAGTGACTCAATGTTTTTATGTATTGATGTGTCAATTCTGTATTTGTGTCCTTTTTTCTTGACTATGTTTACTTTTTTGGCTCTTGTCTGCCGAATAAAGTTTTCTGACTGACACTGTGTATGGTGAAGTTAAGTGGAATCTTAGAACAGCAAAAAAGGGAATCTGAAAATGTTATGTAATTCTAAATTTGTGTTGAATTCTTAAAATATAATATTATAATTTCTCTAACATATTATCATTAAATAACAGTTTTTCTTCTTCTTTATAATTGGTACTGTTGAAGTTTGAAAAAAGTTTTAATGCTGTTTAGGCGAATAGTACTTTAAAATACTTCTTTTGAGTAATGTATCTAAATTACTTAATAGGTAAGAATACATAATATAATATGCGTGATAACATGAAAAAATGTTTAAAGTTTAATTATATGTTATTTGTTTCTAATATAAATAATGTTGATCCTTTAGAGTACTTTAAAATTATCATTATGTTCCTCATATAATCAGGCAGGCAGTCATCGTTTCATGTAGACACTACCCATGCACTACCCCTGCAGTCATGCAATCACCCAGCCACTACCCGTGCACTCATGCAATGCCTTAGGCACTACTCTTGCACTCAACCATTCACTTAGCACTACCTGTGCACTCAGCCAGTCCCTCAAGGACTACCCATGCACTCATCCAATGACCCAGGCATTACTCTTGCAGTCATCCTTTTACTGAGGCAGTACCCATGCACTGATCCATCCACCCAATCATTACCGTTACACTCATAAACTCACTCAGGCACTACCCATGCACTCATCCAATCACCCAGGCAGTATCCCTGCACTTATGCAATCACCCAGGCAGTGCCCATGCACTCATAAATTTAACTCAGGCACTACTCTTGCACTCAAGCAATCACTCAGGCAGTACCCATGCACTCATCTATTCACTCAGGCACTACATATGCACTCATCCAATGACGTTGGCATTACCTTTGGACCCATGCTTCCACTCAAGAACTTCCCATGCACTCATCCAATCACCCATGCACTATTCCTGCACTCATGCAATCACCCAGGCACTACCCACTGACTCATGGAATCACCCAGGAACTGCTCATGCAGTCATGCAATCGCTCAGGCACTACTCTTGCACTCAACCATTCACTCAGCACTACCTGTGCACTCAGCCAGTCCCTCAAGGACTACCCATGCACTCATACAATGACTCATGCACTACCCAAGCACTCATCCAATGACCCAGGCAGTCACCCTTTTACTCAGGTAGTACCCATGCACTGATCTAAGCACCCAGTCATTACCCTTGCACTCACAAAGTTACTCAGGGACTACCCATGCACTCATCCATTCCATCAAGGACTACCCATGCACTCATCCAAAGGCCCAGACATTAGCCTTGCACTCATACTTTCACTCAGGTAGTTCCCGTGCACTCATAGAATCACTCAAGCACTACCCCTGTAGTTATTCAATCAGCAAGGCACAACCCATGTACTTTTTCAATCATTCTGGTACTACTGTTGCACTCGACGATTCACTGAGGCAGTACACATGCACTCATCTATTTACTCAGGCACTACCCATGCAGTCATGGAATGACTCCGGGATTACTCTTGCAGTCCTTGATTTACTCAGGCACTACCCACGCACTGATCGAAGCACAATCATCCAGGCACTATCCCTGCACTCATGCAATTACTCACACACTTCCCATGTACTTATGTAATCACTCAGGCACTACTCTTGCACTCAAACATTCACTCAGGCACTACGCATGCACTTATCTATTCTCTCAGGCAGTAGCCATGCACTCATCGAATGACCCAGGCATTACTCTTGCAGTTTTTCTTTTACTCAGGCACTACCCATGCACTGATCTAAGAACCCAGACATTACTCTTGCACTTATGAAATCACTCAAGCACTACCCATGCACTTATCCAATCAACCAAAAGTACCCCTGCCCTTATGCAATCACCCAGGCACTGACCATGCACTCATGCAATCATTCAGGCACTACTTTTTCACTTAACCATTCACTCAGGCACTACACATGCACTTATCCATTCACTCAGACACTACTCATCCACTCATCCAATGACCCAGGCATTACTTTTGCAGTCATTCTTTTACTGAGGCACTAATGATGCACTAATCTAAGCACCCAAACATTACTCTTGCACTCATGAAGTCTCTCAAGCACTACCCATGCACTAATCCATTCACTCAGGCACTACCCATGCACTCATCTAATAACTCAGGCATTACCACTGAACTCATGCAATCACCCAGGCACTACCCATGTAGTCATACAATCACTCAGGTACTACTCTTGCAGTCAACTATTCACTCAGGCATGACCTATGCACTCATTGATTCCCTCAGCCACTACCCTTGAGCTCATGCAATCACCCAGGCAGTACTGATGCACTCATGCAATCACTCAGGCACTACTCGCGCACTTAACTATTCACTCAGGCACTATCCATGCACTCATCCATTCACTCAGACACTACGTATGCACTCATCCAATTACCCAGGCTTTACCCTTGCACTCATTCTTTCACTTAGGCACTACCCATGCACTGATCTTAGCACCCAGACATTACACTTGCATTCATGCAATCATCCAGGAACTACCCGTACTCTCATGCAATCACTCAGGAAGTACTCTTGCACTTAACCATTTACTCAGGCCCTACCCATGCACTCATCCACTAATCCATCCACTATCCATACATTCATCCACACACACATTTATCCAAGCAATCAGTTTTACTACATACAATTTTTCTACTTTTAACCAGTATAGGTGGTTCCGTAAGAACCTTTTTTTTTTTTTTTTAACTAGTTTGAGATTTTTGGGTATTTTCAAACAATTTTTTATTTTTGGGGTGTTTTTGTCTTTTTAAAAAACAGAAAAAACTTGAAGAGTCCAACATGACTGGTTCAAAAAAGAAAGACAAGATTGTCAAACTCCCCAAAAAATTAACACTTGTGTGTTTTTATCAAGTTAATTATGGCATGAATGCATTGCTCTCCAACACACAGGTTTGCTTGACATTTCCTGCAGTGTATGCTAGCATCTCCTAGCTCAGAAAAGACATGCGGCTGAGGTGTAGGTAGAGCTGCAGCACCCGTTGTAGATGGTTGATTAGGATCAGCCTGGGCAGCTTGCTCCCTCTTTTCACGTGCCATCACTTCCTTGGCCAATCAATTAGGATGCATCATTTCTAGGTGCTTCTTCATCGATGACGTCCCACATGAATATTTTTTGTCCGATCCACGTGAAAGCACTCTTTGACACACAGTGCACATAACTTTTCTGGCATTTACTTTTTTCTCCCCCTCGGGCACTGTGAAAAAAGCCCACACAATACTCTCTTTTCTTTTTTTCACAGGCTCCTCAACTTCCTCTGGATCATCCAGCAGTTCTACTTCTGGATGACTGGATGCCATAGCAATGAAAGAAGTCAAAACAGCAAAAAAATAAGCAATTGGAAGAGCCTACAAAAAAGATGTCCTGACAGGAAGACACACCCAACATAAGAGGAATAAAACAGGTGTTGGATCCTCCCTGTAATAGAATGAAAAGCTTTTAAACCAATCAAAATCTTTCTTTCCATGTGAGATGGATTCGCATATGGGACGCGCAACTATCGCGTATACGTCGCGCACCCGTAAAATCTGCTACACTTAATTCTAACGTATAAATTGCTGTTTATAAATTGTTTTGTAAAGTATGTTAGTGAAAGTCGTTAAGCAAAACCGATATTTAAAGTTTCCACAGTGATATTTCATACTTTTAAATTACGCCGAATTCGCGACCCCTGCGTGATCCCGGAAATACGTGCCAGCAGAGTTTGCGACCCCTACGCGAACGTGTCGCATAGATAAAAATGTGCTCTAAATAAGTAAAAGATATTTTACAACTACACTAATACTATTTTTTTATACTCAGTATTAAACCTCTTTCTCTAAAATATATATTATTTCGTTGTAAATATGTATTTTACACTTACATTCATATAACGGATTCACGCACCAAACGCATAGGTTCGCGAACAGTGCATGACCCTTTTTTTTAAAACAAAAAAAGGACATATTTGTTATAATCATACAACAATACATATTATATACTATTAAAAGTAATCATACAAAACATAACTTCCTAAAAAAAAAAATGACTCCAAAATATTAAAAACAATTATTTTTCTATTCATAATTGTGTCATTAATAACATACTGTACACAATTATGAATAATGGAGCAATATTTCAAGTTACTAAAAATTGTAATCATTCACTTGAGATGTCATCAGTGATGTCATCAGTGATGTCACTGACCATGTCATGAGTGATGTAATATGTGACGTCATCAGCAGTGCATTGCAGGGGCGAGAGTTACAGTTAGCTCAGCTAACTATAAAGGATGAATTTCTCTGGTTTTGTATGAGTAAAATGTCAGCCTAACTATAAAGTCCCTGAAACCTCTGTTTTTTCAGTGAATATATATATATATATATATATATATATATACAATAGCATCCACATCCACACGGAGCCAGGCAGCAACTGCTAAACCCAGGAACCCTCATCTTTCAACCTTCTATCCATTCCACCTTCTAGCTCAGCATCCATTGTAATACATCAGCCAGAATGACACACATCGCTTTCTCTAATAAAATAAAAGAACAGAACAATAACACACACACACACACACACACACAGTCTCACACACACAGATTCACACACACACACTACGACACTCCACTCCATTCTACTCCATTCTACTCCATTCTACAACACTCCACGTGATTTCACTCCATTTATGCCACTCCATTCTATGACACTCCACTCTACAACACTCTTCTCTATGACACTCTACGTCAATCCACGACGCTCTACACCACTCTACTCTGCAACACTCCACTCCACGCCACTCCATGCCACTTTACTCCACTGTACCCCACTCTACTGTGCCCCACTCCACTCTACACCACTCCACTCTATGACACTCAACTCAACGCAACTCCACACTGCTCTGTGCCACTTACGACACTCTATGTCTCTCCACTGTACAACACTCTACTCCACGACACTCTACTCCATGCAACTGCATGGCACTTTACTCTGCTCTATGCCACCCCGCTCTATGCCACCCCACACCAGTCTATGACACTCCATTCTGCTCCACTCCACACCTCAATACCCTATTCTATGCCACTCTACTCCACTCTTCGCCTAACTATAGCACATCACTCTACGCCACTCCACTCTATGACACTCTACTCCACACCACTTTATGCCACTCTATACCACTCCATTCTATGGCACTCTGCTCTACTCAACTTTATGTCACTCTACTTTACGCCACTCCACTCTACAACACTCCATTCCACTCCATTCCACTCTCCTCTACGCCACTAACTTTTAGCCATGCCATACAGTATCTACGCTAGTGTACAACATTGCTAAAACACATTGGCAAAGCCAACAGCTCTTGCATAGGGGGGTCCCTATTGGCTTTTCCAATGCTTGATTTTAATTGGTGTGCACCTAGCCACATCTTGCTTGTGTGAACCACATGCACACCTAACTTTCTCTCAGCAGGAGCAAAGCCCCATTCACAAAAAACATGCACAGCATATAGAGCATCAAGAGACAGCACTTGTAGCAGCTGTGCAGGGCAGTGTTTGCATTTTACAACCCATCTTTCTCTTTCATTTGCTAAAAAGATAAACTCATAATGTGATGTTCTCAAGAAGGAAGATGTTAGTGAAGAAAGAGTAACAGAAAGAGAGGAGTGGACAGGTGATAAAAGGAGAAAGGTGGAATAGAAATTAGGAATTTAGAAAGAAAGAAGGAAAGAGAGAAAGTAGAGGGGAGGAAAAAGAGCGAAAAAGGAAGATAAAGAGGGAAAAGGAAACAAGCAAAAGGGAGAAAAGAAGTAGAAAGCAAAAGAGGGGGAAAAGCGGAGAATGAAAGAAAAAGAATGAGTGAGAGCAGGGAAGAGAAAGAAAATAGAAGAGGGCAACAAAGGGGGAAAGGAGGGGGAACATAAAGAGAAGGAAAAGGTGTGAATGGAAGAAGAGAAGAGTGGTAAGGGGATGTGTCCATGAAGCAAATAGAAGAATAAAGAGGTAGAAGAGAAAAAAGATGATGAAGACAAAGAGTCAAGGGACTTATAAGAAAGAGAAGGTGGTAGGGGATGTACAGAAGGGGAAAGTGAGATAGAACATGTAAGAAAATGGGTTACTGGTTGAGGGGGATGAAACCCTACTCAAGCAGCAACCACAATCCTTGTCAGCATGAAGTCACAAGCAAACCCCAAATTAACCTGGGCTCAACCCTCTCGTAGCTTGGCACAGAGCAGCCAGGCTTAACTTAGAGGTAATGTGTAAAACATTTATGCAGCAATCCAAACAGCAATAAAGTGAATCACAACACAAGAAAAATACCATACCAATTTAGAAAACCAGAATAAAATTTAATAAATAATTTAAGACCAAAACAACAAAAATCCAATCATTGGAACCAGAGATATAAAGTTTTAAAGATTTTAGTGAAAACAGCTCCAAAAAGCACAAAGCTCCAACTATGGTTATCTGGTCATGCTAGACCGGGACAAAGTCACAACTTGAGGCTAACTGCGATGGAGCTTGAGCCAGCTATAGGGACCCAGTTATGCCCGCTGAACAAAGTACCCTAAATCCTTGTTGTGGAGCAATGCGGAGTCCCACGTAGAGGATGCTTTGCGCTGCAGAGGTGATGTGAGTTGCGGCTGTGGATATGCGTCGTGCAGCTGTGGTTACGGAAAGTTGTGAGGCTGCGATGCAAGTTCCTGCATTGTTGTCGAGGATGCCGTAGAAGAGGGGCTTTCAATGCAAAGTCCTGCATCGAAGATTTGTTGTGCACTGGCTCTGTGTCCGAAGAAGTTGTGTGACTTACGTTGCAGAGTCCTGCGTCGTCGTCAAGGATGCCGTCGATGAGAGGCTTGCGATGTGAAGGCCTGCATCGAGGATGCGTCACACAGCAGTGGTTTTGATGAGCTGCGCAGCTGCAGTGCAAAGTCCTGCACCGGGGATATGTCATGCAGTGGTTCCGATGTGGAGTTTTGCGAGGCGAAGCGTTGCTGTGGGTAGGTTCTGCTGGGACCACAGATGGGCTGGCAGAGCACCTCAGGCCCACTTCCAAGGGTCCAGGACTGAGGTAGCACCACTTGGGAGGGCAGAACTCACAGCTGGCAGAGTCCAGTAGCTGGGTTCAAGTTGTTGGAGTCTGTTCTGTCACTGAGGCTGTGATCAAGAGGCCTGCCAACTAGAGCTTTGAGGCACTCTGGTGGTCCTGGGTTCAAGATGTGTTAGAAATGGTGGTCTCTAGTTGGCAGAGGTAGGTACCTTTCTCCAAATAGGGAGTCTTGCTTCTAGTCAGTGTAAGGGGGATACACACTTTAGATAACTCCTGCTCACCCCCTGGGTAGCTTGGCACGAGCAGACAGACTTAGCACAAAGGCAATGTGTAAAGTATTTGTACTCAAAACACACAGTAATACAGTGATAACACCACAAATGGACACCACGCCAGTTTAGAAAATAAAGTATCTTTATCTAAACTCAGCAAGACTAAAACGACAAAAATCCAACATATATTTAATAAGAATATGACTTTAAAAAGGTTTCAAACAACTTGGTCCATAGAAAACTATGGATGCATGATTTCTCTTAAAGTACCTGTAGTTGTGACAAAATTCACAAGGTCAAACAGCCGCACAGATGGGAAGCATCGAGAAACAAAGAGATGCGTCAGTTCCTGAGACCATGGGGAGGCAATGCAACAGTTCTGCTGCACTCAGGAGAAGCAATGCGTCGAATCCGGTCTGTAGGGGGAACTGATGCGTCGACTTCAAGGTGATTCTGGTCCGCGGGTGATGCGTCGGGAAAACTTGCCGCAAAGGTACAATGAGTGGGTATCCGGGATGCGTCGGCAATCAATGCGGCGACGTTGAGCGGTGCTGCATTGATTTCTTCAGCTGCGATCCCTCGATGCGTCGGTTCTTGCAGCGGCGACAGGTGCTGCATCGGTTTTGGCAGCTGCGATGCTTGGAGATTCTTCTCGCACAGCGGTGCTGCGTCGAAAAAACAGCTGCAAGACGAGCGATGCGTCAAGTTCTTCAGGTTTCTTCCAGCTCCCAGCAGCAAGCACAACCTCCAGAGGCATAGAACTGGAACAGGCACCTTCTGGCAGGTCAGAACTCTCAGCAGCAGAGGTCAGGGGAGCTGGGGGGGTTGTCTTTGTGTTCCTGAGACTTATGAACAGGAGGCCAGCACACACAGGCCCTTGGAGATCTTCTTCAAGCAGGTTCAACGCATAGTTCCATGCTTGGTCCTTTCCTTGTCAGAAACAGCAACTCCAGGCCAACCCCACACAGCACACAGCGAAAGGGCAGTACTCCTCCTCGCAGCTCTTCAGCTCTTCTCCTTGGTAAAGGTTCCTCTTGAGACCAGAAGTAATCTAAAGTTCTGGGGTTTTAGGTAGGCCTGGGTGGAAAACTACGCTACGCTTGCGTAGTTTGTGAAGTTTGCGCTGCTTCGCACTACGCGAATTGCACGTAGCACAGTGCAAACACGCGTAGCGTAGCGCAGCGGTCATTTTTTGCTTGCTCGCGGTCCTCAACGTCAAGTTGGCGACCGCGAACAAGCAAAATGACATCCCGGCGAGACTTTTTCCTTGTTCGCGATGAGCAACATCAAGTTGCCGATCGCGAGCGTGGAAAATAAACCTCCCGGCGAGATTCTCAACGCGGGGAGGTCAGGTTTCTCATTGCGAGTGGTCGCGTATGCTCGCGACCGCTCGCGATGAGAAACTACCAGTCCACGTTGAGAAAGCTGCCGCTCGAGTAAAAATCTACTCGAGCGGCAGTAAAAGACAGCTCGCACTGTGCAAGATGCCGTTTTCAATGATTGCCCAGTGCGGACAAGCATCCGGCACTGTGCAATCATCGCGAACAGCGCACTACGCAGTTCGCGTAGTGCTACGCGTAGCTCGCGTAGTGCGAAGTGCACTTCGCGTAGCTTCGCGTAGCGCTACTTCGCGAACTACGCCCAGGGTTAGGTTTAGGTCTAATACTTACACCCCAAAATGTCTTTGTTCTCTTTGTGCAAGGGTCTCTGAGCCCCGTCCAAACCAGTTCTGTCCTCACTGGTGCAGTATGACCACAGGGGGTGGAGACAGCATTGTGCAAGGGAGATAGGCCATATTCAGGTGCAAGGAAATCTCCTCCCACTACTCTGAATACAGCCAAGCCCCATTCAGCTCAGCTCCGAGTCATCCAGGAAGGCCAGGCACACCTCAACCCCCCCCCCCCCAGTGGCTGTCTACAGTGAATGCACATCCCCAGCCCCTCCAAAACCAGACAGTCAATACACAAACAGGCAGAGGCACACATAATAGATAAACAAGAAAATGCCTACTTTCTAAAAGTGGCATTTTCCAACACACAATTTAAAAACCATCTTTACTAAAAGATGTGTTATTAAATTCTGAGTTCAGAGAGCCTAAACTTTATTTCTCCATCTTGTCCCAATGGGAAGTTATACTTGTAAGATGTTACAAAGCATTTCCCATTCTATCCTATGGGGCAAGATAGCCTTTCAATTGTGAAAAACGAAATTGGCAGTATTTCACTATCAGGACATGTCACACACACCAGTGCATGTCTTACCTTTCACATACACTGCACCCTGCCCAAGAGGGGACCTTGGGCCTACCATAGGGGTGCCTTACATGGAAGAAAAGGGAAGATTAGGGCCTGGCAAGTGGGTGCACTTGCCAGTTCGACATGGCAGTTTCAAACTGCGCACAGACACTGCAGTGGCAGGTCTGAGATACCTTTTCAAGGCTACTCATGTGGGTGGCACAATCAGTGCTGAAGGCCCACTAGTAGCATTTGATTTACAGGCCCTGGCACACCCAGTGCACTTTACTAGGGGCTTATCAGTAAATCAAATATGCCAATCATGGATAACCAAGCATGTTCACAATTTACACAGAGAGCATATGCACTTTAGCACTGATCAGCAGTGGTTAAGTGCCCAGAGTCCTAAAACCAACAACAACAGGTCAGGAAAAAAATAGGAGGAAGAAGCAAAAGGTTTGGGGATAACCCTGCAAATAGGGCCAAGTCCAACAAGATGCAAGTCCAGTTCTTTTCATTCAGGTAGGAGGGCAGCAGGGCAGCACAGCAGGGCAGCAGAGTGGCAGTCCTTCTTCTGAGTATTCCACAGTTCTAATGTGTACTGAAGAAGTGGGTCAGAGGGTCCAATATTCATACCTGGTGTCCAGTTTGAAGTAGGAGAAGGTTCTGGTGATTTCTACCCCAAGAGGTATTTGGAATTTCCTGCCTCCCTGCCCTGGCTCAGATTGTCTAGGGTCACAAAGGACTAGTGTCAAACCCTTTGTGAGTGTACTCTGGCAGAGCCTTTGTGATGTGAAAGCGTGGAAGGTGACAGCTCCTCCCCCTTGTTAAGTCAAGAGTGGTCCACCCTGCCAGCATCTAGCCTTCCTTTGTCTTACTGTCTGGGAGTAATTCACAAAGACTAACTGGCAGTTACACCTAGTCATGTAACCCAGGGACAAGTTGCAGGCAGCAAATGATTAGGAGAAGAAAATGCCAACCTTCTAAAAAGTGCCATTTTCAGAATTATGACTTAAAATCCGACTTTACCATTAAAGAGGGCTTGAAAATACAATTATTTAGACACCAAACCTGACATTCTGATCTGCTCCCACTTGAAAGGTACCACTTCTTAATGTAATAAGTTAACTCAATGATATCCTATGGGAGAGGTAGGCTTTAGTAGTAGTGAAAAATGAATTTACGAGTTTTTCACTACCAAGACATGTAAAACTTAAAAGTACATGTCCAACTTTTTAAACACACTGCACATTGTCCTATGATCTGTTTAGGGCCTACTCTAGGGGTGGCTTAAATGTAATAAAAAGGGAGATCTGGGCCTGGCAAAAGGTTTATTTTGCCAGGTCGAAATGGCAGTTTAAAACTTCCCACACAGGCTGCAATGGCAGGCCTGAGGCATGCTTTACAGGGCTACTTAAGTGGGTGGACCATCAGTGCTGCAGGTCCACTAGTAGGATTCAATTTACAGGCCATGGGTACATGGGGCACCACTTTACTAGGGTCCTACAAGTAAATGAAATGTGCAAATTAGGTATAAGTCAATTCTATCATGTTTAGGGGAGAGAGCACAAGCAGTTTAGCACTGGTTAGCAGTGATATAGTGCACAGAGTCCTAGGGCCAACAAGAACAAGATCAGCAAACATAATAGGGGGGAAGGCAAAAGGTTTGGGGGGAGACGATCCTAAAGCTTACAGGTCTAACATAGGTCCAACAAGCAGTGGCAAAGCCAGTAGGTTTCAACTTTGTGAGACCTTTTGGCATTGTCAGTGTTTTCTAAAGATTTTGCCCAGCTGCACGGGCTGCTGTGCAACATGGCTCAAAGTAAATACAGTGAATCAACAAAGGGGGAGAAACGGACTAATCTTTATCCAGGTCCAGCATACATGTCCGTGAATGAACCTCTACACAAATGGTATGCAGTTCCTAATGTTAAAAGCAGGAGAAAGTGTTTTTTTCAAGAGCTCCACATGGAGGTGTGGAGTTGTAAAAAGTGGAGAGAAGAATCCTCTCCTCTTGGAAAAAGACCCTCACACACCCAGCCTGCTAGGTGTCATGCTTCATCATCGGGTCTGCTCCTTATCGGGTCGGCGCTGCAATCCCCGATCGGCACCCGTGATGGGGCCTTCTTGGCGGAGATCTTTATTCCATATGCCGGTGGGTGAAGTGTGTGTGAGGGCCCTAAAACAGTGTAGGTGATATTGATGTGTAGGGAAGTGAAAAGTAAAAAAGGGGAGGTGGTCCACTCAAAATAATTTTATTAAACGTGGCCCCTACCCTGGTTAAAAAGAAAACAAGACGCGTATCTCCACTCTAAGGATGTCGAGATTATGCGCTTGTAGAAAAGGTCAACATGTTTCTTGCCCAACAATATATTAAATGGCAATTCATCAGGACCAGCGAGGATCTACCTACCCCGACTCTAACCGGATAAAGAAAATAATCCGCAAACATTGGGATATCCTCAACACAGGAACTCTTAACTTATCCACACCAAGGTTTGCGTTCAAACGAACTAGTAACATCAAGGATATGTTAATCCATACAAGACCAAAGAAACAACAGAGCAAAGTGCAAAGAACTTTGTGGGATTTACCCCCGGTCATGGGGCATTACCCGTGCGGTTCATGCTCTGTTTGTCACCTCACTAAAGTCACTAAAGAAATGAGGTTTCCCAATGGGTTTGGCTGGAAAATGACTACACACACCAATTGCAACACCAATAATTGCATATACATACTGAAGTGCAAGTGTGATTTGCTTTATATCGGCATGATCTCGAGGCCGGTTAAAAACCCGGATTATGGAACATAGGAGCAACTTTAGGTGCCTGAAGAACAACACTAAAATGACCACCCATTTCAAAGAGGTACAACACTCGCCTGACTCATTTGAATGGGGTGTATTAGAGACACACACCCGGGGGTATCCCATACCGCACTGCTTCGTATGGAACAACGGTGGGTCCTACGATTGGCTACTGACCAGTCAGGACTCAATGAAAATATCCCTTGGAGTCTCCTGACTTGATCGATATTATGAACTCAGCTATACTTCCACCTACACTGAGACATCCCAGTAACAATTAAACAACTGCGGTTTGTTGTAGTATGCAATACGGCATATATCATACACAGGGGACCTCCCCTTGGTCTGACCATTTGCATACAACTTACATGAACCAGCCCTGTTTTAGGGCCCTCACACGCACTTCACCCACCGGCATATGGAATAAAGATCTCCGCCAAGAAGGCCCCATCACGGGTGCCGATCGGGGATTGCAGCGCCGAACCGATAAGGAGCAGACCCGATGATGAAGCATGACACCTAGCAGGCTGGGTGTGTGAGGGTCTTTTTCCAAGAGGAGAGGATTCTTCTCTCCACTTTTTACAACTCCACACCTCCATGTGGAGCTCTTGAAAAAAACACTTTCTCCTGCTTTTAACATTAGGAACTGCATACCATTTGTGTCAAAGTAAATACAAACAAAGTGCTATGGTGGGGCCAGCGTTGACCTTGTCATAGCATGTCTTTGTTTACTTTAAGTATAAATGGAGTTAGCGCACACCTAATACCTGTACAGTAATACAAAGAATCAAAAAGTACGCTCGAATGCGTGCCAGCCAGCGAAAGGGTGCCAACCTCTCTGTAAACACGATATGCAAGTGAATGTTCACTTGTATGCTGGATGCACAACGTGTGAATGCACTAATTCACTTAATCCAAAACGTGTGACACAAATTAAACATTAATTAATCACAATGGAATTTCAACACATGTAAACCTTGAATTATGCATTTAAATTATAGCCTTTATTTGGCTGAAAATACATTTGTTTTCAGAAAAATCAACCATCATTACTATATATGACAAACAGAGAATAAGCATAGAGCCATGATGATTGTGTTCGAGTCCACATAAATTTCAGATCTTCTTGAAAAGATATGCCCAATGCATTTCGGGATTTTAAAACATCCCTTCTTCAGGGGCAACTGTAAAAATACAAGCAAACCATCAGAGCTAGTATTAATAAAAAACTAATTTATGCAAATCTTTTATGTACAACTTACAAGGAGGCCAGTAAAAATAAAAATCACCTTATGTGCTGACACATGGCAACGATGAAGAAGTGCAATAATTTCGATAGTAAGAAGCGCGGTGAATGCCCAGATGCAGAAAAAAACAGAAAAAACATATCACCATGAAGTGAAAAGAAGTTGAAACACTAAAATGCTAAAGATCTCCCAAAAGTTTAATCAATCACCTTCTTAGATATAAGCAGAAATGACAAGATAACTTACAAAGAATGACTAGACCAATTCCTCGCAGAATGATGTCACGAATAGAATCACTGCCTAAATTACCAATCAAGAAATAATGCGCAGTTAGACTACTGTAAAGTCCTGAAACATATGCCTCAGTTATTTATCCCAAGTGCCTTATTACCTCTCTCAAAATCTATGGAGAGCTTGATATTGAAAGCCGAGATCCCTCGTTGAGCACCGGTTTTTCAAACTTGACGAATCTGAATATAAAACATCCTGTTAAAAAATCTCCACAACAGACAGCCATAGAGAAATAAGCTTAAAGTGTTGTGACTAAGTGTCACTGGGCAATACTGAATCATAAAATGTGAGTACCTGCTAATGAGTGTAATCAGGTCAAGTAAGTCAGAACATGGACAAAATCTGCCAAAACTTCAGAATGGAGGACATCCGATATTAGGATAAGCTAGAAAACGAAGAACCCTTTCGTGAATGCCAGTACAAGAGTCAAACCACCATATTCCAACCTGCCAACACTCCAAGTGCAGCCGCACGCATCAAACGGCCGTTCCCAGAACAGGCCTGGTCATGGGCCAGTAATGGATCCATTAACAGATCATAATCCAGGTCAGCACCGGATGTATTGGAGAGGCAGATATCCAAGGCCCAACAGAAAGGGCACTGCCGGCAATAGAACAAAGGTTGCACGCAAGTAAAGCAGGCGAAAGGTAAGTCCATAACTCACACCATGCGTTGCCAATGGCAAACATCCAAATAGTTGTTGCATTCGGTCATGGTACAGTTGCAATTGGCCAGGTCTGTGCAGTACCAGAAGATGGGCAGCCATTGCGTAACAGGAGCAGAAGTACCAGCACGCCGCACGACACCAATAGGATCAACGGAAACCCTCTGAAGGCGCTGGAAAAAATAGAATAAATAAAGGCCGGTATTACTCCAAAAATCATCTGAAAAGGGAAACAAGGCCGGATTCCAAAAGTTTAAAAAAATGAGCAAGGCCTTCAGTATCAGACGCATTAAATATTTGGTATATTAACTCTCCAAAATGGAGTGGGAGATTTGTTTTCAGTAGCGAGTGTATCTCATTTGCGGTTCTCGCCACCTGCAATTCGAAATTCTCTCGCGCTGATGTGAGAGCCACTTCTTGTTGAAACAATAGCGCTTTGAGTCTGCTTAGTTTATTGAAATCTGTTTTCAGAGTTGGAATGGAAGGCCAAAGTGAACTATCTACAATCCCATACGTGGGTGAAAAAAGGACAGTGCTGCAACAAGTAACACATTTACTATATACGGGATGCCGGCCCGTATGCCGTAGTTATTGAAAATAAGATAACTGCCATTCGAAAGTAACGTTAGTGTGGGAATAATAGCTGGGACGGGCAGACCTTTTAAAAAACAAGCCAGATTAGGGACTGACAAGTTACAAGCACCGTGCAATTTAACTTGTTTGCAAACTAGGGAATGGCCTTCTGTGGAATCGCAATCCTCCCCTGTAAGGAAAACTTCCTTATCCGCGCGCTGACATCTGTAGGTAAAATGTAATGACCACAATCATGAATAAAAGCACTTCCCAGGAGCTCAAAGAATCCAACTGGGAAGTGTTTCATGCAAGATGTAAACTGAAATAGTGAGAAGGGCAGTGAAATAACTCCATGTATCAACCAAACAGCTGAATCAGTCTCTGCTACAGAAAAAGGTAACTGTTCTAATTATTCTATATGTAACAACGTGTAAGTTGCGTCTTTCATGGACATAAAATCAGTCAAATTAAAGGGTAAAAAAGTGCAGAAGCATTCAAATAATCCCATGGAACTTTTCCCATTTTGAGCGTTTGTAACGTCCAAGCAAATTGCATTACAGAGCGCAATTGATTTTGACCATGATACAACACAGATACATCATTCTGTACAATATCAATAACAAAGGAAACAATATTATCCAAGGTGTGAATACGGGAAGACAATGTATTAATGCTATTATCTACCACTGCAAGAACTTTTTCCAAATGATGTTGGTCAATTTGGCGCAGGCGCATTGCAGCCTCCATCTGCGATAGCTTCCACAATTCATTATATGCTTCATAAATAAATCTTTTTGATCTGGGTGATTTGGGACCTAAAATAAAATCAGCCAAATCAATGTCACCCGACAAAAGGGACAGGCGTTATTTCACTGAGGACATTGTGGAGTGTCCCAACCATTGCTGACACAATTTACCTTCCGAACACGTGGTGACTGAATGAGAATGCGGGAAACGTGGATCAGGTCTGCTTTGTGTGAAACCCGGCCTTGCATTAAGAAAACGCAGTTGACATGCATTGGAACTTGTTGGCCACAATAACCATCCCAAGGGGTCGACATCAGAAACATTTATACTACCATTTTGAAACAGGGAAAGCAATACATCAATCGTATGATTGGTGTGTGTACGCCACGTATCATCCTCAGCTAATGAGGGAATAGACGGAACATTCAAAATTTTGGCCGTAGCCAAACCAAAACAAGTAGTCTGTTGCACCGTGTCATTTAAAAGCAAAATTTGAGTCGGAATTAAACATGCACGATGCAGAGCTTCAGTGCCTCGTACCTGCCAATGTTTAGTACCCCAAATGGATTTCAAATTGACGGTGTCTTTCCAATGATCTTAACCATCTAAGGCCAAATCAGTCCTAAAGGAATTAGAATAAATCAATTTAGTGTGAGTCAATATGAATTTAGATTGAGATGGCAATTTTAATTTATAGAAATAGGACTCTGGATTGGAAGTATTATAATCGGAAAAGTATGTGAACTTAGTCCGTTGGGTATTAGAACTCCCCTGTAAAGGAGTCGGACAGTACAATTGTTGGTAGGTCCCCTGGGTAATACATGCTTTAAACTTTAATATCGTGAGATGATAAGGTCTCCTCTCGATGATAAGCATGTGGAGCATTAACTTTCATTGAGAGTCCACTCTTGCCTATACTCTCATGGTATTGACTCATCTCCAAATTGACATTCGCATGGTTGGGCTCCTCCCCACCCATCACACCTGGTGGGGAGTTGTAGCCCACATCAGGGACCTTGCGGGCCCGATGTGTGGAGGGAGCCCAATGACGAAGCATGTCACCTTTGGGTGAGGTAGGGTTCTCGTTCATTAAGAGTAATATTTTTCACATATTCACCACTCTAAAGTTATCTACAGCCCTCAATTTCAGTTGATTTCACACCAACAGAAGGTAAAAAAATCATCCTTATTTATAAGAAAATTATGAAAACGTTATTTAATAAAAATAAAATGTGTCACCTATTCAGATTGTGTACCAGACAGTGTCTGGGGTCCAAATTTGCATTCTAACTCTGCCAACATCTTACCTAAGGGAAAGAGCTGGACAATGACTGGTGGGGCAAAATGACTATTGTAATTCCACCAAGTACTTACCTCAGGGAAGGTGCTGGAGAATGAGTGGGGGTATAATTACAATTCTAACTCCATCTAGTACTTATCGCAGGAAAGCTGCTGGAAAGTGACTGGGAGCTTAATTCCTATTCTAACTCTGCCAAGTACGTACTTCAGGGAAGGTACTGGACACTGACTGGGGCAAAATTACTTTTCTAACTCCACCGGGTACTTACCTCAGGGAAGGTGCTGGATAGTGACTGGGGGGCAGAATTACTATTCTAACTCTGCCAAGTACTTACTTCAGAGAAGGTGCTGGACAGTGACTGGGGGGCAAACTTACTATTCTAACTCCACTGAGTACCTACCCCAGTAAAGGTGCTGGACAGTGACTGGGGGGGCAAACTTACTATTCTAACTCCACTGAGTACCCCAGTAAAGGTGCTGGACAGTGACTGGGGGCAAAATTACTGTTCTAACTCCACCAAGTACTTCCCTCAGGAAAGGTGCTGGACAGTGATTGGGGGCAAAATTACTATTCTAACTCTGCCAAGTACTTACCTCAGGGAAGATGCTGGACTGTGACTGGGGGCAAAATTACTATTCTAACTTCACTGGGTACTTAGCTCAGGGAAGGTGCTGGGCGGTGAGTGGGGGCTAAATAACTATTCTGACTCTGCCGGGTACTTACACTAGAGAAGATGCTTGACAGTGACTGGGGGGCAAAATTACTTTTCTAACTCTGATGGGTACTTACCGCAGGGAAGTGCTGAACAGTGACTGGGGGCAAAATTACTATTCTAACTCCGCAGAGTACTTACCTCAGGAAAGGTGCTGGACAGTGACTGGGGGGCAAAATTATTATTTTAACCCTGCCAAGTGCTTACCTCAGGGAAGGTGCCGGACAGTGACTGGGAGCAAAATTGCTATTCTAACTCCACTGAGTACTTACCTCAGAGGAGGTGCTGAACAGTGACTGGGGGGAAAAATTTAAATTCTAACGCTGCCAAGTACTTACCTTGGGGAAGGTGCTGGACAGTGATTGGGAGCAAAATTACTATTCTAACTCTGCTGGGTACTTACCTCAGGGAAGGTGCTGGACAGTGATTGGGGGCAAAATTACTATTCCAACTCCACCGAGTTCTTACCTCGGGAAAGGTGCTGGACAGTGATTGGGAGAAAAATGATTATTCTAACTCTAATGGGTACTTACCTCAGGGAAGGTGCTGGACAGTGACTGGGGGCAAAATTAGTATTCTAACTCTGCTGAATACTTACCTCAGAGGAGGTGCTGAACAGTGACTAGGTGGCAAAATTTCTATTCTAACGCTGCCAAGTACTTACCTTGGGGAAGGTGCTGAACAGTGAGTGGGGCAAAATTACTTTTCTAACTGGGCTGGGTCCTTTCTCAGGTAAGGTGCTAGATAGGGACGGAGGGCAACATTTCTAATCTAACTCTGCCAAGTGCTTACCTTAGGGAAGGTGCCGGACAGTGACTGGGGGCAAAATTACTATTCTAACTCCACCTGGTACTTACGTCAGGGAAGGTGCTGGATAATAACTGGGGGCAAAATTACTAATCTGACTCCGACTGGTACTTACCTCAGGGAAGGTGCTGGACTGTGACTGGGGGGCAAAATTATTATTCTAACTCCGCCGGGTACTTACCTCAGAAAAGGTGCTGGACAGTGACTGGGGGGCAAAATTACTATTCTAACTCTGATGAGTACTTACCTCAGGGAAGGTGCTGTACAGTGACGGGGGCAAAATTATTATTTTTACTCCTCTGAGTACTTACCTTAGGAAAGGAAGGAGAGAAGAAAATGCAAACAGTGCAAAATCACAGTCCATATTTGGAAAAAATTCAACAGTACACATGTAAGTTATCCTTTAAAAAATACAAAATGCAAACAAAGCCTTAACAAAACAAAACAAGGGGCATGGCTTAGGAGCCAACAATGGTGGACGCGTGAGCCGAGAGCTCCGCGCCAGCCGTGCTGATAATCCTGCCCACTGTGGTCTCTGCCGGTGCCCGGGTGCGCGCTGCTGAGTGCCCGACATGCCGGAGACAGCTGGGACCCTGATCTCGCCTTTTGGAGATACAGGGGCGAAAGGCGATCGACATCAGGGACGACGTGTGAAGCGGCCGGGACTAAGGCAAAATGGCGGCCTGAGACCCTCCTGCAGCAACAAAGGAGGTGGAGAGCTGCGGCCAGAGTTGGGGGGAGAGGCGACTGGTAGCTCGTGAGTTCCGGAGCACGGAGCGACGCTGATGCCTTGTGCCCCCGCTGGGGGCCGTCGCTGACAGGCTGAGAGAGTGCGCTGCCGCCCCGACCAGGTCCCCCGGGTGACGCACTGTGATGCGAACACCGAACGTGAGGAGACACTCTGAATGCGCCGGGGGGCACCGAGCTGCCGCCCTGTGCCCGGGCAGTGGAGGAGTGCGACGAGGACACCCGGGGAGATTGCAAAGTCGATGAGGGAAGCTGTGACTGAGACTCCCCCCCTCCTCGAGGTAATACCCGGTCGGGGGTGTGGGGCGGGAGAGCAGTGCAGGACGCGGAGGTCGCCTGTTGCAGCCTGGGCAAGATGACAGCCTAAGGTCTCACCTGACCACACAGAGCAGAGGCGGGCCAGCTGGAGCGAGGACGTCGACGCTCCCTGCCAGAAGCGGACTGCGGCCTGTGGGACAGCATCGGTGGCCTGGGGCCTGGATTGTGACTGAGGGGTGGGGCGGACTTGTGCCGACTGGCCTGCAGCGGACTGTACAGCCCCCGTGGACTGGGGCAGAGAGAGTCCGGCTGCAGTGGGGGGCTCTCGTGCCGGCTGGCATCCCCCGGCCGATGGAGAGCGGTGGTGCCGCCAGAGACACCCCGGCAGAGTCAGTGTGGCGGAGGGGCCTAGCGCTTTGGTGAGTCACACCAGAAGGGGGCAGTGTCGCCGGAGTGTCCGATTGGTGTTAACTCCACTGCGGAGTGCAGCAGTGGCAACCTGACCCTTACTTGGGGGCCTGGTGGGGCTGAGCAGACGGCTGGTGGCCCAGGAGGCCGGGAGGACCGCAGTACGGAGTTGGGCCTGTGCGCACGCCAATGGAAGTGGGTGTGGGGTGCGCTCCGCCCGGTGGCGATCTGGGGCTGGGCCAGGAAGCATGGTGAAGCTTTGCCCTGCCTGGGGACCCTGCGCATACGCCGGTGCCTGCACCCAGGAACCAGGAGGGAGTGGCCTAACTCGTACCTGAAGCTGGAGTGTGTCCCCCGGTTAGGGGGAAACGGTGGAGGGCCCGGTGGTATCGTAGCTGCGCAGGAAGCCCTTGAGAGGACTGGGGACCCAGGCGGACTGCCCAGAAGCGGAAGACTTTGACCCTGGTTAGTGGATGATTGGCCGCTTGGGTAGACGCACGGTGCTGAGGCGACTGAAGAGTGGCTCCGGGGGCCTCGGGAGTTAGAAGGCGCCACAGACCTGCCTGGGCCCTGACTCGCAGATGGTGAAGACTTGGGGTCGAGTGGGGTCACTGGCTGGTACTGCGGGACACAGCACTGGTGCAGGGACACAATGAGGTGCGGTAGAGATGATTGGCCCCCACTGAACCTGTCAATGGACTTAGACAAAGTCAGCGAATCTGGTTGTAGGGTCTAGGCTCAGGCACCACGAGGACAGGACAGGGGAGTAATACACAAGCGCAGTGGGCCAGAGGACCCCGGAATCCCAAAGGTGAGGGGTGCGTCTGCAAGGTGAAGGGTGCAGTGACGGGTCACCCACAACATAGGGACTCTGTGACTCTGCACTGGAGTGGTGGGTAGCTGGCACCCTGGCGGCTGCTCCCCGACCACCTAGAGAGGGGCGCACCAGGTCCTCTGTTGGATACTCTACCCCGCTGGCGATGGGAAAACCCAGAGGGAAACAGATGGGGCCTCACCCAGACCACGAGGACTCGGCACCTGAACAGGTGCACAAGGAGCCGGAGGGTGAGCCCTCGGACGTCCCTGTCCAGCAGCAATTGGCTAACATACTAGCAGCCATAGCTGACACCAAGGCAACATTACACCAGGACCTCAGTACTGGGGCAGTGGGCCTGGGCCTGTTGAGGATGAGCATGCCAAGTTGGCGGACAGGGTCAAGCAGACCGATTCCTCCCTGGCAGTTATTACGCCGGCGCAACAGTCCTTGACCAGTCAGATGGGGGAATTGTCCAACAGAGTCACTGTTCTGGAGCGGAGGGCTGAGGACGCGGAGGGGCGGAACCGTAGGAATAATGTGAGAGTCCTGGGACTGCCGGAAGGAGTGGAAGGTAACGATATGATCCACTACTTGGAGGGATGGCTCCGCGAGGTGGTGGCACCGGAGGGCTTGTCCCAATTTTACACCGTAGAGAGAGCACACCGCATCCCGGCCAGGCCGCCAGCACCGGGGAGGCCCCCACGCCCGGTGGTGGCCAGACTGCTCCATTTCAAAGACAGAGATGCCCCATTGCAGAAAGCACGCACGGAGGGACCATATGGTTGACAATAGCAAAGTGTGCAAGAATAGAGCTCGGTTCAGCACTCTCCTAAATAAGTACAATCATCCAAAATGTAGTGGATAAGTTTAACCGTCATAAGTTTTATATTTAAACACAATTTGTTAATATATATTAAGCAATGTTTCAAAGGAGGCCAATGATATCCTTTCTCAAAGTATAAATAGTCACAAGAGTCCAAAAATGTTGTGTTCAACTTGTTGGTTTATTCTTTTGGTACTCTCAGCAAGGATTTTGTCAACACGTGTTTCGTCTAATCATAGACTTTTTCAAGGCGATTGCAAGTAAGAAGTCAAGACGTTCCTGAAGTATAAGTTCTCGCATCGACGTCTTAAAATGATATCAATACGTAAGGTATCCAGAATTTTTTTTGTGCTAGATGGAGAGTTGTCCACATTCTCGTATGGCATCCAAATATCAGTCGTCAAATAATGTAACCTCGGGTAGGACCATGTTATCACATTCAAAGGATATGTGTAAATATATTGAAGTGGTTTCGATGTCCTAATGACGTCTAGTATAATGGCGCAGTTCCAAGTAGAATAGTTCGGTCACAGGGAAGTTGCTGGTAGGCTTCCTCTCGTTCGAGAAATATATGTATATTTCAACGTGGTTTCAGTATCCCACTGGCGCCTCGTATGCAGACGCAAATCCAAGTAAAAACAGTCCCGTCTCCGGGAGGTCCCTAGTAGGCTTCCTCTCCACAAAACTTAATTCCTTATTCATCCGTAGTTAAGTTGAAAATGTGCTCCACTTGTAGGAGATCCTTGATAAGCTCCCTCCCAAGCAATGAAATGTCTCAAAGCCAGAACGCGCGTCAGTGCTTCCTGCACCGAGCACATTTTCAACTTAACTACGGATGAATAAGGAATTACGTTTTGTGGAGAGGAAGCCTACTATACTAGCCATTATACTAGACGCCATTAGGACATCGAAACCACTTCAATATATTTATACATATCCTTTGAATGTGATAACATTGTCCGAGCCGAGGTTACATTATTTGATGACTGATATTTGGATGCCATACAAGGATGCGGACAACTCTCCATCTAGCACAAAAAAAATTCTGGATACCTTACGTATTGATATCATTTTAAGACGTCGATGCGAGAACTTATACTTCAGGAACGTCTTGACTTCTTACTTGCAATCGCCTTGAAAAAGTCTATGATTAGACAAAACATGTGTTGGCAAAATCCTTGCTGGGAGTACCAAAAGAATAAACCAACAAGTTGAACACTAAATTTTTGGACTCTTGTGACTATTTATACTTTGAGAAAAGATATCATTGGCCTCCTTTGAAACATTGCTTAATATATATATATAAAAATTGTGTTTAAATATAAAACTTATGACGGTTAAACTTATCCACTACATTATGGATGATTGTATTTATTTAGGAGACTGCTGAACAGAGCTCTATTCTTGCATATTTGTATATGCACTAGTTTTCTAATGTGTAATTAGCACCTTGGGTAGTAGGTGAACTGAGCGCTAATAGCACCTCAACCTAACTGTAAGTTGTTATTATATTGATTCATAGAAAGACTTGACTATATTCAACGTTGTAACCTTTGATGGTGCGGTAATTTCCCAATTGGGGACCACTACTACCTCACTCAAATTTATAATAGCAAAGTGTTGCTGTTTCCTGATTACAAACTGGAGGTTCAGAGGCACCGCACCTCCTTCCTTGAGGTCAAAAGGGCTCTGCGTGAAGAAGGGATTCAATACTTGTTGATGTTCCCGGCCCGCCTGCGAATAGTGCTGGATGGGAAGACGCACTTTTGTGAAGATCCCAAGGCAGCCTGGGAGTGGATGGAAGCCTATAAAATGGAAGGCCTGCCCGGGACACTATCAAAGGTGGCTCAGCCTGGTGTTCGGGAGTCCGAGAAGAGATTGCGGCGGCATCAGCGGCGTGGGAGCTCGAAGAAGCTGAGTCCGTCACAGACTGAAAAAGAAAGAGCGGAGGCGCTACAGGCAGTGGCGGTCATGATGCAGGGTCAGCGATCGTCATCGGAAGGAGGCACGGGGTCGAAGAAAGGGACTGACGAATCGGACTCAGATGCGTCCCGTAGTGGCAGTGTTAAACTACCGGATGTGACCCCGAACACGGCCGATGAACTTATCTAACTGTGGGACTTTGTTTCAGGTTATCACTTATTTTTCCTGCACCTTCTTCCTTCCTTGTGCTGGCTTCCCCCCCCTGTCTTTTATTATTGTGCCTTCTCCTTTTGATTGGGGTCCAGAGGAGGGTGGTGAGGGTGGTCGGGTGCGCTCCCGGGTGTGGGCTGGACCGGCCACTCAAGGCTGACACGTTCTAGGCAGATACTGGTGCTTCCGTTGGGCGCCTGAGGTGTGTGCCATGCTCCCCCTAGGTCCTAGCTTTGCAGCTCTGGGCCTTCACTTGTTGATGCTGTTTTGTCTGTGGTTTGGGCGGATGGCGGTTGCTAGACCGTCCTGGGGTCGGGGAGTTGTCCTATTGGGGATGTTTGTTCTTGCTTATTGTTTTATGCATGCAGCGGGGGTGGGGGTGTGAAGACTGGAGTATTGACAATTGGGGGTGCGGCGGGGGTGGGGGGATGTGGAACCATTTTAATCAATGCATAATCCACTTAAGTTCATTACCTGGAACGTACGGGGAATGGGGTCTATGGCCAAACGATATAAGATATATGCGTATTTGAAGAGGAGGGATGTGCATGTAGCTCTCTTGCAAGAAGCCCATCTGACTAGTGGGGAAGTGGATAAACTACGCAGGAGGTGGAGAGGTCGGATTTATGCCACTACTTACTCTGCTTTTGCTAGAGGGGTATTGATATGGGTACGGCCAGGGGTTCCCTTTGAACACACCCGTACTAAGATGGACAGTGAAGGCAGGTATGTTCTGGTAACAGGGAGGCGTTCGGGGAGGGAGGTGGTGTTTGGGAGTGTGTACGCACCAAATGTAGAACAGCTGGTATTCCCCACCTCCCTCTCGGCTCAGTTGGTTGACTATGTGGGGGGCACACTGTCATTGGTGGTGATTTTAACTGTGTGGCGGATACTGAGGCGGACAGGTCCCACCCGCCCCTGCTGGGGTCGCAGACACACCGAGTCGCAGCGGGGTTTCGAAGCTGGATAAGTTACTGGGGCCTAGAGGATATATGGAGACTACATCATGTGGCAGACAGGGAATACTCGTATTTCTCCCCTATGCATCAAGTTCACACCAGGTTGGATACCTTTCTGTGCACACCAGGCATTGGCACGACTGTTACGCACATGGAGTATCTGGGTAGGACCCTTTCAGATCATAGTCCCCTATTGTTGACACACCAGCTGCTTGGGAGACGGCCCCCGATCCCGCTGTGGAGATTGAACCCCCTTGCATTGGAAGATGCGCCTTTCCGGGATTCTTTGAGGGCTCTCGTTGAGTCATATTTTTTAGTCAATGCCGAACCAGCGTCCTCTGTATTGGTAGAATGAGAGGCATTTAATGTGGTGGTGCGAGGTCATTGCCTAGGGCAATCAATCGGTGCACAGCGGGAAATTAAGCAAGAGCTATTAGACATGGAATCTCGGATCCGGCAACTGGACAATGTTCAGGGGCTGGAAGCTAACTCTGCAGAGCGTCTGCAGGAGGCCCGCGCTAGCTACAGCGATGCGTTAGAAAGGCTGAGGTGCCACAGTTACCGGGAATACCTTGACAGGGTGCAGAAGGAGGAGGGGAGGGCCGGTCATCTATTGGCGTGGTTGATTAAGCCCGAAAGCAGGGGAGCACCGATTACGCAGGTTCAGGCAGACACCGGGGAGTTGCTTCATGACCCCGATGCCGTTAACACTCTGTTTAGAACCTTCTACGAGAAGTTATATTCTAGCCCTGGGCCGGTCTCTCTTTCTGACATCCGGGATTTCCTGGAAGAATTGCCGTTGCGGACTTTAGTTGAGCAGGTGCAGGATGACCTGGGGGTCCAGTGACCCTGCATGAGGTCAGGGCCGCTATCGCGGCCATGGCAAAGGGGAAGACACCGGGTCCGGATGGACTTCCGGTGGAATTTTACATGGCATTCATGGATCAATTGGCACCCAGAATGGTGACCCTATATGCAGAGTTTTTACGCCGGGGTGCCCTCCCTGAATCGACCCAGAGTGTGTTGGTAGTACCCCTCCCCAAGTCTAAGGAGGCCAACGCTCCAGTAACAGAGTACCGACCACTTTCAATGCTTAACCTTGATTTCAAGGTTCTTAGTAAAATACTGGCGGTCAGATTGCTCCCGCATATGCACACCATCATTCATGCAGATCAGAACGGCTTTATCACCTCCCGCAACACTTCATATAATCTGCGCAGGCTGTATTATGTTTTGTTCCATGAAGAGGCGAGATCCATGCCCTTGGCGGCTACGCTGTCAGTCGATCTGGAGAAGGCCTTTGATACCGTTGGCTGGGAGTACCTTTTTGAGACTATGCTGCGGCTGGGCCTTGGGGAGGGGTGGGTGAAGTGGGTTCAACTGATGTATACCTCGCCAACCGCACGGGTTAGGACCGGGAAATCAGTATCCTCTCAGTATCACATCCAGCGGGGGACCCGGCAGGGATGCCCCCTTTCGCCCCTATTGTTTGCACTGGCGATCGAACCCCTTGCGGAGTTGATTCGGCAGGGTGGAACAGGATTGGGTCTTAGACTGAATGTGCGAATGCATACGATTTCACTGTATGCTGATGATCTGTTGGTATACCTGGAGGCAGCGGAGCCAGGCACCTCAACTGCGCTTACACTTCTGGAGCGATGTCGGGCTTGAAGGTTAACAAGAAAAAGACCTACTTGTTTCCTTTGGTAGGCCCGATGCCTCGGCCAGCATGTCTCCCAGCCGACATCAACTGGGCCCCACACATTCAAATATCTTGGGATACATGTCTTTCATTCCCTGGAGGATCTGAGGGGTGGGAACTTGGATAGGGCACTGTGGTCTCTCCGGACATGTGTGCACTTCTGGCACACTTTGCAGCTACCTATCATGGCGAGAGTCTCTTTGCTAAAGATGGTTATGCTGCCGAGATTGCTGTACTTTTTTGTTAATCTGCCGACCCTGATGCCCCGGGGATGGTTCAGTCCTTTGAATGCCCTGGTGAGAGATCTGATCTGGGGGGATGATAGACGCCGGGTGTCCCTGCAGATGCTACAATGTCCGATGGAGCTAGGAGGCCTTGGGGTGCCAGATTTCGAACTGTACATGTTGGCTGCCCAGTTGTAGTGGCTGGCGCAGTGGATGGAAGGGGTGAATGCAGAGGGCACCTGGCTAATGGAACCCGACGGTGACCCGGCTTTACTGCTGGCTAAATTATTGAGACCGGCAATCAGTGTTCCATATAAGTCAGTGCTGCAGCTTACAGCCATACACACCTGGAAACACTGCATGTGTAGGCTGGGTGGAGCCCCATGGTATTCCCCCACGCTACCTTTGATTGGGCTCCCACATGGTGACCCGCTGACGGTGTTCGCGGCGGAAGTGAAATGGTATCATGAAGCACTGGTTGCCGCAGCTACTTGCCCCATGACGGATCTCCGGGATAGGTGGGAAAGAGCGATAGGCAGGGAATTTACAGATGGTGAATGGGGTAGGGTACTGAGATCTCACAAGCGGATTTCAAGAAACACCAGACTTAAATATACACAATTCAACTATATACATATGGTGTACATGACGCCTCATAGATTGAATGTTATGTATGGAGGTGAGTTGCGGAAGTGCCCGAGGTGTGCTTGTGTGGATGCCGGTTTCATACACATGACGTGGAGTTGGGGCGTGGTACGAGGGTACTGGGAAGGAATTTTGGCTCGGATAAAGGATGCATTGGGGAGGGCCTGGCGCTGTCTGTGGAGGTCTGTCTGTTGGGGCTCTTCCCACGTCCTCCTAAACGGAAAATGGGGAACCGATTTATAGACCTGGCTTTGGGCTTAGCTAAGAGACGGATTGCGCTGGTGTGGAAATCCACTATGGGACCGCAGGTGGCTAGTTGGAACAGTGAGGTTATTAGTTGGGCGGGAGCGGAGGCCAGAGACTTGAGTTGGGAGAAGGCGAGAGGCATCCGGAGGCGGCCGATAGCAGATCTATGGAAAGAGGTATTGGCGGACTGGGAAAATCCGGAACGCGCACAAAATACTAGTGAGGAGGCGGTGAGTGGCAGCTAGTGATCCATACTTGGCTACACGGATGGGCCTGGTAGAAGGGGACTCGACATCACCCAGCCTCGCCCCTCTGGGACAGTAGACGGGCAACGCCAAGGGTGGGAAGCCTTAAGCGGTGGGTGTGGGACCAGGGCCCACGGAGTGGGAGCTCCTCTCCTCCTCCCTATCCCCCTTTTCCCTCCCTCTAGGTACCACATACGAGGTGCGGCGTACATTGCATAACTATTGAGAACCTCGACTGCACCCTTAGAAGCAGATGCACCCTTGTCCCCCCCTTGGCATGCAGTGTTCTTTTTGTTTCCCTCTTTTAGTTTCTTTGGTTTATTTCTCTTGTTATTGGATTATATGTTCAAGTTCAATGGATTGTGTGTATTATTGTTGAGGACATTGCCCGAACCCGGATAAGGAGCCAGAGTTGCCCACCGAGACAGGGCGAGGAAATAGCGTTAGACAGGGGTCATAATAGTCGCTTATTGGGGAGGCGAGCTAGAGTGCGCGCCAGGATGAGCAGTTACTAGGATCGAACATAAGATGGATGACGATACGTCCTACCCCATGATTGCACTTGTAACGTATGTTAAACCTGTCTAGTGTGATAAATGAGAACTACATCGAAATTTTGTTGTTGCAAATATCGTGTAGTGTAACTGTGAAAAACCATTAATGTTGATAAAAATATGTTTAAAAAAAACAAAAAAACTATTATTGTATCATTTTCTTTTCCTTCTAAATTAAAATAGATAACCAAGAAAGAAGCACTCTGACACACCGGAAAACTATAACAATTTACCTCAGAGTTTTCAAGACCACATTGGAACAGAGAAAAAACAAGCCAAGTAATTCTTTAAAAAAATATAACAACTGCCAAACCTAACAACTTTCTTCCCACAGAATTTAACCAACAGCAGTTAACTTTCTCTCTTTTCTACAGGAAAACTAACCTTTTTTCCCCTTCTACAAAATGTCTCAAATACCCATCCAAATCTTTTTCCTTAGCAGACAGATTGTTGTCACATTTAATAAATCACAGTTTTAGACCATTGCATTCACAATGTTTTTTTCTATGCTTCTACAGATTACTAAAGCATGGAAAACCCAAAACAGACTGACTATATTCGATCACGGCGATGAAACAGATCGTTGAAGTATGTTGGCTATATTTATTATAACGAGACATTAACTGAGCACTGGAGTCATTGGAGGTGTGCGCAGTATTTTTCATCCCATTGCCAAGGGAGAGTAGTTACTCTGGGTGAAACTGTTGAAAGGACCACAGAGTATAACCACTCTGCCTCTGCAATGGAGACTGAAGTGAGGGAGAACATCCAACAATTGAAAATGCTAGCATCCACCTCCAATGAACACTGTGGCTCAGTTTTGAGTGAGGTATTCAAAAACCTCCCCATGCAATTTGCTAGTAGTATGCCCACAATACCCAATTTAAGGAGAATGTTTCAGAGGCAAAAACAGGAAAGTAATCCCCAAAGAGTAACACCACAATCCTACTCTGATATTAACATTCCCCCTGAACTTACAGTTTCTTATACTAATGAACCTTTCCTGCTATATGGAAATGTAAACCCACTCAAACAAATACTAATCTTTAGCATAACCTATAACTTAGTAGCCCTTGAGAATACTGAAATGGGATGATGGATGGAACTTTTAAGTCAACACACCATCCATTCACCCCAATTTACACTATTGTTGCTAACATAAACAAAACAACTATCCTATTAGTGTACAGCTTACTTCCTGACAAGATCTGGCAGCAGAAGGACTCGTTCGCCAAATGGGGAATCGAGTTAAAAAAGATAATCCCCCCTCGTTATCCTAGTCCACTACAACCACCTCTTTATATTGCGAGTCTTTTAAAAGGGGCAAAAGGCCCGGATCATCATAGCCAAATAAGGGATAAAGATTACCCGGCCAGGAAAATTACCATCACCTTTGATCATTCTGAAGTCAGTAAGTTTTCGGGTCCTTGGGACTCGAACACAGAAGGCACACCCTTGGGAACGGCATGAACAACCTTACCAATAGCCCCACATGTACATCAAGGTTGTAACATCTGTTCCTGGAACGTGCATGGCCTTCACTCAAAATTAGAAGACCCCGATTTCATGGACTTTATCACACAATATAACATTCTCCTTTTTCAAGAATCCTGGCAGATAACTCCATCCCTAATAACTGGTTTCAAAGAATTCTTGAACCCGGCTAAGAGAGCCAAAAAATATGGAAGAGCAAAAGGGGGCCTCTCTACCTTCATTTCAACAGAAATCCCATGGCACGCTTCTATTATAGATTTAGATTGTTCTTGGTTGTTGTGCGTCAAAATAGACGTCTTGGTGTCCTATACCCTGCTTATACTTAACATCTATATTCACCCCGCATCCAAACAAAAGAGGTTAAGAACTGAACAATTAATTACCTCATTAACAACATTAAAACTCGCCTATCCAGATGCTAAAATCATCCTGTCGGGCGACTTCAATATGAATCTACAATATGCCAGGAGTAAGGGCAAAACAGAGGCCACCCCAGCCCTTAATCGACAGGACACATCTGGTAAGAAATGTGCAGCCTGCTTGAGAGATCTTTCAATGTGTGTACTCAATGGTCAAGGCTCGACCGATCAGCCCGCAGCATACACCAGGGTTACTCAAAAAACACGATCTACCATTGATTACACTTTTACGGATTACGACCTTCTCCCGTATATCACGAACTTCCAAATAAAACACAGGGCGGAAAGTGACCATCAACCGCAATCCTTTACCCTATTAAAATCCTTTGCAACTTCAGAGAAAGCAAAGGCGCTATCATCTTTAACACAATGTTATAATCTAAAACGCCTTTGCTGGAATAAGGATAACATCGAGGACATTACAAGTACATACACCAGTCTTTTGGAAAGATCCAACTCTGAAACACTGACCATAAAAGCTTGGGAGTCTTTTATTTATGAAATTAACAAGAAATTTTCTAAGCATGCCCACGCCCACAAAGCAGGAAGCCTAAAAGGGGCAGTCTGGTTTACCAATAGCCTGAGGAAACAAAAACAACAACTAAATAAGTACCTCGGACAACTACAATCCCAGGGACCAGAAGGCCACCAGGAACTCCTGCTCTTAATTTCAAAAACAAGAAAAAAGTTGAAAAAGGACATAAAATTTACCAAAAAAGTGTACCAAGAACATTTTTGGGCGAAACTTCTTTATGCTTGTAAATTAGGGGACTCCAAGCTCTTCTGGGAACAAATCAACCAACTAACTAATGGCCGGAACCGACATCATAATTCGGATATATTGGAGGCCACATGGAGAGCTCACATCGAACTTTTATTTAACGAAACTCCACCCCTATTGGCCCCAAATAGCAGATTATTAACAGGGAAGGAGGCTGGAGGTCGAGGTAAAGTCAACGAAATCACGAACCATGAATCCCCCGAAGATTTTGTGTCGTTTTCAGACATTCAAGTCCTAAAAATTATAAAAAATTTAAAATCGGAGGGAGCCCCAGGTCTGAACGGATTACCAAATGCCCTGTTTCGGCATGACCCCCCATTTTGGTCTCAAGTCTTGACTCCTCTTTTTTCCAAAGCTATAGCCGACATGCTGATCCCTGAGTCCTGGAGAGGAAGCATCCTTAATCCAATCTATAAGTCGGGTTCCCGCTTGGATCCCTCCAACTACAGGTTGATCGCGCTGATAGATGTGGAGGCGAAAATTTACGCATCTAATCTCCTGGTAGAGTTAGAGGCTTGGGTCAGTCGAATAAACTTAATACCACATACGTAAACTGGTTTCCGGGCTGGGATGGGCACCCTTACGAACATCTCTGCGGTTACCCTTCTAGCCAACCAAGCTTTTGCAAAATCAAGGCCTCTGTACGCCTGCTTCGTAGACCTCAAAGCGGCTTTCGATAAAGTTCCAAGAGCCACTCTATGGGCAAAAATGCAAGCCTGGGGGGTCCCGCCTAGACTTCTGGACGCTATTATCAATCTGTATTCTCACACGTGGGTCCAAATCAAGAAAGGAGATGGGCCAGCGTAACCGGTAAGATTCCAACATTAAACGGGCTAAAACAAGGATGCGTTTTAGCGCCTTGTCTGTTTAACATTTACACCTCTGATCTCGATAAGTGCCTTCAGTCAATTCCAGCTGACCCCCCAAAATTGGGCAAAATACCGACACCGTGCCTCCAATATGCAGATGACATTGTGTTGCTAGCACAAACTCCGGTGGGCCTGCAGAAATTGATCACGGGATTAGGAGCCTATACTACCTTGAACCAACTCACGATCAATCATCAAAAGACAAAAGTAATGTGTTTTTCAAAACATAATAAATGATTGAAAAGGCACACCTTTTCTTGGAAATTGGGCGACCAATCGCTGGCCCGGGTTGCTTCCTATAAATATCTAGGCTTCCTGTTAGACTGCAAGCTCAACCTTAAGCAACACGTGGAACAAGGACGCACGAAAGCTAAACAACTGTTATTTGCCTTCAAAATCCTGAGAAAAAAACTCATTGGTTGTTCTACCGGTCATCTGCTAAAAGTGATCGCCGCAAAATTTCTACCTTCCATCTCGTATGGCTCAGAACTGCTGAATACAAAAGATGCTACAATATTAAATACAGCACAATCTATATTTTTCAAAAGACTGTTTTTAATACCGCTACACACTTCACAGGAACAAATTCGTTTAGAATTTGGACTAAAAAATCAGATCATGGCCAGACAAGGTGCCTTAGTAAAGTATTATTGGAGGATGAGGGAGGCAGAAGATAACACTCTAGCCCACCGTTGTTGGGTTGAGATTGAAAATCAAGGAAGACAAGCTAATTCAATCACGATAATCCTGAAGGAAGCTTTGTCGGCATTACAGCTAGAGGAGGCCTGGTTAACACCAGTAACGTATGTTGGATTTAAAAGCGTGGTGAATACTGCAATCAAGTGGATCTCTTTAATAACTGATAAAATGATTTTTGCAAAAAAATATCATGCCTGGGCGGTGATACAGGCCTACCAGAGGCTGAAGCCGCAACAGTACCTGATTGAACATTTCTCCCACCATAAAAAGCACTACCTGATGTTGCTACGAATGGGATCATTCCCCTCAAAGGATTTGACCCCAACATGGAAACATACATGACCATCTAAGGAATGTCGCCTCTGTGGTCAAGGGGAGGAGTCACTACTACACCTACTATGTACTTGCCCTTTTTTACTGAAAACCCGTAAATCCATTCTTCGGGAGATTTTAAGGAATGAACAGATAAGAACATGTAGAGCTGCAGTCATCAGGTGTCTTGGCGGGTTTTCGATTCCCCTGTCTTGTAGCGCCATAAAACTCTGGAAAATAGCAGCAAAGGAACTGGAAAAAACTGATTCATGCCAAGCAGCCAATAAATAATCTGCTGGCTGACATTTCTAAATGTATTGTAATATTAGTTAGTTTTTTAATTTTGGCCATGACCCTAAGGCCTTTTTTTTCTTTTATGTTTTAAAAAAAAAATGCTCATTTGAAGTATAGTGTTTTATGATGGTTAGCCATCCTTTTATGATTTTTAACGAATCAATAAAAGTATTTTTGACTGACTGACTGACTACTTCCTGACAAGCAATCCTCAATTTATACTGATTTTTTATCAGTAATAAAATCTAAATCTGTGAATAAGTCCTAGGACAATTACAATTGATTTTGAATTACAGATGAGTAATACTATTATGAAAATATACCCTGACACCAAAATTCAAGGATCTTTTTTTCACTTTTCCCAAGCATATTGGTGAACAATTCCAAAATCACCCTTAGCTGAGGATTACATTTCAAGCACTAAACTACAGTGTGAGCTTTTGTGACTCCTGAGTATGTGGATGAGTTCTACACATCAATTACAGAATTGTAATACTTTACACAAATTTAGGAAAAATTGGCTCCACTTCAAAATTACTTCAAGGACACTTGGGTTGGCCATCTAAGCAGGTTGGGTCACAGGAGGAAGTCAAGGTTTCCCATTGACTGGTGGAACTGTTACTCATCCTGCTTAGAGGGAGATGCAAAAACTAACAATGCCATAGAGGGATGGTACAATTCATTTAACAAATCTATCGGAAGATCTCACCCTAGCCTTTATTATTTCCTGGAAATGTTGACAAAAGAACGAAGTGCCCGGTTATGAGCTTGGCGACCCAAACTCTGGACCGCCATTGCAGAGGTTGGGAGTACACCGCCAAGCCGGCGGCATTACTGACCTCTGCATTCCGAGTTAACCACTAGGCTGGCGGCAGCGGTGCCATGGCGGCAGCATGCTTCAGCTCATAGAGAGCTTACAGCACATGCTGCCACTGCCTCTTGTACGCGGTGCAATGTGTACTATGCACCATATTGTTCATGGCACACAGGGCACACACAACAGTGCAAGAAGAGGGGGGCACGACATGTGCCCCCATGCACAGCCCCCTATGGGCTGCAATGCCTTGGAGGTCTGTTTGGGCCCCTTTCACTGCCTTTCCACCAACCATTTCATGGTGGGGTCCCCGCCATGAAAAGGTCAGCGGTAAGGCAGGTCATAATCTGAACTGCGGTGCCGGCATCAGCACTGCCGCCAGAGAACTCTGCTTTCCCACCGCCCCCCGCTTGGGATTCAGGATCCTGGTGATGGTCTTGCATTGGGCTTGTGGCGGTCTGAACACCAACCTTGTAATTGGGCAGTTTGGACTGCCGAGGAGGTGGCGGTCGAACCACCGCTAAAGATACAGCGGTCTTGGGACTGCCATACTCGTAATCAGGCCCCAAGTTTCCTGGAAATGAGAATAGAGCAATCATTGTCAGGTAGTCTGAATGCTCATATTTCTTAAAAAAGTAAGAAAATGTCTGAAAGACTATTGGCAAATATCCATCAATTTCCATTGATAGGGGCTTCAGACTACCTAGAAAATATTGCATATATCTTACTCTTCTAACATTAACTAATAACCTCTAGAAGTACTTGCCGGTTTTAACAACATTTTCAAATTCAATTGGCGTTTTTGAATTTTTCTTTAACAAAATTCAACAATAGTTTGTGTTCCTACTTGTAGTTGTCTTCTTTATTCCACTCTTGGTGATATTTCTTAAAACCTGTCACCAAGAGTCTAGAGTAATCCAATAATCCATACAGTGAAACCCAAATCCAGGGAAAAGGCTTACACTTGTTTAAAAAAAACAAAAAAAAGTCTCCTACATCCCAATATTTGGTAATCCACCAAAATGATTACTCCAAAAATAAATTTCCGAAGAAAGCCAGTTATTAAAAATTCACAAAATAACATCCAATGGCAAAAAAAATCCCCAAAACACGTCCTGCAGTAATCCATCCACGAATCCAGAGTTTTTCCATCAACAATGTGGTCTTTGTCTTCATAAGTCACAAAATGGTAAAAACCCATAACGCAAAAAAATTAAAATGTTGCTTTTATTTCAAATAGGTTTATAAAAGTTGTAAAAACATTTTTTCCAATTTTTTTTTTGAATGAATGAAAAGTTGAAAAAAAAACAACCGTCCAGATGTGCACATACGAACACAACCTGCATGGGGATGTAAAAGTGACTAAAACAACAATGAAATACAATTCTTTACTGTACGACATCTATCTACCTCGTCTCTACTTACAATAAACTTAGCCACCAATATTTAAAAAAAAAGTAAAGTAAATTTTTCTTACCTGACTGCAGCTCTTCGTTGCATCCAATCTTGACCGCAATGCTCTACTGAATGTAGAAACAGACACAAACCGCTTACGTCAAGCCTGAAAGTAAAAAGAAACAAAGGGTCTCTTTCTCCATTAAAGTCAATTGGAAACCATTGGAAAATGCTTTAAAATTAGTACAACAATATGTTATACACTATTTTGAATATAGGTTGTATTTTTTTAATAAGGTATGTTTTTTACTATATATCAAAGATTTTTGGGATTTTTTAAAACTACTTTAATAAATATTTTAATTAATAAACCTGGAATGGTTATCTTTGACAAAAATGTATTGAAAATGTTTTAATACTTTATTGTTAATGTTATTTCATTTTAGAAAATATTTTACATATTTTACAAGTTACTGCTACTTTTAGTGAAATTAAGCAAGATAACAAATGTGTAGCATATTAATGTTTAAACATTAATACTCTGCTATTAAAATTAATACCTGAATATTAATACACTTCCCTCCCAATAATCCTGAATCCCTTGCATTCCACCCCTGAAGGTTTGTGTTGCTGTTTTAAAAATATTTGTATTAAATAATTATAATATTAAATATCCCATAAATAAATGCATAAACATTAATACTCAGGTATTAAAATGAATACCTGCTTATTAATACACTTCCCCACCCAATACCCCTGTACCCCTTGCATCTCGCCCCTTAAGGTTTGTTACAGTTGTAAAAATAGTTGTATTAAATAATTATAATATTAAATATCCTATAAATGAATGTTTAAACATGACTACTCGGGTATTAAAATAAATACCTCAGTATTAATACACTTACCCACCCAATACCCCTGTATCCCTTGCATCCCGTCCCTAAAGATTTGTTTTGCAGTCTTAAAAATATTTGCAATAAATAATTTTAATATTAAATATCCTACACATTAATGTTTAAACATTAATACTTAGGTATTAAAATAAACACCCACGTATTAATACACTTCCCCACTCAATACCCCTGTATCCATTGCATCCCGACTGTAAAGGTTTGTGTTTCAGTTTTAAAAATAGTTTTAATGAATAATTATAATATTACATATCCTATAAATTATTGTTTAAAACATTAATACACAGGTATTAAAATTAATACCTGAGTATTAATGCACTTTTCCACCCAATACCCCTGTATCCTTTACATCCTGTCCCTAAAAGAATTTTTTGTAAATTTGTACATATTTTTCAAAATTATCGTTATATAACATATATACAAACCTAATTAAAAATATATTATATATATCTCTTTTTTTTACCCAAAACACAGCAGCATATTAAAACAAACACTTTACATATACTTAGCTATATACTTACTGATATACTTACCCAGTAATGTGTGCTAACATATCATTTTACCTATAAAAAAACATTACATACATTTAAAATTACCTCTGCATATATCAATAGTGCATGGTAAAGGCATGCTTGGTAATGGCATTCGTAGTATAGGTATATGCATGGAAATGACATGTGTGGTATTGGCATATGCGTTGTAATGACTGCGTGGTAAATGTTATCCATGGTAAAGACTGTGTGGTAATGGATGTTTTCCCTTGATTGCGCAGTTTTTGGTTTTTCCAGGCACTATAAAAAATTAGTGGAAATCTATTATTATAGGTAATTATTTATAGAGCCTGGAAGTCAGATAACATTGACTCTTGTATTAGTGACCAACTTCATGCCATTTTATCTCCCCATGGAGGCGTAAAGGCTGAATTGACAATGGCAGAATTTTAAATTCTCTACTTCATGTTTGGAGGCTGTCCCAAGTGCTGCCACCATTGTAAAAGTGCATCAGTGCTCACCATGCCTGAAACGTCAATGGGTGCTGGTGAGCCTTTTGGGTGACCGTCAGCATGACTGTGGGAATTCTAGTGTACAACTTCAAAGAGACCCTCGCACCTTCCTATGCTTTGAAACATTCCGAATGGCACTTTTCGGGCATGGTCCTGACTTCACGTAGACCTGATGACATGACCCAAACCATCACTCAAAATAACCTAACTATGCAAAATATTTTTAGTGAAATACTGTTTTCTTTTTTAACATTGCCATACTGCTTTTGTTTGCTTTAAAATATTTAGGGATGGTTTGAGCAAGTCTCCTTTACTTTCTAATTCATTTCTTCACGTACTTGCCGCTCTAAAATGTACATTTTAAAAAGGAAACAAATTCGGGATTTTGCAAATTTTCCCCATATTTAACTGCCATTGCCATAAAAATACCACCCACACCGATAAAATACTGGTTAGGTGGTATTGCTAAGAGAAGTTCAACTTTAGTATTGAAAATGCATTTTTGTAGATCAGCAATTGAGCTTTGTGATGTGAGCACAAAAGCTTATCAGTGATCTGCATATTCAATAGTTTTATTGTAAAGCGCATTTAATCTAAATTAAATTTTGTAATCTTTCAGCTGGTGCTGTGAACCGATAAATTGTTGCAGCGACTGTTGTCCATCCAATTTTGCAGCTCTTTACATTGCAGCAAAAATATTTACAGTTAACATGAAGTAATACAAAGCTTGCACTGTGTTGCATTACATTTCGTTCTTGGATGGTTCCATGGATGGAGCATGGGCGTTCCTGTGCATCCATTAATGGATTTCACGCAATCCCAGATTTAGAAAGGTTTGTAATCCTGGGATTGTGTGAAATCGGTACACATCCCAGAGGTTGACATACTCAAGATTTCCTCTTTCGCAGCTCACATAGAAAAAGGAAAATGCCACGAGGGCTTGTTTTTGTGCAGAAAGGTACTCCTTCCTGCACAAAAATATTCCTGCTCGTAACACAGGCACCCTTGCATCATGGCGCAAGGGTGCCTGCATTGGCGCTAGGCTGCAAACTGCACCAGCGCAAGGAGAGAGCAGAAGTGCGCCATATCTTAGTAGATATGGCGCCTTTTTGCTCTCTCCCTTTCATGCAATGCAGTGCAGCAACTTTACCTGCTGGCCGGCGTTGGTTGATAGTTTTTGTAAACATGCCCCAGGATTTCTCTGGTCTTCTACAGCCTTCGATAGCAACAGCAGAAAGAAAGTGAAAGTAACTGCACTGGAGGTGGGCAGCCTCTCCCCATCAGGGAAGACTTATATGCTGGTTGTTAGATGACATCTGAACTGGCTGATGATAGTCATTTTCTATGAATTTACAATTGTTTATTGCTCCAGGAAAGAGCTTGGCTTCTGGAAGTTGCATTTAAATATGCTTCTGTTTATTTTACGCATAAATACAATTTGAGTGCCTCTGTTTCTGGTGCTGCCTTTAAGACCATTGAGGTCAGGGATAGCATGGGCAGTGCCAAGGGTCACAACTCGCATGGGCAGTGCCAAGGGTCACAACTCTCTCTCTCTCTCTCTCTCTCTCTCTGTCTCCCTCCCTCCCTCTCCCTCATTTACGAGGCCATTGCATCATTGGTTTGTCACTTTGTTTGATGCACTGGTGGCGCAGTGTGACTGGCCATATTTACAAGGACACGTAAAGTCATTATTCTGCGTGAAAGGGGCGTTCCATGGGTGTTCGCTGTGGGTGTTCCCACGCAACATCCATGGAACCTGACACATTCCCAAATTTACAAAGTTTTGTAAAGCTGAGAATGCGTCAGAATCCCACGCCTTCACTGGGGAAGCAACGAGGAGAAATACTTTTATTTCTCCTTGATTTTTCCTCTTTCTATGCGTGCTGCATTCTGCATTCTGCAGCACTCATAGAAAGAGGAAAATGCCATTAATTATTGTTTTTGTGCAGGAAGGTGGCCCTTCCTGCACAAAAACAATCATCCCCGCAACGCAGGCACCCTTGCAACATGAGGCAAGGGTGCCTGCGCTTGCGCATGGCAGCCAATTGTGCGCAGCGCAGGAGAAAGCAAACGGATGCATTATACAACGCATCCCTGTGCTTTTAAAATTACGCAGCAAAATGGCTTGCTGCACCGCGCTGCATCATTTTTTGTAAATGTAATGTAAATGTTTTTCTGTTTCCACTCTTCTTTTCTCTCTCTACTTCACTCTCCACATGGCAGAATTACATCCCCTCAGAAAACACCTGTGTCCCAGGCAATATATATCTCTCTACCAATCTGTCTATCTGTTTCACATATACTATGCAGATTGGGGATTTTGGCACATGCCACCTTATTCCTCCTGTCATTCCCAACCACTGTAGTGAATGAGAAGTATCGTATGAGACTTAAACCTCCATTAAACAGTTATTAGTCAAACGTTTACATGTTGTCAAAGGCATCTATATCTCTCCTGCTACAACACCCCAGTCCATAAAGGTGTTCATGGCTCCATATCACTTCTGATGAACATCTGAAATGAAAAAGGGGGACAGCATATTGACCTTAACACTGACACATATCATTGACATTTTCACAAAACACATCTCTTTGAGTGCCACAAACAATCATAACACATGTTTCGCGGCTACAACAATTAGGGCATCGCCCCCTCAGAACAAAATACATACTCACTAATTACATAAAACTCCATACTACATTTATAAAGTCCACATTTAAAAGTTGAACTAAAAAATGTGAAGTTTAGAAAAAAGTGAATAAAGACAAACAAGTATAGCGAAGAAACAGAAACACAAAACAATTTATTAGTAAATACTTTTATGATTAAGCAGGAGCAAAGTGACACCAGCCCCCCAGGACTTACCTGCATCAATGCCCTTGTGGACCCAGCTCCAGTGCCTCGAGGCACTCGTCTCGCCTCTCTTTTCTGTAACTTTGTGCCATTTCTCTTGTTCATTGTGTGCCTTTTCTCTATTTGTGCCTTTATTTGTGCCTTGTCTCATTCTCTTTTCTGTGACTTTGTGCCACTTGCCTCGCTCTGTGGGCCTTTCCTCTCGCTGTTTTCCATGACTTTGTGCCATTTCTCTTGCTCTTTGTACCTTTTATCTTGCTCTTTGGGCCTTTTTTCTCGCTGTTTTCTGTGACACTGTGCCATTTCTCTTGCTCTTTGTGTGCCTTTTCTCTCACTCTGTGCCTTTTTTCTAGCTCCTTCTGCCTCTCTGTCGCTCCTTTTCTGACTTCTTAGCCATCCTTCTCTCTCTTTCTTTCTTCTATCTCTTCCTCTGGAGGCCCATTCCTGCACCCCTTTCATGTTTTCTCTGTGCCCCCACCTACCTCCCCCACTCCATACCTGTTTCTTACGCTCTCCTGTCAACCTGGCTCCTCCACAGCACTGCCCACCACTTCCTGCGCTTCCCTTCATCCCAGGACCTATTTAATAGCGGCCACAGCACAGACCAGCCATAAAGCAGGTGCACAGGCTCAGCCCCCTGGACTTGCCAGCAACAAGGACCTTGCAGACCTGGCCTCAGAGCTTTGAGGCATGCGCCTCGCCTCTCTCTCTCTCTCTCTCCCTCTGTGCATTTTTTTCACATTTCTTTCACTCTTTGTGTTTTTTTTCTCGCTCATTTGCCTTTTCTCTCACTCTTTATGCCTTTTCTCTTGCTCTTTTCTGTGACTTTGAGACAATTCTCTAGGTCTGTGTGCCTTGCCTCTCACTCTTCGTGTATTTTTTCTCGCTCTTTTCTATGACTTTGTGTCATTTCTCTTGCTCTGTGTGCCTTTTCAATCACTCTTTTCTGTGACTTTGTGCCATTTCTCGTGCTTTTTGTACCTTTTCTATAGCTCTTGGTGCATTTTCTCTCATTCTTTTCTGTGAATTTGTGCCATTCCTCTTCCTCTTTGTACCTTCTCTCTCGATCTTTCTGCCTTTTCTCTAGCTCCTTTTTCCTCTCTCTCTCTCTCTCTCTCTCTCTCTCTCTCTCTCTCTCCTTCTCTGACCTTTTTGTCACCTCTTTCCCTCTTTCTTTCTCCTATCTCTTCCTCTGCATGCCCCTTCCCACCCTGTCTGCGCCTTCCTACATCCTCCCCCTCACCTGTTTCTGGCACTCTTCTGCCAACCGCCATCCTCCTCTTTCCCGCCGACCATCCCCGGTGCTCCTCCCTCTCACAGGACTTACTTAATGGTGGCAACAGTGCAGACATAAAGCGGGGGTGCTGTTGGCATGCCGAAGGCACACTAAAGGCAAGCCTGTCTGTGCCTGTCTGCACCAGGCCTGTGCCTAGCACCAGAAACCCTGGTACTCCTCCGACCTACCACTATCCCTCTGTCCCTCTGATCTCCTTTGCGCCCTGAACACCAGTCGTCACACCACCCTCTGCTGGCACACCGTACAACATGGAGGGAGCGTCCACCTGCTCCTTCTGCCACTTCATCTGCACCACTGCTTCCTCAACTCCAATATCTACCAAAAACATCCCCACAACACCCAACCCCACATACACTCAAACTACCAACAAACACATTTGCACCCCTCACACACCTATCTCATGCATACTCTATAACACCTGCTTGCTCAGCAAACAGGCCATGGAGCTCTAGGAACAGCTGGACGATGGTGCCCGGATCTCCTCTTCCTCACGGAAATATGGCTGACCACAGCTTCAGCGGCGGACATTGCTGCTGCCATCCCCATTGGATACAAGATCACCAGGCAAGACCCCCTAAATAGGCCCAGAGGTGGAATTTCATCCTTTACAAGGACACCTTCAAATGGACCACCTCCACAGACAGCGGAATGAACTACATGGAACACCTCAACTTTAAAATACAAATCACAGCTAACTTCAGCCTGGGTCAGACCCTGGTCTACTTCCCCCAGTCCCCCCACTCAACTTTGCCCCACTAGCCTCGAGTCCAGTGCATTCATCCTCCTAGGAAACCTCAACTTCCAACTAGAAGACTGTCAACAAGGGTGACTGATTTGGGGTCTGACCCCAAATCAGCGGCTCTTCTTGACAGTCTTGGAACCTGGGACTAACCCAACTCATCACGGAGCCCATCCACACCACCAGACACATCCAAGATCCCGTCTTCACATCCTTCAATAACACCATGATCAACACATCCAGACCCATGATCAGGATGGACCACGCCATAGTCAGTTTGTACAATCAACATCCATCCATGCAGGAGAAGCCCCACAGTGGGCCAAGCACGCTGGCACTGGAACATCCTTGCAGAAGCTGACTGGACGTCCGTCATCCACAAAAACAAATAGAAACCCACGGCCCTCCTAGCACACACCATTACAAACTTCAACAAGTGGATCACCAACTGCGCTAAGAAATGAAGCCACACAGCAAAAACCAGAAAACAAGCCAGTTGGTACATGGAAGACCTCAGAGTGACCCATCCTCAACACCTCTATCAGCACTGCCACTTTTCCGGAACCATGGAAACATGCATCCCTCAACGTCTTCCTAAAAAAAACCTTGGCCCACCCGATCAAACTCAGCAACTACTGACTGATAACCCTCTTCCCCTGCTCAGCCAAGGTCTTGGAAAAAGCAATCAACAAGCACCTCTCTGACCGCCTCACCAATCACCACCTTCTTGAAGCCCCACCATCAGGATTTAGACCTAACCACAGCACTGAACCTGCACTCATACCAGCAACAGGTGACATCCAGATGATCCTTGACAGGGGGGAATCCACAGTCCTCATCCTCCTAGACCAATCAGCAGCCTAGTACACCATCTCCCATCTCATTTGGATCCGATGACTTCACAAAGCAGGCTTTCAGGATCTGGTCCTTCCTCATTGAAGAACCCAAACCATCAGCATGCCTCCTACTCCTCTGAAGCATGGGAACATCTACATGACTCCACTGGCTGACGTCATACGGACTCACAAAACATAAAAATCCTCACATTCGCCAAAGACAAACAGCCGATATTGTACCTCTCAGACAAAAGACCTAACAACAGGAACAAGATCATCTCATGAATGCCCACAGTGGACATCTGGATGAAATCCAACTGCCTCAAACTCAACTTGTACAAGACCGAAGTGGTGGTCTTTGCGAAAGATGCCTTACCTTGGGACTTAACCTGATGCCCACAGAACTCTGACCCACCCCCAAGTCTAGCTCACAATCAAGAGACCTCAGCATCATCATAGACAACAAAATGGATATGGCTGCCCAAGTTTACTCAGTAGCCTCATCCTACTACAACACCCTTAAGATGCTGAAAAAAATCTTCAAGTGGCTACCGGACAACACCAGGAAAATGATCACCCAAGAACCTAATCACCAGCAGACTAGAATATGGGAACACCTAATACACAGGGATAATCAACCAGCTTACAAGAAATCTGCAGACCGTCCAAAAAGAAGCAGCCAGACTAGACCTCAACCTCCCACGCCGAGTCGACTAACACCACAGTTAGGGAACTCCACTGGCTCCTGATACACAGCACCCACTTCAAACTCCTCACCTACACCTACAAAGCACTCCACAACACAGGCCCTGCCTACCTTAGTAGCCGCATTCATTTACACCAACCTTCCAGACACATCCACTCTGCCGGACACTCTCCAGCACACAGCTCATGCATCGATAAAAGAAGAGCACGGGGTCCCAACTTCTCATATCTGTCTCATAAATCCTGGAATGACCGCCCACAACACATCAGAGCCTTCTCCTCTCTTCTTGACTTCTGCAAGAAGCTGTAGACCTGTCTCTTCAAGTAAGCCCTCCAGGGCTGACCTCACACACTGGCTACAAAGTGCCTGGATACCTTCATAGGTGATATGTATACTATAAAAACAGAAAAAACATAACATAACAAAGAAAAAAGCTAATGATAATCAAACCTTATATAACCGACCCTCTTTAGTGATTCAAAGCAATCACAAAATATTACATATTGAATCAGAAATTCAAATTTTATGACATGATTACTTCCAATTTTCTCCCATCTGTCTCTGACAAATCCACCAGAAAGGCTGTCTCTGATAATGGTTCACTTAGAGAGAGAATTTCTAGACATTTTTATAGCTCCTTTGGTAAAAACATTACCATCTTATATAAACATAAAAGATACAACAGTTTTTCTTACACCTAACTATGAAATAAGATTATATGAGGATGGCATGCTATCAGTAATAATGAATTTTAAATCTTTATATGCCTGTATTACTCACAGAGATGGTTTGTACAGTAGGAGACAACATTTGAACACCAGCCCAGCCAATCTAATGGCACACAGTGAAACAATAACGGAATCAGCTGAATTGATTCTTAACAACAATTTACTTTACTATGAGAATGATCTGTTTCACTAAATATGTGGAACTGCCATAGGTTAGAAGTTTGCTTCGTCTTATGCATTCCTGTTTATGAGGTGGCGTGAGAGGGACATTAGCATGGGAACTGACTTATATAAATTTCAACACAATGTACTGTAACAGTTGTGTTTTTTTGATGTTTGAGATTTGGAAAGGATCAGGGAAAAGAATTCAATAACATGACAAAATATTAGATATGAACATCAAGAATGTCAAATGCACTTAGGAATTATGCAATTTCTGTATACACGATATATATATATGTATGTATATATATATATATATATATAATGTATGTATTTTATGGATAGTGAAATCTATTTATCAGATAGTAAAGTACAGAGTAGACTACAGAGGGAACAGACTTCAAAGAACAGTGTACTTCATTCCACATCTGCACATTCTAACCACCATATCAACAACATTCCCCCAGGAAACTTTTAACAGCAAAACAGACATGATTTCATTTACAAACCAAGTAAATTACAAATAAAACAATTAGAAGGTTAGAAAGTCAGATTTCTCTCTAAATCAAAAAATGAGAGCTCAGAAATCCTTCCAATTACTCATAAACACTTGCATTTTAGGTAAAGATTTTGGTGTGCTGTGACACCCTTTTGGGGAGCAGAGCACTGTACAAATGGTTCATTCATTAAACATCTCACATGGAAACCATTGCTAACTTTTAAGAGAGGGTTAACACTTGAAAACATATTATGTCTTCGTGATACCCTGGAACTAGCTAAACAAACAAAATGATATCAAATATTAATTCCACATTAGAAAGGCTGCTCAAGATATCAGTCTGGTCAGATACCTCAAAAATATTGTCTCATACAAAGAAAGAGATTAAAGATTCCTTTTTGCAGCACAGACTGGATCTTAGAGCAATGGCTGAGCAGAATAAACCGACTGTCGCCTTGTACAAATCTTTTAATTTAGAGGAGGGAGCTAATAATTACTTGTCACATGTGACTTATGTACAGCATCGTTTTGTACTGTTGAGATTGAGATGCGGCATTGCTCATTATCTTGTTGCATTTCCAAAAATGAAGTCCCGTCCATCTGATATGGAACCATGCCCCTGTGATAACAAATGTAAACAAAGCACATTGCACTTTTTATTGTTCTGTAACTTTTATCATAATTTTAGGTGTTTTTATCTTAAACCATTGTTTGCTGCCCATAACATCAGGTCACACAAAGTAGCAATGAAATTCTTGGTGACACTAGATGATCCTCTAGCATGCTATAATGTTGCATTGTTTATCCTGAAATCGATTAATGTGAGGAAAAGTATTGTGTTATAGTGTAGCAAAAGAATTGTTTTAATAATTGTCACTGTAATTATACGCCTTTTAATTCTTTTTTAGATATATAATTTTTTTCTGTACTTTTATGGTTGTTTTCTTTGATAGCTGAATAAAGATTTAAATGAATGAGAGTATTCAATGATAAATCTGCAGGGATCTTTTGTGTCGCAAATGTGGCTCTAAGAATGTGCACCAATTCCTTGTTTATCAGATTTTTTCCAGTCACTGAATCTATGCTTCTTGAGGTGACAAACTGTAGTCGTCCCCTCCTGGACATCTGCCCAACAATGTTTATGCAAAAACATTGACAGGTCTTACACTTTAACTCAAATCTTGGAAAAACTGTGTCAACACTCTACTACAGAAAGCCAATTTAGACTGTAGGAACTCCAACAATTTTCATCCAATATTCCTCCTTCTATATATGTATTGAAGTTAATGGAAAAATAGGTTTTTCACAATTACAAGAATATGTTCAATTCAACTCTTTCCTACATCCTAAACATGCCAGCTTTTGTCCACTAAACTTGTGGTGTTTCAGATTTCTATGATTTGCGTAGGATGATGTACACCAGACGTCTGTTAGTACTTGTACTCCTGAACTGCACAGAAACCTTTGACACCTTTAACCATGATATTCTCATTACCAGGCTAACATAGATTGTGTGGCAGGTTCAGTTCTGACCTGGTTCAAGAGTTTCCTAGCTGGCTGGTCCCAAGTTGTCTCTCTCCTGCCCCATTCTTCTCAGTCAAGAAACTTGTTTCATGGTTTTCTACAGGGATCCATTCTGTCTCTCTTACAATTTAACATTTATATGCACACTCGCTTATTGCAGCAAATGAACACCAAATTCTTTATGTATGTTAATGAGGCACAATTCATCTTCCACATTTGTCCCAGTTCTGGCTCTAATAATTGTTCTAATTTTCCAGTAGTAGACTGTATAACATTTAAAAAATGGTGGATGTCAGCAAATTATTTAAAGTTAAACTCAAGCAAAACAGAGGTACTTTTAACTGCCTGAACTTCAAATCAATCAATCTTGCATTGCTGACAATATAGGCCCTCTTCCTTACCCCGCACTCAAAGTTTGTAACCTAGGAATCTTAATTGACTCAATTTAGGGCTTGTTTTGCATTTTATCAATGTTACTAAATCCTCCTTTTTATCTGAAAACATTGTGGTCAATTTTAGCATATCTCGAATAGACCTGAGAATTCCAGTTGTTAATGTCTTTATTCAGTCCAGAATCGATTATGGATGCGTTGCCTTTTTAGCTGGTTTGAATAATCTTATTTCTCAGTTAGAATTAATTCAGAATGCAGCAGGCCATTTGGCTTTGTGGTCATTTCCCCAACACTGACATATGTCCACTGGCTGCCTGTACATGAGAGAATCACCTTTAAAGCATTGACAATAGTGCACAAGGCAGTCTTTTAGTATATCTATGAGTTCATGGTCACTAAATTTGCTGAAAACGTACGATCTGAGCATAAATTATGCCTTAAGTACCCAGACACCCACTCATAATTTGGAGACTCTGCCTTCTACATAGCTTCCTCAAAACGCTGGAATATTCTTCCATTTATGCTGCACAGTCAACCTTATCTCCTTCTATTCCGAAAAGTGTTAAAAATCCTCCAATTTACTCAATAATCCTATGCCTTTATATTTCTTCGCAGTTGCATGGTATGGAATAATGGCAAGAAAATGTTTGGTGTATGTTGTGCTGAAAAAATAAATATCGTAATGCTAATCCTAAATGTTGCAACTGTGTTTGTTTCCATTATGTTGATAAAAATGTATTTGGAATTCCAAATGAGAGAACAAGGGGGCTTATTTACAAGCCTGTTGCGCCGCCGGGGCGCCACTTTTTCCCATATAAAAAGTGACGCACCGGAGGCGCAAGGGGCTTGTAAATAAGCCCCAAGGTATCTAATTAAGGATGCTTTGAATCACAACGGAACGTTTTTGTGTACATTATTATGTGGTTTGCTCTAAGATTTATATAGATCTACTATTCGATCTGTTCATATTCAAACCTTTAAGAAAGTAGATGCCAAACACCCGATATCAATCCATATTAATAAAACGGATTGCAAAAACAATATAAGGAACATTATATTGGTGGCAATATGCAGGATAAAGGTTAGGCGAAGAGGTGGCAATAGGGAACAATTACTTAGGGCGAAGAAAATGTTCTGAATCTTCAAATTAGGCTCTTCAATTTATGGTTTATACTATGGTGATGAGATCCACATTTTCTTGAGGGTGACTTGACAAGAACAATAATTTTTAAATGGTTGCACACTGAACTATAAAACTTTTGATAGATGAGCTTTAAAGATATAAAGGATATGGGCATTATGATATGTCAAAGAGATGGTTGTATCCGATAACATTATGTTTCACATGCGAATAAGAAAATTAAACTAACGCATGTAAGAACTAAGCAGAATGAGACTGTTATAGGTAAAATATAAGTAAACGATTAAGTGAGCTCAGGGTTCTTGCAGTGTTTTAGGACTTGAAATGAACTGAGGGAAATAAAAATGAACACACAAAAAATTTGGGAATTTGAAAATTATGCTGTCTTTCATTTTGATTAATCTTTGGGAATACTGAAAAAAACAAAAGGAGTACTTATAATATGAAGTACTTAAGGCATGAGACATTCATTATGCAGCATGCCTAAAGGATTTGCATTGAGGATTAAATCCGAATTTAATTCTAAAATGAAGTTGGGAACACATGGGTAGAGACATGAGCCATGCAAGAACTCATGCCAGCTTGGATTTGCCTTGCCTTGAGGACTCTACTGGATTGGACTTCACCAAAATATTCAGAAAGGTTACTATGGTCATATAAGCTTTCACAGTTTAAAGGACCCACATAATGGATTGAATTGGTCAAATATCATTTAAAATATGACAGAAGATTAATATTTATGACATTTGTTTTTTATATACTTGGAATCTATCAGTTACTGGTCATGTAAATTTTGTTTTGTAGTCTGTAAACAAAATTAACACAATAACTCACATGAGGCTGGTGATGTCTCTAATTGGGGATCTTAAGGGTTTAAATTCTACTGATGGAGTTATTAAAGATTTTTGAAACCTAGATCTTTTTATTGAAATTGAGAACACTATTATCACCAATAAGTTTGGTTAGAAGAAAAATTCTTAAATGTGACATCCGTAAAATGATAGATTACCATATATGTAATTCACTTTTCATTAAGTGTGAAATGAAATTTGGGAGCCTGTGAGCGTCAAGGAATATGAGCTTGACAGGTTTCATCTGAGTCTCTAGAAGCTTATGACACATGGCATGCCTAAAATCGCTACTGGTATATAAGATGTCTTTTGGAATGGAGTGATTTGAAGAAGGTAGGACATCAAACTGGGATGACATTATCCTACATACTTGTTTAAGACTTGCTAAGCTTTGTTGGAATTTGGGAACTAATTTTAAACTCCACCGCACATCCACTGAGAAATTTAAATGATTAAAAATTTAGATTTTAATGACCTAATCTAGGCATTAATTAGATATTGTATTAGGAATGAACTACACATATGACATAAGAAAGTGAGATTTTGTTTTTGAATAAACAAAAGCTAATGACCGCAACACCATGGGAGTTTTCTTACATGGTGTGGGGCATTATTTAAAGGTTTTTTCTGTCCTTTCCCAACACGTTTTTCATGGGGGTGAGGGAGAACAAAAACTGGCCATTCGACCACCCACTTTAAATAGAACATGCTGTCAAATGGCCTGACTTCTACAACCTAACTCCTTCGGGCTGTCAGAAGTGTATGTCAGCGATGGAGACAGAGTAGTCTCCGTCGCTGACCTTATGGTCCACCCGACTGTAAATCAGGCAGCTTGATCTTCCGTTTGGTGGAGAGGGTACTCCATTGCAGTTTGAAAAGAGTAATCTCTCCACCAAACTCTAAATCAGTCACTAGGTTTTTCATCACAAGAAGAGAATTCATTAATAATGTTTATTTGTGTTTCTGTTTCTTCAATACACTTGTTTTTCTTTCTTTTGTAACTTTTCCAATTTTCACATCTTTTAATTATTGTTTCTAAAATGGTTTTGGAATGACCATTTAGTGTGGTCTTTATAAATGTTGTATGTAGTTTTATGTAATTAGTGATATTTCTTTTGTTCTGATGAAGTGATGCTTCATTGTTAAAGTCACAAAACGTTTGTTGGTATTGTTTGCAGCAATTCTTGCAAGACAAGGAGATGCTTTTCATAAAAATGAAATTTTGTAAATGACAACAAAATAAAAGAGGAGAAAGACTACAAAACCTGAATATAAAGACCAATCATTTACTTCTTTGTCTGTGTTAATAAACTACATCTTCTGCACTACATAAATTGACAGATCGTATTGCTCAGAAGAGGCAACAATGCACATTTTAAAATAAATTTCTCTTCTCCTAAAACTGAACTGAAACCAGACAATGTAAAAGAGTGTAATTGTGCTACGCTTGAAGCTCTGCAGGTCACGAGTTACCCAGTCTCTGTTGAGCTGTGCAGCGCATGAAAAGCAAGCCTGTCTTGCAAGTGTCCAAGTCTTGTCTGCAACCTCTGGAGCATTCAATAATTTTGCTTTTGGTGCACAAACAGGCAAGGCCCGGGGGCTGGACAACGTCTCTGCCAATTAGTAAGAATGGGACATGGTGTTATTGATATTAGACATGAAATATCCAATATACAATCATATGAGGCAATCACAGTCAATGGCATGAGGTCATCAGCATGTCCAAAACTAAGTTTATTGTCAGACCAGTTTATTCCCATCAACTGGGTCTTGGGAATAATTTGAATTATCAGCTGCCTTTTAGCTGCCCAGTATATAAGCCTTTATGGAATGATGTGTGTGTGGGGGGAAGGGGATGTGGTATTCTCTATCATAGGTAGAGAACTCTGACAGCAATCTGTGCTTTCAGTTTCAAGGCATGATAATATTCAACAAAGCAATGAATGATTGTACTAGTCTGCTGGGGTACATAGAGGGTGAATAGATTAATTTGACTGTGACATAAATCGATATCAAGATTGACTTCATGCTTGTGATGAGATCAAGATACTGTAGTGGTAACGTGCCTCCATGCTAGACCACTCACACCAATGTTTATGAAAATACTTTTTCTCATCTCAAGATTGGAGGCGGGCGAAGAAACATACCTAAAAAACATTTTTAGAAAAATAATAGATGCCAAAACATAAGGGATTCCACCTTTAATGTCAACTCCAAAATTGAGCATCAAAGTATCGACCAGGTAACTATTTTAAAGTTTAGCATAGGTTTACATTACCAGCCGCGGTCCGTGCAGGTAACAGTGGTGGGGCGGTGGGGCCGGGTGGGGGATTTCGAGGTACGATGCAGAGGGAAAATAAAATAAATAATGATTTATCCCTCTGCATCGTCCCCAGAAATCCCCCCCCACGCGGCTCCACTGCCCCACCGTTGTTACCTGCACGGACCGCGGCTGTACATTACTTAACTCCACATTTATGTACCTTGAGGATATATATATCTTCAAGTATGTAGATGTGGAGGTAACAATGACCTTCTCGATATTGTGGTCATTGATATTTTGACCATGCTATTTTGGTAGCACGATATTTGTGTAATCACTATTTTGTCATGCAACCAAAACACAGACTAACATCTTGACTCTACATAAACCTTTCTTTAAAAGCTGGTATTCCAGAAGCCAGTGTGGAGCTCTCCTGATAACAGAGACTGGATTTTCTCAAGTGAGAAACTAAAAAACCAGGAAATTCTGAATACCTTACAATCTGTAAGGATTTGTAGTATAGGAGCCACACTCACTATTTTATTTTATGCTCCATATTTTCTTCCATTGACTTCAATATATGTCGAATCATATCTCAAGAATGGTTCACACACACCCCTCTAGCACAGTTGATATAATGACTGCAAGAGGGGTCTGTCCCCCCATTTTGCTCCCTAACTTTCAGGGACCGAAGGACCTAGGTAGCTGACTAATAGGCCAGAAGGGGTAGGCTGATCATTAAACTCCCCTTCCCCTGGACAGATTTCAGTGAGATACATTTTTTTATGATCCAACTGTGTCTAAGGGGTCATATGAGACACATTGTAAATCAAATGTTGATTCATGTTATCCTCTGATCATGATGCAAAACTTTGATTGAAATGTTTAGAAAGTGTTTGCCACTCATGACACTAAAATGTTTTCCGACGGGGGAGATAAAGTGGGATCAAGTTTGGCCCGCCTCCTTCGCGCCCCTCTCTATCTGCGTCACACCGACCTATTGCCCTACTCAACACAGATGCCAAGATCTATACTAAAATCCTGGCGAACCGTCTTGAGCCATACCTCCCCGGACTGGTAGACCCAGATCAGATTGGATTCATACGCCAACGCCAGGGAGCAGATAATATCTGTTGAGTGGCCCACCTCATAGAGAAGGCCCAACCCAGGGACATCCCGGCTTGCCTGGTGTCCCTGAATGCGGAGAATGCCTTCAATTGGGTTGATTGGCTCTTCTTGCGTGCAGTCTTACAAAAAATCAGCTTAGACCCGGCTATGATTTCTAGGGTTATGGCCTCTAATGTTGCCCCACAGCGCGGATCCGTATCAATGGCCATCTCTCTTCACCTATTTCTATACAAAGGGGCACCAGGCAAGGCTGCCCGCTCTCTCCTTTACTCTTCGCCCTGGAGGTTGAACCCCTTGCGCTAAGCATACGCCAGTCGGAGGATATCACTGGCATCCCCTTCAGGGGTCATGAGCACAAAGTAGCCTTGTTTGTGGACGGTCTCTTACTTTCACTAACTGCCCCTAGATCCTCCTTGCAGGCGATAGTATCTCTTCTCTGCTCCTTTGAGAAGGCCTCGGGATTTAAAATCAATATGGCTAAATCCCAGGCGTTGAATCTCTCCCTCTTTACTCTGGAGGTGCTTGACCTCCAGGCACTCGTCCCATTTCACTGGACCCCTGACTCGATCCGCTATCTAGGTCTAAACTTGACCCCTTCCCTGTCTTCATGGTCTCAGGCCAACTGGCCGGCCTGTAGACGGGCTGTTCTGGAGGACTTACGCCATTGGAAAATGCTCCCCACATCTTGGCTTGCCTGCCTCAGCGCGGTCAAGATGTCCATTCTACCAAACGTACTGTATCTTTTCCAAACCCTGCCCACGCCCATCCCCCAAGAGGGCAGGGCATCCTCCAACGTGATCTGAACTCCTTCATCTGGGGGAGGGGATGCCCGAGATTCTCCAACAAGCTACTCATGTCGCCCAGGGACCGTGGACCGTGGGCCCAGTAGCCAGTCCTAACCTTCTGGAGTATTACTGGGCGTCTCACCTCCGCTACATATCGGAGTGGGGCATCTGAGAAAGTGAAAAACACTGGTTCCACATGGACCGTGCTGTTGCCTGTAGACCCCTGTGGGATCTGGCCTGGCTCTCCAGGCTATACCGGCCTCTCAGCACATACACAGCCATCCCTATGAAGACGGTCCTCGACATCTGGGACAAGATTGCGATTCCAAGGGGCCTCACTTCCTTTCCCTACCCCAACACCCCAGTGGCCCATAATCCTTGCTTCCCTCCAGCCTTGCAGCCACATTCATTCCCAGCATGGGGACAGGGCGAATGTCACACGATTCAGGATCTATTTGAGGGGGACACACTCAAAACCTTTGAACAATGCAAGAAAGCCTTCCATCTCATGGAAACGTCCAGAATACAATACTATCAACTCTGGAACTGGCTACTCACGCCAACTTACATGCAGGGGACAACTAGACTGCTTACTCCCTTTGAGGCATTGTGCGCTCATTTGATGGGACACGGGGCTTGATTTCCTGCACATATCAGGTTTTACAGCACTCTTCTCCCATTCACTCCCACACATATCAAAGGCAGTGGTCCACAGACTCCGGGGTGGAAATCCCACTGGAACGTTGGGAACAACTGTGGCGTGATATCCCTAAAATTCACAGGAGCATGCCCCAGCGCGAATCTGCCTATAAACTTATGAGACGTTGGTATTATACTCCTACGCCTTTACAGAAAATGTTCCCGGCCGTCTCTCCCCTCTGTTGGCGATGTCAGTCAGCGGTGGGCGATTTTCTCCATATTTGGTGGTCCTGCCCTTATGACAAGTTGGTATTATACTCCTACGCCTTTACAGAAAATGTTCCCGGCCGTCTCTCCCCTCTGTTGGCGATGTCAGTCAGCGGTGGGCGATTTTCTCCATATTTGGTGGTCCTGCCCTTTGCTTACCATATTCTGGAAGGAAGTCCTGAGTCACATCAAAGACACTATAGGCTTTCCTGTGCCAAGCTCGTCCACTGCGAGTCTTCTTGGCATTCGCCCTCAACAGCTTGTAGTCATGACTCACTCTGATTGGCGTCTCATCGCACACATGCTAGGAGCGGCCAAGCAGACCATTGCTCTTCACTGGAAGAAGCCCTCCACCCCGCCTATTTCTTCATGGTTCATACGTCTCTGGTATGTCATGGCGATGGAGCTTCTACAGGGGAACCCCACAGTGCACTACCCCACCCCGCAAGCGCAGTGAGGAGCTTCTCTCTCTCTCTAGCCCTTGCACAAGATTTGCTCGACACCCTCCTGGATAGCTCCATCCGCCCTCCCCCCCCATCACTCCCTCCTTCCCCCGTCCTCCCCCGTCCTCCCCCTTCCCAGATATGTTATGTCACCCATAGTGCTCTACGCACACCTGCCATTGAGGACATGATTGTGTACATCTTTGTGTAATGAGACTTAGACATCTATATGGCTAGACATGTATTTCACTTGTCAAACACTCATTCTACATCTGTTGTATGAGGCTTTACAGTCTCTCATTAACATCCAATTGTCATATGCCTTGTATGGTGATGACTGTCTGCCTCTTTCACTTTCAATAAAAAGATTTGACAAAAAAGAAAAAAAAAAAAGTGTTTGCTTATGTACCTGGTGTGAGGGATGGAAAATATTTCTTGGGAACTACCTGTACGGCCGGCACTTTATTTACAGATAATTGCAAATGAGAGACAGAAGCTTCTGCTGACAAGGTTTTGTCTGAAAACCATACATTTTCTGTTAGCCTTCCCTGCAAAAAGCGCATGGTATTTATCCCTCCCCCTTGTCACTGTGAAGCCCCAGCAGAACAAAGCAATATGTAATTTATGCTATTTTGCACCTTTTATATTGCACATAGAAAGCAGTTCCCTATTCCAGTATTACGAGCATTAGAAACTAGATCTCATGTAGCTGCTTTTGCCCATTTGCACTGTCTGGGAAATTAAACTGTTATCCATGCTGTTTTAAATTACATCTGAAGTGCTTTGAAGATATGATCCAAATTCTGAGTGCTCTCCCCATACATTGATGTTTTTTATATTCGATTTTAGTGATCTTAACAAATTTTTATATTTTTTTTTATTGTGTATCATATTGTATCTGGTTTTCTACTGTGACTTCTATGGCTCAGTAGGGCCTAATTAAGTATTTTGATTTATTGATGGATTGGTGTGTAATAACTTAAATACAATTGTTAAAAATGGTTGAATCATCTCAGGAACTGTGTACTTTACTTGCATAGCACTTTTAGAGTGATCAAAAAGAACACATTCTTTATAAGTAAGTACTCTCAACAGACATTATTGATAAATTGATTATTACATTGCTGTCTTATAGAAAAACTGATGAAACAAACTAACTCCTGCACACTTTGGTTTTGTTGTTTGACTACCACCCCAAGGATGAAACAATGAGGCTAAGGTGTCCTTTTCACTGCGGTACCCAGAGGCTCAAGTAGAGCCAACCATGGATCTACACAGCTCTCTCACTATTAGTCAATGGTGGCATCCTGGCACTAAAGCTTAATAAATTCGGAAGGTGCACCTTTTGTTTGCAAAGGTGGTTGGGGGCAGCTGTAAGTTTGGAAGATTAAGGCTTTACAAGTAATGGCCCAGGCTTAAATGACAATTTTTAGACACATGACCCTCATACACAAATGTACCCTCATAGAAATATACTCTGTGTCTTTCCCTTTCTTTCATACTTCCCATAAACACATGGTGCTTGAGAATCTTTGTGGTGGCAAACCATGCCTAACACATAAGGGATCAATTGCATCTTCTCACTACCTGAATACATCACATATTACATCACATAATAATTACATCATTGATTACATCACAAGTCCATTATTTTTGTACTTCATACAATGCATAAGTAACACTGAGGAAGGGTTGTATTTATAACCACACTTGTCACGATTCGCTCCCTGCGCTCTTGTTCCCATCACCTGGGGGGGGGGGGGGGGTGAATTGTGGGACTCTCAAGTGTTCTAATCAGCTTCTGGACCTTCCACTGTATGCATATACTGCTTTCCAGGCTCTTGGACACTATTCAGAAATTCCCATCCAGTTCTGATCCATTCCGGGTTTTGTGGAAGCCAGTCTGCTAATGCTAGAAACTCCATTTACTATAATTCTCTGCTCACTTCTTCATCTCCACCCGTACAGGCAAAAGATGGGTGGAGAAATTCAACACAGCCCTGGGGCTGGCAGCTGCTATCTTGCTCACACCTGATGCATGTGATCACATTGAGCTCTTTTAAATCCCAGTTCCCTTCAGCCCAGCGTTGGTCATTGGAGCAGTGTTCCTGTTTGGTTGACCGCTTTTGTTATCCTTGTTTCTCGAGTTCCTGATTATAGTCATTCCTTGCTTCCTGTACCTTAGCTGTAGATAATTCCTTTGTTCCTGAACTAGCACTGCCTGCAGGGCTACCTTGATTTCTGAGCTGTACCTATTCCTTGTTCCTGAGCTAGCACTGCTTGAAGTGCTCCGTTGAATACTGAGCCAGCATTATTGTAATGCACCATTAAACTCTCTCTCCTCCTATACTTATCCTTTTCCCTGTGCCTGCTTTCTTCACTGTTCCCTTTGTTCCACTTTCTAGTTCGCTACTTTCCTATTCCTGCTTCTAGTTTTGTTGTGTGGTTGTTACTTGCTTTCTGCCAAGTGTGGCCTTTGTTTTCCCTTCTTTCCTGTGAAGCACTCCTTCTTGCTAGCTCCTTGTCTAAGGTGGCTGTGCATTATGTTCTGCCTCCTTGCTGTTACCACCTTACATGTTCCTGTTTGATTGCCAGGATCCATGGGCACAGCTGACAACCTAGGTGGAGTTTCTTGTCCACTGTGTATATTATCATTTAGTTACTTTTATAACATCACCATAGGTATCAGCTCCACAGACCCTGCCTTTGTATTTACATCCTATATGTGGGTATTTGCAGTCAGTATCTGTAACAGCAATTGTGGGTGAGGAACTTACTGAGCTTTAGTCTTACCGTGTGGAGCTCCTGAGTACTTTACCCCACATTCCCTTTATTGTTAATGTTGATATATATATGTCTTGCACGTAAGTCCTGGGTGTGTGTTATTCTAAATTCCAAATTGCCTCTTGAGCGCCTGTCCTTTCTGAGTCTTATCAATTGTGTTCCCTTGTGCAGAGCTTCCCCTTTGGATCACTTTTTGCCTCTTACTCTCTATGTGATCTTGAGTGGCTCTGTTTCCAATATTCTGTTTACTTCTTCTAACCTGCCACCAGTACTTGCTAGAGCTCCTGATAACACTATAAGTAGTATGCTTATAGAAAGGTGTTTGCCTGTGCCCTGTTCATGCAACGCAGTGCATATAAGACAAGATCTGCAGTCATGCCCCGCATGCAGGATGCATACATCAAGGCTGAAGGCCATTCTCAGTACCCACTACATACCGTGATATAAGACATAGTAGCTTATGTTTAATATTTATATTGATATTGAAATAATACTATAGCTCTAAACCTGATTCATTTATAAAATCACTTGTTGAATGACAAAGGCTGAGGCACCTTTGTAGCATAACTCCCCAAATTATGAAATAAAGTGAGCTTTTAATTTGTTTTGAAATTTTAGCAGATCTTCTTTCAATAGTTCAAATTTATTCCATAATTTTGCAAACTTGGTCATCAAAAACAACCCACTTAAGCTGCTTTTCAGGAATGTGCTTAAAACTACAATTCCTACAAAGGCTGATCTTTTTTTTAATGAAATGTGCCAGATAAAAAGCTGTTTCAGATAGGTAAAGTCAATGGAGTATAATTATTAACACACCACAGTTACTCTCTAAATAGTTATCAATCTTATAAGAGCTGTAAAGTAAAGGGAGATGATTGATGGTATGTGTTGCATTAGAACTATTGTGCATCTGTTCAAAGCCAGGTAGTTTATTTATACCCAAGCTTTCACTACAATTCTGTAAGAGATAACTCTTTAACAGTGCTATCCATGACCCAAACACTACAATTAATTAATTGGCTATTATCTGTGCTGATGCGCAATCCCACATTCTTTCTGAAGTAGGATGTTTAAATACTTCAGACACACACATGTCAAAGAGTTGGGATGATACAGGTGATCCTTGTGGAACACTACAAATAATGGTAATTTGTGGGGTTTCTAAAGGCTTGATGCACACCTATACTCTATTGGAGAGGAATGGGGGGAAAAATAATTAATGGTGACCCTGCCACTTGCATCAATCCTTAAAACGCTATTTCACAATTAGAAATGTCAAACTTCATTAAAAGCAATGCTTGGTATTGGTATGCCTTCACTGGCAGTTGCTCCATAACACTGGGAAGGACCACTTACAGTACTCCAGTTTATATGAAACATAGATAGAAAATCCCCCGTAGTATTTTAGATTCAAGTTGGATACCCACAACAAGATGTTTTCATTGGTTAAAAATGAAATGGTTGGAAGGGTCTGGCCTGTGTTTTTTTTATTCGGGATTTATCCATAATGGTTTTACTTATGAGTGGACCACTGATAGCAAAGGTAGGCAATTATGATCTCAGTGATAATCGGAGCAAACAGTTTGCCTTTTTCTGTAGCTGAATAACCAACCTTGAAACAGACAATGAAAAATATTAAATGCAGTATCACACAAGTTAGTCTTAGAAAAGTAACAAACCAAATATGAATAATGCATCATGTCTTCCATTGTTGTGTATTCATCTAGCCATCCCCTTGTGACATTCACCCTAGCCATTAACGTACAATGTATCAAAATAAGGTCTATCTGCACATAACAGAGTCCCTATCATCTGTTATACCCAACATGATTTGGGACAGGAGGCAAATTCATTGGGCATGTTATACTTACTGTGATTCATACAGCTGCCAGACCAAAATCAAGGAAACAGTGAACAATCAACAAAAACATATGGCATGCCTGACCCAGCTTCCTGGCATTTCACATGTGGTAAGGTCATTTGAAAACCCTAGATAAAACATTTAAATTTGGTATGAAAGTGAGTCATTAGAGTCTGGAAATTCTGAAGCTAGAGATTTGAAATATGACTTGATTAAATCTTTCATAACATTCAGAAAGCTCTACATCATCAACTATTTTATACCCAACTAATGTTAGTATCCACATTGCTTCTAAGCAATGAATCATTTATCTTTCTGGCTGCAATGAAAGCCTCAACCATGGTATGATGCCCAAGCGTTACACTATTCGGAGGATGTTCTCATATACAGGCTTGAAATTTGAGGCATTTAAAACAGTATTTCCTGGGATATTAGAGACTAAGCACACATCCATGTAGCCTATGACAAGATCTACCTTTCACACATGGGTACTCGTGGTTATACTTCCAGTATCTCCAAATCGTCTGATTCAAACAGATGCCCAAAGAAAAGCAAACTTATTATTCAAATCTGGAGCATAAAAATAATCAGTAATCAATGACTTTGTTACTGACTCTGTAATCATTGCACAAATGTATCTTGACACTTTTCTTTAGGACAAAAAATAAAGGCAGTGGTATGGTGGATACCAAATGCCAGGTAAAACTGTTACCAAGGTTACTTACGATGTTCTTCATTAGGAGCTGGGTTTTCACATCTGTTACATTAACAATCCAAACAACATGTAATGTTAGCACCCAGTGAATGTTTGTTACTATGTGGTGGGTGGGGGTTCGCACAACCTTTATCAAAAACATGCCTGAAATCCTCAGACAGCTGAGGAAGTGCCTCAGGTGGAGTATCTTTTATAATTTCTTGAATATTTCTGAATTATAAATGTCCCTTTGAAGGGTCTCTCCTAAACATCATTCACAAGTGTGATTGTGAGGGAATGATTGGCACAATCCAGTTTGCAAAAGCTAACTGTTCTTGACATCCAATCTGTGCTAGAGTATATAAACTTAGCTTAGAAAGCAATACAATAGCTTTAAACTCTTGTACATCAATAATATAGAAATGAATGATTTCCGAATGTAAACTGATAAAGTACAAAAGCAATTCGGGTATTTGAGAGATTACTGATCCTAAGGTTAAATCATAACATATCTAACCCCCACTTGTTCTTAATCCTCATAGGAATACTGGATAGACCTAAAGAACAAGCTTATATAATATTAAGTAAGTTACTCACACCTCCAAAATCTATACATATTGGTGTATGCACAGCAAATCCTTTGGGTTTGTTACTGTCATTATCAGGATGAAATTCTGAAAAGAAGCCTTAAAATCATTAGCTAGTTTGTGGAAGATCTTGAGAGACCCCAACCTCAGCGGACCAATCACGGGCACTACTGGATTGTGTCTTTTTATTTATTCCTTATAGACCTGAAAATTGTAGAGCAATGAATTATCTCTCTCCAGCATGGGAATTGGCAAAGTGATTTCATGGACACCTGGGTATGAAATAAGGGTCACAGCAGACTGCTCAGCCACAAACAAGGTTGGGTGGCATAAAATAGTAAGCTGGCATTAATTTATGGAAAGAAAGAAAAAATGTTGCTATCTCCATTAAACATATGGTATGGAGTTAAAGAAACAGCCACTGGATGGAGAATCTGAATCTGCAGTGGTGGCAGCGCTATAAATTGGATGACCTGTGGAGCCATTACTGACTGGGGAACTTATGGTGATGTCTTTCTTTGAAATACAGTTTGTTGAAATCCTGTCTGTGGCTTGGGATGAAAAAACTGGGGCAATGGTACAGGTCATCTATGGCAATGAGGTGGACTTCAATCCTTAAGGACGATGACGGGAAGAATATGAATTTCCAAAATGATCCATTGATTGGGACAGGAACGTGTTAGCTCCACTTGACGCTGACATTCATGCAATAAATTCAGTTTTTGTATCATGCCATTGCTGGCTTTGTCAGTATAGCAGTCGAGGTTTTAGCCACCTAGGTATCACAAAGTGTTGATGAAGAAGCATACCCCGAGTTCAGAGCGGGTATCGCCTAACTAAGAGGCAGCTCCTAAGTTAACCATACAAACTCACAATAGACGAGGATTTTGGTTAAACCCTTACCAAGATTGAGGGCTTTGGCAAGTGCCCATGCCTTTATGGTGGCCCTCATGGCCCTTTCTTAAGCACTCAAACAACTCTGGAAATTCATTGTGGCCATTGCAAGACATTGCTTGTAGCATGATTGGGGTGTGGGAGTGACACAAGTAATGTGGTAATACAAGGCTAGGAGCAGAACCATGATAGGTTGATTGAGTGAGTTGTAGAGACTGTTGAATGGATATGACCACACTCCAAACCTAAAACCTCACTAGTGTATATTCTTTGTATATACCATAGATATTTGACACTACCCCACAGGTCCCACTGCTCACAGACCTGGTATAAGCAAGGGGGTTTCCAAAAACAACTATGACACTGATTACACAAAGTTTGCGGACTCAGGCATCATTCCTTCCTCACTAATCATGCTGATGACTTATGCAGTTTTTCCTAGGACTATGTTAAGATTATTTTAGAATTTTGTAATCAGAAGTGCCTATATCCTCTCAGAACGGTTTAAGCCCAAAAGTCTTTAATGTTACATAATACATAAGGATAGAGCGCACTTTTGGGTAAACAAGCATTGCAGTACACCAATTCACCAAAACTTAATGATAAGGCAGTACATTTGTATAAAGTTCAACAGAATTTATTCTTGCATATATATTCAGTTTTCAATTTTTTATAGAGTTCATCCAGAACAGCCAAAAACTGTTTTCGTCTTCTGTGGCTGTTCTGCCTGTAGCTGTCTCAAAACTGTAACATTTACGTGTATACAAATATACATGATTATTTTAAGGGGTTACATTTTGTACGTTAACCATGATTTTTATTGTTTAGTTAATTAAAACTGTAACAATTTTAGCATAGTAAAAACATAGTACAGCAATATTCAGAATTGAAAGAAGCATAGTTAAAAGCGTTAATTCCTTGAATGGAAATAAACCGGACATTATACATTATTTGAGTACAGGACTCGAGACTAGCCATGGCTATGAGCGCAAGCTTCATTCTTAGTATAAAACATAATAGAAATTTCGTCTGAAGTTAATTAGCTGTCAGCGTTCTTTGAGTGAATCCTTTACAAACCTTAATATGAAAGTTATAGTAAAATAGTTGTGATTTTTGGTTGGTTGGTTAACTTAATTAGTCTAGACAATTCAATCCGTTAAAATAGTTAGGGCAAGCAAGGATATTACAGACATGGATGAATCGAACTTAAGATCTGTGCAATTTCGCAAGTACTTAAAAAAAAAGTAAGTGCGCAAGTATTTAAAATGAGTGTACAAACTTGATAGGATTGCGCGGGCTTATGCAAATAGCAACTCGAAGTCCTGTGATTTTATTTAGTTTTGGACCATGTGGTGCTACATATATTACCCATGGCTTCATAACGTGCAGACAAGTGGGAGCGCCATAGGTTGTTTCTAAGATTGTCGATAGTCCCTGGCGGCAGGCACTCATAGTTTGTTCACACTCTCGTAGTAATTTACCTGTTTCCGCAAAGTTTTTGCCTAACTGTGCTAGGCCCTTCAGAGTAACAGATGTATATATAAGCAATAGTGCTTCCTTAAATGATCTTATCCCATGCTGCATGAAGATAGGTCTTAATTACCTGCGTCTCTGTTGTAGTAGGCTTGCGCAGCAGCATACAATATGGGCAACTGATTCAGAATGGTATTTGCAAGCCTACACTGCTCCTGTCCCAGAGCCCAGTTTTTCCAATGTGCCCTGTACTCCCTAATGGGCGTTATTAGGAGCCTTGCAGATAGGATGTTTCTGAATGTGTGCTTTCCAATTGCTGCTCTCAGGTATGGTTGGCAAAGAGAGGCTTCATGAGATACTACAAGCTCCTCCGCGCCTCTGATGCTTCTTGCCTGGTTTAAGTCCAGGGCCCTCGACGTCTTGCTGGCATGTGCCTTCAGTTTGTTCTTCAGTTGCACTTTGCTGATTGGAAGAGCTAACAAGAGTACTGGATCCAGATTTAACGTTAATTCGGCAATTTCCAGGTACTTCCCAGGCACTTTTCTTGTCCGAGAACATTGCCATGAGGGCACACCCCAAAGACTCAGGATCTATGTAAGAAAGTGCCCTCTTTTTGCATGGTTGCTCCCACTTTTTGCCAAACTGTTGATGTACTTTGACTGAGTGTGCCCTGCGTTCCCAACAACCAGGTACTCAGGGCCTATGTTCTTTCCCTTGACTGCATTGAGACAAAACCCAATTGACACTCTTTGGCCAAATGTCAGTCACTTGTAAATGGTACCATAGGTACCTGGGCCACTGTGAACAGGGAAGGCCTCTAAGGGATGCAGCACTTATTGTGCCACCCTTAGAGGCCCTATAACCATATACACACACACACCTTGCCATTGCAGGCTGCATGTTTTGGTGCCGAACAAAGTGAAGAGTCGACATGGCACACATCCCTGTGCCATGTCTACACCCCACTGCCCTGGCATAGGTTAGCCACCCCTATAGCTGGGTGCCCTATACCAGTGGTGAGGGTACAGGTGCATGACCCCTGTACCCCTACAGTGTCTACTCTAAACCAATTCTTAGCCCTTGTAAGTGCAGTACTGCCATTAAGAGTATATGGTGCTGGGAGTTTGTCATTACGAACTCCACAGCACCATCATGGCTTTACTGAAAACTGGGACGTTTGGTATCAAACTTCTCAGCACATTAAACCCACACTGATGCCAGTGTGGGATTTAATGAAAAATGCACTCAGAGGGCATCTTAGAGATGCCCCCTGAAAAAAGACCTAACTCTAGTGTCCTGGCTGAGTGGCTGCTCGCCAGCTGCCACCACCAGACATGTTTCTGGACCCCTAGGTCGAGAGCCTGCTGCTCTCGGGGGTCTGAAATAATGCACATCCTGGGACGAGGTGCCAAGCCGCCTCCTCCCCCAGGATGGGCAGGGCCCACGAAGGGGAAGCTTCAAAGGCTTGCCGCTTTTGTGAGCTACCCCAGCCATTTGCTGCTTCCAGCAACTGGCCCCCACTGGTTCTTACCCCCATTTTGGGGGGAGAATCAGCTTGAAAACCAAGTGAGGAAGGGAGGTGTGCCCACCTTTGCCAACCCCTCCCCTCAGGTGGGGGAGGTGAGGTGAGGTGAAGCCCAACTCTCAGTCCCCACCATCTTGCAGATGGGGGGACCCAGCCAACCAGAGAGAGGCATATGCCCCCCTCCCACTGGAGGGTGGCATAATAGGGGGTGTACCCACCCCAAGGAAGGGACCTATTGGTCTGACCTTTACTTACCTGTAACGCCCCTAAATCTAGTATTTAGGGGCAACCCTGAACCTTGCCTCCTCAGACAAGAACCGACCAGAAGAAGAGAAGAAGAAGGTCCGAAGAAGCCGTGCTGAAACTAAGAAGAGGAGGACGCCCACTGACTTGGCCCCAGCCCTGCCGGCCTGTCCCCACCTCGAACCTGCTCCAGTGAAATCCTGGCGTGTCCTGCAGCCAGCAGCCCTCAAGAACCCGAAGGACCTGCCCTGCCTTCCAAACCCAAGACTTTGTCTCCCGTGAGCACTGGATTTGCTCACCAACAGACTCTGGCTCCAGCCCAATCTGCGAGTCTGCACCACTCTGCACCAGACGCCCACGGCCCGAGTTCGAGTCGCCCAACACCACGAGGAGGTCTCCCTGGTGATCCTGACCTGAGATCTAGTGATCTCTGACCTGCCTCGAATCTCCAATCGACGCCTGCAGCCCCTTTCTGGAGGAACCCCCCCGACCGCGACAGGAGCCTGTAAGAAAACCTGACGCCTAAAGACACCCCTGCACCCGACTTCCCACGGCACCAACGGTGTCCCACCATCCACAGGCATCCAAACGTACCTCTCCAACCAGTGGTCACCTCTAGAAGATTCTCGTCCCGAGCCTGAAGTCTTTGTTGCAACCGGAGAATCCCCATTGAAAACAACAGGGCACCCGACGCCAAAACAGCACCCAGCCGCCGCACCTGCGGGTGCACTTTGGGTGCTAACTTGGATCCCCCTTTACCCTGAGCCTAACACCAGGAGCTTTGCTCCCACAACCTTGTGGCCTGCTCGTGAGCAGCCACCAACTGGAGGCCCCCTATCCCCCTTTGGATAACATTGGGCCTCAGCACTCTGCACCCGGCCGCCCTAGTGCCGCTGACGGTGCTTTGAGAGTGTATCCTTGACCTTGGGGGAACCCTGGTTGTAACCCCAGAAAACCAACTCCCAAACCTATGTACTTACCTTGAAACCAATAACCTCATTTCCTCCCATAGGACTGCATTGACTGCTTTTTTGTGAAAATTGTTCTGTGTGGAGTTAGATTTGTACGAAAACTTGAAAAACTACAAATATACAAAAACTGCTTACTTACCTTTTCTCTAGGAAATGTCCCAGTGTGATATCTAGGCATATCACACTGAGTAGAAAAAGTAATCCATAAAGTAATCTGTAAAGTAATCAAAGGTAATCCAACAGTAATTTCAACTGTATTCAAAGTATTTACAAACCTGTAACAAAGTCATTTTTATCAGCTTGCTTGTATTGTTCAACCTGCCTTGAAAAGTACCATTTACACTTAAATGTGGCAGGCTTGCTTGGTTCTAGAAAATAAATATAACTTAATAATATTTTTATATAAACAAATTGGTCTGAGTTCAGTCTTTGAGTGTGTGACATAATTTCTTGCCTGAGTGGGTACAATAAATGCTTAACACTAATAAAGCCTTACTGCTTGCCCACACTACCACAAATATAGGGTAAGGTGCTATCTACTTTTACCTCTGCCTACCTTTGGGGTTCTACTGGACTCTGTGCACACTATACCTCATTTGGGTATAGCATGTACAGAGCCAGCTTCCTACAATCTGCCCAGCTCACCTGAAGATAAATTTTGTTTGCATGCTATGTCCATGCTTACTAGATTGAATTCCAGCCGGATTAGAGTACGCCTGCACAATAACAGTTTCTCTATGAACAACATTTTCCTTAAGCTTCAGGGCTAAGGCTATGAGAGCAAAATTTGCAACACAGTAGCCATGCGTTCATAAGAAAAGCAAAAAGATGCTGGCTATGAAATTATCCCGAAAGAGAAGGCAGAGACGAGAGAGAAGAAATCTAAGAGGAAAAACGTAACAATAGGGAGCGGAGGAAATTTGCTAAGATAATGCATACACCATGTATGTGCATGATTACGTGCATGTGTATGTGTGGGTTTTAGAGCCCGTACTTACGATCCAACATTGTCACAATGCTTAACAAAAACATTTGTGATTAAATTAATTTGATGCGAAAATGTATACAAGCTTCACATACAAAATAAACACGAAGGTTCTGTTTACAATTTCATCTCAAACCAAAGTTGCTTCTGATTTCCTGTAGTTTAGTAAAATAGGGTGCTAGAGTATTGCCAGTTTTCACAAGCCCATCAATTGAAATTGCAGGTTTCAACAGTGAGTGAATTTTGATTAGGGATGGGTGAAACTGCAATTTTTTCATGCAACACCAATGCGCATTACAAGAAGTACAGTTGGAATGTCTGAAAACTGAATGTTTAGTACACCCTCAAGGGCAAAATTCATGGAAAATACTGTTGAATTTATTTTTTCATGAAATTTAAGGTTGCTAGCACAGTCCATGTAGCAGTGACACACAAAGTTTCACAGTTTCACACTTCACACAAAAAAGGTCCATGAAAAAATGTAACGTAGAAGAAATACTAAAATTATATAAAAATGAAATATTGTGGTTTGGATATATGTGAGATTACCTTTGCATATATAAATGTGATCAAACCAAAGTTAACACTGCTTGTACTAAGTTAAGAGCTAGGAATGTTCCCTTTTCCATCAAACACTACATTCTATTTTTCTCGTGGCTTTAGCCCCAGTAATTTTAGATATTTTAGTTAAGATATTAAGAAAGTTCAGATTAAAAAACTGCCCATATTTACTAAGATTTCACGTCAGGGTTGTGCCACTTTTTTGTTGTAGCCCTGATGCAAAAATCTATTCTGGAATTTACAAAGCCCGATTTACATGGCTTTGTAAAAACAAAATAAGTAAAGAAGCTCATAGAGCTACTTTGCGTCAAAAAGACATTACATGGGTAGAGCTTGGGCATTCCCCATCACACACCTATGTATTTTGATGCAAGCCCAAACTTACCAATATCATCAAAGAAGAACTGGCAATTCAATATAAATACCGACTAATACGTGGTCTTCGCCTCATCCGCAACTCTCATTAATAAAGAAGGGGGTTTGGTGTATCTACTCCTCTTCTGGGCCTCTTGAAAGCCTTCTCATCTAGTCACACAGAGGCCAGCTGTAACTGATTAAATATAGTTAGAGCCATTAGAATTATGCATTTCTGTGGCAGACGCATTTTCCACATAATTATAGATTTGCCGCATTTGCCACATCATCCATCATCTGGTGCATAATTTGCAGGTTTTCACAAAAAAAATGTTTCTAGCTCAAAGTGATCAAAAGTTACTAAAAAAGCAGCGAAACGTGTTGCTGCGCAGTGGAAGGCCCTTCACAAAGATTGTCTGGTCGTCTTTCAGTAGCTTATTGCTGTATTTGGGTGTAAAAGTGGTACTAATGAGGTGAAACCTTGGTTAAGGCACTGTTAACATGAGTAAAAATAATGAAGCAATTCTATCACAAAATGTGCCGCATTACACGGCATAATTTGCCTTTTCTTGCAACATAGTCAACCCTGCTGCGTAATTTGGTAAATTCCAGCCACATAATCCCAGTGGGCCTGATTATAGTGTTCTTCAAAGACTAGCACGTACGATTAGGGCGCTTGAGTACTTCCCTTTCACCCTTCTCGTTCACTGCATACTGCTGAAGGGCTGCTGCACACTATGCAACTCGTCTGAATCGGCCTGCAGGCATCATCTGTCTGACAAGAAATACTGCCTCTTCTAAACAGTTGTGAATTATGCGGTTTTCATTTTAAAACATCACAAATCCGACATCAAGCAATACGCACAGAATTCAAAGAAAAAGAAGTGCTCAGTTTACCATAACTCATTCTTACTTTCTGGCTATCATTCTAATTCCTTCACAATATTATTGTTTACCATAATCTTACTTTAAAATCGCTAGCTTTTTTTCTCTGTCCAATGTGTTTTTACAGTCTTCTAATATTGTTTTCGATCCAATCTTCATTTCGCTCGGTAAATGTATGCTTATCTTAAGTTTTATTTATGATGATAGTTCGACAGTTTTCTGTTAGATTCCCGTGATTAAACATGAGTTACTCTCATAACAGTTTATGATATTTTAGGGCCATCTACTGGCCATAAGGCATAATGTAGACAAGAAAACATTGAGGTTCTCCTCAGAGCGGCCTCTTAAATGCTGATGGGGCCGGTAACAGTAGGTGAAAACCAGATGGGAATTCTGGTAACTGCAGGAGCACCAGAGATTTAAGTTCCTGAAAACAGCTCAAATCTCCATGTAAGTACGTCGAAAACGAGGAATTGGCAGGGAAATCTGACCCCGAATTACCGATTTCCCTGGTAATTACTCCTCTCGGTGAACTCGGGGCCCAAATTGTAATTGAGCAGTTTTACCCCATCCCCGTAGATACTGATATCACCTCTCGATGTGAGGAAATTTAAGCCTCTCGAAAAGAGGGACATACAGAGGTCTGCTTAGGCCCTAGTAACAAGTAGTAAACGTGTGTGGAGATTCCAGGTGGTCGGAATTACCCTCGCCAACTGGTATTTCCACGCATGTTTACACCTATTATGAGTTACTCTATCCAGCAGGTATCTCTGCACATGCTTCATCTTATTATGAGTTAAACCCCACAGAATGGAAAATAACTATGTTAATGTTAGTGGGATTTATAAAGCGCACGAATACCCGGAAGTGTCTTGGCGCTGAGAACACAGTAGGCCCGACCCGGCGTCTAATTCTGGAATAACCAGGTTTTTAGCCCTTTCCTAAAGATGGTGAGGGAGCTGGCACTTCTGAGCTCACTGGGGAGCGTATTCCAGAGTTTAGCAGTGCCGTAGAAAAAACTATGGCCGCCCCAGTGAGAAGATCGAATTCTAGGTACTGCCAGAAGTCTGGCCCCTGTAGAGCGAAGTTGCCTGGCTGGTTCATACCAGACGAAGCGATTTTGGAGAAAGAAAGGTCCTGTGTGGCTCAGTGCCTTATATGCCAGACATAGGGCCTTGAATTTCATACGTTGTGTTACCGGGAGCCAGTGCAGGCCACGAATCTCTTTGGAAACCGATTTGTGCCTGGGAGTGTTAACCAGCAGCCGAGCCGCTGTGTTTTGAACAGTCTGAAGCTTTTTTAGACATTGCTTCTGTATGTTCAGATAGAGCCATTGCAATAGTCCAATTTTGACTGAATTAGCGTTGTTACCACCTAGTGTCCGCGGGGATGTAAGGAAAGATCTTCCTTATTTTCTTAATGAGAAAATGGGAGGCTGAGACAATGGCATTTGTCTGATGTGAGAGTGCTAGTTTGTTATCGAACCATACTCCCAGATTTTTAGCCTTGTGTGCTGGTTTTGGTGGTTCACCCATCTCTGCCGGCCACCACAGGTTACCCCAGTTGGGTTGCATATTGCCAACAATTAGGACCTCAGTTTTTTCAGAATTGAGTTTGAGACAATGTGTACCCATCCATCTATTTATTGCACTCATGCAATTCTGAAATTGTTGAGCAGGAGAGGCCTGATTTCTATAGGCAGCCACCACTATCTGTGTGTCATCGGCGTAGGACGTCAGGCTAAACCCAAAATCACGGATCAGTGGAGCAAGTTCCGAGACATAGACATTAAAAAGAGATGGGCTTAAGGAAGAGCCCTGTGGAACTCCGCACGGGAGGGTATATGGCTCTGAATGATACCCATCTACCGATACTGTAAGTCTCCTGTCCTTGAGAAAGGAGGACAACAGGGCTAATGCCGCTCCCTTAACCCCCAAGCTCTCCAGCCGCTGCTGCAGAAGAGAGTGATCCACAGTATCGAAAGCGGCTGACAGATCGAGGAGTACAAGGGCGGCTGTACCTCCTCCATCCATCACCGCTCTGATCTCTTCAGTGGCTTTGATGAGAGCCGTTTCCGTACTATGCTCGTGACGGAATCCGAAATGGGAGTAATCGAGCAGATTGTTTTCACGAATAAATTGGGATAGTTGAGTATTCATAATTTTTTCTATTTTTTTGGCTGGCAGCGGCAGCCGGGCTCTAGGACGATAGTTGTTCGGGTTGGACCCATCCAGATTGGTTTTTTTTAGCAGTGGAAGGATGGAGGAATCTTTCCATCTAGATGGAAAATTTCCAGTGTGAAACAGAGTTGAAAATTTCCGTGAGTCCAGGGCTCACCACTTCCGCTATCTCTTTTAAAAAGGCCGGCGGGCAAGGGTCGGAAGGAGACCCTGACTTCGCTTCTCATATATTTTTCCACTGCCTCCGATGATGTTTGGGAGAAACAGAGGAGGGTGTTATTTTTGGACTCCGGACTTGTTGGTCGAGTGGTGGGAGGGTGGGCTGATGTATCCTCAAAGACCTTATAAATGTCCAGGACTTTGGCTTTAAAGGCTGCTGCGATATCATCACAAAACGTTTGATCGCCCTTAATCCCCGTGTTCTTGGGTATGCTAGTTTATTTACAACAGCAAATAATTCTTTGGAGGAATTTTTTGCTTTCTCAATCTGTTTAGTGAAAAAGTCAGTTTTCTCTGATATCAGTAGGTTTTTGTATTGTGTTAGGGCAGTATATGTATGTACCCAGATTTACCGGGTGTAAAACCACATGGAATACTCAGTTATCTGGAGTTCAATACTCTCATTTACCACCTGCTCAAAGTAGGTTGTAAAGCAGATGGTAAATAGTAGCAGAGGCTTCTGTGCAGGGCCAGTGGAGGAACTGGTGTTGGGAGAGTAAGGGAGAGGTTTGCCTTCTCTTGCAACACAATCCTTTTTAGATTTTACCACCAGGATAGTCGTGATGAGGAAGAAAGGAATCCCACCTGAAGATACTGCTCAGCCTGACTCACAATCAGGCCATTATTTTATTTCAGGCAGTGACAGAAGAGGTTCGTACAGAAATGTTTCATAAAGCAATTGGTAACCGATACTTAGAACAAGTAATCAGTTTTGGGTAATTACAAAGACAAGTGAGTAGTTTGAGGCTGGCAGATGCGAAAAGACGCAAGAAAAAATGACAAATATGAGAAATCTACATATTAGAGGAATGAGTGAGCCTCTTGTTGAATTTGTGTAGGTCTGGGCAAAAATCACGTAATTTCCTTTGTGCAAAATTAAGTGAAATGCAACAAGACTTAGGTGAAATTTTGCATTGTTCGCACAATGCCGACTTTGGCATGTTGCACTATTATTTGCGCCAAATGTGCTCTCGTGTCCGTTTGTGAAGTGAGGATGCATTTTACTATAAAAACATTAGCGCAAAATCGCGTATGATATGAACAGCAACTGCTCACCTTTGGATCATTTGCGTTCTTTCTGTCTGTCCTCAGGTGGCAGCCATGGGTTATTACTCACATTCCCCATGTCCTAAGCCAGTTCTGATCATAGGGAGGTCATCTTCTCACTGCTCATACTTCGTCATGATTCCCTGGATGATTCACCTGTCCACCATATACCTCAAACCTGTGTTACATCTGATTATTCTCTCTGTGTTTGTGTGGGGGACGATGAAGATTGGTGGCTCATCCTCTGATGGATATAACTCAGTGACGCAGTCCTGGGAATAAAGCAGCCTGCCACTGTCCTTCAAGATGCCATTTCCCCCCCACAATTTCACCCCATCTGCTACCCATCAGGGACTGGCAGCAATAGTTATCACTCACTTCCCTGCCACCACTCAAACCTAGTGTAATAAAGATCTATCCCTATGGAGGACAGAAGCCACTGGCGCTGGCCGGTGCATTCCAAGCGCAAGTGGCCAATGGGGAAGTTCCACGTAACCAAGGAAGGAAGCAGCACCCTGCTAGGCTCCCAGTCCACAGAAGAACTTGAGTTAGTGTTTTTCACAAGAGGCATCCATGGGGCACAAGCCCACGACATCTTGAATGACTCCCTGCAGCAGATCCACGGCCTAGGGTGCTTCAACGGCACCCAAGTTACACTCCACATCGACCAGACTGTCAAGCCGACTGCCCTGTGGCACCGAAGAGCATCATTTCACCCCCCCCGTCCATTGGTGGAAGCCAAGCTAGAACAACAAGGAGACATTGAGATGGTGTTGGGGACTACCATGTGGTTCTCTCCTCTGGTGGTCGCACCCAAGCCAAAGCAAACAGGGACCATCAGGCTGTGTGTGGACATGAGGCTCCCCAACAAGGCAAACCGGTGTGAGCGCCATATAATGCCCACCATGGATGACATTATTGCAGGCCTCAATAGCGCCTGTTGGCTTATCGAAGCTTGACCTCAATGCCAGGTACCACCAGCTGGAGCTGGACCAGGAGAGCAGGCACATTATGACCTTCAATAAATCAACAACAAGGAGGAGTCTACCCTTAAGGACAGGGAAATCTGCTTAATCAGCACGGAGGATGCAGAAGGGAAGCAAGAAATAGATTATTTTCTAAGAAGACCCCTCACTCACCAACCTAGTTGGTGACATGCTTCATCATTGGGGTCCCACCCGAATAGCCGAATGCTACCCGGGTGTGCTGCGACACCTGATTACAGTGGAGCGGGTTGGTTTGAACAGCAGTGATAGTGCAAAGTGAGTGCCAAAAGGTGGTGAATAATTAAAAATTGTCAAAGTTTGACTCCCTACAGGAATTTAATATGGAGTAACTCGACAATATTAAAAACAGTATGAGACCCTAATCAGGCTAAATTGACCTGTAGTGTCTAAGTGAAAAAGGTGATGGTCTACATGTTTCAACCTATAATGAAATTGCAAGGTTTTCGTCAGGACCGGAAGAAAAGCCCGGGTGGTCTACACACTCTAAGGTGTACCCAACCCAGGGCCCATGGATAAAAAGCCACACCAGTATTACTCACTGCATGGCATTCCCTCATCAAGTCATATCTAGGGAGAAATCTGCAAGAGAAAAATGTCACAAGTACATTTTACGCTTCAATCAAATGTCAATGCATCAACCAAAATGCTCCTCTAACACACGAGGTAACACCAGTGAACGAATGATGCATACTCAAGTGTATCGTGCTCTCTCACAGGCACAACCAACAAATTCATGCGGTGTCACTGTGATGAATAAATGTGAGAAATAACTGGATCTGACTAGTTCGAAAGGTCGCTGAGATCGGAAGGGGGAACAAACAATGAACAAGCTTATTAGCAGAAAACAGGTACTTACAAATTTAAGCATACCGCTGAAACCCTCACACTGTAAGTTGTGGGGAAAATTTTTTTCGTGCCTAATCGCAAGCGGCGAATGCTTTAATATAAGCAAGCCGAAGTGACTGCAAAACTATATACAAGGGAGGAAAAGGTTAAAATCTTACTAGCGGCTTGAATCGGCCGTGCCCCATGAGAACCGGGGGAAGGCGCTGGCTCTTAGTCAAACACTGAGGAAAATAAAAAAGTTAAAAAAGTTATTACAAAGGGGCGCCCCTGCCTGCGAAGGAGGTCATGAAGCAGCGGAGTCCACCCGCAGATTGAGAGGTCACTTACTTCATCAAACCATGCCACCTGTGTCTGCACCTACTTGGTAGTCCCTCGCGGATCTCCGAGGTTAACCGGGTAAGTGGCATGGCGGCTTATGAGCGTTGGAGTGGTGTTTCCGGGTACGCCCACAGCAACGCGCGGCGCGTGGTGACGTCATCCCGCCGTGATGATGCTAGAACGATGTGGCTGGTAACAGCCGATATGGTTAGAGTGCAGCGGTAATTGGCTACATGGAAGCACAGTACAACAGAGGAAAAGGAAAAGTACTCACAATGGAGCTAGTGTCAATATATTAAATTAAAGAGCTATTGGAAAAAACGATGCAAAGGAAAGGCAAGTATGAAATGGAAGAATGTACAGAAATGACAGTAAGTAGATTTATCTATTCAATACAGAATTCCATGGGATACCATCGTTCAGTCCCTCTTTCTGTGTAGAGAGCCTGTACACCCAACGTTGCTCTTTCTCGAATAGACGCTGCTGCGTGCTGTGATCAGGTTTTATTTGCTCAATAATAGTCCATTGCATATCATTGGGAGTATGTCCCACCCTTAAGAAATGCTCAGTCAGTTTTGTAGTGGTTTTTCTACATCTGATTGTACTCCGATGTTCGCAGATTCTCTGCTTAATTTTCCTACTCGTCATTCCCACATACCGAAGATTACATGGGCATGTGATGAGGTATACTACATTTTGGCTGTTGCAGTTGGTATGGACTCGTTGGGTCCAGACTTTCCCAAGTTCTAAGTTAAGTGTTTTGGTGTGACTTGTCAAATGGCAGACGCTACAATTCTCACAGGGAAAATGTCCCACAATATTAGGAAGGCCCCAGGCATTAAGAACAGTTTGTGTGTTATTACTGGTTTGTTTTCTAGGGCGTGTATTGACCAAGGAATCTTTCAGGCTTCTTGCACGTTTAAATGAAAACAGAGGTTTTTCCCAATGTAGATTCCCGTGCCCAGGATGCCCCAGTGTTTATTGATGGAACGGGTCACCAGATTTGAAGCTGTACTGTATGTAGTGACACATGTTAGGGGTATCTCCTCTTCCCGTCTGTCTTTGTTTTCTAGTAGGGCTTCCCGTGGTTGATTCCGCGCCCTCTTTTGACATTTATTGAGGATTTTTTCTGGATACCCTCTCTCAGTAAGTTTGGTTGTCAGGTCCCTAGCCTGGGTACGGTAATCATTGATCTTACTACAGTTGCGGCGCAACCGAAGATACTGGCCATATGGTAAATTCTCTTTTAGGGGCCTTGGGTGGAAACTTTCAAATCTGAGTAGGTTATTCTTAGCAGTGGGCTTATGGTGTGTTCTGGTTTCAAGACCCCCGTTTTCTTTAGTGATCACTACATCGAGGAACACCAAGGTGTCAGGGTCCTTCGTGTGGGTGAACCTCAAGTTATGGTCACATGTGTTAACCCATGAGATGAATTCAGTCAAAACAACATCAGGGCCCTGCCAGATGACAAGAATGTCATCAATGTACCTTCTCCAGAACTTAACATATGACGAGAAGGGATTGGAGTCATTGAGTATAAATTTCTTCTCAAAGTTAAAGACATAGAGTCCAGCTACACTCGGAGCAAAGGTACTACCCATGGAAGTTCCTCCGATCTGAAGGTACAATTTACCCTCAAATTCGAAGTAGTTCTTTTTTAGTGCTAGTCTAGCACAATCAAGAATGAAGCTCCTGGGAGTAGTGTAAGTCCACTCAGTCTCATCTAATGCTATTCTCAATACTTCCAAGGTATCATCTTGAGGGATACTGGTGTAAAGGCTTTCTATGTCCATACTGACTAGGATGGTAGAGTCATTGACCGTCAGCTCCTTCAGTAGATTGAGGAGACTCTTAGTATCCTGTAGATAGGTCTCGGTGTTCTGGACCATAGTTTTTAGAAAAAGTCACAGAACCTAGACAAGGGTTCCAGTAGGGACCCTATTCCTGAGACAATGGGTCTACCAGGGGGAGGAAACTTATCCTTGTGCATTTTCGGGAGAGTATAGAAGTATGGGACCTTCCCTTCGGTGTTGGTGAGATACTCCGATTCATGTTGGGATATGAAACCATTAGCTTCAGCCAACTTCACCATCGACCTGATTTCTACCTGAAGGTCCATTGTGGGGTCAGATGTTAGTGGAAGATAATTACTCACGTCCGAGAGTAGTCTAAGACATTCTGCCTGATAGGCATTTTTGTCCTGCACGACAACTCCGCCCCCTTGTCTGCTTGTTTAATCACTATATCCTCACAGTTTTTGAGGCTTTCCAATGCCGTGATCTCTGCTTTACTCATATTAAAAAATGGTTGTTTGATTACCAATTTTTCCACATCGTTGAAAACAGCTTGTTCGAAGGCAGAAACCTCCACCGGGATAGTATGGGGGGGTGGGATAAATGAAGATTTTAGACGTAGACCCGTAGTACATTGGTCAGTAGTGGAAGGATTATTACCTTGTTTTTCAAAAAAAGCTTTCAGCTTAAGTTTCCGAAAAAAACCGGACAATTCGCATTGGAGATTAAATTTGTCTAGTTTTTGGGTGGGAACAAAACCCAAGCCTCTATTGAGCACCTTCTCTTCCAGTGTGGTGAGTGGTCTGGATGCCAAGTTGGTAACTAGACCCTGTTGTTGCTTGTCCCTGGCTAGACCCTGTTGTTGCTTGTCCCTGGCTGGGTTTCCCTCGTTTTGCTCCGAGTGTAGTTGCCTCACCGGATTCTCGTCCTCCCACTGGACTTGGCCTCGTCCTTTCCTTCTCCCTCGCCCCCTTCCGCCCCTGCCTAAAAAAGGCGGTCTAAAGGGGTTTTGGGGAAACACGGGTTGTCCAAAGGGAGGATGCCACCCGTAAATGGGGTATTGCTGTTGTGGATTAAAGGGTGGTTGGTGTGGATTAAAGGGTTGTTGGTATCCCCCCATTGGATGATTATTATATGGTGGCCACCCGTTCTGAGGTCTATTTCTACCTCTTTGTCTGGATCTCTCACTCCCTGTACTTGAGTCACTGCTGGCTGTAGAGTCATTGCTGGACATATCAGACTCTCCACTCACATTGGCCTTTGGAGGTATTGACGCCTTAACTTTGGTATCTCATCAATTTTAAAACGCCAACCGTGAGGCACTATCCGGGTTGGAGGGCGTCCTCAACGTAAGTGATGACATCTACTCCATGGCCTTTGCAGAGCATCGTATCTGACCCTCCACAAAAGTAAATGTTCTTTTTTCCAGTCCACCATTGAGTTTTTCGGCTATGTCTTCTCCAGTGAAGTACCGCGAGTGGATCCCCGCAAAGTGGATGCCATTCAGAATGCCCCCAGACACCAACTGAAGTGAGGAGCTTCCTCGGTATGGTGACATACTGTGAGAGGCTTCTCCAAAACCTGGTGACCAGCATGGAACCTCTGATGGCGCTGATGAAGGCGGAGTCGGTGTGGGCATTGACTGAATGGGCCGATAAGGCATTTGAAGAGGTAAAGAAAGCGCTGCTCAGCGATGCCACCATGTCTTATTTTGACCCACAATCCCCGCTGAGCTATTGGTGGATGCCAGTCCTGTAGGCCTAGGGGCAATACTTAGGCCGCAGGGGAGTAGGTGCATTTTGCATATGCCAGCCAGGCACTGACAGAAACTGAGACTAGATACGCTCAAATTGAATGGGAAGCCCTCCCTATTCAGTGGGGGTGCAAGAACTTTCATCTATACCTGTGTGGGCGGTAATTCCAAGTTGTGACTGACCACAAGCCATTAATGTTCCCATCTGCGGGCACATTGAGGACCCCCTCCCCCCATGAACCAAGCAGTGGGCAGTACAGCTGCAACCTGACCCATTGTCAGTGAAATTGCTCCCCCTCCCTCGCAGCTCCACCACTAAGTGAGGCCTGCCCCTGCACTTGCACTCCCGTGTGTTGGTGTTCGAGGCCCTCCTCCACCCGCAGGTCTTCCCTGCGCCTCATCCCTGGTGGTCCAGTGGACCTCTGTCTCCTTCCTCTCGCTCTGCTCTTCACTCGTTTTTCTGCCCCTTCTATTTTTGACCTTTCTGCACTTTTCTGCACCTCTGCGCCTTATTTCTGCTCTGCACTCATTTTCACTCGTTTTCTGCCCCTTCTATTTTTCACCTTTCTGCACCTCTGCGCCTTATTTCTGCTCTGCTCTTCACTCGTTTCGACTCGTTTTTCTGCCCCTTCTATTTTTCACCTTTCTGCACTTTTCTGCACCTCTGCGCCTTATTTCTGCTCTGCTCTTCACTCGTTTTCACTCGTTTTTCTGCCCCTTCTATTTTTCACCTTTCTGCACTTTTCTGCACCTCTGCGCCTTATTTCTGCTCTGCTCTTCACTCGTTTTTCTGCCCCTTCTATTTTTCACCTTTCTGCACTTTTCTGCACCTCTGCTCTTCTGTGCCTTATTTCTGCCTATTTCTCCCCCTTTCCTTCACTTCTTTAGCCCTTTTTTCCCCGCTGCTGCTGCCCCCACGGCCCCTCCCCCCCAGCGCGACCGGCCCAATCCAGCTCCCCTCCCCGCTCCCACCTCCCAGCTGTCCAGCCCTCCCCGACCCCTACTTAATGGCGGCCGCTGCACGGCCGCGCCGCTGGCGCGCCTAAGGCAAGCCCGTCTGCGCCCGTCCGCGCCTGGACCGCGCCCAGTGCCAGAACCCCTGGCCCCCGCGTGCGCCACGACACCCGACGCCGATACAACTCCAAAACCCTCCACGCACTCAACGCCGGCCGACCCTCCACCTGCTTCCAGGCCACCCTGAAGCTCACCCACGGACCCTTCACCTGCCGAAACTGCAGTTACACCAGCCAGCGCACACCGGCATGTCCTGCCCATCCCACCAAAGCAGGCCACAACAGTCTCAGATGCATACTGCTCAACACCCGCTCAGTCCACAAGCACGCCGTCGAACTCTGGGACCTGCTCGATTCATCCTCCCCGGACGTCGCCTTCCAGACGGAGACCTGGACGAACGCCTCCTCGGCGCCCGACATAGCCATAGCGATAGCCATCCCGGACGGCTACAAGATCACCCGCAGGGACAGAAACAACAAACCAGGAGGAGGAATCGCCATCGTCCACAGGAACACCATCAGAATTTCTACCAACATCGATGACTCCCTCAGCATGGCCGAACACCTACACTTCCAGATCCACGTCGACCACAACACCACCCTCAGAGGAATCCTTGTCTACAGACCCCCAGGACCCCGACCACAGTTCAGCGACTCCATCGCCGACCTCATCAGCACGCACGCCCTCGCCTCCACAGACTACATCCTCCTCGGAGACCTGAACTTCCACCTCGAGAACTCCAACGACAGCAACTCCACAACCCTGATCGACAACCTAGCCAACCTCGGACTCAAACAGATCGTCACGACACCCACCCACTCCGCCGGACACACGCTCGACCCCATCTTCTCCGCCAGCAGCCACGTCACCTTCAGCCACACCACCGAACTCCACTGGACCGACCACCACTGCATCCACTTCTCCTTCGAGAAACACACCGCGCACATCCAACCGCAACGAATTCCACACCGCAGCTGGAACAAAGTCACCGAAGACCAGCTCCTCACCACCCTCGCCCGTGACCCTCCACCCGAACCCTCTGACACCAATGCAGCAGCCCACAACTTCAGACAATGGATCGTGACTGCGCCAACACCCTCACCCCGATCAGGAGACCCTCTAACAGGCTCACCAACACGAGAGCCACCTGGTTCAACGCCGACCTCCAGACTTCCAAACAAACCTGCCGGAGAATCGAGAAGCAGTGGCGCCAAGACCAGACAACCACGCAGCCCTCAAGAACGCCAGACGCAAGCACCACCAACTGATCCGATCCGCCAAAAGGACCTCCTTCAAGGAACGCATCGACAACAATGCACACAACAGCAAAGAGCTCTTCAGCATCGTGAAAGAACTCGCATCCCCCAGCTCCAGCACAAATGACATCCCGCCATCGCAAGAACTCTGCGACTCCCTGGCAACCTTCTTCCACCGCAAGATCGCAGACATCCATGACAGCTTCGACGCCCAGACACCGACGACAGACGCCGACACCCCCGACTCAACACCCACCAAACACACCGACCACCTGCTCTCCTGGAACCACGTCAACGACGAAGACACCATCAAAATCATGAACACCATCCACTCCGGCTCTCCTTCCGACCCCTGCCCCCACCACATCTTCAACAAAGCAAGCTCCATCATCGCACCTCAACTCCGAAAGATCATCAACAGCTCCTTCAAGACAGCCACCTTTCCGGAGAGCTGGAAACACGCCGAGATCAACGCCCTTCTCAAGAAACCTAAGGCGGACCCAAAGGACCTCAAGAACTTTTCGACCCATCTCCCTGCTCCCATTCCCGGCAAAAGTCATTGAGAAGACAACCAACAGACAACTAACCCACTTCCTGGAGGAGAACAACATCCTGGACTCCTCCCAATCCGGCTTCCGCAGCAATCACAGCACCGAAACCACCCTCATCGCTGCCACCGACGACATCAGGACCCTGCTGGACAACGGCGAAACCGCGGCCCTCATCCTCCTGGACCTCTCGGCCGCCTTCGACACCGTCTGCCACCACACCCTACGCACACACCTCCACGACGCAGGGATCCGCGACAAAACCCTGAACTAGATCATCTCCTTCCTCACCGGCAGAACCCAGAGAGTCTGTCTCCCCCCATTCAGATCCGAAGCCACCACGATCACCTGCAGCGTACCCCAAGGATCATCCCTCAGCCCAACCCTTTTCAACATCTACATGGCACCGCTCGCCAACATCGTCCGAGCGCACCACCTCAACATCATCTTGTACGCCGACGACACCCAGCTGATCCTCTCCCTCACCAAGGACCCGGCCACCGCCAAATCCAACCTCCATGAGGGAATGAAGGCCGTCGCAGAGTGGATGAAGATCAGCGTCTGAAACTGAACTCTGACAAGACGGAGGTCCTCATCCTCGGCTCCACCCCCTCCGCATGGGACGACTCCTGGTGGCCGGCCATGTTGGGAGCTCCTCCAACACCCACCAACCACGCACGCAACCTGGGTTTCATCCTGGACACAACGCTCTCCATGACCCAGCAAGTCAACGCTGTCTCCTCCTCCTGCTTCAACACCCTCCGCATGCTCCGCAAGATCTACAGATGGATCCCCACCGAAACCAGAAGGACGGTCACCCAAGCCCTCGTCAGCAGCAGGCTGGACTACGGCAACGCCCTCTACGCGGGAACCACGACCAAACTCCAGAAACGACTCCAACGCATACAAAACGCCTCCGCACGCCTCATCCTCGGAACCCTCGCCACAGCCACATCACCGCCCACCTGAGAGACCTGCACTGGCTCCCGGTCAACAAGAGGATCACCTTCAAGCTCCTCACCCACGCCCACAAAGCACTCCACAACGCCGGACTAGCATACCTCAACGAACGACTCACCTTCTACACCCCGAACTGCCAGCTCCGCTCTGCTGACCTCACCCTCGCCACCATCCCACGCATCCGCCGAACGACCACCGGCGGCAGATCAATCTCCCACCTCGCCGCCAAGACTTGGAACACCCTCCCCATCCACCTGCGACAGACCCAGGACCTGCTGACCTTCAGGAGACTTCTTAAGACCTGGCTGTTCAATCAGTAGCTGCTTCATCCCTCCCCCCTAGCGCCTTGAGACCCTCACGGGTGAGTAGCGCGCTCTATAAATGTGTTGATTGATTGATTGATTGAACCTTACGACTTCACAGTGATCTATCAGCCCGGTGCCAGATTACCTCTCCAGGCACCCCCCATCTGACCAACCAGTAAAGGACAGGGACGCTGACATGATGGAAGGGTTAGTTAACATGGCCCTGAGATCCGCCTGCCCAAAGACACTATCAATTGAAGAGATTGGAGAGGCCGTGGCCGGTGACAGCTGCCTGCAACAAGTAACCAAGGCCCTTCAGAGATTTCAATGGAATAGATTCCTTCATGGAGCCAAGCACTTGAGCCCAGAGGACCAGGCCATAATGTCTCAGCTATGGTGGGTGAAGGATGATCTCAGCATTACCGCAGAGGGCCTCAAAATGCAAAGGCGATGCATCGTTGTACCCCGAGCACTCTGGGAAAGGACAGTGGATCTGGCTCATCAAGGCCACAAAGGAGCTGCAAAAATGAAAGCCAGACTCTGTGAAAAGTTGTGGTTCCCTGGCATGGACACAATGGTGGAGGAAAAGGTCAGGGTGTGCCCCCCATGCCAGATCACTGGGCCCCACCAGCCTCAGCCAGACAGAAGAAGCCAGCGCTGCTCCATGAAGTGCGTGGAGCATGGACTTTGGCAGCCTCCTGGTTGGTCGGCATTCGGTGGTAATGATAAAAAGCTACTCAAAATACCCAGTAGTGGAGGTGGTTACCACAATCCATTTTTTCTGCCATCCAGGCCGTGCTAGAAAAAGACTTTGCCATGTTTGGGCTACTGCACATCATCAAGACAGACAACGGGACCCCTTCCAAAGCCAGTAGTCCAAAGAGTATCTTCAGTCCTTGGGGGTGACTCACTGGAGAATAACATCCCAATGGCCCAATGCCAATGGGGAAGCTGAATGATTCATGAGAAGCCTGAACATACTCTCAAAATTGGAGTGTTCCAGCAGTAAGAGCAAAAATGGTGCTTGCACCAGCTTATGAGGAACACGCCACGTAGCACCACATCCAGGTCACCTATGGCCCTACTGTTAGGGTGACCAGTGAGAGACAGCACACCATGTTGGCCCGAGTGGAGAACTGAGCCTAGGGACGATGCGTCCGTACAGGCCAAAAGGTAGATCACCAATGACCAAGCCAGCAAATCACAGTGGGCTACAAATCTCATGATGAAATTTAGGGACACAGTGGTGCTAAAAGACTGGCATCTTGGGTGGAAGTTCAGGACCCCCTTTGAGAGAGGACAGTGGTGAGTCACAGAACGGAGAGGCACCATGGTCACCGCTGCTCGTGGGTGAGAGGTGGTCACTCGTAATGCATCTTGGTTCAAGAAAGTTTCCCCTGTGAGTGGACCGCCAGCCCCCGGTGAAGTGCCTGAGGAAGAACACGGAGATGATTGTGACAAGGAGGATGGATCAATTGGCCCTGCCAGGATGGTGCCATGCAGGGGTTGAGAGATGCCCCGTCCCCTGATACCATGGGCTACGGACAGGCTAACAGAGGGACTGGGGTAGAAAGGCATTTGCCAGTCATCCCGATCACCTGATGCCCAATCCCCGATTCCATGACTCTGTTTGGTAGGGTTGCCATGGACAAAAGGATGACACCCAGTTTCTTGTTGGTTTGATTCTCTCTTATTGTTGAATGCAACAGTTTTAATACAAGTGGTCATACCTGCCAACTAATGTGGGGAGGGCAGTGGAGAACCACCTGGGCAATTTGCCCAGGTGGTGACGTGAGCATGGACCGCTTGGCCGAGTATAAATACATGGGTGTGAAGTTGCTTGAGGCTTCCTCCAGATCAGTAATACAGGGTGTGATCATTTGACTGTAGGAGTGGGTGACTTGGTGGCCTAGGTCTTCTTCCCCCGCCTTGCCACTCCTGTGAAAGCCGGCCTGTGAGTGTAACAGAGGTTGCAACCCTAGGCACCCCTGTCAGTGGAAAAGCTATCCTCACTCTATACCTTGCAACTACCTTTCCAGTCATACCGGCTGATTTGATTCCCAACTTAAAGCCAGCCCTCGCAAGAAGAACCACAACATGGACCGCAGCATGGGCCACTGGAAATCCGGAAACAACATTGCCCCTCTGGAGAGAAGGCTCCTATCTATCCTGCAGCAGTCAGCTCCAAGCTGAGTACAATGTGAGCTAGAGAATAGTGTGTAAGCTGCACACTAGATTCCACTCCTAAATACAAACTCTATGATTAACAGCTTATCAGTCATACTGCCCTCTGCCAGTAGAACTCATCATGACACCCCTGTCCTTCAGAAAGAAGCCACCTTCTGCAGCCCAGCTCCGAGGTGCATTGCACTCTGAACCCTCCAGGCGGCAACAACCTGTCCATCCTTTTGAAGTAATACACAATAGAAGTAAGGAAAGGACAAGCATAACCAGTGCTTACATTAGATCAGAGCAATCGGACAGACGTCTGCTAGGTCAGAGAGGCCTGCTCTGTGTTTTCAGAATAAAAGCCCAGCACCGAGTCACTGAGATGCTGTCTTCTCCAGCACCTAAGCTAAACATGCCAGAGAGAGCAGGGAAGCACTGGAACCTTTCCTCACTGATTGCCACACCTGCTGTGGGATGCGCAAGCCTCTGAGGTGCTGCCGATCTCAAGCGCTGTGATATCTGAAAATGAGCGATTCACTGGGTGGAACAGAGCATCGTCCCACTCCTTCTGGGCAGTAACACAGCCCGAGCTCGGTCCTGCTCCTGCCTGCTACGAGCATCCAAGCTGCTCAGGATGATACACTACCAATGTGCTCCAGTACCACAACACTTGCCTACACCCCAGTAGGACCTTGCTCCTGAATGCCCATATACCTCCCGGCTCCTTTTCTCCAGACCCACGTGTTCAACAGGAAAGAAGGAAGTGAGAATGGGCCACTCCGTGCCCTGCACCCGCAAGAGCTGATTCCCACAATTCTCCTCCTAGCCAGGCGCTCCAAAGGGCAAGCAGCCTCCACAGCCCTCTCTGAACGTACTCTAACCAACCAGGTGCAGGCCCCATCCCAAGACACGTGTAGGTGAGGGACTGTAGTAAGATGTCCCCGTCTCCACAAATACTGGCTTTTTGTAATCGGGCACACAACACCCTGTGCCACAGAGTTGCAGCTGGACCATCTTTGGGACTTGGGTCTCAGCCAGTAAAGATTCAATAGACCGAACGGCTGTGATGGGCCCCAGTGGCAATGCTGTGCATTAGCATATAACATCAATTCAAAGCAGTAATGCTGCATCAGATCTCAAGATGGCAGCAACTTGTGGGGACTGCTCCAGATTTAGTCCCACTGCTTCTGCTGGACGCTGCTCACAGACCTTATGACCATGAAGGTCTGTGATAGGGAGGGCATTTGGTACGATGCCCCAATGGAGCACCAGCCACAAAGGCACCCTCAATCGTCTCCTGACACGAGCACACTGCTCACCTTGCACGCACATGACGCTCCACTCACTTGTCACTTTCATTACTCACCCTACACTCACATCACTCACCTTGCAGTCACTCCTCTCACCCTACTCTTAGTGTCACATTACTCACTGTACGCTTACATAGGCACTCCTATCACTCACACAGCTCACCCTTCACTTACATGGTCACAGAGTCACCCTGCACTCACACCACGCAAATAAGCACAGCACTCACCCTGGAGTCACAGGACTCACCCTGCACTTTCTCGACTCACCCTGCACTTAGAGACAAACCTATCAGCCTGCCTTCATACAGTCAATCTGTTCATCCTGCCTGCACACAGAGACAATAGTTTGCCGGAACTCATGGGGACACACCACTCACTCTGCACTAACTGCTCTCACCATACACTCACTCTCACAGATCACCCTTCACTCTTGCCACCCACCCTGCACCACACACAGGCACACCACTCACACTGTATTTACACTGCTCACACCACCCTGCACTCACTCTTCTCACTTGACACTCACATGGATCCTCCTCTCACATTGCATTCATGTAGCTCACCCAACACTCACATTGACAATTTTTCACCCTACACTCACACTATTCACCATCACCCAGCATTTACATGAGCACCCCCGTACTCTGCACATATAAAAATTACACAACTCTCATGAATATATACATATTTCTAGAACGGCACCCACAGAATACCTGCTCTGTCCGTAGTACTAGATGCCTTCTTAATTCCATCTGCAACAATGGGGCTCATGCAAGATGGGAGAGTGGAATCTGAATGTGGGATTGCACAAGGAGGGAGACTAGGGCTGAGGTTTTGGGGTATGGTGCTGGATTGAGGATCGTGTGACACCATCAGTCATTCCTGGCTTTCCATTTACCACAATGCTTCATTCCGAGATATGTATTTTTTTATTTTTTATTTTAAGCTGGGTCTCAAAAACTCAAAAATACAAAGTGTTACTGGATAAAATTCGTGGCTGCAGAAGAAGTCAGGCATTTCATAAGATCAGTTTGATGCTGTGATATTACATGTTAGAACATGGATCAGTTCATTTCCCAAACTGTAAGGGCTTGATCTCCACAGGAAAACAAATATATAAGCCCCATACAGCTATTTTAAGGAAGTGCACTTTTCATTCACATTATACTGACAAGGCAATATATTATTTTTTTTGAATAGCATATACTGAATTTTTTTTATTAAGCTTCACTAAAAGGCACGGCAGGTATAGCAGAAGCAGCAGGGCAAGCTTTTCTAACACAATAAAAGAAGATTGACTAATGGAAGTGTGAGTGGTAGTGTGTGTGAGTGTGATAAAGTACAAATGTATGAAAGAGTGCAAGAGATATAGTGAGAATGTGTGTGTGAAAGAATGTGTGCATGTATGAGTGTTATGCGTGCAAGTGTTCTGATGGTCTGGCATACTGGAGGTTATTCTTGCCTAATGGACAAGGGCACTAATGGCATATGGATGGAAGGTGTAACCTATTGCAAACTGCAGGCTTGACATGCTTCTATTAAGACACCATCATTGGCTGTGGGGACTCAAACGGTCTAACTGAGAAAGCCACTAGCACAGTCCTATCCAGTGTCAGGGACGCAGAACACGCACCACCACACCTGGCCGAAGGCCCTGACATGATGCACTTCATTCTTAGCATATGGATCCATAGCAAGATGTTGAAACTGATATTTGAGGTTGCTCTTGTCATAAGATTTCCTGTACTGATTTCATAGGGGGTGTCAATGGCAAAATGCTGACCCTTGTATACCGGAGGGAATTTTTAGAGGTATCTATGACTTTGGCTGAAGTATCCATTGTAAATTTCTGACACTGTCATATTGAATGTACTCCTTGGCATAAGGGGCTCACCCATGAGAAAATGATCACCTTGGTATAGTGGAAGTAATTTCTGACTTAAGACATTTGGGAAAAAAGGCGATCTACTCTTGGGAACGGCAGGGCTTCCCTGGTGCACCATAAAGGTACTGCAATATTTCATGAATGCCCTACAGGGGTCTGTGGCGTTCTAGAAAATTTCATCACAAAAGTTTCAAAAGATTCTCAGGGGAGAAGTCTACTCTCCCTTAAATCATCTACAAGAAATCTGTTACCTTGTTTTGCTTGCTGGAATTTGGGGAAAGTATCACACTCCACCACTTACATAGATTTTTTTTCTCATATAATGGCTATGAGGTTAGCTCTGACCCATTTCTGGAAATGCTTGTCCTGTCCCATTGCTAGAAGCAGAACTGGCTTTAGGGCGGTGCGACCAGTGCAGTCACACTTGGCGTTGACATTAGTGGGAGGCGCTGTGTTAAAAAAAAAAAGTTTTGGCTTAAAAGCACATGTACTTTCATGTGCATCTGGCAGTTTTCATATATTTATATCTAAGGGGTATACCCAACTCACCCTCCTATATCTGGGTAAGGGACACAGTCATATATAACAGAACAATGATACGGAGGAATAAATATATAATTTTTTATTAAAGAGTAGGGAACAATCAATTACCCTCACTAATAGTTCAGCAGTCTGGCAGTTTTCAGGCAAGAATAAAAATGTCAAGATAACCCTCATGATTAATGTTCCTACTGGTGAGAGTTAGGAATTTTGTCTAGTGGCAGTTTGGCTCATCGTAAAGTAGCGCAGAGGGTTAATGTGGCTGTTGCAAAGAACGTGTAACATGTAGATCACAGAACTGAATGCGAGTGAACTGGGAGTAGCACTATTAAAAAAAATTAAATGTACGTCAGAAATTGGCTATGGAAAGATCAGGTTCACTGTTGGAGAGTGGTAGTGAGGGAATTCATGGTGGAAAAGGAGGTTATGGGGGAGGAGAGCACCAAAAAAGACTATCGTAGCGGCCGCCTTCAGCACTCAAGCCGGCCCTGCCTGGGAGTCTTATCCCCTCCCGAAGTTCGGGTCTAGTTGCGACCCTAATAGCACCAATCTCCTAACAATCATCAACATAGTATTCAAACACAGTGCAATGCACAACGCTCACAAATACATAGATGAGCTGTCGTCAGCGACATAACAGTTTAAGTTTCCATTTCGCTTATCACTCACTACCCTGGTTGTCTCACAACAAACTGGTCCTGCCAACATCAGCTAAGAATGTATCCAGAAATCTAGGGGACATACTAATCTTTCACGCAATGCAGGGCAGCAAGCAAAGTTGCTACGTTTCGTGAAAGGGAAAGAGCAGAAATGCTTCATATCTACAAAGAAGTGGAGCATTTGTGCTCTCTATCCTTGCACTGGCGCATTGTGTGCTGCTTAGCATCAATGCAGGCACCCTTGCAACATGGTTCAAAGCTGCCCTTGTGACAGGCAAATTTATTTTTGTGCAGTAAAGGACAGCTTCCTACACAAAAACTCATTAGAGGCACTTTCCTCTCTCTATGTGTGATGTGGAATGAATCATGCATGGAAAGAGGAAATAATGAGAAGAAATAAAGATATTTCTTCTCACTACGCCTCATTGGTGAAGGCGTAGCATTTTGATGTACTCCCAGGCTTACTAGCTTTAGTAAATCTGGGAATGCGCCAAAATCCTTGGGTGGATGCATGGGAACTCCCATGCTCCACCTATGGAATGCCTCCCAGATGCAGTGTAATGCAACACATGGGGCAGCACTGCGTTACTTTTTCTTTACAAAGCCACAAAAGGTGGTACTAATTACCCCTTCCGTGGTTTAGTAAATCCCAGTTAAGGACTTGCATTGCCTTGCGTCACACAAGCATAACACAAGTCCTTAGTAAATCTGGACCCCAATTTGTATGCATGGCTGAACTGGTCAACACCACCCTTCCATGTCCACTCTGACCTGCATTTCTACATTTACCTGCTGAGCAACTCACAATCTGAATGAAGTCAGCCCATCTGTATCACAGTACAGTTCAAGAAGCATCATTGGCGCTCTGAAGCAACCACCAACCGTTGATGTTCAACTCACTCACCCCATTGGGACTCAGCTACAGTCTTCAGGCCCCCCCCCTCCCTTAACCATGATGCATGTACCCAACGCGTTCAATGTATGACTTGGCAGTGGCTCATCAGCAGTCATGCAGTGGTCCAGCAGTGGCCCACACGCAGCCCCATCACAGAGCATTTTCATTCTTTGGTGGCACATCCAAGGTACCTTTTGATTGGAGTAAAACAGACTCAGCACTGCTCCACTAAAGGATACCAGATACAGTTGAAGGAGCGTAAGTGTTAATAACGGTTGCCTCTAACAATTTTCACTATTAAAGATATTTACGACAATTATTTTTGATGAAAACATGTTAACTGGCTAAGTCGAAAAACGTGAGATCTCATACTGCATCGTAAAAAGCATACAGAGTGTTTGAAATTGTAAATACAAAAACGTAAACAAAGAGAATGATAAATTCACATGCATGTATTTATGTGATATGAAAATGAACGAAATATAGCTAACAGAGTGATGTGACGATAATATTCCAATATGCATCAAAAGGTGAAATAAATGTCTGCCCAATGAAGCTTCTGAAATGCCAAAACGCTTTTTTAGTAATAATCAATATTATGCAAACGTGTAGCTTTCTGTAACGTTCATGTGGTATACGTGTATTTCAGAGTGACAAGCTAAAATTATAAAACATGCTGTTAAAGATTTTTAGTAGTACCTACAATTGATGTATAGTATCTAAAGAAGAATAATAATTGAATTAATCAAGAGATGTCGAAATGCATTTATTAATGTGTGCTTTATATTAATATTAACACACCAATGATTCAGCTAAAATTTAATGTAGGCCTCAAATGCTTTTCTTTCTTGCCTAAGTGTAAAATCATACGAAGTAATCACTTAAACCACTGTGAGAACTTTTCATGAAATTTCCTTTTTATATTGGTTAACAATTGATTCACTTTAAGTTAGGCAACACTGGTGACAGAAATGTAGCAATATTATTGCAAACCCAGGAAAAGCGCTTAGGAACGGACAGACTGTGAGCAAAGTGAAGTTCTACTTACTTCCGTGGACGGGACAGAAATGTAAAACAAATTGAACTTAATAAAACTAATGAATTTGCAAAAAGATTACTTAATCTTCCGGATTTCTTAGTGATGTATTGATCACCCCATGAGCAGCCCACTGCGAGTGACCAATGAAAACCCTATAGACTGATGAAAAGGATACTTTGTGGGTGTAAACCGTGAACTCTTGGAAGTATAATTGCCCCATTGGAGGAGGAGTGGGGGCTGGCTGTCATTTTCATTTTCCCTGCTTGGCATGATGTCGTACTGACTCTTGCTTTCCCTTAATGCCAAACCTTGAACTGAACTTTCCTGAACTGCAATTCTGATACCTGCACTTTGCCGGCTGGTAAAGTTGAGCAGGAATTAACCTTTCGGCTGAAGGGTTAACGGACTCCTTTTGTGGCCCGCAGTGCTACAGTTCTGACTTGGCCAGATCTATTGGGAAGACAGAGTAAATCTCTCAGCCTTACTTTGGTTTGTATGAATTGATAAACTGAATCACCAATTGTCTTTGTTTTCTCTCTCACTCAATTTTCCTCAGACAAGCTGCAAATGTTTATTATTTCCTGTAATGTATTGTGAGGCCACCTGTACTAATTTCTTATTATTAAATCTGATTCTAAATGCAATTTCACGATCTGTCCATTCAAAAGAGGCTTTAGATAAATGATTACATGAGTCATCTTTATCGTTTTTGTCTCATTCTTTTAGTAATTTTTCTTGTCTCAAGGTTCGTGTTTCAGTGTCTAAGAAAGGTAATGAAATAGACATGTGTTTGACAGTTCATTATTCCTGGGGCATCATAAGGAACTGCTTCCAGTTCTAGTCCCTGTTAGCTCAAAAAAAGATCCATTGGAGGACCGTGATCTATGGTAGTGAGTAGGCCGATAAAATGTTTTATTCATATGGGCCCAGTGATTGAAATTGTGTGGTTGTGAAAACAGAAAATTATATGAGCTTTCCGCTGCAACAGTTTTCTGGTAGCCCTTCGGATGGTTAGTTTTGACTAATTAAACTAGGATATGAGGAGACGTGGTTATAAAGGGGTTTCCAGTAGTTTAGAGGAGTAGTAAAGGTTCTGACTGATGGTAAAAAAAAATTTGACTTGACAAAGACTAAAGTGGATTGTGATCACAGAAGTACTATGTCATATTGTGAAAATTGTATGTCTATGTTGTATTGAATTGAGTACGGGTCCGTCGAGGCCTAAGCTCTTGGGATATGCACCTACGGGTGGGTCTTAGTGTGGCATACACTAAGTGTGTTTGTCTGCTGTTTTGTGAGTTCTGTGCATGAGACATCGTTGCCAGTACTGAGAAAGGGAACTTTTGAAAGTGTGACGAGTTGAAATTGTTGAGGTTTCTTCGGGAAGCGCACCAGGAGAGATCTTAAAGATTTTTACCTAAAGGGGGCGAGATCGCGCTGGTCAAGATTTCACTAGAAGCGAATGAAATATTTTTTTGAATGAATGATTATCTATAATTCTTTTAGTGGAGCAGACAAAGTTGTTTTATGTTTGTATTGTTTTGCATGGAATGAAATTAAAAGACGGAAGAAAAGACCACAAAAAGGTTTGTGAAGGGAGGGTCAGTCGCAGTGAGGAGTTAGGCTGACGTCATCCTAGTGCGGCACTGGTATTGGTGGTTGGTTTAGAGCCACGCTGGGATTGGTAGTTGAAAACGAACAGTGATTGTAAGTCAAAATAATAATACAGAAGCGAGTTTGCAGGAGTAAAATCAGGATGCATTTGAAAGGAAGAAATCATGAAATTCTTTAAGCTGTTAAAAGCTTTAATACACAAGGATGAACCTATTCCAACTAGGGAAGGATTTCCTGTAGCTCCAGAGGGTACACCTGCTTTGCAGAGGTCTCTCGAAAGGGGATGTCACACTTGCACCTGGTTGGAGAATTGGGTAAAATATACTGAAAAAGATGGTCCCTTAGCTTTTCCACAATAGGGGACATTTAATGTGAGAATTTTAGAAAATTTGAGGAGATAGATGGATTATATGAAACCTAGTCCTAGACCCATGCAATTTGAAGCTCTTGAAGAATGGAAACATGAAGCCCATCGACGAGAGAAAGAGAAATATCAGGGGAGATATAAGAATACTGAATCCCACCTGAATCCAACCCTTTTCTCCCCCAGCAACAAAAAAACAATACCTCCTGGCATAATTTTCTCCCTGTCACGGAACATGAAGTCTATAACATCATCTCCAAGCTTAAACCATCCTCTCACACCAAAGACCCTATGCCCTCCAACCTTGTCCAAGACCTAAAACATATCATCGCCCCACTTTGGACCACCATTATAAACTCATCCCTGACCACTGGGTGTGTTCCTGCCTCCCTCCAACTGGGTCAAATCACACCCATCCCCAAAAATCCCAATGCAGATCCCAACGACCCAAATAACCTCAGTCCGATCTCCAACCTCCCTCTTCTCTCCAAAGCCCTTGAAAAATGCACCCTGCTACAACTGGATAATCACATCAACACTTTCGACCTCTTTGACTCACTGCAATCCGGCTTTAGAAAAGTATGCAGCACAGAATCGGCCATGCTCAATTTAGTGGATGACATACATCACTTTCTTGACAATGGCGAGTCTTGCCTACTCATTCCTCTCGACCTTTCCACTGCTTTCGATTCAGTTAACCACACTGCCTTACTTAACACTCTTAAAGTCCGCTTTGGCCTCAATGGCCATGTCCTCAATTGGTTCACCTCCTTTCTCCGACACAGAACCCAACAAATGAAAATCGAGAACTGCCTTTCCAACCCCACTTCAATCTCCCTCGGTGTCCCCCAGGGATCCATTCTTTCTCCTGCTCTCTTCAACCTCTTCATGGAACCCCTCACCCTCATTCTCAAACAAGCAGGAATCAATTACCACCTCTATGCCGACGACACTCAACTTTACTATAAGATTAAATCCCACTTTGATGTCCTACACCTCAATGACACCCTGACCAAGATCCAAGCATGGTTCCACCACAATCATCTCAAACTCAACCCTAAAAAAAACGAAATCATTCTCTTCTCCCCTAAAAACAACCCACTCCCCATTCAAGACTGGCTATCCGACCTTAATGCTCTCAACTGCTCTCTCACCACTTCCAATTCAGTTAAATCTCTAGGCATCACCATTGATAACAGCCTTACCCTTACCTCCCACATAAAAACCACAGCCAAAGGAGCACTCTTCACTCTCCGTCATCTCAAGAAAATCAAACCCTTCATCCCGGCTGATGACTTTAAAAATGTGGTCCAATCACTGGTCCTGTCGAGAATAGACTATGGTAACGCTATCCTTGCTGGAACACCTAAAGTCCATCTTGCACCACTCAAATCTGTGCTCAACCTTGCTGCTAGACTTATCTCCGACTACAAACGTTTCGACCACATCTCCCCCGCTCTTAAAACTCTCAAATGGCTTCCCATCGAAGGCAGATCCACCTATAAGATTGCATGTATCACGATCAAAGCCCTTCACCAAAACTCCCCATGCTACCTCTCCCGACAAACTCCACAAAGCGGGCTGCACCCGACCGACAAGGAGCACCAACACCCTCATTCTTATCCCCCCTTTGTTAAAAAAGAAATGCACACAAGCTCGCTCCTTCTCTGGAAACGCTCCTTCCATCTGGAACTCCCTGCCTAAAGACCTACGCTGTAACCCTTCCTACATCAACTTCAAAAAAGACCTCAAATTGTCCCTCCTCAACAAATATTGGGGTCAATAATTCCTACCTCTGTCACCGTCTCCCACTCTGCGCCCTTTTGGGCTCCCCCCCCTATTGCCCTCCAATTCTCTCCCCTCCCCATTCTCCCTCCTAACTCCCCTCCCTCACGCCACACCTTCCCCTCCCCCTATTACCCCCCCTCCCTCTACCTTTTATTTTGACATCTAGCCTCACCCACGGCTTCCCACGGATCTCCCATTCCCCTAACCCCCACTCTCCTTACCATCCCTCTCCTTTATCTTCTCCTTTTTCACTCCCTCACACCCACCCTAGCCCTATCACTTCCACCCACGTGAGCTTATTATTGATCTCTTGTAAATAGCATTCGTATTTATCTGCTTTCCTTGTTATATTGGCTCTTATTGTAATGTTTTCGACCTAATGTATAGAGTACTGTACCTCCTCACACTTCTGTAAAGTGCTCTGATACCCCTGGGTCTAGCCAGCGCTATATAAAACCTTTAAAATAAGAATACGCTAAATCGAAATGCAGAGGCAAAATGGGATTTCCAGAAAAAGGTATGGAGAGAAGATGTTGCTTTGGGTGCATGAATGTATCCTCCAATGGTAGCTGAAAATAAGGAAGGAGAGAAGTGTAAGGAGAAAAAGAAACATACTGAAGAGTCAAAAACTCAAGTTCTCACATTAACAGAGGAGAATTTGGATGAAACAGATGATGAATTACTGAATGAGTTATTGCTCAATAGACCTCCACCCTATCATGAAGAACAAAATAGTTTGGGAAAGATCCGGTTGTGGGTATAACATCAGAAGCCCCACCTGCAAATTTAGATCCAGCCTATCAACATATTCTTTCGTCTGGAGATCAGACTCCAGAGAAAGCAGGATTTTCAAATGCCGTTATGACAAGTGGTCCAGATGCATTATCTGTTCCCGTAACTATAGGTCAAATTGTTCCCCTATATCAGACAGGACGAGGAGTTTCACAAGTTCTTGCAATAACGGTTCCAACTGGAACAATGGGAGAAACCCATTCCTCACAGGAGATGAGCAAGAAGGTGAGAAATCAGAAAACATCATCCTGACGAGAGAGAATCTTAACATGTGAGAGTGATGCGGACATGAGTGATAGAATTAATTCCACTATTGAAGGTGGAAAGGAACCATTAATAAGCATTACAGAGAGGAGTCTTGAAACACAAAGTAGAGGTCAACAAGTAATTATTGGAAAAGTTTTGCAAATGGGAAATCAGAAAATAAATCCTCAGTTGATGCAAAGAGCAGGAGAATTTAGTGGAGAGTTTCAGAGATCAGAGAAAAGTACATCGATAGGGAAATCACCGGACAAACATGATGATTGGATTAGGGACATAGCTTCTACTGACAGTGTAAAGGGAAATGTGGTTCAAGACATGAGTATAGATTTAGGAAAACTAAAGGTGGAACTAGAAGAAATTATATTGGGAACAATTAGTCCAGAGAGACAAGCGCAATATCGTGATGAGGAATTACTATTCATGTGCAAAGACATAACAAGAAAGGCTAAGAATACTCATGAGAAATTTGCTGAGGTAGCACAGAAATATGGAGTGGACATAGAGAAGTCCAAAGCATTACAGAAAACATATCGATTGAATTTTAGTGATAAAGATTTGGAGAGATTAAACCCTTCTGGAAAAAGACTGCAAATTAAAGAGTTATTAACCACATTGAAACGTGGGGAGAAATAGAAAGATGGGAAGGCAGATGGGCTAAAAAGAAAGAAAACACGATGATGATTCTGCCCTTATACCAGATGATGGAGAAAGAGAGGGGTGAGGCAGATGCAACAGCATATCCCATGAGAGAGGTACCAGAAGGAGGTTATATTCACGTTCCCTGGAATAGACAGGATATTTTGTCTTTTACAAATGATTTTCCAAAATTGAGAGAGAAGCCTGTTTAGTGGTATAAACAAGTGGAAAAATTTGTGATGGTTTCAAAGGTTTTGCTAAAAGATTTGGATACCTTGTTTGACATTGTGGCCCCAACAGATTTATGGATGGAATGTAAAATTGCTGTTGATTGGCCAGAGACAGAGCCTGCAAGAGAGTCGAAGATGGGTGCACCATCAGTGGAAGTGATGAGGAAGTATAATCAGGTTATTACTAATCTGACAGGAAAGATTTCGCCGAAAGAGACAGACTGGATAAAAATAGACAGGACTACTCAGGAGTTAAAGGAGACTTTTGCAAGCATTTAAGCAATACAGTGGAATTGAAAATGTGTCAGAAAAAGACATGGGACATTTTGTGTATCGGTTTGTGTACGGTTTGAGACCCGAGATAAGTGCTATGATACAACAACATTTAATTTGTTGGCAGAGTAAGCCCATAGATGAAATACTTTGTTATGCCAAATATTGTGGAGACAATATTGATTCGCGTCACAAGAAATTAAAGGAGAAATTGATTTTGGCACAGATGAAAGCAGCTATGAAAAGTTATGTGGGATTTGATTATGATTTTTCAGGTATGATGCAGGGAAATGGCCAGACTACTACTGGAATGAGAGGTGTGATGGTAAACCCTATGCAGATTTTGATGCCTCAAGGAAGAGAGAGAGTCAAATATAGAGATGTTGAAAAAGATCTATCCCTGTCACAGTTGTGGCAAGTTCTGGCACTGGAAGCTCGAGTGTAGGTCTAATTTGGCAAATCAGATGATTGGACAGACAGCTTCGACAGTTGCAAATGGAACAGTATCGCCGCAGGTGAATAACAATATGTTGAATCAGACGCTACCGAGATTGAGGGTTCAGAATCAAAATATGCCACAAGCTCCTCTGCCAAATTTGAATGGACAGGTACAGAGAAATAATACTAATATGGGTTTCCACACAAATGATCAAGTAAATTCTAATGTGCAAGTAGCATCACAGTATTTGTTGCAGGCGGATGACAGTGACTCAGATACATCCCAATGACGGTGCCGGAGATGGGATGAGGAATGCGTGCTTAGCACATCCTTGGAGGTAGATCAGAATGGTCCCTACATGGATGGCAAGGTAAATGGAACACCAATTTAATTCCTTGTAGATACTGGTGCTACCCGATACACTCTGAGAACTGTGGAGATTCCCAACCTAACCCTCTCGGGAGAAAGAATCCAAGTTGTAGGAGTATCGAATCAATTGATTTCAACCCCAGTGACAGAACCTGTGCAGGTACAGATTGGAACCTTTGAAGAGTTACACAAATTTGTGTGGTGTGTGATTCTAGTCCGGTAAATTTGTTAGGACGAGATTTATTGTGCAAAATGAACTGTTCTATCTATTGTACCCCAGGAGGAATAGAATTTCATACAAAAGATGAAGATGTGGTGTTTAAAATGTCCAGACAGAAAAGAAGTACAAAGATTTACCTCCTGTGTTACGAGATAGTTTTACCTGAAGTGTGGGATTTTTCAGGAAAGAATATTGGGTTGATGAAAGGAGTAGCTCCAATCTGAATCACAATGAAGCCAAATGCTGAGAATCCCAGAACTCCAGCATAAAACTTGAGCCCTGAAACCATTGCTGGAATAACCCCATAGATTGAGACTTTGAGCAAGGAATTTTGAGAGAGATTTTGGGCAACCCGTGTAATTTGCCTATCATGGGCATACGAAAATCAAATGGGAAATGTAGAATTGTTCAGGATTTGCGGAAAATTAATCAGATTGTGATACCCTGTTATCCAATCATACCAAATCCTGCTGTGATTTTATATCTGATTCCTTGTGAAGCGGAATGGTTTTCAGTGGTCAATTTGTGCCAAGCCTTCTTTTCCATTCCCTTGCATCTGGATAGCCAATATTTATTTGCATTCCGGTCCGGAAACCGTGTTTTGGCATGGTGCCTAGTTCCACAAGGGTATACAGAGAGTCCTTCAATCTTCAATCAAATATTGAAGAGGAATTAGGAACATCTAGAAATGCTGAACCACTCTGTGCTGGTGCAGTTCATAGATGATTTGTTAGTTGCAACAGGAACTAAAGAAGTTTGTGTGTCCGATACTCTTGCCTTATTGAATCATTTGGCAGTGAGTGGACATAAGGTGTCGCCAGAAAAACTCCAATCTTGCAAAAGAGAAGTTCTTTATTTGGGACACCACATTGAAAAAAGAGTCAGGAAAGTGTTGCAGGATCGAATCACTGCTATGTTGCAGATGAATCCGCCAAGCACTCAAAAGTAATTTCGCATTTTCTTGGGAATGGTTGGTTATTGCAGGCAGTGGATACCAAATTTTTCCCTGATAGCCAAGCCACTTCAGAGACTGACACAGAAAGACGTGCCTGATCCTGTTCCATGGGATGAGGAATGCATGCGCTCTTTTCTTGAACTGCGAGACAGTTTGTGTCAAGCTCCAGCATTGGGAATGCCCAACTTTAACAAGAGTTTTAAACTATTTTGCAGTGAGCGCGAAGGTTGTGCACTATCAGTTCTAACGCAAATGCATGGATCTGCTTGCCGACCTGTTGCATACTTTTCAGCTACTGTAGATCCTGTAACTGCTGCATTGCCTGGATGTTTAAAAGCTGTTGCTGCGACATATGTGAGTTTGGAACAGTGTGAAAATATTTTGATGGGACATCCTTTAAAAGTGTATGTGCCACATTCTGTTGAGATTTTGTTAACTCGAACACAGCATCTTATGAGTAGTCGGTTAACAAAATATGAACAAGTGATTTTGGGACCGGAAAATGTGACTGTAACGAGATGTACGAGTTTGAATCCAGCTACCTTGGTGCCATTACCAGGACATGAAGTTGTGACGGATGAAGCTGAGCATGATTGTCTTGACGTGACTGAATTGTGTACTAAACCGCGTTCTGACATTCAAGATACCCTGTTGCCCGAGTCAGATCATGTTTTATTTGTGGATGGATCATCCTTGAGAGATTCCAGAGGTACCTTGCGAGCTGCATATGCAATCTGTACTGTGGTGGGTGTAGTCCAAGCGTCGTGGTTGAAAGGGTGAACTGATTGCACTTACCAGGCCTTGCATCATTACCGAGCAAATGAGAGTAGCCATATTTACGGATAGTCAATATGGTTATGGGGTGGTGCATGATTTTGGGCAGTTGTGGTCTCAACGTGGGTTCATGACCTCTTCGGGTTCACCAATACGAAACGGAGAGTGCCTGAAAAACTTACTGATGCCACTACAGCTGCCGGCTCAGACTGCGGTGGTGAAGTGTTCCACCCACCAGACTGGTCACGATTATGTGACGGTTGGCAGATGAGACTGCTTGCTATTGCGCCCTAAATTCTTATGCATTTAATGGGGAATCTTTGAAGGAACAGTCTGATGACACAGAATGCAGATTGATGATTTCAGTCATGGAAACTTGCGAAGAGATCAAAGAGTTGCAAGATGCAGTACCCCAGGCAGAGAGAGAAGGGTGGATTAAAGCAGGATGTAATCGTAGACAGGAAGATGAGGTGTGGGTATACACGGATGGGAGACCTGTTTTACCAGATAGTCTGTTGTCACCAATGGCGAGAAATTGCCTGGGGGCTGCACATGTGGGAAGAGATGCTATGCTTCGTCTCTTTCGCCAGACCTGGTACAATCCACGATTTAGAGCCATTGCAGAAAGTTTGTGTCAGAGATGCGCGATATGTCAACAACAAAATGCAGGAAGAAAACCATTGGTCCATACAAGTCACATTGAGAAATCAGGAGGTCCTTTTACTCGCATGCAGTTAGATTTTATTGAAATGCCTCCTTGCAATGGATTAAAGTATGTCCTTGTGATTGTGTGTCTGTTCTCTTGTTGGGTGGAAGCTTGCACCACAAGACTCAATGATAGCCTAACAGTAGCTAAATTGCTTCTTAGAGAGTTGATCCCTAGATTTGGATTACCAGTCTTGTTGTAATCAGATAGAGGAACTCATTTTAATAATGAGATAATACTTTGCTGCATTGCAAATTGAACAAAAGCTGCATTGTGCCTATCGGCCAGAAGCATCTGATGTGGTTGAACAAGTGTATGGAACTCTAAAGTCCCGATTGGCAACAGTGTGTGCGTCCACATCCCTGAAATGGCCTGATGTACTACCTTTGGTGTTGATGAGTTTGCGAAGCATCCCAGACAGAAGAACTGGAATGTCCCCTCATGAGATACTTATGGGGAGGGCTATGAGGCAGTCTACAGTCCCAGCAAAACAGCTTGTGAATATTTCTGATGCCTTGGTTCTCGATTATTGTAAAGGATTGGCTGATGTGGTACATTCTGTGTCTCACCAGGCTGGAGAAGTCGCAACTACAGGTCAGCAAGAGCAGTGTCACGACTTGTGACTAGTAAAGAGGCACGTGCGAAAATCCCTTTTGGAACCTCGTTGGCGTGGGCCTTATCAAGTGATAATTGTAACCACAACTGCTGTAAAATGTGGTGGTCTACCTAATTGGGTGCATGCAGCCCAGACTCATCAAGTCCCATGTCCTCTTGAAAGTGCAGGGTCTGTAGTGGATGAACCAGTGGTAATAGAGAGACGTCCCATTCAGACTGGGCACAGAGTAGAGGGTGCGCCAGCTACTGGGCCTTGAAACACTGGTTCAGGTGAGAGTCAAGGAGAGTTGATCGCGGTTGGTAACGAGGGTCAAAGTAAAGGGGATCTAACTAAGCAAAATATTGACTCAAATGATGTGAGCAGTGTAACAGAAAAACAAGTGTGCAGAGGAGACCACTGGCCCAGATGATCTGAAAGATTGAGACACATATTGACTGTAGGGAGAACACCTTCTACGATGATTGAAGTCTCCAGTCAGTCTGAACAAAGTGATACAGACGGAGAAGAAACTGACTGCAGTACACAGAACAAAGAGAGCCAGAATGCCAAGTCAAAAATACGCAGCTCCAGAGTGGACGTAATTATCTGCTGCAAACGACTGGGAATAGGAATATTGCGCATTTTTGCTTCAAAGATTGCATCACACAAACACCTCCATGAAAGACCTGTTGTGAAAAGTGCTGGAGGAATAAAGGCCAAACGAGAGTGAAGGGATAAAAAGCAACGTGACGAAACACTGATAAAAGACTTGTTCTTAAAACCCAACAATACAAGCAGTTCATAAAAATAAATAAATAAAATGAGTGCCTCTAGATTCGAGATATAAGATCCAAATCAGTCCTCACAAAGATGTAAACGTATATGTGCTTGCTTTCTAACTGCTTTTGTATCAATCCTTGTCTTGTTATTGATAATACTAAATTTACCTCATCATGTTTATTCAACTACTAATTTACATGCGACTACAACCCTTAAAACGATAAAAACGCAAGAAGAGATGGTGATGACTAATGGTTTAACAAGTACTAACTTACACCATAATCAGTCTATTAACGATTTCTCACTAAACGTGTTTACTAAATTGTTGTATGAGTATGTTGACACAATGGATGTGAGAGATTATGTGTGCATGCCATTACCTACTTCTGTGTCTGAGGGGGTGACCCATCACCACCTACCCTTAACATATGGTATATCTTGTAGCGTACTAACCAGTTTGTTCTATTGTAAGGAACAGTTTCAATATTATTATTCTAATTATGATTTGATTTTATCTGAAGTTCCGGTTAAGAGAAACTTAAATGTAGTACCAGATGCTGAACTAATGGGGGAATTTTTTCATCCTACATCACCCATAGATACAGTATATGTGCATCAAAATAACTTAACTTGTTGTTTGCATAGTGTGGAAAAAGATTTTATAAATTCAGTAGATGATTGGTGGGAGGAGATAAAGAAAAAGCCTGAGTCACAAATGAAAATACCTCCATGGGCACATTAGGAAGGTGAATACAAAAAGGGGAAACATATGCTGCAATGACTCTGGATTGGCAACATAAAGGAAAGCTTTGCGTACTAAGATGCAAAACAGACCATAATAATAAATTCATTGGTTCCAGTGAATGTGAACATACCTTCCTACTCGTAGGAGGTTGGGGAAGATACTTAGCAGGATTAGACCCTGTATTTCCAGGAGTATATTTTGTTTGTGGGAAAAAGGCCTATTAGAAGTTACCAAAACAGTGGTATGGGAGTTGCTATATGGGAATAGTTTTTCCCAAAATGTATCATGTGAATGAAAACAGTGGAACCAATGAAAGAAAACCTACACGCTTAAGGAGAGGAATTGGTGCTGCTGAAATTATTGGGGATATTTTTGGAGCTATAATACCCTCAGTTGGGGTAATATTACATTCACACAAAATTCAACAACTTTCAACAGTAGTAGATCGGTTGTCAACTGATACTGCTGGTGGATTTTTGGCTAGTGATACGGAAATGGTTGCTATCAGATCTATGGTTTTACAAAATTGACTTGCTTTAGATGTGCTCTTAGCCAAAGAAGGCGGAGTCCGTCGTATGCTGAAAGTTCAACAATGCTGCACTTATATCCCTGATAAAAGTAAAGATTTGAGTGGATATATCAGCAACATTACTAACTTAGGTAAAGAACTAACTGAACTAAAAAAACAGATGGAGCTTGGGAGAAAATTGCAAAGGGATTTATATCTGTTTGAAATTGGTTTGCAGCACTGGGAGGAAGTCTAGTGGGAAAAATACTGACATCATTAATAACAATTGCTATTGGCTTATTAATTACAGTACTAATATATCGTTATTGTAAACAAAGGAATTGAAGAAGAAATTAGAGGTAGAAAAGAAATAGAGCAGAAATTGAACTAGAAGATAGACAGTGCAAATTCTATGGTGATATGAAAAATCTGGAACAGGCTAGATCGAAACAAATGAAGTCAACTGCATATTAAATGTGACATCAGAATATGATCAGATGATAAGATGAGATTGTGTGATGGCATGATTTGCCATCAAAGGGGGAATTGATGGAGCGTAAGTGTTAATAACGGTTGCCTCTATCAATTCTCTCTATTAAAGATATTTACAACAATTATTTTTGATGAAAACATGCTAACTGGCTAAGTCAAAAAACGTGACATCTCATACTGAAAAGCAAAACAATGCAGAGTGTTTAAAATTGTAAATACGAAAACGTAAAAAAAGAGAAACAATGATAAATACACATGCATGTATTTATGTGATATGAAAATAAACAATAGCTAACAGAGAGTGATGAGACGATAATATTCCAATATGCATCAAAAGGTGAAATAAATGTCTGCCCAATGAATCTTCTGAAATGCCAAAATGCTTATTTAGTAATAATCAATATTATGCAAACTTGCAGCTTTCTGTAACGTTCATGTGGAAACGTGTATTTCAGAGTGACAAGCTACAATTCTGCTTTGAAAACGATAACGTATAAAACATGGTGTTTTTAAGATTTTTAGTAGTACCTAAAATTGACGTATAGTATTAAAAGAATAATAATAATTGAATTAATCAAGAGATGTCGAAATGCATTTATTAATCTGTGCTTTCTATTAATAATAACACAACAATGATTCAGCTAAAATTTCATGTAGGTCTCAAATGCTATTCTTTCTTGCCCAAGTGTAAAATCATACGAAGAGGTCACTTTACCCACTCTGAGAACTTTCCATGAAGTTTCCTTTTGTATTGGTTAACAATAGATTCACTTCAAGTTAGGCAACACTGGTGACAGAAATGTAGCAATATTATTGCAAACCCAGGAAAAGCGCTTAGGAACAGAAAGACTGTGAGCAAAGTGAAGTTACACTTACTTCCTTGGACGGGACGGAAATGTAAAACAAATTGAACTTAATAAAACTAATGAATTTGCAAAAGGATTACTTAATCTTCCGGATTTCTTGGTGATGTATTGATCACCCCATGAGCAGCCCACTGCGAGTGATCAATGAAAACCCTATGGACTGATGAAAAGGATACTTTGTGGATGTAAACCGTGAACTCTTGGAAGTAGAATTGCCCCATTGGAGGAGGAGTGGAGGCTGGCTGTCATTTTCCCTGCTTGGCATGCTGTCGGACTGACTCTTGCTTTCCCTTAATGCCAAACCTTGAACTGAACTTTCCTGAACTGCAATTCTGATACCTGCACTTTGCTGGCTGGTAAAGTTGAGCAGGAATTAATCTTTCGGCTGAAGGGTTAACGGACTCCTTCAGTGGCCCGCAGTGCTACAGTTCTGACTTGGCCAGATCTATTGGGAAGATGGGCTAAATCTCTCAGTCTTACTTTGGTTTGTATGAATTGATAAACTGAATCACAAATTGTCTTTTTTTTCACCCTCACTCAATTGTCCTTAGACAAGCAGCAAATGTTTATTATTTCCTGTAATGAATAGAGAGGCTACTTGTACTAATTTCTTATTATTAAATCTGATTTTAAATGAGATTTCACGATCTGTCCATTCAAAAGAGGCTTTAGATAAATGCTTTACATGAGTTATCTTTATCGTTTTTGTCTCATTCTTTTAGTAATTTTTCTGGTTTCAAGGTTTGTGTTTCAGTGTCTAAGAAAGGTAATGAATTAGACGTGTTTGGCAGTTCTTTATTCCTAGGTCATCATAAGGAACTGCTTCACGTTCTCCGAATATTCTAGTCCCCGTTAGCTCAACATAAAGATCCATTGGAGAACCGTGATCTATGGTAGTGAGTAGGTCGATAAAATGTTTTATTCATATGGGCCCAGTGATTGAAATTGTGTGGTTGTGAAAACAGAAAATTATATGAGCTTTCCCCTGCAACTCAGTCATGACCTGAGGAAGGCACAATAAACTAATTGACAAGTTTGACAGATCCCTTGAAGGCCGTCTTTGGTAAGCAAGCTTTGCAATGTACTCCACATAACTCCAACACCATTCCTTCTCCAATACGTTTTTGCCACATTTACCACAAGGCATCCTAAACCATCAACAAGGTAAGCTGACCCGACTCTCGCTGCATTATGCTGCTTTCTGTACCATTGAACATCTGAAGTTGCAGCCGATATCTCATACATCTTCACCATCTGTGTTCATACCCTAAATTATCAGACAGTTTAAAACTAGGAACTCAAGTGAGTATGTTTTGTTGCAGCCAGCTGTGTTCATCCAATGTCCTCCTTGATCCTGCTGAGTGACTGTGAAGCTATGATAGACTTACAATGGGGTCCCATTAGTCTTGCTTTATACCTGTTGGACTACATTTAGGGCCGCAGGAATTATTCGATTGTGCGGCTGCAGCGATTTATGCATAATTATACATTTGCCGCATTTGCCACATAATCCACCATCTGCTGCATAATGTGCAGATTTTAACAAAAAAATTGTTTCTAGTTTAAACGGTTCAAAAGTTAATAAAAAAGCAGCAACCCATGTCGCCGGGAAGTGGAAGGCCCTTTGCAAAGGTTGACTTATCATCTTTCTGTACCTATTGCTGTGCTTGGGTGTTAAACCTACTAATGAGTTGCAACTAATGCGCAGACAGTGTTATGTTTAAAAATGACAAAATAGGGGGCGTGGCTACGTCACGGAGCGTGATGGCCGCGTTGTAAGGGAGCTCCGCTGATACTTTGCTTTTCCTCAACAATCCGCTAAGCTTATCCGAGTCCCGTGTGTTGGGGGTGCATCGGAGGTCTTCAGGAAGCCCACGGAGGCAAAATCCGGCATCGGCAGCTCCCCCGAAGCGCAGCAACAGTCGAGTTGCCATTGGGCCTGAGAGAGAACTGCGGCCGGGACCTGCCGTGAAGGAGGGGGCGTGGCAGCGAACTGACGCCCGTTCTTGACCGATGCAAGGCTGAGGCTGGTGGCCTATGCTAGCGGACCGGCTCGGCATCAACAAAACGGCACTTGGGGGCCTGGCACAAATAGCACCTCGGCGCGGGAAGCAGGGCGCTGCCTCCAGCTGTGGGTGGCACCATCGGCCCGCTCCAAACCCGGGGATGTCCGGTGGGAGGTGAGACCAGCTGACTGCAGGGAGCTCCAGGCCCCGCCGTGGACACTCCGGGGGTCGCCCGCACGCCGCGCTGGGGTGCGGCGCCCTGAGCCCAGGGGGCTACCGCGACGCCCCTCTCCTGGGCCAACCAACGACGGTAGGTGCGGCAACCATCGGGGGGACTGCACCATCACGGACCCGGTGTCGCATCAACAGTGGGGGCAGCTGAACCGGGCAGTGGCCCTAAAGAAAGGGATCCTTGAAGTCTGGGAGCCTGTCCTGGGACCGCCCCGAGAGTCCTTCCCCTGTGGCAGCGGTCAGCGGGGCCTCAGTGGTCGTGACGTGCCTGAGCACCACTATCGTATACTCTTGGGCCCAGTTGCATAGCGCAGTTCTCACAAACTCGATCGGCAATCTGGGAGTGGAGCCTGACCGCCAGCTGCGACACTGAGAGCAGGCCAATCGTTGGCAACGTCGACAGTGCAGGCGATAGCATTGACGCACCTGGCAGCTCCCTGGCCCAGAGTTGCATGACCCTTTGAGACTTGTGGGACACAATCCTGATTCCTATTCTGCCCACTACTGTCTAGTACCCTAAGCAAACGACCTGTCTACACTGCTACTCTGCTGGGCTGCTGGTAGGGCTTGGGGACCTTGCGAAATGTGAGTGACGACCTCGGTGGGTGCAGTGAGAGTGACTCTCGCGTGGGGCACCGTCCAGATCCCAGCGGAGCTGGTGAGGGCACTTGGGACTCGCTGCATCGTGCCTTTTGACCCCTGAGGCGGTGCCCTGGTCCTGTGATTCCACCGCCAGGGACAGGTGACTTAGAGAGCGGACAAGTCAGAGGCAAAGAAACCGCAGCCATGTCGGGCCCCAAGGGCTCGAGGGTGACCCAACAGACGCGGCTGGACAAATTCACCCTGCCGAAGCCCACGGTCACTGAGTCCCACCCTAGGAGCAACGTGGCAGCAGGGCCTGAGACTGAACACCCCGAATTGACCTTACAGGACGTAATGGAGGCTATCTCGGGGGTCCGTGCATCTCTTGAACAGCGAATGGACACAATCTCCACTGATGTAACTCTTATCAGAGCAGATATGTCAAAAATCAGCGAAAAAGTAAAACAAATGGAGATTGTCACCTCCAGTCTCTAGGGAGACACCTCGCAATTGCAGCACGACGTCAAGGAACTCCAAGATTTTCAGAAATACGCCGGAGATAAACTCGACTACTACGAAGGTCGCTCCCAGAGAAACAACATCCGCATAATTGGGGTACCCGAGAAGGCGGAGGGGCCGGTGGTGGACCTGTTCGTAGAGGACCAGGTCCTTAACCACTTGCAACCCAAGGGCCTCTCCAAGTTCTTTGTGGTGGAAAGGGCACAGAGTACCGGGTGGTCGACCGCGTGCACCTCCGCGCCCCATACTGGCCAGATTGCTCAACTTTAGAGACAGAGACGTCATACTCCAAACTGCCAGGGTGGCTCCACCTCTCCGCTATCAGAACGCAGAGGTTTCTCTTTTTCCAGACTTCACCCTGCAAGTGCAAAAACAACAGAGGTCATTCCGCGAGGTGACAAGGGAGTTACGTGACAAAGGGGTGAAGTATGCCATGCTTTTCCCCGCCAGGTTGAGAGTGGAGGCAGAGGGTAAGGCATGGTTTTTTGAACATCCTGAGGAGGCTGCGGACTGGCTGGAGGGCTGGAGAGGTGCGAAGGAACATAATGCCAGATGAGTGACGTCCAGGACTAAGTCTCTCGCCCGTCTAATTCTGGGATGAGGGAGTCTCTTGATGGGCCTACCAAGTCTAACTGTATGCATGCCGTGGATGGGGGGGGTGTATGGGGAGGATGTTTTTCTCATACCGGCACTAAACCGCGGCACATATTATCCGTCTGTGTCCTATTTCTGATGTGCTACCCTTCACCGGGAGAATATGGATAACTGATTACAAGGGGATCAAAGTGGCGGAACCTTTACCCCACAGTTTACTTCTTTTAGTTAAATGTATGGGCGACAGGCACTCTGCATAGTTTGTTTGCTGGGCAGTTTGAGGCCCAGAGTGCAGGGAAGCAGGGAGGGGGGAATTGGGTTGGGGGGGGTGTTGTTGGTTTTTCGACGTTCAGAGATGAAGGCATTGAATCTTCGTAGACAGGGGGGGGGAACTACTGGTCCACAGATATGCAGATGCCCACACACTGGGATAAAGGCCTTAGGCTGCTGAGCTGGAATGTCAATGGTCTGGGGATAAAGTGAAGCGTTGTATTGTCTTGCAGCACATTAAAAGGCATCCCCCGTACATAGTGTTCCTCCAGGAGTCACACCTTGTGGGTAACTCCTGCCAGGCCATGAACAGGTGGGGGTACAAACTGATGGCGCACTCGGGTTTCACTTCGGGTTCCAGGGGGGTGGGCATCATGCTCAAAAAGTCTTTTCCACTCTCAATACAGCACACATGGACGGATGAACTGGGCAGATATGCAGCTATCTCCGGGCAGTGGGAGAGCAGAACAATAACACTGATGACAGTATATGTCTCACCAGGCCTACAAGGCCGTACTTACAAAGACTTGGGGGCCATAATGTTGTCGTTCCCAGAGGGTCACCTCATAGCAGGTGGGGATTTCAACTCAGTAATATCGGACACGGCAGATCGCCATCCTCCACGTGACATCGGACCCTCGCAAAGATGGCTCCCAGATTTTATTGACGCGATGGACCCGACGGATGTATGGAGGTCGTTTCACCCCACTAATCACCAATACACTTTCCACTCAGGGGCGCACAACAGTCTCTCCCGTATCGACTACCTTCTTGTACCGGCGTCCCAGATTAGTTGCGTTTGGGAGGTGCGACATTTAGCGAGGGGTATATCAGATCACTCCCCCATCTGGGTTGAATTAGTCTGGAATGAAAAAAGGGTGGGTAAAATTGCGCCAATTAACCCCTGGTATTTGCGCAATCAGACGGTCAGAGGGGCTCTCCTTCAGGTCACGGATCGCTACTTCTTGGAGAATACAGACTCGGTCACATCGCACCAGACTCTCTGGGAGGCCTTTAAGACTGTATTGAGGGGTCAGGCTCTCTCGCTTATAGCAGGTGTCCGGAAGGAAAAGGCGAAGGACCTGGTCCAAGTGGAAACAGATATCCTCCGGCTGGAGGAAGAGTGGGAAAGACAGGCCACAGGGGATACGCAGCATGAACTCAAGCAGAAGAGGGAGGAATACAGGGCCATTGTCACAGATATGGCCAAAACACTAGGCAGAGAAAAGGATGGCAGGCTCTATGACTAAAGCCGGTAAACTCCTTGCCTGGCTTGATAGGAGAGACTTGGCAAGCCGCTTTGTTCCAGAACTTGTAGACGTACAGAGGGGGGGGGGGGCGGGGAGTCATAACAGACCCACAGGCGATTGCTAATGAGTTCGCCGACCATTACCACCGAGTATACCGAACAAGCACTGATTTGTCGGAAGAGGATTCGGGGATACTGCTTGCGGATATACAACTTCCTGCCTTGTCGACCGAGGAACGGGAGTCCTTAGATAGCGCTTTCACGAATGACGAGATCGCGGAGGCGATAAGAAACCTCCAGTCCGGTAAGGCCTTAGGCCCAAATGGCTTGCCGATAGAACTGTACAAGCTAAAACCTGACTCCATTGCCCCACACCTGCGAGCAATGTTTGCAGAGAGTTAGGAGAACGGGAGGCTTCCCTATGACCAGCGGGTAGCTACCCTAGTGACAATCTATAAGGAGGATAAACCCAGGGACAGGTGCTCGTCGTACAGACCTATCTCCCTGCTAAATGCAGAACCCAAGATCTTGGCCAAACTGTTGGCGGCTCGCTTAACCCCAGTTCTCTGTAAGCTGGTACACCCTGATCAATCGGGCTTTATGCCTCATCGCAATACAGCCCTAAACTTGCGGCGGCTCCATGGCGTGCTGGGCAGGATCGACACGATTCAGGAAGCGGCGGTGGTGTCACTTGATGCCACAATGGCATTTGATACCATCGAATGGGCTTATCTCTTCGCAGTCCTGAAAAAGCTAGGTTTTGGACCCGAATTTATAGGGTGGGTGCGGCTGTTGTATGGCGAGCCCCTGGCGCAGGTAGTGGTCAACAACAAGAAGTCGGAGGTGTTTGAGTTGAGCCGTGGGACACATCAGGGCTGCCCCACTATTATTTGCGCTCTCCCTCGAGCCACTAGCAGCATGGATCCGTAAGGATCCGACAATCTGGGGCCTCAAGTGGGCGGACACATGGGAAGACCGTATCTCCTTATATGCGGACGACATTCTCCTATATCTCGCCTCCCCGAAGGCCTCACTCCATAGAGTCATTAATATATTTACAATTTTCGGGAAGAACTCTGGTTACAGGATCAACTGGACCAAGTCGGTAATTTATCTCCTCAGCGGTGATCCCCCACCCCCACCAAAGAACTGTCCAATCCAGGTGGCCCGAGACGGCTTCCAGTACCTGGGTGTTTTTATCTCAGCAGAACCAAAGACACGGCATGAGTGGAATCTGCTCCCCCCCCCTCCAGAGATTGAAACGGGACGTCGCACATTGGAGGACGCTCCCGCTATCTCTGCTGGGACAAGCAGCGCTTTTTAAAATGATGGCTCTGCCCCGTTTCCTGTATGCACTACGGAACCACCGGGACCCAGTCCCAGCGCGATATTTTAAAGACATTGAAAGCCTCCAACAAGAACTGCTCTGGGAGGGCAGGCCACACATAGCCTTACAAAAGCTGGTACTGTCATGGTATGATGGGGGATAGTTCTCCCAGACATAAAAAAATATTACTGGGCTGCTCACCTGGCCGCAATCAATCACTGCACATATCGGTGCGGGGATGACCCAGGGTATAGGATGGACAAATGGCAACTTCCCGGGGTAATTTTAATAGGGCCATCTACTCCCATGCTAAAAAGTTCCCACTCACTGGGCCTACCCGACACGCAGTACAAGTCTGGAGGGCAGTGAACAATAGTCTGGGGTGGGACCGGAGGCTCACGCGGGCCACTCCATTGTGGGATGCTGAGCAACTGGGAACTCTGCGGACCTCGATAGGGTTTGAAAATTGGGATCCGATTGGGATCTCAAGGATTGGAGATCTGTGGCAGAAGGGGGAGATGGTGTCATTTGCCGCTCTGCGAAAAGAATAGGACTTAGCCGATTCAGAATACTTCCGGTATTTACAGGTGCGGCATGCACTAATATCGAATTTGCCCAAGGGGGAATCTCCCCCAGAGTCGTCGCCGCTGGAAGACAGGTTGTTGGATGGCTACATGCCCACAAAAGCGATCTCCCTCACATACAAAAAACTAATAAATAACACTTCCGATCCTCTCGTTCTGACCAGAGGGCGGTGGGGGAGAGAGACGGATTAGAGCTTGATGAGGAGGAGTGGCAGGAGGCAGTGGCATCCCCGAGAGAATTCGCAATCTCTTCCAGACTCTGCCTGGTTGTAGGACAAGATTCTACATAGGGTCTATGTGTCGGGGGCCAGGCTCGCTAGCATGGGAAGAGTGTTTGATTGGATGTGCAGGAGGCAATGTCGTCAGGAGGGTACTTTCATGCATATAATATGGGAATGTGCAACTATCCAGAGTTACTGGAAGGGGATACACGAGTGTATAAATGAGGTGCTCGAGGTGAGACTCCGGCCTGAAGCCAAACGATGTCTGTTAAATGTCTGGGAGCCTACTGGTTTGAATAGCAGTGGGAAAACTTGGGTCACATTGGGCCTGATGGTGGCTAAGAGAAAGAGAAAACATTGCCCGATTGTGGGGTTCTGGAGTGTCGCCTACATTGACTACCTGGAAAGCGGACATGGATTGGTGCATGCTTAGAGAAAAGACAGTGTATGTTGCACGGGGATGCCCAAAAAGTGGTCCGCAATTTGGGACAAATGGAATGTGTACAGAGGGAATATTTGTGTCCCACCTACTGTCCCTCCCCTGGAAGAACCTTTCACACCTTGAGTTCCTACTTTCCCAGTCCTATCGTTGTGGTTCATCATTGGAATGATATCTATGTATGTCTGAGATATTGTCTATCCATCTGTAACAAGAAATGCTGTTTTTCTCTGTATAATAAAGTTATAAAAAAGAAAAATGACAAAATAATGAAGTAATAGTATCCCACAATGTGCAGCATAATGCCACATAATTTGCCATTTCTTGGAGCATAATTTACTCAGCTCTGCAGCATAATTTGGCCCTCCCCTGCTGCATAATTCCAGTGGCCTTGACTATATTGCGCCAAACACACAAAAGATAATGGGAGGAATGGTTGCAAATAGTCTGGCAATCACTCTGGATAGCATTCCAACCAATCTTTTTCACACCCCCTGTGCCACTCTAAACAGAGGCCCACCTAATGCAAACCAGTACTGACCCTGAACCCCAGGGAAATATTCCATGTCGAACTGACAGGAGAGCACCCTCCAAAAGGGACTCTTCAGTGGGATATGGACTGGATACTATGACACAGTGAGGAGGGGATCCATTTCTGGGCATACACTTGGCCACTTAGAGTGTTACATCAAACATACAAATGATGATACTAGGAATGGTTGCAAATAGTCTAAACCACTGCCAATTGCTCTGGATTGCATTCACCAATAATTTTTTTTTCATTGTGCCACTCTAATGGCCGACCTTATGCACATCAGTACTGACCCTGAGCCTCATGGGAACAGTCAGTCCCGCAGTGCCAGGCATATATTACCTCTCATTCATTTCCAGGGGAGATGTAACGTCAATGCGGACACATTTGAAGACAGCCGGGAGGGCTTTCATTTAGACATACATACACCTATCCCTTACTGGTGTGAACATTTTAGGTGATCTTGCTAAGAAAGGTAGATGCTTATAGAAGCAAGGGCAACCCAATACGCCTTAAAGGAACCCTCCCGAAGTTATCACACAGTAAGAAAAATGTATCCCTATTAGTGGGGATTAAATTCCTGGGTTCCAGCTTGTCAATCCACAGTGCTGTCTATTAAGTAATGAGAGGGAACCTAATCTGTTTGCTGAAAGTGTTGACAAGGTTTTAACCAAATGGTTAGCTATAAGGTCATCATTAGGGCAAAAACAGTGGGAGGGCACCAGAATAATTTTAGGAAACAAAACAATAAAGGGATATTCAGTAAGTTAAGGAAAAATAATTGGAGAGTGATATTAAGAGCTAGCTAATTTCATACTCACTGTCCAGTACACAGGAGGGAATCACTGGGATAAACTATGGTGCAATTGGCAGTTAGAATTAGGATAAAATATGCCCGTCTTCAGTTTTCCCATCTAACAAAATGTCTGTAAATTTGTTTAGCTTGGCCCACCTCACACAGGACAAAACAGGCTGGTGTTAGCAATGCTTGAGGTTCAGAAATTGGAGAGCAGATCTAAAGCCTTTTAAGGTGATAGAGGCCATGAATTCAGCTCGGAGGGCTTTCCAGTGTAGGAGGGTAAGTAGCTGCAGTGAGCATAAATAGGATATGGCATATGGGATTTTGGACATAGGAGATTAAGAGGTGAAGGCTAGCAGTGTGAATATTTAAGTAGGAGAACATCTGCAGATAGAATTAGAAAGATATATTGGAGATAAGGCATGCACCACCTTGAACATCAAAGTGAGGAGGTTAACTCTGTTCTTTTGCTGGCAGACAGCAAGTCTGCCCATCATCAATATTGGTAAGGGCATTAAAGACAAGGAAGATTGTCAAATATCCAAATTGATCACTGTGCCAAAGGGGGACAATTAATTCATCGGAGATCCATGGCAGGATGTTGCTGTAGCTCAGGTTTCCCAACCAGTTGAGCCGATCAGTGATTTGGCATTGTGAAGTGAGAGGGAATACTCTTCTAGTCGGATCGCTGTGGTGCATCTTTGAGTCAAGGACCAGTTCAAAACTTCTGGTTGAGCATGAGGGGGTAGGATTTTCTGGAGGAATGGAAATATTTAATGGCTCAAAAAGAGGACTTCAATCTGCTATGAATTAAGGAGAAAATGGTGTGCCAACCAATAGGGGATGGCAGTTGGGCTGAAGGCTGTAGAGTGGAGTTGGGGAGCGAATGATGGAAAGGAAAAGATCTTGGAAGTGAATATATCATAAGCTAAAGAAAGAGGTGATCAGACTTAGGGAGCGCAATAGGGTGATGTCAGATGGTAGAGGGCCCAGAACAGAGGCTTGTTGGATGACCACAGAGAGATAAGAGGGAAACGTTGAGCTGATCATCAGGAGACTGAAGAGCACAGCACAGAGAGGTATGGAGAGAACAATTCCACACCTCACACAATGCCAATTAATGAGAGAGGGTTAAGTTTATAATACAATAGGTGGCAAGAAACACAGCAGAAAGGTTGCAGAGGATAATAGAGGAGAAAATTGTGATTAGCAGGGCCAAGCACTAAATACTTATGAAAGGGTCGTCTTGGACGACTGGAGAGCACACATGCCAGATTGGAGGACGTCATGTAAGCTGAGTGGGGCTAGGTAACAAAACCAACCATTCAAGTTTTTGATTAAGGTTTTATGGACATAGGAGGATATTTAGAGGGAGAAGTCTGTCATTGTTTTTTTTAATAAGTTGCACTGCCACACCACATTGTAGCACTGTGGAACGACCCCTGTGCCTCAAAGGAGGTAAGCTAACAATTGACAAATGGGGAGCAAAAGTGATCAAAAAGGGCACAGGAACAGTGAAAATTGTTTTAGACTGGGAAGTTTTTCACTCTAAGGTGTATTGGGGAGTGAGGTGAAGGTAGCACAGTGAACCCAGCAATGATGGTATGAAGGAGAGTACAAAAGGGAAGAGGGACTGCAAGGAGTATATTAGAAGCCTAATTCGGTTTACCTTGACAGAGAAGTAGATAGCAAAGACACTGAGCTTTTGTCTATCAGGTTAGCTGATATACAAGTGATCCAAAAGTGACTTACAAGAGAGTAATTCATATGTAATGGTTGTGTTTCGTGCACGTTAATCAGCTCGATTCAAGTTTGAAAAGATTGTGTTTTCCATCAAGTGCACCTGTGATGTTGTATTTGTTTTTGCATTGTAGAATTTATATACCACTTTCCTACCTACCTCTTGCCAAGGCCCTCAAGTTCTTTCTCGAACAGTATGGTGAGCGATGACTACATCTTTAGTAATATGGTTGTTGGTAGTAGTCAGATCTATTATCTTCCAGTGTTGGTGTCATGTGTATGGCCCGGAGAGTATAAAGTTGTCTGGTGCATGTTTGTGTTATCAAGTGGCAGGGGGTGTGAGATTCCCTTTATCTGCAAATGCAGGTGTGCATATTAGTCATAACCCAGCAGATAGTAGATGATGTTCAAGAAACCCAGCAGATAGCAGGTGATGTTCAAGAATTAGGATGTGGAACTGCCAAGGTGAATGCATGCATCGGACAGAGGAAGTCAAAGGCAGAAAAATAAGTGCCATTTAATACTTCAAATGCATTGGGAGCTAGCATGGTAACTGAATCTGATCAAGGTATATTGAGATATAATCAAGGTGAACCTTCCTTTTTGTGGTGGGTGATGCATCTGAGAGTGGTGGATTTGAGTGGGGCAGGTCAAGTGAGAAGTGAATATGGAAATGGTATGAGGGAGGCCAGTTAGATAATACACTGGGAGTGACTGAGTCAATTACAGAGAAGTTAGAGATCGAGTGGATTGCTTACAAATGGTGAGAGTGTTGTAGAGAGGGATCAGACAGATGATGATTGAAGAGGTTTTTTTAGGTATGATTCATGATGTTCAGGTTCTTATCCCCGATGATGAAAAGGGAGGAGGTAATCATTTGGTCAAGGACAGCCTTTTAATAATTAAAAATGATTTGATATTAGCAGCACTATGACAGCTTATTATAATAATTAAACATTATTTGATATTAGCAGCACTATGACAGTTTATTACATTGCTAGTTATGAAGGGTGTTGTGACTGTGATTGAAAGGTAGTCCACTGATGATGGAAAGGGATTTTAAGGCTTTGATGTGTTTTTTGCCCTCAGGAATTTACTTAGTAAACTTCCTCTAGGTCGAAATGGGTAGGGCGAATGGCAGAATGGGGCAACAATGGGCTCAATCCATGAGTTCAGTGGATGCCAGTAAAGTGAAGAATGTGTAGTTAAGAGGTGAATGATGATAAAGGTTGCTTATAGGAAATTAGCCTGTCTTCCAAAGACAGAGCGAGTTGGTGTAGGTAGAGTTCAAAAGATTGCCTTTGAACATTGCTTCAAGGGGGGTAAAGTGAGCCTAATACAGGAAGATTTGTTCTGGGGGCGATTCAGAGTGTGAAATCGTTGATAGCTAGGAGAAGATGTGGAAGAAAGGGGTAGGGAGAAGTGTGAGTGACAGAGAATACCAGAGGCTTTCAGGAGAGATACCATACTCTTCGAGCCCAGTCCGGAGCCACAAGAATGACTTGGGCCCGGTCGCGCCTGATCTTCAGCAATCTGGGCAGAAGTGGTATAGGCGGAAAGGCGTACAACAGACCGCAACTCCACTTGCGACGAAAAGCATCGCCGAGCGAGTGCCGTCTTGGAAATTCCAACGCGCAGAACTGATGACATTGCGCGTTCTCTTCGGTGGCGAATAAATCTAACCAAGGCTATCCCCACTGCTGAAAGAGACCTTGCGCCACCTCCGAATGAAGACGTCATTCGTGATCGAGCATTCACCTGCGGCTGAGTTCGTCCGCCCTGGCGTTCAGAGAACCTGCCAGGTGTTGAACCACCAGGGACATGCTCTGATGTTCCAGCCATGTCCAGAGACGCAGAGCCTCCTGACAGAGGGTCCACGACCCCACCCCGCCTTGTTTGTTGCAGTACCACATGGCGGTGGTGTTGTCTGTGAACACCTGCACTACTCTCCCCTTGACAGAGGGAAGGAATGCCTTCAGTGCAAGCCTGATCGCCCGCAGCTCTAAAAGGTTGATATGGAGCCGGGACTCCGCCGGAGACCAGAGGCCTCTGATCTCCGCCTCTCCCATGTGGCCGCCCCATCCCAGGAGGGACGCATCCGTCACCACTGTGAACTCCGGTTGGGGAAGGGAGAGGGATCTGCCGTCGACCCAATGCTGGTTCGTGAGCCACCACTGCAATTGTTGTGCAGTGCCCTCTGAGATCTGGACGTGATCGGACAGGTTTCCCTGATGCTGCACCCACTGGAACTTCAGGTCCCACTGCAGAGCCCGCATATGCCACCTGGCATGATTGACCAGCAGGATGCAGGAGGCCATGAGGCCCACCAGCCTCAGAGTCACTCTGACCGACACCCGGGACAAGGGCTGAAAGATGGGAATCAAAGCCCGAATATCCCGGACTCGCCGTTCGGGAGGATAGACCCAAAAATGCGCCGTGTCCAGAACCGCTCCGATAAAGAGGAGCTTCTGGGAGGGAATCAGGTGCGACTTCGGCACATTGATGGAGAACCCCAGCAAGTGCAGGAGGTCGGCCCTAGTCTGGAGACGACTGTCTGGGGCGAGCCCACCTTCAACAACCAATCGTCGAGATAGGGGAAGACGGAGACCCCTGATCTGCGCAGATGAGCTGCGACCACCGCCATCACCTTGGTGAACACCCGAGGGGCGCTGGTAAGGCCAAAGGGGAGCACGGTAAACTGAAAGTGCTCGTGGCCTACCGTGAACTGCAGGTAACGCCGGTGGGCTGGCAGGACGGGGATCTGGAAATAGGCGTCCTGCAAGTCCAGCGCTACCATCCAGTCTTGTGGGTCGAGAGCAGACAAGACCTGAGCTAGAGTGAGCATCTTGAACTTCTCTTTGCGGAGGAAGCGATTGACGTTCCGGAGGTCCAAGATAGGACGCAGGCTTTTGTCCTTCTTGGGCATCACAAAGTAGTGGGAATAACAACCACGACCTGCTTCATGCGTCGGAACGCGCTCGATGGCCCCCTTGGCCAAGAGGGCCGCAACTTCCTGCTGAAGAAGCACCAAGTGATTCCCCGACATGCGGTGGTATTGAGGTGGCATGGCTGGGGGTAGTCTCGAAGGGGAGGGAGTAGCCCCTCCGGACTATCTCTAAAACCCACCTGTCCGAAGTGATGGTGCGCCAGTGGGGAGGTAATGGCGGAGCCTGCCGCCCACTGGCGTTTGATGGGCCTGAAAGTTTGGACTAGGAAGGTTTGGAGGCAGTGGTGGTCGGGGTGGTGGTGGACTGACCCGCCCGCTGGCCCCTTTGTCCGTCACGGCGGAACCCGCGTCCGCGGCCACGCCGGGTTGACTGCTGCGCCGGCCTGTGGCTCTGTTGCGAACGCTGCGGGGCGCCCCTTTCTGTGCCACGAAAGGAGCGAAATGCGGAAGGTGGAGGAGGGCGGACTGCCGAGAGTCCCAAGGACTTGGCGGTAGCCCGTGAGTCCTTAAACCTCTCCAACGCGCTGTCCGCTTTGTCGCCGAAGAGGCGACGGCCATCAAAGGGCATGTCCATAAGTGTGCTTTGGACATCCCCTGAAAATCCAGTGGTTCTCAACCAGGCATGACGGCGAACCGCCACCGTCGTTGCAATGGATCTGCCCAGTGAGTCGGCGGTGTCTAGACCACAACGGATCATGAACTTCGCTGCGTCTCTCCCCTCTGCAACAGCCTGGGCGAGAGCAGGCCGGGCCTCCTCCGGACACTGGGGCAGCACGTTCGCCACCGTATCCCACAGACAGTGGGAATAACGGCCCAAGTGGCATGCAGTGTTCACGGACCGCGGCAAAACCAAAGGGGATGATGGACGGAGTGTTGAACATTGCAAGCACTCACCCCCAGTCAACTGATCTGGGTTTAATCCATCATCATTCTTTAGCTCACTCCGCCACCCCAGTTCAGACATGGCCATATGCAAATCAGTCTGACCCTGTGCCTCATGGGAACAGTCCAGCCCGAACTGCCAAGCCATGTCTTCCCTGGACCGGAAACAAGCATCTTGGGTCAGGGTTTCTAGGGTAAAGCCCTTCACCATCCCCAGGAGTGTTGAGGTACCACGCGACAAGCTGTGCAATTAACTCAAGATTAAAAAAAGAACTAAAAAGTAGTCAGTCAAGGTTACGTTTATTTGACCATTGGTCTTAAAACAATATAAAACATATTCCTATACAAAGTTCTAAAAACATACTCAGTTCGGAAGAGGATTCGGGGATACTGCTTGCGGATATACAACTTCCTGCCTTGTCGACCGAGGAACGGGAGTCCTTAGATAGCGCTTTCACGAATGACGAGATCGCGGAGGCGATAAGAAACCTCCAGTCCGGTAAGGCCTTAGGCCCAAATGGCTTGCCGATAGAACTGTACAAGCTAAAACCTGACTCCATTGCCCCACACCTGCGAGCAATGTTTGCAGAGAGTTAGGAGAACGGGAGGCTTCCCTATGACCAGCGGGTAGCTACCCTAGTGACAATCTATAAGGAGGATAAACCCAGGGACAGGTGCTCGTCGTACAGACCTATCTCCCTGCTAAATGCAGAACCCAAGATCTTGGCCAAACTGTTGGCGGCTCGCTTAACCCCAGTTCTCTGTAAGCTGGTACACCCTGATCAATCGGGCTTTATGCCTCATCGCAATACAGCCCTAAACTTGCGGCGGCTCCATGGCGTGCTGGGCAGGATTGACACGATTCAGGAAGCGGCGGTGGTGTCACTTGATGCCACAATGGCATTTGACACCATCGAATGGGCTTATCTCTTCGCAGTCCTGAAAAAGCTAGGTTTTGGCCCCGAATTTATAGGGTGGGTGCGGCTGTTGTATGGCGAGCCCCTGGCGCAGGTAGTGGTCAACAACAAGAAGTCGGAGGTGTTTGAGTTGAGCCGTGGGACACGTCAGGGCTGTCCCCACTATTATTTGCGCTCTCCCTCGAGCCACTAGCAGCATGGATCCGTAAGGATCCGACAATCTGGGGCCTCAAGTGGGCGGACACATGGGAAGACCGTATCTCCTTATATGCGGACGACATTCTCCTATATCTCGCCTCCCCGAAGGCCTCACTCCATAGAGTCATTAATATATTTACAATTTTCGGGAAGAACTCTGGTTACAGGATCAACTGGACCAAGTCGGTAATTTATGTCCTCAGCGGTGATCCCCCACCCCCACCAAAGAACTGTCCAATCCAGGTGGCCCGAGACGGCTTCCAGTACCTGGGTGTTTTTATCTCAGCAGAACCAAAGACACGGCTGAGTGGAATCTGCTCCCCCCCCCTCCAGAGATTGAAACGGGACGTCGCACATTGGAGGACGCTCCCGCTATCTCTGCTGGGACAAGCAGCGCTTTTTAAAATGATGGCTCTGCCCAGTTTCCTGTATGCACTACGGAACCACCGGGACCCAGTCCCAGCGCGATATTTTAAAGACATTGAAAGCCTCCAACGAGAACTGCTCTGGGAGGGCAGGCCACACATAGCCTTACAAAAGCTGGTACTGTCATGGTATGATGGGGGGATAGTTCTCCCAGACATAAAAAAATATTACTGGGCTGCTCACCTGGCCGCAATCAATCACTGCACATATCGGTGCGGGGATGACCCAGGGTATAGGATGGACAAATGGCAACTTCCCGGGGGTAATTTTAATAGGGCCATCTACCCCCATGCTAAAAAGTTCCCACTCACTGGGCCTACCCGACACGCAGTACAAGTCTGGAGGGCAGTGAACAATAGTCTGGGGTGGGACCGGAGGCTCACGCGGGCCACTCCATTGTGGGACGCTGAGCAACTGGGAACTCTGCGGACCTCGATAGGGTTTGAAAATTGGGATCCGATTGGGATCTCAAGGATTGGAGATCTGTGGCAGAAGGGGGAGATGGTGTCATTTGCCGCTCTGCAAAAAGAATAGGACTTAGCCGATTCAGAATACTTCCGGTATTTACAGGTGCGGCATGCACTAATATCAAATTTGCCCAAGGGGGAATCTCCCCCAGAGTCGTCGCCGCTGGAAGACAGGTTGTTGGATGGCTACATGCCCACAAAAGCGATCTCCCTCACATACAAAAAACTAATAAATAACACTTCCGATCCTCTCGTTCTGACCTGAGGGCGGTGGGAGAGAGACGGATTAGAGCTTGACGAGGAGGAGTGGCAGGAGGCAGTGGCATCCCCGAGAGAATTCGCAATCTCTTCCAGACTCTGCCTGGTTCAGTTGAAGATTCTACATAGGGTCTATGTGTCGGGGGCCAGGCTCGCTAGCAAGGGAAGAGTGTTTGATTGGATGTGCAGGAGGCAATGTCGTCAGGAGGGTACTTTCATGCATATAATATGGGAATGTGCAACTATCCAGAGTTACTGGAAGGGGATACACGAGTGTATAAATGAGGTGCTCGAGGTGAGACTCCGGCCTGAAGCCATACGATGTCTGTTAAATGTCTGGGAGCCTACTGGTTTGAATAGCAGTGGGAAAACTTGGGTCACATTGGGCCTGATGGTGGCTAAGAGAAAGAGAAAACATTGCCAGATTGTGGGGTTCTGGAGTGTCGCCTACATTGACTACCTGGAAAGCGGACAAGGATTGGTGCATGCTTAGAGAAAAGACAGTGTATGTTGCACGGGGATGCCCAAAAAGTGGTCCGCAATTTGGGACAAATGGAATGTGTACAGAGGGAATATTTGTGTCCCACCTACTGTCCCTCCCCTGGAAGAACCTTTCACACCTTGAGTTCCTACTTTCCCAGTCCTATCGTTGTGGTTCATCATTGGAATGATATCTATGTATGTCTGAGATATTGTCTATCCATCTGTAACAAGAAATGCTGTTTTTCTCTGTATAATAAAGTTATAAAAAGAAAAATGACAAAATAATGAAGTAATAGTATCCCACAATGTGCAGCATAATGCCACATAATTTGCCATTTCTTGGAGCATAATTTACTCAGCTCTGCAGCATAATTTGGCCCTCCCTGCTGCATAATTCCAGTGGCCCTGACTATATTGCGCCAAACACACAAAAGATAATGGGAGGAATGGTTGCAAATAGTCTGGCAATCACTCTGGATAGCATTCCAACCAATCTTTTTCACACCCCCTGTGCCACTCTAAACAGAGGCCCACCTAATGCAAACCAGTACTGACCCTGAACCCCAGGGAAATATTCCATGTCGAACTGACAGGAGAGCACCCTCCAAAAGGGACTCTTCAGTGGGATATGGACTGGATACTATGACACAGTGAGGAGGGGATCCATTATGGGCATACACTTGGCCACTTAGAGTGTTACATCAAACATACAAATGATGATACTAGGAATGGTTGCAAATAGTCTAAACCACTGCCAATTGCTCTGGATTGCATTCACCAATAATTTTTTTTTCATTGTGCCACTCTAATGGCCGACCTTATGCACATCAGTACTGACCCTGAGCCTCATGGGAACAGTCAGTCCCGCAGTGCCAGGCATATATTACCTCTCATTCATTTCCAGGGGAGATGAAACGTCAATGCGGACACATTTGAAGACAGCCGGGAGGGCTTTCATTTAGACATACATACACCTATCCCTCACTGGTGTGACCATTTTAGGTGATCTTGCTAAGAAAGGTAGATGCTTATAGAAGCAAGGGCAACCCAATACGCCTTAAAGGAACCCTCCCGAAGTTATCACACAGTAAGAAAAATGTATCCCTATTAGTGGGGATTAAATTCCTGGGTTCCAGCTTGTCAATCCACAGTGCTGTCTATTAAGTAATGAGAGGGAACCTAATCTGTTTGCTGAAAGTGTTGACAAGGTTTTAACCAAATGGTTAGCTATAAGGTCATCATTAGGGCAAAAACAGTGGGAGGGCACCAGAATAATTTTAGGAAACAAAACAATAAAGGGATATTCAGTAAGTTAAGGAAAAATAATTGGAGAGTGATATTAAGAGCTAGCTAATTTCATACTCACTGTCCAGTACACAGGAGGGAATCACTGGGATAAACTATGGTGCAATTGGCAGTTAGAATTAGGATAAAATATGCCCGTCTTCAGTTTTCCCATCTAACAAAATGTCTGTAAATTTGTTTAGCTTGGCCCACCTCACACAGGACAAAACAGGCTGGTGTTAGCAATGCTTGAGGTTCAGAAATTGGAGAGCAGATCTAAAGCCTTTTAAGGTGATAGAGGCCATGAATTCAGCTCGGAGGGCTTTCCAGTGTAGGAGGGTAAGTAGCTGCAGTGAGCATAAATAGGATATGGCATATGGGATTTTGGACATAGGAGATTAAGAGGTGAAGGCTAGCAGTGTGAATATTTAAGTAGGAGAACATCTGCAGATAGAATTAGAAAGATATATTGGAGATAAGGCATGCACCACCTTGAACATCAAAGTGAGGAGGTTAACTCTGTTCTTTTGCTGGCAGACAGCAAGTCTGCCCATCATCAATATTGGTAAGGGCATTAAAGACAAGGAAGATTGTCAAATATCCAAATTGATCACTGTGCCAAAGGGGGACAATTAATTCATCGGAGATCCATGGCAGGATGTTGCTGTAGCTCAGGTTTCCCAACCAGTTGAGCCGATCAGTGATTTGGCATTGTGAAGTGAGAGGGAATACTCTTCTAGTCGGATCGCTGTGGTGCATCTTTGAGTCAAGGACCAGTTCAAAACTTCTGGTTGAGCATGAGGGGGTAGGATTTTCTGGAGGAATGGAAATATTTAATGGCTCAAAAAGAGGACTTCAATCTGCTATGAATTAAGGAGAAAATGGTGTGCCAACCAATAGGGGATGGCAGTTGGGCTGAAGGCTGTAGAGTGGAGTTGGGGAGCGAATGATGGAAAGGAAAAGATCTTGGAAGTGAATATATCATAAGCTAAAGGAAGAGGTGATCAGACTTAGGGAGCGCAATAGGGTGATGACAGATGGTAGAGGGCCCAGAACAGAGGCTTGTTGGATGACCACAGAGAGATAAGAGGGAAACGTTGAGCTGATCATCAGGAGACTGAAGAGCACAGCACAGAGAGGTATGGAGAGAACAATTCCACACCTCACACAATGCCAATTAATGAGAGAGGGTTAAGTTTATAATACAATAGGTGGCAAGAAACACAGCAGAAAGGTTGCAGAGGATAATAGAGGAGAAAATTGTGATTAGCAGGGCCAAGCACTAAATACTTATGAAAGGGTCGTCTTGGACGACTGGAGAGCACACATGCCAGATTGGAGGACGTCATGTAAGCTGAGTGGGGCTAGGTAACAAAACCAACCATTCAAGTTTTTGATTAAGGTTTTATGGACATAGGAGGATATTTAGAGGGAGAAGTCTGTCATTGTTTTTTTTAATAAGTTGCACTGCCACACCACATTGTAGCACTGTGGAACGACCCCTGTGCCTCAAAGGGGGGGGGGGGGGAGGAGGAGGAGGAGGAGGAGGAGGAGGAGGAGGAGGAGAGAGAGAGAGAGAGAGAGAGAGAGAGAGAGAGAGAGAGAGAAAATAAAAAATCTGATCTTGTATAATGTAATTTGGTGCTCATGTAAAGAGCTCTGATCCCTTTGGGGCAAGTTCACGCTGTATAAAACTGCAAAAAAAAAAAAAAATAATAATAATAAAATAAGGACCATTGGAGGTAAGCTAACAATTGACAAATGGGGAGCAAAAGTGATCAAAAAGGTCACAGGAACAGAGAAAATTGTTTTAGACTGGGAAGTTTTTCACTCTAAGGTGTATTGGGGAGTGAGGTGAAGGTAGCACAGTGAACCCAGCAATGATGGTATGAAGGAGAGTACAAAAGGGAAGAGGGACTGCAAGGAGTATATTAGAAGCCTAATTCGGTTTACCTTGACAGAGAAGTAGATAGCAAAGACACTGAGCTTTTGTCTATCAGGTTAGCTGATATACAAGTGATCCAAAAGTGACTTACAAGAGAGTAAACCATATGTAATGGTTGTGTTTCGTGCACGTTAATCAGCTCGATTCAAGTTTGAAAAGATTGTGTTTTCCATCAAGTGCACCTGTGATGTTGTATTTGTTTTTGCATTGTAGAATTTATATACCACTTTCCTACCTACCTCTTGCCAAGGCCCTCAAGTGCTTTCTCGAACAGTATGGTGAGCGATGACTACATCTTTAGTAATATGGTTGTTGGTAGTAGTCAGATCTATTATCTTCCAGTGTTGGTGTCATGTGTATGGCCCGGAGAGTATAAAGTTGTCTGGTGCATGTTTGTGTTATCAAGTGGCAGGGGGTGTGAGATTCCCCTTTATCTGCAAATGCAGGTGTGCATATTAGTTATAACCCAGCAGATAGTAGATGATGTTCAAGAAACCCAGCAGATAGCAGGTGATGTTCAAGAATTAGGATGTGGAACTGCCAAGGTGAATGCATGCATCGGACAGAGGAAGTCAAAGGCAGAAAAATAAGTGCCATTTAATACCTCAAATGCATTGGGAGCTAGCATGGTAACTGAATCTGATCAAGGTATATTGAGATATAATCAAGGTGAACCTTCCTTTTTGTGGTGGGTGATGCATCTGAGAGTGGTGGATTTGAGTGGGGCAGGTCAAGTGAGAAGTGAATATGGAAATGGTATGAGGGAGGCCAGTTAGATAATACACTGGGAGTGACTGAGTCAATTACAGAGAAGTTAGAGATCGAGTGGATTGCTTACAAATGGTGAGAGTGTTGTAGAGAGGGATCAGACAGATGATGATTGAAGAGGTTTTTTAGGTATGATTCATGATGTTCAGGTTCTTATCCCCGATGATGAAAATGGAGGAGGTAATCATTTGGTCAAGGACAGCCTTTTAATAATTAAAAATGATTTGATATTAGCAGCACTATGACAGCTTATTATAATAATTAAACATTATTTGATATTAGCAGCACTATGGCAGTTTATTACATTGCTAGTTATGAAGGGTGTTGTGACTGTGATTGAAAGGTAGTCCACTGATGATGGAAAGGGATTTTAAGGCTTTGATGTGTTTTTTGCCCTCAGGAATTTACTTAGTAAACTTCCTCTAGGTCGAAATGGGTAGGGCGAATGGCAGAATGGGGCAACAATGGGCTCAATCCATGAGTTCAGTGGATGCCAGTAAAGTGAAGAATGTGTAGTTAAGAGGTGAATGATGATAAAGGTTGCTTATAGGAAATTAGCCTGTCTTCCAAAGGCAGAGCGAGTTGGTGTAGGTAGAGTTCAAAAGATTAACTTTGAACATTGCTTCAAGGGGGGGGTAAAGTGAGCCTAATACAGGAAGATTTGTTCTGGGGGCGATTCAGAGTGTGAAATCGTTGATAGCTAGGAGAAGATGTGGAAGAAAGGGGTAGGGAGAAGTGTGAGTGACAGAGAATACCAGAGGCTTTCAGGCGAGAGAAGCAGAGAACAGTGAGATAGTAAGAGCAATCATTATTGGAAGCCTAGGGTTGGCTACAGAGAGAAACCAATCACTGAAATGGACGAAGGGTTACATAGCACTTAAAAGAGCATGCAGTCCAAGGATGCTGGGGCTACCAACTACTCAAATGAGGAATAGGGTCATATTTTTTTAATTTGTGCAGGTCTGTGCCTGGGCTCCATACTGGCTTTAAAAGAGATTGCTGTATTCTTGATGGCATGGATTGTGAAGTGGTAAGGCAATTTTAGATATTTTATGAAAGGACTGCTGATGCTGCATCCTCAGTGGTAAGTAAACACACATTTTGATTTCCAGAATGGAAATGCTACCATGGCGAAGGATTGGTACCAGTGACACCCAAGGCCTCTCCCAGGCTCTTTTACACCCCTGGGCAGGGATAGCCACTTGCTTTCCTCCTACTAGTTAACTTGAGCCAGGTTGTGCTAGGCCTGCGCAACACTTCCTACATTCACCCTACTGGAGTATTCATTGATGTGAAACTGATGGCCATTGCCATAACTAGATACAGGTTTGGAAATGAATCCCAGTGAAACTAACGGGAGCTCTGAACATTATGTCGATATTATCGAATCATGATTTTGTCTTTGAATTTTGGTACTTTCATTTGGTTTTCTATTGTAAATATTGGACTACGAATACCAAAAGACATGGACAAGATCAACTTCTCAAGATCAACTACTCACACCAGTCATGGTTCAAGCAGTTTCTGCATAAATATGTGCAAGCTGCTCATTTGAAAAATGTAATGTATTGACATTTCTGTAGCACTGTGGCAATCTAGTTGGGGACCAATAGTGCTTTTTCAATTGCGTTTTTCCAAATTATACAACATTGTGGCAAGTGTGGGTACGTAGGGTTAACATTCTTTACATGGGTGATTAGGGATGTCAGTGCCCTGTAGCTCCTGCCTGAATTGTTGCCTCTATAGCATTTGCTTCTTATTACAATTGCTTACTTCGAGGGGGTAGTAAACATTTGTTGAGTTTTTCTCCCTGTCCCGCTTCCTCAGCGCTACAGCAAACTCTTTCTTTGTCTTCTACTAGTCCTATGAAGGGGCATTATCTTCTTGCATATTATCGTCTTATCACATCAGCTGCAACATTCCCTTCCACTTGTTAATCTGTTGCCTCTCCTCTCTTGCTTTGTAATGTTTGTTCATAGCGCTGTCTTCTGCTGCCCCATCCATTTGAGCAATTCCATCTTCAAGGTTGCTACCTGTGGTGCCTGGCTGGATATCCACTGTCTGGGGCTGTCCCTCTTGGAAATATCAAGGTGAGATATATCAGCCTGCAGGTCAGTTTGGACTTGTAGGGACTTTTTACTAGTCTGAGTATCAACTCTTCATGTCTATGATCTTGTCTTTCTCTCCATTATCTGGTCCGTGTAGTCAAGCACTCCGTCCCAAAAAAGTCTAGAGTGGAGCAACGCCAGAACATATACATCAAGTTCTCTTGCATTGCATGGCATCTTGGGCTTTCGCTTGATACTGTCAGGAACATCTTCTGTAATGATCTGGTGTAAGATAGGGACTATGTAGTATATTGTACTGTTTAAGACTCAATTACTATTTCTAGACACTTGGCAGTGGGAGTAACTCATGCATATGTCCTTTCACTATCCTTTAGCTTTTTATCTCCCTATTAACGACAATGAATCTCTTCTCTTTCTCTTGTAGTCCTGTTTATGAAATTATTGCTCTAGAAGGGTATAGCAATGTCACTGCCTTCATGCCGTTCTGCAGTGTTAGTAATGTTGTCAAGCCAGGATGTGATTGTGGAGGGTCTCGTCCCCGAAGAGGTCCACCATTGCACCACATGCTGATGTCCCATCAGCATGACCGTTTCTAATCTCAAAGTTGGGGCGCTGAGAGGAGTGCTGAAGGATTCTTCAATCTACACTGCACTGTTTGTGAGATAACCGAGCCTGGTTTTGGATGACCTGTGAGGCAAGCAGGCGCGTCATTCGGGGCTTTATATTTTTATCCAGTCGTGGTAAAACTAGAGGCACAGTCGCTGGATTTCGCATAATCTTTAAACCCTGGTCCCAAATGTAATCGATAATGGGCATGGATCTTGCAGACTTTCTGAAAGGTTCCTTAAAATCATAAAGGAAGCAGTTCTGTTGATGTGCAGGCATTGGTAACTCAAAGCGTCAGGCCGCTCTCTTCAAGAGGTCATGGAAACCCCCTATATCTTCTGGAGGAGAGTCCGTTTGGGGCGGATATTGTGGTGGCTGGTGGAGGAATTATTTAGTCATGCCGCTCATCGTGTTCCTGCTGAATTTCACCTTCTCTTTCCTCAGAAGATGATAGTTGTTGTAATGGCACTTCTTGAGAAGAGTGGCGAATAATTGGAGATCTGTGCTGTGGCAAAGTTGGAGATTGACCCTATACTTCAGGAGGCAGAGGAGGTGCTTTTGAACAGAAGGCAATGCTTTTTGTATCCTGCTAACATGGATTGTAAGTCCGTAACAGAAGTGGAGGGAAGGCATACCACATCTGGCTAGTATTGTTGATGGTGGCGTTAGTGAGAGTAATAATATTGTTGGTCATAGTAGTCTTGATAATCTGAGTCCTCTTGATATTCAACGTTTAGCTCCAATGGGCTTTGAGCTGCCCCAAAGATGCTGTCATCCTCACAGTCATCATCATCATCATCATCCAAAAGATGTGAAGGGAACAATGACTGCACTTGACTTGGTGATGTTAGGGATGGAGTTAAAATGTTATGCTTTATTTTTGGGCGAGAAGTGATTTTTTTCCCTCCTTTCGTTGGAGTTGTCAACGAGGTAGTCGACAAAGGTTTCTTTACTGTCAGATCTAGATGGACCGCAGACGGAATAGCCGTCGTCGGCGATGAGCTGTTGGCGAAGAGTAGTTGCACCGACGATGACAAACGGGCTGCCGTTGACGATAAGGTTGTGGGCATTGTGTTTGCGGTTTATGAGACATTTGCAGTTGACAAGATGGTAGACTAGGTTGTCGACGAGAGGACTGCCGCCGAATAGAGGTGCGCCGATGGATGATTTCTTGACAACTTAGAAGACATCGTAATCTGTACCGTTGACAATAACGGAGCTTGACTTGTCAACGATGACGTCGACGAGGAGATTGCCGCCGACAATACTGTGATGGTTGTGACGGTGGACGCCGTCAACGTTGCTGAAACAGTACCTGAAGAGGATTTTCTCGTCATCAGGGAGGTAGTCGTCGAGCTCTCCGTCAGTGGAGCCGAGGTAGGCTTTTTGAAAGTGTGTTTAGCCTTCGGAGGAGGAGCAGAAGGCTCTGTAGCAGGTTTTGAAGGTTTTTTTTGGCAGAAACTGTTTTTTTTTGTCCTGCTGTAGTTGGAGAGGCAGCTCAGAAGGAGCACCATGTTTATGGGAACCCTCTGACGATTTTTTAGACCCTTTTTAGGTGGTTGCTGAGAGGAATGACCCACGGTGTCATCAAGAGGTCTTTAGGTTTTAGACGAGGATCTGTAAGAGGCATCACTCTCCTCATCAGAGGCAAGAGTATCCCTGCTTTTAAGCCTCTGCAGCCACAAGAGAAGCCTCCCTTCTCGATCTCTCAAAGTCTTAGTAGAAAATGTGCAGCATACCTTACAATCCTTGGGTTTGTGGTCCAGATAAAGACAAAAGAACAAGTTACTTACCTTCGGTAACGATATATCTGTAAGAAACATTAGTAGTGATAGATTCCTTACCTTAGAATATCCCCAGGCGTCAGACTGGATCCGGAAAGTTTTCGTCAGCAGTACCCCTGCGCGTCGGTAGTGGCGTCGTACGGCTCCGCGTCCGTCGTTGGCGTCATGGTCGCCGAGATGACATCGTGGGCGCTACTTGGACGCCGTCCACGCGCGCTGACGTCAGTTCTGTACACTACTTTCCGCGCCAGGAACGCAGAGCCTTGCAAGATACTGACCACTGGTGCATTGAAACTAGGGCCCTGAAAGGGAGGACCTTAACCCTAGAAATCAGTTCACAGAACGGGGAGGATGGGTGGGGCGGTAAGGAATCTATCACTACTAATGTTTCTTACAGCTACATCGTTACTGAAGGTAAGTAACTTGTTCATCTGAAAGAAACACAGTGATAGATTCCTTACCTTAGAATAGATACCCCATCAATACTAACCCCGGTGGTGGGTCTGCGAACTAAGATCACACCAGAAAGTCACGGAGAACAGAACGGCCAAAGAAGCCGTCTCTCCGGACTTGGCTGTCCAGGCAGTAATGCTTGGTAAACGTGTGCAGCGAGGCCCACGTGGCTGCCTGACATATGTCTTGCAGGGGGACACCACGTCCCAATGCAGTAGTGGCTGCAGTAGCTCTGGTGGAATGAGCACGCAGCCCCACCGGAGGTTCTTTTTAGCCAAAGAGTAACAGGCTTTGATACACAAGACAACCCAGCGGGAGATGGTTCTCTTATGGACCGCCCGACCTTTCTTGGTGCCAACGTAGCCAACAAAAAGCTGGTCATCCACCCGGAACTGCTGTGTGCGGTTGAGATAAAAAGAAAGCGCACGTTTTGGGTCCAGACGGTGGAGCCGCTCTTCCTCTCTGGAAGGATGCGGAGGCGGAAAAAGGTGGGCAAGGTAATAGTCTGCCCAATGTGAAAGGCCGTAACCACTTTTGGCAAAAAGGAAGGACGGGGCCTGAGCACAACCTTGTCCGGATGGACTGAAAGGAAAGGAGGCTTACAGGAAAGAGCCTGGAGCCCACTCACTCGCCTGGCGGAAGTGATGGCCACCAGGAAGGCAGTCTTTAACGTTAAAAGGCGAAGAGGACAGTTGTGAAGGGGCTCAAAGAGAGCGCACATCAAGTACGTCAGAACCAGATTCAAGTCCCACTGAGGCATCACGAAAGGAATAGGAGGAAAAAGGTGTGTAATGCCTTTAAGAAACCTATTTACAACAGGGGACTTGAAAAGAGAGGGCTGATCAGGGAGCCTGAGAAAGGCCGAAATAGCAGACAGGTAGCCCTTGATAGTGCCCAGAGCAGAGCCCTGCTGGGCCAAAGAAAGAAGGAACAGTAGAACCTCAGAAAGAGGGGCAGAAAGGGGATCCACAGCCTTTGCTGTGCACCATGCCACAAATTTGTTCCACCTGTAGGCGTATACCACCTTAGTAGAGGGACGCCAGGCTGCCAGAATAACGTCACAAACTTCAGGAGGCAAGTCGAAGGGAATCAACTGCCGCCGCTCAATCTCCACGCAAAGAGGTGGAGGCTGGACAGGTTCGGGTGGAGGACCGTCCCCTGCTACTGCGACAGAAGATCCTCCCGAAGAGGCAGTCGGATCGGGGGATTGATGCTCATACTGAGTAGCTCGGGATACCATACTCTTCGAGCCCAGTCCGGAGCCACAAGAATGACTTGGGCCCGGTCGCGCCTGATCTTCAGCAATCTGGGCAGAAGTGGTATAGGCGGAAAGGCGTACAACAGAACGCAACTCCACTTGCGACGAAAAGCATCGCCGAGCGAGTGCCGTCTTGGAAATTCCAACGCGCAGAACTGATGACATTGCGCGTTCTCTTCGGTGGCGAATAAATCTAACCAAGGCTATCCCCACTGCTGAAAGAGACCTTGCGCCACCTCCGAATGAAGACGTCATTCGTGATCGAGCATTCACCTGCGGCTGAGTTCGTCCGCCCTGGCGTTCAGAGAACCTGCCAGGTGTTGAACCACCAGGGACATGCTCTGATGTTCCAGCCATGTCCAGAGACGCAGAGCCTCCTGACAGAGGGTCCACGACCCCACCCCGCCTTGTTTGTTGCAGTACCACATGGCGGTGTTGTTGTCTGTGAACACCTGCACTACTCTCCCCTTGACAGAGGGAAGGAATGCCTTCAGTGCAAGCCTGATCGCCCGCAGCTCCAAAAGGTTGATATGGAGCCGGGACTCCCCCAGAGACCAGAGGCCTCTGATCTCCGCCTCTCCCATGTGGCCGCCCCATCCCAGGAGGGACGCATCCGTCACCACTGTGAACTCCGGTTGGGGAAGGGAGAGGGATCTGCCGTCGACCCAATGCTGGTTCGTGAGCCACCACTGCAATTGTTGTGCAGTGCCCTCTGAGATCTGGACGTGATCGGACAGGTTTCCCTGATGCTGCACCCACTGGAACTTCAGGTCCCACTGCAGAGCCCGCATATGCCACCTGGCATGATTGACCAGCAGGATGCAGGAGGCCATGAGGCCCACCAGCCTCAGAGTCACTCTGACCGACACCCGGGACAAGGGCTGAAAGATGGGAATCAAAGCCCGAATATCCCGGACTCGCCGTTCGGGAGGATAGACCCAAAAATGCGCCGTGTCCAGAACCGCTCCGATAAAGAGGAGCTTCTGGGAGGGAATCAGGTGCGACTTCGGCACATTGATGGAGAACCCCAGCAAGTGCAGGAGGTCGGCCCTAGTCTGGAGACGACTGTCTGGGGCGAGCCCACCTTCAACAACCAATCGTCGAGATAGGGGAAGACGGAGACCCCTGATCTGCGCAGATGAGCTGCGACCACCGCCATCACCTTGGTGAACACCCGAGGGCGCTGGTAAGGCCAAAGGGGAGCACGGTAAACTGAAAGTGCTCGTGGCCTACCGTGAACTGCAGGTAACGCCGGTGGGCTGGCAGGACGGGGATCTGGAAATAGGCGTCCTGCAAGTCCAGCGCTACCATCCAGTCTTGTGGGTCGAGAGCAGACAAGACCTGAGCTAGAGTGAGCATCTTGAACTTCTCTTTGCGGAGGAAGCGATTGACGTTCCGGAGGTCCAAGATAGGACGCAGGCTTTTGTCCTTCTTGGGCATCACAAAGTAGTGGGAATAACAACCACGACCTGCTTCATGCGTCGGAACGCGCTCAATGGCCCCCTTGGCCAAGAGGGCCGCAACTTCCTGCTGAAGAAGCACCAAGTGATTCCCCGACATGCGGTGGTATTAAGGTGGCATGGCTGGGGGGTAGTCTCGAAGGGGAGGGAGTAGCCCCTCCGGACTATCTCTAAAACCCACCTGTCCGAAGTGATGGTGCGCCAGTGGGGGAGGTAATGGCGGAGCCTGCCGCCCACTGGCGTTTGATGGGCCTGAAAGTTTGGACTAGGAAGGTTTGGAGGCAGTGGTGGTCGGGGTGGTGGTGGACTGACCCGCCCGCTGGCCCCTTTGTCCGTCACGGCGGAACCCGCGTCCGCGGCCACGCCGGGTTGACTGCTGCGCCGGCCTGTGGCTCTGTTGCGAACGCTGCGGGGCGCCCCTTCCTGTGCCACGAAAGGAGCGAAATGCGGAAGGCGGAGGAGGGCGGACTGCCGAGAGTCCCAAGGACTTGGCGGTAGCCCGTGAGTCCTTAAACCTCTCCAACGCGCTGTCCGCTTTGTCGCCGAAGAGGCGACGGCCATCAAAGGGCATGTCCATAAGTGTGCTTTGGACATCCCCTGAAAATCCAGTGGTTCTCAACCAGGCATGACGGCGAACCGCCACCGTCGTTGCAATGGATCTGCCCAGTGAGTCAGCGGTGTCTAGACCACAACGGATCATGAACTTCGCTGCATCTCTCCCCTCTGCAACAGCCTGGGCGAGAGCAGGCCGGGCCTCCTCCGGACACTGGGGCAGCACGTTCGCCACCGTATCCCACAGACAGTGGGAATAACGGCCCAAGTGGCATGCAGTGTTCACGGACCGCGGCAAAACCAAAGGGGATGATGGACGGAGTGTTGAACATTGCAAGCACTCACCCCCAGTCAACTGATCTGGGTTTAATCCATCATCATTCTTTAGCTCACTCCGCCACCCCAGTTCAGACATGGCCATATGCAAATCAGTCTGACCCTGTGCCTCATGGGAACAGTCCAGCCCGAACTGCCAAGCCATGTCTTCCCTGGACCGGAAACAAGCATCTTGGGTCAGGGTTTCTAGGGTAAAGCCCTTCACCATCCCCAGGAGTGTTGAGGTACCACGCGACAAGCTGTGCAATTAACTCAAGATTAAAAAAAGAACTAAAAAGTAGTCAGTCAAGGTTACGTTTATTTGACCATTGGTCTTAAAACAATATAAAACATATTCCTATACAAAGTTCTAAAAACATACTCAGTTCGGAAGAGGATTCGGGGATACTGCTTGCGGATATACAACTTCCTGCCTTGTCGACCGAGGAACGGGAGTCCTTAGATAGCGCTTTCACGAATGACGAGATCGCGGAGGCGATAAGAAACCTCCAGTCCGGTAAGGCCTTAGGCCCAAATGGCTTGCCGATAGAACTGTACAAGCTAAAACCTGACTCCATTGCCCCACACCTGCGAGCAATGTTTGCAGAGAGTTAGGAGAACGGGAGGCTTCCCTATGACCAGCGGGTAGCTACCCTAGTGACAATCTATAAGGAGGATAAACCCAGGGACAGGTGCTCGTCGTACAGACCTATCTCCCTGCTAAATGCAGAACCCAAGATCTTGGCCAAACTGTTGGCGGCTCGCTTAACCCCAGTTCTCTGTAAGCTGGTACACCCTGATCAATCGGGCTTTATGCCTCATCGCAATACAGCCCTAAACTTGCGGCGGCTCCATGGCCTGCTGGGCAGGATCGACACGATTTAGGAAGCGGCGGTGGTGTCACTTGATGCCACAATGGCATTTGACACCATCGAATGGGCTTATCTCTTCGCAGTCCTGAAAAAGCTAGGTTTTGGACCCGAATTTATAGGGTGGGTGCGGCTGTTGTATGGCGAGCCCCTGGCGCAGGTAGTGGTCAACAACAAGAAGTCGGAGGTGTTTGAGTTGAGCCGTGGGACACGTCAGGGCTGTCCCCACTATTATTTGCGCTCTCCCTCGAGCCACTAGCAGCATGGATCCGTAAGGATCCGACAATCTGGGGCCTCAAGTGGGCGGACACATGGGAAGACCGTATCTCCTTATATGCGGACGACATTCTCCTATATCTCGCCTCCCGAAGGCCTCACTCCATAGAGTCATTAATATATTTACAATTTTCGGGAAGAACTCTGGTTACAGGATCATCTGGACCAAGTCGGTAATTTATGTCCTCAGCGGTGATCCCCCACCCCCACCAAAGAACTGTCCAATCCAGGTGGCCCGAGACGGCTTCCAGTACCTGGGTGTTTTTATCTCAGCAGAACCAAAGACACGGCATGAGTGGAATCTGCTCCCCCCCCCTCCAGAGATTGAAACGGGACGTCGCACATTGGAGGACGCTCCCGCTATCTCTGCTGGGACAAGCAGCGCTTTTTAAAATAATGGCTCTGCCCCGCTTCCTGTATGCACTACGGAACCACCGGGACCCAGTCCCAGCGCGATATTTTAAAGACATTGAAAGCCTCCAACGAGAACTGCTCTGGGAGGGCAGGCCACACATAGCCTTACAAAAGCTGGTACTGTCATGGTATGATGGGGGGATAGTTCTCCCAGACATAAAAAATATTACTGGGCTGCTCACCTGGCCGCAATCAATCACTGCACATATCGGTGCGGGGATGACCCAGGGTATAGGATGGACAAATGGCAACTTCCCGGGGTAATTTTAATAGGGCCATCTACTCCCATGCTAAAAGTTCCCACTCACTGGGCCTACCCGACACGCAGTACAAGTCTGGAGGGCAGTGAACAATAGTCTGGGGTGGGACCGGAGGCTCACGCGGGCCACTCCATTGTGGGACGCTGAGCAACTGGGAACTCTGCGGACCTCGATAGGGTTTGAAAATTGGGATCCGATTGGGATCTCAAGGATTGGAGATCTGTGGCAGAAGGGGAGATGGTGTCATTTGCCGCTCTGCAAAAAGAATAGGACTTAGCCGATTCAGAATACTTCCGGTATTTACAGGTGCGGCATGCACTAATATCGAATTTGCCCAAGGGGGAATCTCCCCCAGAGTCGTCGCCGCTGGAAGACAGGTAGTTGGATGGCTACATGCCCACAAAAGCGATCTCCCTCACATACAAAAAACTAATAAATAACACTTCCGATCCTCTCGTTCTGACCAGAGGGCGGTGGGAGAGAGACGGATTAGAGCTTGACGAGGAGGAGTGGCAGGAGGCAGTGGCATCCCCGAGAGAATTCGCAATCTCTTCCAGACTCTGCCTGGTTCAGTTGAAGATTCTACATAGGGTCTATGTGTCGGGGGCCAGGCTCGCTAGCATGGGAAGAGTGTTTGATTGGATGTGCAGGAGGCAATGTCGTCAGGAGGGTACTTTCATGCATATAATATGGGAATGTGCAACTATCCAGAGTTACTGGAAGGGGATACACGAGTGTATAAATGAGGTGCTCGAGGTGAGACTCTGGCCTGAAGCCAAACGATGTCTGTTAAATGTCTGGGAGCCTACTGGTTTGAATAGCAGTGGGAAAACTTGGGTCACATTGGGCCTGATGGTGGCTAAGAGAAAGAGAAAACATTGCCAGATTGTGGGGTTCTGGAGTGTCGCCTACATTGACTACCTGGAAAGCGGACATGGATTGGTGCATGCTTAGAGAAAAGACAGTGTATGTTGCACGGGGTTGCCCAAAAAGTGGCCCGCAATTTGGGACAAATGGAATGTGTACAGAGGGAATATTTGTGTCCCACCTACTGTCCCTCCCCTGGAAGAACCTTTCACACCTTGAGTTCCTACTTTCCCAGTCCTATCGTTGTGGTTCATCATTGGAATGATATCTATGTATGTCTGAGATATTGTCTATCCATCTGTAACAAGAAATGCTGTTTTTCTCTGTATAATAAAGTTATAAAAAAGAAAAATGACAAAATAATGAAGTAATAGTATCCCACAATGTGCAGCATAATGCCACATAATTTGCCATTTCTTGGAGCATAATTTACTCAGCTCTGCAGCATAATTTGGCCCTCCCTGCTGCATAATTCCAGTGGCCCTGACTATATTGCGCCAAACACACAAAAGATAATGGGAGGAATGGTTGCAAATAGTCTGGCAATCACTCTGGATAGCATTCCAACCAATCTTTTTCACACCCCCTGTGCCACTCTAAACAGAGGCCCACCTAATGCAAACCAGTACTGACCCTGAACCCCAGGGAAATATTCCATGTCGAACTGACAGGAGAGCACCCTCCAAAAGGGACTCTTCAGTGGGATATGGACTGGATACTATGACACAGTGAGGAGGGGATCCATTTCTGGGCATACACTTGGCCACTTAGAGTGTTACATCAAACATACAAATGATGATACTAGGAATGGTTTCAAATAGTCTAAACCACTGCCAATTGCTCTGGATTGCATTCACCAATAATTTTTTTCATTGTGCCACTCTAATGGCCGACCTTATGCACATCAGTACTGACCCTGAGCCTCATGGGAACAGTCAGTCCCGCAGTGCCAGGCATATATTACCTCTCATTCATTTCCAGGGAGATGTAACGTCAATGCGGACACATTTGAAGACAGCCGGGAGGGCTTTCATTTAGACATACATACACCTATCCCTCACTGGTGTGACCATTTTAGGTGATCTTGCTAAGAAAGGTAGATGCTTATAGAAGCAAGGGCAACCCAATACGCCTTAAAGGAACCCTCCCGAAGTTATCACACAGTAAGAAAAATGTATCCCTATTAGTGGGGATTAAATTCCTGGGTTCCAGCTTGTCAATCCACAGTGCTGTCTATTAAGTAATGAGAGGGAACCTAATCTGTTTGCTGAAAGTGTTGACAAGGTTTTAACCAAATGGTTAGCTATAAGGTCATCATTAGGGCAAAAACAGTGGGAGGGCACCAGAATAATTTTAGGAAACAAAACAATAAAGGGATATTCAGTAAGTTAAGGAAAAATAATTGGAGAGTGATATTAAGAGCTAGCTAATTTCATACTCACTGTCCAGTACACAGGAGGGAATCACTGGGATAAACTATGGTGCAATTGGCAGTTAGAATTAGGATAAAATATGCCCGTCTTCAGTTTTCCCATCTAACAAAATGTCTGTAAATTTGTTTAGCTTGGCCCACCTCACACAGGACAAAACAGGCTGGTGTTAGCAATGCTTGAGGTTCAGAAATTGGAGAGCAGATCTAAAGCCTTTTAAGGTGATAGAGGCCATGAATTCAGCTCGGAGGGCTTTCCAGTGTAGGAGGGTAAGTAGCTGCAGTGAGCATAAATAGGATATGGCATATGGGATTTTGGACATAGGAGATTAAGAGGTGAAGGCTAGCAGTGTGAATATTTAAGTAGGAGAACATCTGCAGATAGAATTAGAAAGATATATTGGAGATAAGGCATGCACCACCTTGAACATCAAAGTGAGGAGGTTAACTCTGTTCTTTTGCTGGCAGACAGCAAGTCTGCCCATCATCAATATTGGTAAGGGCATTAAAGACAAGGAAGATTGTCAAATATCCAAATTGATCACTGTGCCAAAGGGGGACAATTAATTCATCGGAGATCCATGGCAGGATGTTGCTGTAGCTCAGGTTTCCCAACCAGTTGAGCCGATCAGTGATTTGGCATTGTGAAGTGAGAGGGAATACTCTTCTAGTCGGATCGCTGTGGTGCATCTTTGAGTCAAGGACCAGTTCAAAACTTCTGGTTGAGCATGAGGGGGTAGGATTTTCTGGAGGAATGGAAATATTTAATGGCTCAAAAAGAGGACTTCAATCTGCTATGAATTAAGGAGAAAATGGTGTGCCAACCAATAGGGGATGGCAGTTGGGCTGAAGGCTGTAGAGTGGAGTTGGGGAGCGAATGATGGAAAGGAAAAGATCTTGGAAGTGAATATATCATAAGCTAAAGGAAGAGGTGATCAGACTTAGGGAGCGCAATAGGGTGATGACAGATGGTAGAGGGCCCAGAACAGAGGCTTGTTGGATGACCACAGAGAGATAAGAGGGAAACGTTGAGCTGATCATCAGGAGACTGAAGAGCACAGCACAGAGAGGTATGGAGAGAACAATTCCACACCTCACACAATGCCAATTAATGAGAGAGGGTTAAGTTTATAATACAATAGGTGGCAAGAAACACAGCAGAAAGGTTGCAGAGGATAATAGAGGAGAAAATTGTGATTAGCAGGGCCAAGCACTAAATACTTATGAAAGGGTCGTCTTGGACGACTGGAGAGCACACATGCCAGATTGGAGGACGTCATGTAAGCTGAGTGGGGCTAGGTAACAAAACCAACCATTCAAGTTTTTGATTAAGGTTTTATGGACATAGGAGGATATTTAGAGGGAGAAGTCTGTCATTGTTTTTTTAATAAGTTGCACTGCCACACCACATTGTAGCACTGTGGAACGACCCCTGTGCCTCAAAGGGGGGAGGAGGGGGAGGAGGACGAGGAGGGAGGGAGGGAGGGAGAGAGGGAGAGAGGGAGAGAGGGAGAGAGGGAGAGAGGGAGAGAGGGAGAGAAAATAAAAAATCTGATCTTGTATAATGTAATTTGGTGCTCATGTAAAGAGCTCTGATCCCTTTGGGGCAAGTTCACGCTGTATAAAACTGCAAAAAAAATTAAAATAATAATAATAAAATAAGGACCATTGGAGGTAAGCTAACAATTGACAAATGGGGAGCAAAAGTGATCAAAAAGGGCACAGGAACAGTGAAAATTGTTTTAGACTGGGAAGTTTTTCACTCTAAGGTGTATTGGGGAGTGAGGTGAAGGTAGCACAGTGAACCCAGCAATGATGGTATAATGGAGAGTACAAAAGGGAAGAGGGACTGCAAGGAGTATATTAGAAGCCTAATTCGGTTTACCTTCACAGAGAAGTAGATAGCAAAGTCACTGAGCTTTTGTCTATCAGGTTAGCTGATATACAAGTGATCCAAAAGTGACTTACAAGAGAGTAAACCATATGTAATGGTTGTGTTTCGTGCACGTTAATCAGCTCGATTCAAGTTTGAAAAGATTGTGTTTTCCATCAAGTGCACCTGTGATGTTGTATTTGTTTTTGCATTGTAGAATTTATATACCACTTTCCTACCTACCTCTTGCCAAGGCCCTCAAGTGCTTTCTCGAACAGTATGGTGAGCGATAACTACATCTTTAGTAATATGGTTGTTGGTAGTAGTCAGATCTATTATCTTCCAGTGTTGGTGTCATGTGTATGGCCCGGAGAGTATAAAGTTGTCTGGTGCATGTTTGTGTTATCAAGTGGCAGGGGTGTGAGATTCCCCTTTATCTGCAAATGCAGGTGTGCATATTAGTCATAACCCAGCAGATAGTAGATGATGTTCAAGAAACCCAGCAGATAGCAGGTGATGTTCAAGAATTAGGATGTGGAACTGCCAAGGTGAATGCATGCATCGGACAGAGGAAGTCAAAGGCAGAAAAATAAGTGCCATTTAATACCTCAAATGCATTGGGAGCTAGCATGGTAACTGAATCTGATCAAGGTATATTGAGATATAATCAAGGTGAACCTTCCTTTTTGTGGTGGGTGATGCATCTGAGAGTGGTGGATTTGAGTGGGGCAGGTCAAGTGAGAAGTGAATATGGAAATGGTATGAGGGAGGCCAGTTAGATAATACACTGGGAGTGACTGAGTCAATTACAGAGAAGTTAGAGATCGAGTGGATTGCTTACAAATGGTGAGTGTTGTAGAGAGGGATCAGACAGATGATGATTGAAGAGGTTTTTTTAGGTATGATTCATTATGTTCAGGTTCTTATCCCCGATGATGAAAAGGGAGGAGGTAATCATTTGGTCAAGGACAGCCTTTTAATAATTAAAAATGATTTGATATTAGCAGCACTATGACAGCTTATTATAATAATTAAACATTATTTGATATTAGCAGCACTATGGCAGTTTATTACATTGCTAGTTATGAAGGGTGTTGTGAATGTGATTGAAAGGTAGTCCACTGATGATGGAAAGGGATTTTAAGGCTTTGATGTGTTTTTTGCCCTCAGGAATTTACTTAGTAAACTTCCTCTAGGTCGAAATGGGTAGGGCGAATGGCAGAATGGGGCAACAATGGGCTCAATCCATGAGTTCAGTGGATGCCAGTAAAGTGAAGAATGTGTAGTTAAGAGGTGAATGATGATAAAGGTTGCTTATAGGAAATTAGCCTGTCTTCCAAAGGCAGAGCGAGTTGGTGTAGGTAGAGTTCAAAAGATTGCCTTTGAACATTGCTTCAAGGGGGGGGTAAAGTGAGCCTAATACAGGAAGATTTGTTCTGGGGGCGATTCAGAGTGTGAAATCGTTGATAGCTAGGAGAAGATGTGGAAGAAAGGGGTAGGGAGAAGTGTGAGTGACAGAGAATACCAGAGGCTTTCAGGCGAGAGAAGCAGAGAACAGTGAGATAGTAAGAGCAATCATTATTGGAAGCCTAGGGTTGGCTACAGAGAGAAACCAATCACTGAAATGGACGAAGGGTTACATAGCACTTAAAAGAGCATGCAGTCCAAGGATGCTGGGGCTACCAACTACTCAAATGAGGAATAGGGTCATATTTTTTAATTTGTGCAGGTCTGTGCCTGGGCTCCATACTGGCTTTAAAAGAGATTGCTGTATTCTTGATGGCATGGATTGTGAAGTGGTAAGGCAATTTTAGATATTTTATGAAAGGACTGCTGATGCTGCATCCTCAGTGGTAAGTAAACACACATTTTGATTTCCAGAATGGAAATGCTACCATGGCGAAGGATTGGTACCAGTGACACCCAAGGCCTCTCCCAGGCTCTTTGACACCCCTGGGCAGGGATAGCCACTTGCTTTCCTCCTACTAGTTAACTTGAGCCAGGTTGTGCTAGGCCTGCGCAACACTTCCTACATTCACCCTACTGGAGTATTCATTGATGTGAAACTGATGGCCATTGCCATAACTAGATACAGGTTTGGAAATGAATCCCAGTGAAACTAACGGGAGCTCTGAACATTATGTCGATATTATCGAATCATGATTTTGTCTTTGAATTTTGGTACTTTCATTTGGTTTTCTATTGTAAATATTGGACTACGAATACCAAAAGACATGGACAAGATCAACTTCTCAAGATCAACTACTCACACCAGTCATGGTTCAAGCAGTTTCTGCATAAATATGTGCAAGCTGCTCATTTGAAAAATGTAATGTATTGACATTTCTGTAGCACTGTGGCAATCTAGTTGGGGACCAATAGTGCTTTTTCAATTGCGTTTTTCCAAATTATACAACATTGTGGCAAGTGTGGGTACGTAGGGTTAACATTCTTTACATGGGTGATTAGGGATGTCAGTGCCCTGTAGCTCCTGCCTGAATTGTTGCCTCTATAGCATTTGCTTCTTATTACAATTGCTTACTTCGAGGGGGTAGTAAACATTTGTTGAGTTTTTCTCCCTGTCCCGCTTCCTCAGCGCTACAGCAAACTCTTTCTTTGTCTTCTACTAGTCCTATGAAGGGGCATTATCTTCTTGCATATTATCGTCTTATCACATCAGCTGCAACATTCCCTTCCACTTGTTAATCTGTTGCCTCTCCTCTCTTGCTTTGTAATGTTTGTTCATAGCGCTGTCTTCTGCTGCCCCATCCATTTGAGCAATTCCATCTTCAAGGTTGCTACCTGTGGTGCCTGGCTGGATATCCACTGTCTGGGGCTGTCCCTCTTGGAAATATCAAGGTGAGATATATCAGCCTGCAGGTCAGTTTGGACTTGTAGGGACTTTTTACTAGTCTGAGTATCAACTCTTCATGTCTATGATCTTGTCTTTCTCTCCATTATCTGGTCCGTGTAGTCAAGCACTCCGTCCCAAAAAGTCTAGAGTGGAGCAACGCCAGAACATATACATCAAGTTCTCTTGCATTGCATGGCATCTTGGGCTTTCGCTTGATACTGTCAGGAACATCTTCTGTAATGATCTGGTGTAAGATAGGGACTATGTAGTATATTGTACTGTTTAAGACTCAATTACTATTTCTAGACACTTGGCAGTGGGAGTAACTCATGCATATGTCCTTTCACTATCCTTTAGCTTTTTATCTCCCTATTAACGACAATGAATCTCTTCTCTTTCTCTTGTAGTCCTGTTTATGAAATTATTGCTCTAGAAGGGTATAGCAATGTCACTGCCTTCATGCCGTTCTGCAGTGTTAGTAATGTTGTCAAGCCAGGATGTGATTGTGGAGGGTCTCGTCCCCCGAAGAGGTCCACCATTGCACCACATGCTGATGTCCCATCAGCATGACCGTTTCTAATCTCAAAGTTGGGGCGCTGAGAGGAGTGCTGAAGGATTCTTCAATCTACACTGCACTGTTTGTGAGATAACCGAGCCTGGTTTTGGATGACCTGTGAGGCAAGCAGGCGCGTCATTCGGGGCTTTATATTTTTTATCCAGTCGTGGTAAAACTAGAGGCACAGTCGCTGGATTTCGCATAATCTTTAAACCCTGGTCCCAAATGTAATCGATAATGGGCATGGATCTTGCAGACTTTCTGAAAGGTTCCTTAAAATCATAAAGGAAGCAGTTCTGTTGATGTGCAGGCATTGGTAACTCAAAGCGTCAGGCCGCTCTCTTCAAGAGGTCATGGAAACCCCCTATATCTTCTGGAGGAGAGTCCGTTTGGGGCGGATATTGTGGTGGCTGGTGGAGGAATTATTTAGTCATGCCGCTCATCGTGTTCCTGCTGAATTTCACCTTCTCTTTCCTCAGAAGATGATAGTTGTTGTAATGGCACTTCTTGAGAAGAGTGGCGAATAATTGGAGATCTGTGCTGTGGCAAAGTTGGAGATTGACCCTATACTTCAGGAGGCAGAGGAGGTGCTTTTTGAACAGAAGGCAATGCTTTTTGTATCCTGCTAACATGGATTGTAAGTCCGTAACAGAAGTGGAGGGAAGGCATACCACATCTGGCTAGTATTGTTGATGGTGGCGTTAGTGAGAGTAATAATATTGTTGGTCATAGTAGTCTTGATAATCTGAGTCCTCTTGATATTCAACGTTTAGCTCCAATGGGCTTTGAGCTGCCCCAAAGATGCTGTCATCCTCACAGTCATCATCATCATCATCATCCAAAAGATGTGAAGGGAACAATGACTGCACTTGACTTGGTGATGTTAGGGATGGAGTTAAAATGTTATGCTTTATTTTTGGGCGAGAAGTGATTTTTTCCCTCCTTTCGTTGGAGTTGTCAACGAGGTAGTCGACAAAGGTTTCTTTACTGTCAGATCTAGATGGACCGCAGACGGAATAGCCGTCGTCGGCGATGAGCTGTTGGCGAAGAGTAGTTGCACCGACGATGACAAACGGGCTGCCGTTGACGATAAGGTTGTGGGCATTGTGTTTGCGGTTTATGAGACATTTGCAGTTGACAAGATGGTAGACTAGGTTGTCGACGAGAGGACTGCCGCCGAATAGAGGTGCGCCGATGGATGATTTCTTGACAACTTAGAAGACATCGTAATCTGTACCGTTGACAATAACGGAGCTTGACTTGTCAACGATGACGTCGACGAGGAGATTGCCGCCGACAATACTGTGATGGTTGTGACGGTGGACGCCGTCAACGTTGCTGAAACAGTACCTGAAGAGGATTTTCTCGTCATCAGGGAGGTAGTCGTCGAGCTCTCCGTCAGTGGAGCCGAGGTAGGCTTTTTGAAAGTGTGTTTAGCCTTCGGAGGAGGAGCAGAAGGCTCTGTAGCAGGTTTTGAAGTTTTTTTTTGGCAGAAACTGTTTTTTTTTGTCCTGCTGTAGTTGGAGAGGCAGCTCAGAAGGAGCACCATGTTTATGGGAACCCTCTGACGATTTTTTAGACCCTTTTTAGGTGGTTGCTGAGAGGAATGACCCACGGTGTCATCAAGAGGTCTTTAGGTTTTAGACGAGGATCTGTAAGAGGCATCACTCTCCTCATCAGAGGCAAGAGTATCCCTGCTTTTAAGCCTCTGCAGCCACAAGAGAAGCCTCCCTTCTCGATCTCTCAAAGTCTTAGTAGAAAATGTGCAGCATACCTTACAATCCTTGGGTTTGTGGTCCAGATAAAGACAAAAGAACAAGTTACTTACCTTCGGTAACGATATATCTGTAAGAAACATTAGTAGTGATAGATTCCTTACCTTAGAATATCCCCAGGCGTCAGACTGGATCCGGAAAGTTTTCGTCAGCAGTACCCCTGCGCGTCGGTAGTGGTGTCGTACGGCTCCGCGTCCGTCGTTGGCGTCATGGTCGCCGAGATGACATCGTGGGCGCTACTTGGACGCCGTCCACGCGCGCTGACGTCAGTTCTGTACACTACTTTCCGCGCCAGGAACGCAGAGCCTTGCAAGATACTGACCACTGGTGCATTGAAACTAGGGCCCTGAAAGGGATGACCTTAACCCTAGAAATCAGTTCACAGAACGGGGAGGATGGGTGGGGCGGTAAGGAATCTATCACTACTAATGTTTCTTACAGCTACATCGTTACTGAAGGTAAGTAACTTGTTCATCTGAAAGAAACACATAGTGATAGATTCCTTACCTTAGAATAGATACCCCATCAATACCAACCCCGGTGGTGGGTCTGCGAACTAAGATCACACCAGAAAGTCACGGAGAACAGAACGGCCAAAGAAGCAGTCTCTCCGGTCTTGGCTGTCCAGGCAGTAATGCTTGGTAAACGTGTGCAGCGAGGCCCACGTGGCTGCCTGACATATGTCTTGCAGGGGGACACCACGTCCCAATGCAGTAGTGGCTGCAGTAGCTCTGGTGGAATGAGCACGCAGCCCCACCGGAGGTTCTTTTAGCCAAAGAGTAACAGGCTTTGATACACAAGACAACCCAGCGGGAGATGGTTCTCTTATGGACCGCCCGACCTTTCTTGGTGCCAACGTAGCCAACAAAAAGCTGGTCATCCACCCGGAACTGCTGTGTGCGGTTGAGATAAAAAGAAAGCGCACGTTTTGGGTCCAGACGGTGGAGCCGCTCTTCCTCTCTGGAAGGATGCGGAGGCGGAAAAAGGTGGGCAAGGTAATAGTCTGCCCAATGTGAAAGGCCGTAACCACTTTTGGCAAAAAGGAAGGACGGGGCCTGAGCACAACCTTGTCCGGATGGACTGAAAGGAAAGGAGGCTTACAGGAAAGAGCCTGGAGCCCACTCACTCGCCTGGCGGAAGTGATGGCCACCAGGAAGGCAGTCTTTAACGTTAAAAGGCGAAGAGGACAGTTGTGAAGGGGCTCAAAGAGAGCGCACATCAAGTACGTCAGAACCAGATTCAAGTCCCACTGAGGCATCACGAAAGGAATAGGAGGAAAAAGGTGTGTAATGCCTTTAAGAAACCTATTTACAACAGGGGACTTGAAAAGAGAGGGCTGATCAGGGAGCCTGAGAAAGGCCGAAATAGCAGACAGGTAGCCCTTGATAGTGCCCAGAGCAGAGCCCTGCTGGGCCAAAGAAAGAAGGAACAGTAGAACCTCAGAAAGAGGGGCAGAAAGGGGATCCACAGCCTTTGCTGTGCACCATGCCACAAATTTGTTCCACCTGTAGGCGTATACCACCTTAGTAGAGGGACGCCAGGCTGCCAGAATAACGTCACAAACTTCAGGAGGCAAGTCGAAGGGAATCAACTGCCGCCGCTCAATCTCCACGCAAAGAGGTGGAGGCTGGACAGGTTCGGGTGGAGGACCGTCCCCTGCTACTGCGACAGAAGATCCTCCCGAAGAGGCAGTCGGATCGGGGATCGATGCTCATACTGAGTAGCTCGGGATACCATACTCTTCGAGCCCAGTCCGGAGCCACAAGAATGACTTGGGCCCGGTCGCGCCTGATCTTCAGCAATCTGGGCAGAAGTGGTATAGGCGGAAAGGCGTACAACAGACCGCAACTCCACTTGCGACGAAAAGCATCGCCGAACGAGTGCCGTCTTGGAAATTCCAACGCGCAGAACTGATGACATTGCGCGTTCTCTTCGGTGGCGAATAGATCTAACCAAGGCTATCCCCACTGCTGAAAGAGACCTTGCGCCACCTCGGAATGAAGACGTCATTCGTGATCGAGCATTCACCTGCGGCTGAGTTCGTCCGCCCTGGCGTTCAGAGAACCTGCCAGGTGTTGAACCACCAGGGACATGCTCTGATGTTCCAGCCATGTCCAGAGACGCAGAGCCTCCTGACAGAGGGTCCACGACCCCACCCCGCCTTGTTTGTTGCAGTACCACATGGCGGTGGTGTTGTCTGTGAACACCTGCACTACTCTCCCCTTGACAGAGGGAAGGAATGCCTTCAGTGCAAGCCTGATCGCCCGCAGCTCCAAAAGGTTGATATGGAGCCGGGACTCCGCCGGAGACCAGAGGCCTCTGATCTCCGCCTCTCCCATGTGGCCGCCCCATCCCAGGAGGGACGCATCCGTCACCACTGTGAACTCCGGTTGGGGAAGGGAGAGGGATCTGCCGTCGACCCAATGCTGGTTCGTGAGCCACCACTGCAATTGTTGTGCAGTGCCCTCTGAGATCTGGACGTGATCGGACAGGTTTCCCTGATGCTGCACCCACTGGAACTTCAGGTCCCACTGCAGAGCCCGCATATGCCACCTGGCATGATTGACCAGCAGGATGCAGGAGGCCATGAGGCCCAGCAGCCTCAGAGTCACTCTGACCGACACCCGGGACAAGGGCTGAAAGATGGGAATCAAAGCCCGAATATCCCGGACTCGCCGTTCGGGAGGATAGACCCAAAAATGCGCCGTGTCCAGAACCGCTCCGATAAAGAGGAGCTTCTGGGAGGGAATCAGGTGCGACTTCGGCACATTGATGGAGAACCCCAGCAAGTGCAGGAGGTCGGCCGTAGTCTGGAGACGACTGTCTGGGGCGAGCCCACCTTCAACAACCAATCGTCGAGATAGGGGAAGACGGAGACCCCTGATCTGCGCAGATGAGCTGCGACCACCGCCATCACCTTGGTGAACACCCGAGGGCGCTGGTAAGGCCAAAGGGGAGCACGGTAAACTGAAAGTGCTCGTGGCCTACCGTGAACTGCAGGTAACGCCGGTGGGCTGGCAGGACGGGGATCTGGAAATAGGCGTCCTGCAAGTCCAGCGCTACCATCCAGTCTTGTGGGTCGAGAGCAGACAAGACCTGAGCTAGAGTGAGCATCTTGAACTTCTCTTTGCGGAGGAAGCGATTGACGTTCCGGAGGTCCAAGATAGGACGCAGGCTTTTGTCCTTCTTGGGCATCACAAAGTAGTGGGAATAACAACCACGACCTGCTTCATGCGTCGGAACGCGCTCGATGGCCCCCTTGGCCAAGAGGGCCGCAACTTCCTGCTGAAGAAGCACCAAGTGATTCCCCGACATGCGGTGGTATTGAGGTGGCATGGCTGGGGGGTAGTCTCGAAGGGGAGGGAGTAGCCCCTCCGGACTATCTCTAAAACCCACCTGTCCGAAGTGATGGTGCGCCAGTGGGGGAGGTGATGGCGGAGCCTGCCGCCCACTGGCGTTTGATGGGCCTGAAAGTTTGGACTAGGAAGGTTTGGAGGCAGTGGTGGTCGGGGTGGTGGTGGACTGACCCGCCCGCTGGCCCCTTTGTCCGTCACGGCGGAACCCGCGTCCGCGCCGGGTTGACTGCTGCGCCGGCCTGTGGCTCTGTTGCGAACGCTGCGGGGCGCCCCTTCCTGTGCCACGAAAGGAGCGAAATGCGGAAGGCGGAGGAGGGCGGACTGCCGAGAGTCCCAAGGACTTGGCGGTAGCCCGTGAGTCCTTAAACCTCTCCAACGCGCTGTCCGCTTTGTCGCCGAAGAGGCGACGGCCATCAAAGGGCATGTCCATAAGTGTGTTTTAGACATCCCCTGAAAATCCAGTGGTTCTCAACCAGGCATGACGGCGAACCGCCACCGTCGTTGCAATGGATCTGCCCAGTGAGTCGGCGGTGTCTAGACCACAACGGATCATGAACTTCGCTGCGTCTCTCCCCTCTGCAACAGCCTGGGCGAGAGCAGGCCGGGCCTCCTCCGGACACTGGGGCAGCACGTTCGCCACCGTATCCCACAGACAGTGGGAATAACGGCCCAAGTGGCATGCAGTGTTCACGGACCGCGGCAAAACCAAAGGGGATGATGGACGGAGTGTTGAACATTGCAAGCACTCATCCCCAGTCAACTGATCTGGGTTTAATCCATCATCATTCTTTAGCTCACTCCGCCACCCCAGTTCAGACATGGCCATATGCAAATCAGTCTGACCCTGTGCCTCATGGGAACAGTCCAGCCCGAACTGCCAAGCAATGTCTTCCCTGGACCGGAAACAAGCATCCTGGGACCGGTTTCTGGCTTACAGCCGTCATCAGCCAGGCTATCTTGAATCCAGTGGCAAAGTGAGCAAGGGACCCACGTCTGGGCATACCCTGCCAACTTAGGGCGAACATAGCAAAACCAAAGGGGATGATGGACGGAGTGCTGAACATTGCAAGCACTCACCCCCAGTCAACTGATCTGGGTTTAATCCATCATCATTCTTTAGCTCACTCCGCCACCCCAGTTCAGACATGGCCATATGCAAATCAGTCTGACCCTGTGCCTCATGGGAACAGTCCAGCCCGAACTGCCAAGCCATGTCTTCCCTGGACCGGAAACAAGCATCCTGGGACCGGTTTCTGGCTTGCAGCCGTCATCAGCCAGGCTATCTTGAATCCAGTGGCAAAGTGAGCAAGGGACCCACGTCTGGGCATACCCTGCCAACTTAGGGCGAACATAGCAAAACCTGTTGTTTTTGCATTTGTCACCCCGAGTGGGAGGGGTTTGCCCAGACGTGGGTCCCGTGCTCTCCATGACACTGGAATCAAGCTATCCTGGCTGAAGAGGGTGAAACCCGAAACCGGTCCTAGGATGCTTGTTTCCAGTCCAGGGAGGACCTGGCTTGGCAGTTCGGGCTGGACTGTTCCCATGAGGCACAGGGTCAAGACTGATTTGCATATGGCTGGGTTCAAACTGGAATGGCATGGTGAGCAAAAAAACGATGGATTTAGGCCCAGATCTCTGTACTGGGGTGAATGTATGACATTGTTGTACATTCTGTCCATCAACTGTTGTTTTTGCATTTGTCACCCCGAGTGGGAGGGGTTTGCCCAGACGTGGGTCCCGTGCTCTCCATGCCACTGGAATCAAGCTATCCTGGCTGAAGAGGGGTGAAACCCGAAACCGGTCCTAGGATGCTTGTTTCCAGTCCAGGGAGGACCTGGCTTGGCAGTTCGGGCTGGACTGTTCCCATGAGGCACAGGGTCAAGACTGATTTGCATATGGCTGGGTTCAAACTGGAATGGCATGGTGAGCAAAAAACGATGGATTTAGGCCCAGATCTCTGTACTGGGGTGAATGTATGACATTGTTCTACATTCTGTCCATCAACTGTTGTTTTTGCATTTGTCACCCCGAGTGGGAGGGGTTTGCCCAGACGTGGGTCCCGTGCTCTCCATGCCACTGGAATCAAGCTATCCTGGCTGAAGAGGGGTGAAACCCCGAAACCGGTCCTAGGATGCTTGTTTCCAGTCCAGGGAGGACCTGGCTTGGCAGTTCGGGCTGGTCTGTTCCCATGAGGCACAGGGTCAAGACTGATTTGCATATGGCTGGGTTCAAACTGGAATGGCATGGTGAGCAAAAAAACGATGGATTTAGGCCCAGATCTCTGTACTGGGGTGAATGTATGACATTGTTCTACATTCTGTCCATCAACTGTTGTTTTTGCATTTGTCACCCCGAGTGGGAGGGGTTTGCCCAGACGTGGGTCCCGTGCTCTCCATGCCACTGGAATCAAGCTATCCTGGCTGAAGAGGGGTGAAACCCTGAAACCGGTCCTAGGATGCTTGTTTCCAGTCCAGGGTTGACCTGGCTTGGCAGTTCGGGCTGGACTGTTCCCATGAGGCACAGGGTCAAGACTGATTTGCATATGGCTGGGTTCAAACTGGAATGGCATGGTGAGCAAAAAAACGATGGATTTAGGCCCAGATCTCTGCACTGGGGTGAATGTATGACATTGTTCTACATTCTGTCCATCAACTGTTGTTTTTGCATGTGTTCACGGACCGCAGCGCAGAGCTGGTGGAAGAGAAAATCTTCTTCCCAAACTGGTCCAGCTTCTTAGATTCCCTATCCGGCGGGGCGGAAGGGAAGGCGGTTGGGGAAGCAGAGGCTTGGACAACCAAGCTCTCAGGAGTGGGGTGTTGGGAGAGGAAAATGGGGTCACCCGGAGCCGGGCGATGGCATCGGGCCACGTTCCTATCCACAGGAGCCCCTGTGGTGGGCCTGGACCAAGTGCCCAAAAGAACGTCCGAAAGGGCTTCATTAAAGGGCAGCAGCAGCTCCGCAGAAGTAGCTGCTGGCTGAAGAACCTCTGTCATGAGGTTAGTCCTGACGGCCACAGTAGGGAGCTGGAGGTGTAGGGCCTCCGCCGCCCTACGCAACACCACTGTATAACTGGCTCCCTCCTCCGTAGCCATGGTAGGAGGAGACAGCATGCAAAGGTCTGGTGAGGTATCCAGACCACTGGCGTCCCCCAATTCCTCAGCCCAGTCCTGTTCAGACTCGCAGGCTGCAGCGAAAGGGTCGTCCGACCCCTCCCAGTCCTCCCCTTGCTCCTCAGGCTGTTCAACAGGCCTAAAATAAGGAGTAGGGACATGGGGATAGAAATCCTCAAACGGCGTCGAGAACGGCATCGACCGATGCCGCGTCCACTTCGGGGCTGAAGCTGGGGTAGATGTCGTCCCGAGGAGCGGGTGGCGTCAGGATCGGTGCCGGTGGAGTCGACGTCGGTGGAGGCGTAACAAGGTCAACCGGCGTCGACCGGGATCCAGGCCTGGATCCACGGGTGTCCTGCGGGGCCGGGCCGGAGCGACGCCGGGGCCGGAGGTGAGGAAACGCGAGGACACCCGGGCGGGACCGCGGGGCCCGAAGGCGCACCGGCGGGACCCGACGGCCCAAAGAGGCGAGCCATGGCCGACAGTCGCTGACGACCCCGGGTAGGGCGGGTAGTCGGGTGGCGACTCCATGGACTCCGCCGGAGCCGCGGGGGTGGCACCACCCGTACCCTCAGCCGCGTCGCGCGACCGGCGAGGGGAAGTCAGAACGATTACGTTTCTTCGACTTCTTGTGCTTCGCCTTACCTGACCCCGCGTGCGAAGACTTCGATCCCGACGATTGTCGATGATGACTCCGCGCACGGTCCCTCGACCTCCCTCTGGACCAGGACCTCTCACGGCGCGGAGCCGACTGCCGGGCTTCAAGCAGCTTTCGGGACCGCTCCCGCAAAGACTTCGGCGCCATGGACCGGCAGTCGGGGCATGACTTGGGGTCGTGGTCGCGCCCTAGGCAGAAGAGACACACGCGGTGCGGGTCCGTCACCGACATCATCCGATGACAGTCCTCGCAGGACTTAAACCCGGGCATCCCTAACTGCACCAGGAGTCGAATCGACTCGAAAAGGGTGAGAAAAAGATCTAAAAAAACATAGTAAAAAAAGACTAGGGGTACCGCTCTCTCCGGATCTGCGCTTGCTGGCGCGGAAAAAGAACTGACGTTAGCGTGCATGGGCAGCATCCAAGTAGCGCCCGCGACGTCATCTCGGCGACCACGACACCAACGACGGACGCGGAGCCGCACGACGCCCCTACCGACGCGCAGGGGTACTACTGACGAAAACTTTCCGGATCCAGTCTGACGCCTGGGGATATTCTAAGGTAAGAAATCTATCACTATGTGTTTCTTTCAGATAAGACAGTCCTTATGAGGGTCGTTGATGTGTAATCTCTTCTTCCTGCAGGTGCCAGAGTCTGAAGAGGCCTTTTTTTTAGGTGTCTGACATGGTGGGCATCAGTTTACTTCATCTAAACACAGATCTGGATAGGAGATCTGTGAAGTCAGAAGGAAAAAGCCTATAGAAATCTTTTCCAAAAGCTGTGAGGAAAAAAGCAGAGCAGAGCTCAGTGAAGACTCTCTAGCACGTTGTGCGGTAGAAAATCTAAGGGACTGGAGCTTCTCTCAGGAAGGTTCTACAGGGTGGTGTCATCGGATTGGCGGTCTTAAGTTTGGACCTTTTTAAAATAAGGACAAGGATATGTTTCTAAATAATGAGGCCATAGCCCTTTATGGTCTGTCTTTAGGGCATTACTTTTCAAAAAGGTAGCGGACACTCACATCTTGACGAATGATTTAAGCATGTGAATCTATGAAAGTTCCAATACTGAAGTAAATTAACTAGAACGTGCACCTCCATCATGCAGTGCTTATGACCTCCCATATTACATCACTCATGACATGTTAAATGACATCCTTGCTGACCTCACTGATGACATCTCAAATTACATCCTGATATTATCTTAGATACTCATTCACATTTCTCCATAAAGCCTTACATCATTTTAAAAATGACAATTGTTAGTAAAGGGAGTATAGTTATGAACAGGCAAAAATGGCTGTGATTACACATGTTGGTGCATAGCATAGACATACGGTAAGCCCAGGAAAGTGTGGCTTTGCATAGCAGAGGTGATGTGTTGCATTGTTCATCTACCAGTAAATCATTTGGGAGCAAGCAGTACTGCTTACTAAACAGAACTAAAAAGTTAAAGGCTGAACCCACCTGGTGTAGGCTGCAAAGACATATGAAAGTAGGGTCTGCCTTAATAGCAAAGGTGGTCACCAAAAATCTGTGAGTAACAGTTCACAAAAGATTTTCCATCTGTACATGTCTGGCCAGAAGCCCCTCTGAAAAAGCGGTCATACAGAACTACAGAATTTTTTTTTACACCAAGGTAAGGTTCATAAGGTGTTCATGTTTAGGAGTAGAATTTTCCTGAAGTTATTGAGTAATTGTACATTGCTCAGGTGTGTACAATGTATGGGTGACCACGTGACGTACACATTTTAACTCGCAGTGTGATTTTTAGCATGATCTAAAGTTGAATGCCATTCTGCTCATCTTAGCACGGTGTGTGGTGTATTTTACAAAACAACAAACGGGTTACTGTTTGCATCTTGCTGAAGGCGGCTTATCATTAACTAATACATAGATGTCAACCTTTTGATTGTAAATTGTGAGTCTTGTGATATGTTTTGTTTGGTGTTCCAATTAAAGTGAATCAATAATGAACACTTTTTTCTTTGGTGGTCAAAGTTACCTATAAAAGCTGTTTCTTAAGCGAGTGACAACAAGTTAAAAGAAGGTGACATCCACCAAATGTGAGTGAGCTGACATATGTGCAATATCTATTGTGCAACAGAACCAGAAATGCCCATTATCTGTTAATTACTTTTAAAGAATTGGTCTCATTTTGAACTCGCTGAATTACTCCCAACCAACAAAGCAAGTAGCACAATGACACAATCACTGGATGATGTCATTTAAGATGTCATCATTGATACAATCAAGGAGGTCAGTTAACATGTCATGAGTGTTGCAATACGTGAAGTAATCCGCATTTCATGATGGGGATTCAAAGTACAGTTAGTTCAATGAACTAGAACTGTTGAATCTCACTGTTTTCCCAGTTTTGAAAAGTTCTTATCTCACTTCAACACCTAACTAGAACATCATTGTTTTTTAACCTGTTAAGATCTAATTACCAAACCTAACTATAAAGTCAATGTGAGAGGGACGGGCGGAAAAAAAAATATCGGAGGCTTAATGTGCGGATCAATTTTGGCGTGGTTTTATTAAGGAGCGCATAAACAAGAATGGAAATGGCAAAGTCAAGGGTCTTCTCTTCTTCTCTGTGGATTTTCCGGGGTCTTCTTCCTTTTTTGATAGAACTTCCACTGAGAGGACGTCCCCTAAGTCTCAGGAAGAAAAGAAAAAGGAGGCGGTAAGTACTACTGTTGAGGGGGTCAGGGTTTCTAGGGTAAAGCCCTTCACCATCCCCAGGAGTGTTGAGGTACCACGCGACAAGCTGTGCAATTAACTCAAGATTAAAAAAAAGAACTAAAAAGTAGTCAGTCAAGGTTACGTTTATTTGACCATTGGTCTTAAAACAATATAAAACATATTCCTATACAAAGTTCTAAAAACATACTCAGTTCATCACAATTTCTATAAACAATTCCACTTCAGGATGCTACTTGAGTTTACATAAAATTCATTCTAAAATCCATACCTGCAACTGTTACCAAAATATAAACATTTTAAAAACAAATTACATTCCTATTTATACAATATATTTCTAAAACACTATTTCAATTAAAACTTTCTAAAAACTCTCATACATTCCATCATATCCTTCCAGCCTCCATTTCCTTTTACATGAATACCCTTTTTACGGCCTCCATATACTTTGCAATTGCTATTGCAATATCGAGATTTGGCATATCAGTAAGCAGTTCAATTGCCTGACTACGCAACAAAGTGCCATATTTTAAAAAGATAGGGCGCAAAAACTGCTTCCGCTGATCTAGCACTTTTAGGCAGTCCACTAAAATGTGTAGATTATCTCTTTTTGTACCCAACCTACATACACATTTACCATCCGATTGCCTCATTTCTACTCTCCTTTTCCCAATAGCTATATCAGGATTAATGCCGATTCTCAGTCTTAGCACTTCTGCTCTAAACCGATAGCAAGGTAATATGTCCAGATAAGGATACCAGGATTCTTTCACCCAACTAGAGAACATAAATTTCACTGACTCTTTTTCCCTCAGATGCTCCATATCTTCTTCCTTAGACAGTTCCTTTCCAAGTTTCCTGAGGGTTTCTAGGGTAAAGCCCTTCACCATCTCCAGGAGTGTTGAGGTACCACGCGACAAGCTGTGCAATTAACTCAAGATTAAAAAAAAAGAACTAAAAAGTAGATAATGTCCCGTCCTAGGTCAGCCGACAACCAGTCCCTTTTCTTTAGGGGGCAGGTATACGCACAAATAGGCTGTATCTTTCTATTGGAGCGGGCGCGAGCAATGATTCGTGAGGGATTCTCCCTTTTTAATACTGGCGTTCTAACCTTTTAGGTTTATACGTCACAAACAAAAAAAACATGTCATGCCATTGAGGTGCTGGGTGGGCGTGCTCTTAAGGGCAGTTCAAGTGCCAAGGGAAGTGTACTTAGAAGTGACAAACGGGCATACATAAATAAACTCCCTGTGTTGCCCTTCGCGCCTTCCCTCACCCCTGTAATACTCTTCCCAGCCCCTTACTCCTCTACCCTGCCTGGATCACGTACCGCAGGGGCTGCAACTCTCTTGAGTTGCGGCGGAGTGAGAGCGTCCTCTGGGGGCGCCCACAAACCAGTTCTCGAGGGCTTCACCAGTTTCCTCGTCCCCTCGCACAGCATCAGCTGAGCTCTCTTCCGCTCCTGCCGGCTGTCTTCCCTCCTTGATGCGGTTCGGTTCTTCTCCTCGTCCGATGGGGCGTCCACCTTCCTCGATGTAGCTGGGCTCCCTCTTCCCTCGAGGATCTCGGCGTCTTCTGGGTTTCCTGGGTCCTCCTTACATAGCGGTTGTTCCGCCTCCCTTCTTGCGGTCCGTTGCTCCCATTGGCTCCTACTATGAAGAGGCGGGTCTTCTCCCTGCACACGAGAGGTGTTGGGTAAAGTTCACCCTTGCTTCTCCGATCTCTTTGGGACATTGGTCCCATCATTTGATGGCAAGTACGTCAAGTGTGAGGTCAATGTCGGTCCCCCTTCTCACAGTCACTTTAACCTTTGTTTTGCCAGTGAATTTTGGTAGTTTTTTTTTACTGTATTCTTAATTAAGCATATGCCTAACCCTCACATGCAACCAATCCCTCCACTGCAGGGTCTGCCTGTCTGCCGCGGAGGTTTGCCCGCATACCATGCACCCATCCTTCCCAAGATGGCCATGTGCAATGGAGTGCAGGTCGCAGTGCCAAGCCAGAAGCTGCTCAGGGCCAACCCCTCCACTGTGATTTAGAGGGGTGGACATATGAGGGTTGGCCGTGTGGCCCCCCTCCCCTGCATTCACAGGTCTCGGGAACCCATCCCCATGGATGTTTTTGGTTTAAAAGAGAGGGAGGCTGCGCGACCCCCTTCGTCGAGCCTTTTGGACCCCGGGAACCCTATTGGCTGGTGAGAGGTGAGTGCCCTACCCGTGGCAGAGCTCCAGGGCCCCCTCGGGACCAGCAGGATACCCTATGGTGTGGGAGTCGGCATTGCTCATGCCCGGAGGAAGCAGTTATTTATGCTTGCTCCCTCTGGGTGGGAGCAATGTGTGTTCCGTTTCCCTGCCTGCATCAGTGCGGGTAGGGAAACAACACAAGTCTACTAGTATCCAGCGGGAACCCTATTTAAATCTCCCACTGGCTGGGAGCAGACTTAAGTCTTTACTCCTGTTTGGCAGGAGATTTAAAAATGCTTCCGCCAGTTTCCCTGCGCCCACTAGTCCGGGCAGGGAATCTACTCTGTCCTGGGGGGCTCCCCGGGACACATTGTTAGCCAGCCCCGGTATGGGGTCCCCAGGGCCTATTAAGGCTCAGGAAGGGGGGCACATGCTTCCCTTCTTAAATTAAAATACATCTTTGGTAGAATGGGTCCCCTTTAGAGGATCAGGGAGTGAGCCCTCACTGCTCTCCCTCTCCTTATTTATGGCAATGGGAGATGGGTCCCTGGGACCTTCAATAGCTCGGGGGTAGGGGCATGTGGCCCCCATCTCTTTTTAATTTTTTTTTTCTTTAAAGAAATCTGCCCTGGGGTCCCCGGGGACTTTCAAGGCTCGGGGATGGTGTTGTGCATCCCCTCCCCTTAATGAATATATCTTACTGTGGGGATGGGGTCCGCAAGGCCCAAAATGGGCTCTGGAAGGGGCGCCCCCATCCCAATAGATATATACTTTTTTTAATAGCAGATGCCATTTGTTTTTTGTATTTGCCACGTTCCTCCCAAATTTGGTGTAATTCCGTTCAGCAGTTTTTGCGGTAGTGATTCTTAAAGAAGTCAAGGGAAAATGCATGGGGAAATGTACTTTTGGGGAACTCCCCCCAACCTCCCATTTTTTCTCTCCTCCTGCTTGACAGATGACAGATCACCCTGAAGGTTTCCAGGAAGGAGCTGAAGTGAATGTTTTGTGGAAAGGTTTGTGAAGATTTGGTAAACCGTGCCATCATTCTTAGCAAAGCAAAAAAAGCCAGGTCTATGGAAAAGCCAACCCAACTATACCACTACAACTACTCAGCGGCGTGTGTATGTATAAAATATACACATACACACACACACATATATATATATATATATATATATATATATATTCACTGGGAATAAAACAGGTTTCAGGGATGTTATAGTTAGGCTAACATTTCACTGGCACAGAAATTCAGCCGTTATAGTTAGCTGAGCTAATTATAACTCGTGCACCCGCAATGCACTGCTGATGTCACATATTACATCACTCATGATATGGTCAGTGACCTCACTCATGACATCACTCATGACATCACTGTCATTTGGAAAGAGGTGCAGAAAGAAGAAAGAGAAGTGCAGAAAGCGGCAACAGAGGTGCAGAAAGAGGCAAGAGAGGTGCAGAAAGAGGCAAGAGAGGTGCAGAAAGAGGCAAGAGAGGTGCAGAAAGAGGCAAGAGAGGTGCAGAAAGAGGCAAGCGGTGCAGAAAGAGGCAAGCGGTGCAGAAAGAGGCAAGAGGTGCAGAAAGAGGCAAGAGGTGCAGAAAGAGGCAAGAGGTGCAGAAAGAGGCAAGAGAAGTGCAGAGAGAAGCAAGAGAAGTGCAGAGAGAAGCAAGAGAAGTGCAGAAAGAAGCAACAGGTGCAGAAATGGACAAGAGGGGTGCAGAAAGAAGCAAGCGGGGTGCAGAAAGAAGCAAGTGGGGTGCAGAGAGAAGCAAGAAGTGCAGAGAGAAGCAAGAGAAGTGCAGAGAGAAGCAAGAGAAGTGCAGAAAGAAGCAACAGGTGCAGAAATGGACAAGAGAATGCAGAAAGAAGCAAGCGGGGTGCAGAAAGAAGCAAGCGGGGTGCAGAAAGAAGCAAGCGGGGTGCAGAAAGAAGCAAGAGGGGTGCAGGAAGAGGCAAGAGGGGTGCAGGAAGAGGCAAGAGGGTGCAGGAAGAGGCAAGAGGGGTGCAGGAAGAGGCAAGAGGGGTGCAGGAAGAGGCAAGAGGGTGCAGGAAGAGGCAAGAGGGTGCAGGAAGAGGCAAGAGGGGTGCAGGAAGCAAGAGAAGTACAGAAAGAGGCAAGAGGGGTGCAGAAAGAGGCAAGAGAAGTGCAGAAAGAAGCAATAGAGGTGCAGAAAGAGGCAAGAGAGGTGCAGAAAGAGGCAAGAGGGGTGCAGAAAGAGGCAAGAGGGGTGCAGTAAGAGGCAAGAGAAGTGCAGAAAGAAGCAAGGGAGGTACAAAGAGGCAAGAGATGTGCAGAAAGAGGCAAGAGAGGTGCAGCAAGAGGCAAGAAAGGTGCAGAAAGAGGCAAGAGGGGTGCAGAAAGAGGCAAGAGGGGTGCAGAAAGAGGCAAGAGGTACATAGAGAAGCAAGAGGGGTGCAGAAAGAAGCAAGAGAAATGCAGAAAGAGGCAAGAGAGGTACAGAAAGAGGCAAGAGGGGTACAGAAAGAGGCAAGAGGGGTGCAGAAAGAAGCAAGAGAAATGCAGAAAGAAGCAAGAGAAGTGCAGAAAGAAGCAAGAGAAGTGCAGAAAGAGGCAAGAGAAGTGCAGAAAGAGACAAGAGAAGTGCAGAAAGAGACAAGAGAAGTGCAGAAAGAGACAAGAGAAGTGCAGAAAGAGACAAGAGAAGTACAGAAAGAGGGAAGAGGGGTGCAGAAAGAGGGGTGCAGAAAGAAGCAAGAGAGGTGTAGAAAGAAGCAAGAGATGTGCATAAAGAGGCAAGAGGGGTACAGAAAGAGGCAAGAGAAGTGCAGAAAGAAGCAATAGAAATTCAGAAAGGCGAGAGGTGCAGAAAGAGGCAAGAGGGGTGTAGAAAGAGGGGTGCAGAAAGAAGCAAGAGAAGTGCAGAAAGAAGCAAGAGAGGTGCATAAAGAGGCAAGAGAAGTGCAGAAAGCAAGAGAAGTGCAGAAAGCAAGAGAAGTGCAGAAAGCAAGAGAAGTGCAGAAAGAGGCAAGAGAAGTGCAGAAAGAGGCAAGAGAAGTGCAGAAAGAGGCAAGAGAAGTGCAGAAAGAGGCAAGAGATGCAGAAAGAAGCAAGAGTGGTGCAGAAGGAAGCAACAGAGGTGCATAAAGAGGCAAGAGAGGTGAGGGAAGAGGGGTGCAGAAAGAAGCAAGAGGGGTGCAGAAAGAAGCAAGAGGGGTGCAGAAAGAAGCAAGCGTGCAGAAAGAAGCAAGAGAAGTGCAGAAAGAAGCAAGAGAAGTGCAGAAAGCAAGAGAAGTGCAGAAAGAAGCAAGAGAAGTGCATAAAGAGGCAAGAGAAGTGCAGAAAGCAAGAGAAGTGCAGAAAGCAAGAGAAGTGCAGAAAGCAAGAGAAGTGCAGAAAGCGGCAAGAGAAGTGCAGAAAGAGGCAAGAGAAGTGCAGAAAGAGGCAAGAGAAGTGCAGAAAGAGGCAAGAGAAGTGCAGAAAGAGGCAAGAGAAGTGCAGAAAGAGGCAAGAGAAGTGCAGAAAGAGGCAAGAGAGGTGCATAAAGCGGCAAGAGAGGTACAGAAAGAGGCAAGAGAGGTACAGAAAGAGGCAAGAGGTGCAGAAAGAAGCAAGAGAGGTGCAGAAGGAAGCAACAGAGGTGCATAAAGAGGCAAGAGAAGTGCATAAAGCAAGAGAAGTGCAGAAAGAGGCAAGAGAGGTGAGGGAAGAGGGGTGCAGAAAGAAGCAAGAGTGGTGCAGAAAGAAGCAAGAGTGCAGAAAGAAGCAAGAGTGGTGCAGAAAGAAGCAAGAGAAGTGCAGAAAGAACCAAAAGGGGTGCAGAAAGAGGCAAGAGGGGTGCAGAAAGAGGCGAGAAGTGCAGAAAGAGGCGAGAGGGGAGCTGGAAGAGGCAAGAGGGGTGCAGAAAGAAGTAAGAGAAGTGAAGAAAGAAGCAAGAGAGGTGCAGAAAGAAGCAACATATGTGCAGAAAGAGGCAAGAGGGGTACAGAAAGAGGCAAAAGAAGTGCAGAAAGAAGCAATAGAAATTCAGAAAGGCGAGAGGTGCAGAAAGAGGCAAGAGAGGTGCAGAAAGAGGCAAGAGAGGTGCAGAAAGAGGCAAGAGAGGTGCAGAGAGCAGCAAGAGAAGTGCAGAAAGAAGCAACAGGTGCAGAAATGGACAAGAGGGGTGCAGAAAGAAGCAAGCAGGGTGCAGAAAGAAGCAAGCGGGGTGCAGAGAGAAGCAAGAGAAGTGCAGAAAGAAGCAAGCGGGGTGCAGAAAGAAGCAAGCGGGGTGCAGAAAGAAGCAAGCGGGGTGCAGAAAGAGGCAAGAGGGGTGCAGAAAGAGGCAAGAGGGGTGCAGAAAGAGGCAAGAGGGGTGCAGAAAGAGGCAAGAGGGGTGCAGGAAGAGGCAAGAGGGTGCAGGAAGAGGCAAGAGGGTGCAGGAAGCAAGAGAAGTACAGAAAGAGGCAAGAGGGGTGCAGAAAGAGGCAAGAGAAGTGCAGAAAGAAGCAATAGAAATGCAGAGAGGCGAGAGGTGCAGAAAGAGGCAAGAGAGGTGCAGAAAGAGGCAAGAGGGGTGCAGTATGAGGCAAGAGAAGTGCAGAAAGAAGCAAGGGAGGTACAAAGAGGCAAGAGATGTGCAGAAAGAGGCAAGAGAGGTGCAGAAAGAGGCAAGAAAGGTGCAGAAAGAGGCAAGAAAGGTGCAGAAAGAGGCAAGAAAGGTGCAGAAAGAGGCAAGAAAGGTGCAGAAAGAGGCAAGAGGGGTGCAGAAAGAGGCAAGAGGGGTGCAGAAAGAGGCAAGAGGGGTGCAGAAAGAAGCAAGAGGTGCAGAAAGAGGCAAGAGGTGCAGAAAGAGGCAAGAGAGGTGCAGAAAGAGGCAAGAGAGGTGCAGAAAGAGGCAAGAGAGGTGCAGAAAGAGGCAAGAGAGGTGCAGAAAGAGGCAATAGAAGTGCAGAAAGAAGTAATAGAAAAGCAGAAAGAGGCAAGATAGGTACAGAAAGAGGCAAGAGAGGTACAGAAAGAGGCAAGAGGGGTGCAGAAAGAAGCAAGAGAAGTGCAGAAAGAAGCAACAGGTGCAGAAAGAAGCAAGAGAGGTACAGAAAGAGGCAAGAGAAGTACAGAAAGAGGCAAGAGAAGTGCAGAAAGAGACAAGAGAAGTACAGGAAGAAGCTAGAGAGGTACAGAAAGAGAAGTGCATAAAGAGGGAAGAGAGGTACAGAAAGAGGGAAGAGGGGTGCAGAAAGAGGGGTGCAGAAAGAGGGGTGTAGAAAGAAGCAAGAGAGGTGTAGAAAGAAGCAAGAGATGTGCATAAAGAGGCAAGAGGGGTACAGAAAGAGGCAAGAGAAGTGCAGAAAGAAGCAATAGAAATTCAGAAAGGCGAGAGGTGCAGAAAGAGGCAAGAGAGGTGCAGAAAGAGGCAAGCGAGGTGCTGAGAGAAGCAAGAGAGGTGCAGAGAGCAGCAAGAGAAGTGCAGGAAGAGGCAAGAGAGGTGAGAGAAAAGGGGTGCAGAAAGAAGCAAGAGAAGTGCAGAAAGAGGGAAGAGGGGTGTAGAAAGAGGGGTGCAGAAAGAAGCAAGAGTGGTGCAGAAAGAAGCAAGAGTGCAGAAAGAAGCAAGAGTGGTGCAGAAAGAAGCAAGAGAAGTGCAGAAAGAACCAAAAGGGGTGCAGAAAGAGGCAAGAGGGGTGCAGAAAGAGGCGAGAAGTGCAGAAAGAGGCGAGAGGGGAGCTGGAAGAGGCAAGAGGGGTGCAGAAAGAAGCAAGAGAGGTGCAGAAAGAGGCAAGAGAAGTGCATAAAGCAAGAGAAGTGCATAAAGAGGCAAGAAGTGCAGAAAGCAGCAAGAGAAGTGCAGAAAGCGGCAAGAGAAGTGCAGAAAGCGGCAAGAGAAGTGCAGAAAGCGGCAAGAGAAGTGCAGAAAGAGGCAAGAGAAGTGCAGAAAGAGGCAAGAGAAGTGCAGAAAGGCAAGAGAAGTGCAGAAAGAGGCAAGAGGTGCAGAAAGAGGCAAGAGGTGCAGAAAGAGGCAAGAGGTGCAGAAGGAAGCAACAGAGGTGCATAAAGAGGCAAGAGAGGTGCATAAAGAGGCAAGAGAGGTGCATAAAGAGGCAAGAGAAGTGCATAAAGAGGCAAGAGAAGTGCAGAAAGAGGCAAGAGGTGCAGAAAGAGGCAAGAGGTGCAGAAAGAGGGAAGAGAGGTGCAGAAAGAGGGAAGAGAGGTGCAGAAAGAGGCAAGAGGTGCAGAAAGAGGCAAGAGGTGCAGAAAGAGGGAAGAGAGGTGCAGAAAGAGGGAAGAGAGGTGCAGAAAGAGGGAAGAGAGGTGCAGAAAGAGGGAAGAGAGGTGCAGAAAGAGGCAGGAGGGGTTCAGAAAGAAGCAACAGGTGCAGAAAGAGGCAAGAGAAGTGCAGAAAGAGGCAAGAGGTGCAGAAAGAGGGAAGAGAGGTGCAGAAAGAGGCAGGAGGGGTTCAGAAAGAAGCAGGAGGGGTTCAGAAAGAGGCAAGAGAAGTGCAGAAAGAGGCTAGAGGTGCAGAAAGAGGGAAGAGAGGTGCAGAAAGAGGCAGGAGGGGTTCAGAAAGAAGCAACAGGTGCAGAAAGAGGCAAGAGAAGTGCAGAAAGAGGCAAGAGGTGCAGAAAGAGGGAAGAGAGGTGCAGAAAGAGGCAGGAGGGGTTCAGAAAGAAGCAGGAGGGGTTCAGAAAGAGGCAAGAGAAGTGCAGAAAGAGGCTAGAGGTGCAGAAAGAGGCAAGAGGGGTTCAGAAAGAAGCAACAGGTGCAGAAAGAGGCAAGGGGTACAGAAAGACGCAAGAGGTGCAGAAAGAAGCAATCGAAGTCTAGAAAGAAGCAATAAAAGTCTAGAAAGAGGCGAGAGGTGCAGAGAGGCAAAAGAGGTGCAGAAAGAGGTAATAGAAGTGCAGAAGAAAGAAGCAAGAGAGGTGCAGAAAGAAGCAAGAGGGGTGCAGAAAGCGGAAGAGATGTGTAGAAACAGGCAAGAGAACTGCAGAAAGAGGCAAGAGAGGTTTGCGCACCATTAGTACCAATTTAACACCCACATTTAGCAATAAGTAACACATGACCATTCCAGCTTTGCAAAGGGCCTTCCACCATGCTGTAACACTTGTCGCTGCATTTTTGGTAACATTTGAAGCAAAAGGGGTGCAGAAAGAGGCAAGAGAAGTGCAGAAAGAAGCAATAGAAATGCAGAAAGAGGCAAGAGGGGTGCAGAAAGTGGCAAGAGGGGTACAGAAAGAAGCAAGAGGTGCAGAAAGAAGCAAGAGGTGCAGACAGATGCAAGAGAGGTGCAGAAAGAAGCAAGAGGTGCAGACAGATGCAAGAGAAGCGCAGAAAGAAGCAACAGGTACATAAAGTGGCAAAGGGGTGCAGAAAGAAGAGAGGCGCAGAAAGAACCAACAGGGGTGCAGAAAGAGGCAAGAGGGGTGAGGGAAGAGGGGTGCAGAAAGAAGCAAGAAGGGTGCAGAAAGCAAGAGAAGTACAGAAAGAACCAAGAGGGCTGCAGAAAGAGGCAAGAGGGCTGCAGAAAGAGGCAAGAGAAGTGTAGAAAGAAGCAACAGAGGTGCAGAAAGAGGCAAGAGAACTACAGAAAGAGGCGAGAGGTGCAGAAAGAGGCAAGAGGGGAGCTGGAAGAGGCAAGAGAAGTGCAGAAAGAGGCAAGAGAAGTGCAGAAAGAGGCAAGAGGGGTACAGAAAGAGGCAAGAGGGGTGCAGAAAGAGGCAAGAGGGGTGCAGAAAGAAGCAATAGAAATTCAGAAAGGCGAGAGGTGCAGAAAGAGGCAAGAGAGGTGCAGAAAGAGGCAAGCGAGGTGCTGAGATAAGCAAGAGAGGTGCAGAGAGCAGCAAGAGAAGTGCAGAAAGAAGCAACAGGTGCAGAAATGGACAAGAGGAGTGCAGAAAGAAGCAAGCGGGGTGCAGAAAGAAGCAAGCGGGGTGCAGAAAGAAGCAAGCTGGGTGCAGAAAGAAGCAAGCTGGGTGCAGAAAGAAGCAAGCGGGGTGCAGAAAGAAGCGGGGTGCAGAAAGAAGCAAGCAGGGTGCAGAGAGAAGCAAGCAGGGTGCAGAGAGAAGCAAGAGGTGCAGAGAGAAGCAAGAGAAGTGCAGAGAGAAGCAACAGGTGCAGAAATGGACAAGAGGGGTGCAGAAATGGACAAGAGGGGTGCAGAAAGAAGCAAGCGGGGTGCAGAAAGAAGCAAGCGGGGTGCTGAGAGAAGCAAGAGAGGTGCAGAGAGAAGCAAGAAGTGCAGAGAGAAGCAAGAGGTGCAGAGAGAAGCAAGAGAAGTGCAGAAAGAAGCAACAGGTGCAGAAATGGACAAGAGAATGCAGAAAGAAGCAAGCGGGGTGCAGAAAGAAGCAACAGGGTACAGGAAGAGGCAAGAGGGTGCAGGAAGCAAGAGAAGTACAGAAAGAGGCAAGAGGGGTGCAGAAAGAGGCAAGAGAAGTGCAGAAAGAAGCAATAGAAATGCAGAGAGGCGAGATGTGCAGAAAGAGGCAAGAGAGGTGCAGAAAGAGGCAAGAGAAGTGCAGAAAGAAGCAAGGGAGGTACAAAGAGGCAAGAGATGTGCAGAAAGAGGCAAGAGAGGTGCAGAAAGAAGCAAGAGAGGTGCAGAAAGAAGCAAGAGGTGCAGAAAGAAGCAAGAGGTGCAGAAAGAAGCAAGAGGTGCAGAAAGAAGCAAGAGGTGCAGAAAGAGGCAAGAGAGGTGCAGAAATAAGTAATAGAAATGCAGAGAGGCAAGATAGGTACAGAAAGAGGCAAGAGGGGTGCAGAAAGAAGCAAGAGAGGTGAAGAAAGAAGCACAGAAAGAAGCAACAGGTACAGAAAGGGGCAAAGGGGTGCAGAAAGAAGCAAGAGAGGTACAGAAAGAGGCAATAGAAGTGCAGAAAGGATGAACAGATGTGGAGAAAGAGGCAATAGAAGGGCAGAAAGAAGCAATAGAAGTGCAGAAAGAGACAAGAGAAGTACAGGAAGAAGCTAGAGAGGTACAGAAAGAGAAGTGCAGAAAGAGGGAAGAGAGGTACAGAAAGAGGGAAGAGGGGTGCAGAAAGAGGCAAGAGGGGTGCAGAAAGAGGCAAGAGGGGTGCAGAAAGAGGCAAGAGGGGTGCAGAAAGAGGGAAGAGGGATGTAGAAAGAAGCAAGAGATGTGCAGAAAGAGGCAAGAGGGGTACAGAAAGAGGCAAGAGGGGTGCAGAAAGAGGCAAGAGGGGTGCAGGAAGAGGCAAGAGGGGTGCAGGAAGAGGCAAGAGGGTGCAGGAAGAGGCAAGAGGGTGCAGGAAGCAAGAGAAGTACAGAAAGAGGCAAGAGGGGTGCAGAAAGAGGCAAGAGAAGTGCAGAAAGAAGCAATAGAAATGCAGAGAGGCGAGAGGTGCAGAAAGAGGCAAGAGAGGTGCAGAAAGAGGCAAGAGGGGTGCAGTATGAGGCAAGAGAAGTGCAGAAAGAAGCAATAGAAATGCAGAGAGGCGAGATGTGCAGAAAGAGGCAAGAGAGGTGCAGAAAGAAGCAAGAGAGGTGCAGAAAGAAGCAAGAGGTGCAGAAAGAAGCAAGAGGTGCAGAAAGAAGCAAGAGGTGCAGAAAGAGGCAAGAGAGGTGCAGAAATAAGTAATAGAAATGCAGAGAGGCAAGATAGGTACAGAAAGAGGCAAGAGGGGTGCAGAAAGAAGCAAGAGAGGTGAAGAAAGAAGCACAGAAAGAAGCAACAGGTACAGAAAGGGGCAAAGGGGTGCAGAAAGAAGCAAGAGAGGTACAGAAAGAGGCAATAGAAGTGCAGAAAGGATGAACAGATGTGGAGAAAGAGGCAATAGAAGGGCAGAAAGAAGCAATAGAAGTGCAGAAAGAGACAAGAGAAGTACAGGAAGAAGCTAGAGAGGTACAGAAAGAGAAGTGCAGAAAGAGGGAAGAGAGGTACAGAAAGAGGGAAGAGGGGTGCAGAAAGAGGCAAGAGGGGTGCAGAAAGAGGCAAGAGGGGTGCAGAAAGAGGCAAGAGGGGTGCAGAAAGAGGCAAGAGGGGTGCAGAAAGAGGCAAGAGGGGTGCAGAAAGAGGCAAGAGGGGTGCAGAAAGAGGGAAGAGGGGTGTAGAAAGAAGCAAGAGATGTGCAGAAAGAGGCAAGAGGGGTACAGAAAGAGGCAAGAGAAGTGCAGAAAGAAGCAATAGAAATTCAGAAAGGCGAGAGGTGCAGAAAGAGGCAAGAGAGGTGCTGAGAGAAGCAAGAGAGGTGCAGAGAGCAGCAATAGAAGTGCAGAAAGAAGCAACAGGTGCAGAAATGGACAAGAGGAGTGCAGAAAGAAGCAAGCGGGTTGCAGAAAGAGGCAAAAGAGGTGCAGAAAGAGGCAAAAGAGGTGCAGAAAGAGGGAAGAGGGCTGCAGAAAGAAGCCAAAGAAGTGCAGAAAGCAGCAAGAGTAGTGCAGAAAGAAAGAACAGAGGTGAGAGAAAAGGAGTGCAGAAAGAAGCAATAGAAGTGCAGAAAGAGGGAAGAGAGGTGCAGAAAGAGGGAAGAGAGGTGCAGAAAGAGGGAAGAGAGGTGCAGAAAGAGGGAAGAGGTGCAGAAAGAGGGAAGAGGTGCAGAAAGAGGGAAGAGGTGCAGAAAGAGGGAAGAGGGGTGTAGAAAGAGGGGTGCAGAAAGAGGCAAGAGAGGTGCAGAAAGAGGCAAGAGGTGTGCAGAAAGAGGCAAGAGAGGTGCAGAAAGAGGCAAGAGGTGCAGAAAGAGGCAAGAGGTGCAGAAAGAGGCAAGAGGTGCAGAAAGAGGGAAGAGAGGTGCATAAAGAGGCAGGAGGGGTTCAGAAAGAAGCAACAGGTGCAGAAAGAGGCAAGAGAAGTGCAGAAAGAGGCTAGAGGTGCAGAAAGAGGCAAGAGAGGTGCAGAAAGAGGGAAGAGAGGTGCAGAAAGAGGCAAGAGGGGTTCAGAAAGAAGCAAGAGAAGTGCAGAAAGAGTCAAGGGGTACAGAAAGAGTCAAGGGGTACAGAAAGAAGCAAGAGGTGCAGAAAGAAGCAATCGAAGTCTAGAAAGAAGCAATCAAGGTCTAGAAAGAAGCAATCAAAGTCTAGAAAGAAGCAATCAAAGTCTAGAAAGAAGCAATCAAAGTCTAGAAAGAGGCGAGAGGTGCAGAGAGGCAAAAGAGGTGCAGAAAGAGGTAAGAGGGGTGCAGAAAGAAGTAAGAGAAGTGAAGAAAGAAGCAATAGAAGTGAAGAAAGAAGCAACAGATGTGCAGAAAGAAGCAAGAGGTGCAGAAAGCGGAAGAGATGTGTAGAAACAGGCAAGAGAACTGCAGAAAGAGGCAAGAGAAATGCAGATAGAGGCAAGAGAAATGCAGAAAGAGGCAAGAGAGGCGCAGAAAGAACCAAGAGAGGTTTGCACACCATTAGTACCAATTTAACACCCACATTTAGCAATAAGTAACACATGACCATTCCAGCTTTGCAAAGGGCCTTCCACCATGCTGTAACACTTGTCGCTGCATTTTTAGTAACGTTTGAAGCAAGAGGGTGCAGAAAGAGGCAAGAGAAGTGCAGAAAGAAGCAATAGAAATGCAGAAAGAGGCACGAGAGGTACAGAAAGAGGCAAGAGGGGTGCAGAAAGAAGCAAGAGGGGTGCAGAAAGAAGTAAGAGGGGTACAGAAAGAAGCAAGAGGTGCAGACAGATGCAAGAGAAGTGCAGAAAAAAGCAACAGGTACATAAAGGGGCTAAGGGGTGCAGAAAAAAGCAAGAGCGGTGCAGAAAGAAGGAAGAGAGGTGCAGAAAGAGGCAAGAGAGGTGCAGAAAGAGGCAAGACAGGTGCAGAAAGAGGCAAGAGAGGTGCAGAAAGAGGCAAGAGGTGCAGAAAGAGGCAAGAGGTACAGAAAGAGGCAAAAAAGGTGCAGAAAGAGGGAAGAGGGTGCAGAAAGAGGCAAGAGAAGTGCAGAAAGTAGCAATAGAAGTACAGAAAGATGCAAGAGAAGTTCAGAAAGAGGCAAGAGGTGCAGAAAGCGGCAAGAGAGGTACAGAATGAAGCAAGAGAGGTGTAGAAAGAAGCAAGATATGTGCAGAAAGAGGTAAGAGGTGCAGAAAGTGGCAAGAGAGGTGCAGAAAGTGGCAAGAGGTGCAGAAAGTGGCAAGAGGTGCAGAAAGTGGCAAGAGGTGCAGAAAGAGGCAAGAGAGGTGCAGAAAGTGGCAAGAGGTGCAGAAAGAGGCAAGAGGTGCAGAAAGTGGCAAGAGGTGCAGAAAGTGGCTAGAGGTGCAGAAAGTGGCAAGAGGTGCAGAAAGTGGCAAGAGAGGTGCAGAAAGAGGCAAAAGGTGCAGAAAGAGGCAAAAGATGTGCAGAAAGAGGCAAGAGGGTGCAGAAAGAGGGTAGAGGGCTGCAGAAAGAAGCAATAGAAGTGCAGAAAGCAGCAAGAGTAGTGCAGAAAGAAAGAACAGAGGTGCAGAAAGAGGCAAGAGAGGTGAGGGAAGAGGGGTGCAGAAAGAAGCAATAGAAGTGCAGAAAGAAGCAATAGAAGTGCAGAAAGAAGCAATAGAAGTGCAGAAAGAGGCGAGAGGTGCAGAAAGAGGCAAGATAGGTGCAGAAAGAGGCAAGAGGTACAGAAAGAGGGAAGAGAGGTGCAGAGGAGGGAAGAGAGGTGCAGAGGAGGGAAGAGAGGTGCAGAAAGAGGGAAGAGGTGCAGAAAGAGGGAAGAGGTGCAGAAAGAGGGAAGAGAGGTGCAGAAAGAAGCAAGAGAGGTGCAGAAAGAAGCAAGAGAAGTGCAGAAAGAAGGAAGAGAGGTGCAGAAAGAAGCAAGAGGGGTGCAGAAAGAAGCAAGAGGGGTGCAGAAAGAAGCAAGAGGGGTGCAGAAAGAAGCAAGAGGGGTGCAGAAAGAAGCAAGAGGGGTGCAGAAAGAAGCAAGAGGGGTGCATAAAGAAGCAAGAGGGGTGCATAAAGAAGCAAGAGGGGTGCAGAAAGAAGCAAGAGGGGTGCAGAAAGAAGCAACAGGTGCAGAAAGAGGTTAGAGAAGTGCAGAAAGAGGCAAGAGGTGCAGAAAGAGGCAAGAGAGGTGCAGAAAGAGGGAAGAGAAGTGCAGAAAGAGACAAGAGAAGTGCATAAAGCAAGAGAAGTGCAGAAAGAGGCAAGAGAAGTGCAGAAAGAGGCAAGAGAAGTGCAGAAAGAGGCAAGAGAAGTGCAGAAAGAGGCAAGAGAGGTGCAGAAAGAGGGGAGAGGTGCAGAAAGAGGCAGGAGGGGTTCAGAAAGAAGCAACAGGTGCAGAAAGAGGCAAGAGAAGTGCAGAAAGAGGCTAGAGGTGCAGAAAGAGGCAAGAGAGGTGCAGAAAGAGGGAAGAGAGGTGCAGAAAGAGGCAAGAGAGGTGCAGAAAGAGGCAAGAGAGGTGCAGAAAGAGGCAAGAGGTGCAGAAAGAGGCAAGAGGTGCAGAAAGAGGCAAGAGGTGCAGAAAGAGGGAAGAGAGGTGCATAAAGAGGCAGGAGGGGTTCAGAAAGAAGCAACAGGTGCAGAAAGAGGCAAGAGAAGTGCAGAAAGAGGCTAGAGGTGCAGAAAGAGGCAAGAGAGGTGCAGAAAGAGGGAAGAGAGGTGCAGAAAGAGGCAAGAGGGGTTCAGAAAGAAGCAAGAGAAGTGCAGAAAGAGTCAAGGGGTACAGAAAGAGTCAAGGGGTACAGAAAGAAGCAAGAGGTGCAGAAAGAAGCAATCGAAGTCTAGAAAGAAGCAATCAAGGTCTAGAAAGAAGCAATCAAAGTCTAGAAAGAAGCAATCAAAGTCTAGAAAGAAGCAATCAAAGTCTAGAAAGAGGCGAGAGGTGCAGAGAGGCAAAAGAGGTGCAGAAAGAGGTAAGAGGGGTGCAGAAAGAAGTAAGAGAAGTGAAGAAAGAAGCAATAGAAGTGAAGAAAGAAGCAACAGATGTGCAGAAAGAAGCAAGAGGTGCAGAAAGCGGAAGAGATGTGTAGAAACAGGCAAGAGAACTGCAGAAAGAGGCAAGAGAAATGCAGATAGAGGCAAGAGAAATGCAGAAAGAGGCAAGAGAGGCGCAGAAAGAACCAAGAGAGGTTTGCACACCATTAGTACCAATTTAACACCCACATTTAGCAATAAGTAACACATGACCATTCCAGCTTTGCAAAGGGCCTTCCACCATGCTGTAACACTTGTCGCTGCATTTTTGGTAACGTTTGAAGCAAGAGGGGTGCAGAAAGAGGCAAGAGAAGTGCAGAAAGAAGCAATAGAAATGCAGAAAGAGGCACGAGAGGTACAGAAAGAGGCAAGAGGGGTGCAGAAAGAAGCAAGAGGGGTGCAGAAAGAAGTAAGAGGGGTACAGAAAGAAGCAAGAGGTGCAGACAGATGCAAGAGAAGTGCAGAAAAAAGCAACAGGTACATAAAGGGGCTAAGGGGTGCAGAAAAAAGCAAGAGCGGTGCAGAAAGAAGGAAGAGAGGTGCAGAAAGAGGCAAGAGAGGTGCAGAAAGAGGCAAGAGAGGTGCAGAAAGAGGCAAGAGAGGTGCAGAAAGAGGCAAGAGGTGCAGAAAGAGGCAAGAGGTGCAGAAAGAGGCAAGAGAGGTACAGAAAGAGGCAAAAAAGGTGCAGAAAGAGGGAAGAGGGTGCAGAAAGAGGCAAGAGAAGTGCAGAAAGTAGCAATAGAAGCACAGAAAGATGCAAGAGAAGTTCAGAAAGAGGCAAGAGGTGCAGAAAGCGGCAAGAGAGGTACAGAATGAAGCAAGAGAGGTGTAGAAAGAAGCAAGATATGTGCAGAAAGAGGTAAGAGGTGCAGAAAGTGGCAAGAGAGGTGCAGAAAGTGGCAAGAGGTGCAGAAAGTGGCAAGAGGTGCAGAAAGAGGCAAGAGAGGTGCAGAAAGTGGCAAGAGGTGCAGAAAGAGGCAAGAGAGGTGCAGAAAGTGGCAAGAGGTGCAGAAAGTGGCAAGAGGTGCAGAAAGTGGCAAGAGGTGCAGAAAGTGGCAAGAGGTGCAGAAAGAGGCAAAAGGTGCAGAAAGAGGCAAAAGATGTGCAGAAAGAGGCAAGAGGGTGCAGAAAGAGGGTAGAGGGCTGCAGAAAGAAGCAATAGAAGTGCAGAAAGCAGCAAGAGTAGTGCAGAAAGAAAGAACAGAGGTGCAGAAAGAGGCAAGAGAGGTGAGGGAAGAGGGGTGCAGAAAGAAGCAATAGAAGTGCAGAAAGAAGCAATAGAAGTGCAGAAAGAGGCGAGAGGTGCAGAAAGAGGCGAGAGGTGCAGAAAGAGGCAAGATAGGTGCAGAAAGAGGCAAGAGGTACAGAAAGAGGGAAGAGAGGTGCAGAGGAGGGAAGAGAGGTGCAGAGGAGGGAAGAGAGGTGCAGAAAGAGGGAAGAGGTGCAGAAAGAGGGAAGAGGTGCAGAAAGAGGGAAGAGAGGTGCAGAAAGAAGCAAGAGAGGTGCAGAAAGAAGCAAGAGAAGTGCAGAAAGAAGGAAGAGAGGTGCAGAAAGAAGCAAGAGGGGTGCAGAAAGAAGCAAGAGGGGTGCAGAAAGAAGCAAGAGGGGTGCAGAAAGAAGCAAGAGGGGTGCAGAGGCAAGAGGGGTGCAGAAAGAAGCAAGAGGGGTGCAGAAAGAAGCAAGAGGGGTGCAGAAAGAAGCAACAGGTGCAGAAAGAGGTTAGAGAAGTGCAGAAAGAGGCAAGAGGTGCAGAAAGAGGCAAGAGAGGTGCAGAAAGAGGGAAGAGAAGTGCAGAAAGAGACAAGAGAAGTGCATAAAGCAAGAGAAGTGCAGAAAGAGGCAAGAGAAGTGCAGAAAGAGGCAAGAGAAGTGCAGAAAGAGGCAAGAGAAGTGCAGAAAGAGGCAAGAGAGGTGCAGAAAGAGGGGAGAGGTGCAGAAAGAGGCAGGAGGGGTTCAGAAAGAAGCAACAGGTGCAGAAAGAGGCAAGAGAAGTGCAGAAAGAGGCTAGAGGTGCAGAAAGAGGCAAGAGAGGTGCAGAAAGAGGGAAGAGAGGTGCAGAAAGAGGGAAGAGGGGTTCAGAAAGAAGCAAGAGAAGTGCAGAAAGAGGCAAGGGGTACAGAAAGAGGCAAGGGGTACAGAAAGAAGCAAGAGGTGCAGAAAGAAGCAATCAAAGTCTAGAAAGAAGCAATCAAAGTCTAGAAAGAAGCAATCAAAGTCTAGAAAGAGGCGAGAGGTGCAGAGAGGCAAAAGAGGTGCAGAAAGAGGTGCGAGAAGTGCAGAAGAAAGATGCAGAAAGAAGCAAGAGGTGCAGAAAGCGGAAGAGGTGTGTAGAAACAGGCAAGAGAACTGCAGAAAGAGGCAAGAGAAATGCAGAAAGAGGCAAGAGAGGCGCAGAAAGAACCAAGAGAGGTTTGCGCACCATTAGTACCAATTTAACACCCACATTTAGCAATAAGTAACACATGACCATTCCAGCTTTGCAAAGGGCCTTCCACCATGCTGTAACACTTGTCGCTGCATTTTTGGTAACGTTTGAAGCAAGAGGGGTGCAGAAAGAGGCAAGAGAAGTGCAGAAAGAAGCAATAGAAATGCAGAAAGAGGCAAGAGAGGTACAGAAAGAGGCAAGAGGGGTGCAGAAAGAAGCAAGAGGGGTGCAGAAAGAAGCAAGAGGTGCAGAAAGAAGCAAGAGGTGCAGAAAGATGCAAGAGGTGCAGACAGATGCAAGAGGTGCAGACAGATGCAAGAGAAGTGCAGAAAGAAGCAACAGGTACATAAAGGGGCAAAGGGGTGCAGAAAGAGGCAAGAGAGGTGCAGAAAGCGGCAAGAGGTGCAGAAAGAGGCAAGAGGTGCAGAAAGGCAAGAGAGGTACAGAAAGAGGCAAAAAAGGTGCAGAAAGAGGGAAGAGGGTGCAGAAAGAGGCAAGAGAAGTGCAGAAAGAGGCAAGAGAAGTGCAGAAAGAAGCAAGAGAGGTGCAGAAAGAAGCAAGAGAGGTGCAGAAAGATAAAAGAGAGGTGCAGAAAGATAAAAGAGGTGCAGAAAGAAGCAAGAGAGGTGTAGAAAGAGGCAAGAGGGGTGCAGAAAGAAGCAAGAGAAGTGCCGAAAGAAGCAACAGAGGTGCAGAAGGAAGCAACAGAGGTGCATAAAGAGGCAAGAGAAGTGCAGAAAGCGGCAAGAGGTGCAGAAAGAGGCAAGGGGTGCAGAAAGAAGAGAGGTGCAGAAAGAAGCAATCGGTCTAGAAAGATGCAAGAGGTGCAGAGAGAGGCAAAAGAGGTGCAGAAAGAGGGTGCAGAAAGAGGCAAGAGAAGTGCAGAAGAAAGAAGCAAGAGAGGTGCAGAAACAGGCAAGAGAGGTGCAGAAAGCGGAAGAGATGTGTAGAAACAGGCAAGAGAAGTGCAGAAAGAGGCAAGAGAAATGCAGATAGAGGCAAGAGAAATGCAGAAAGAGGCAAGAGAAATGCAGAAAGAGGCAAGAGAGGCGCAGAAAGAACCAAGAGAGGTTTGCGCACCATTAGTACCAATTTAACACCCACATTTAGCAATAAGTAACACATGACCATTCCAGCTTTGCAAAGGGCCTTCCACCATGCTGTAACACTTGTCGCTGCATTTTTGGTAACGTTTGAAGCAAGAGGGGTGCAGAAAGAGGCAAGAGAAGTGCAGAAAGAAGCAATAGAAATGCAGAAAGAGGCACGAGAGGTACAGAAAGAGGCAAGAGGGGTGCAGAAAGAAGCAAGAGAAGTGCCGAAAGAAGCAACAGAGGTGCAGAAGGAAGCAACAGAGGTGCATAAAGAGGCAAGAGAAGTGCAGAAAGCGGCAAGAGGTGCAGAAAGAGGCAAGGGGTGCAGAAAGAAGAGAGGTGCAGAAAGAAGCAATCGGTCTAGAAAGATGCAAGAGGTGCAGAGAGAGGCAAAAGAGGTGCAGAAAGAGGGTGCAGAAAGAGGCAAGAGAAGTGCAGAAGAAAGAAGCAAGAGAGGTGCAGAAACAGGCAAGAGAGGTGCAGAAAGCGGAAGAGATGTGTAGAAACAGGCAAGAGAAGTGCAGAAAGAGGCAAGAGAAATGCAGATAGAGGCAAGAGAAATGCAGAAAGAGGCAAGAGAAATGCAGAAAGAGGCAAGAGAGGCGCAGAAAGAACCAAGAGAGGTTTGCGCACCATTAGTACCAATTTAACACCCACATTTAGCAATAAGTAACACATGACCATTCCAGCTTTGCAAAGGGCCTTCCACCATGCTGTAACACTTGTCGCTGCATTTTTGGTAACGTTTGAGCCGTTTGAGCTAGAAACAAGTTTTTTTTTGTTCAAATCTGCAGATTATGCGTCAGATGATGGATTATGTGGCAAATGCGGAAAATGTATAATTAGGCGAAAATCAGCGCGGCTGAACAGTCACATAATTCCAGTGGCCCTGCTCATACTTCTGACTAGGTCCAGAAGTGCTCCTCTGTGGTTGCTTCTTTTTTTGTGTCTCATTGAGTTTATAGTTTAGCTTCTATGGAAAAAAGGAAGACTAAACCTGAGGTTACCACAACACAGATAGCCATACCACATAATTACTCTCCATAACACATGTTCCCCCTCCACATAATTCCTATACACTAAATACCACATACTTTCTATCCACATAATTTCACTGCACAACATACCACATAATTCCACTACACACAACGTACATCCACTCCACAAAAACATTAATAAAAAACTTTTACATTTACAACACTAATAGCTCTAACTCTCGCAAATGCGAGACGCATTGCAAATGCTTATTTAACTAGTAGTCACGTTTGCAGAGTGGTGGAGAAAGGGGGCTGGGCCTCCAGCCAGCGCTCAGGAATTCCCATGCGTAGGACTTACAGGAGGTACCAGGAGGGCTTCTTGGCGCCCAAAGTCCCTAAGAAGTAAAGAGGACTTCAACCCCCAACCACTAGTGTGCAAGGAGGCGCGTTTGCAGAGTGGTGGACAAAGGGGGGGCATGGCCTCCGAAGACCTCTTAGCAATTCCACTGTGTGGGACCTACTGGAGGTAACAGAAGGAAATCCTTGGGGGCCAACTACCCCTTCTATTACCTCCAGTAAGTCTCACACAGCAGGATTGCTAAGTTCTGATAGCAGGCCACGCACCCTTGGCTCACCACTCTGCAAACACGCTTCCTGGCGCGCTCTTGGTTGGGGAATGAAGTCCCCTTCGCTACTGAGGGTCCTTAGGGGCCAACTAGCCTACACGTTACCTCCAGTAAGCCCCACACAGTGGGATTGCTGAAAGGTGGTCGCAGGCCACCCCCCCTTTCTCCACCACTCTGCAAACACACCTCCTGGCGTGTTTTGGGTTGGGGGATGAAGTCCCCTTGCTTCTTGAGGGTCCCTGGGGGCCAACTAGCCCTCCTGTTACCTCCAATAACCCCCACACAGCTGGATTGCTGAGAAGTAGTCAGAGGCCACGCCCCTTTTTACATCACCCTGCAAAGACGCCTCCTGGCGCACTGCTGCTTGGGGGATGAAGTCCACTTTAGTCTGCGGTCCTCAGGACACAAGGGGACCTCATCGCCCCACTATCTGCGCCAAGAGGCACGTTTGCAGTGGTGTAAAAAGGGGCGTGGCCTCCTACCCCCTCTCAGCAATCCCACTGTGTGGGGCTTACTGAAGGTAGTATACACAAAGGAGGACCAGAGGAAGTTTAAAAGACCAGCAGAGGTTGATTCCCCACTCATAAAACTGAAAAACACAATATGGGCCCCTGGGTCTAAAAGAGTGTTGTTGGGGTACTGGAGTGTCCCTTTCTTAGGACGGTTCCCCTCACCCACCCATGGGTGGCATGCTTCATCATCGGGTATCTCTTCGCACTACTAACCGAGTCATAGTGCGGGCTACAACCCCCTCTCTGAGAAGGGGGAGCTCAGGGATGTTTTGATGGAGATACTGAGGTATACTAAACCTCTAGATGAGCTGGGTGTAGTGATACAGGAGTAAAATAAAGGTGTGAGTGATTAAAACTGACTCAATGGTGTGCTACTCAACTTTAATCTAGCATCCACAGGTCAGGATTAAAACATGGAGCTGAGACAGAGGGAATTTCGATTTGTCAAAGCAATGGAATGGTCAGCATGTTTCTGTAGAACACTCCCCTAGGGGATGTAGCGGCTTTCATCAGGACCAAGGTAAGAAGAGAAGTGAAGTGCAATATCCACTAAAACTATCTTAGTAAGGTGGAGACAGTGTATATTGATACATATATACAACCAGTAGTTGGAGTGAAAGATCACTCAGCCGTCGAGTGTACTGGCCAGGAAACTCCCTAGAAAGAGAAACAAAATTGTGCATATATTAAGATCATAAGCACACCCCCATGTATAAATGGCTCTAAAAGAGTACATATTATAACAACAAATCACATGGTGATGCAGAAAGGCACCTACCCGAATCGTCGAGTAAGCGAACGGACACCTAGAACCTCAGCCTTGCAAACTCAAGGCGGTATCCAATTCCTATTTAAAAGCATAAAGGTGGTGAAAAATTATATGACCATAAGACGTAGTCATAAACACACAGAATATACAGTTGACAATGCTACATTAAAAAGGTAAACCGCTGTGTCTATTCTAATATCTACACAGAGTATGTTGTCTAATGTGACAACAAAAATACAAAAGTATACCTCATAGTCAGAAATGTCATGATAGTGAAGCCAGTACTCAGTTCCAGCAGTTCGCTCAGGCCGTTTAAAAAATGGCGAGAAAGCAAAAGACATACAATTGATGGACAGAATGCAGAACATATCAAAACATTCACCCCCAGTCAAGAGATCTGGGTTAAATCCATCATTCTTTTGCTCACCATGCCACCCCAGTTTACACCTGGCCATATGCAAATCAGTCTTGACCCTGTGCCTCATGGTAACAGTCCAGCCCTTACTGTCAAGCCAGGTCCTCCCTGGACCGGAAACAAGCATCCTAGGACCGGTTTCGGGGTTTCACCCCTCATCAGCCAGGATAGCTTGAATCCAGTGGCACAGTGAGCCCGGGACCCACGTCTGGGCATACCCGGTGCACTTAGGGCGAGAAAGCAAAAGACACACATTGATGGACAGAATGCAGAACAAATCAAAACATTCACCCCCAGTCAAGAGATCTGGGTTAAATCCATCATTCTTTGGCTCACCAAGCCACCCCAGTTTAGACCTGGCCATATGCAAATCAGTCTTGACCCTGTGCCTCATGGGAACAGTCCAGCCCGAATTGCCAAGCCAGGTCCTCCCTGTACCTGAAACAAGCATCCTGGGACCGGTTTTGGGGTTTCACCCCTCATCAGCTAGGATAGCTTGAATCCAGTGGCACAGTGAGCCCGGGACCCACGTCTGGGCACACCCGGCGCACTTAGGGCGAGAAAGCAAAAGACACAATATGGTAGCAGGCGAGCAAGTTGATACTTACTGAGTAAAACCTCCCACTGATCGTGACAGACACCTGGGAGAGAGGAGCGTCTGAACTTATAAAGACTCAATTATGTCAGTTATTGGGCAGCCTGATGCTGCCGCGAACAGGGTTATGGCCAAAATGCCGACATGTATGGCCGGGTCAGTGTCCCTCATAATCAAAAAATATCATAACAGTGCTTATATTAGTTAATGCTTGCTCAAACCGTTCAGAGTATAGTAGCAAGCGGGAATGCTAGTACTTCCTTAATCAAGCCCCCCCCCACTGGTTGTGGCAGACATCCAGGTGAAGGAAGTGGCTACATTTGCCAAAACCCGCTCATATTGGTTATCGGGCAACCTGATGTTGGCACAAACGTAGGGTCATGGCCAAAAGGCCATCATGTAACGCAGGGGCAGCAGCTAGAAAAATAGTCTGCATTTAGGTTAGTTCTTGATAAATGCACATACCTTTAAACGAGGAAACCGCGGTCCATCTGGTACCCCGGAGCAAGTGAACACCAAAGTTTCACTCGCTGATATGCATCTTTGCAGGGACGCCTGGCCCGCCCTGCAATCACCATCGCGGTATGTGCCGCGTCATCAGGGGCTGGCCCGCATGCACTACGCAAGCGCGAGGTGTTTCTGGGCAATGTAGTGTCCGGAAATAACCTGCTGGTAAACTAAATTACCAGAATAGTGAAGTCCACCGGATATGGTGTTGTAAATGCGTAGACACATGTATTATCGTGAACATCTCGGAGTGTAAGAGTGCAAAAAATGCAGGCAAAATCAGCAGTGGAGACATAATTGTACCAACACTATTGCATATTCCTACATTCCCTACACAGGCAAAATCTATTTTTTTTTAAAAAAAGGGAGGGGGGCATTTTCGGCCCCTGGGACCCCATCCCCCGGGGCTTGGCCTCTTTGTGGGCCCCGCGGCGGGAGTCCCACTGCCCCCGCGGCCCCTGCCGGCTCCCGCCATGCCATAGCAAACTGCAATGTCCCAGGGGTGGGCACCCCGGGACATTGCTGGGGCCTGCCCTGGGGGGTGGCCGTCCCCAGGGCCATGGAGGGCTCCATGAGGGGGGCGGCCCTGGGGAGGTGGTGGTCCCCGGGGCCCGCAACGGACCCCCGCATTTAAGCAAAGTGTGCCCCGAGGAAGTGGTGGTCCCCGGGGCAGTATGGGGGGGCTCGAGCCCCCCCACACTACATTTAAAAAAATAGCCCTGGGGAGGTGGCAGTCCCCGGGATGTGTGGGGGGGCTCACGTTCCCCCACACTTTCATTTTTTTTAAAAAGCCCCGGGGTGGTGGCGGTCGCCGGGGCTGCAGGGGCCCGCGTGGCCCCCTGCATATCATTAGCATAGCCCCGGGGAGGTGGTGGTTCCAGGGCTGAGGGGGGACCCCGCATCATAAATAAGCATTGCCCCCGGCCCACCCAAGGGCTTCAAGAAAATAAAGCGCGGGAGGCCACACTTTTTTTTGTTTTGACGGGATTCGCAGACTCTACACGAATCTTGCTGAATTTATTTTTCAAAAAATGTTTATTTAGGCCCTCAGGGTCCCTGTGGGACCCCCTGAGCAGGCCTAGGGGTCAGGGTGTTTCTACCCTGCCCCCTTTTCACTTTTTTTCACCTTTTTGCTTGTGACTCGGTTCAACCGAGTCACAAGATGGCTGGCAGCACTTCCTGGTTGGAATTGTTGGCAGCCAATCAGATTTGAGGCACGAGATTGGGAGGGTTCGCGGATCCTTTGTGGTGAAATATGGATATCTGTAAATATTTAAATTTCTCAAAAACTACTGAACGGATTTACACCATTTAACAAAAAGAGTGCACTCTGGTCCAAGTGCTACCTTTCTGCCAAATTTGGTGTAATTCCGTTCAGCAGTTCGGGCTGTAGCCACGGCAACAGTTTCCTACGGAAATGAACACGGAGAAAACGAGTTTAGGGATCCCCCTTTTTTCTCACCCCCGCTTGCCGAATCACCCCGAAACTTTCAAGACAGGAGCTGACCTGAGCGCCTCATTAGTTTTGAAAATTTCGGCAAACGGCGCAAAAGATATTGGCAAAAGAAAAAATGCTTTTCCTATGGAAATTAGGTCCTAACTATAACTACCTACTGGCGACCGCCAGTAGGTAATATATATATATATATATATATACACATACATACATACATATATACACACACACACACACACACACACACATACACACACATCAATTACACAGTGGTGGTTGCCACGGAGCAGTCATGGTTCAGCCACACTTCCTTTTGCAAAGGAATTATTAATTTGACTCTAACTTTGAACCCCGTGGTTGCATCAGCACCAAATATGGCACTTTCTTAGCGTATGCAGCTACGTTCCAGCAAATCAATTTTCATGCCATACCGTGCACAGTCATAAAAGTTAAGGGAGAGGCATAAATATGAATTTTCCAATTTTAGCTTTCATAGGAAATTGTATTGTAGATTTATATTGGAGTTTCTATTCTTAAAGAGGCATTGAGGAGCTTTGCTGATGTGTGATGCACTAATCTAGTAGCTAGTTGTAAGTGTTGCAGTTAGTTGTATATTATTCAACATTATTAGGATAGGTATAACCATTAGTTCTATGCAATTTAGTGTCTAGAGCTGAATTAAATGTTTATTAATGCAGACGTTCCACTTATTTATTGATCTGAATTCCTAATTGTGTCTTTATGATACAAGTGAATGGATGGGATGCATATTATTAGACTGTTTAGTTGTCCAAGAACACTGTGTACTGGATGGCAATAGTGTTGTTAGAAAATAGTTGTATGTGTTTTGTGGCATGCCTATACAGTCGGGGTCAGTGAGTCAGGTGGGAGGAGTTCAACAGTATTTAGTTTGGAAGATCAAGAAGAAGAGCAGGAGACATGGTTTCAATTATTAGGGGTGTGCAATAAGCCTGTTGTGCAAGCCATAAGCATATTGGTGATGGATCGCCTGCTGTGACATGTCAAGGAGTACAAGATCCAATTTTTGTTGATGGCTTTTTATGTGAAATTACAGAGTTATATTCTTCAACTTATGAGAGTACTGAGAGTTGCTGGGATATCATTAGTGATGGTCGAGTTTCTGTAGAACTGTTTGTGATAGAAGCAGGATATCAATCTAATTTTCTGCTATAACCTAGTATTCCATCTTTGCTGATTATGTTTTAGATGCATTATTTCTGGAATTGTACTTTTAAGGTCATGGACAGGAGTGTGTGATCTTTCTAGTTCTCAGGTTACTTTAAGTCTCTATTTCCTGTTAGTGAGATAAATAAGAATCTTGCTCGCAGCCACAAAACCATGGTTTACCACAAACTTGGCATGAACATAAAGCTTTGCTTCATTTTCATGGTTTGATGTACATCTGTTCAATAGTACATGGCAGGTGAAGAAAGTACACCAGCCCCTCTCCGCCCGCTAAAAATTAATTGGGGAAAAAAAACAACCGGTAAAAGTTAGTTACGGTTCACCGAACACAAATCCAAACTGCATTAAATTCGCCACTTACAGAATCACACAAGCAATAAGAATAGTATAAGTATCATAAATTGACAACACCAACAGATTTCGGAAAATAATGTTTTTTATTGTTGCAGACTGGGTCTGTCAGACCAAGCATGAGTTGACTGAACATACCCCTTTATGTAGCTATTCCAAATTTTTACAACACATACTTAGTACTTTTAAACTAATAAATGTGTGCAGCACAAATCTTTCATTAGCAATGGATTTGGTCACTGCTCCCAACCACTGCCAACCTAATCTTAAGAGTGCTCTGAAGGGACATTTTTCCAAACACAATGGAAGTACCGAATCATACCTTGCAACTTATGTGTTCATACATTACACACTGCCAACAACTGTACCATCCAAGCATAGCACCAGCATACTTGTACACTGCAAACACTGTTTGCACTTAACACACTCCGAATCCTTTATCAAGAGAATCACTCATTTCTTTTGGGCTTGGTACATTCTTGTTTCCTGAACTAAATTACTTTTTGTGTGTTGCAAGCATTTCCCTGTATAAGGGACGTCGGGCACAAAAGTCCAGTTTATGTTAATTTATAAAAAAAACTAAATATATTTTTTGTATGCACTGTGCCAGTTGCCAGTGAATAATCAGCAACTACTGTGTGAATCTTGCGTGGAATCCATTTGAATCAATTTTCTAGGGGCTGTCCTGCAAAAAAACATTGGCCAACTAATTTTATCAATGTGTATTAAGGATGACAACAAATATGTGAAGGTAGTTGTCAGAACTACTACCCAGATTAACCAATATACTGTGCTAACCTCTTCAATTATGGCTTTCTCGGAGTGGGAGCTTGAAGAAGAATTTTTTTGCCAGAAGACAATTCCACTCAAGCTACATAATCACGATCTGCGTGAACATAACAGACCCACTCCCTCCTTTCAGGAAGAAGCAGAAATCAGGCCTCTTCAAGGAGCTGGCATGCCCATCATCACCAAAAAAGAGCATCTTTGCAATCTGGCTACTGAAATAAGCAATGAGAAAGATTCATCCACAACATAAATATCTCATGCTTTTTGTACAGGATCCCAAATCATTCCTTAGAAGTATTCCAAAAGAACAAGTTACTTCCCTTCGGTAACGATATATCTGTAAGAAACATAGGTTAGTTATAGATTCCTTACCTTAGAATTACCCCCAGGCGTCAGACTGGATCCGGAAAGTTTTTTCGTCAGCAGTACCCCTGCGCGTCGGTAGGCGTTGTCGGTCGACTGCACCCGTCGTTGGCGTCGTGGTCACCGTGATGACGTCGCGGAAGATACCTAGACGTCGCCCTCGCGCCTGACGTCAGTTCTGTACACGACATTCCGCGCCAGGAACGCAGAGCCATGCAAGACACTGACCACTGGTGCACAAAACTAGGGCCATGAAAGGAGGACCTTAACCCTAGAAGTCAGTTCGCAGAACTGGGAGGATGGGTGGGGCAGTAGAGAATCTATAACTATCCTATGTTTCTTACATATATATCGTTACCGAAGGTAAGTAACTTGTTCATCTGAAAAACAGTTAGTTATAGATTCCTTACCTTAGAAAAGATACCCCAGCAATACCAATCCCGGAGGTGGGTCTGCGAACTAAGGTCACACCAGAAAGTCCTGGAGAACAGAATGGCCAAAGAAGCAGTCTCTCCGGACTTGATTGTCCAGGCAGTAGTGTCTCGTAAAGGTGTGCAACGAGGCCCACGTAGCCCCCCCGACAGATGTCATTGAGGGGGACTCCCCGTCCCAAAGCAGTAGTAGCTGCCGTCGCCCTGGTGGAATGGGCGCGTAGCCCCACTGGAGGCTCCTTTTTAGTCAGAGAATAGCAGGCTTTGATACACAAAACGACCCTAGAACTGGTTTGTTTGTGTATGGCCCGACCTTTCTTGGCGCCTACGTAGCCAACAAAGAGCTAGTCGTCCACCCGGAACGGTTTGGTGCGATCCAGATAAAAAGAAAGTGCACGTTTTGGGTCCAGATGGTGGAGCCTCTCTTCCTCTTTCGAAGGATGCGGAGGAGGAAAGAAGGTTTGACCAATATGAAAGGAAGTGACCACTTTGGGAAGGAAGGATGGACGAGTCCGAAGGACAACCTTGTCCTGATGTACAGCCAGAAAAGGAGGTTTGGAAGAAAGAACCTGGAGCTCACTCACGCGTCTGGCAGATGTGATGACCACCAGGAATGCCGTTTTAAGAGTTAAAAGCCTTAAAGGACAGTTGTGAAGCGGCTCAAAGGGAGCGCACATCAAATAGGTCAAGACCAAATTCAAGTCCCACTGAGGCATAACGAAGGGAATAGGAGGAAAGAGATGAGTTATGCCCTTTAAGAAACGATTAACAACCGGGGACTTGAAGAGAGAAGTCTGATCAGGCAGCCAAAGAAAGGCAGAAATGGCTGAAAGGTAGCCCTCGATAGTGCCCAGAGCAGAGCCCTGCCGGGCCAAAGAAAGAAGGAACAAGAGGACCTCAGAAAGAGGGGCAGAAAGGGGATCCACAGCCTTTGCTGTGCACCATGCCACAAATTTGTTCCATCGGCAGGCGTTTACCGTCTTAGTGGAGGGATGCCTGGCTGCCAAGATTACATCACAAACTTCGGGAGGCAAGTCGAAAGACGTCAACTGCCGCCGCTCAATCATCACGGAAGGAGGTGGAGGCTGGACAGGTTCGGGTGGAGGACCGTCCCCTGCTGCTGCGACAGAAGATCCTCTCGAAGAGGCAGTCTGGTCAGAGGATCGATGGCCATGTGGAGCAGCTCGGGATACCAGACTCTTCGTGCCCAATCCGGAGCCAGAAGAATGACTTGGGCCCGGTCGCGCTTGATTTTCTTCAATACTCTGGGCAGAAGTGGTATAGGCAGAAAGGCGTATAGAAGACCGCAACTCCACTCGCGACGAAAAGCGTCGCCTAGCGAGTGCCGCCTTGGAAATTCCAACACACAGAACTGCTGACATTGCGCGTTCTCTTCGGTGGCGAATAGATCTAGCCAAGGCTCTCCCCACTGCTGAAAGAGACCTTGCACCACCTCCGAGTGAAGACGCCATTCGTGATCCATCATGCACCTGCGGCTGAGTTCGTCCGCCCTGCCGTTCAGTGAACCTGCCAGGTGTTGAATCACCAGGGATATGCCCTGATGTTCCAGCCATGTCCAGAGGTGGAGGGCCTCTTGACATAGGGTCCACGACCCCACCCGCCTGGTTTGTTGCAGTACCACATGGCGGTGGTGTTGTCCGTGAACACCTGCACTACTCTCCCCTTGACAGAGGGAAGGAATGCCTTCAGTGCAAGACGAATTGCCCGAAGCTCCAGAAGGTTGATGTGGAGCCCGGACCCCGCCGGAGACCAGAGGCCTCTGATCTCCACCTCTCCCATGCGGCCGCCCCATCCCAGAAGGGATGCGTCTGTCACCACCGTGTGTTCTGGTTGGGGAAGGGAGAGTGATCTGCCGCTGACCCAATCCTGGTTCGTGAGCCACCACTGCAATTGTCGTGCAGTGCCCTCCGAGATCTGGACGCAATCGGACAGATTCCCCTGATGCTGCATCCACTGGAACTTCAGGTCCCACTGCAGAGCCCGCATATGCCACCTGGTATGATCGACCAGCAGGATGCAGGAGGCCATGAGGCCCAGCAGCCTCAGGGTCATTCTGACCGAAACCCGGGATAGAGGCTGAAAGATCGGAATCATAGCCCGAATATCCTGGACTCGCTGTTCGGGAGGATAGACCCGAAACCACGTCGTGTCCAGAACCGCTCCGATGAAAAGGAGCTTCTGAGAGGGAATCAGGTGTGACTTTGGCACATTGATGGAGAACCCCAGCGAATGCAGGAGGTCGGCCATAGTCTGGAGGTGGGAGACGACTGCCTGGGACGAAGTCGCCTTCAACAACCAGTCGTCGAGATGGGGGAAGATTGGAACCCCTAATCTGCGCAGTTGAGCTGCGACCACCGCCATCACTTTCGTGAACACCCGAAGGGCGCTGGTAAGGCCAAAGAGGAGCTCAGTAAACTGAAAATGCTCGTGGCCTACCGTGAACCGCAGGTAACGCCGGTGGGCCGGCAGGACAGGGATGTGGAAATACGCGTCCTGCAAGTCCAACACTACCATCCAGTCTCCAGGGTCGAGGGAAAACAAGACCTGAGCCAGGGTTAACATTTTGAACTTCTGCTTCCGGAGGAAGCGGTTGACGTCCCTGAGATCCAAGATAGGACGCAGGCCCTTGTCCTTCTTGGGCACCAGAAAGTAGTGGGAATAGCAACCACGACCTACTTCTGGGACAGGAACGGGCTCGATGGCACCCTTGGCCAAGAGTGACGTAACTGCCTGTTGGAGAAGGGTCAGATGATCCTCCGACATGGGATGGTACTGGGGTGGCATGGCTGGAGGGGTAGTTTCGAAGGGGAGGGAGTAGCCCCTTCGGACTTATTGCAAAACCCACCTGTCCGACGTGATGGTGTGCCAGTGGGGGAGGTGACAGCGAATCCTGCCACCCACTGGCGTGTGATGGGCCTGAAAGGTCGGACTAGGAGGGTTTGGAGGCTGAGGCGGAGGGGGCGGAGGTGGATTGGCCTGCTCGCTGGCCCCCAGAACCACATCGTTGGTTCCCACGTCCTCGGCCGCGCTGAGGTGGAACAGCTTGCGCTTGCCTGTGGTTCTGGAATGAACGTGTAGGGGCACCCCTTCCGTGACCACGAAAGGGGCGAAAAGCAGACCGCGCAGGGCGCATGGTGGAGAGGCCCAAGGACTTGGCCGTAGCCCGAGAGTCCTTGAAGCGCTCTAGCGCACTGTCTGCTTTGTCGCCGAACAGGCGACGGCCATCGAAGGGCATGCCCATCAAGGTGTTCTGGACATCACCTGAAAAGCCAGTCATCCTCAACCAGGCGTGGTGGCGAAGCGCCACTGATGTTGAAATAGTCCTACCCAGTGAGTCGGCAGTGTCCAATCCACAACGTATGGCGAACTTTGCTGCATCTCTCCCCTCGGCAACAGCACAGGAGAGCACGGCCCGGGCCTCCTCCGGGCACTGAGGCAGCACCTGCGCAACCGTATCCCACACGGAGTGGGAATAACGGATCAAGGGGCATGCGGTGTTCACCGACCGCAGCCCTAAACTGGAGGAAGAAAATAACTTCTTCCCAAGTTGATCTAGTTTCTTGGATTCCCTGTCCAGTGGTGCGGTAGGGAATGCGCTCTGGGATGTTGAGGCTTGGACGACCAAGCTCTCAGGGGAGGGGTGTTGGGAGAGGAAAGTGGGGTCGCCCGGAGCCGGGCGGTGGCGTCGGGCAACCATCCTATCCACAGGAGCCCCTGTGGTGGGCCTGGACCAGGTGCCCAAAAAGATGTCTGTTAGGGCCTCATTAAACGGCAGCATGGGCTCCGAAGAGCTCGCTGCCGGCTGAAGCACCTCTGTCAGGAGGTTAGTCCTGACTGCCACCGTAGGAAGCTTGAGGTTGAGAGACTCGGCCTTCCTACGCAACACCACAGCGTAAGACGCTACCTCCTCCGTAGCCACGGTAGGAGGAAACAACATGCCAAGGTCTGGCGAGGTATCTAAACCACTGGCATCCCCCAGGTCCTCTCTCCAGTCCTGGTCATAGTCTATATGTGCAGTGAGAGGGTCCTCAGACCCCTCCCAGTCTTCCTCACACTCCTCTGGCTGCCAAACTGGCTGAAAATGGCCATGGTGGAAAGTAGGCACAAAAGTACCCGTCGGGTCCGGCGTCGGCCGACGCCGGTCCGACTCAGTTTCCACATGGAGGGGGAAGCCGGGATCCACGTCGGCTGGGGGTCCAGCCGGCGTCGTCTGCGGACGTGGTGCCGGGGGAGTCGGCGCCGGTGGAGGTGTCACAAGGTCGACCGGCACCGATCCGGATCCAGGCCTGGAGCCGAGTCTGCGGGGCCCGAGGGCGCACCGGCGGAATCGGACTGCCCAAATATAGCGTGCATGGCTTCGTAAAACTGACGAAGCTGGGCAGGGGTCGCTGCCGGTCCTGGAAAGGGTGGGAAGGCTAGAGTCGACCCTGAAGGCTCTGCATGCGGAGCCGCGGGAGTGGCACCATCCGCACCCTGCGCCGCGTCGGCCGACGGACGAGGGGAAGTCGAAGAGCGACGACGCTTCTTTGACTTTTTCTTATGCTTCGACTTACCCAACCCCGAGTGCGAAGACTTCGTCGAAGAGGAATGATGATGGCTCCGCGATCGGTCCCTCGACCTCCCACGTGACCAGGACCTTGCGTGACGTGGAGCCGACTGCCGGGCATCGAGGAGCTTTTGGGACCGCTCTCGCAGACTTCGGGGCCATGGTTCGGCAGTCGGAGCACGACTTGGGGTCGTGGTCGCGCTCCAAGCAGAAGAGACACACACGGTACGGATCTGTCACCGACATCATGCGGGAACAGGAACCGCAGGACTTAAAAACGGGCATCCCTCGTGCTACCAGGAGTCGAACGACTCGAAAAGATGTCGACAAAAGTCGCAAAAAACTCAGTCAAAAAAAGACTGTGGGTACCGCTCTTCCCGGATCTGCGCTTGCTGGCATGGAAAGAGAAAGAACTGACGTCCGGCGTGAGGGCGGCGTCTAGGTATCTTCCCCGACGTCATCACGGCGACCACGACGGACGCTGAGTCGACCAACGACGCCTACCGACGCGCAGGGGTACTGCTGACAAAAAAACTTTCCGGATCCAGTCTGACGCCTGGGGGTAATTCTAAGGTAAGGAATCTATAACTAACTGTTTCTTTCAGATGCACAGCTCCATACTTAACATTCTCAGTCAATTCAGACCTAGGAATTTGGGGCCCCATTAGAAGTTCTCAAGTTATGGGAGCGAGAACCTCCAGATGGCTGGAATTTTCAGTTCCATCTGGTATCCCTGCAGCGGTATCCAAGGATTACGAGTGTTCCACCGGGATGCGGAATAACATGGAGACCCCAGAATACAGGTCCAATTTTGCATGTTTTTCCCATTTCAGGGAGGGTAGGCGGTGAAGGGAATAACATGCCCTACTCTGCACAAATTAACTACCGGCTTGCAGCAGGTGGTAAATGTGTGGGCAGCATTTTCTTTCATTCATGTTGTGGGGGCAGGAGGAGCTGGGGGAACTTTTCCAATTCCCCCATGCTGAAGTATGTGGATCCCACAACAAGTCTGAGTCCGTAGTCTCACGGGTCAGAATTACCAGGTCTGAATCTTGTGGACCCGATAAGGACAGGTCTAAAAACACTGGAAAACTCATTGTTGTACCCCCCATCCAGTGGTACAGTTCTTGGCATCTTATAATGAGGCAGTTGGTGTCGACAAACTCTGCATAGTCAATGCATTGTTTTGTGCTCCACTTTTTATGTTTATCTGAGAAACACAATAAATCATTGAACACTTATTTTTAGAGTGTTTTCTTATTTTACATTGTAACTATATTCACGTGTTCTCTAAATAGGTGTATGTATACAAAGACACATAAAAACATATATACACAAACCTACTTTTCCAGTGACAATAAATGTTGCCTATAAAGCTACTTATGTGGAGGATGTGCACTAATAAACACAAATTCTGATATGTATTACTAGTTTGCAAAATTAAAGTCAATTTTAGCTGAGCAAATCATTCATTACCCCTGCCCCTGACATAAAAATCATAACTGACCCACCAAATACAGTGTTTATGAACCCACAACATTTATACCAAGAAAAAGAAAATTGAGAACCTAACATCAATAAATAACACATATCCAATTAAATGATACTATACCAATAGTGATGTCATCTTGTCGTCAATGGTAAGGCGATCTGTAATGTGACCAGTGATGCAGTCAATCTCATTTGCGGTATCAAGCAGTGTAATTTGGTGGATGAATTCACATCAGGAGTTTGAGTAATGCTTTGCTCAGTTAATCATAACTGTCCAAGTTTAGAGGTATATTGAATGTATTTGATAACCACAACTTAGCTTCAACTGAGTTTTAAAAAGCATGTGTATTATTCACACAAAAAAAGAATAATCTTTTCTTAGAAGAAGTTGCCTTTTGTTGAAGTGTTCCAGGACCATGCATATGGGTAGGACAGTTCTATGTTTATTCCTGTCAGTGAAGACCCCATTAAGAAAACTCAGGAAAGTGCTTATTTCGCATTCTCCATAATGCAGCAAGTAAAGAGTCCAGCAATTATAAGTTACAATAAATTTATTTTACACAAAAAGCTTGCCTTCAATGTCAAAATTCGGTAGAAAACAGTGCTTCCAGCTTTCAATATAGGCTATTGAAAAGGAGGACTAAGTTATATCTGGTAAGAAAATGCACATTCTTGGCACAAAGTAAAAGCTTTTAACAAAAGTTATATGTCAAGTTCCGGAGTATACACCATGCAATGGTATTATTGGCAGTAACATCAATGGCCCGTATTGTTTTCAAGACAGTAACATGGAAGACACTTATTCTGCTTTATATAAAGAGTTAATTGCATATAAATATGGTGTCACCATTACTGGCACTTTTTAATACAATACAGTCTTAGTTCAGCAGCTCTAAATATGTGATAGGCACTTTTCCATTCTGATTCCCCCGTTCACCCATCAGCCAATCAGAATCCATGCCGGGTAAGCTGTAAACAGTTATCACCTAAAAGTAAAATATATAAAATGTTAGTATTTAAATACTAAAGCCATTTTGAAAGTGTAGGTTTTATTAGGTTTCAAGCAAATAAAATTGGTAATGGGTATTATTGATGGCAGAACATGATATCAGCGAGAACGAGTAGGTGCCATACTAGACGGAGGTTTTTTTTTTTTTTTATTACAGGCACATTTTGATGGCAGCATGTCTGTAGTAAGAAAAGGACATCACTACCACCTTCTAATACATTGAACCATGCAAGTCGTTGCTTTACATGCACCTGTGCTGCTCAGAGTGTGATGGCCTGCTACCTCAAACTCATCCGTTGAAGGATGAAGCCATTCGACTCTCAGTGAGAGGCCAAGCACTCTGGTCCAGCCTCCTTCCTCCATTCGGCTACGGAAATGAAGGGCCCACTGATTTTAATAATGCATTGCAATCACAATCCCCTCAGTGACTTCAAATATATATACAGCTAAGGCCATAGCCATGGGGGGGAGGGAATTGCAGGGGCCATGCCAGTCCATATTTTCAACTAGAAAACAAAATGAGGAGCAGGAAAGCAAGTATACACCATCTCGAGGACCACCAAAAGACTTACACCATTGCTAGAAAGTCCCCCGGAATAGTCCGCGCAGAGACCAATACACATCTAATGTCAGTATGTGACAGGTAGATAAATGTGAAGGGTTTTATCCTTTAAAGGATGGAACCCTCCCCACCTACTGATGCGCATGCTAGTCTATATTTTTCTCTGCCCTCCACCCGGAGACCCTGTCATCAGTGTTAATGTCTTTGTCGGTTATCATCTGTCACTGTGACTAACTTTCACTTAATGCCCTCTGCTAGGATGGTTTAATACAGCTACCACAAAGTGTCAGAGTTGTGACACCCTGAACTGACACCTACTTGAAAAAGCTTGCCTCTGTAGTAACTGCTCATGGCAGAGGCAAATAGCGCTATGAGCACAATCACTCTTAGAATACAAGCACTGGTACAATAGAATAAGATCTCTGCTGCAACATCAGAACTTCTTTAACAGCAGCAGAGGTCTTTAAAGGGGCAGGTCCTACCAAGTCACAGACCTGTCAGTAATTAAAAACTGACTTTGGAACAGCTCCTTACCAGAACCCATAATCATGTCCTTAACTTTATGGTAAAAACACCACTTGATTCCTCAACAATGACTGTAAGAACCTTCAAGGCAATGCACATCAGCAATGCAGTCGTTTTACATTTCACAGGTTTTACTTGATCTTGACTCACACAAGAGTATTTGCTTTTACCAGATGTTTCGTTTCTGTAGTGTTTTTCATGCAACATAGTATTATTGCCAAGTGCATACTGTAACCTCCCCATTCACCTCTAGGTGTCTGGGTGACTTCAGTTTATCGATGGGTATTCATGATGTAGCACGATTGAAAGCAGTGGAGTTCAGGCTGAAGGCATGCAAGCCAGTGGGTCATAAATGCATTCAGATTACATACTCCAGCAATCCTTGGCCTCTCCACAAAACACACAGCGATGGTCACATATGCGTAAATTTTAATTATCATTGTATGTGAAAGTGTGCGGAGGAGGTATGCGCAACTGTTGAAATACTGACTGCCAAAGGAAATAAAAATGCTGTGTTTACAGTTGAGAAGAAAGATAAAGTGGGGGTATGTTTGTGAAAGAGTGGGTATGGTTAAGGGTAGGTGGCACAAGGAAGTACATCCAGAAGAGCAGAGTAAAAAGACAGTGAAGAGAGAGAAGACCGCGTGAGAAATACAGATGGAGAATATCAAACTGATGTTGGGGAAATAGGGCATATGTGTCTAACAGTGAAAGACTGCTGGCAAAAAGGATGAGAATGAGAGCGGCAGACAAGTCTCCAAGGATCACTGCCTGTTCAGCACACAATTGATTTTTGACAGTCTCAGAACTGAAATATTTTCAGTGCTAATTATGCTCAGGAAAATCACATATTTGATACTGCTAACAAATACAAAGCCAATATGTCTGGCTTGTTTTAGATATATGTCAGTACCCTATTCAAAGGGCCACGGGGCATGCAGGGGTTACTGGGCCCAACCGAGGTGGGTGAGGCACTTTACTCCTGAAGTACAGGGGCCCACCCTACAGTGGATCCTGCTCAAATGGGTCAAGCACCTCCTTTTGCACCTGACTCTGTTAGCAGCGTAGCACGAGCAGTCAAGCCTCCCTCGAAGGGAAGTGTAGCTACAGATCAGTGAACATGGCTTATAACTCCATGTGCACGCAGCCCACAAAATAAATCAATGTCTAGTCAAATACTTATTTTGTATAAAAGTAATTTAATTCTACACATGCAAAGGTAAACGACATTCAATAAGCAATAACACAGTCCCCCTTGAGGTAGGCACCCTAGTAGCGGTCAGGTCACACTCCGGGCTATCCACTTCCCATGTAACAGGTGTGTTGTTATTCCCCACTCACATGCGGCAACATCCAGGGAAAGTAAACTACTAGACCCTCCCTGTTCACGGGGTTCCCCCTTATTGAACTCAGTCAATAAGGTGTAGTCAGTTAGAGTTCAAGTAGGGCTGCGAAAATAAAAGGCGGTGTATCCCGCAGGGCCTGGTAGCCCCAGTTCTCAGCTTACCATCTCCGGTGGTACGAAGCCTGGCAGCAGTGCAGTGTGGTAAAGGCCCGGATCGGCAAAGTCGGGTTGCACACGTTCACATGCGCAGCTCCTGGCAGGAGCCGGCTCACTCTCCTGAGCCGCGCTTACCAGTGTCCTAATGATCAGAGTTGATCTGGCTCCAGCCAGTAAGTCTGGTTCTTCCTTGCTCTGGGATGGGAGCAGTCTCCTTGCTCCAGCGGTGTCTCCTCTGTCCTCGGGCCTCCTCGGACACAAAGCCTCGCTCATCTTGGTTGTAGCAGCAATTTGGGTCACGGGCAATGACTCAGACCGCCGGCCTTCGCGCTTTGAGTGGCCCCTCCTGGCATATGGGGTCACTCCAACGAACCTCACTGTCCAGTCATGCTGGCCTCACTTGGGTTGCAGCAACTTCTTGCGCACGGGCACTGGTCCAATCGATGCAGCACTGTCCTTGGTGCACGTCAGCCCCTCCTGGTGTACGGGGTTGCCAATCTACACAGCACACAGGCAACGGCCCAATCGTTGCGGCACTGTTCTTGATGCACAGCGGCCCTCCTGGCATATAGGGTAGCCAATCTTCATAATGCGGCAGACAGACAATGGCCTGATTGGTGCAGCACAGCTCCACACACTTTGCTCAGAAACCCCCCTCGTTTGGGCCCCCTTTCTGGATCTCACTTCCTCCAACACGCCCCTCTCCCTCACGGGCACACCCATCTTGACGAGCAAGCAGGGACTGGGTCTCCAGACCCCAGGCAGGTGATCTTGGTTTCCCTGGGTAATGTCCTCTAACCCAGCAGGGAGACTAGCAGGCTAAGCCCCTGGTCCAGGTCACAGGCAGACATCTTGCAGAGCTTCCCCTCCTCATGCAGCTCGGCTGGCTGCTCGGCAGATGACAAAGTATAGGGTCTCAAACCCCCCTACTTTAAGTTTTTTTCTAGACACAAAATGTGATTTAGCGTCTGGACCTTTGACGTTTTATGTTGGGGTTCTGCTTCTTTTATATGGAAAACTCTCCCTTTCATCCTTCCTTTTGAAAGATGTCTGTCACAGCAGGCAGGACTCCGAAGCTGATTAACCGACCGAAGATTCATGGGAGTGACCACCTGGATGTCAGCCACAATGATCTGTGCATCAAAGGTTAATCCCAGTCCCTTAGCCCTACCCTTTATGATTCCCTTATCAGCCTCCTCTAACTCTTCCTTTTCCCGAGATGTGTCCAGGCCCTTTCCTTGTGATCTGTCACTGAATGAAAGAGCCCTTTGAAATACACAGGGAGATCCTGGCTCCCCCTCACCCATTGCTTGTGCCACCGAGGTCACAGGAATGCAGCATTATACAATTCTGTCTGGGGGAAGATTCATCTACTCCTCATATTTTCACCAGACAGGCCTGGGCTTCCCAAAATAGAACCCAAGGTCCTCCTTGTGATGTACCAGTGCAGACTTTTCTGCACTCAGCATATATTCACAGCACACTCCGCTGTCTAGTATTGTTGCGCCCATGTACCATGCTACCACCAGAATTTCCACATGCAGCACACACATTGTCTGCGCCCACTGTTCAATCCTAGTCTCTCTGTACTGCACCAGTGTGTCACCTTAAACACACACACACATTTACCAAGTGCACACTGTTCCACACTACACCTTCTGCGGAGTGAATGTCTTGCATGCTCACATGCATTCAACACATGTTTTCACTACACACACACACACTTCTACGTCAACCTCATGTAGGCCACAAGTGAGTTAAACACACAGCAGCAGAACCTTTAAAAAAGTGAGTGAGCCTGTAGGCCTCACTCCAATGACTCAGGGTAAAAATGAGCTGGTCACTAATATTGATCATGACACGGTATACTGCCACCACCAAACTTGTCTTGTTTAACTCCTGGTGAAGGCAGTAGCCTTCCACCATAATGAGGGTAGCGCTTTGGGAGCCCCTCCCGGGTCCAACAAGACCGCAATCCATGAGACAGGCCTATGCCATGGCGCACATGCATAATCAGTGTTCACCGAGGACGCAAAAAAACAAAAAAAGGCAGGGGTACTTGCCTTTACCATGCAGAGGACTTTTCCAGTCCAACAGTATATGTTTAGTTGTGTGTGATCTTTCTGGATACAAACTCACAAAGAGGTATCCAAATGTTGTCTGGGTTGCAGCTGTGTGAAGCACAGGATTTTAGTTCGTATGGTTTAAGCCATACACCTAATTACATAGGCCACACCTTTGGAAAAGGATTCCTTGTTTATGTTAAAAAAAAAAAAAAAAAATTATTTAAACAACAACCTTTTTAGAGAGGTGTGTATGTTTTTTTATATGTCAACCACAAGCAATAGAAACTGCCAGGATGTCACAATCCACAAGTGGAACTCAATTCAGGGAATTGCCCATCACCCCCACTAATAAGACAAATCTCCACTGCCAAAACCAATGGCAGATCATTGCTGCTTTATACACAGTTTACGCAAGCTAGGATTTGGGGCCAATTGGCAGTGACACGGTCAGAAGTAGAAACATATTAATCAGCAGAAAAGGAAAGTGCAAAACTTGAGGGCATGGGCGGATGATAAACATGAGGGAGAGTAGAGAGAGGCGAGTTAAGAGGGGAATGAGATTTGACAGAAAGCGGAGACAAAAAGAGTGGGACGGTTTAAAGGGAGGGAGAGATAGTAACTTGGACAACTACAACAACAATAAAGTTGTTGAAGCACTGGTGGAGTCGTATCCTCTTCCTTCAAAGAGCACAGCTAGGAGCATTCTCTAACATCAAGCCGACTATTGTATTGGGCACATGGCGAACATAGGGGCTTTGTTCTTTCTTGGTAGGTGACAGTGTGACACACTTCTTCTACAGTGCACAAACAGGTCCCAAGACTGAAGGGGGAGTGAACGCAGTACAAACAATCCTAAAATAATCCAGCTGTTTGGAATGAGAGCAGGAGATGGGTCTACAGGGGGCAGAGCCAAATTTAGCGTAGAGGTCATGGCAAGCCCCTGCAGTGCAAAGGTGTTATAGCTGGGGATGAAGGCAGGATGTTGTTCTGCAGTGCCAGATACTACAGCTAAGGTGCAGGCTGTGCCTTTTCCAGCGGAGCTGCATCTGGAAATGAAAAAAGTTTATTCCTCTGAAGGGCGCATATGCTGCAGCTAGGAGGGGGGCATTGCTTGCTCCTACATTGTATAGGTACTGAGCATAAAGGCATGGAATGCTCCAGTACATGTGCTGCCCTAGAGCGGAGTCAGCGCATGTGTCTACAGTATGCAAATCTGCAGTTTGCGATTAAGGTAGGGCGTACTCTGTAGTGCATTTATGTTTTCATTTTATCATGTTCAAACACTGCCTCCTCACTGCATATAGACAGGGTGTCATCTGTTCCATTAACTCCCCTTGCTGAAATCATGCATCTAAAACCCTCCTTGTCTAGCCAGTTTAGATGAAACTTTCACCCATCTTTTTAATGCCACAACCATATTTACATCTGCAGCATAACGACCGTCATCTTACAGCTTGTTCAATTGTACCTCTCCATTTTTTATCTTTCGCTCCTACAACATTTACCCTGGCCAGAGAAACTAAATTAGCCTCGGAGCATCACATGGACATCAACTTGCACACAGACCGTATTAGTGCAAATTACACTTGCCCTAAAGCATCTTTGAGAACCCCTGTTGTGAAACGCCAAAGTAGATAAACAGTATGCTGAATGTTGAGGTGCAGACAGAGAGAAAGCTTGTGTCCTACACTAGGTGAAATCCTTTGCAGTATTACATAAACAAAAAGATTCATACTGTACTCCACCATACCAATGATCACACTGCCCTGGGTGAAGTACTTAACACCATTTGCAAATTCTCATGCAGAGATGCGATGAGTTGTCTACAACCAAGAAGTTGAGCCAAAGTCCTGTGCACACGTATAGGAGTTCTTAGTTAGAGTTCATCAAATCTTGTGAGCATCAAAGTCATTAAAGTTCAAAAAGCTCCGTTCTTTGTCTTTTATTCAACTGACATCAAGAGAGCAACGTGTTTCGTCACAAAGGGAAGTATCCCGCGACTTCTTCAGGGCTGGGAATGATACAATAAGTAGCATATAAACAAAAAATGAATATATGCTATAAAGTACGCATACGGAGGAGTGACACCTCTCCTTGTATAAAGTGAATCACCATTAACGTGGAAACCCTAAACAAAAATGCAACCGTACGTGACAGTTCGATCTCTAGACAGACCGAAAGTGCAGGGATAAGAGCAACATCTCTATCCTGTCAACAGTGATGTGTGAAGTGCCACACAAAATTTGTGGTGAGAAGGCCATATAGCCCGCCTCTAATTGTGTCATATGAACATTCTTAGATTAAAAATGCAGAATGCAATATTTAAGCATACCCCATTATTCCAGAAAATTACGTCCATGTAGTAGAGAATCGAGTAAATGGAGTGCTACCTGTACTTCGTGTGTGTAGATGGTTATAGATCTAGAAAATTAAATAATACCTAGATTTAGGGGAAATGTGCTACAAAAGAGCATGGAGTAAAATTGATGCAGTATAGTGTATGCTGGTAGTGACAGAAGCCCTCACCACTCTGCCGGTGATAATTCCGACCCGGCTGGTCAAATGAATGGAGGTTTAGTGGCTCCGCGAATCTGATCGAATAGTTTATAACAAGGAAGCACCTAAACAAACAACGTCACTGTCTTAGTAAATTGATTACAAATTCATTGCACGTAGCCAAATTGTATGTTCTAGTAACGGCTAGACAATTCTATTAAAAATAAAAATTGCCAAATAGAGTTTCCAACAGACCCCCACAACACTTACCTAAATAGGGATGATCCTGTTGTGTGTGTTGATAATATAGATCTAGAGAAAGTGGGATGGTAGAAAGAACCATTAATAAGGGAGGCTATGTTGTGTAGAGCAAGAAGGAAAATAATACAAGAGGTGCTGGAGTAAAGTGAAACAAAAGCCCTCACCACTCCACCGGTAATAATTCCGACCCGGCTGGTCAAATGTATGCAAGCTCAGTGGCTCGGAGTTGAGTAGTTGAAAGCATCAAGGAAACACCTAAATAAATGTATGGCTGATTAGTATGAGGCCTAAAAAATTTGGTGTGGCCCACATAACTGAAAGTAAATGACTGAGGATGTTCCTTAATAACACGTAATGCTTACCTCAAAGGCGATCCTACGAGGACCGTGCCGCACTGTGAGGGAAGGGGACGGAAACCCCTTTGTGATACCCTTGATCTGAAGAGCAGATCGAGGTAAAATTACAAGGGAGTCAAAGGGTTTGATAAAGTATGCAGTAATGGAGCATGTGTAACATCGCTGATGATGTTAGACAAGACTGTAGAGGTGGTCATGAAAGTTACTAAAAAGAGACGAGAGAACTGAGATCTATTACAAGTATAAGTCTGGTTGGTGTCTGCAGCGTGTTTGTAATATTGCTAAACGTTAGCAGAAAGGTGAAAATGGCTAAAAGAACGGAGTATTGGAGCTAGTTAAGGCTAGATTAAAGGTTGTGGTGGAGCGAGGTTCGGGTTGGTGTGTTGTATCGGATGAACAGGATGGTGCTAAGAAACTCTTACCTGCAGCGAGTGCGCTGAGGTCTGTGGCTGCGACGGCTGCGATCTCAGTTCTGGATGTGGACCGGGAAAGCACCCGGAAGTTGTCCTTAAATACCGGGCAACTCTTGAAAAAGACGAGAGCGCGTAGAGTGCGGCGCCTCAGTCCATGGAAAGCTTATTAGGCAACTTGTCGCATCCATGTAAATAACCAAAAAGAAGGAGCGCCAGCAATGGTGCTCCTCAGAATGTGCCACCTCTTTTGAATGATGTAATGGTGAAACAAAAAATAAATTAATGGTATAAGGAAGGTAGTGCAGATGGTAATACAATTCCTTGATCCATTCAAAAAACGGAAATTAAAAATAAATAGATTAATGAAGTGGGGGCACCAGAGGGGGCGAATGTGGGGGGGTTTATTTGGGAGGATTATTTGGGGGCGGGAAAAGAGAAAGGAGGAGAGAAAAGAGGAGAGCAGGGTTTATCGGAACATCAATAAACGGCGTTCGGTTCATTCAATAAAGTTACAAGTGAATGTCGTTGAATAAGGAGTCTATGCTGTATAATGCTAGTTGGTTTAGCGTCCCTGTGTAGCTTGGCCAAATAGTTGGCTACACTAGGGTGTACTTTATTATAATTCCCTGAGTTATGGAAGAGAAGGTGAGGAGAAGTTGAAATGGTCAAGAGAAACCCCCGTCTCAGGGGGTGGGGGGGGAGAGACATCTTATATTGTTATTGACACCTGAAAATGAGGTGTGCCTCGTGCTGAATAGCGCTCGACATTAGGTATGTCAGAAGGGATTCAGTTAAGCGATGATGTGAAATTGACAACAACAGGGTAAAATTTAAGCATGATTGACAGTCTAGGTCAGCATCAGTGTGAGCCTACACAGTTAAATAAGTACAGTACGTGGTGACTCATGCAGAATTTGAAAAGTGCATTTGATACTGAATATGCTATAATACATGTCTATGAACATTGGATATGACGGGGAAGGAAAGCTAGAGAAGATCTAGTTCAAACCCATTGGTGTATTGTTCGTGATCACCAATAATCAGACCTTCAGTTCACCGCAGGTTTGTTAATTAATAAAGATTGATAAAAATAGGACAAGATGCATTTTATGTACTTAGTTTCCCAAGAAGTACTGCATTTCATGGTCACTGTTGAGGCCTTGTTCCACAGTCCGAAGGCACATTATCCAAGTTGCCTCCGTACGTCTGAGTTTGAGTTCTCTGTTACCGCCTCGTGGACTTGGTTCAACAAAATCAATGCCATAAAAAGTAAGACGTTACTGTATGCCTTGAGAGGGACATACTGCGGCGTGTAATGCCATAGGGTATCTGGCGTCTTGTTGGTGTAATGCCCTCACATGTTCTCCAATTCTGTCCTTAAGGGGTCTGATGGTGCTGCCCACATATTGCCCTTTGCAAGAGCATTCTATAATATACACTACGAATTTGGTATTGCAGTTGATGTTGTATCTAATGTTGTATCGCCTTGTGTCCTGTCCCGTAAATTCTTTGGTGTTGTGTTGGGCCCATCTGCATACACCGCACGAACCACATTTGTAAAACCCTATTGTTCGCGGGGTTAGCCATGTAGAGTCACCACAAGCCCGTGGGACTGTGGGGCTGAGTCTATTTCTGAGTGTCAACTACTCAACTCAGAGCCACTGAGCTGGCATACATTTGACCAGCCGGGTCGGAATTATCACCGGCGGAGTGGTGAGGGTTTTTGTTTCACTTTACTCCAGCACCTCTTGTATTATTTTCCTCCTTGCTCTACACAACATAGGCTCCCTTATTAATGGTTCTTTCTACCATCCCACTTTTTCTACATCTATATTATCAACACACACAACAGGATCATCCCTATTTAGGTAAGAGTTGTGGGGGTCTGTTGGCAACTCTATTTGGCAATTTTTATTTTTTATAGAATTGTCTAGCCGTTACTGGAACATACAATTTGGCTACGTGCAATGAATTTGTAATCAATTTACTAAGACAGTGACGTTGTTTGTTTAGGTGCTTCCTTGTTATAAACTATTCGATCAGATTCGCGGAGTCACTAAACCTCCATTCATTTGACCAGCCGGGTCGGAATTATCACCGGCAGAGTGGTGAGGGCTTCTGTCACTACCAGCATACACTATACTGCATCAATTTTACTCCATGCTCTTTTGTAGCACATTTCCCCTAAATCTAGGTATTATTTAATTTTCTAGATCTATAACAATCTACACACACGAAGTACAGGTAGCACTCCATTTACTCGATTCTCTACTACATGGACGTAATTTTCTGGAATAATGTGTTATGCTTAAATATTGCGTTCTGCATTTTTAATCTAAGAATGTTCATATGACACAATTAGAGGCGGGATATATGGCCTTCTCACCACAAATTTTGTGTGGCACTTCACACATCACTGTTGACAAGATAGAGATGTTGCTCTTATCCCTGCACTTTCGGTCTGTCTAGAGATCGAACTGTCACGTACAGTTGCATTTTTGTTTAGGGTTTCCACGTTAATGGTGATTCACTTTATACAAGGAGAGGTGTCACTTCTCCGTACGCGTACTTTATAGCATATATAAATTTTTTGTTTATATACTACTTATTGTATCATTCCCAGCCCTGAAGAAGTCGCGGGATACTTCCCTTTGTGACGAAACAAGTGTTGGCTGGTTGCTCTCTTGATGTTACGTTGAATAAAAGACAAAGAACGGAGCTTTTTGAACTTTAATGACTTTGATGCTCACAAGATTTGATGAACTATAACTAAGAACTCCTATACGTGTGCACAGGACTTTGGCTCATTACTTTGTGCAGGATTTCTCCTTCACACACATAGGGGTTATAGGGTGTTTCCCCTACCTGTTGGCACCGTACTTATAAGGCATCTAGCTCACTTTCACAGTAGCAGCAGGGCGCCACCACTTCCTAGACCACCAACACCCCACTCATAGACTGGCATCTTTATCTATAGGAAGGGCAGCTGCAGCGAAAACACTTTAATCAACACTAGCTCTACACTTCACTATGGACAGAGACAAGGTAGCAGAAGAGCTTTTTGAGAACTTAGCTAGAGGCGCTACAATCAGTGCTGCCTCAACCAGTGGAAACCCACAACATAAAGAGGGACTCAGAGAGAAATTTTTGAGGCTCGAGAAACTCAAAAAAACAGAGAACTCAAAATGGTGGGATGGGGCCACCTTAAAACAATACCTGAGACTTAACAGAGTTCCAAGGGGTCTCAGGTCCCAAATCTTCCCCACTTATGATGACCTTGATGAGGACCTTTTGAAGAAATGGGAAGGGGCCCTTACGGCTAATTCCAACACTCTTATGAATATACTTATAGAGAACGCAGAACGCAAAGTGGCCAAACTCCAGCTCGAGATCGCATCTCTAGAAAGAGCAATTAGAGACCTAGATTTAAAGGAAGCAACCGAAAAGAATTACGTCATTCTAAATGATATCCTACTAAAACACCAGAATGACATAAAGGAGAGAAAAGCAAGGAAGCTCAAAAGAGATGAGATTGATTATAAGGAGGGAAGGATTTTTACTTTTGCAAAGAAATACGACCAACTAGTGCAGACAGGTCAACAGGGAGACAAACCTAACAGACTAGAAACCATCTCTATTTCCTCTAGCTCTACTTCCCTTAGTGCCCCCCAGACCAGTGATAGTGAGGCTGATAACTACGAAGGTGCAATGAGTGAGGCCAGACAGACCCATTCTTCTTTTTTAAGGGAGGTACAAAGAATACAAAAAGGGAACAGAACACAATCCAACCGTGGAGATCAAGACACAAGACCCGCAGAGGGAAAAGGTCAGGACAAAGAGGATTACAAAAGAAAGTTGAGATCGGGAGACGGGAGGAACAAATAGATAACACAGGGAGGGAGGTACAGGTTGTTAACCTATCCTCCAAAGTACTCACTACTGACATGATTTCTTTACTTAGTAAGGGTTTAAGTTTCAATCCACATGAACAAGGGGACATTTGTAGACTTAAAGTTGACTTATTTAAGTTTATAAGAGGTCTGAAACTCAAGAAGCATTTCAGCTGTAACCCAACTACAAATAAAAGCATAAGAACATTCCCAGTGGTAATTTGTCTGATGTACTAAGTATAAGAGATGTGCATGACACACACCTTCTTTTATCACGAACGGATTTAGAACAGTCACCATTGACAATGGCGAGACTCTTAGAAGAACTGAATGTTGAAACTGACTACCTATAGCCAGTGGTCTAAAGATCAAATCAAAATGGACACCCACTCTTCCAGGTGGCAATTCTATTGACACCTTTTATAGACTAGTTCTTGAGGACCTCGACAAATATGACTACAGGAGGTCCAAAAAGAGACTTAAAAATAGAGAATCTTATTGGGGGGGGGAACGCAGGGCCCTCACAGCACTGACTACTGATGAAAATATTCTGATCAGAGAGGCAGATAAAGGAGGGAATGTCGTGATTATGAACCGTGACGATTACAACCATGAGATTCTGACAATTGAATGATGAAGCCGGTTACGAAAAGCTGTCACACAACCCCATAGGCCCCCTAACCATCAAGATCAATAAACATTTGGAGGATTGGTACACGGCAGGCCTCATAGACAACGACGAACACATGTATATGAAGGTGTTTAGACCAACCTACCCATGCCTTTACACCCTACCAAAAGTACATAAAAACCTACCCTTTCCGCCGGGCAGACCTATCGTCTCAGGCATAGGTGGCCCTACCGAAAAACTTGCAGAATAGGTAGATCTGTTTCTAGGACCACTTGTACAAAATTTTCCTTCTTACATACAGGATACCAAGCACATATTGAGTATTCTGGCAGACCTGCAATGGCAACCAGATATGATCCTAGCCACTCTGGATGTTGTGTCATTATACACAAGTATTAAACCAGACTTAGGCTTACGAGCCATAACACGACACCTACACAACAGACCTGCGACACAATGGCAACATACCAACATGCTCATCACTATGATGGACTTAATCCTACAGAATAACTTTTTCATTTATGAGAAACAATGGTACAAACAAACAAGAGGCGTAGCCATGGGCTCGAAATTTTCACCCTCCTTTCCAAACCTTTTTATGGGTAGTTTAGAGGAAGAGGGGATCTGGGGCCAGAAGGGGGCACCATGGATTGATTCCATCGTCTTTTGGGGTCGTTACATAGACGATTGCCTCCTACTCTGGTCAGGCACCCAAGCCAGATTAGATCAATTCTGCACCTATTTGAATACTAACAATTTTAACATGAAATTCACCAAAGAATCTAGTAAGACCAGCATTACGTTCTTGGACATAGAACTCTACATCAAAGAAGATAAACTACATAGTAGACTTTACCGCAAAGAGACGTCATGTAACTCAATTCTACATGCAGGCAGTTCACACCCGGCACACCAGATACCGGCTATCCCATATGGGGAATTCATGAGGGCCAGAAGAAACTGCAGTGAAGAAACAGAGTTCCACGAATGTCTTACTGACATGAAGGCTAGATTCATGAAAAGAGGATACTCACCTCACACAATAAAGCAAGCAGAGAATAGGATCACACGGATACAAAGAAATGACACACTAAAAGACAAGGCTCGCACATTACAACATAACCAACCGGTTAGACTAATAACAGACTATAATGACATGAGCTACACTCTCAGGAAAAGCCTTACTAAACACTGGGGGATTCTGAGAGCAGATAGATCACTAACTGACCACATCACCTCCCATCCACAGATCACCTACAGGAAAGGCAGGACACTCAGAAATAGACTCAGCCCCACGGGCTCGCGGTGACTCTACATGGCTAACCCCACGAACAATAGGGTTTTACAAATGTGGCTCGTGCGGTGTATGCAGATGGGCCCAACACAACACCAAAGAATTTACGGGACAGGACACAAGGCGATACAACATCAACTGCAATACCAAATTCGTAGTGTATATTATAGAATGCTCTTGCAAAGGGCAATATGTGGGCAGCACCATCCGACCCCTTAAGGACAGAATTGGAGAACATGTGAGGGCATTACACCAACAAGACGCCAGATACCCTATGGCACTACACGCTGCAGTATGTCCCTCTCAAGGCATACAGAAACGTCTTACTTTTTATGGCATTGATTTTGTTGAACCAAGTCCACGAGGCGGTAACAGAGAACTCAAACTCAGACGTACGGAGGCAACTTGGATGATGTGCCTTCGGACTGTGGAACCAGGCCTCAACAGTGACCATGAAATGCAGTACTTCTTGGGAAACTAAGTACATAAAATGCATCTTGTCCTATTTTTATCAATTTTTATTAATTAACAAACCTGCGGTGGACTGAAGGTCTAACGATTGGTGATCACGAACAATACACCGATGCGTTTGAACTATATCTTCTCTAGCTCTCCTTCCCCTTCATATCCAATGTTGATAGACTTGTATTATAGCATATTCAGTATCAGATGCACTTTTCAAATTTTGCATGAGTCACCACGTACTGTACTTATTTAACTGTATAGGCTCACACTGATGCTGACATAGACTGTCAATCATGCTTAAATTTTACCCTGTTGTTGTCAATTTTACATCATTGCTTAACTGAATCCCTTCTCACATACCTAATGTCGAGCGCTATTCAGCACACCTCATTTTCAGGTGTCAATAACAATATAAGATGTCTCACCCCCCCCCCGCCCGAGACGGGGGTTTCTCTTGACCTTTTCAACTTATCCTCTCCTTCTCTTCCATAACTCAGGGAATTATAATAAAGTACACCCTAGTGTAGCCAACTATTTGGCCTAGCTACACAGGGACGCTAAACCAACTAGCATTATACAGCATAGACTCCTTATTCAACGACATTCACTTATAACTTTATTGAATGAACCGAACGCCGTTTATTGACGTTCCGATAAACCCTGCTCTCCTCTTTTCTCTCCTCCTTTCTCTTTCCCCCCCCCCAAATAATCCTCCCAAATAAACCCCCCCACATTCGCCCCCTCTGGTGCCCCCACTTCAATAATCTATTTATTTTTAATTTCCGTTTTTTGAATGGATCAAGGAATCGTATTACCATCTCCACTACCTCCCTTATACCATTAATTTATTTTTTGTTTCACCATTGCATCATTCCAAAGAGGTGGCACATTCTGAGGAGCACCATTGCTGGCGCTCCTTCATTTTCGTTATTTACATGGATGCGACAAGTTGCCTAATACGCTTTCCGTGGACTGAGGAGCCGCACTCTACGCGCTCTAGCCTTTTTCAAGAGTTGCCCGGTATTTAAGGACAACTTCCGGGTGCTTTCCCGGTCCACATCCAGAACTGAGATCGCAGCCACAGACTGACTCAGCACACTCGCTGCAGGTAAGAGTTTCTTAGCACCATCCTGTTAATCCGATACAACACACCAATCCGAACTTCGCCTTAACTAGCTCCAATACTCCGTTATTTTAGCCATTTTCACCTTTCTGCTAACGTTTAGCAATATTACAAACACGCTGCAGACACCAACCAGACTTATACTTGTAATAGATCTCAGCGCTCTCGTCTCTTTTTAGTAACTTTCATGACCACCTCTACAGTCTTGTCTAACATCATCAGCGATGTTACACATACTCCATTACTGCATACTTTATCAAACCCTTTGACTCCTTTGTAATTTTACCTCGATCTGCTTTTCAGATCAAGGGTATCACGAAGGGGTTTCCGTCCCCTTCCCTCACAGTGCGGCACAGTCCTCGTAGGATCGCCTTTATTGAGGTAAGCGTTACGTGTTATTAAGGAACATCCTCAGTCATTTACTTTCAGTTATGTGGGCCACACCAATTTTTTTAGGCCTCATACTAATCAGCCATACATGCTTTCAACTACTCAACTCAGAGCCACTGAGCTTGCATACATTTGACCAGCCGGGTCGGAATTATCACCGGCTGAGTGGTGAGGGCTTTTGTTTCACCTTACTCCAGCACCTCTTGTATTATTTTCCTCTTTGCTCTACACAACATAGGCTCCCTTATTAATGGTTCTTTCTACCATCCCACTGTTTCTAGATCTATATTATCAACACACACAACAGGATCATCCCTATTTAGGTAAGAGTTGTGGGGGTCTGTTGGCAACTCTATTTGGCAATTTTTATTTTTTATAGAATTGTCTAGCCGTTACTAGAACATACAATTTGGCTACGTGCAATGAATTTGTAATCAATTTACTAAGACAGGGACGTTTGTTTAGGTGCTTCCTTCTTATAAACTATTCGATCAGATTCGCGGAGCCACTAAACCTCCATTCATTTGACCAGCCGGGTCGGAATTATCACCGGCAGAGTGGTGAGGGCTTCTGTCACTGCCAGCATACACTATACTGCATCAATTTTACTCCATGCTCTTTTGTAGCACATTTCCCCTAAATCTAGGTATTATTTAATTTTCTAGATCTATAACAATCTACACACACGAAGTACAGGTAGCACTCCATTTACTCGATTCTCTACTACATGGACGTAATTTTCTGGAATAATGTGTTATGCTTAAATATTGCGTTCTGCATTTTTAATCTAAGAATGTTCATATGACACAATTAGAGGCGGGCTATATGGCCTTCTCACCACAAATTTTGTGTGGCACTTCACACATCACTATTGACAGGATGGAGATGTTGCTCTTATCCCTGCACTTTCGGTCTGTCTAGAGATCGAACTGTCACGTACGGTTGCATTTTTGTTTAGGGTTTCCACGTTAATGGTAATTAACTTTATACAAGGAGAGGTGCCACTCCTCCGTATGCATACTTTATAGCATATATTCATTTTTTGTTTATATACTACTTATTGTATCATTCCCAGCCCTGAAGAAGTCGCAGGATACTTACCTTTGTGACGAAACACGTGTTGGCTGGTTGCTCTCTTGATGTTACGTTGAATAAAAGACAAAGAACGGAGCTTTTTGAACTTTAATGACTTTGATGCTCACAAGATTTGATGAACTCTAACTAAGAACTCCTATATGTGTGCACAGGACTTTGGGTCATTACTTTGTGCAGGATTTCTCCTTCACACACATAGGGGTTTATAGGGTGTTTCCCCTACCTGTTGGCACCGTACTTACAGGCATCTAGCTCACTTTCGCAGTAGCAGCAGGGTGCCACCACTTCCTAGACCACCAACACCCCACTCATAGACTTACAACCAAGAAGTTGCTGTTTCAAAATCTGGTTATACACTCGAAGTGTACTAAACCAGCAATAAGGTAGGTATTCAATGTGATTATCTTTGAAGAGATTTTTGTTTTTCAACAGAAACATACAGCAGGGATACGGAGGCCAAATCGTATGCCAAATCCCTGGCACACAGTAGTCTGATGAAAGGTGAGGTGAGAATGGCACGAGATTGAAGACCAGGTGAAGAAAGATTGAGATGGGGAGGGGTTAATTGAGTTGGAGGTTAGAGTGAAGTTGAATTGAGGTGAGGATGGGCAAACATGAGGCTGAGGTCTAGTTTAAGTGGGGCTGAGTTAATGTGAGTGGAAGAGGAGAGATTCAGTTTGTGGTTAAGGTGATGTTTAGGTGAGCTGATGGACTGGGCACTAAAAAGGAGCCCCCGAAAACATTATAATACCGGTACTATAATGCACCAAGCAAGTGAAACAAAAAGAGTTCAATCCCCCATAGATGGATTCATGCGATCTCCCCTAAAGGAACTTTGCAAACAATGAAGAAAATTACTGCACTTAAAAATACAATTTTACAAATGTATTATCTAAATTGGTTTTACAGCCAGTGCTAAAGGGTAAACGGAGAAATATGACAGTAATTTGTGGTTTGCCACAGGACTCGGGAGCAATACTTCTCTTCAGTATCAAACAACAGTGTGCAAATACAAAACACTGAAGGCACAGCTGGAACCTATTTGTGTCTCAGGAACATTACTCTATTTTTCATGGAATGTGTCCCATTAGAAATAACTTTCCATGAATACCTCATGCCTAGACACAACATCAACTTGAGAAAAAAGTATTAGGACATATTGCTCATCATTACTCTCATAACAGTTAACAGTCCATCAAATTTCCTGTGACAGTAAGTGTTGCTAACTCTTGTTAGATGAGCGTACCGGTTAGACCTGGCATCCTAGGTGCGGCTCTGAAAATGGGGGAAGGAAGGCCCTCCCTAAGATACTTTTAGGTCCAAGAGGAGGGAGGAAGGAAAAACCAAAATTAGTGTATACCTCTAGACTGACCTATTTAATTTGACAAACGACCTGTCAAGGTTCAAGTTACCAAAGAAACCCCTTCCACAACGTGCATTTATTTGAAAACCCCATAACTAAGTAGATTTGCAAACAGCATAATAAACAGTATAACTTTTTTAGAAAAAATTCCTTTTTATTTAAATTTGAAAAATATATTCGTATCTCTAAGATTCACACAATTACATATATATATAACACATCCAATGATTTTGATTATTCTAACATTTCATCATAATACTTTTACAGACATGAATTTATCACATTAGACATCCCATATAAAAAACAACCAATGTAAAAATCTCACTAGCATAATTCATTCAAAACCACTGTCATACTATCAAACACTCTCATTCATACAAACCAACTACAACAACATACTATAAAAAACGGAAAAACGAATCTTTTGACCCTGTGGTGGATTATACGGTGTTTGTAAACAAATTAATGTAGTTATTTTCCAAAATACACCAATTATAGGAGATAAAATTCTCCCAGTTCTCTAATCTGAAAGTAAATTGTGGTCGTAGTTTGCGGTCTACGCGCGTTTCAGTGGAAACAACCACCTTCCTCAGGACCCAGTTTGCTTGTAGATTCAATTAAAAATCTGGGGATGTCTTGATTAGAATTTTGTAGACAGTCCTTTATAAATGCTTGGCCTTCTATTTATTATCATACAGTGCATCATCCTTTCAATTTCGATCGATAACACTATGCAGGTAATGTCCAGGCTGCGATACAGCAAATAGATGGAAATGGACCTTTATAGGAGAAGCCTCATTAATGGGAATAAATATTGCAGGAGAGAAGGAGGATCCCTCTTCACAGGTCCTACAGATAAAGGTAACTGTTTCACTTGAGTCTCTTCTCAAATCGATATTTGTCTCTGCTATAGTCAGTTCTCCCGAGGTGGACGGTCAAAGTTACCTTTATCTGTAGGACCTGTGAAGAGGGATCCTCCTTCTCTCCTGCAATATTTATTCCCATTAATGAGGCTTCTCCTATAAAGGTCCATTTCCATCTATTTGCTGTATCGCAGCCTGGACATTACCTGCATAGTGTTATCGATCGAAATTGAAAGGATGATGCACTGTATGATAATAAATAGAAGGCCAAGCATTTATAAAGGACTGTCTACAAAATTCTAATCAAGACATCCCCAGATTTTTTAATTGAATCTACAAGCAAACCGGGTCCTGAGGAAGGTGGTTGTTTCCACTGAAACGCGCGTAGACCGCAAACTACGACCACAATTTACTTTCAGATTAGAGAACTGGGAGAATTTTATCTCCTATAATTGGTGTATTTTGGAAAATAACTACATTAATTTGTTTACAAACACCGTATAATCCACCACAGGGTCAAAAGATTCGTTTTTTCCGTTTTTTATAGTATGTTGTTGTAGTTGGTTTGTATGAATGAGAGTGTTTGATAGTATGACAGTGGTTTTGAATGAATTATGCTAGTGAGATTTTTACATTGGTTGTTTTTTATATGGGATGTCTAATGTGATAAATTCATGTCTGTAAAAGTATTATGATGAAATGTTAGAATAATCAAAATCATTGGATGTGTTATATATATGTAATTGTGTGAATCTTAGAGATACGAATATATTTTTCAAATTTAAATAAAAAGGAATTTTTTCTAAAAAGTTATACTGTTTATTATGCTGTTTGCAAATCTACTTAGTTATGGGGTTTTCAAATAAATGCACGTTGTGGAAGGGGTTTCTTTGGTAACTTGAACCTTGACAGGTCGTTTGTCAAATTAAATAGGTCAGTCTAGAGGTATACACTAATCCTAGGTGCGGCTCTCCTCCTAACTTTTTGCCTTCAAGCCTACTGTTTTGCTGACTTTGTTTTTATGGCTTTAGGACTGCGCACTGTAATACTGCTAACCAGTGCTAAAGTGCTTGTGCTTTGTCCTTAGAACATGGTAGAAGTGGCTTGCACTAAATTGGCACATTTAATTTACCTGTAAGTCTCTAGTAAAGTGGTACTGCCTGTAACCAGGGCCTGTAAATTAAATGCTACTCGTGGGCCTGCAGCACTGATTGTGCCACCCAGTTAAGTAGCCCTTTAAGCATGTCTCAGGCCTGCCAACGCAGCCTGGGCGTGCAGTTTTAAACTGCCATTTCGACCTGGAAAAATTAACCTTTTACAAGGCCCAAACCTTCCTTTCAACACATATAAATCACCCCTAGGAGAGGCCCTAATCAGCCCACAGGGCAGGGTGCAGTGTATTTAAAAAAGTAGGACACTTAATTTTAAGATTTGCATGTCTTGATAGTGAAAACCCCTAAAGTCGATTTTCACTACTGCAAGGATAACACAGAAGTTACCTTATTACATTTAATAAGCTCTAGTGTCCAATTGGTAGGAGGGAGACAAGTTGAATTTGGTGTCTAAAGAACTGCAATTAAATGCCCTCTTTAATGGTAAAGTTGGATTTTCAACCACAATTCTGAAAATGCCACTTTTAGAGAGTTCAAGACCCAAAAAAAAAAAAAAGGTGGCTGCGTCGATTCACTTCACTTTACACAGGTCTAATTTATTGATTAACGTCCTTGTCTTTGAGTACAGTGATGTGAATCAACGCATCCACCTTTCTTTTTGTTTCTTGTACTTTGTTAGAGGCCCAAGGTGGCTGTTGATAAGGGCCCAACCCCTCACTTTTCCAAGTTTAGAGAGTTGGCATTTTCTTGTGCTAACCATTTGGTGCCTGCATCCTGATCCTGGGTCACATGAGTAGGTGTAGCTGGCAGTTGGTCCTAGGGTTTTGCGCTCAGACAGTGAGACAGGGGGAAGATAGGTGTTGGCAGGATGGGCCACTCTGATTTAATGAGGGGGATGCCATCACCTACCGCACCTGCACATCACACAGGCTCTGCCTGAGCACTCTCACAAGGGTTTGTCCCTAGTCTATTGTGACCCCAGACAAGCTGGGGCCAGGACACAGAGAAGTGGATGCCTCACATCTTACGGGGTGGAAACCTCTAGAAGCTTCCTCCATTTCAAAGTGGGCACCAGGTATAAATGTTGGACCTCAGACTCCTACTGTTCAGTACATTTCTGCACCTGTGGACTCTGCCAGAATAAAGGACTGCTTTGCTGCTGAAACTGCTGCTCTGCTGACCTGCTGCCTCCTTGCCTGGGTGAGAAAGACTAAACCTGCATCTCTGAACCCAAGACACTAGAGTGACTCCAAGGGCTATTTGGCAGGCCTCCTGATCAGAAGCCTCAAGGACATAACAGGCTTCCAACAACCTTGAACGCAGCATTTGGACTCTGCCATCTGTGAGTCCTGCCCTCCCAACTGGTGCCACCCCAGTCCTGGACCGTTGGAAGGGGGCCTGAAGGTGCTCTGCAAGCCTGTCTGTTGACCCAGCAGAACCGACGCATCTCCTCCGCGCGCAACTCCTACAGAACCGGCGCATCATCTTCTTCATGGCTCGATGCATCACTCTCAGAACTGGCGAATCGCCTCTGCTGTGAGGACTTCCACGACGCAAGGACTTTGAATCGCCCTTCACAGCCCATAGGAACTGCCGCTGTGCGATGCATCTCAATGCAAGGACATCGCCTCACCTAATGCAGCCTATCTGAACTGCCGCTGTGCAGCGCAGCTCCATGCAAGGATATTGCCTTGACCAACGCAACCCGTCGGAACCACCGCAACGTGAAGTATCTCCCCGTACGGATCTTGCATCGGCTGTGCTGCCCGATGCATCCTCGATGCGGGACTCAATTTGCAACCAGGATTAAGGTACTGTGTTCAGCTGGCCTAACTGGGTCCCTGTAGCCAGCCAGCACTCCATCATGGTCAGCCTGAATTTGTGACCTTGTCCTGGTCTGGCGCGTCTAGATTACCATAGTTGGAGAATTGTGCTTTTTGGCGTTATTTCCACTTAAATATTTAAAATTGCATATCTCCGGTGCTACTATTTGCATTTTTCTTTGCTTGGTCTTGATTTATTTATTAAAATGCACTCTGTTTTTCCAATTTGGTAAGAGACTTTTCTTGTGTTCTGTTTTCACTTTATTACTGTGGGACGTTGCATAATTGGTCCTCATTCATGGCTTATTTGAGATACTTCTGGCACAACATTGCTGGTATTTGAAGATGAGGGCTTTAAATAGGCAGGAATGGGAGAATATGTCCCTTTGAGACCGTGCTATATGCGTTTCTTGGTGAAAACAACAATTTTGTGTTAGAACTGCATGTGTATTTTTTAAAAATGAAATCCTGCTATCTTGAAACCAAAAGACCTTTTTAAAAATAAAAAAAAATGGCAAGCTTCTGTTTGTGAGAGCTGAGCTTGTTTATCAAGATGCAAATGTATCTCGGGGTAAGATGTTTGGGTTTTCTGTAATCGGCACAATTACATTTTGGATAAGATCATTGCTTTTCAGAAATATTTTAAAGCTGATTTGTTCTTAATAGTTCATGCAGAGTTTGGAGGTCTTATTGATGACTTTTGTTCCTTGGTACCAGAGAGGAATTTGTCATAGGGGATGATCATGACTTGTGTGTAGACATTTTATTATGTATATGAATAAAGCTTTCTATATCAACACTACTGGAGCATGGGCATTTAAAATTGGAGTAATCTGCCTTCTGTCTAATTGTATAAGCTCTATGTAGTTGTGCAGTGGCACTGCTATGTAAATCTGCAAGATTTGTCTAGGGATCCTGTCTATGATCGGTTAGTTTGAGATTTATATAAAGTTTAATTTTTTTACTCTTTTCCTTACAATAACAAACTCAGTCAAGCATTATTTCTTAGAATGTACCTGCAAGGATCAAGATGGAAAGATAAGTGGAAAAAATATTACATACATTTCATTATATTAAGTATGCATTCTATCAATAGTATGGTCTTGCAGATTTGCTACTGTGTGGGTACCTCTTCTCAGGAATTCCATCACAGAACAGAGCCAGATTTCTGGAAAACAGTAGGTAGTGTGGCATTGCATAACCTAACATAATTAATCTGAAAAATCGACTAGTTTGCCACAATCTGTTCAAGGTTTTCTTAGGGAGAATGGGAAAGGAAGATGTGCATGCCACACAACAACCCTTTTGGATAGTAAATAAACAGGCATTCAGAACATCAGAATTTCCAGCCCATTTATCTGGAAAATATGCAGTAAAAATGGCTTATTTTATCCAAGACCCTCTCACCCGCCTGAAAAATGTGTGTCTCTTTTGCTCAATCCATTTTAAGACAGGTATTTGTGCCACACCTCTTTCATAGTTGACAAGCTACTTGGCTATTGTTCGGAGTCTTAGTACACATCCATTTTACCGACCTTACAGGATCAGGCTTCAGGCAGTTGAGTTCAAGATGAGGTAAAAGAAACTGCCTCATCACTTGCGCTCGCATTGCCTCAGTATCAAAAGCATCCATTTCCTTGTCAGCATCGACAATGTCTTTGGATGTAGATTCTGCATTAACAAGGAACCTTTGCGATCAAATTGATAGCAAAGCCAGTTTCTACAATTAAAGATACGTAGTAATGAAGGAAGATTAACCTTCAGAGATGTATTTAAACCCCACCACAGTATAGGCTGTTACTGATTCAGTGTGATTTAAAATGCATAATTTGCAGCAACCCTTGACAAAAATTCTTCATTGAGAACTGCAAATTCTGGAATGTCCCCTGACCCACCCCGGTACTGTTCTCTAATTTGGATCTGGTATATGATCTATAGCCCAATGTGCTTTATAAACCACTGGGCGTTAAATTATCTAAAGGCTATTTGAAGAGACTCCCAAACTCCCCAAAGTGTTTTTAAATTATATTAGTTTCTGATCAATCCTACTGACCAAATACGCTAAAAAAACACAATTGTTCACACAACTTACTGAAAATACTTGTGGCAAAACAATACCATAGACAAACGCAAATGAACCCTGTGATTTAAAATTGTAGTATCTTTTGGCATCTTTTCCAGTCGTAAAGCACATCCACCCTCCTTTTATATGGTTTTTATTGTTGGGGGCCAGGTCCTTTGAACCCTCTAGAGACAGCTATGGCCCAGTCTACAAGGGCCTGACACAGGTGTTCCTCGAGATCAAAAGCTTATTTTCCTAGAGTTATCTAGATTACTATTGTTACTACGTGTTTGTAGCCTTTCTACAGACCCATGCTTCCCCTGTGGTGGAGGCCGCACCATAGAAAGACATTGATGAAGAGTTGTGTTTTAATTACCAAAATAAATATTACACACTATAGCTACTCCTGTACACTTGGTGCACTCTTAACCTTTTGTTCAAAATGCAGGGGATAGCCATTTTTGTGGTGATGGAATAGAACAAGTTGCATTGCACAACAAGCACTTTCAATGCCAAAGGGTATGACTTATGAATAAAAGTGCCTTTCGTGTCATTGATGGGTTTAGGCTTTCAATAAGTCATCATACATGCACTCTGTCACTCATCTTTGCACTTATGCAGCCATTCATCCACCCTCGGACAGAACCGCAATGAAACCCAAACAAACTCAACAAAATATGCAAAATAAATTAAAAGTATACAAACAGAAAAAAGAAACCATGCTGCCATCTAAACGCAGTGAGCATTTGCTTGTGATAACAAAACGAAACCGAGCAGCGGTGTCCATCTTGCAGAGGTATTGCAAATAGCCTATCGGTTTTTTAAAGTACCAGCATTGAACCACATTTAGAACCAACTTGTTGGTCATCTAGGAATGGTAAAACAATTATACACAATGGATAACGACATTCCATAATGGTCTCCTAGTTTTAGCGGAAGTGGCCATGTAGGATGCAGTGCACTGCAGATGAAATGAACGGCAATTATGAGACGCGCTAGCACTGCCTGGAGAGATGTAGTGTCCTCTTTAACATTAAAATAAAAAGAGAGAAGGAAAGAAATAAAAGGGAACTATTAAAGGAGAAAATAAATACTAAAAGATTGGCCAAGCAGCTTCCCTACTGAAGAACACTCTTTTTCAGGTGGATGTACACATGTGATCAGAAAATACAGTCATTCACAGTGCAAGAGTGTCAATGACGATGTGGACTGAACCATTACCCCATGCACTACCATGGATGGAAGTAGAGTGCAAATGACATTCAGATAGACCAATTGCAGAGCTGACCCAAAGACCCGCTACACATTTATTTGAGTATATATGAATCAATATACATATTATTTAATGACTATTTTATTACAATAGCCTGGCAGACAGCTATGGAGAGTTTCTAGCAGGAATCTTTGCAGTGCAAATTGTCTACCCCTAGGGTTTGTCAGAGGTGGTAACCAACACCAAAATACTTTACTACAAAGGTAATCCATGACAATTCATGTAACAAAATTCATATCTGTAGAGTTTAATACAGAAATAACAAACCACCCATAAATGCCTATTGACTTTAGCATATTCTTTTCACAATCATAACCATAATTAACAGATGAGACCTATGGCATCAGAAATAATTCTTTCTAGTTAACAGATAAATGCCTGATAGGTTATCACTGGCTTGTCACCATAACCAATTGAGGCTTCCTGTACTGCACTAAAGCTTTCCCACAAGGCAACCATCAAGCATACAGTCTTAAATTAAATAGTATACAAATTTACAGGTGGCAAACCAAAACACTATCTAACAAGGATTGGGACAGTGCAAATCTTCTCTACCCACAGGTTGTCAAAAGAGGTGCCAAACCCTTGCCTCCTACAGTAATCCATGAGATTTCATGTAACAACATACATATCAATCTGCTTTAATATACAGTAATAACAATCCACATCTAAATAACTATTGACTTTAGTGCATGTTTTTCACAAAAAATATGTAAGGCCTAGTGCCTTTATCATAGCATTTCAAAATAAGCAGATTAGGCCTGTAGCTATGATCACTGGATTGTCACCATAACCAACTTTTTATCAAGTATAAGATTTGCCATGAGCCAAAAGTGCAATACAAGCCCTCTTTTAGTGGAAACACCCAAATTCTGCCCCATCGAATCCTGTACTAATACGAACTAACTGTGGTTGGACTCTGGCAAGCCTCTTATAATTGTACGACTGTTATTTACCAATTAATTAATTTATAATGGTGAATGTTTATGTGAACCAGGGGAGTCGCGCAATTTAGGTCCGTCAATGGCAATTGTTTGAAAATGACCTGGTATCTTTTGGAATTGTCAGGGGCTCCTCCAATCAAGTTGGCGGAAGATTCTAATTTACAATTGCTAAGGTGGATGAATTGTTTGGTGAGATGTTGGAGGCTTATTGAATCCTACAAGCAATTTTTCCAGCTTGTTCATGATCAAAGAATGACTTGCATTTTGTCAATCAAATAGCCAAACTAGGATTTGTTTGTCTAAATGGGCATTGCAAGGATGATACCCCTGCAGTTCAAACTTTCGTATATGGATTAAATATAAGATTACATCTTTTAACAAGAATGGTGCTTTCTGTTTTGTAAACAGTTTAAAATAGATAAAATTACGGGTAGTGATTATCGGGTGCTTCAAATGGTATTTAACTCAACTCCTCATCCAAGAACAGCTTTGATCTCCCATGGAGGTGAACTTCCCAAAACGCTTGACCACCAGACTAGATGATAAATACATGGCTTTATTATCCCAATACCAAGTATCAAAGTCACTTTTATTGGGGGATGGTGATGTTTTAAAATGGTACAGCCAAACCATTGTAGAAGTGGTAGATTGACTGACGCCCATTATTTTAAAGTTTAACTCCTCCACTAAAAGGTTAAAACCTTCTATTGTTGCAAATAAACAGCCTTGGTTTGAGAGCCAATGCAAGGGTTAAAAACAAAAAAAGACTGAGGAAAATGAGAGGTAGGAAATAGTCTCCATTAGGATCAGAGAAGAGAGAAGTATATAGTAAAGTCAAAAGGGATTATCTAGCCTTGGTCAAGATTAAAGTAATCTGATCCTTACAAAGCTAATGAGGAAGTATTTGTAAATGCCTTACTTGTAAAAGATATGAAAAAGTTTGGATGCTGTATGAAGGAACCATATGTTTGTCTGCTTTCTCCCCCTACTGTGGCTATGGAGGAGGAAGCTTCCTACGCAATGGTGGTGCGGAGGGCGGCTGAGGTCCTTGACCTTCAGCTGCCCTCAGTGCCAGTCAAGACCAACATCTTGACAGAGGTGCTGCAACTGGGAGTCTCCTCATCAGAACCCCTACTCCTGTTCAATGATGACCTCACTGACGTCCTGTTGGGGACCTGGTCCAGACCCAACACAGGGGCTCCTATGAATAGGACGATCGCCCGCTGCCATCACCACCTACCAGGGGACCCAAACATCCTCACCCAACACCCTACCCCGGAGAGCTTGGTGGGCCAAGCCTCAACTTCCAAGGGCGCATTCCCTTTTGCTCCTCTGGACAGGGACTCCAAAAGGCTGGACACTTTGGGGAAGAAAATATTTTCTTCTTCCAGCATCGCATTGCAGTCTGTGAACACCACATGCCTTTTAGACTGCTACTAACACACTGTGTGGGACACGGTTGCACAAGTGTTGCCACAGGTCCTGGAGAAGGCACGAGCTATTCTCTCCCAGGCTGTTGCAGACGGGAGAGGTGCAGCAAAGTTCACAACTCGCTGCGGATTGGACACGACTGACTTACTTGGCAGAGCGGTTTCATCGATGGTGTCCCTGGTTGAGGACGAGGCTTTTCGGGAGATGTCCAAGCTTCACTTATGGACATGCTATACGATGGAACCGGTCTCTCCGGAGATAAGGCAGATTGGGAGCTAGAGCGTTTTAAGAACTCTCAGACTACGGCAAAAGACCTTGTGCCTCTCAGCAGCCTGTCACCCCCAATCTGCCCATCACTCCTTTCTTGGCTTCAGAAGGGGCTTCCAACCGTGCCAGTTTCCTTACAGTCACTGAGCTGCTCACGCTCCCCAGCCTCTGCATGGACGAAGGCGTGATACCCACAGACCTCATGGGTCTGGTAGCTAGCGGTCTGGTCCAACCACCACCCCTCTCCTCCCCCCCCCCCCCGACAGCTGCAGCCTCTAAGCCCTCCTAAGATGCCCCTTTATGATCTTGGGCATCCAGTTGGCGGCAAGATTCGCCAGCACATGCCCAACTGGCAGTGCATAACAACTGTCAGGTGGCGGGTCTTGTAGATTGTCCGAAGGGGCTACTAACTCCCCTTCGAGACTAGCCCTCCCTCATACCATCATTTCAGGACCAGCTGACAGAGGATCTTCTGTCCCTTCTCCGCGAGGAAGTGGCGTCTCTCTTGGCCAAGGGAGCATAGAGGGGGTTGTGGTGCCAGAAGTAGTATGTGGCTGTTATTCTCGCTACTTTCTGGTTCCCAAAAAGGACAAAGGCATCGGTCCTATTCTGGATCACCGAGCTCTCAACTCCTTCCTCAAGAAGGAGAAATTCAAAATGCTCATGTTAGCTCAGGTCTTGTCTGATCTGGACTCAGGAGACTGGATGGTAGTGTTGGACTTTCAGGACGCCTACTTTCACATACCCATCCTGCCTGCCCATCGACGCTATCTGCGGTTTACGGTAAGCCACAAGAATTTTCAGTTCACCATGCTCCCTTTTGGCCTAACCAGCGCCCCTCAGGTGTTCATCAAAGTGATGGCAGTGGTTGCAGCACATCTGTGCAGATCAAGGTTGCTAGTCTGCCCCTTGTTAGACGACTGGCTGTTAAAAGCGGGCTCGCCCAAGGCGGTCGTCTCTCACTTCCAGACTACGGCGAACCACGTGTACTCATTGCTTATCCCCTGAGCGGTGAGTCCAGGATATTCAGGCTATGGTACCGATATTTCAGGTTCTATCCTGGGTTTTGGTGAGCCTAACTCTGAGGCTGCTGGGCTCATGGCCTCCTGCATTCTGCTAGGGATGCATGCCTGCTGGCATATGTGGAGTCTGCAGTGGGACCTGAAGTTCAAGTGGGCGCAGCATCAGGGGGATCTCTCCGGCACAATCCAGATTTAGGAGGGCACTGCGAAATATCTTCAGTGGTGGCTAATGAACCACAAGATTGGGTCCGAGGCAGACCCCTCTCCGTTCCCCAACCAGAACTGACAGTTATGATCCGGCGGTGCACAAGCAGACCATCTCCTGATGGGTCATGCTCTGCATCAGTATCTGCTACGCACTGACCAAGAAGCAACCTCCTGAAGGCTTGCAAGCTCATTCCACCAGAGCTAAAGCTACGACCACTGCGTTAGCACGCAGGGTTCCAGTGCTAGGCATCTGCCAAACAGCAATGTGGGCATCTCTGCACACATTTACCAAGCACTACTGCCTGAACAGTCAGATTTGTAGGGATGGGCACTTATCCCGTTCTCTCCTGCAAGACTTTCTTGTTTCAAATTGGTCCGCAGACCCACCACTGAGGAGGATATTGCTTGGGTATCTAATGTAAGGTAAGGTATCTGTGGGTAGAAGGCTCTATCAGATTAACAAGTTACTTACCTTCTGTAACACCATATCTGGGAGAGACCATATCTAGCCACAGATTCCTAACCGACTCACCCATCCTCCCCGCTCTGCAAACGGATTTCTAGGGACAGGGCTGACTCCTATCAGGGTCCATGTTCACAGAATTCTGAAAATTAATAGTCTAGTCATCTCTAAAATGTAACCTCTTTTTGTCCAATCTGAGAATTTTTAAAATGCCAAGGTCTCCAAAATTACAGGATGGATTTACACTAAACCAAGCAAAGGCACTTCCTTGAGTAAAATTCTACTTTATGCAAAATGGCATGTGATTCTGTTCAGCTGTTTTTCTGTAACAAGGAGCAATGAATACTATAGGAATAAAAAGGGAATTTGCATTATTGTGGACCTCCCTCTTTTTCTTGGACACCCGCTTGACTGATCTGAATGAAGAAACTAAAGTGGATGTAATTTCTTTTAGGACTTTTGGTCAGATTTGTCGAACAGTGGCAACGTTATAAAAAAAAAAAAAAAAGCCTTTTCAGTGGAAACTCGGACTCAATCATAACTACAGAGTCACTATTACAGCATTCGTAAAAAATACAATAAGAAATATATTACCCAGTGGTGGTTGCCACTAGGTAGTTCTAGTTAGGTCGGCTGCTCCATAGAAAAAGCGCTTTTTGTGCTGCTAATGACTTTGGCCCAGTTTTACGAATCTCCCCCAAAACCTTCCAAAAAGGTGCAACTTTGACTAGTTTGGGCAAGGGTTCGGGGTGATCTGTCAAGCGGGGGCCTGCGAAAAAAGTGGGCCCAAAATGCAAAACCGCCATACATTTTCACTAGACTTCTTTAAGAAGGGCTACAGCAACAATTGCTGAATGGAATGACACCAAATGTGGCAGGAACGTAGATTTGGACCGCAGATTGTGTTTCTTGTGAATTGTGTACCTCCGTTCTGTAGTTTTGAATAATAAAGGTTCAAAAACCATATAGATATCTGGATGGTCGGGCCCACAAGGGCCCGAAGGACTTTTGCAGGAGCGCAAGTATAAAAATAGAGCGTTCCGATTGGCCCAGGGAGAATTATTTTCCTTGGGCCAAATTGCTCCTACCGGAGTCAGACTCTGGAGCGAACACTCCGATTGACTGCCAGCAATAACAGGAAAATGTTGCTGACAACCATTACAGGACATCGGGATTTAGACCCCTATCTTGAAGTGCTAAATAAAAAAAATCCATAAGGGGGCAGGGTATTGATACCCATCCCCCCTCGGCCCCATGGGGGGGATGGACAGGGAGGGATCCATTACCATCACCCCCACCCCTCCGGGACTCCCGTGGAATTGGGAAAATAAATATGGCGGTCTGGGACATATTTATCAATTATAGGCCCCTGGGAGCCCACCTCCCAGAGACATATTCAATAAGAGGAGGGAGGACACACGCCTATTGGGATAGATGTGGAAGATCACAATTGGCCAATGAATGTCTTGCCTTACACTTGTTTCAAAGAGTTATCAAAAAGTAAACAAGACCCAACACTACCCTATGACACTGTACATGATTCTAAACTGTGAAGCTGAGGACAAGAATTAACAGAGACCTAATGGTTTAGAAATACACAGTTGTATGGCAGTTGGGGAAATTGTGTGCTTTTCAGTGTAAGAGTGAAACATCTATTAAATACCTAGTGAAAATCTCTAACTGAAGAGGTTCAGACTCACAGAACCAAATTAGAAGCTTTGCACAGTACATAAAATTAAAGGTGCCCGTACATGTATAGTCACCTCAAACACCGAAAAATACACTTTCTTCACAAAATGAATTGCTGCCGCTTTAAGTGATTAATCCCAATCTTTTATGCTTACCTCATCTGCTAGCAATGATAATTCACTGCTATTAGAAGCATCATAATCATACAGAACTCTAGCTTTCCTGTTGCCGCTAGATGCTTTAAGTTCACTGAAGCCAGAAGTAACGACGGAATTGCTTGTTGCAGGTAATGAAGTCGAACTTAAAACAGAGGCATTTGGAAGACTTTGCACACCCGATGAAGAAGATTGATTATTGTTGGCAAGGAAGGTAGCTGGAAAACTGTAAAAAGATAAGTAGCCATTAGACAGCTGTACCCAAAAGCTTATGTTGAATGTTAAATGAAATCGATGAACATTTAAAATTTACCAAAACAAATATCTCAATTCCCATCATCATAAAATGCAGCAAGTACAGCAATTACGTGTACTCCACAACCATTGATTAAGTTCAAAAGAATAAGTTACTTACCTTCGGTAACGATCTTTCTAGTGGATTCTTTAACTAACTGCAGATTCCTCGACTTTAGATTATTCCCTAGCCTTCAGACTGGTTCCTGAAACTCAAAGCAGTACTCCTGCGTACTGGTGGATGGTAGTGTTCCCTCTAGGCCGACCTGCTCCAGAAGGGATGAGTGGAGCTGCATATAAGCACCACCCCGAGTGCCGACGCCAGTAGCTTTATTAGGCTGCCCATACCCTCAAATGCAGAGCCTATCAGTAGGTTGGCATGTCCAGTATGCACAACTCTAAACTGGAACCTTTTTAGCTGGAAAGGATTCAAATTCACAAAATGGTGGCGGAGGGAGGGGCGGGAGTGTTGGTAGGGCGGTGAGCAATCTGCTGTTAGACAGAGTATCCACCCAAAAGATCGTTACTAAAGGCAAGTAACTTGTTCTTCTGATGGATGCAAGTGAAGATTCCTCACATTTATAATAGATACCAAAGCAGTGCCTTTCCCAATGGTGAGTCTGAGCTGGCTCATGCCAAAAAGTCCTGCAGGCCCAAGTGGGCAAAATGACCCTCTCAACAGACCTGACTGTAAAGGCAGTAGTGCTTCATGAATATATAAATGGACACCTAAGCAGCCGCCTGACAAACTTCCAGGACAGGTACTCTGCAACCTAGCGCAGTGGCAGCAGCCTTAGCTCTGATGGAATGAGCATGTAAGCCTTCCGGAGGAAGCTTCTTCACAAATGTGTAGCAGATCTGTATGGAGAAAACAATCCATCGGGAGATGGTCATTTTTTGCACTGCCTTGCCCTTCTTTGCACTGGAGAACCCTAGAAAAGAGCTTATCGTTCAGCGGGTATTCTTTGGTGCGATCGCTATAAAAGCTCATTTCCCTCTTAGGTTCTAAACAATGAAGTATCTCTTTCTCTTTAGAGGGATAAGGAGGGTCAAAGAAAGCTACAAGGGTGATGGCGTGCCTGACATGAAATGAAGTGAAGTGACCACTTTCAGTAGAAAAAAAGCACAGGTCCCCAACACCAACTTCTCTCGAAGGAAGACTGTGTAAGATGTGTTGTGACAGAAAGAGCTTTCTCACGTGCTTAGCCGATGTCATGGCGATGAGAAAGACAGTCTTCTATTTCAGTGTCAATGGATAACTGTGCAACAGCTTAAATGGAGTGCACATCAAAAAAGTGAGAACTAAGTTCAAGTCCCGCTGCGGTATCACAAATGGTTTTGGTGGAAAAAAATGTTGCAAAACTTTCAAAAACCTCATAACAGGTGAATTAAATAAAGAAGGCTGTTCTTGCAGCCATAAAAAATAAAATTAAAAAAATAAAAAGCCGAAAGTTGCCAATTAGCCCATAACAGTGCCCAAAGCAAACCCTTGCTGGGCCAAGGACAAACCAAACAAAAATACCTCAGACAACTTGACTCGCAGTGGGTCAATTGGTCAGGTGCCGCCACAAACATGTCCCTATGACTACCGTACATTGATAATGTTAGAGAAAGCTTCATCACCGAAATGACATCAACGATCTCAGGATGAAGGAAGAAAGAGGTCAACTGCAGATGCTGAATCTTCAAGCAGGGAGATGTAAAATGTGCAGGCTCGAGTGCAGTACTTTGCCCTACTGCTGCAACAGAAAACCCTCCTAAAGGGGCAGTTTGACTGAATAACAGATGCTCATGGCCAGAAGTTCAGGGCACCACACTCTCTTGGCCCAATCCGATGTCACTAAGATGACTTGAGCCTGGGCGTTCCTGATCTTCTTCAGATCTAGGGGCAGGAGAGACAGCATGGGAAGGCCTACAGGATTCCAAAGCTCCACTATAGATGGAACGCTGTAGACAGAACACATCACAGTGTCTGTGCAAAATTGCTAACATTGTGCATTCTCAGCACAGGCAAAAAGATCAAGCCAGAGCCCAACCCACTGATGGAAGATGCCCTGCACCACCTTCGGGTGCAGTTGACATTTGAGATCAGCTAATTGTTGTCGGCTGAGTTGATCCGCCCTAGCGTTTAGAGATCCAGATGGTTCACCACCAGAGAAACACCCTTACAGTCCAGACACATTCCGAGAATTAGAGCCTCTGGCACAGGTCCCAAGACCTCCCCCGCCCGCTTGTTGCCCTACTACATGGTGGTAATGTTGTCCGTGAGCACCTGTACCAGATATGTCTGATGGTGAGCAGAAAGGCCTTTTAACACCAAATGAATCGCCTGCAACTCCAACAAATTTAGGTGGAGTCGAGCTTCCGGTGGAGACTCAAAGCATCTGATCTCCACCTCTCCGACACAGCCTCCCACACCCAGAAGAGATGCATCCATCACTACTGTCAATTCTGGGTGGGATAGAGAGAGGTGTCTGCCACTGACCCAATTGCGGTCTAATAGCCAGCACTGCTGATCTTTTACAGTCTCATCCAAAATCAGCATACAATCTGACACATGCTGTGCCCAATGGGACCTGGGTCCCACTGCAGAGCCCACACAATGACATCGGACGTGTTTCAACAGTAGGATGCCGGAGGCCAACAATCCCAGTAGCCTCAGAGTCATTTGGTCTGAGATCCAGGACAGAGACTGAAACAGTGGCATCATGGCCCGAATGTCCTGGACGTTCCGCTCCAGGGCAAAGGCACAAACGCTGTATCTTATCCAGCTTATCCGGTGAATAGCAGCATGTGTGAAGGAATCAGGGGGCACATTGATCGTGAACCTCGACAATGTTAGGTTTGCAGTCAACAGGAGGTTGTTGATGAATGCCAGGATGAGTTCACCTTCTGCAACAGGTCGGCGAGATAGGGGAAAACTGGTACCTCGACATCCAAATAGTGTGCTGCGACCAATGCCATCACTTTCGTGAACAACCGAGGGTCACTGGTGAGGACAAAAGGGAACACTGGAAACTGTAAATGCTACTGTCCCTCTGTGAACTGCAGGTAACCCCTGTTGGCCTGCAGGACGGGAACGTGGAAATTGGCACCCTGCAAGTCCAATGCCACGATCCAGTCTCCACGATCCATGGCAGACAGGACCATGGCTAGTGTGAGAATCTTGAATTTGTCTTTCCACAGGAAGGCTTTGAGAAGGTGAAGATCGAAAATAGGACCATTTCCTCCTTCCAAGGTTGGAACCCTTTCCAGGATCCCCTTGCCCACCAGGGGATGCACTTTTTGTTGCAAGACAGACAGATGGCCCTCCATCAGCTGCTGCTTTGATGGTGGTGGAAGGTGCAGTGGGGTAGAGAGAAATGGAAGAGCATAACCCCGATGTACAATTCGGAGGGCCTACTTATTTGAAGTAATGACTTATAAACAAAGAAAAGTGCTCACAATTTGGTTGGTTAGAAGTAGTAGCTATATACTCATCAGTGTGGCAGCAAACATTTAATGTGAGCCAAACGGTGTAATTTATGCAAGTTACTACACTTCAGTGCCTATAGATCTGCAGGAGCAGCCAGCTGCAAAGCTTTGAACCAATGCTACTTTCCAATCAATCTTTTTGTAACACAAGGAATTCAAAGCATAAAGAGATTAAGAAATCTATGAAAAGGAAGCTATGAATGGTATGTCAATTTGCCAATCTCATACACATTCTGAGCAGGTAACATCTACTTCTGTTCTGCAATCTTGAACGAGATAAACACGCCTCAATCAGGCCCTCTATGGGCATGAGGGTAGTGGCCTAGATGACAGTGACTTTTGTGACTTTAACCTTAGTAAAGACTGTAAAATTATTTTATGATTTAATTCCATAACTCTTTGTTCTTTTTTGCTCCTTGTGAAATTCACCAGTTCTGTGGTTGCCCATCTCGCTTTATCTCTCATACTGAGGCACCTCTCGACCCCCTCCTTCACAAGGAATAAATCAACCAAACAATGTGGGGAGAGAGTGGACCTCGGTCTAGGTCCACTCTCTCCCCACTGCTCCGCTGTGCCGTCTCTTGCCTCCAGACCCCGACCTCCTCCTTGGGAGGTTCGAGGCTGCTGCCCGCTCCTGCGCCTGCTGCCCGCTCCAACTGGGACCAGACTGCCTCCAACCACCGTAACCTTTCTCAGCCGCTTTTTTTCTTAATTTTTTCCCTGTTGTGCCACTGTTATTGTGCCCATCTATGTCTTGCTCTAATTCCACCACTTTTTATTTTCTCGTGCCTGCCTGTTCCTTTTGCCTTTCGCCGCTGCTGCCCCTGCGGCCCCTCCCCCCCGGAATTCCCCCCCAGAATTTCCCCTCCGGAATTCCCCTGCTCCCGCCTCCCAGCCTCTCCTCCCTCCCACCTCCCCTACTTAATGGCGGCCGCTGCGTGATCGCGCACAGCGGGTGCGCCGCCGGCGCGCCATAGGCGCGCCAAAGGCAAGCCAGTCTGTGCCCGTCCGCGGCCAGCGCCAGGAACCCTGGACCTCCCACTACCCATCGCTACGACACCACCACCCTCCTCGCACTCAACCCTGGAAGACTTAGAGAATGCCAACAGGCCTCGCCGAACACGACCCACGGTCAGTTCTCCTGCCTCCACTGCCGCCAGACCCTCACCGCCACCCCGGCCTCCAACACCGCCGACGCCAGCACCGGCGACACCCTAAAATGCATCCTCCTCAACGTACGCTCCGTACACAAACACGCCATGGAAATCTGGAACCTACTCGACTCTCTTTCGCCCGACATCGCCTTCTTCACAGAGACCTGGACCAACGCATCCTCCGCCCCCGACATCAGCACCGCCATCCCAGACGGATACAAGATCCAGAGGAAAGACCGCCCCAACCACCCAGGAGGGGGCCTCGCCATCGCCCACAAGAGCACCCTCCGCCTCACCACCTCCAGCGAAACCTTCCCCTCCGCCGAAACCTGCACTTCAAGATCCAGACCACCCCCAAAGCCACACTCCGAGGAACCCTCGTCTACAGACCCCCCGGCCCCCGAACACCCTTCGCCGCCACCATCACCGACTTCATAGCACCCCACACGATCGCCTCAACAAACTACATACTCATTGGAGACCTGAACTTCCACCTCGACAACCCCAGTGACCCCAACTCCACTATCCTTCGTGACAACCTCGCCAGCATCGGACTTAAACAACTCGTCAACACACCGACCCACAGAGCAGGACACACCCTCGACCCCATCTTCGCGGCAGGAAACAGCGTCCATTTCAGCCACACAACGCAGCCGCCATGGACCGACCACCACTCCGTACACTTCGCCATCAACAAACCCAAGGCACCCAAACCAGCCCCACGCCCACCACGAAGGAACTGGAGCAAGGTTACTGACGAGCAACTTAACTCCACCCTCAACCGAGACAACCACACCTTGGCACCCGACGCAAACGACGCAGCCAGAGAACTCCACACCTGGATCTCCAACTGCGCAGATGAGCTCGCCCCGCTACGCAACCCCGACAGACAACGCCCCAGGAAAGCCGCCTGGTTCACAACCGCTCTCCAAGAAGCCAGACGCACCTGCAGACGCCTGGAGAAGAACTGGAGAAACACCAAGACAACCGAAAACCACACCACCTACAAGGACGCCATGACGGACTACCACAACCAGATCAGAGCCACCAAAAGGAACTTCATCCACAACAAAATCCTGGCCAACTCCACCAACTCCAAGGAACTTTTCAGTGTCATTCAAGAATTCACCAACCCACGCAGCGAAGCCACAGACATCACCCCATCCCAAGACCTCTGTGACAAGCTTGGAACCTATTTCCACCTCAAGATCAAAAACCTCTACGACAACTTCATCGACCATCCACCAGGCGCCACAGACGGCCCCCGCTCCCCAGAAACACCAGCCAGCCCACCATCTCCAACTGGACACCGATCACGGCCGAAGACACCGCCTCGACCATGAAAAGCATCCACTCGGGGGCCCCCACCGACCCCTGCCCCCCTCCCATCTACCACAGAGCCGTGGCCGCCATCGCACCCGAACTACAACGCACCATCAACACCACCTTCAAAACAGGCACCTTCCCAGACGACTGGAAGCACGCAGAAGTCAGACCCCTGCTCAAAAAGCCCACAGCTGACCCCACCGACCTCAAGAACTATCGGCCCATCTCGCTCCTCCCCTTCGCAGCCAAGGTTGCAGAGAAAACAGTCAACAGGAAACTGACACGATTCATTGAAGAGAACGCCGTCCTCGACCCGTCCCAATCCGGATTCCGAAGCAACCACAGCACAGAGACCGCCCTACTCGCCGCCACAGACGACATCCGCACCCTCCTGGACCAAGGCCACTCCGCAGCCCTCATCCTACTCGACCTATCAGCGGCCTTCGACACCGTCTCCCATCGCACACTAGTCGTCCAGACTACACGACGCAGGCATACAAGGAACAGCCCTGGACTGGATCCGATCATTCCTCACCGGAAGAAGCCAAAGGATCAGACTCCCACCCTTCCTCTCCGACCCCACGAAAATCACCTGCGGAGTCCCACAGGGTTCATCACTGAGCCCCACCCTCTTCAACATTTACATATCCCCCCTCGCAGCCATCGTCCGACAACACGGCCTCAACATCGTATTCTATGCCGACGACACCCAGCTCATCCTCTCCCTCACCAAAGACCCCACCACTGCCAAACTCAACTTCCAGAAAGGAATGCAAGACGTCGCAGTCTGGATGACCAACAGCTGCCTGAAGCTCAACGCAGAGAAGACAGAAGTCCTCGTCCTCGGTACCACCCCTTCTGCATGGGACAGCACCTGGTGGCCGACCGCCCTCGGAAGCCCACCTACCCCCTCAGACCACGCCAAGAACCTCGGCATCGTACTCGACTCATCACTCTCCATGAACCGACAGGTCAACGCCGTCACCTCCAGCTGCTTCAACACCCTCCGCATCCTCCGCAAGACCTTCAAGTGGATCCCCCTGAGTCAAGGAAGACAGTCACCCACGCACTCATCACCAGCAGACTGGACTATGGAAACGCACTCTACGCCGGCATCAACAAGTCCCTACTCCGCAAACTCCAGACAGTACAGAACACCGCCGCCAGACTCGTCCTCGGCATCCCCCGACACGAACACATCAGCCAACACCTACGAAGTCTCCACTGGCTCCCCGTGGAGAAAAGAGTCACTTTCAAAATCCTAACTCACGCCTACAAATGCCTACACAACAACGGACCCAAATACCTCAACGACAGAATCAACTTCCACGTACCCAAAAGAAACCTCCGATCTTCCAACCTCGCACTGGCCGAAACCCCGCGCATCCACAGAGCCAGAGCAGGCGGAAGATCCTTCTCTCACATTGCAGCCAAGACCTGGAACGAGCTACCGGCAGACATCAGACGCGCCCCTCCCTGAACACCTTCAGGAAGACCCTCAAGACCTGGCTCTTCGGCTAAACAGATCTGCGGACCCCCCTCAGCGCCTTGAGACCCTCACGGGTGAGTAGCGCGCTTACAATTCCCTGATTGAGTCACTCAGAGTGAGGATCAGTGCTTAATTTGAGCCAGTAGTTTCTGGTGCTCGGCACCAGCAGTTAATTGTCAACATCGGCACTTATGACAGTCTGCCACATGGTAGCGCTGTTTATCTAATTTAGAGACGAGCACAACAACAGGTGTTTATTTTTTCGAAGTTTATATAGCGCGAACTTGACCCGAAGGTATTCGGTATCAGAGCTCTTTACATGAGCACCAGTTGCGTTACATGAGGACACATTCATTGTTGTTCGGCACGGGGAGATTAAGTTGCCCAGAATCACAGGATGTCGAGCGTCATTGCCGAGACTCAAACCCGGTTCCTCCGATTTGAGATCGAGCGCCCTAGCCATTAGACCACATCCTCTCCCCTCCCATTAATTCAGTATGCATTAAAAATTACTAATACCGGCTGCTGAAGCCATTCTTATAGCTTTGGGGGCCTGTGATAGTCAGAACTGTTACACGTGGAGGAGTGTGATGGTTACTAGTTGTGTAAGCATTTGTCGTCCAAGCGGAAGATATCCTTCAGACGAGGGCCCTGGCACTGGTTTCTGTTTTACAACATAAGCACTGTGATGAGCCTCTTCAATGGCAAGCTCCTGTAGAAGTATGTAGTACGTGTGCTGTATGATGGAATATGCTTATATGGAAATTGAATGTCCGGAGGAACACTGAGTCATTGTTTGAGCTGGGAGGACTGCTTTGAACTGAGGAGGCATATTTTTTTCAACTATTTCTGGCGTTCCGTCTGACCTTGTGGGTGCTGAAGGCTTGTTAATTACAGTAGCCAATAGCAAAATGTGTGTATGTGCAGATGGCGTTTCGTCCATATATCAACTGATGGGCATCATTAGGTCAAAGAATAATGCCCACTGCAATGGTGCACAGAAAAATCTCAGTATGGGGTATACAATGAAGTGAGATATTGAGTATAAGAATGGATCATCAGGACAAATAAAACATAGGATTCTAGAAAGTTAGAGCTATTAAGGGGTGAGTAAAGTTATTACTCACATAAGGAACACAATGGTTTCAAGATAAAGATATACTCGAGTAGAATTCTATGGGATCCTCACAGGGCAGTTACACAAACAAGTGAAACGGGGAGCATGGCAGTGTTACTGTCACTGTCTGTCTCAAAAGGGATTTGAGAGCGGGAGTCCGCATACCCTGCTGAACTGTTGCGGTGCCGTCAGTGGAGTGCACACAAGTGGTTTGTCTGAGTTAACCCTCTATTTGTGAGAAGTCGCTGAAAAACAGGCTCTTTGCATTCAGACAGCCTAACAAAGCACCTACATAAGCAGTATATCTGAGTTCAGGTAGGTTGAAGCATACTTCAATAGGAACAAAGTTACCTTCTGAATGCACTTTTGTCATGGAATTAACAAAAATTACACTTGAAGGACACATGAAGTACACAATATGATCGAACGGTCAACACTTTTCCTCATCTTCAGCAGCTATAGTCACTGAAGATTATTTGGTCAAAATGGCAATAAGAAATAGGCAAGAGTGTGGCCTATTAACAAGTAGTGACACATCAATTCTACGTCCATAAAGCCTTGGGGCCACTGAACATAAAAGAACAGTTAAAACAAGACTATATTGCCTTCGGTATTACCAAAGTATGTAATATGGTAGGATGCATAGCTTCACTTCTTTATGATTCAGGGTCAATATCAAGGCCACTCTTTACCCACTGTAGAATATCTTGTGAATTTTGTGGATCCACCGAAATCTTCAAATTGCACTTGTGGAGGCTGAAATCAGTTTTAGTTTGGTAAACCATAACAAAGAATCTCACCTGACATACTAGATTGCACTACTACATTTCTTATAATATTGCACTGTTAAAGACGAAGAGCAGGAACTGGAGTAGGTTCTTCTCTTGAAGACCCCAATGACGGAACTTAATCTCTTGTTATCAGGTACACACACCGGAGGAAAAGATTAATTTGAATGACCAAATGTTAATAGTATTTAGGTAAATATTAAAAGCAACTGGCTCAGTGCCTCAAATATTTCGTAGAACACAGCAAGGTAAAGCCCCATGTGGCCCAAAATCAGGACTGGAGGAGACACAAAGAGGTCATATCAGTTGAGCTTAAGTTGTCTATTTAAAGTAGCAATTCTACTCTAGGGAATGTGAATGATTTTGGTGGCTTAAAATATCTTGCTCTTCAGAATTCATTATTTTTAACTGCTTCAGCATGGAGGACAAGACGTTCTTGATCTCCACCCTACTTTATCAGTGTGGAGGACGTGGATGTCTGTTTTTCACACTTAAGCTAGAAAATCCTTCTGGTGCTTTCACCAGAAGGATTTTCAGGATTTTTCTATTTTGCAGGTTATCTTGAGCTGCAAGGGAAGAGCTTCCCTCAAAGCCTGAAATAGTTTTTTTCTCCAATCTGTGCAATAAGCACCAAGCTATGTACACCAACGTCACATAGACTGAAAGTGAAACTAGCTGGAGCATTTAAGCTTTGGCCGCTTATACTGTTATTGGTACTCAGAAGGGGAGGGGCATAAGTTGGCAGGGTAAGCCCAGATGTGGGCCCCTTGCTCACTTTGCCACTGGATTCAAGCTGCCTGGCTGGCTGATGAGGGGTGTTACCCCGAAACTGGTCCCAGGATGCTTGTTTCCGGTCCAGCGAAGACCTGGCTTGGCAGTTCAGGCTGGACTGTTTCCATGAGGCGCAGGGTCAAGGCTGATTTGCATATAGCTGGGTCTGAACTGGGGTGGCGAAGTGAGCTAAAGAACGATGGATTCAACCCAGATCTGTGACTGGGGGTGAGTGTCTGAGAAGTTTCAGCGCTCCGTCCATCATCTCCTTGTGTTTACCACCACCTAATGGCCAAAGTATTACCATCCCGCACTTTCTTTTAAACGCTACCGACCATATGTTGGTGGACTTAACAAATGGACCAAAACTGTAACCATGTGAAGCACTCATTGGCACGACACTGACTAAACATGGTCCAAGTTTTGACGGGTACTTGCAGAGGATGATAGGTCCACCCACATAATTGGGGAACCACTTTTATCGGTAGAAGTGTTAGAATGCTGGGTGGTAGAATGTTTATGGCTATTCGCACATTTGAGAGCTTTGCGCCACAGGAATGTGAGGAAAATCCATGATTTTAACAAAATTCTGATGTTTGGAAAACATTCTGTCAGGAAAAGATAGAGGGATCCATGAAATACTCTATCCTAGATTCCACTGGGCGTGCAGTTTTCAGAAATGTCTGAGGTTGTATGTTTCCTTGGGTACCAGTCCAGCCTGGGCCCAAAACCATAGCTATCCATATAGCCAGGAGTGAATTTGAAAGGAAATATCTTGATGTTTCCTTGTTGCAGTTTGGGGGCTTTTCTGTCATGGGTGACTGGCCCACCGACACAAATGTTTTTTTTTAAATTTTAGTTTTTAATCGAAAGAAGTGTGGGTAGACAGAGGATTAGGGCATTTGTCATCATCAATTGAATTCCTCTCAATTTTTGGCTTTTGAATGCAAGCCTGTGTGCAAGAAAGAACACAATTTGTAAAATGCCATCTGAATCACATGATATTATGAGTAACTCAAAATTCTGAGTTGTACAAATAACTATTCCTAAACTCGTCACCTTGTGCACATTTAAAAAATGTATATGTCTCCTTCATATCCAATCTCTTGGCTTTTAGGAAATCTCTGAAAACTTGGCTGTTTTCCACCATTTAGCTCTTTGGTTTCCTTCTCTGCAGTTCAGTTAGCGCCAAGATGCCTTCGGGCATTGGTGCGCTCTACAAGACTTACTAACATAACATAACTTTCTTAATTCATTCAATTTTAACATATGAATCGATGCCTGGCCTGTACTCAATGAAAAATCATTATAAGCTGCAGCTCATTTGACAGTGCTGCGTGTTTTTGGACAGTGAACAAATGCTACATATCACTGCTGAGAAGAATATGACAGAAGTAATGGTATTACTTTGGTAAATCAACCATCGCGACAAAGAACTACAGATGATAACATTGACCCATTTTTCTATTTTTTCCTACATTTTTTATTTCAACAATTAGTTTCTTTGGGAAAACCATGAGTGAAATACACAAATGACAGCTTGCTGAATTTAGTTTACTTTTCAGAACAATATAGCTTTCTAGGTTCACACCTGTTTCGATCACAAACTGCAAGTAGGCAGAAACCACAACAATTGCAAAAATTGACTACCACTTACAAAATGGCACAAATTGTGGTGAATAAATGTTTTTATTCATCATCTCTGCCTATTCCTGAAAACTGGGGAAGAGGGTGATCTTGGCACAACACATCTTTTATTGATGACATTCTTAGAAGAAACACATACTTTCTTGCACAGCAAATGTTTATTAAAAAAAGAATAATAATTTTTGCTACATTTGGGGTATTTTCTCTGGTCCTTCCAGGGAAATCTTGAACATGCAGGGAAAAAAGGAAGAAAATTTGGCCTGAACCTTTTGTGGCAAAAAATGTTAGGAATGCTAAAAAGGAAACCTTCCCATATATCAAAAAAGGGGGGGCCTTAGCGTTTCGGGGTTTAAGAAATCGGATTGGACTCTTCTATAAGCACAGGAAGAAAATGCCAGTAATGGAACGCTGAGATGCTTTCTCTTGTTTTGATGATCTTTGCCCATTTCTCTTCACCATTGTGTGTCTGTTAATAGAAGACAAAAAGCCTGGGCAAAAAGCCCAATATTGATCTTGCTGACAATTAATTACTTGACAAAATGTTAACACGCAACACCTTCATGATGATCTATGGATATGTCAGATGGTTTTGGTGTGAAGAGACCTATCTCAGTTAGACTCATGACATATCCGGAAAGAATCGCTGGAAGAGGCTCTTGGAGAACGTCAAGCTCACCCTTCGAATTAGGGAATTTTGAGTTAGTTTAGCAACCTTCTTATTGGAGTTAGGCTACTATTTAGTCTTACTCCATGCTCTTCAATAGCTACTTATTTAGGTACCCTCTATGAGCTGTCAGTAGCTTAAAGATCTGTTTATGCTTATCCCATCATACTTTACAGAAAAAAATCCCCCTTTGTATTTAACGCTGTAGGTTAGCTTAGGTTCCCAACTGCAGCCTTCGTTCTTCTTCTGCCTTCCAACTATGTTTTCCTGCAATCAGAATAGCGCTCAAGAAGGTCGGTCCTACTTCTAACTGGCAGCCAAACACCGCAATAGCCTCTCTTTGGAGTTTTTTCATCAAGAAGCTAAAAACTTGGCTTTTCATCTAACGAGGGGGGCACCAGGTACTGCAATATATTCTTAAGAAGTGAGGAAAGTTTTTTTTTTAAATCTGTTTTTTTTAACAGAGAATAAATGATTTCTGCCATTCTCTTGCCAGTCTAGGGCAACTACATCTTACATCAATGATCAAATGCTTCCAATCCTGCCACAGCCCACCCAAACCTATCAATTGGCCTTCTCAACCCCTACTCGTTCGGCAGGAAAACTCACATCTCCTTCAGATCTACCATAACCCAACTCATCCTACCTCCATAGTGTGCAATGTCTCTGTGTTTCATGCTGTTCTCAATTCAAGCCATAATGAGCCCTCCATTTCCCCCTTCTCAAACTTCTTGGGCAACCCCAGCTGGTGTAAACTACTTTTTCTGCTTCCATGCACATGTTTATGCCCGAGGTCCACTGCCTTTTGGTCTCACACGGTGATGAGCGTCACCATTTGGCTATGCCCCTTTTTGCCACTACGAAACTCAGGCTGCAGAACAGTAGGTTGGCCGTGTTAAAGTCCACCTCACAGAGGATGCCTAGATGCCTAATCAGATGTACTGTGAGGTCATTGGGATAGTAGAGTTGAGTACTATTTCCAATTTTCTCCTGGTTGTGGTCCAGTAGGCTGCTATGGGAGGACACTCACAGAGTGTGTGTAGAAAAGTGCCTTCAGCTACCTTGCATCTAAGACATGTGTGGCTCTGGCCCGGCCCATCATAAAATGCCAACTTCTTTTACAGTATATTTGTGAGACCTGGTATTCTTGGCGAGGTTTCCCCTTTTGCCTTCAGACCTCCTTTTTTGCTGACTTTAGGACGCTGGGCACTTTACCAGTGCTAAAGTGCATGTGCTCTCGGCCTAAAACATGGTAACTTTGGCTTATCCAGAATTGGCACTTTTAATTTACTTACAAGTCCCTAGTAACGTTCACTACATGTGCCAGGGACTGTAAATTAAATGCTACTAGTGGGTCATTGGACCGATTGTGCCACCCATTTCGGTAGCCCTTTAAACATGTCTCAGGCGGCATGCCACTGCAAAGCATGTGGGTGCAGTTTTTTTCTTAAAGGTTTATTTTTGGTTTTTTAACAAACAATTCAGCAGTCGTTAATATGCAAGCATCTTATGTACAGCATCTGGTGCCCTGAGGCCAACATTCTCCCAAATACAATATTTCAAGTGACAATGAGGCATGATAAAAACATTACAATCGTTACAAGTAGGCTGGGGGGGGGGGGCGCACAACTGCTCTGTACACACCTACTACTCTCCCAGTCCATTATCATCTCCCTCTGTTCCAGCCTCATGCACCCGTGTCGTGTTGATCATTCTCAGGAGCATCAGAATTGAGGGCACAATTGCAGAGTTCCCGCCACTCAGTTAGTTCTGACTGCAGCTTATCATCTCTATGATGTAATTTCATATGGACTTCTTCTGCTAAGGCCACCTCTCGCCCATCTCTAAGCCATGCTGTTACGTCTCGGCTTTTTTGTCCCATCAAGGTTATGGCAATTCTATGCCTAGCCAGGACCATCATCAGCTGCAGCAGTCTGTATGCCATTTTCCACTTCGTGGGTTTTCGTATATGGCCCAACAAGCATTGTATTGGCTCCTCTAGTAAGGGGAGACTTGCGCGCACCCTTGCCACAACTCGAGGCCAAAACTGCTGCAGCCCAGGACATGCCCAAGCCAAGTGCAGGAAGTCTGACCCCCTCCGTTCCACATCTGGGGCACGTGTCAGCGTGGCTCTGCGAGATACTCCGTAGTTTCAGCGGTGTAAGGTAGGTGTGGTGTAAGAAGTTATAGTGGATCAGCTTGCACCTCGCGTTACAAGAAACTGTATGTGTAAGCGTGCATATGGCTGTCCAAGTCTTGTCATCTATTCGTTCATTTAGATCCCCCTCCCATGCTGCTCTTGCCGTGGGGCCGGGCCAGTTGAATCTAGCCTCATGGCTTTGTATAGGTGCGATATCAACCTGCGCGCGGATCCACATGTGAGCAACAAGTCCAGTGTGTGAGTCAGTTGTGGAATATTGGGTTACTCGGGCCAGGTTATTCTAGCAATATCCAAAATCCCCATATAGTGTAGGTAGTGACCCTGACCTAGTGCGAAATTGTCACAGGCTTGTTCGTATGATATAAAAGTTTCGTTCAGGTAGAGGTCCGCCAGGACGTCACATCTCCCATCCTTCCACGCCTGAAAGGACATATGCGCACTCATGTCTCTTATGGGGACTAATATCCATGTGGGGAGCTCCCTATGAAACGGTGCGTGTCTCAGTACCTTTTCTACGTATTGTTGCCATATATTCGCAGTTTGGCACACTACATGTGGCAGGTCATCACTGACCCCCTTGCCCTGCATCAGCACAACCAAGAGCATATTCAAGTGCACTCGCCCGGCAAGTAGTCGTTTTTCCCAGTTCTCTTTCTTCCAACCACTGGGACGCATGTTGAAGCTGTGCGGCAAAGTAGTATAGGTCAAAGAGTGGGGCCTAAAGACCTCCCTCTTCATATCTTGCGTGTCAGCATACTCAGCGCTACCCTACTGCGTCGCCCGCCCATAGTAACGAGACGAGGACAGCGTTCAGTTGTTTAAAGATCTGAGTAGGCATCAAGCAAAGTGAAATCTGGAGCGCATAAAGGCAGCATCACCATTTTAGACACTGCAAGTCTGCCCATTAATGAAAGTGGCAATGTATTCCAGGAGGACACGGAGCACCTCAGGGCGTCTATGACCCTGTCCACATTCAGAGATATTAACTGGGCATTGTCTAGTGCTACCTGGACGCCTAGGTACCGGAAATGTGCCCGTTCCCATCTAATTTCCAGGTCTGGGAGACTTTAAGGGCAATGTGGTCATGCGCACCAGGGGGAAAATCAGGGAGTTATGCCGGTTAAGTCCCAGTCCAGAGACCTCACCAAATTGCTCCAAATTCTGCAGGAGCCTGGGTAGGGCCACCGGGGGAACGCTACATAAAAAACAGGGCCTCGTCTGCGTACAGGGAGATCACCTGAGTCGTGTCTCCCACCTGAATACCCCACTGCCTCATCTCCTCTCGCATCCCCGCCGCCAGGGGTTCAATAGCCAGGGCAAAGAGGAGGGGCGAAAGCGGGTATCCCTGATGTGTGCCCCGCCCAAGACCCACCCCTCCGAAAGAGCTTTTCCCACCTGCACTCGTGGCTCTGTGTACAGTATTTTAACCCAGCGGCGGAAACGGGGCCCAAAGCCCTCTGCCTTAAGGACCTCAAGCAAGTATCCCCAGTAAACTGTATCAAAGGCCTTTGCCAGGTCTATTGACACTAAAGCGAGTTCTTCGTCTCAATGTTTCACTTCTTGCATAATGTGGGTTGGCTGACACAGGTTCATGCCAGTGTGGCGTCCAGGAATGAAGCCACATTGGTCTTCATGTATAAGGTGTGGCATATGTGGGCCGAGGCGAGAGGCAAGGAGTTTGCACAATATTTTCGCGTCTGTATTGATCATGGTAATTGGGCGATAGGAGGAAGGTTCACAGCTGTCCCCGCCTGGCTTTAACACCATACAGATTCCGCCTTGTCTCATGGTGGAGGGTAGGATTCCTTGATCGAAGGCCTCCTCGTAAACCTGCAGCAGTGCCCGAGTCACAGTGTCCGAATATGCGCAGTAGAACTCAGGCGGGAACCCATTTCCCCCTGGGGCCTTAGCCCCTGGGAGCATTTATAATGCTCTTTGTATTTCCTCGAGGGTCAGCCGAGCTTCAAGCTCCTGAGAGGCTTCTGTGGGGAGGCGCGCCAGGTTCAAGGCTCGCAAGTATGAAATGTAATAGATCCTTTCTCACTGCCGGGCCCGCAGTGTACACTGTCTGGAGATGTAGCTGCAGCACCTGCAGGATTGCAGTGTGTGCAGTTTTAAACTACCATGTGCACCTGGCAAGTGAACCCTCCTGCCAGGCCCCTTCCTTTTTAATACACCCGCACCCGCTTAAATCCGTGCATTTATGGCTTGGAACATGCGGGAAACAGAAATAGTGAAATCAACCTGGAGGTTTCTACTTGCATGCCGATTTGTTTCAGGGTCACGCCTCGCCGCGGATTACCAATGCTAACAGGAAGACTCTTGCTGGTTTGCGGACTCTTGTGCGGATTGCCGATACTAAACAGAAATAGTGAATTCAACACGGAGGTTTCTACTTACATGCCGATTCGTTTTTGGGTCACGCCTCTCCACGGATTACCGATGCAAGCCGGAAGACTTTTGCTGGTCTGCGAACTCTTGTGCGGATGGCCGATGCTAACCGGAAGACTTTTGCTGGTTGCCGGTCTCTTGTGCCTCCAGGCTGCCTACTGACTTCTACTTTGTTACCCCGACCTGTGGCGGCGCGGAAATCAGGAGTGAGCTCTTCCATGGTTGCCTTGCTTCACTCTGTCGTGAAGCCCTTGGAAATACTTGGTCTACCGACGTGGACCTGTGTTGGCGATCGGATGCATGTAGGAAGGCGATTCGCTGGCCCCGCTCCTCCTGCCCCGAGGATGATGACGGCTGCACGGGCCAGGGTCCAACGCTCGCACGGGCTGCCCATACGTCCTCTGGGCCCCTCTACTTGCATTGCTGGGCCTTCCTCTTGCTCATAGGATCTCAGAAGGGATCTTGACTAGGTCAGTGGGGGCACGCTGCTCGCGTCCGCTTGTGCGCTTGCTGCTGAGGACCTGACTCGTCTCTTGCGCTTGGGTGGGGGCTCGACGAGTGAGCTGGCTCTCCTTGTTTTCCTGCCGGCCCTCCGCTGATCGGCTGCTGGGAACCAGCTGGGAGGGGCATTTGTTGAACTTTGAATTCCCGGCCTGGAGCAGGGGGCTAGCTGTGAAAATATTCTCCAGGTGAGCAGATGATGTTGATGGGAGCAGTTGGGGGTCTCTCACTTGAGACGCTCGGGGGGGTTCTGAGGTTCCAACCACCCTCCATCTTGTGGGTGCTTCTACCCTTCCACCCACGAGGGCACCGCAACAAAATGGAGTCTCCTTGCCTGCCTTAGAAACTAAAGTAGGACTGTCTCTCTGCCATCAAGTTCTTCTATGGATAAAGGGGCGGCCATCTTGTAACGGCTAAGGAGTGCACCTCGACCAGCCCTCTATTCCAGTGGTCGCCAGGCTCACTCTTGACTTTTATGGTTTTTGATAGACACTCTTGGGGGGGGCTCTGTGGATCTAACTAACTACCCTTCAGCAGTTTGCTTCTACGCCTCCCCGGCTACTCACGAGGGTACCTCAATAAAATGGAGTCTTCTTTCCTGTCATAGAAACTAAAGAAGAACTGTCTCTCTGCCGTCAAGCTCCTCTATGGATATAGTGGTGGCCATCTTGTAACTGCTAAGTTGTGCACCTCGAACAGCCCATCTCTATTCCAGAGGGCGACAGGTTCACTCTTGACTTTTATGGAATTTGGGGTCCCTTTGCCTGCTCTTCATTTCTTGGCTCTCCTGCTCGGGTAGGGAAATAGGGGCGGCCATCTTGTAACGGATTTGTAGTACACCTCGACCAGTCTATTTCCATTCTGGAGGACACAAGGCGCACTCTTGACATTAATTGGAATAAGTTACCTCCTCTATTTCCAAGTGCTCTCCTCTAACTGGTCTATTTACTCCTCCTCTTTTAGATCGATACCCACATCATGGCTCAACTCACCTTTTGCTCCTCTGATCACCTTGCGCAGGTAGGTCTTAATTCTTTTAAGATTATCTACCCCTCCAACTTGTCGAAGAAAGCAAAAAAGACCTTCAAACACAACCTCCTCAAACGATGTCCTGAAACGCTCATCTCGGACACATACATTTCCACGAAGGGCTCTGTGGTGACAAACCTCATTTTCTACACTAACAGAAGAGCCCAGTGGAGAAAGACTAACTTCTGCGCTTCGCTCCAAACAACTGACCAAAACTCCACACGGATTCCGTTTAACCACACTACCCTCCCTTGCCCTTAAGGCAGATCTGACCATTTCCTTATACAATAATGGGAACATCCTTATTCAAGCATCTGACCTCAAGCGCTTTGACAGTATCTTTTTGAGGATTAAAAACACTTAACTCGAACCCGACCGTGCTCCATCATAGCAGTCCACCCACAATTTCTGCACCCGCTCTACCTTACGCCTCTCTTCCCCCAATTCTGCATCCCCATCCTTACCTATTCTCTGCTCTGCTCTATCTAACACCTCTGAGGGTATTTCACCCACTACTAACCAGGTCAACCCTGTTATTCCTCCCCTGATCAATGGTAGTCCTCACCACCAAGCTGCTGTCCCTAGTACTTCTCCTCCTTACCCACTCCTCACGTCTAATTTCACGTCACCCTCTTCACCCACTTTCAGATCTGCTATCTTTCCTCATACTCCCAGTACTTCTCCTCGTATCCCACACACATCGTCGTCTTCCTCCTGTGCGTCCCCCATCGCCCAGGGTAAAACCACATTGCCTGTTACTTATCCCATGCTAGGACCTGCTCAGCACCCCCTGGCACCAAATCTTGCGCCCCTTCATGCTAATACTCCTCCCATGGTAGATGTCGAGACCACTTTCAAACGGGACTCTATCCCCCCCTGTAACTGTGATAAGGGACATACTCTGCCATCCAATATCCCTCTCTCAATTAGTTCAGATCCATTGTCTCATTCGGGGTCGGCGGCGGAGAGCATTAACCGCCCTTACCTTGATGAGAAGATTGCTGACCTCAAGCAGGATCTCCTTGCGGTCAAAGAGATCATGCAGACCCTTTTACAGTTCTCTTTGAGGATGGAAAAAGTCTGGAATGTTCACCCCTCCTTGGGGGGCGATCAATTCAATCACCCAAGAGTCTTTTATGGCAGGGACGAACAGTCCTCCATCCTCTCTCCACCTAGCTCCAGTTGGAGTTCTAGGCCTCTCCCTAACCACCATTCTATGCCCCTTAGGTTTAAGCCTCAGTTGTCGGCTGAGGACACTATCGCTCTTTTAGCATCGTACAATGGCCCGAGGGTTCTCTCCTCCTCCAACTCTACTATCAACATCCCTACTATTACCTCAGACCCGGATAGGGAACCTAGGGTCAACCTCAGATCGGTCAACAAGGATAACCTCCTTCAAATAACTACCTCTCACCATGTTGGGGTCACTACCAACCCTCACATCAAATCGATGCTGCTCAACTGCAGATCGGCTGTGAAGCATGCAGCTGATATTTCTGAACTCATCATCTCACAAGAGTTGGACCTATTGTTTCTCACTGAAACCTGGCTCAATGATGCCTCCTCCCTGGTTCTCGACATCTTAATCCCTCCTGACTATGCCATTATCAGATGCGATCGGCTGGTTAAAACGGGGGGGGGGGGGCGGAGGAGGGCAGGGGGGCATTGCCTGCATTCATCGCTCCAACCTCACTATAAAGCAATCTCAAATTGCTTTGCTGTCTTCATGTGAGCAACTAGTCACTGAAATATGGAATAAGGGCAAGATTGTCTGTGTGCTTCACACGATCTACCATCCACCGGGTGACAATCTGCTCTTCATAGAGCAAATCATGGAGGTCATTAGCTCGTGCTCGGACCAACTCTGCCACATCTTCCTCGGAGACTTTAACCTCCATTGGAATGACACAAATGATCGTTTAATCTACTCCTTTAAGGCTTTGCTCTCTGATCTCAACTTCTCACAGTTATGTAAGGGACCTACCCACAACAAGGGCGCCACCCTTGACCTTATTATAGCTAAAGACAATATCATACAAATGGGTGACATTTTACCCGGTGACTGGTCGGATCATCATCAAATTTCCTTTCACATCCTGGAAAAGGTCTCGTGCAGACAGGGCCAACCTCTTAGAGCTAAACAACTGACTCGCAATCTTAGAGACATCAACATCAATGCTTTAACTTCCATCACCAAGAATAGTTTCCAACCTCCTCCTAACATGACCAACCTTGACGATCTCTCTGATCACTACATTAGCACTGTGGCTAATATTTGACACAATTGCAACGAAACAATTCAAAAGGATTCCAGTCAAACAATCCAAACCTTGGTTTAATGGTGCCCTAAATGATGAGCGTCGCAAACTTAGGCTCTCTGAGAGGCGTTGGAGAAATGCGCCATCCACCACAAGCCTCTTTCAGCGAAGGAAGTTGATAAGCACATACAACAAAAACATCAGCATTGCTAAAACCGACCATTTCAGAGCTCAGCTGGACGGCACTAAAAATAGACCCAAGAAGCTCTTTGAAATCATCAAGCAACAAGCTAACCACTTTTCCAACCTTACCGCGACTCCCTTGACCTCGCTTCCGAGTGGTGAGGACTTCAGTGCACTTCTCTGAAAAAACAAGAAAAATTGAACTCTAGCTGCAACCTGACACTCCCATTTTGGGGCCCCGGAACTACTCTGCATCATTAGCTGGGCCTGAGGAACCGTCCGTAGTGTCTTTACCCTTTGGATATTCTCCCAAAAATGACGCCTCTTGGAATTCCTTTCTCCTGCCAGATGCCATGGAGCTGCTCTACGCTATGGAATCCTTAAAACCTTCCAACCACTTAAACGATCCACTTCCTGCTAAGTTTTTTTTAAAGATCTCAATTTGGCCATTCTCCCTGTCTGGACCCGGATCATTCATGAATCTCTCTTACAGGGGAGGATCCCGGACTGCCTCAAGACCGGGCAAGTAACTCCCATCCCCAAGAAGCCCAACACTGATTGATCTGATCCTAACAACTTCCGGCCTATCACCAGCATCATGACTCTAGCTAAATTGCTCGAGAAATGCGTACACACGCAGCTCTGCAACCACATTGAGAAATTTCAACTCCTTGACCTCGATCAATCGGGTTTCAGAGCAGGGCATAGTACTGAAACTGCACTAGCTCACATTGTGGATGATGCCCTGAGTTCCCTTGATCAAAATGTCCTTTGTCTTCTGATCCGTCTTGACCGGTCCTCAGCATTTGACACCATCAAACATGATAACTTGATTGCGCTTCTTCAACAGATGATGGGTCTCTCGGGCCCGGTCTTAAATTGGTTTGCCTCTTTCTTACATAACCGCACCCAAAGAATCAAAGTTAACCATTCCCTTGCTACCAGTACCCCAGTCACGATTGGAGTTCCTCAAGGTTCCGCACTCTCGCCCACTTTTTTCAACCTCTTTATGGAACCGCTCACCGACATTCTGAACCATTCTAACATTCATTACCACATGTACGTGGATGACACGCAACTGTACTTGAAGATCTCCTCTCCAGAGGACATAAAAACGTTCAACGATGCACTCTCACAAACTCAACGATGGTTAGCCCAGAACCATCTTTGGTTAAATACGCTCAAAACCGAATTCCTTCTGATTGACCCCCGCAACCCCTCTGCTCCTACCCTTGACTGGCTTAAACAACTCACTGCACTTAACTGCACCCCTCATGTGGTTGACTCCGCTAAATCGTTAGGCATTACCTTGGACAAATACCTAAATATGCAAGGGCACAACAGTGCAACTATTAGGGGAGCCAACTTTCAACTCAACACCCTTAAGAAAATCAAGCCTTTCCTTCCCCCTGAAGACATAAGACCTGCAGTACAATCCCTGGTTATCTCTTGACTGGAATATGGTTTGGTGACCCTTGCTGGGCTTCCCAAAACTAGCCTGGCCCCGCTCAGTGCCACTCTAAACGCCTCGGCCAGGCTCATCACGGGCGCCAGAAAGCATGACCACATGCAACTAAATTGGCTATCTATCGAAGCTAGGATACGTTTCAAGATAGCTTGCTTGACGCATAAAGCCATACATTAAAACAGCTCAGCTCGGATCTTAAGAAGTACATCCACCATACTTTTGAAACCTCCAAATTCAAAAAGAAAAGAACTAACAATCGTGCCTTCTCTGGACTTGCTCCAAGAATTTGGAACGCTCTTCCCTCCGAAATCAGGTCCAATCCTTCCACTGCATCATTCAAGAAACATGTTAAATGGCTACTCTTGAATGAACATTAACAGCATCAACCTGTACTCCTTCTCAAGCCCCATGTCTACAGATGTGATACTTATTTTACACTGTTTGTTTCAATGTATTTTTGCTTGCCTGTTCAATTGTTATCTCGTGCTATGGTCCTTTTGAATCTGTACTGGTTGGGCCGACTCCCAAACCCCGGACCTTGATTGTTTCCCCCCTTTGTTTGACAGTGTTTTAACTTAACTACATTATGTTGATGTTATGCGTGCTTTCACCTCTTTGTACAGCGCTCTGATAACCGTAAGGGTCATGTTTGCGCTTTATATAACTCTTCAAATAAATAAATATAAGTCACCCCTAAGGTAGGCCCTGGACAGCCCAAGGGCAGGGTGCAGTGTTTTTGAAAAGTAGGACACGTACTTTTAAGTATTACATGTCCTAGTAGTTTTTCACTACTGCAAGTCCCATCTGTCCCATAGGTTAACATTGGGATTACCTTATTACATCTTATAAGTGTAATTTCCAATGTGGGAAGAGACGAGACCCCAAGTTTGGGGTCTCTGGAATTACAATTTAAAATCCTAACTTATGGTGAAGTTAGATTTTAAAATGTGATTCTGAAAATAAAACTTTTTAGAAAGTTGGTATTTTCTTACTTTAACCATTTGGTGCCTTCTGCAGTCTCTGAATACACACCTGGGGTGGGTGACAGCTAAGCTTTATGCATTCCATCTATCCAGCCTCACACAAAGGGAGCTTAGGTGTGACTGATGGGCCTTCCCCATCCTGGGTAGGATAGTAGGGAGGGGCTGACACACCTAATTGGGATGTGTCTTGTCCCCACACAAAGGGCTGCATACTCCCCTGTAGTGAGTTTGGAGCAACGGCAGGACGGGCAGAGACTCTGTGCACTTCAAAGGCCTCTTTTTGAAGTCTCCCTATAAGTACTGGAACTCAGACACCACCAACTCAGTACACTTCTGGACCTGTGGATACTCTGCCAGAAAGAAAGACTGCAGTGCTGCTGAAAGGACTGTCACTGGACTCCTGGTCTGCTGACCTGCTGCCTTCTGTGCTATTGCCTGGGAGTGAGAAGGACTGGACCTGCATCTCTGCAAATCAGAACCAAAGTGACTCAAAGGGCTTGTCTGCTTGCCTCCCGAGTTAAAAGTCTTTGGGGCATCAAAGACTTCCAACCATCCACCTAAGCACCTGGGCTCTGCAACTGAGAGCCTGGCCCTGTCAAGTCGTGCCTATACAGTACTGGACCATTGGAAGTGGGTATAAAGTGCTGCAACAGCTGAAATTCATGCATCAATGAAGTTGCGCTGATCGGAACCGGCGCAACTCCCTTGGCGCATCACTGCTGCTGCACGAACCATGTACCTCGCATCTCTGACTGTGCAGCTCATCGACCCCAGGTCCTGACACATCCCTGACTTTGCCCTTCTCAGAGCATTCCTTTGTGCTGTCCGCATCGCCTACAGCTCAGCAGTTCGACGCCGATGTATCACTTCGGTGCTCCTTGCATCTCGACGCATCTTCGACATTGCGCAGCTCAGAACCGCCTTCATCTGAACGATCAACGATAATGTATCGCCTCCCCTGCACCTCACATCGTCTTCGACGTCGACGCATCCAAGGTACTGTCAACGGGCCAAGGCTGGTCCCCGTTATAGACCCGCCCTCCATTGCACTCAGCATAAACATTTGGATTTGACCCGGTCTAGCATGACCAGATGGCCCTGGTTGGTGCTTTATGCTTTTAAGCACTACATGTCAGTTTATTCTTTAAAAATTCATAACTCCGGTTATGCTTATTGGGTTTTTGTCGTTTTGTTGAATACATTCAGCTCTATTTTTCTAACTAGGTGTGGTATCTTTTTGTGTGGTGTTTTCACTGTTTTACTGTTTGAAGGGTTGCACAAATACTTTACACATTGCCTCTTAAGTTAAGTCTGACTGCTCTGTGCCAAGCTATCCGAGGGTGAGCACAGGTTCATTTAGGGTGTGTATCTGACTTACCCTGACTAGGATTGTGGTTCCTGCTTGGACAGGGTGCATACCTCTGCCAACCAGAAACTCAATTTCTAACATTTATATTCAATTAAGGATCTTAAGTTACACGAGGCTCAGTCTGGACTTAATGGCCACCTCTCTGGGGTGCATTAACGCAGCCTCCCAATGAATATCTACCATTGAGCCTATATCCCTTACTCACGTTGTCCGCAGTTTCTTGAGTTTGTCTGGCTTAATATTAATGATCATGCAGTATATTTGTGAGATCACCTTGGTTTGCAGCTCTTCTTCTACAATCTTGTCTTCTACTGGGTTCTGGTTAAGGGTCTTTGGCCAGTCTACTGCCTCTGCCCAAAGGGCACGAGGATACCCTTTTTTTGAAATAATAGTGCACTATAAATCCATAAGTAAGAAATCAGTTTTGGTTTAAATAGTTATTTGGATTGAGAGTTGTAAGCGCAAACTGTAAACATAAATGAAAACAAGTTCTATCTGGAGCACAAATATTTTTCGGCAACTGATAACATTGTTTCACATGAAGGTTCCAGTAACAGTACTGAGACAACTTTTCCACAGTCAATTTATGTCCCACTCTCTCTCATAAGTTGTCCAAATGACCAGAACAGACAAGTTACTTACCTTCGGTAACGCCTTATCTGGTAGAGACATAATCTAGCCTCAGATTCCTTACCTTGGAATTTCCCAGGCATCAGGCCAGAACTGGAAGACTTTTGCTCGAGCAATACCTGTGCGCATCAGTAGTTGGCATAGGTTGGCTCCGCATGACGTCATAGTCGTCCGCGCTGGAAGTTTCATCTGCATCACCTATATAGGTGCCACCCTGGCATGCTGATGTCAGTTACTTTTCATGACTTTCCACACCAGGTGCACGGATGAATGAAGTGAACCGACAGTGGTGAGGTTAGAACAACTAGAGCCCTAAAAGCGATCAGACCTGACCCTAAAAACATTCCCGGAGTGCAGGGAGGATGGGTGGGTCGGCAAGGAATCTGCAGCTTGATTATGTCTCTACCAGATAATGCGCTACCAAAGGTAAGTAACTTGTCCATCTGATAGAGACATCTAGCCGCAGACTCCTTACCTTAAAATATATACCCCAGCAATACCATACCCGGAGGACAAGTTTAGACCAAGAAGTCTTGCAGGACAGAGCGGCCAAAAAGGCTGTCCCCGCGGACTGGACTGTCCAAGCAGTAGTGCTTAGTGAACATGTGCAGTGATGCCCATGTTGCTGCCTGACAAATATCAAGGACTGGAACACCACATTGCAACGCTGTGGTCGCAGATTTAGCTCTGGTGTAATGAGCTCTTAAGCCTTCAGGAGGCTGTTCCTTGACCAGAGCATAGCAAATTTTGATGCAGAGGATGACCCATTGCGAGATAGTCCTCTTCTGCACCGCACAATATTTCTTTGATCCAATGTACCCCACGAAAAGTTGGTCGTCCACTCGCAACTCTTCAGTGCGGTCAAGGTAGAACTACAACGCTCTTTTTGGGTCCAGATGATGGAGACACTCCTCCTCTTCAGAGGGGTGCGGAGGAGCATTGAAAGTGGGCAAGGTGACTGATTGCCCCACTTGGAAAGTTGTTACCACTTTTGGTAAGAAAGAGGCCCTAGTGCTAAGCTCCAACTTAACAAGGAAGATGGTCAGGTAAGGAGGCTTGGATGACAGAGCCTGTATTTCGCTCACCCTCCTGGCAGAAGTTATTGCCACAAAAAAAGCTGATTTGATGGAAAGCAGCTGGAGGGGGCAGTTGTGCAGAGGTTCGAACGGAGCGCAGGAAGGTGAGAACCAAATTAAGGTTCCACTGAGGCATGATTAATGGGGCAGGAGGGAACATATGTACAAGCCCCTTAAGAAATCGGTTTACAATATTTTGCAAATTTCTTCCACCGGCAGGCATACACAGTCTTGGTAGAGGGATGCCTGGCTGCTAAAATCACATCACAGACTTCGGGAGGAAGATGGAATGCTGTCAACTGCCGGCACTCAATCTCCACGCAAGAAGGCATAGAATTGACAGGTTCGGGTGGCAGACCCTCCCCTGCTCCTGTGACAGAAGATCTTCCTGAAGAAGCAGCCTGATCGGAGGACTGATGCTCAGCTGGAGAAGATCAGGATACCAGACTCACCGTGCCCAGTCCGGAGCCACAAGAATGACTTAGGCCCAGTCGCTCCTGATCTTCTTGAGCACTCTGGACAGGAGTGGTAAGGGCAGAAAGGCGTACAGGAGGCCTAAGCTCCACTTAAGATGAAAAGTGTTGCCTTGGAAACCCCAGAGCACAAAACTGTTGACATTGCGCGTTCTCGGCAAGGGTGAACAGATCTAAACAAGGTTTTCCCCACTTCTGAAAGAGACCTTGGCCACCTCCGGATGGAGACGCTATTTGTGATCTGCTAGGCATCGCAGGCTGGGTGCATCCGCCCTGGCATTCAACGAACCTGTCAGGTGTTGAACCACCAGGGATATGCCTTGCTGTACCAGCCATGTCCAGAGGTGCAGGGCCTCTTGACAAAGGGACCATGACCCCACCCTACTATGTTTGTTGAAGCACCACATGGTGGTGTTGTTTTCAGTGAACACCTCAATCAGCTTTCCCTTGGTGGAAGGAAGAAAAGCTTTCAATGCATAGTGAATCACTCGGAGCTCCAGCAAGTTGATGTGGAGTCCGGATTCCGCCGGAGACCAGAGTCCTCTAACCTTCACCTCTCCCAGATAGCCGCCCCATCCCAGGAGTGACGCATCTGTCACTACTGTGTGATCTGGTAGGGGAAGGGAGACCCTCTGACCCAATCGCGGGTTGGTCAGCCACCACTGCAGATCCTTTGCAGTGCCCTCCGAGATCTGGAACATGTCGGAGAGATTCTACTGATGCTGCGCCGATTGGAACTACAGGTCCCACTGCACAGCCCGCATATGCCATCTGGCATGTGTCACTAGCGGGATGCAGGAGGCCATGAGGCCCAGCAGCCTCAGAGCCAGTCTCGCCAATTTCCAGGAGCGAGGCGAAAACATCAGTACCATAGCCTGAATATCCTGGACTCGACTCTCGGAAGGTTAAGCCCAAAACTGCACTGCGTCCAGAACAGCTCTGATGAAAGGGTGTGCCTGAGAGGGAGTCATGTGTGACTTCGGCATGTTGATAGTGAACCCCAGCGAATGCAGGAGATTCGGCGTAGTCTGGAGGTGGGAGAGGACAGTCTGGGGCAAGCTCACCTTTAACAGCCAGTCATCGAGATATAGCAAGACTGGCACCCCTGATCTATGCAGATGAGCTGCTAACACCACCATCACCTTGGTTAACACCAGAGGAGCATTGTTAAGGCCAAAAGGGAGTACTGTGAACTGAAGGAGGTTGTGGCCTACCGTGAACCACAGGTAGCGCCAATGGGCAGGCAGGACTGTGAAAATTGGTGTCCTGCAAGTCCTACGCCACCATCCAGTCTCCAGGGTCTAGGGCAGACTAGACCTGAGCCAGAGTGAGTGTTTTGAACTTTTCCTTTTTGCGGAAGTAGTTAAGGGCTTGCAGATCTAGACTAGGACGAAGGCCCTTGTCCTTTTTCGAGACCAGAAAGTATCGGGAATAGCAACTACAGCCTACTTATGGTGCCAGAAGGATAAGTTACTTACCTGTAATCCTAGTTCTCTTCCAGGGGTATCCTCATCAAAGTCATAAGCACTGAATATTCCCGCCCACGTGCGGGGACCCCGGAAATATAAAAATTATATATGGAAATCACATATATACAGCTCTACATATATGCATATACATATATCATTTTTTCTCATACCAATGCAGCTCTCAATAGGAGGCTAAACAATGTAATTACACACATAAAAAACTACTTTTGCCAATATATAAAAACACCAGAGGACAATTAGAACTTGAACTCGGTTTTTTAATGAGCAAAATACTCATAAATAGTAAAAACTGCAAAATAAGTAGACATTGTTAGCCTACAGGCTGCATTGTAAACCAATAGCATAGAAAATGAAAACATTTTCAACAAAAACTGGCACCGTGCCTTTAAGGCAGCCATGACCCCTAGCTTCCCATCATGCCTCAGGGGTGACAGTTAGGTCAGTTGTTCTTTGCATAACCCTGAAGGTCAGGGCACAAAGATATCCTTTAACACTTTAGAAATCTCTCATTTACCTGGGGAGGCGGGTGGGTTGCTTATGACTTTGATGAGGATACCCCTGGAAGAGAACTAGGATTACAGGTAAGTAACTTATCCTTCTCTTCCAGGGGATCCTCATCAATAGTCATAAGCACTGAATAGAATAGCAAGCCCATCAACCACCTGCAGGTAAATGAGAGTAAAGTGACCCAACACAAAGAAACATAACAGCCGAAATCAGCTGTTGAACAGATTCCTCAAGGAGGCCTGGCCTACTTGGGTGTCTGCTCTGGTGTCTGATTCCAGACAGTAGTGCCTTGTAAATGTATGGACGGACCTCCAAGTTGCCGCCTTACAGATTTCAGACATGGGCACATTTTGAAGAAAAGCAGTAGTAGCCGCTTTTCCTCTAGTAGAATGCGCTCTGGGAGTAAACCCCAGGAGCTTCTGCGCTAATTGATAAGCAAGCTTGATACATGAAACTATCCATCTGGAGATGGAGCGCTTTGAAGCTGCGAACCCAGATCTGATCGACCCATAGTTAACAAATAGTTGATCAGATTTTCTTATAGATTTGGACCGATCCAGATAGAATTTTAAAACCCTTTTGAGGTCCAGAGAATGCAAAGCCCTCTCAGCTGGAGTGGAGGGATTGGGAAAAAAGGTGGGTAGAGAGATGGTCTGATTCACATGAAAATCCGACACCACCTTTGGAAGGAAAGAGGGTGCGTCCTCAACACAACCCTGTTAAGATGGAAGACTGTATAGGGCTCTTTGGAGCAGAGCGCCTGTATTTCACTCACTCTGCGAGCTGACGTGATCGCTACCAAGAAAGCCGCCTTCCAAGAAAGATGTTGTAAGGTTGCTTTGTGTATGGGTTCAAAAGGAGGACCCATCAATTTTGATAGCACCAGGTTAAGCTCCCAGGGTGGTGAAGGAGGTCGTACCGGAGGATAGACCTTCTTTAAACCCTGCAAAAATCCTTAACAGCCTGTAACTGGAAGAAGGAAGGTTGAGAAGCTGAACGCCTATATGCAGTTATAGCTGCTAAATGCACCTTAATGGAAGAAAACTTCAAACCTGCTTTCGCCAGATAAAGTAGGTAAGGAAGGATGACCTCTTCCTGACCTTTGATTGGGTTACAATTGTTCTGCATACACCACATGTAAAACCGTTTCCACTTGCATGCATACGAATGCCTCGTGGACGGTCTTCTTGCTTCCTTCAAGATGGACATGCAGTCCTGCGGCAGTCCTAAGTGGCCATACTGGAGGACCTCAGGAGCCATGCCGCCAAGTTCAGCGAGGGAAGGTTGGGATGATGAATCCTCCCGTTCATCTTGGACAGCAGGTCCGGTCTGCACGGCAGCCTCTTGTGAGGACACTCTGATAGGTGCAGAAGGTCCGGGTACCACCATTGTCTCGGCCAGTCCGGGGCAATTAGTATCATCCTCGTGCACGAATGGGACAGCTTGGTCACCACCTTCGGGATCAGCGGAAGGGGTGGAAAGGCGTACACAAATGCCCCTGACCAGTCTATCAAAAGGGCATTCCCTTTCGATCCTGGTCGGTAGAACCGTGAGGCGAAGTTTCGGCATTTGGCATTTTCGTCGTCCGCGAAGAGGTCGATGGTGGGACGACCCCATGTCTGGAAGATGTCTTCGACGACCTCGTCGTTGAGCACCCAGTCTTCTCTGTCTTCGAAGTGACGGCTGAGTGCATCCGCTCTCACGTTCTGTTCTCCTGGCAGGTGGACTGCTGTGACTGCCAGATTCCGAGCCAAGAGCCAATGCCAGAGTGCTTGAGCTTCCAGGGAAAGTGTGCGTGAGCGAGTTCCCCCTGTTTGTTCAGGTAGTACATGGTGGTGGTGTTGTCCGTCTGTACTAACACTGAGGTTGCCTGAATCGAGGGGAGGAAAGCTTTGAGGGCTAGGTGTACTGCTCTCAGCTCTAGCATGTTGATGTGATATGATCGCTCCTTTGGAGACCACAGTCCTTGAGTCTGGAGAGAACCCATGTGGGCTCCCCAACCCTGCAGCGAGGCGTCCGTGATCAGTGTCTGAGCAGGCGGAGGTTGATGGAAAGGAACTCCGACTTGCAAATTTTGTTTTCTCATCCACCAAGGTATGGAAGCTCGAACCGCGTTTGATGGACTTATTTTTCGTCCCAACGAGCGGTCTGCTGGTCCCACTTGTCCTCCAGATCCTGCTGAAGAGGACGCATTCGTAGTCTGGCATTGGGAACCAGGAAGATGCAGGATGCCATCGACCCTAGCAGGGAGGCAATCCGACGCACAGGTAGTTTTCTGTTGCGCAGAACCAGCTGGCATTTCTGTATGAGGGAACACTGTCTCTCCTCCGAAGGAAACACTTTTCCTACCGTGGAGTCTAGCAGAGCTCCTAAAAATGTATTTTCTGTGTTGGCTGTGAAGTTGATTTGACGAAATTCACATGCAGGCCCAGCCGGTGACACAGCTCGAGACAGCTCAAGAAATGCATCCTCACACTGTCTGGGGAAGGACCTTTCAACAGCCAGTCGTCCAAGTACGGGTATACGAAGACGCCCTGCGGCGCAGTGCGGCTGCCACCACCGCCATGCACTTCGTGAACACTCTGGGGGCTGACTTCAACCCGAAGGGTAGAACCTTGAACTGGTAATGAGCGGATCCCACTAGGAATCGCAGGTACTGTCTGTGATACTGATTGATCGGAACGTGAAAATATGCATCTTGCAGATCCAGCGAGCACATCCAATCCCCCTGCCTGAGATGTGGATATATTTGATGGAGAGCCAACATGCGAAACTTTTCCTTTTTTATGGATAGGTTGAGTGACCGCAAGTCCAGAATGGGTCTGTACTCTGCTTTTTGGCCTTTTTTCTTCACCAAAAAATATCTTGAGTAAACCCCTTTTCCTCTTTGAGATACTGGCACCCTCTCGATGGCTGACTTTCTGAGAAGGGTGGCAACCTCTTTCTGCAAGAGTTTTAACTGGTGACACGACGGAGGAACTGGAGGGATTGATGGTGGGCGATGTTGAAAACGTAGAGAGTACCCATTCTGCAACGTGGCTAGTACCCACCGATCCTTTGTGATAGCTCGCCACTCTTCGAGATGATCTGCGATACTTCCCCCACTGGAGTGGTGAACGGCGACAGGGGAAGTGAGTGTTCATTGTTTCGACTGCGTCTTGGCGGAATTGTTGCCTTGTTGCTGGTTTCTTCCTCCTCTGGAGGAGCGTCTGCCCCGATACTGCGTTTTTTGCTGGCCTTGCTGATCCTGATTTTTCTGCCAATGAGGGGTTTGAACCCTCTGTTGGGAGGATCGTCTATTGTAAGGACGGAATCTCCTACGGAATTCCTTTCTTTTCTCCAGGCCCACCGCTTTAAGCGTGTCCAGTTCCGTTTTCATCCGTGTCATCTCTTCATCCGTGTGAGTCCCGAACAAAGAGGAACCAGAGAACGGAAGATTGAGGATGCGTGACTGCGCTTCTGGCCTGAGTGCTGTAAGACGTAGCCATGATGTTCTCCTTGCGCATACCCCATGAGCATAAGCATGTGCCGAAAGGGTAGCTCCATCCGCCGCAGCACTGATGACCTGGTTAGACACCTGACTGCCCTCTGTTAAGATTTCTTCAAAATCTTTACGGTCTTCCTGTGGCAACTTTTCAGTGAATCTCTGTAGTGAGTCCCACAGAGATCTGTCGTAGCGGCCCAGGAGTGCCGCTGCATTGGAGACCTTCAACATGGAGGCCGAAGTGCCACAAACCTTCCTTCCCCAGGAATCCTGCACCTTGCTCTCCTTGTCTGGTGGGACAGTAGAGGAGGATGCCACCGCATGAGTCTTCTTTGCCGCCGCAATTACGACTGAATCCGGAGGAGGGTCAGCCCTGAGGAAGAGCGGATCGTCCTCTGGTGAACGATACTTTTTAAGATCCTCGCTGGGGCGGTCTTAACACTCGCTGGCGTGAGAAAGATATCCATCACTGGCTCTATGATGCCTGGTACCAAGGGAAGCAGAGGTTTAGTTGCTGCTCTTTGGTGTAGAGTCTCAAAAATCACCGAGGACTTGCTTTGACGAGTTGGCATAGGGATACCCAGCTTTACAGCTCCTCTGCCAAGAATGTCCTGAAAAGTGTAGATGTCGTCCACCGGAGAGACCCTCGACGGTGGACTGTTCGTCAAAGTAGGCGAATAGTCTCTATGGGATGTATGAGTGGAAGAAGAGGACGGAGTAGGCGATCTGTGTGCTCTCCTCCTGCTTCTTGATCTAGACCTCCTCCTGTGTGAGTGCACCGGTGTGCGGCTGCGAGCTCTTGTACTTGAAGGAGATCGCTCTTTATCCTGAGTTAAACGAGCCAACGGGGATCTGTTCTGATGGCTCGAGTAATCCCTGTCCGTAGCCCAGTGATGTAGAGGCCTGTGCCATCGTGGCGATAAATGGATGGAAGGCGATCTGTGGCTCTCTCTTTCCTTAGGAGACTGAGCAGGAGGCGTGAGGCTCAGCTCTTCATGCCTTGTTGGAGAATCTTGGTGACCCCCTGACACTGGGCTGTTGGACGTCGAGATAACCACCTCCGGGGATCTGGACGAACCTGAAGGTGACGAAGACAGGCTCACTGGAGGTGAGGTGTTTCCAGAAGGGCGCTTTGACGTTGACCTAGAGCGTCTAAGCGTCGACTGCCCTCTCAACGGAGACGTATGTCTCGACGTTGACTTTCTTCTCTTAGAAAATGGACTTCTCGGCGACGAACGTCTCTCCAACACTGGTGCAGTGTCCTGCTTTGACACTCCCTGCACCCTTTCAGGAGATTGCTGTGTCGACGTCGACCGGCGTTGGACTGCCGGCGACGGAGGTCTTGGTCTCGACGTCGAAAATCCACTCGGCGGAGTCATCCGCCTCGACGGCGTGGAATGATGGATCGTCGCCGAAGGAGGTGTCCTGTGTCTCGACGCCGAAGATCGTTGCTTTGATCCCGGCGGAGATCTGTGTCTCGACGTCGATCGCCGATGAGGAGGCGACGACGGAGAGATGCGCCTCGACGTCGATCGCCGCTGACGAGACGGGGAGTTGTGCTTCGACGTCGATCGCCGTTGATGAGGCGACGACGGAGCGCTGTGCCTCGACGTCGATCGCACCTGCGACGACGGAGCGCTGTGCCTCGACGTCGATCGCGCCTGCGACGACGGAGCGCTGTGCCTCGACGTCGTACGCCCACCCGGCGCCGACGGAGACCTGTCTCTCGACGTTGAGCGCCGCCTGGTTGACGTCAACGGAGGACCTGTTACCTTCGTCGACGAAGATTTCGTAGTCGAAAGATGATGCGCCGGCATCACCGAAGTCTTCAACGCCGATTTCTTCGTCGCCGATTTCTTCGACGTCGATACCGACGCCGACGGAGAACAGGTCGGGACTTTTCCTCTCGACGTCGACCGAGTTCTCCTCTTCTTCTGCCTCACAGGAGACCTACCTCTTTCAGAGAGGCCATAGAGACGGATCCTGTCCCTCTCCTTGATAGTCCTTCTTGATAACTTCTTACAATGCTGGCAGTTGTCAGAAGAGTGGGACTCAGGGAGGCAGAGAATACACACAGGATGTGTATCTGTTCTGGCCTTCTTCTTGCCACATGACGGGCAAGGATCGAATAAAGAAGGCATTTCAAAAAATAAACCTTTTCTGAAACACAAAAAGGTGCTACTTGCACTCTAGGACCAAAAGACGTCGAGTGAAAGTAGAAAAAACTAGATCTTTATAGATATTTTTTGACAGAAAGTCAAAAAAGCAAGAGCTGAAAATCCAGGGTCCTGACTGAAGGAGCCGGAAAGAACAACTGACCTAACTGTCACCCCTGAGGCATGATGGGAAGCTAGGGGTCATGGCTGCCTTAAAGGCACGGTGCCAGTTTTTGTTGAAAATGTTTTCATTTTCTATGCTATTGGTTTACAATGCAGCCTGTAGGCTAACAATGTCTACTTATTTTGCAGTTTTTACTATTTATGAGTATTTTGCTCATTAAAAACCGAGTTCAAGTTCTAATTGTCCTCTGGTGTTTTTATATATTGGCAAAAGTAGTTTTTTATGTGTGTAATTACATTGTTTAGCCTCCTATTGAGAGCTGCATTGGTATGAGAAAAAATGATATATGTATATGCATATATGTAGAGCTGTATATATGTGATTTCCATATATAATTTTTATATTTCCGGGGTCCCCGCACGTGGGCGGGAATATTCAGTGCTTATGACTATTGATGAGGATCCCCTGGAAGAGAACCCTCTCTATGGCTCACTTGGCCAAGAGAGTCCTGACTTACTCCTGAAGCAAGTTCAGGTGGTCCTCTGTCAGCCGGTCGTACGTCGGAGACATGGAAGGAGGGGTAGTCTTGAAGGGGAGGGAGTAGCCCTTTCGGACTATCTGAAAAACCCACTTGTCCGACGTGATGTTTTGCCAGTGGTGGAGGTGATGGCTGATCCTGCCACCAAATGGCCGCCCATGATCTTGAAAGGCCGGACTAGGAAGATTTAGAGGCTGCAGGGGGAGGAGTGGACTGACTCGACCTCTGGCCGCCTGACCCACAGGGTCGAAAGTAGCCCCACCCACGGCTGCAGAGAGGTTGCTGAATTTGCACGGTCTTCTGGCTGGTATAAGGCTGGCGCGGCTGATCGCCCCTTCTGTGGCCACTAAAGGGGCGAAAAGCAGATGTGGACGGGTGGACACCAAGAGGCCCAAAGACATGGCCGTAGCCCGCAAGTGCTTAAAGCGCTCCAGGGTCATGTCTTCCTGGTCTACCAAGAGATGTGCCATCAAAGGGCATGTCCATAAGGGAAGCCTGGACATCTCCAGAAAAGCCAGAAGGTCTCATCGAACAGCCACCATTGATGGCATTGTTCTGCCCAGCGAGTCGGTGGTGTCAAGCCCACAACAAATGGTGAACTTGGCCGCATCTCTCCCATTTGATACCGCTTGGGAGAGAATGGCCCAGGCCTGTGGCAGCACTTGCGCAAACGTTTCCCACAAGGAGGGGGAATAATGGCTCAATAGGCATGCAGTGTTCACTGAATGCAAGGCTGGTGGAAGAAATAAATCTTCTTGCTCCAACTTTTCAGCCTCTTGGATTTCCTGTCCAGGGGTGCGGAAGGGAACGCACCTTGTGAAGTAGAGGCTTAGACCACCAAGCTCTTGTTGTAGGGTGGTTGTGAGAAATTTTGGGTCGCCCGGGGTAGGGCAATGGCAGCAGGTGATTGTCCTATTCACAGGAGCCCCTGTACTGGGCTTGGACCAGGTTCCCAGAAGGACATCATTCAAGGCTTCATTGAAAGGCAGGAGGGGTTCCGAGGAGGAGACACCCGGCTGTAGGACCTCTGTCAACAGGTGTGTCTTGACTTCCACCGAAGGTAGCTGAAGGTCCAGGACCTCGGATGCCCTTCTCACTACCATAGTATATGAAGCTCCCACATCCGTAGCCATGGTAGGGGGGAGAAAGCAGGCCAGAATCCTGGGAGGTATCCAGTCCAGTGGTTTTGATCAATTCCTCATACCAGTCCATTTCGTGCTCATGCTGGTCTAGTAAAGGGTCCAGCAACCACTCCCAATCCTCCTCCATTCCTAGCCTCTCAAAATAAGACAAAGGAATCGACTTAGGACCCAAGGGTGCAGTCGGTGCCAGAATCAGCATCCGTAGGTGTGGATCCGCCCCCGGGTTGTCAGGGAGAAGAATGGGGCTGGAGCTGGCAGGAGTCTCGGTGCAGGGGCCAATGCCGGGGAAGGTCGCCGGCACGGAACCCGATAGAGCCCCCTCTGAGCCTCCGGGACCTGGAGGCACGACGGGAGGGTCAGGTCGCTGAAACATGATGTCACAGAATACTTTAAGCTGGGCGGGGATCTCTCCGGCTCCTGGACAGGCAGGGAACCGTGGAGCTAACCCAGGCGCAGGTTCCACAGAACAAAGCGATACAAAGGGGATGATGGACGGAACGTTTGAGCCAATCAAACACTCACCCCCAGTCAACTGATCTGGGTTTAATCCATCATCATTCTTTAGCTCACTCCACCACCCCAGTTCAGACATGGCCATATGCAAATCAGTCTGACCCTGTGCCTCATGGGAACAGTCCAGCCCGAACTGCCAAGCCATGTCTTCCCTGGACCGGAAACAAGCATCCTAGGACCGGTTTCTGGCATTCCAGCCGTCATCAGCCAGGCTTGCTTGAATCCAGTGGCAAAGTGAGCAAGGGACCCACGTCTGGGCATACCCCGCCAACTTAGGGCGAACAAAGCGATACAAAGGGGATGATGGACGGAACGTTTGAGCCAATCAAACACTCACCCCCAGTCAACTGATCTGGGTTTAATCCATCATCATTCTTTAGCTCACTCCACCACCCCAGTTCAGACATGGCCATATGCAAATCAGTCTGACCCTGTGCCTCATGGGAACAGTCCAGCTCGAACTGCCAAGCCATGTCTTCCTGGACCGGAAACAAGCATCCTAGGACCGGTTTCTGGCATTCCAGCCGTCATCAGCCAGGCTTGCTTGAATCCAGTGGCAAAGTGAGCAAGGGACCCACGTCTGGGCATACCCCGCCAACTTAGGGCGAACAAGCGATACAAAGGGGATGATGGACGGAACGTTTGAGCCAATCAAACACTCACCCCCAGTCAACTGATCTGGGTTTAATCCATCATCATTCTTTAGCTCACTCCACCACCCCAGTTCAGACATGGCCATATGCAAATCAGTCTGACCCTGTGCCTCATGGGAACAGTCCAGCCCGAACTGCCAAGCCATGTCTTCCCTGGACCGGAAACAAGCATCCTAGGACCGGTTTCTGGCATTCCAGCCGTCATCAGCCAGGCTTGCTTGAATCCAGTGGCAAAGTGAGCAAGGGACCCACGTCTGGGCATACCCCCGCCAACTTAGGGCGAACAAAGCGATACAAAGGGGATGATGGACGGAGCGTTTGAGCCAATCAAACACTCACCCTCAGTCAACTGATCTGGGTTTAATCCATCATCATTCTTTAGCTCACTCCACCACCCCAGTTCAGACATGGCCATATGCAAATCAGTCTGACCCTGTGCCTCATGGGAACAGTCCAGCCCGAACTGCCAAGCCATGTCTTCCTGGACCGGAAACAAGCATCCTAGGACCGGTTTCTGGCATTCCAGCCGTCATCAGCCAGGCTTGCTTGAATCCAGTGGCAAAGTGAGCAAGGGACCCACGTCTGGGCATACCCCGCCAACTTAGGGCGAACAAAGCGATACAAAGGGGATGATGGACGGAACGTTTGAGCCAATCAAACACTCACCCCCAGTCAACTGATCTGGGTTTAATCCATCATCATTCTTTAGCTCACTCCACCACCCCAGTTCAGACATGGCCATATGCAAATCAGTCTGACCCTGTGCCTCATGGGAACAGTCCAGCCCGAACTGCCAAGCCATGTCTTCCCTGGACCGGAAACAAGCATCCTAGGACCGGTTTCTGGCATTCCAGCCGTCATCAGCCAGGCTTGCTTGAATCCAGTGGCAAAGTGAGCAAGGGACCCACGTCTGGGCATACCCCGCCAACTTAGGGCGAACAAGCGATACAAAGGGGATGATGGACGGAACGTTTGAGCCAATCAAACACTCACCCCAGTCAACTGATCTGGGTTTAATCCATCATCATTCTTTAGCTCACTCCACCACCCCAGTTCAGACATGGCCATATGCAAATCAGTCTGACCCTGTGCCTCATGGGAACAGTCCAGCCCGAACTGCCAAGCCATGTCTTCCCTGGACCGGAAACAAGCATCCTAGGACCGGTTTCTGGCATTCCAGCCGTCATCAGCCAGGCTTGCTTGAATCCAGTGGCAAAGTGAGCAAGGGACCCACGTCTGGGCATACCCCCGCCAACTTAGGGCGAACAAAGCGTTCGGGCTGGACTGTTCCCATGAGGCACAGGGTCAGACTGATTTGCATATGGCCATGTCTGAACTGGGGTGGTGGAGTGAGCTAAAGAATGATGATGGATTAAACCCAGATCAGTTGACTGGGGGTGAATGTTTGATTGGCTCAAACGTTCCGTCCATCATCCCCTTTTGTATCGCTTTGGTCGCCCTAAGTTGGCGGGGGTATGCCCAGACGTGGGTCCCTTGCTCACTTTGCCACTGGATTCAAGCAAGCCTGGCTGATGACGGCTGAAATGCCAGAAACCGGTCCTAGGTTGCTTGTTTCCGGTCCAGGGAAGACATGGCTTGGCAGTTCGGGCTGGACTGTTCCCATGAGGCACAGGGTCAGACTGATTTGCATATGGCCATGTCTGAACTGGGTGGTGGAGTGAGCTAAAGAATGATGATGGATTAAACCCAGATCAGTTGACTGGGGTGAATGTTTGATTGGCTCAAACGTTCCGTCCATCATCCCCTTTGTATCGCTTGGTCGCCCTAAGTTGGCGGGGGTATGCCCAGACGTGGGTCCCTTGCTCACTTTGCCACTGGATTCAAGCAAGCCTGGCTGATGACGGCTGAAATGCCAGAAACCGGTCCTAGGTTGCTTGTTTCCGGTCCAGGGAAGACATGGCTTGGCAGTTCGGGCTGGACTGTTCCCATGAGGCACAGGGTCAGACTGATTTGCATATGGCCATGTCTGAACTGGGGTGGTGGAGTGAGCTAAAGAATGATGATGGATTAAACCCAGATCAGTTGACTGGGGTGAATGTTTGATTGGCTCAAACGTTCCGTCCATCATCCCCTTTGTATCGCTTTGGTCGCCCTAAGTTGGCGGGGGTATGCCCAGACGTGGGTCCCTTGCTCACTTTGCCACTGGATTCAAGCAAGCCTGGCTGATGACGGCTGAAATGCCAGAAACCGGTCCTAGGTTGCTTGTTTCCGGTCCAGGGAAGACATGGCTTGGCAGTTCGGGCTGGACTGTTCCCATGAGGCACAGGGTCAGACTGATTTGCATATGGCCATGTCTGAACTGGGGTGGTGGAGTGAGCTAAAGAATGATGATGGATTAAACCCAGATCAGTTGACTGGGGTGAATGTTTGATTGGCTCAAACGTTCCGTCCATCATCCCCTTTTGTATCGCTTTGGTCGCCCTAAGTTGGCGGGGGTATGCCCAGACGTGGGTCCCTTGCTCACTTTGCCACTGGATTCAAGCAAGCCTGGCTGATGACGGCTGAAATGCCAGAAACCGGTCCTAGGTTGCTTGTTTCCGGTCCAGGGAAGACATGGCTTGGCAGTTCGGGCTGGACTGTTCCCATGAGGCACAGGGTCAGACTGATTTGCATATGGCCATGTCTGAACTGGGGTGGTGGAGTGAGCTAAAGAATGATGATGGATTAAACCCAGATCAGTTGACTGGGGTGAATGTTTGATTGGCTCAAACGCTCCGTCCATCATCCCCTTTGTATCGCTTTGGTCGCCCTAAGTTGGCGGGGGTATGCCCAGACGTGGGTCCCTTGCTCACTTTGCCACTGGATTCAAGCAAGCCTGGCTGATGACGGCTGAAATGCCAGAAACCGGTCCTAGGTTGCTTGTTTCCGGTCCAGGGAAGACATGGCTTGGCAGTTCGGGCTGGACTGTTCCCATGAGGCACAGGGTCAGACTGATTTGCATATGGCCATGTCTGAACTGGGGTGGTGGAGTGAGCTAAAGAATGATGATGGATTAAACCCAGATCAGTTGACTGGGGGTGAATGTTTGATTGGCTCAAACGTTCCGTCCATCATCCCCTTTTGTATCGCTTTGGTCGCCCTAAGTTGGCGGGGGTATGCCCAGACGTGGGTCCCTTGCTCACTTTGCCACTGGATTCAAGCAAGCCTGGCTGATGACGGCTGAAATGCCAGAAACCGGTCCTAGGTTGCTTGTTTCCGGTCCAGGGAAGACATGGCTTGGCAGTTCGGGCTGGACTGTTCCCATGAGGCACAGGGTCAGACTGATTTGCATATGGCCATGTCTGAACTGGGGTGGTGGAGTGAGCTAAAGAATGATGATGGATTAAACCCAGATCAGTTGACTGGGGGTGAATGTTTGATTGGCTCAAACGTTCCGTCCATCATCCCCTTTTGTATCGCTTTGGTCGCCCTAAGTTGGCGGGGGTATGCCCAGACGTGGGTCCCTTGCTCACTTTGCCACTGGATTCAAGCAAGCCTGGCTGATGACGGCTGAAATGCCAGAAACCGGTCCTAGGTTGCTTGTTTCCGGTCCAGGGAAGACATGGCTTGGCAGTTCGGGCTGGACTGTTCCCATGAGGCACAGGGTCAGACTGATTTGCATATGGCCATGTCTGAACTGGGGTGGTGGAGTGAGCTAAAGAATGATGATGGATTAAACCCAGATCAGTTGACTGGGGGTGAATGTTTGATTGGCTCAAACGTTCCGTCCATCATCCCCTTTTGTATCGCTTTGGTCGCCCTAAGTTGGCGGGGGTATGCCCAGACGTGGGTCCCTTGCTCACTTTGCCACTGGATTCAAGCAAGCCTGGCTGATGACGGCTGAAATGCCAGAAACCGGTCCTAGGTTGCTTGTTTCCGGTCCAGGGAAGACATGGCTTGGCAGTTCGGGCTGGACTGTTCCCATGAGGCACAGGGTCAGACTGATTTGCATATGGCCATGTCTGAACTGGGGTGGTGGAGTGAGCTAAAGAATGATGATGGATTAAACCCAGATCAGTTGACTGGGGGTGAATGTTTGATTGGCTCAAACGTTCCGTCCATCATCCCCTTCTGTATCGCTTTGGTTCCACAGAACAAGGCCTAGAGCATCGAGAGTCCTCCGTCACGTCGGCGGAAGGATGGGGAGAAATTGAAGCACGATTCGACTTCTTGTGTTTCTTATGTCTCGTATCTGACCGACCTGACGACTTCGAGTGAGAGGTGAAGCCTTAGGACTCCCGGACAGCAGTGCCCGGACCTCCTTCTAGACTGGGACCGGGAATGAGACCTAGGCCGAATGGCATGGAGCCAAACACCAGGCCCCAAGCAGCTTTAGGGACCGCTCCTTCAAAGCCTTCGGAGCCAGGGCCGGTAGTTGGAGAACGATTTTGAGTTGTGGTCACGCTACAGGCACCATAGACAAATTAAGTGTGGATCCTTCAACAACATGGCGTGATGGCAGGCGCTGCATGGTCTGAATCAAGAAATCTTCTTCAACATTGAGGAAAAACATACACAGCAAAAATAGTTGAAAAAACTTCGAAAAAAGCCTGTCAAAAAGTGGCAGAGGTTAGCCCTCTTCATGGATCTGCGCTAGCTGGCACAGCAAGCAAAGAACTGACATCAACGCGCCAAGGTGGCCCCTATATAGGTGACGTGGATGTCACTTCCGGCGCGGACGCCATCACGTGGAGCCAACTGATGACGCCTACTGGCGCGCAAGGGTGTTCCTCAAGAAAAAGACTTTCAGATCCAGCCTGACGCCTGGGAAATTCTAAGGTAAGGAATCTGCGGCTAGATGAAATCATCAGATACACCTCTAATCCCTTCTAGTTATACAAACATTGTGACTGAGTCAAATTGTGAACTAATGGTACCTAATAAAGGAAGCACATGCTATTCATTTACCTTCCAAGTTGTTTTTGGAGGTCAAGCATGTACTGATAACATTGAGCGTAGTAAGTCATTTGAGCTTCCACAAAGTCATTCAGACAACGAAGATGATGTGCCTACAATGAAAATATTTCACAATTTAATACAATTAGAGATATACTGAATAAACACATAAAACAGTTATTCACTGCCACAGAGTAAGGGCAAAACACAACTATGTTAAATAACATTTTGATGGCTTTATAACTTTTGAAATAACACGTTAAGCTCCCCAAACTAGGCATAAAATGCTAAGCAAACTGGCCCAAAATATTGTGCATGGAAAATCTGTCTGACCGCTTGAGCAGCTCAAAGGTAAATAGATGAAGGCTTGCATGCAAAATAATGATTTAACATCATAATGACACATTTTGTACAAAAAACTGATTGTAAAGGATCACATAACTTGGCTCAATGGGTGGTCTCAACAGCTTGGGGAAAGTGGTGCAATTTCAGTACAGAATTGGGAAGAACAAATCAAAAGGTTAGTGATACAAGTCGTGCTTACTGGACATGAATAAAAGGATTAGTCAAAATAGGTTATCTTTATGGTGGCAGATATACTGCTATCTAGTAACAGTACCAGACACTGCTAAAAAAAAAAAAAAAAAATAGGGCAGAAAAACGCCTCTCCACCCCCATTCCCTTACACAGGAGCACAACCTTGTCAGTTTAAGTAGCTCATAAGTGAAGGAGTTGGTGAAAGGCTATTAGGGATTCCAGAGAACCTATAAACTAGGAGTAAAACAATCACCATTACCTACTGTGGGAAGATTACACAGCAAGGATGAAGAAATATATATTACACAGCCAGTAGTTTAAGCAAAATGACTTCAAGACAATTTGCCCAAATTTTATATTGCTACACAAAGGTGTGACTGTTCAGATACAAAGCTTGCATCTGATAATATTAGGTAACATCTAATGAGCGGAGATCTGACAGCCTAGAAAGAAGACCAGGAAACACATCTGCTTTTGAAATGGCATTTAGTCAACACCTTTTGGATGAAAAAAGTATGAGTTCAGAGTCCCTCCATGATGAACTTCACTTATAAGTCACATTGCTGTAATGGCTGACTTCTGTATCCGCAACATTATATGAGCTGAAGCCATTTTTAAACAATTTAAGAATGTGATGAGAAAGACTAAGAATGTAGAACAGCAGTTCTTAACCTTTTGTGGACCCCCACTTAATTATTCCTTTATTAGTGGAATCTGGGGACCCCCACTGAATGATTATTGGAATCCGGGGCCCCTCCACTGTGTCATTACTGGAAGCCGTGTGCCCCGTCTAAGGAATTTCAATGATGTGAACCTCAAAGCAATACACAAATTACTGTATAGTTTATTTAGTTCACAAATATAAATACATCTAAATTAATGGGAAGGTTGGAGTCTTTCTAAAATAAATTGAGGTCACCCATTTACCATACTATATTCTGTTTGATATTCTTGCATTGCTCCCACGAATCAACTGGATAATATCAACTTCATTTTTAACATTCAGTTTCAAATTCTGTCACTTTTACAGAAAGTTTTAACATTTTCAATTTTGCTTTTTGTTTCTTTATGCAAAAAAATATGCAAAAAAAGTCAGTTGTGACTCTAGGACATCAGTGAGGATGACACTGCTTTCACCAAAGCGAGAGGAGACCATGGCTTGGACTTCTGTTCCAACATCTGTTTTGGGGAGAAAAGCCTTCACTTTGAGCAACATGGTTAATTTGCTGCTAGGCTTATTTTGTTTTAAAAAAAATGTGTTTTCTGAATTGAGGGAGTTGTGGTCTCTTACGAATTTGGTGCAGTAGACGAGTTGCGAGTTTAAGTCAAAGAGGAGCAATATTGTGAGCTAATTGTGCACATTGCCTTTGGTTGTTGCTGGCAATGTTATCAAACTTGGTTTTCAACGTGTTGAATCAGAGGTATATTCAGACATTCATGCCTGGATGGCAACAATGAGGGTTTTCTGCCAGGTGATATAATTTCCTGATGAGACATTCTGGTACAGCTTGGTGCAGTTTGCATATCAATTGGGGCAATATAAGGAGTTCCATGAGAGATTTATACTTTGAAACAGATCATATCCTTGGGACAACTAGCATTTTATAGAGATGCGGTAGGGTGCTCATTTGGGTAAGAAAAAATGTATTCCTTAGAGAATTATGTGAAACAGAGGAGCCCCATATAGCTGAAGCTAATCCTCTCAGAAAGGGTTTAGGCAAGGGCGTGATAATTTATGGAGTCAAAGGCGGCAGAGAGGCCCAGTCGGATGAGGTGACACGAGTCGCCATGACTGGTGATCTAGAGTGCATCATCGTCCACTTAGATGTTAACAGTCACATTGCTCTTAATTCTTCTACAGAGTAGAGGGGCAACTGACTTTTTGATGATTTCTCCAGCACTGTAGAATGTGTGAGGGAATAGATAGTTTGCAAGATCATTGGGGCTCATGTTGGATTTCTTAATAAGTGTCAAGTTTAGCCTATTTTCGGGTAGGTCGTTAAGAGGTGTCTCTAGTACCCTAGATTGCGCTGTTACTAAATTTGGGTTTTTTCCATTTAACATTTCTTCTGTGAAGCATACCATTTCTGAATTTGTCTGAAAGGGAAATAGTGGTCAATGCTTTTAAGCCTGATGGACTACAACCAGATTTACCTAGGTCTACTTGGCAATGCTTTGTTTAGTTCACAAGCCATTTAGAATATTCCAGCAAGAATTTCTTTTCAGGCTGGTGAAATTCCAATAGTTATCCTCCCAAAAAATTAATTACCTGCATTGGCTACTGGTCCAAAAGAACAAGTTACTTACCTTCGGTAACGATATATCTGTAAGAAACATTAGTAGTGGTAAATTCCTTACCTTAGAATATCCCCAGGCGTCAGACTGGATCCGGAAAGTTTTCGTCAGCATTACCCCTGCGCGTCGGTAGGGGCGTCGTGCGGCTCCGCGTCCGTCGTTGGCGTTGTGGTCGCCGAGATGACGTCGCGGACGCTACTTGGACGCCGCCCACGCGCGCTGACGTCAGTTCTGTACACGACTTTTCCGCGCCAGGAACACAGAGCCATGCAAGATACTGACCACTGGTGCATTGAAACTAGGGCCCTGAAAGGGATGACCTTAACCCTAGAAATCAGTTCGCAGAACGGGGAGGATGGGTGGGGCGGTAAGGAATCTATCACTACTAATGTTTCTTACAGATATAACGTTACCGAAGGTAAGTAACTTGTTCATCTGAAAGAAACACATAGTGATAGATTCCTTACCTTAGAATAGATACCCCAGCAATACCAACCCCGGTGGTGGGTCTGCGAACTAAGATCACACCAGAAAGTCACGGAGAACAGAACGGCCAAAGAAGCCGTCTCTCCGGACTTGGCTGTCCAGGCAGTAATGCTTGGTAAACGTGTGCAGCGAGGCCCACGTGGCTGCCTGACATATGTCTTGCAGTGGGACACCACGTCCCAATGCAGTAGTGGCTGCAGTAGCTCTGGTGGAATGAGCACGCAGCCCCACCGGAGGTTCTTTTTTAGCCAAAGAGTAACAGGCTTTGATACACAAGACAACCCAGCGGGAGATGGTTCTCTTATGGACCGCCCGACCTTTCTTGGTGCCAACGTAGCCAACAAAAAGCTGGTCATCCACCCGGAACTGCTGTGTGCGGTTGAGATAAAAAGAAAGCGCACGTTTTGGGTCCAGACGGTGGAGCAGCTCTTCCTCTCTGGAAGGATGCGGAGGCGGAAAAAAGGTGGGCAAGGTAATAGTCTGCCCAATGTGAAAGGCCGTAACCACTATTGGCAAAAAGGAAGGACGGGGCCTGAGCACAACCTTGTCCGGATGGACTGAAAGGAAAGGAGGCTTACAGGAAAGAGCCTGGAGCCCACTCACTCGCCTGGCGGAAGTGATGGCCACCAGGAAGGCAGTCTTTAACGTTAAAAGACGAAGAGGACAGTTGTGAAGGGGCTCAAAGGGAGCGCACATCAAGTACGTCAGAACCAGATTCAAGTCCCACTGAGGCATCACGAAAGGAATAGGAGGAAAAAGGTGTGTAATGCCTTTAAGAAACCTATTTACAACAGGGGACTTGAAAAGAGAGGGCTGATCAGGGAGCCTGAGAAAGACCGAAATAGCAGACAGGTAGCCCTTGATAGTGCCCAGAGCAGAGCCCTGCTGGGCCAAAGAAAGAAGGAAGAGTAGAACCTCAGAAAGAGGGGCAGAAAGGGGATCCACAGCCTTTGCTGTGCACCATGCCACAAATGTGTTCCACCTGCAGGCGTATACCACCAGAGGGACGCCTGGCTGCCAGAATAACGTCACAAACTTCAGGAGGCAAGTCGAAGGGAATCAACTGCCGCCGCTCAATCTCCACGCAAAGAGGTGGAGGCTGGACAGGTTCGGGTGGAGGACCGTCCCCTGCTACTGCGACAGAAGATCCTCCCGAAGAGGCAGTCGGATCGGGGGATCGATGCTCATACTGAGTAGCTCAGGATACCATACTCTTCGAGCCCAGTCCGGAGCCACAAGAATGACTTGGGCCCGGTCGCGCCTGATCTTCTTCAGCACTCTGGGCAGAAGTGGTATAGGCGGAAAGGCGTACAACAGACCGCAACTCCACTCGCGACAAAAAGCGTCGCCGAGCGAGTGCCGCCTTGGAAATTCCAACACGCAGAACTGCTGACATTGCGCGTTCTCTTCGGTGGCGAATAGATCTAGCCAAGGCTCTCCCCACTGCTGAAAGAGACCTTGCGCCACCTCCGAATGAAGACGCCATTCGTGATCGAGCATGCACCTGCGGCCGAGTTCGTCCGCCCTGGCGTTCAGAGAACCTGCCAGGTGTTGAACCACCAGGGACATGCCCTGATGTTCCAGCCATGTCCAGAGACGCAGAGCCTCCTGACAGAGGGTCCACGACCCCACCCCGCCTTGTTTGTTGCAGTACCACATGGCGGTGGTGTTGTCTGTGAACACCTGCACTACTCTCCCCTTGACAGAGGGAAGGAATGCCTTCAGTGCAAGCCTGATCGCCCGCAGCTCCAAAAGGTTGATATGGAGCCGGGACTCCGCCGGAGACCAGAGGCGTCTGATCTCCGCCTCTCCCATGTGGCCGCCCCATCCCAGGAGGGATGCATCCGTCACCACTGTGAACTCCGGTTGGGGAAGGGAGAGGGATCTGCCGTCGACCCAATGCTGGTTCGTGAGCCACCACTGCAATTGTTGTGCAGTGCCCTGCGAGATCTGGACGTGATCGGACAGGTTTCCCTGATGCTGCGCCCACTGGAACTTCAGGTACCACTGCAGAGCCCGCATATGCCACTTGGCATGATTGACCAGCAGGATGCAAGAGGCCATGAGGCCCAGCAGCCTCAGAGTCACTCTGACCGAAACCCGGGATAAGGGCTGAAAGATGGGAATCGAAGCCCGAATATCCCGGACTCGCCGTTCGGGAGGATAGACCCAAAACTGCGCCGTGTCCAGAACCGCTCCGATAAAGAGAAGCTTCTGGGAGGGAATCAGGTGCGACTTCGGCACATTGATGGAGAACCCCAGCAAGTGCAGGAGGTGGGCCGTAGTCTGGAGGTGGGAGACGACTGTCTGGAGCGAGCCCGCCTTCAACAACCAATCGTCGAGATAGGGGGAAGACTGAGACCCCTGATCTGCGCAGATGAGCTGCGACCACTGCCATCACCTTGGTGAACACCCGAGGGGCGCTGGTAAGGCCAAAGGGGAGCACGGTAAACTGAAAGTGCTTGTGGCCTACCGTGAACCGCAGGTAACGCCGGTGGGCTGGCAGGACGGGGATGTGGAAATAGGCGTCCTGCAAGTCCAGCCCTACCATCCAGTCTTGTGGGTCGAGAGCAGACAAGACCTGAGCTAGAGTGAGCATCTTGAACTTCTCTTTGCGGAGGAAGCGATTGACGTTCCGGAGGTCCAAGATAGGACGCAGGCCTTTGTCCTTCTTGGGCACCACAAAGTAGTGGGAAAATCAACCACGACCTACTTCGTGCGTGGGAACGCGCTCGATGGCCCCCTTGGCCAAGAGGACCGCAACTACCTGCTGAAGAAGCACCAAGTGATCCCCCGACATGCAGTGGTATTGAGGTGGCATGGCTGGGGGGGTAGTCTCGAAGGGGAGGGAGTAGCCCCTCCGGACTATCTCTAAAACCCACCTGTCCGAAGTGATGGTGCGCCAGTGGGGGAGGTGATGGCGGAGCCTGCCGCCCACTGGCGTTTGATGGGCCTGAAAGTTCGGACTAGGAAGGTTTGGAGGCAGAGGTGGCGGGGGTGGTGGTCTGACCCGCCCGCTGGCCCCTTTGACCGCCACGGCGGAACCCGCGTCCGCGCTGGGATGACTGCTGCGCCGGCCTGTGGCTCTGTTGCGAACGCTGCAGGGCGCCCCTTCCTGTGCCACGAAAGGAGCGAAAAGCGGAAGGCGGAGGAGGGCGGACTGCCGAGAGACCCAAGGACTTGGCCGTAGCCCGTGAGTCCTTAAACCTCTCCAACGCGCTGTCCGCTTTATCGCCGAAGAGGCGACGGCCATCAAAGGGCATGTCCATAAGGGTGTTTTGGACATCCCCTGAAAATCCAGTGGTTCTCAACCAGGCGTGACGGCGAACAGCCACCGTCGTTGCAATGGATCTGCCCAGTGAGTCGGCGGTGTCTAGACCACAACGGATCATGAACTTCGCTGCGTCTCTCCCCTCTGTAACAGCCTGGGCGAGAGCAGGCCGGGCCTCCTCCGGACACTGGGGCAGCACGTTCGCCACCGTATCCCACAGACAGTGGGAATAACGGCCCAAGAGGCATGCAGTGTTCACGGACCGCAGCGCAGAGCTGGTGGAAGAGAACATTTTCTTCCCAAACTGGTCCAGCTTCTTGGATTCCCTATCCGGCGGGGCGGAAGGGAAGGCGGTTGGGGAAGCAGAGGCTTGGACAACCAAGCTCTCGGTAGTGGGGTGTTGGGAGAGGAAAATGGGGTCACCCGGAGCCGGGCGATGGCGTTGGGCCACGTTCCTATCCACAGGAGCCCCTGTGGTGGGCCTGGACCAAGTGCCCAAAAGAACGTCCGAAAGGGCTTCATTAAAGGGCAGCAGCGGCTCCGCAGAAGTAGCTGCTGGCTGAAGCACCTCTGTCATGAGGTTAGTCCTGACAGCCACAGTAGGGAGCTGGAGGTGTAGGGCCTCCGCCGCCCTACGCAACACCACTGCATAACTGGCTCCCTCCTCCGTAGCCACGGTAGGAGGAGACAGCATGCCAAGGTCTGGTGAGGTATCCAGACCACTGGCGTCCCCCAATTCCTCAGCCCAGTCCTGTTCAGACTCGCAGGCTGCAGCGAGAGGGTCGTCCGACCCCTCCCAGTCCTCCCCTTGCTCCTCAGGCTGTTCAACAGGCCTAAAATAAGGAGTAGGGACATGGGGATAGAAATCCCCAAACGGCGTCGAGAACGGCATCGACCGACACCGGACCGACGCCGCGTCCACTTCGGGGCTGAAGCTGGGGTCGACGTCGTCCCAAGGAGCGTCAGGATCGGTGCCGGTGGAGTCGACGTCGGTGGAGGCGTAACAGGGTCAACCGGCGTCGACCGGGATCCAGGCCTGGATCCAAGGGTATCCTGCGGCGCCGGGGGTGGAGCTGACAGCGACGCTGGGGCCAGAGCCGCCGGCGAGGAAACGCGAGGACACCCAGGCGGGACAGCGGGGCCCGAAGGCGCACCGGTGGGACCCGACGGCCCAAAGAGGCGAGCCATGGGCGACAGGAAGTCCTGTATCTGGGCCGGAGTCGCCGACGACCCCAGGTAGGGTGGGTAGTCGGGCGGCAACTCCATGGACACCGCCGGAGCCGCGGGGGTGGCACCACCCGTACCCTCAGCCGCGTCGCGCGACCGGCGAGGGGAAGTCGGAGAACGATGACGTTTCTTCGACTTCTTGTGCTTCGCCTTACCTGACCCAGAGTGTGAAGACTTCGATCCCGACGATCGTCGATGATGATGATGATGATGACTCCGCGCACGGTCCCTCAACCTCCCTCTGGACCGGGACCTCTCACGGCACGGAGCCGACTGCCGGGCTTCAAGCAGCTTTCGGGACCGCTCCCGCAAAGACTTCGGCGCCATGGACCGGCAGTCGGGGCACGACTGGGGTCGTGGTCGCGCCCCAGGCAGAAGAGACACAGGCGGTGCGGGTCCGTCACCGACATCATCCGATGACAGTCCTCGCAGGACTTAAACCCGGGCATCCCTAACTGCACCAGGAGTCGAATCGACTCGAAAAGGGTGAGAAAAAGATCTAAAAAAACTTAGTCAAAAAAGACTAGGGGTATCGCTCTCTCCGGATCTGCGCTTGCTAGCGCGGAAAAAGAAAGAACTGACGTCAGCGCGCGTGGGCGGCGTCCAAGTAGCGCCCGCGACGTCATCTCGGCTACCACGACGCCAACGACAGACGCGGAGCCGCACGACGCCCCTACCGACGCGCAGGGGTACTGCTGACGAAAACTTTCCGGATCCAGTATGACGCCTGGGGATATTCTAAGGTAAGGAATCCATCACTATGTGTTTCTTTCAGATAAGGATTTTTAAAGTTGTATGCTTCATGTTTTGGATTTTTTAACAGTATTTTCTAAAGTCTTAGTCAGGTTCTTCTATCATGCTTCTTCTATCAATACTCCTTCCAACACCAAACTACTTTTCCACTGCCAAAACAATCACAAGAACTTTTCAATTCAGTATGTTAAATTCACTCCCCATTTAGATGGAGCCCAACCTCTTAACCTTTCCCAGAAACATATGGACTTGGCGATTTGACAACTATATTGTGAGAGTAGAGAAATTCTTATTGCCCCAAGAGATCTTCTTAGAATCACGAATGCTGTGCTTTATAAATCCCTTCACAGATATCAAGAAGTGGGTGGAACATCTCAACAATAAGGAGCTAGCCTTCAGTGCTGATGCAATGATAAAGCTGACTTCACATCATGCGTTTTTCATTAAGATAAGCATGCTTAAGAGGTCATCGTCGAGGGTAGGGGGGGTTGAATTGGATCAAGTCAGTCTACTGTGAGATGATACAGTAGGAAAGTCAGGACGTCCATGCTGTCAATGTGCCGTTTTTAATTTTGTCAGCTTTATTTCCGAAAAAGTGGTCAATGGTGGTGTATTTCTCAACAGAATGAACAAATGAGTGAGTCACATGGGTCATTCACACACAGCTTGTTTGCTCTGAAGAGTTCTGTACTTCTGTTGGATTCTTCAGTGATGATAGTGGTGATATATCAGGTAACCTACGGTTATGTGTTGAGCTTCCTGTGAAAAGAACAGAGGTTCTAAAGATCTTCTTTCCCCCCCAAGATCTGCCATCACACTTCTACAATCTTTAGAAATCTTGTTTGTTGCAGTGAGTTAGTTTCTGTACTATGGGGGAGGGCTGGTTTTAGATTAATGGCCTTGATGTCAGTTGTGGTCTGGAAGGTAAATATAGGAAGGTGATATTAGACAGCAACTAATGTTGCAGTCAGGGTTGAAAATTTTAGCCAGGTTTATAGCGTGTGTTGATAGAGAAGTTCTTGAATGACTGAAACTTATGCTTGAACATTTTCATTTGACATTTATGGTAGGTCTGGAAGGGAGGAGGTTGGCTGTATTGTCAGTCCGGATGAAAAGCTATGGTGCGTGGCAGGTGAAAATTGGTGTTGGTTGTGCACAGTGCACACAAGTACAGGATGCTGCCTTTAGTGTAATGGCTAACTGTTTGACCTTGGTGGTTTCTAGGAAGCTGAAGATTTTACCTTTATGGTCATAGTTGTTGCATCACCTGGGATATCTAAGTCACAGAAATAGCTATTGTGTAAGAAGCTGGTGGTTGAGACTACGGTGATGATTTTTGAGACTTTGGATGAGAAAATGGGTCTAGGCCATAAACTAGGTGAACATGTGAGGGTCTAGGCTACAGAGAGCAGGATGTTGGGGAGGGGCTTGAATGTTCTGCAGGGTGGTCTTGCAGGAGTGTGCAGGACCATGTTGATCTGCAATGCCTCCACCTATTCAGTTCAGGTAGTTGACATACACTATAATCAGAGGAGAGAAACAGGATGTTAAGAGTTTGGCTGGAGGTCGGGAGATCTCAGAAGGTAAGGCAGCATTGAGCCTGTGTAAGTTCCTGAGTCTGCTATGTTTGAAGGTTAAAGGACAGTGTGCAGTGGTCAGCATGAGTTCCAGCATGTGCTCAGTGTCCTTGTTGTGTTGTATTGAGTAGTAGGAGGAATTTCTTGGGGTTGTCCAGGAGATGCTGATTGCGTCATGAGCTGCAGCATGAGTGGTGGAGTATGGTAAGTGGTGATGTGTAGGAGGCAAAAGCACTTTAATTGGCAGGTTGTGATTTGCTAAAACAGATAGCATAACATGCTGAGTGGATGAGAGCAGGTTTGGAGTTGCAGTGAGTAAGAGGCAGAGGAATTTGGGCATAAGCCTTGTCAGGACCATTTGATCTATATGCCTGGGCAGTGGCTCAACCTGGAAGCACTACAAAGTAATTTTAGCCAGTTCTCAACTGGCTGGCTGGCTTGCATAATCTGTTGCAAATAATGTGAGACTAATCAATTTGGCTGTACAGGCAAGAATGACTGAGGCAATCGTGGATTTGACACTCCTTCAATTTTTCAATGTTTTGCAGTCTCTACCAGTTCCTGAATGACTTGGAGGCTAGAGCAGTCTATGATCAGTAATATATCCCTGGCCACTATGTTTGTCAGGGTGAGGCTAGATTCAGTGGCTGTGGACAACTCATCAGAAGCATTTATGTAATCTTTCAAGGCAGATTAATACCGTTTGCAGGAATCCACTCTACGATGTCTGAGAAGAAAGATGGAAAGCAATAAGACTGTGTTGTATCGACCTTGGAAAGGGTCACATTTCTTTTCAAAAGCCCATGAAAGAAATCTAGTTATTTTCTCATTCTATAGGAAAAATCCAGTTCCTGCAGTGTGTTAGAAGTAGCTGTTTATATATTTAGGTTAATAGCCCAGCTGTTGTTTAAAAGCCCTCAGAATATCATACAATACATCACCTTTACATACAATGAGTTAATTATGATAACAGGGATACGCACAGTGTAATAGCAAGCCATGAGTAAATATATTTTTTTAGCATACTCACATGTGTGCTGCTGATTCCTTCCAACAAAAGTCTGGTAATCTCTGCTTGACGATCAAATTCACTCTGAGCTATTCTCAATTCCTGTTCACACTAAACAAACAGAATACGATTTACCTGTTGTTTGCCGTACCTCTGGCAAAAGATTTATCAGTTTCTACTTCTTAAAGGGTTATGTTTTTCTTCAACCATTTATTTGCCAAAACTTACAATTTAATTCATGCAGTCCCATACTATTGCAGACAAGCCTATGCTAATTGCTTCAGCCAATTAAGGTGCATATTTAACCAATAGAGATATACACATAATATAAATACAACAAAGATCTCAAACATATCCAGTATCAGACCACATAACAAATACTCACTACTCAATTGCATACCCCAGTCCCATGCACCCTACATTTACAATGTGTGGGGACACACTCCCCTTTGGAAGTTACTAAAAAGGTGATTACATTCTAACAACCTTCCATTTGTCCAGGCTCTGAACTGCATATGCCTCATTCCTCCTTCATGTCACACCCTCCAGTACTTCATCACCCATTACCTAAAGAATTATTTTATAACATTGTGAATATAAAGGGCTTAAGAGAAAGATTTGCTACAGATACATTGTCCAATCTTTGGAGGGAAAGCTACATCTGGAATTTCCTCCAGTGTATAAACAGTGTGGAGGAGGAAATTCCAGTGGTGGTTCCTGGACTATATTGTAGATACTCGTATGTCCAGGTAACCATTCTTGACCACAGCAGGAAATTTCGTTCAGCTGCTTCATTTTGCAGACTATTTAATGAGCAAGACGTTTGTTAGTCCTAATGTGCTGTTTCATCATACTAACCATGTATATGATGCAATAGTGAGCGATCTTAAAATACATTCCTAAAAGGCTTCAGTTGGTGAAGTAACCCTCCACCCCAATCCTCACTTGTCCTCTCATGAGCTGCACAATAAGCACACACACAGAAAGAATACAAAACACATTTTTTACAAATATGGAGCGTCCCTAAAATGATCCTCTTAAAAGTCATCTATACACATCTTTAAGAATCTTTGAACACATTAACATATTTTGACCAATACAAAATGGGGCGAAAACTGCTAATAGACATTGATGCAGAAAGGAATCATTACTTGTTTTTGTGAAGTTATCTTGCAGCACATTTCAGCACCAAACTTTCATATTTACTGAGGAGTTGTCTCAACTCTGAACATCAAAAGTTGATAAGGTCTTGTGTATGTTGAACACTGAGAAGGCATGGAGGCTGGGCACATCAATTACACAGGAATGTGTACAGAGACCAGGAGTGTCACAACATATAGGTCTATTCTGGGGACATCAAACATAAAATCTCTTAGATTTATGTAAAAAGAAATCCAGAGGATGGGCTTCAACACAGACCGGCAAGTACAGAAAACATTTTGCAAGAATGTGTGACTAAACCATGTGTCTATCCTGAAGAAAGTGTTCAATGTGGGATAGCGTAGGGACTTTGTGTGCCTCTGAAAAAACAGACAACCTTTTTGGCTCTCACATATTTTATATATACATGTTACAGTAAAGGACTTTCGATGTGGCAGCACTTTCAAATGTAGGACACTACCTGAAGTGTATTGATACCCAAATAACTTGTCTTGCTTGGAATTCATTTTGAAGGGGACATAACAATTTCATGCTTTTTTTTGAAGACTTCAAAGTCCTTGAAAACTCTTAGACACAAAGGGCTAAGCCTGGACGATGAGCTCATTGATGTGGTAGACACAATTTAATAGGGGTGGGTCTTATTGAGGCAGGAAAAATTAAGGAATACCAAAGGAGAGTCCTTACCAACTGTTCAACATATGTCCTGCTGAACACTTTTGTTTCATCCATTTTTTTTGCAACTGTTGACGCTGTCCATAACTGCTGCTTCGGTCTTGTAGACATCAAAGCAACAGCCCTAATAAGAAGACTGGTTACACAATCAATTACGTCCTCCTCCTTGTGACGTAAACGTTCAGTTTCAACAGCTTCAGTTTGGTGTTTTCCCCTCCTTTCCCAATGTACATAGGTTTAACAGAATAAGCCAAACAACTACTCCAGCAATGCAGGTGCCCTAAGCTTGCAAATGATTTCAGCATGTCTTTCAGTGATTTCATATGAGCCAGCTACCAACATCCTGCCTTGCTTAAATTTCAACTCCAGCAACAGCACAGAGGCACACTCCTTATGTTACAATCTATACACACACAGTCAGACCCAGTTAGGAGGGATAATGGGCGGACAGGGCCTACTGGGCCCCAGCTGAGATTGTTGAAGTAGCTTGCCAGTAGTGTTCTGGGGTAGCACAGTAAAACCTGTCTCCAGGGCTACCACAGTAGCCTGGCTGTGCAGTTTTAAAGCTGCAAAATTGACCAGTCAAAATAAACCCTTTTCACAGGCCTCAGCATTCCTTTTAAATAGTAATCAGTCACTCCTGAGTAGGCTTTATTGCCAATAAGACTAGGTGCATGTTATTTAAAGTAGGATATGTAAAAGTTTAATGTTAAATATGTGCTTACAGTGGAGAAACAACCTTTACATCGAGGTCATTAGACCGCGATGCCTTTACAACGCGATGCCATTACTACGCAAGTCATTACATCGACTTGCAGTAGATGGCGCTCTAACATAAGGAATAGTATAATTTACTATTCCAACACCTTCCCTACTGTTGCGTAGGCTGGAGTTGGAATAGTAAATTATACATTCCTAATGTTACGGCGCCATCTACTGCAAGTCGATGTAATGACTTGCGTAGTAATGGCATTGCGTTGTAACAACGCGGTCGTTGTAACGACCGCGTTGTTACCTACCGCGTAGTAAAAGCACGCGTTGTAACATGCTATATTCCTTACAGTGACAAGGCAATTAAAGCTAATTTTACTGTAGCAGGGTTGGCTGTCTAAAATAAAGGCACTGGGAATGAATATGAAGTTTAATAAATGGTATCTCCCTAGAGGAAAACAATACAAATTTCATTTATTTGACTTTTAAAAATATTTATTACAGGCTTAATTTACTTACCCTGCATGAAGTTCCCAGAGCAAACAATAAGATAACCTGAATGGGCAGAGGTGGCGCATCTGAACCGGACAGAATATGCAGGGTGGGGGTGTGAGAATCCTTATTGAAACTACATTACCAAATCTGCTTGAATGTTACATCTTGCTAGAAAAGTCTGCTAGGGTTTTTCATATAACACTAGGAGCACAAGTCAAAGGGCAAAGACGGGGTACCAAAACTATTTGTGTGTATCCACTGGCTGATTGTTGAAAACTCAGTTTTTGTTCTACCACACTTTAGATTGTTGCGGGTAATGGTCCTGCCTCAAACTGGATTATAGTTTTAGATGTGGGAACCCACTAGGATTGCCAGAGTACACTCCCCACACACAACCCCAGCCCTTGGAGCCCAAGTTTAGTGGGGCTGTAGACTTATGCCACCTTGACAATGTCCAAAGTGGGTAGGTTTAGCCCCAAGAACCTTTACCCCATTGGTTAGGGCGTCCCCAGTGGTCATTCCCACCCACTAGCTTAGTCCAGGTAGAAATGTGGCAGCTCCAGGCCCCCAGTTCAGAACACTCCTAGATATGTGGAAGCACAGAAGAGGAATGAACCTGCTGACTTGAGACCAAAGAAGAGCCTAGAAGACTGGGCCTGCTCGCCTTCTTGTACCAAGGATAAAGAAGTGGACTACAAGGGTCATAAGGCTGTCCTCCACTTGAAGCTATGGAGAACCAACAAGCTTCGAAAGGCCTTCGCTGCAATGACCCATCTGATCAATAGCAACTGGACATGGGCTAGACTCTACCGGACAGCCGGTGAATCTCTAAGTGTCCCCCCTCTGAGGTCCTGGGTGGGAGCGGGGGGGGGGGGTGGACTTTAGAAGTGTACTCCTGTGGTGGATTGGAACTTACAGGACTAAAGTCGGAAGGTAAAATCTTTTGCTCAGGATGAACCTGGTTGATGTATCTGACGTGCTCTATTGCGGTCAGAATAAAATTGCACCTAGGCCCTATTCTAAGGCTACCATTAACTATCATTGGCACTCTGTGCTGCTTGAAGCAACTTTTACTTAAAACTTTAAAAATCCATATTTTTGGTTCCCCTTACTGGAGTTTTGTCAATGTGGTGTTATTTGGTTTATTACATATTTTTTTCTAATCAGTTTAGGAATTATTTTTATTGTTTTGCATTTCAATTTTATTACTGTTTCAGTACTGCATAAATACCTTACACATTGCCTTTAAGTTAATCCTGTCTGCTTGTGACAAAGCCATGAGAGGGCTGAGCTCAGGTTTATTTCTTCCAGAAGAAGGGCACCAGGGTATAAAAAACAGGACCTTCAGAACCACTCTTCAGTTCTACTGGACCCGAGGTAGGACTCTCAGAAGACTGCATGCTGCTGTGACCTGCTGTGCACTCTGCAAGACTGCTGCTGTACCTGCAATGACTGCTTTGCTGTCTGAAGCCTGCCTTGAACCCTCAGAGGCCAGCCCTACTGTTGAGCCCTGCATCTTCACCTGCACCCATAGCTCCAAGAGTGAATTTAAGGGCTAGTTTGCAGGCCTACTGTTCTGAGCCGCAGGGACACAAAAGGCTCCCACAATGTTGAACCTGTACTTTGACCCAGCCTGATTGAGTCATGAACCCCTAAGAGGTGTCCCACTAGTCCTGGACCCTTGCATGTGGTGCTAAAGGTGCCCAGATGGTCCAATCCCAAAAGTTAGGGCTTAGAAATGTTGGCCCAAGACTGCTCTGAGAACCAGGAAGAGACTGGGTCCAACCTGCTCGCCTATTCGCTCGAGGTGCATCACAGGTCAGATTGATTTCATAGCTTCCCCAGCTATGTTCTTCTCCACAGCAGCAAATCCTTTTTAGTGGTCCTCTGCCAAAGGGGTATCTGACCTCGTGGAACTGTCTTCTGCTATAGCCCTCTTCCTCGTCTTGCTGGAGGCTTTCGACTTCCATTTCGGCGACTAAGTCTGAATGTAGAAATCTTTACCGAGGCTTCGACCCCAAAGCCATCCGATGACAATGCTACCTCGCACACCTCCTACGGCCTTGCCCTGCTGAACTTTACCTTCCCAGATACTTTTTCTTAGAATTTCTTCTAAGCCAGAAGGTAAGTGCTTACCGGGACCAATCCACTTCTTGCATCCGAAAAGCGCTACATTGTGGTTGGCCATATTTTTCGACTTTGACCCATTCTCACGCGACTAGATGTCTGCGGTTGGCACTTTGATCTATTAGGCACTAGTTTTTACTACAAACCTTTTAAAAATTCATAACTCCGTTTCTACTGATTGGATTATAGTTATTTTGGTGTCAAATAGTTTATTAAAATATACTCTATTTTTCTAAATTGGTTTGTGATTTTTCTTGTGTTGTGTTTTTGTTTTAATACTGTTTGTGAGCTGTGTAAATTCTATACATATTGTCTCTAAATTAAGCCGGACTGCTTTTTGAGCCTAGCTACTCAGGGTTAAGCACAGGTTGATTTAGTGACTTTTTGTGGTTTACCCTGCAAGGGATTGGGGCTGCTGCTTGACCAGTACTCACAACCCGGTCAATCAACAACCCAATTTCTCAAAGTGGTTCACCCGGACAAGAACTGTGATTGTTACTTTAGGAGGGTACTTATCACCTCAACTAATACCTCAATTTCGTACAATTAAGAAGTCAGCACAGATCGAAAATATGGGAAAGTAATACGGGGCACCGCAAAGATGAGAACCCTGAGAACAGATCCTTTAAAGAGATCAATGTATCACACTTCAAAGTATACGGTGGAATAGACATGTTTAGCATTAGGACAGTTTAGAGGGAAGAAACAACCTTGATAATGGACCTCTATGTCTATTACAACAGTAGAAGCTCTAAGAGAAACATTTACAACATTTGCAGGAGCTGATTGTTTTTGTAAGTGAATCTCTAGACAGAAACCTAGCTTTACAACCTCCAAGGCCTGGCATACCACAGCCACTGGTTTTCATACTGACTAGCTCCTTGCAATCCCAACACATCATACCCATCCATTCTAGATCTATGCTGGCCTCTACCAGTCTACACTGACCCCTTGCTATCATTTTAATGTAAGTGGGATTTTATAGTGTGCTCATTCACCCTGGGGCCCCTTCGAGCTAACAATGAAAGCTTCTTTAAACAAATCTCATAAGCTAGATGTTACTTAGAAAACATCATAGTTTTCAGTTTTTTCAAAAATTCATGTGGGCTCGGGATTGATTTAAGTTTGAGAGGAAGGTTATTCCATAACTGGAGTGCAAGGACAAAAAACAGAAGGGCTCAATAGCTAGATTTCCCTATAAGGGGAACCGTCAGAAGCTGAAGATGGGCTGAACAAATGTTACGTTTGGAAACACATTCCTGAAGCCTAAACTTGAGAAACAGAGGAACAGTGGCATAAAGATATTTATGTAAAAATTATAAAACTTTCAAATCTTCTCTTGATTCAATAGGTAGGTAGCCAGTGAAGTGGTTTCAGTATAGACAATGCCATTACATAACAAGTAGCAAGAGAGAGTACCCTTGCAGCTTGATTTTGGATGAATGGCAAACAATGCTAAAGGGATTTACTAAGTCCTAGGTATATTACAGTAGTCTAGACATGATCTGACCAATGCCGATATAGACGCCTTTCAGCTAGATCTAACAATCATGGCACTTACATTCTTTGTCTGCTGTCATGCAAAGATAGTTAATCACAGCTATGATGGCGGTCTTGGTTTTGAGATTAGGGCAAAAACCTGTCTGGGAATCAGTCAGAATACCATTATTCTTCTAGAAAATACCAAGTTATTTGGCAATAAAAGGTTACGAGATATTTGGAAATGGCCAGAATTAAGGTTGTAGGTCTGATCTTGACGATAGAGAGAGAGGGAGTTAGGATCCAAATTAGGTTTCTTAAGGATAGGGTTAACTCGCCTTGTTTTAATTGTGGGTGAACAATGCCTGATTTAAGGGCGAGAGTGAGGATTTTTCTTTAGGCTGTTTTTAAACAAGATGGCCCTCTGTCTATTATATAAAGAGAAAGCGGGACAGTGGGCGAACCCAATTTGCAACTGATAATGATCACATGAAATTGGAGTCTGGTATTTCTTGTAATGTGTACCTAAGTCCTAGGGGCATTTCGGAAGGGGACTGTGACTGATTAATGTTTTTTTATACTACATCTGGGTGGATGTTTGACAGACTAAGGATATACACTCCACTGACCTCATACCCTCTGCCTTGCCTCTCTGTCCTTTAGCTGATTATCGTGACATGTACACATCTCCATTAACATATGCCAGTCATTGTCAAATATGCTTTTATGGCCTTTTGGCCAAATAAAGTTTATCACAAAAATAAAACAAGCATTTTTTTCAAAATCCAAAAGCCAATATCCTTATATCCGACAAACACAAATCAGAAAGTTACATAAAATGTTAAAATGTATCCGTCAAAAATATTACATTAGGTTGAGTATCTTTTCCGGATATAAAAGGCAGTTTTTATCAAATTCAATGAGGAATAGCACAAATCCCGCGAGCCCAGTGATTGCAGGAATATTAGTCCTTCCTTATGGAGTCTCAGATTTGATTTGTGTAATATTGGGACTAAGAAAGAGTGACTAGGCTCTAGGTATAAAGTGCAAAATAAAATAAAGTGGCTAGTGCTCTGTGTTGAAATACCATCACAGGGTGGAAGATCTCTTTTCCAGACTACTGCTGAAGGAAAGGCGAATTTGAAGTGCAATATTCCCAGCCTAAAAATTGTTAACCAGTGTCGATATGTGGGATTCTCAATCCAAAGTAAGGCTCAATGCTACACGTTGTAGAAACAAGAGCTTGCCTAATAATGGAGTCCTTAACCTGGGCACTTTCCAAACATGTTTTTAAACAATAATCCGTATAACATTGTTTAACACAGAGTTTATGTTCAAGCCCAATCATGGAGGAATTATCATACAGATCCATTAAGTCTAGTGTTCTAAACGTGTCTTTCACATAAAGTAACCATAGTATTTGATTGGCTTTTTCAAATGATAGGCAATCAGTAATGTAAGTTCTGGTTACAACAGTTTCAGCTGTGCCCCAGATTTTAACCCAGAGTAGTAAAGGGGCCAGACCGATTAGATCTTCCAAGCAGGCCAGCCCCAGTTCTCGTGACATAAGAAAGTGGCTGGGCTTCCCGGGACTGATAACAGTCTATAGTTAAAGCTGTTTTTCGCTCTTTGAAGAATCCCGGTTCTAGTATATCCCCACAGCCCAGCACCGTATATTCCTGTCGAGATGCACTTACTACTAAATAAGCTCAACATTTCTGTTATTGGTTTGTTTCGCAGCTTTCGAGCAAATCTAAATATGGCTTCGGTATTCCTATTAAAAGACTGAAGTCTTAATGTTAAAAGAGGTGCCCAACTGAGTGACTGATTAAAAAGAATACCTAGATAATTAAAATTATTAACCTTTGCTAAAATATGGTCGCCCATTCTAAAAGACTTTGACTTTGTACTGGGTCGCCCACACGTCAGTATGAAAGACTTTGAATAATTAACTTGGAGGTCTCTGTCCTTTAGCGTATTACCGTGACAATGACACATCTCCATTAACCCATGCCAGTTATACCTAGGACTTGTTCCTGCCTCTGTTCCTTGAAAAGCAACTCTTCTCCATCACTTCACTCTTGATAGATTCTGTTCTCATCAATGCTGGTGGCTTGTGGTGAGCAGGAGATAGGCATACCAAATGTATCTCCTGCAGACTCTCACCACTAAACTGGGGGAAAGATGGAGATAGATGTGTGCTGTGGTGCACAGTGTCATCTAACAGGCTCCAACAACCCTTGTTCAGACACTACCATGAACACTTCTAGATAAATAGAGCTTCACTAGGGAGTATACAATTGTACGCTTTCCTACCTTCACACACTCCAGATCCTTTTTACAATGCTGCTTTCAGTTTGCAAATGAATCTACTAGGGAAAGGTATGTTTCATTTACTGCACCCTTCTGATGCAGAGTGCATGGAGAACACCAACGCTGCAAAGCGGACTATAACTGACAAATAAGATGTCTCCCACACTAAAGTGACACTAATATAGACAAGAGATGCCTCAGATAGGGGGAAGTAACCATTACAGAGGACAACATGGCATTCAAAGAGACAAGATGTACGTTGAGCACACACATACTCACACTTAACCGAAACACAAAACCTACTGCATGGGTTTCCTAGTTGTCATATAACGCTGCTCCTCCTAGTGGTAAACCACTACTACTAGTGGGCAAAAGTCTTTAAACTGGGCATAAAACACAGCCAAGACCCCAAGCAAATGGTGACTCTTAAGCTGTACAAAAGCGTAAAATAGCATACTATTACATGCACAAATCAGGGGTTGGTCTACAGGATGGGGGCACATGAGGGAGCAGGTCCTGCAGTTCAAGTCCATGGGTCAGGGACTTGCCTCTGCAGCATGTTCAACAGAAATATCCTAAGCAATAAATGTTCAGCGGATAAAACAATGGGACTGGCAACATAAGGAAACTGGATAAAGACATAGGGAAACTTTGGCATACTGCAACACAGGATTTGGAAAATTAAAATATAAGGGAATGAATAAAAGACAAAGCTCCAATAGAAGGCTGATATGTCTCTCTTGTGAGGAGACTGGGAAAACAAAGTTAGGATGACACAGCTCTATCAGAGCCTTGCATCAACATTGAAAGCGCACGTCTTTGTTCAAGCAGCAATCCATAGAAACTCCGGAATGTCAAACTACAGTGATTAAACAGGCATGCGTTAGGTCTAGGAGCACATCCATATAGACAGTTCATCACATCCACAGACAGTTCATGACAGAATTAACACCTACACAAGTTAGGTTGGAAGGCCACATGATCCACACTCTTATGAGCACCACCCATGTTTGATAGCTTCCCTGATTTGCCCACTCTGCTGTAGACCTTCTTTTGGAGGAACCATTAATTGTAGACAAAACTGTTCCCCAGAACCAAAACGCCTCAGATCCTAACGTCTTGGCCAACTCTGTGCTAATCAAAAATAGCATAACATTACATAGCAGAGAACATTTACTAATTGTACTTACCTTTGTGACTTCATCTGTCCAAATCTAGCAAGCATTGTCAATGAAAGAGAAAGACTGAGAAAGGCATAACATGAAAACCAAGCTAGCTATTGAATTCTGTGAATAATACGACGGTAACTATTTAAAGAAGCACTGTTACAATAATCACTTACACAGTAACTATTAAGGCAACTAAAACATCTATTCTCGTCCTACAGAATCCTCCTCTTCTATGCCCAGCTACAAAGCTTTACTAATGTTGGAGTGCTAGTTTGGAGTAAAGAATCACAAGCATTTAACTTATCTAGAAAGAGTGATTATATAAACGTTTTCAAAAAGAATGGAAGTTATTATGAAAGATTGAAAATAAAACCTGGGTCTTCAGCATTGCTGTCATTCACGCAACTAGAATTGAACGGAAAAATTCACCCAATGTGGCGAGGGTCCACGAAAAATGGATAGGAGTGATAAGTTTCAAGGTAATAACTATTCTTTTAAAAATATATACACTGTTTTAGGTGGTAGACTTCTAAATTGGCAAATTTTGCAGTCAGTTTTTGCTTCATCTGTTTGATGCTCTCCCCTTTTGTGGGTGGAAAGTTTGAGTTAAAAAAAAAAAAAAAAAAAAAATTTGATGTCAATTCACACTGTAAGTGGCACAGACATGGCAGAGTTAGGGTCTTTTGACAGTGTGTTCCTGGTCTCAGCCACTGCCCCAAGCCGGGGTCACATTAAAGTGGCCATTGACAGAATGCAGAAAGACAAGAGGAATAGATCACAAATTGTACTAGTATACATGACATACATAGACTTAGTATGGAACAGGGATTCATCTGCACATCTACAACTGCATGGCCATCATCCGGATTTTGTTAAAAAATATATTATTAAATAAATGAATGACAAAACATTTGTGCTACCTCCAGGCCTTCATAACAAAAGAATGTCAGGCATAAAAAGACAATGTTACTCACTTTGTACTTTTTGTTTGTAATATGAGTATTACAGTGCCTCAACTCATAAACAAGAGATCAAATTGTGAACTGTACCAGACAGCAGGTGTCATAGAACACTCACTTTGTAGGTTTTGTTTTGCAACAGAACACTCAGGAAAATGAGGATGTTAAAGTCTCATCACTGAAGCTTTGGTGACTTTGCCCAAGGTAAGGATTCAATCTCACTCCACTGGTTTCTGTATATCAACTCAGCCCTCTGTTTCTCCCCTCATTGCTGGAATTGTATCATTGCTTTAGCCATTTCAATTGTAACTGATGGCAGATTCCAAAGCAGGTACTGCAGGTAGAAGATGAGCACTAAGCAAAGAGAGACAAAGTCCACGTCAAAATGCTATTAAAGTGCTGATCCAAATTGGTAAACAGTGCTGGACCTGGTATTCACAGTACAGAACACACAAGTAGAGCAGTCCATGGGACTGCATTACAGATGCATCAATTGGTTTGTTTTTGAAGCTCCCTTTACTGAACGTGTATGGATCTCTGATGGTAAAATGAAACACTGCAAGTTACAGCTCTCTGGAACAGAAGATACTTTTTAGTGAACTATAGTCATCTTTAAAGCTTCTTTCCAAGGGGCAACCCCTCCATATTTTACAAATTACCCCTCAACAACAGAGATAATTAATGCAATCTTGGTATGAATAGTCGTCTTATAAAGCTCATGAAGAACCCCCTCAAATTCAGAAGTAGGTGCCAGAAAGAAAGCTCTGGGATAAATCTGCTAATTCTAATAAAAATTTGTAGTGACATTCTGCAAAAATGGACAGATTAGCTCTTTAAACAAACTCTTCCATAAAATGTGCGGCTATCCCATGGTCAAAAAGTCAGAAGCTCACCAATTGTTTCAGCTGATATATCAGAGTAAAAAGGTAGTTTCCTGTAAAGACTCCATATAACAGTCCACAAGTGTCTAAGGTCGTATGTGAGCATACAGAACAATACATACACACTGCAAAGGAGAAGGCTTTTATATGGGAATGTACAAAAGCAACAAGTGTTAAAAACCATTAAATGTCTGAGCATTACGCTTTTATATATTTCTACAAACTAAGCAATACTTTCGGATTATAAGGCCAAGTAGTGCTGATGGTCGGACAACATCTTGTAGACTGTGTTAACAGAAACCATCACGAAGCACGAAAGATTAAGATAACTTCCCGAAGAAAGGTTTTAATCGAAGCACGCTTTAAATTGGCTATTTCGGACATCTGAATACAAAAAGTTGTAGTTTTAAAAACTGGTGAAGCATTTTTTAACACTACATTAAAAATATGAATGAAAGGCTTCAATCATGAACTTTAAACTTGAACTTGTGTTGAAAACAATGTGGACCCACTGTGAAGTTTAGTAAAGTAATTACTTTTGACACAACTGCACCTGTTCCAGATCTTAAATCAATTTTGCAGCATAGAAGAGAACAAAAGGAGTCAATGGTAGTGACGAGAACCATTAATGGATTTAGGAATCAGTTAAACCCTCCTTTGAATGTGTTATCACCCACTACACAACCAACCCAAGTATCTCTTTCACTGTTGTAGTGCTCTACAGCCCCCGGGCTTCAGTTTTTACTACAATTCCTCGACTGACCCTCAACAAAACAGCCAAGAAAATGCATGCACTGGGTAACTTCAATCAATGTGTTGACAGAACAGATGATCTTCACTCAGGCAATGCCTGGCATGACCCACACAGCTAGTAACATGTTGGACCTAGGCCTCACACATGATATGGATGGGATATCAATGCACCTGTCATTCAGGGCAGACCTGCTGTACTGACCCACCAGTAACAATCAGACCTCATAGTTAACTACAGCCAACACTTCAAAAGCATAAGGCTTGAAATCTGAACTGTCCCAGCATGCATTTAACTAAAAGATATGCCGGTTGGGTTAATGACTGAAGAATACTGGACCCAGGCCTTCCCTTAGTAGTTGGTCTCCAAATCCCCCCAGTTTGCATCTCATCTAGAGCTCTGAAGTAACCATACGGAGACATAGAGCACTCTACAAAACTCTTGAGGGATAGAGAAATAAATAAAAGTGTTAAAACAACATGCTCAATAAACTTATCGCGTGGGAGAAAAATTACATATGCTGCTAAGTAAACAAAGTAAAAGTTTATTGGGATTAGAGGAGATGTTTATGAGTAGGGGTAGTACAAGCATGTAAGGGGCAAAGAAGAACACTCCGGGGCTTCTATGCATGGCATCTTATGAGGAGGGGCTAAGGGTTGCAAGAGTAATGAGAAGCTGTGCTTGGAATCAGGGAATCCAAAAGTCAAATTATCTTGAATAAAATCATTTCATAAATGAAGATACTGTCTGCAAGTAGATTTCCCTTTCACTTTCCAAACAACATTCCTAAAATACTACGGTCATTGTAAAGGTCAAACATGTGCCTGCCACAGGACCAATATTGGATAGCATTGCCTGGAAACAATGACTGATGCTAAGTGCAAGAACTTTTCTACTTAATCTATGTCTGAGCATTCACCGGTAGAATGGTAATTTAAAGACGAATATATTTGGATACATTCAGAACATGTGGGAGTGCCGAATTTTGGTGATTGTGATCAAGAGAGTGGGTCTCTTAATCATACAAACCACAATTTTTTCAGTGTGCTCTTCAAATTACTAACATGATATTCAGTGAAAAGATAAAAGACTAGAAATATATAATGTAAATTTTTGGAATACTAATGCAAAGAAATGCATGCCAATGGCCTCAACAAATTATACTGCTCATTATCAGCCATATGATGAAAGTATATCCATTTACAGAGCGTTATGAAATTTAATTGTGCAGGAGGTTGAAAATCTGTAAATCTGTCGGTGGTACTACATGTTCACAATTTTGATTTGGGTTATGCACGTTATAACTTCAAGCAGTGAAGAGAAATTCTGTAGGGCACATAAATCTAACAGAACAAATATCCATGCACATGACTAATCTATATAAAAAAAGGAAAGTGACATTTTATCACATAATAAGCATGACTCAATTAAAGGAAAGAAATAATGTAAGATACAAAACTCATTATAGCCAGTTGAAAAGCAACATAACTATTATGTACACAGGCATATGCATACAGACACACACACAATGTATGATCTGATTAAACTTATTTGAATACACTTGGCACAACTACATTACAGTTATCATACTCAATTCACAGTATCAGTATTTCCATCAGCATTACTTGGTCAGGGAGGCAACAGTCCATTCCTTTACCTCTCTAGCCCAAAGAAAATACTGTAGGATAATCTGCACACTTCTTTGGCAATACATCCATGAGGGAAAACGAAGCATCATTGTAAATTGTTTGGCAGCAAGTCACTGCATTTTATAGTTCTAACATTAATTAATAATAAATCTTATTGGAAATTAAGTAAAACCATGACAATGTCAAGTTACATTAATCTGGTGCATGATCACTTTTTAAAGTTCTTTATTAAAATAGTCTTAAGGACCATTTTAATAAAGTAGATTAAAGTTTCGCAGCACAAAATAACACAAAGACCCTTCATTCTTTCCCTTCATGAATACATTGAAATCTTGGTTCTACACAAACATACACTATGTGGGAGTGCTTTCTCTTGCTATTAATGGCACATTAGGATGTATTCTCTACTCTAGGTAGATCATTTAAAAAAAGGCATTTGAAGCAAGTATTACCATGGTAAAAAAGGGAAAAGGACAACCATTGTGTTGACAGCTGTGTTAAGCACTGTAAGGAAACTATTTTGTGTGTTGTGCTTTGCCTTAAGGTTTTTGGAGCTGAAACCAAACTGATGTAAAGCCAACACCACATCTTTTTTTAATTAAATAAATTCACCCAACCACAAAAAAATTCTAATTGACACTTCCTTTTAAAATCCAATTGGTCAATAAAGTATTTTAAATAAGAAATATTCTCACCCAGTTTCTATTTAATTCATCAGCTATACCTTGAACCCTAAAAAGTTCAGGCAACAGCAAGAGAAAGCACTTAAACAGAAATAGAACCATAAGCCAACAAACCTTCAGCCATTGTACATGCAGTAAGCTGACCATGTAGGATAAATTTACCATGAGACTGTCTCCTTCGGGCGGAGACAAATTTAGTTGCTTAGGTACACAAATATGACACAAAGACAAAAGCAGAATATGTAAACTGGTCACAAAAGCAAAGAAATTGCATTATATGCAGAAATCATTGCATCCTTTGAGCATTACACAAAATCATTACAGCAGCCACACACGCCAATTACTAATATGTTTTGTTTCTAACACAAACTCCGTATGACTAGATTTTGTGTCATAATACAATGCCACATTATTGTGCTTGGTCCAACTTTCTTTAGTTTCAGATAGGGATGTTGTAACCAACCTTAATTTGAATCTCTCACTTCTAGACTTTAAATTAAAAAGTTATTTTTACTTCATGATTTCACAGCACTTACCTTTACATTGAATTTGTAATAAATTTGCTCAAAAGGACACAGAAAAGGGCACAGTGCCCTGGAAGAGACTTAACGATTGCTTCAAATACACCAGATGTGAATAAAGATTGCGAAGACGATAGAATTGAAGTTTAAAACTAGTGGTGTGTAGTACAATTAGCATCAATGAACCTAGAAAAAGTGGTCAGATGCCACAGTCAAAAATATACACTTTCTGGGTAAAGGTGCTGCGATCCAACTTAAAGATATTAAGGAAAAATGACTTACTTGTAATCCAAGTTCTCCATCAGTGGTATTTTATTAAAATCTAGATAGCTGGAAATACCGGCCTGTGTGAGGGATTTCAAAACACACACAGAAATTGTACGCCTAACTCAAATAAGTTGCTTTTGAACAGAACTAGAATAAGAATACTAGCTTTAAAAAGAAAATGGTCGGTTTGAAACCTTATGAAAAATTGAGTGGGGAATAACTACTCGTTTTCCGAATGAAAGAGACAAACAATTCTGATCAGTGAAAGGTCCTGCTGTAGTCCTTGAAGCAGGACCGGACCAGTCAGCAGTATAGAAAACAGTAAAGACAACACCAATGCTGCAATCCGGCAATAAACTGATTTATGCATGAGATCGTTGAGAAAAGGACACACCTTCTCTGAGTCGTGTGCAAGATGTTATTGGTGCGCACACATGCTTGCAGATATTGTATCACCATCCTGAGTACACTAGAATGGATAGGTGTGAACTGGCTGTGGCTTCTTAAAAAGCTGTGTGATGAAAGACAACTTTATATGTTAGAAAACAAGATGGGGCAACAGGAGGCGTTGCCTGAGGCAAAGACTGATGAAAGCAGATACAAAGACTTGAAAACTGTTGCGAGGTACAGAGGTAAAGCCTGGCAGATACGGATGTACAAAGAAGAAAATCAGAATGTTCTGGAGCTAAAATATTGGTAGGGTACTCAACAGGAAGGCAGAGGGAGTAAAGTGAAAACAGCAGAGACTACGTAATTTCAGCCATGCACCAAACAGGCAAGTTTCTTTCTTATAAATATTTCAAAGAGCCACTAAAAAGCTTGAAGCTCCCGATGGAAGCTGCAGTAGGGAGTAACCTTGCTTTGCACATGACAAGCAAGAATTCTGACTGTAAACCCCAAAAAGACACGCCGCAATGCCGAAAAATAATCACCCTTACTGTTAAAACTGGAGTGAATTAAGGACGCATTGGAAAGCAACCAGGTGTCTGGTGGTTTCAGGCCCCATGGCGAACAAACACTTTTCAATTAGTAATCTCTTCTGAAAGAACAAGGCATGCTTCTTTGTGTTTGAATGTTCTAAAAGACAAGGGTGACACTTCTGAGAATGCACAGAACCGTGACAGTTGTGATGAAAAGTTTATAGCAAGCACTACTGCCTATGTATCATCAAAGTGGACCATTACTGGAGTACTAATAATGTGACCACGGTTAAAGTACATTTTGCAACTTAGCTGAAGGAAACTTTAAATAACAAATGCAGTGAAAGCTCATTCTTCTATTCTGTCCTCACAGGTAAATGCCAACAGGGATACATCAGAGGTACAGATATCCAACAGGGGTGTGTGTCATTTAGCAAAAATGCCAGTACATAAAAGGGATTATGCCAAATAGCAGCACAAGTGAAAACATTCTCATTTAGACTAACGCCCACCTTTCACATACTTGTTTCCAGGAGCCAAACTAACCTGCATGTGAAAAGGTTCCCAGAAGTGATACATTTAGTGTTGAAGGTAGTGGTATACGGTACCTTTGAACCTCTGACCCAAAGAAAGTAACTGAACACTAAGGTAGAAGGGGAGGAGGGGGGAGATGGGTACTAGAATACCTGACAGGCAAGAGAAATATCTACACGTGAAGCCCCCCTAGGACTACGAGTCATGCAAGAGCGCAGAAAAATTCCTGCTCTATTACAGGGGCATTAGGACTGGGAAATTAATAAAGTAGATGCACTGCTAAAATTCCCGCAACCAAAACAAAACCTTATTTGTAAGTGTTGGAAAACGAGGCAGTACTTGTGAGGCCTGCACAAATAACATGACTACATTTGTCCTTCACTGGGAACCAAACACCCCATTGTAGCGCTTGACTTTCAGAGGGTAGTGTTGCAGAACAGTCTGAGGCTTACTCAAGGGAGGTGGTGTGGGCTAGTAATCGCCATTTACCAGTACGCAGAAATAACACTCAATAATTAATGGTCCAGTCTGTACTTTGCTTTATAAAAGGAAGAGTACATTTATTAAACACACACACTACGCAATACTATGCAACAATTTACAAATATACATAAGCTGTTGGAATTACTTTGTGACATTGCATAACATTCCCACCCCTCCCGCGGGGGGGGGGGGAGGTGGGGTCTAGTACCACCACTCCCATGTATGCACATCATCTTGCCCCCTAATTCAGTGGGTTGAACATAACCTGGAGGGAGGGCCTTGCCCACTGGCACCATCCCATTGGCGACCCACCCCATTATCTCAACAAGCATTTAAAATGGGCACACCTGCCCTGGTGACACATAACCCCGACTGAGCATCTCATACTGACACTACAGTATACACCTCTACATCTTAGGGGCTAACAGTCTGGGTAGTTCTTCACCTAACGCAGCAGCAAGAATACATGTTTAAGCATCACTTAAAATGACAGTACTTATCATAGCTGATAAACATTATAATGCATTGCAATAAAAGCCCCTAAAAGGCATCACAGTTATAATCACAGGGTTAAGCATATACAGCCAGACACCCTAGCAGGCATGACCAGCAACATAACCCCACTTTGCTTATGACTTCACATTACACATGTGACTTTCACTCCCTCAGTAGAAATAACATTGGTAAATGCACTTCTCGTGCAATTGCACCTCTTCACCTCCATGGGATGCCCTTCTCCAGATATCCCCAGCACAGCCCTCCATATCTTGATGCAGTCCCTAACGCACCCTCAGCTGTAGAACAAAAGTTCCAGCACTGGGATACTGTTGACTGCTGGCCGAGCCCTTGAGTCCCCAGAGACTTAGGGAGGGACTTTCCAATTTCGTGCTGGGGGAGACTGCGTTGCTCCTGCAGCTCCCCCTGCACCTTGGCAAACATTTCGCAGTGACCCCATCCTCCTGGGGCCACCACAAGCCGAGAAAAAGCTGTTTTCCCTTGCAGGCTGGTCCGGGCCTGCAAGGCATTATAGGGTGCTTCTCCTCCTGGGCGTGCATATTAGAGCAGCGGCTCTCCCGCTGCTCCGGGGAGAGCCATGCTGCCCAGCTGGCGGCCTCACGCCGCGTCCCGACTTCGTTGGAGGGCCCGGTCCCACCCGGTGAGTCATGTCTGCAGCTCAGGGAGCCCACTCCTGGCTGCTCCTGCCGGCTCCCCGCCCGGCCCGCACCTCTGTGTGCGGCCGCGGGAGCCGGCATGTCCATTCTGGTCTGCCCACTCCGGCGGGCAGACATGCCGACTGCCGCTGGCCCAGCGAGGCCTCGGGGAGTGCGACGGCACTCCCCCTCCTTCCCACTGCTGCAGGGTGTGCGGCGGCACTCCCCCCCTCCCCCCTCTCAGCATCGCACCGGGGCCCGGAGTTGGGGATACCGGGCCCCCTGGGGCAATCTTCACTGGGAGCGCGATGGTGCTCCCCGACTGGTCTTCATGGCTTCGGGGCCCAGAGTTGGGGTCCCGGGCCCCCGGACATTCTTCACGGGGAGCATGACGGCGTTCCCCGGCTTGTCTCCGGCTGCGAGGGGGGACACGCGACGGCGCGCCCCCCTCCTCCTCACCACCGTCACCGGGGCCCGGAGTTGGGGGTCCCGGGCCCCCACCAGTGCCTTCGGGGGGCCAGGGTGGGCTCCTGGCACCCCCCTTTTGGGGATAATTTCACGGGGAGCGCGATGGTGCTCCCTGACTTCCTCTTCTTGTGGGGCATCCCCCGGGACCTCACCCACCCCGGGGGCACATCTAGGACCGGCGGCGGAGCCCCACGCGCTTCGTCGTCGGTCCTCCTCAGGGGGTCAAAGGTCACCTACCTTCTGGGGGCGTATCTCGGCCCCCAGAAGGCTGATCTTCACCATTTTGGCCTCCTTTTGCTCCTGGTGGCGCGCCCCAGCCACTGGGAGCACTTTCCTTCGCCCTCCTGGTCTGAAGGAGGGTGAATTCAGCAGGGAGCGGTCTTCACTGGCTCCCTGCGCCAGCCTTTCGCCTGGCTCTCCTCCTGGGCCTCTCTTCTCCTTGCGCAGAGGCCCAGGCTTCAGCTCCCTGGTCCTGGACTCCCCTCCTGGCGCAATTCAGGGCCTTGGGACAGTCAGGGGGTTCCTCCTTCCAACTGCCCATGGCGCCAGGCTCCAGCACCAGTCTTCCTCAGTAGACCACACCCCAGAGAGAGCTCCTCTTCCTGTGCAAGACCTTTTAAAAGAATTTGGAGGGGGCTGGCAGGAAGGCTCTGCTTGCCCTATCAGGCAGCGACACATCACCTCTCTGCCCCTGCTCCCTCCTTCCTGCCCAGGACTCTGGGATAGTTCAAAGCTGCGTCGTCCATGGGTCTCATGCCACATGGTCTCTGAAAAGCCCCTTCCCCCCCTTGCTGCCTTCTCTCCAGAGCAGCTTGGTGCCTGGCACCAGGTGGCAGCTGCTGATGGATAACCTGTAGCTCCACCCACCTTCTCTCCCTTTTGGAGAGGAGACCTTCGCCCTTGGAATGCTTGCCGTGAAGGGCTAGGCCTCTGATGCTTCAGTTTGGGGAGGAAGGTCATTAATCCAGCCTGGCTGGGTCACACCCAGCCAGGCTCTGGTTATGAGCTGACTCAGAGGAATATGACATTTCTGGATGACCCAAAAGCAGTACAGATATGGCTTTGGACTCAGCAGAATACTTGTTCTCACCTACGTTACATTGGACTTTAGTGCGTGTCTGGAATTTGTAGGCCCTAGGGAAATGAAACTATCCCATGTGATCCCCATCCTCATAGGAGAATAATGGAGTGGTCCTTCAGTGAAAACAGTAAAGCACACCGACTTTCCCTTACATGTTTCTTCCCATTATATAAAGCTTATTCCATGTCACCACCCAGCTCTGCATAATTCCTGCCACAACATTCTATCTGTACCTGCTCCTGGGATGCGCACGCCAGGCATCTCCCCTGCGCAGCCCCTACACGTGTGCACACGCATGTACACACGTGTCTACATGTAACCAGCCCGGTGACCCTTACTCCGGCTGCAGCGCAGCGGCCTACTCTCACCAGGGGGACACCGGTAAAATCCACATGCAGTCTCTTTCATCATGAGTTCACTGTGGGGGAGTCACAACTTATGAGGCTCTCCCACAGTAAAAGCTCCACAATTACGTGTTCAAAAAGCGAAAAACCCAAGCGGCTAAGATGGTCAGAACCACCTTGTAACAGTAAGAATCATCTGGAAAGGGAGCAACAGAATTATGTAATCTGTAACCGAAGCTTTTAAAAAACAAAAAGGATTTTTACAAAAACACTACTGACCTAGTAGATGCTTCATTTGACAAAACAGTTTCAACAGCTAAAAGAAATACAGAAAAACAACCATATGAAAAACTTATCTTTGCAGGCATTTTGTGATGCAACTTCAAGATAAAGCTGTGAAATTTTATCTGCAAAAGGTCGCTACACTACAACATAAATTTTGTTCCTGGAAAAGAGGCATATTTTTGCAAGGTATACCTGCAGGATGCGTCAAGGATTCCAAATTTTACTTGCAATGCCTCTTTCTTAATTTTTACCTCATTGCTCATCGGCACATCAGGCTCAAAATTTGAGTAGAGAGGCTTGGCCTGCATTATGGGTGAGACACCTGGGCATGTACTGACCGACTTAACTAAAGCGAGATTATTAAAAAAAACACTGAGACAACAAATAAACCAAAATGCTGGTGGACTGCAAAATTAAAATAGCTGTCAGCCGGAAAGATATGCAGGGAAATTTGCAACTAAGATGCTACGAGGTTAAGAGCTGCAAACCTAAATAAAGGCAAGGTAATGGACTGCATTTGTGATCAGGGTAATAAACTGACTGTGATAAATACAGAATACACCTCAGAAGTGGTTCAAGAGAATTTGTAATGGTAAACAGATGTACTTCAACTGCAGCCACTAAAGACAGAAAACTTCTAGTATCGCAAACAGGATACAGAAAATAAACCACAACCTAAGAATCTGTGGAAAAAGTAGGTCTTGCTGGAGAATCCACAAGCCACAGCACTTAACACTGCCAAAGTTATTTGCTGGACCACTGGGAAAATATGCAAGTGCAGCATTTTTACCGGCAGTTAGTGAAGCTTTGCTCTGCTTCTGGAAAAAATTATAATTCACTATTCAGTGATCAAGATTTCTTTGGGGACAAAGCATAAATGTTATGTTGTGCCAGCCAAAGGAGTAGATGTTCACTGTCTGAAGTAACATTTTTCTTCGCTATCGAGGCTTCTTCTGACATTGGGAGAACAATTTGAATGTTGACAACAAAAAAGGCGAGGACATAAAATGTACTCATATGAAATATTAATTCATTAGCAGTCATAAATGTGCTAGCTTTTCTGTTTAGCTTATCAGACTACTATTTTCATTGCCAGACACAAAATGCAATTGCTTGCGACAATTTAAATATAGTATAAAAACATATTACCCTACAATTTAAAAGGACATGTAATGCAGTGAGACTAAAAGACTATTGCCTTCTGTTCCAAAACTAGACAAATAATGTCATAGTCAAAGTAACTACCACAGCCAGCAAGGTAGAACCACAAATATTCTATGTCTCCAGGCATCAGATGTCGTTAAGCACGTCAGATCAGATTGTTTGTGCATTGTGTGCCTAAAAAGTAAAGGAGGAGTGCAAATCTCGGACTACTCCTCTTCACAACTTGACACTTCTTTCTCCAAATTCTACAATAGAGGCACAGAAATAAAGTGTTTTTAAGTTTTAATAGGAATGTACATGCTAGTGTCAAACAGCCAGTCAAAGTTTTCATCCTTTTACCTTGCACGAAAAGCGATGGAAGCTGTGGCTAAACTTGAAGCAAAACAAATGACATTTATTTGGATAACCATTCAAACCAGTGAAGAGATTACCAAGCAAAAATCGTGAAGACCTTTTAATTTTGATAGCTTCATCCAAATCAGATATATCAGTCAAATACCAAGTGTGTTTCAAAGTAAAATCAGTTTATTTTCCATGTTTGGTATGCTTTGAATATGATATATATATATCTATGGTCACTTCACTGGTTTGGATGGTTATCCAAAGTGAAGCAGTGTTGAGGTGAACTTTTTGACAAAAGACTTCTTCAGAGAGGGCAGCAGGCGTGCAACCAACCATCTTAATACATTTGCCTTAGAAAGGACTTTAAAAACCACTAAATTCTGAACTAGAGCAACTGCAGTCTCTGGAAGAAAACTGTAAGCTCAAGTATTTGCTTGCTATGAAAGTTAACGACTTTAAGTAGAAAGGACGAATGTGGGAAAAGTACTATTTCACAATTATCGAATACTGTGCAGTCAGTTACAGATTGAGAATTGATTCAGCAAGCCATTTGAACCCACCAATAAATACAGCCTGTCATAACAATTGTTTAATATTACACCTTTATATAGGCTGAAATGGATATCAGAGATTCAAATAGTATGTTACACTACCAAAATGAAGTGGCCGGTCTTATGTAAGGGACTTTCCTCCTCCTCAAGCAATTTATTTAGATAATAATGGTACTCTAAACTATCATCTAGGTGTCTCCAGGCAGGCAGTTACTGTGGCCAATTTACTTCATACGAGTCTGTAGTAAACATGATACAATAAATAAAACACTTCTCTCTAAGAGAAAAGAATGCTTTAAACACCAAGACATTTCTATTTAAGGGAGTAACATTTTCTTGTAAGGCATTGTGGCTTCTGACAATCTCCATTCATTGCTAAGGCAGATTCAATTGCCTGAAGCCTATGGGCTCAGTGCTAAACTGATACTTCAAAGCTAAATGTCAGGAAAATGGAAAGCTTGTGAGTTTTCAAAGATGAAAGCTGCAAAACTGGCCATACAACAAAATGAATAGAGTATATACTCAGCTTTGACTTGTCACTTGCACAAGTGGTGGTAGCTCTCGAGTTAACCACTACATTACCAGAACAAATGATGTTTGTACCTTAATATACTATATGCCTGTGCATTTCCCTTGCCCTTTTCAACATAAACTTTAATATTTCAACGTTAGGCTTTTCCAGATTTTTATGTATTTTCATGCTTTGAAATAAAAGATGCTGCTTTGCACTGTATCTGTCATCTGGCCATGCACAGCTATCAGACTGTGCAATGAATCAGGTTTATTTTCCTTGTACTGCTTCCCTCTTAGTGCTCTGCATGTCATTTCTTTCATAAGTGGTGCTTTACGAGACAGCGACTTGTGATTAACATGTTGATTACTATGAATACTTTTTTCCCAGGTCACTCCTTATGCATGTTGCCCTCCTGCAAGAACAAAGTTATGCTCTTAAAAAAAAAACAATAAAAATCATATGGGGAGAGGTAGGCAACGCAGGAGCTAGTGGGAACTGCAACAGGGAGTGGGCAGGGGATCAACTGACATGCTTGCAGTTTTTTTTGTTTTATATAGTGCAAACTCGACCTGAAGTTATTGGAGCAGTTCACATGAGAACCAGTTACATTACACCAGCACACAATCATTTTTTGGAGGCACGGCGTGATGAAGTGATTTGCCCAGAGTCATAGGATGTTGAACGGACACCGAGACTCAAACCCAGCTCCTCGTTTGAAAGTCAGCAACTCTGGTTGTTACGTAACAACCTCTCCGCTCCATGCTTGAGGCTGGGTCAGTGGAGGCCCAAAACAATAATTTAAAAAGCCAGAGAGGGGTGGTTAAAGTAATGGACAAGCTTGAGAGAGGGATGAGGGAGAAATACAAAGTGTGGCCTCTGTATGGACGAGGGAAGCATACAAGGGCGAGAGCTAGAAAACACAGGCACTCTCAAGGAGAGCAGAAGTAAAAAAAGAAAAATGTTGTTCTCTAAATGCGAGCATAGGAAGGATGCAAGCCATCCTATCAAGAGAATGATAAAGTGGCAATGCTCCCGGGAGGAACAAACAGAAGAAGTGGATGGACCAACCCAAGATGAATAAGGAAAGCCATTGAATAAAAAGCGAGCACATAGGTTTGAAAACAAAGACAACCAATGTTAGAAGGGTTGGCCAAGGTCAATATTACTTTTTCGATACAATTCACAATAGGATTTCACTTACCAGACAGCATAACCTGTCTGGTAGGCGAGGGCTAAAAATGTAAACAATTTCATATATATAACTTCTGAAAAGGGTTTAGGTTTGATCCTTTTCTATGCCGTGGGAGTGGTGATGAATATATGGTTAGATGGTGAACTCTATTAAGACTATAAATTAAGTCAGACAAAGGCACCTGACTAAAAAAGCAGAACACAGAGAACCCATTCACTCTTCCCTCGTTAATAGTGTTTGAACAAGCTGTACTGGAGATGAACTACTTCAGCCGAACTCAGCAACTGAAAATAAAGCAGACAAGCTACTTCCTGCATAGTTTTATTAAAGTAACCCGCAGCAGAACAATAAATGCGTAACACAGTGGAGGCCAAAGGAAACGGCAGGGGAAAGAAGTAGATAATCCACCCTTCTGATATATGCTAGCAGCCCCAGCTCTAATGCCCTCCGCTCAAGCTTCCGTCAGTCACGCCATACGGTAAGCAAGCTGATGTCCCAGCCTAAAACCACACGCTGCTAAAAACAGCAAACTAATGCCCGATCACGTCCATTCACAAATTAATATAATAAACAGGCTGCTCGGATGTCACATGCTCATTTTAATTTAGCCTTTTCATGTCCTGCGAATCAATGAAAAGTTACCAAACGGCAAATCCCTGATTAAAAGCAATGTCTTACTGAAAAAGGCCTGTGTGTTTAAAATGCAAGAAGGCTGGGTTTAAACACACGAGAACTGGATTCGGCTTCCTGGAGGGTGGTATTTCCTATCAAGCAATTAGATAAAAACAGAGGCCAATTCGAAAACAGAAAAAAAGTCAGCCATTCTTGATATCGTGGGGTTTGGTTTGGGTTCCATCTAGAGGTGGTGAAAACACGAAGCTTTAGGAATGAACCCGCACTGAGCACCAAAGAGGAATACAATATCTAGTACCAATGGTGCAGGAGCAGCAATTAGGAGATTAAAATGCACAATATAAAGATTCTTCTAATAATTTCAGTGAGTGAGTTGAGCTGAGTGAGTGAGTTGAGCTGAAAAGTGCATCAATGTTCAACATGGATGCCGAGACACAAACCACAGAAAAGGCCAATCATATATTTAGGCAAGGAGAAAAACAGAATACATCGCGGTGGTCTAAGAATGTGCATTTTTAAAACAAATTAAAAGCACCTTCTGTTTGCGAATGCTTTTGAAGACTTGCCTATAAAATACTTACTGTGGCCCTGGCTTCTGCAACTCGCGCCTTCTTTAATCTGGTTTTTGCTGCATCCAAATCCAGCCGCTTTATTTGCAAAAGTTTGCGCTCTCGCTGAAAGAGTTAACATTTAGTTGTGAATAGTCATGTGCGTGCATGTAATGCATATCAATGCAAACCCATGAATACTTTTGCAGAAATGGCATAAATCTATTAAACAGGCACTGCACAAAGAAAGGAGAATAGGCTGATGGGAATACATATGTTTGACCAGTTGATGACATCTCCAACTAGCAGACAGCCCAACATGCTAGAAGTAAAAATAATACATAAATATCACCTGAGAGCTCACCTAAACATATAATCGCTTGTTTGTCTTTAAGTTTGTAAATACATGCAAGTGGAATGAGAGTGGAGCTCTTGGGGGTGCATGGGAAGTAAATATGGGTGTTGAAGAAATTGGAAAGGATTTCACTAGCATCAATTCCAATAGCCTGAAGGTAGTTCAGCGTTTAAAGGCAGTATTGATCCCAAAGGAGAACATTTAGCATCTCTCAAAATGGCACCACAGAATATAGTAGTAGCTAACGATCATGTGACACGTTGTTAAGCTATAAAAAAACAAAAGTTTCCTAAAACGTTATAATTGTTGCTTCCTGGTTTCCCTTTCCATGCACTAGGACACCAATTTATACAGTCATCTTCCTACCAAAAGGGTGTACATAGCTCATTCTTTTAACATGGGCAGCATTTACAAATTTTCATCTCTTCACCATGGAAATGCAGGAATGTATATGTTCAATTCTAGAATGCTTCCATTCAATAGTAGGAGGCAGAGTATGCAGACTCGTAGCAGTGTATCTAGCCCTATTGAAACAACTGGTTCAAGATTAGCAGACTTGAAACACCACAAAACGTAGAGGCCTCTTGTATGAAATTTCCATTTCCAAAATGTGGTTGCAAATTGTAACAACATTTGCGAACAGAAAGGGATTTTGAGACCAACGTATATACTAGTAGGTTGGTTCACAAAATTCCTGTCAGAAACCCCTTTCAGAGGGTCATGGGGGAAGCAAGAGCTACTGGGCCCAACCGTGGGGGTTAAGACCTTTTACTCCTGCTGCCCCGGGGCCAAACCTACTCTTGGTTCACAGCAACTGGGCCAAGTACCCCTTCAGCACATGACTCTCAGTAGTAGTGCAGGTCGAGCAGTACAAGGGTTCTCTCTATGGGGAGGGGACTGGTCGGAGGTAGACATAGGGGGTGATCACAGACTCAAAATGTGTTCAACTGCACAAATACAGGACTGTCCACTCAAATAATTTCTTTTATGACAAAAGGAGTGTTCATCTACGAACACAAAGTGAAATACTGCGTACATAAACAATACACGCAGCCCCATGAGGTCAGGAGTCTAGTGTTCAATAGGCAGGTCCAGGAGTCCCACTTTCCTCTCACTAGTGATAGTAGTTATTAGTGGTTATTCCCTAGTCACTATAGGCGTCATTCAGGTCAGACCACACAATCAAAGTCTCAGGAGACCCACTGTGACCCAAGTCAAAGGTGTTCTAGCGCCTGAAACGCTATGTAGTAGGACAAGTTGCCCTGGGTCATTCGGGCTCAGCAATCAGTCTTACCCGCTCTTGGAAGGAAGGTGTGACTGAAGTTTCCAAGAGGAGCGGCAGCGGCTGCTGTTAGTGAGTAGAACTTGCGGCTCTGCAGGGGCAGCAGCTGGGCATCCAGGATGCTTCCTCTGGCTAGACAGTAAGTTCTTCTGGACTTTTCCATGGGTGGAAGGATGCTTCAGTTCCGATCCTCAGTCGGGGCTCAGGCCTGAACCGGTCACCACGGTGACCTCGCCTCACAACAACGGCTCGAACCAGGTGACACTCCTTATCCTTTGCGTGGTCCTATCTGGCATACAGGGGTCACCGACCCTACTCCTCACACAGGCGACTGCCTGATTGACGTGTTAGAAATGGGATTTCTGGTTGGCTAAGGCTTGCGCCAAAGCCAGGCAGAAACCACCACTCGAGTCAGGGCAAGGGAGTTACACACCCAAGATAACCCCTGCTCACCCCCTTGGTAGCTTGGCACGAGCAGTCAGGCTTATCCCAGAGGAAATGTGTAAAGCGTTTGCGCAACATACACCCACAGCAGCAACAAACTAGGCACACCACAAAAGAAACTCCACACAAGTTTATATAAAAAATAGCCTTTGTATTATCATAAACACATTAGAAACATAATCACACATTTACACTGTGCCAACTGGCACTAGGCAATATTCACAGGGGATTATATACAGGACCAGGCCAATCGGGCCACGGTCAGAACCATCAAAATGCAGGTAAGTAAATGCAAAACACAACCAGTAACTACTGGTACCATAATGTCCTAAGCATTATCACATTAGCATTAGACACCATCCTAAACTATCATAGCATGACATTAGGTAATAAATCACATTAGGCCCAAACCTCATTAGCATAAACACATTACGCAATAGGCCTTACCAGCATACACGCAGTATGCATAAACATCCTAAACATAAACGCATTATGTCATAGGCATCACCATAGCTACATTATGCAACACCACATTAGGCCTAAACACATTATGCCTAAACACTGGACATACGTCACATCACATTCCAGTAAAACAACCAGTCATGACTGGTAACATTGCATCTTGCCTGAACCTGTTAGGCAAACATAGTAGGCCTGAAAGCTGGGCATTACAGTAACACAGCACCTTAGGCATAACCCACATTATGCATCACATCACAGTAGGGCCCACCTTAGAAACTGACCCCAGGCCAATTGGCCTTTTCTAGGGCTCCAATGCCCTATGTCCAGCAAAGTCAGGGCTCAGCTGCCAATGCAGCACATCAAAGGGCGCGCAATTGCGCTGGCACCACTGTGCCTCCTGGGTCCCCACTGGGACTTGAAAGAAGGAACTGGCCTAAACGTTGCAGCTGCCGCTAATTGCGGTGCAGCTGTGAAGAGACTGTGGCCACTGGCACTCACTGTGCCCTCTGGACCCCTCTGGGTCCCCCACTGGGGCTCTTAACCAAACGTGCCCCGCGGTGCAGCTGCCTGCGCTCTCGCAGGGCAGCTGGGATCAGTAGCGCAAACACAGGCACCACTGTGCCTCTCAGGCCCCACTGGGACTATTTAAAACAAAGGTGCCCAATCGTTGCAGTTGCCCGCTACGGCGGCGCAACTGAAGGAACAAAGACAGGCACGGGCACCTCGGTGCCCTCTGGACCCCCACTGGGGCCCTGAGAACAATATACCCCACGTTGGAGCGGTCCGCTCTCTTTGCGGGACCGCTCAGGCACTGTGCCTTGACTGGCACTTACAAACTGAGGGCGCCAAGAAATGCCCCCAAGCCCCACGGGGACTTTGTGAAACAAATGCAGCCTCCCGCAAGAGATCAGCCCCCACTCACCGGGCTCTCTGGGGACTCCGCTGGTCTCCTGTTCCGGCCTCCTCCTGGGCAGTTTTTCGTCCATGCAGGCGGGGGAAGGCACCGACAATGTGCCCGGGCCCCCTCCGCAGCCGCCAGACTTCTTACGCACGCGGGGCTCTCTCCGTCTCTCGGGAGCCCCGCCTCGAATCCGGCCGCACTAGCAGCATCCACGCAGGCGGGGTGGGCTCCCGCCTGCCTTCAGCTTATTTTCTTGCACCGGGGCTCCCAACAGCTCACGAAAGCCCCGCTCGGGCCGCAAGACTTCCGCCTCCTCCGACCTCCTCAGGCGAGGCCCCGCCCACAGTCAGGCTCGTCCTGCCTGACTTCCGGGTCGCGTTCAGAAGCGGCCCGGAGATTCCTTTCGCTTCAGCCTGGCCGCAGCGGTGATTCCTTTCACAAGTGCGGGGTGGGCACCCGCCACAACAGCGCATAAGCGGGGTGGGCACCCACGATAAAATGAGCAAAACTGCGGGTGGGCACCCGCAAATACAACTCCAATGCGGGGTGGGGACCCGCCAGACGCACCAATGCGGGGTGGGCACCCGCTAGGAAAACACCATTAGCGGCGAAATGCGGGGGAATCCCCACGTCGAGATTCCCTCTAAAAGGTGCTTTCCTCTTCTCGCAAAATTAAAAGAAAGCGCTCACAGGGAGCATGAAGCACCTAAAAGTCCTGAGAGATTAAGGGCATAGCTGGAACAGCACACCAAGCATGGGGTCAGAGCCCCTACATTTATACTTAGTTTTCCTTTGTCTGCCCTGGCACAGGGCTTGGGGAAACCAGTTAGAACTGGTTCTGGAGCACTCTGTTTACCAGGCTTCTCTTCCCCTTTGTCAGGTGGGGGCTCGTCATTAGACACACCACAGGGGGGTGGAGCCAGCATTCGCTAGGGCAGGCACCATCCTATTCAGGGACCAGGGATTTCTCCTCCCACCACTCCAGATGCAGATGTCCCATTCAGCCTAGCGCTGACTCACCCTGCCCCTCCTGGAGCCACACACACCTCACCAGCCCCTGTCACTCACAAGCCAGACATGCAATTCACATCAGGCTGGCAGACACAGAGCACACAGAAATGCCAACTTCTAAAAGTGGCATTTCTAAAATAGTTATAATAAATCTGCGCACACCATTGCATAGCATTTATTATCACTATTCCAAATATACCAAACTTGACCACGCTGCGCCTCTCATATCAGGAATTACCACTGAAACACTTATCAGGGAATCCCCAATGCATTCCTATGGGAGGGCAGCCCCACAGTAGTGAGAAACCAAAATGGCTGCTTGTCACTACCAGGACATGTCACACACTTAAGGTACATGTCCTATCTTTTACCTACAATGCACCCTGCCCATAGGGCTAGCTAGGGCCTACCTTAGGGGTGACTGACATGCAGTAAAAAGGGGGGTCACGGATATGGCACACACTTTAGGTGCCACGTCACAGCGGCAGTAACACTGTGCGCACAGGCTCTGCAATGGCAGAGGCCTGAGATAGGTTTGAAAGGCTACTTTGGTGGGTGGCGCAATCAGCGCTGCAAGCCCACCAGTAGCATTTAATTTAACAGCCCTGGGTATATGGGATACCACTTTACAAGGGACTGACAGGTAAATTAAGTAGGCCAAACAGGTGTAGACCAATCTTACCATATTTAACACAGAGAGCACACGCACTTTACACTGAACAGCAGTGCTAAAGTGCCCAGAGTCCTAAAACCACCAACACCATGTCAGAAAAATGGCTAGGAGAAAGGCAAAAAGTTTACGGATGACCCTGCAAAAAGGGCCAAGTCCAACAACATGGCAGTAATCTTCACAGCAGCCCCACCTGGCATACAGTGTAGTTAGCCATGGTAATGCCTCTTCTTAAAAAGGCAAATGCTGACCCTGAACTACTCTCTAACTATCGTCCCATTTCACTTTTACCGGCCTTCTCTAAAATCTTAGAAAAACATATCCATGCACAGCTTTCACTGTTTGTCGATGCGCAAAGTTTTCTCCATCCTTCACAGTCGGGTTTCAGAGCCGGTTTTTCAACAGAAACCACCCTGCTGGGGGTAAACGAAAGACTACGCCACCATCTCGATGCTGGAGACACCGTGGCCCTCATTTTGTTGGATCTAAGCGCAGCTTTTGACACGGTGTCCCATGCTGTGTTAATTAAAACCCTTAGCTTGTTGGGCTTATGTGGGCCGGCTCTGAAATGGCTCACTTCCTTCCTCACAAGTCGCACTTTCCAAGTTTTTCTCCCATAACTAGCTCTGATATCCACTCTCTGACTCATGGGGTACCTCAAGGCTCTATCCTTAGCCCCCTACTTTTTAACTTATATGTAAGACCCCTGGCGGATATTGCAGAGAAATCTGGGCTGACCCTTTTCTCCTATGCGGATGATTCGCAAATCATTTTTTCTCTATCTATGAAGAGCACGACAGGGACTTCTCCCCTTCAGCTGGGGCTGAGGAATATTGCATCATGGATGCAATCTAACTACCTCAAACTGAATGGAGGAAAAACCGAGGTTCTTATATTTGGGAAAAATAGGGAACTTTGGGGTCCTCAACATTGGCCCTGCGAGATGGGTGCTCTTCCTATACCGGTCCGCCAAGCTCGAAATTTGGGTGTAATCATGGATGAAACACTAAGTATGCATAACCAAGCTGTTAAAGTAGCTGCTACTTGTTTCACTATCCTGAAGTGGCTAAAAAAGTTATCTGGATGCTACCAGAACCCACTCAGAGGACTGTTGTTCATGCCTTGATTACTTCAAGACTTGACTACGGCAATGTTCTGTGCCTAGGTTCTAACAAAGAGGTGACACGCAGGCTGCAACTGGTTCAAAACTCTGCAGCTAGGCTCTTATGCCGGATCCCCAGAACTTCCTCTGTTTCCGGCCATCTCCGTGACTTGCACTGGCTCAGGGTGGAGAACCGAGTTAAGTTCAAAGCCCTGAGCTACATGTTTAAAATCAAAAGTGGTACGGCCCCCAAATACCTTCAATCACTGGTTCATCCCAATGTCCCTCTTCGTGACCTTCGTTCATCTACGCAGGGGAGGTTTTCTGTCCCAAAATCAAACTAGCAAGGATGGGCGGTAGGTCTTTTTCACATCTTGGCCCCTCACTCTGGAATGCTATGCCCCTAACTCTTCGAACCGAAACTAACTATATTCATTTCCGTAAATCCTTGAAGACATGGCTTTTTAATCATTAGCCTGCTGCCTCTGCCTTGACATCAGCCTCTGTACTTGCGTTTGCGCCGGGAAACCCTTTTTGGGTAGCTGTTGCGCATTATAAGTTTAATTAATAAATAAATAAATAAATAAATAATAGCTGTTCCTCCCCACACAGGCTACAGTCCAACTGGCACAGCAGTAATCTTCACGGCGGCCCCACCTGGCATACGGTGAAACCCAATTCACTCCGCAAATGAGCTATGGCCCAATCGGCATGGCAGTGATATTGGCACAGCAGCCCTCTCTGACATATGGGGTCACCGACTTGAACCTGCACATGGGCAACGACCCAATCGGTGCAGCAGCCGTCTCCTCACTCCTCGCTAGAGGGATCCACTCGCCAGGATCCCCACTGGACCATGCTCCCTCCAACGCTCTCCTCTTCCTCATAGGTTGCACTGTTCTTGTGAAGCAGGTAGGTGCCCAGGCCCCTTTCCAGTCACCTCTCCCTGAATCAAAGAGCATCCTTTGAAGTATACTTAAGAGCCTGGATCCTCTTCCTCCAGTGTGTGTCCCACCCAGCTCACAGGAATGCAACAATCCACAAATCTGCCTGGGAAGATTCCTCTACCTCCAAATGCACCTCCAGTCAGCCGTGGGTCTCCCAAAATGGAACCCAGAGACTTTCATATATTGTGCCATTCACAGGCACACATACACCCAGCAAGCACATGCATACAACAACCCACACGCTACACAGCACTACCTACTAACTTGAAGTAGGTCAAAGGAGAGTTAAGCACACAGCAACTGAACTTTACATGAGTAAGCCTGTAGACCTCACTCCAGTGGCAGGTAAAAAGGCTTGTTCACTTCTGCTGATAACTACACGGTATGCTGCCACCACTGTCCTCATGCTACTTAACTCCTGGCAAAGGCAGTAGGCTTTCACCAACATGAGGGTATCGCTTTGGGTGCACCTCGTGATCTAACAAGACCGCAATCTGTGAGACAGGCCATATGCATGATCCTTGTTTGCCCATGACAACAAAAATGATCACCAGGGATTCAGATACCATTGCAGCTGGGGCACTCAGGGCAGGGGTGCACATCAGTCACCATGCGAGGGATTTTTCCATCCCAACGATTTCGAATCATACTGGGTCGCAAGCTGACCTACCTCATTAATAATTTGTGTAGTATTTCATAGGAAATAGTGCTGCATTTAAAAAGGAACTTTTTGTTGTCCCGAGGACGACCGACTACTCCCCCCAAAACCTTTTTTTATTTTATTTTAACATTCAAAAGAGTGACGGGGTTGCCGTGGTACCCATTTCCTTTTGCAAATGGGCTACCACCTCTGTGGTGTTGGCAAAATTCCAATGTTTTGAGACCAGATTTCAGTCTCAAAACATTTGCATATACTTTAACCAATCGCTAGTTGGAATAGATCCCCTAAACATGCCCCTTCCAAATAGCGATTTGTTATGGTTCCTAAATACAATGTGAAATTTGGTAACTTGTTACCAAATAGCAAAACGGTTTAGTACATGACAAAAAGAAACGTAAAACAAGATGTTTATAAGTGAATGGAGTTGATTCTTGCTACTGCTTTCACTTTGTTCGACCTGCAACTATTAAAGGAGGAACTGGCTCAAACACAACAGTCTAAAATTAAGGCTATTCGCACACATCCATATTTCCATCTCTGAAAAATATGATTAGTAGCCTCGGCTTTCAGCAACAGCAGGTGGGTACAACAAGATGGGAAAACAAGAGATAACTGAAGGTTAATACAGTTAAAAAGTATATTAGGTCACTTATTGAGAACACTAATGCCCTAATCTAATCAACATCACATGGATTCTAACATGTAACTGTATGACAATTAGTTCACAAAGCAGACCACATTTAATTGAATCTGCCCATTTTTAGTAGATTAGTTCTTTGTAAAACCGTCTAAAAAGCCACAGCACTAGAATATGAGCTTATGTTCTCTGTAAGGCTAAGAAAAGTCATTAAAGATAAAGATTTACAGGATTTGTATCAGTTTCTACTATAGGTCTACTAAAGGCTTCTCCCTACAAGGTTTTACCGGTGCCTAGAATGCTGTGTGGTATGGTGTTATCCAAGAGCTTTTGATGTTGTGCTTTCAGCCAGCACCATTAATCCATTGGTCTGTTTTGGCAACCATAAATTCCTTCCATCCATTTCACTATACAGCATGGGTCAGTCCACTTCAGCCATTGGCCAACTTCACTGTGAGCAACGACATTCTTCTTTTCCACAAGAAGGGCACAAACGAATTCCCTTTAGTGCCACGGACTACAATGGCAATGTATGCTTTTTGAGATCAAAACATATTTCTGCTTTTATGGAATAACACATTGCCAAACTAAACTTCACAGGGGCCGCTACAAATATAGAAATACAGTATGCAACATTAACCAGGCAAACCGCTGTTAAGCATCTCCTTAAAAGCGTCTTAAGACACAATTTTTCCTTTTTGTGTGTGTGTTTTTTTCTGTGTTTCTCCCCAGAGGGAACAAAGACAGACCTTAATGACATCGTTTGCCCTGCCCCAATGTAAGAACCATGTGGGCACAAGGTCTAGCACTGTAAATTCTTTGCTACCTGATTAGCCCAAGTGTCACTGACAGTTTAACTGTTTAAATAAGGTTTTACAAAGGACTGTGTATTTTAAAATGTTTTGTAAGGGGCTAGAAAGCACATAATCAAGAACATTGGAACAGCAGGATGAGTTAATTAATGCACATAGGCACTTTAGAACAATGTCAGATCTTAATTGTATCCTCAGCTCTGCCTCTATGCAATATTAACGTGGTCAAATATCTCATATTACAATCTGTTTTGTCTCCTGCATAGAATAAGAGCCACAAAGTTTTTAGGTTTAAATAAGGTTTTATAGGTTTCATAATTGATTGTGAAGCGCTACTAGGTTTTGCAAGTGATTAGCAACTAACAATGTATATAATGCACAACAGCACTTTAGTTATGTAGGAATGCCAAGTTAAGAACGTAAAGATTGACTGCATTGTGTCAAGGCCAGTCAGTATCACATATCTTACAGTTATTGCAACCTTTTACACAAATTAATTTAAACTTTTGTACATTGATTATAAGTCGGATATGGAAGATGCCACAGGCACAAACTAGGGTCGCAGTCTGCATTTGTAGCTTTGTTAGCTGCATGAGTCTGTGTTTTAACAATATATTTTGCATCGGTTTAATTTTCATTTAATGAATTACTGCATAATGTGAATCCAAAGCTAATTGTTTTATCCGAGAAATCTAGCTGGGATCTTATTTATTTATGCCAAAATTGTTATGGTTTTAATTAACTAAACCATAAACAAACTTGAAACTGTGTTTCTCAGCAGCTATTGGTACTTCCTTGCATGTTGGGCATAAACGTAGGTCTACAGTCCTGAGTTCTAGGATTTTTTATGTGGTCACTGTACCATTGTTGTTCTGCTTTGTTAATTTCTCACTACGGGGCTCTCATCTGCAAGCTCCCCCACAAGGGGGGAGGGAGATGCTGTGAAGCACAATGTGCTGAATTCTTGGTAACTTTTGCTGTGCTGCATGCTTAGGTCAAGGTTCCACTTGGGTCAAAAGATCCAAACTGCACAACACTGATGAGGCCCACAAATACAAGTGCTCTCCACCTGAAGTGCAGTGGACAAAACAATATGATGGACTGGCATAACATCAGAATCATTATCAGTGGCTAGGACATTACATTTGCAAGCATTCCACCAATGATCTTTTCTCATGTCTTACTTCCTGAGAAAGAGTGCCTGAAGGTGGATAACTCAACAATGAACAAAAACATGTCATGAAGTAGCCAAAGGAGCAGAAGTAGCCAAAGGAGCAGCAGTATCCTCCATTTCTTCCTTCAAGCCAGCCAAAAAGCTCTGGGTGCCTCCACATGTGTAAATAAAATTTGCCCCGTGCACCTACACTGACATGAGCAATTCGTTCAAGACCAGGATTGTACATCTTCCTAGCCACATCCATCCTGATCATCTTCCCAAACCCTCTACATTACTAGCCTGCCAAAGGTAAAAAAGTGTGCATTTTCACAAAGGACTTGTATACTCACTGAGCACTGTGCTTTCCTAGGATGCCAGGACTGACATTCAATGCTGACTGGATTATATAGAGGTCTGAAACGCCGGAGCTGTCTTCAGCATGGCACAGGGCCTGGTCATAGAGTAGGATGCCAGCCAGCAAAATGGGCTTTGAAGAAAGATGGCCTATGGACAAACTGGGTCTATGGTTGCTTTACAGCAACATTTTTCTCTAACCATAATGCCAGAGGAGCCACAGCATATTTTGTACAAACAGTTTTTTCTCATACCGGTTTCTTATAATCAAACAGAAGATAGCGGATACTTCTCATTACACAAATAAATTACTACAGAAGCAGCAGAGAACAGCCCATATGCCTAATTTTCAATGAAAACGAGGATTGGTTTATCTACTTACAGATATTGTCTTATAATCACCCTCAATAAAATTTCTTAAAGGTGTGAGAAAGTTTGTTGCAGCAGTCTGCATTAGTTCTCGGTCTGCAGTTCCAATTCTTTTTTGTGTTTCTCCACATTTGATTAGTGCGTTCCCTGTAAGAAACAAATAAACACCTTTTGACACAAGTTTGTGTGCAATTATCTCTGAATATACATATAGGGGAAACAACCCCAGTCCTTTTTGCTGAGGTGTAGATCTTAGTGTGTCTCCTTTGTTTGTACATTTACAATCCCTTCAGGAGTTTAATTTCCCTACTGTCCTCTCAAGGTAGTTTTGAATTCCACAGAACCTTAGCTGTGGCATCTATTCCCAAATGTCCTACAGAACAATTAAATTTTCTTGAGGATTCTATCGCATTTTGCCACACCTGAAGCACAGCGCCCCCAAGGCTGCATGATCACAAATATATTTCTGCACAAAAAAGCGGCAACGTTTTCTGTGATGGTATTTTCTTTTAAATGTCTAAATTCAGGCTTAACAAAAGTCAACGTCACAAGAAAGTATCAGAATAAATGCTGCAAGGTAATCAGGAGACATATAAATGTGGCTCAACTCACAGTCAAGCTTTCCTGTTAACCCCAAGGAGATAACAGATCTGCAGATTTCTCGAGAGGATCTTTTGCTGTTATAGATTTCAGCATGGTCAAATACACACATTCAAGCTTCAGGGCTCACGCCTTTATGGACAAATTATGGATAAACATGCTCTAGCAGAACCAACCGTCAGTATTATACAACAATGTTGCAAATTCTTCTATCTCCCTCCATCTGGGGTCTAACAGTTTAATGGTACCCTGTCTCACCAATATAGAAGAATACAGCATAAGCATTAGATAGTACCTAGTGTACTGAGCCTAATAGATACCCCCGACTATGTTGAGGGGACATTACTGATTTGTGTCAGTACACAAATGTGAGTTCAAGCCATTAAAGAGGAGGCCAAAGATGAATGAAGGATTCTCTAACGAATGCATTTCATTGTGCATTACCTTAGTTGACAAAAAAACCCTCCCCGAAAGCATCCATTTTTGCTATCCCATGCTCCCATATTAGATGGGACTGAAGGTTTAAACCCTTAAGTTATAAAAGCTATGTCTTAAATGCATGTTTAATGAAGTTTCTTGATGCTACACAAACATAACCCAACATGAAAGACATAAAACAGATAACATTAAAGGGCAAATTGAAAGCAGCTTCAAATATTCAGAATTTGAATTCTTTCTTGAACCCAATCAAAGATGTTTTGGTACCTAAGTTTACCAGTAAAAGATTCCATGAGAAAACAACCTCTCAACAAATGAGAAGCTACAAGATTATGGAACATCCAAACTAAATTTGACCCAAATCGAAGGTTTCAAAAAGGGGTACGAGTGCTAAATTTGTTTGCCATAAAAGAGGGAGCATAGCATGCACGATCTTATGCAGAATAACCAGAGTTTTAAATTGGATTCTTTGGGCCAATGGAAGCCAGTGGAATAGAACAAGAATAATGTGATACTTAACAGTACTTTGACAATGGTGTGGACTGCTGCATTTTGAATTAGTTGAAGTCTTCTAATCAGTTTCTTGCTAAGCTAAGTAACAAGATTTGGTATTAACCAGTCACAAATAGGTAAAAATGGTAGCTACTTGCTTGTGATGGCAAGAAGGTATAAAAGGTAGAACTGTCTTCAGACGCATGAGATGCCAAAAGCAAATGGAGGCTTTGGTTATTTGAAGTTTGAGGGAATGATCGGCATCTCAAGGGTGACGCCTAGATTTTTTTAACAGTATTTACAGGAACACCTCGGGGGCTCATGAGGCCTAGCCAGAGGGCAGAGTTGTTTTCAACAATATAGTTCCTATTGATGAGCACGTCAGTCCTGGCAGGGTTCAGTTTTAAAGATCTGTGGCCAACCAGCAATGAAGAAAACAAGGTTTTGGGAAAATAAATATGGGGAATAGAGGATCTATCTGATCTTGTATTAATAGTAAACACGTTTTGAGCGACGTAAGCATCTGTATAAATATGGACACCCATGTTTTGTAACTCATACGTAAATGGGGCCTTATGCATGTGAATGGGAGGCGGGGGGGGTAGTATAGAAACTTGAGGTACTCCCCATTTAATTTATGAAGAAATTCCTAGAGTCAAAGATAACTGTTGATCAGTAGAAAAAGATTATACAATGTAATTTCAGACTTGGAACCCAAATAATTAAGTTCTGCCAAGAAGACTAGACTGAGCTATGGTGTCAAATTTTGCAGAGAGGTCTAGTAAAACCGATACATCGATCTTCTAAGATTCGCTAGCATTTGAATGTCATCAAGCACTGAAGTTACCACCAGTACTCTTGTCAGGCTTAAAATCAGCTTGAACAGGGCTGAAGAGTTTGTTACACACAAAAAATTAGTAAAGTTGATGAAAAGTAAGTTACATTTTCAGTCAGGTAAGAAATGCTGTGAGACCAGTGAAGATAACTAGGACATTTGCAATTTAGTTTCTTGATGTTTAGTTTCAGCGTTAACCCACAAAGCAGCATATTAATCCTGAACACTACTCAGGGATGAATAAGAATAGGCTCAGCGGGCATAGATGAGAGGAGTAGGTGACCGATACTTAACAAGTCTGTGCACAATCCTGGAACCAAGACTTGAAAGTGCTGAAAGAGAGGAACCAGAAGCTGAAGGGCCACTCAAGAAGGCCAGAGATGTAGAGGGCCCTCTTTCCTTCCCTGAATGAAGCACCTCAAGGAGCTACCAGGAACAAGAAAGCCCAGGCAAAGTTACTTAACTGGTTTCACTTCACAAGACTCGATTTGTCAGTATTAAAGAAGCAGATGAGTTCTGTGTTGGCTAAAATAATATTTCTATTTAGTACTAATTTTGCTGCAAGTAAAAGTAATGGAGTCAAACATTTTTACATATTCAAAATGGTTCACAGACACTGCAGAATGAAGTGCAACCTAGATGTAATTTTCATATCAAAGTCAGTGCAACGTTCTATATACGAGATGCAGATCATAAATATCAGTACTGGCCAAAGCAAGAGTGCAGACATAGGTGGTTTAAGTTTCTACAAAGTATAAATGTTGACGCTGCTGTCACCGTCCATTATGCACTGCAGAAGGACTTCGACTTGTTGAGGAAAAAAAACATAGTTTGCCATCAACAGGGAGATCCATTACAAGTTTAATGCTTCTTGTGTCAAACAAAAAGAAAATGACATGAACTACACCTGAATGTATATGCGTCATCCTGTAATAAGTTCATTGGCCTAAGACAGCAGTAAGGAAATAAAAATAATATTTGCAACCTTATCTGAGAGTGCGGTGAAAGATGCCACCAGATCGAAGGCCCAGTTTACAACTGAACTTGTCAAAATGCCACAAGAACACTTCTCTAAGATCCTACAACTGGCTATTTTCTGGGTTTTTTTTGTTTCCGTTTTTTTACAAATAGCTGGTCGGTTCCTAAAACTGCACTGTACTAGTTGGAATGGAGAGCATTTTTTTTTTTACATCTCCTAGCACCCATGGAAGGCAGATTTATTTACCAGGGAAGACTCAATGCTCCTGAACCCCAAAATGATTATGGATTCTTCTAAGAGCTGATAAAGAAGCCTCGCTTTACTGTCAAAATACTCTGCTACATGTTTCTCCATATCAGTAAGAGCAATTCATGTAGGTTTGCCCAAGAAAATGCAGCTGGTGCAGTTTTGTATGCCCACTATCAGGAGAACACAAGGATGTTACTATTCAATGCGGCATCAGAGGAAATAACATGAATCCTTGGTTGTAACAATGTTGTATGTATCAGCAGAATCAGATCAATTATATTGGGTTCAGCGGGGAAGGTGTTACTTCACAACTGAGCAAAAGGCAATGTTACATAGGGAGATACACTTTTAAGTGCATCCCCCATGGGTAGCTGTTGTCCTCTCACCAGGCTGGGGAGAAGGATGACAGTTGGTGATATGTGAGGTTCTAGTGAGGGGCACAAACATTTTTCACCACTACCCTGGAAGAGGAGTCTACCAACCACCTTCATTTAATATGCCTTCAGTACCCCATAAGTGGGGTCCATCACAACACCTGCATGTATGTGGTGAGGGAGAATGACTTGTGTGGCAAATGTTGTTGCAGTGTTACATTTGTGGATGTACAAGTGCTGTTAGATGGTGTCCCAGAAGATGGCTCTGCTTTCAGCACAGAATGATGTTCCCCTTGTTTCGTTAGTACAGTTCTGCTTATTTATGTACCTTTTCCCTAATGTATCATGCAACCAGTCAAATATGGTTTAGGGATTCCATAGTCCACCATGCAGACCCAAGTGTTGCTAGAGAAGAAAAAGACTGATCAAAATCTATTTTGCTGTTTGGTAGATTCCATACCATAGTAGATTTACTTTTGCTTGGGATTTCCAAGCTGCTTGATCCACATCCTTAAATCCTGTCAGACGTCTCCTTTGCCTGTCACTGGGTGCAGACTTTGATTAGAGACTTCACTGTCTCCCATGGAATAAAGATTCCGCTTACCAGTTGTGTCTAATTCCACCACTTCTTTGTGCGTTTGAGGAAAAAGTCTGGGAAGATGTCCCCAGCTCTGATTGACCATATTTATGAACTCTAAATATGGCACATTGATTGTATCTGCATTAAAGCCAATGGCCCCATGCTCCCCGGAGCTCAAGATCAGATCCTTTTATATGCCTGGATTTAGGAGGAAGCTTGACAGCACCAGTGTGGAGCGACATCTGACCAGACACAGCATTGAGATCACCCTACCTCGAATTTATTTCACCGACCTCCAAAACTAGATCTAAACCTTGGTTATTAGAATAACCTTGCTTCTGTACCATACTGGTGAGACGGACGCAGTATTGCCCTGGAGGAGCAAGTGCAAGGCCCCAACTGTCTGGATCTGCATCAAGAACGAATAAATAATCTTAGTGAGCAAGAGGGCTTCAAATCTGCAGTCAGATAGTTGTGAATGATCCAAGACTGCCTCATCGGAGGATCAAGGCCATGCTTGCCTTCTTGTGAGTGTCCACTGCCTCTTAACCCTCCCTCCTCATCTGGATTTGTGGGAGCCTGGATCAGCCCTATAGAGACACCAGTTTTTCCTAAATTTACCTTCTGACCTAGGGTAGTGCTGCACTGGCTAAGGGTGGTCACTGTCCCAGGATCCATTTCTACCATTATTACACTCCCCATAAGTCACCGTTCAAGAGGTCTCCCAATTTAAGGGTGGTGAGCAATCATGACTCTAAATCTCAGTTAGTCACTTGTTAGCAGGAAACAATGTGCCCAATGAGTGCTCCGGTTCCTCTGGATGTCACTGTAATCCAAAACTTTTGACTATAGACAGCATGGGGACTGCTGTGGAATGAAAGTCCATTCCTAGTTCTTTGTAATAACATTTGCTTTAACAACCAGCTGAAGCAGCAACTTGTCTCTGCCTGAACAGTGTCTGGTGTCAGTATTACTTACTTCTATCACCATTAGCCTCATAAACGGATGTTTGAATCCAGATCACATTTTCGACACCCAGAAATTAGCACCTATGAATATTCAGAATGCCATTTCGTATACTGGGGGAGAGTTTTAGATTTTTCTTCTGTTTCTTAGCCAGGGGAGCCCAATACCTCTCCTGACCGTGTCTTCCCCAGGAGCCCCATGATTCAGGCAATTCAACTCAAGCTTGGACTAAATACACTTAGTTTACCTCACACAGGGACACTCTTTTCAAGGTGAACTCACCAGTGAGGGTCTCAAGGTGCTGACAGTTTTTGTTTGTTCCTAGGAGGTACTTTCGGTCCACCCTCATGAGGATGGAGTTTTTTAGGAAGAATTGTGGGCACGCAGGGTGGAGAGACTTCAGCCATTTGCTGGAAATTCCTGAGATTTCTGTCACATAAACATGGGACAAAAAGAGCATTTTTTATCCATAGTTTGATGTTTACAGGGAATTCCGGGTCAGAAAACGTGTTTGGAGCATCCAAACCATACCAGCCTGGATTACCTGGGGTCTCTTGGTTTCGGAAATGCACAGAGTTGGCAGAGTTCCCTGGGTGGTAGCTTAACCTGGGCTGAAATATTTTTATTTAAAAACGTACTTACTTTATTGCGAAGAACTTGGTCTTAAAATAAAACACAAACAAAGCTTATTTTTATAGAATTGGTGGGGGATCTCCTTTTTGAGTCGCGTGTCAGTTATTTCTTACACTTTGTGTTAGGCCTAAGGCTGCTCGACCACACTACCACTAATAGAGTATCTTGAGTTTGCATTGAGCCCTGTATGCTTCTGGGGAATCTCTGGACTCTGTGCACGGTATAACCACATAGTGGCATACCATATACAGAGCCAGCTTTCTACACCAATGAAAGCTATTTATCCCTGCACCAGAAGACTGAAACCGATATAACAGTATATCAATTTTGTAGCTTGGCCATCGGGGCAAAATAAATACAGATTAAAGCATTGGCACTGATTTATATGTGTTCCTCTTTACTTTAGTTTTTTATTTCAACTATTAGTTTCTATAGAGAAACCATAATCGATCTACACTGATGCCCATTAATTTTGAATTTTGGTTCACCCATGGGTCTCACAAAATTCAGTACAAGTAGGTAGAAACTGCAAAAATAGGGAATATAGACTGCCACTTAGAAATGGCACAGAAATGGTGAGAAAATGTTTTTTACAACTCTGCTTTTTCCTGAAAACAGAGATTGTGGGCTATCTTAGCAATTGTTGATGCCATTTTAACACAAAACAAACACTTGCACAGCACTTCTTTCCCCATTTCCACCACACCTCATCGCCGGTCCCCTCCCCCCCCAAACAAAATAAATGTGTCTACATTTTGGCAATTTTCTCAGTTCACTTCAGGAGAATCCACAAACCATGGGTACTTTTAGAATCAACATCATGTGGGAAAAGTGGATGCAAATTCAGCTTAGATATCTTTTGCATAAAAAAATATGAAACTGCCTGTGGGAGGAGAAACATCAGGAATTAATTTACTAAACCCAACAGGGTTCCATCCGACCATATTTTCTTAAGGTATGAGCACAACATATTTTAGGTACATGGTTTTTAATCTATCAAAATTACTGCATTGACATGGCGATGGCAGCTCAGTGCACTAATGCAACCCCTCCCCAGTTATGTTTAAACCACTAGCTCAAATGACGGCAAATCAAAGGAGTCTTTCATCTTTCTGAGGTTGTGTTGGGTAACAAACATCTGTTGTATGTCTCTAGCGTTAAAAGAACCCCAATGGCAAATGTCCATTCTACAAATACACCCATTATGTGTTTTTATGGTTAATTTTCATCATGTGATGCTGGAGTGTTGTCAGTCAGACACATGGGTTTGGGCGGATTCTGCCCTAATTATATTGCATTTTCTGACGCAAGACTGATGTACACATTATTTTTCCACAGTTCAGCTGACGTTTCATAGATGATCTTGACATGTGACTGAATGGGTCAACCTTTATCAATCTTTCAGGGCCACGTAGCCAAATCTGACCCAGCCCAACCCATTTTAAGCAAAAAGTCTGCTGTATGACGACTCTAACCCACTCCACCTGGCCTTTTACAGGTGATCCAGGCAGGACCCAACAATTTTTAAGCCGCTTCAAATAGCTAGTGATAATGCCAACAGTGATAAACTCTGATCCAATTCAGTTCACTTTTCAGAGATGATTTTGGCAGGTGACAAGACATAGCATGTGACAAGTCAGACTTGGATGTGGGTTCGGCACTTGACATGGGGCCACTGCGCAGATCTGTTTTACTGCTACCCAAGCTTAACACCCTTTCAGAAGCAGGTTAAGGAGAGGCAGTCATGCATGTGATAAAATACAAATGAGGTCATTAGGACCAGCCTACCTCAACAGACGACTCAGCTTCTACACCCCCACCCGCCAGCTACGCTCGACCAGCCTCGCCCTCGCCACAGTCCCCCACATCCGGAAAACGACCGCCGGCGGCAGATCCTTCTCCCACCTCGCCGCCAAGACCCGGAACACCCTCCCCACCAACCTCCGACAGACCCAAGACCTACTGGCCTTCAGAAGACTCCTCAAGACCTGGCTCTTCGATCAGTAGCAGCACCACCCCCCTCTTCCCCCAGCGCCTTGAGACCCTCGCGGGTATGTAGTGCGCAAGTGACATGATTGATTGATTGATTGATTAGCAAGACGAGGCAGAAAATAACTGCCTATATCAAGGTCATACAATTATACGTGAAATGACTGCATTTTCATGGTCGGATCCATGGAGTGGTTTGAGATTCATTCTAAGCACATGAAAAATAAACACATAGAAGTCGTGAGAATTAGGACACTGGAAATGGCTCTCAAAGGTCCCAGGTTTGAAGAATATTTACGTGTTCAAAGGGCCACTGTGACTGCTACTCACTAAATGTGTCGATGGACGAGGACAAAGAACTCAACCTCAATTTGTCAGCAGATGAGGAGATATTTTTCGTGCTGCATAGTAATAAAAACAAAACAGAATGTCAAGCAAGCACATTATGTACCAGCCAACACTGTACTGCGCTTACCATATGCAGTACCCGGACCAAATTCATTTCCTGCATCCATCATGTACTGCGACAACTGTTCGGGGTTGTTCAGACGGGATGGCGCTTTCCTGTCCAACTTCTCATACACAAACTCCTCTATTCTGGCATCTACAATAAAATAAAAAGCGGATCATTTTTAAAGAAGCTGCTCATATCGAACAAAGTTCATGCAATGCAAATAAGCAATACGAGTCAACTTCTCCTAAAAGGTCCATAAAATCAGGTAAAAGAAATCTAGCCAAACATGCATCTGCACTGCAGGAAAAACTAGGTTGGTAAAGGAACATCTTTACAGCAAAAGGCCCGTTTAATTCAAACTATTTAAAAGAAGGAATGTCAGCACACGGAAAGATGAAAACAGAAAATGCTCAATGTATCTCGGGATCTACATCAAGGCAAGGTAGACAAAAAAAACATACATTTTAAAAAAACGTTACAGTATTTCATCTTTAAAGTTTACTCACAGCATTACCTTTTATTACGACAACATTTGATTTTAAACGATTTCCCAATGCTAGAAAGAAGAGAAAACTGCATACGAATGCCGATTAATTATATATAAATCATCATGAAATGTGCTTTTGCTGGTATCAAATATGTCAAATACATTACCCTTCATAATCCAGTCACATTTGACCATTTGTGGCAATAATGGGAAAAAGCAGAGATTTATATATAAATAATTATTCAGCTTAAGAATGCCGATTAATTACATATAAATCATCATGAAATGTGCTTTTACTCGTATCAAATATGTCAAATACATTAATCTTTATAATGCTTTAACATTTAACCATTTGTGCCAATAAGGGGAAAAACCAGGGGACAAAACACTTCTTTCCCAAGTTCGGAAGAACAAAGAGCGTGCTTAAGCAACAAACAAGGAAAAGTGAATGAATTTTCGAAACAAACAGTAATGCGTTGCAACAAAAGAGCACAAACAGTTAACAATATACGTATTGCCAAGTTGAATTCCGATCACTGTTTGTTCGAACTGTTCTTTTAAAGTAGGTTCAAGGAATCTTAATGGCAGCAGCCACTAGTTGGTTCTTCGAATATAGCATTGTATCCTCATAAAATATCTCATTTTCAATTATTCTTACGAAGTCACATGTGGAAAAACTATCCATACAATCTTAGACACAAATGCATAATATTCAGCAATAATAATCGTTAGGGTCACCCTAAAAATATCTTTAAATAGCCAAGCAGGTTTTTTCTTTCACTTTTCTTGCTATGTGATGAATTATGGTTTTGCAAAATATGTTATCATTTTTTAAGGGATGTCATTTTATGTTAGCATTTTGTGTGTTTAATGCTTTATCTCTTGGGTGCGTGAGTTTAATGTATTTTTGGCAATATTCTGTTTTAGGTTTTATATTGTGTGGTTGTTTGCAGTTCTATTTTGCATTAGTTGTGAACAGTTTGTGATATTTCTCTTTATTTAATGGTCTACTTCAAAACATACCTGTGTCACTGTGCCACATACTAAATTAATTTGTTAGGAAAATTATTATATTTTTCACAAACTAACTAATGGAGGCGGAGGAGTTTGGGCTTGATTGGCCAGTTTAAACGTTTTGATTTCCTTATATTTTGGATGCAGCCCTTTAAAATGTTTCCATCAAATTTGTTTTTTCTTCCAATGGAACGGCAGTGATTGAGTGTCCGGTTTGAACATTCTGTTCACACTCAATTGTACTAAATACGACAACTGTCCAAATTTCATCACGCTCCATGTGGGAGTATGTTGAATTTGATGAGGAATGTATAATGCGTATACTTTCCCGAAGGCGTCTATTCAGTCTGAGTGGACACTAGGCCGGATTTTGCCCGTGTGATGCATGCATAACTGTTTGGATGCCACATGGATGTTTTTTCACGCGCCCAGTGACAAGGACACCAATTTAAACAAGGTACAGGGTCCTACATTGAAAGAAGGTGCAAGAAATGCACTCAATCTCTTTTTGGGGTAATCCCTAAAATGGATGGGAGCCCTTAAGCACCGAAGTGGTATTCTTCATCATCAGGTCCCTCCTCACTGTGGTTCCCAAGAAGCAGATACGATAGGCACTCCTTGAAGGTCTTTAGAGGGGATAGAAAGATTGCATGTCTCCTTACCAGAGAGGTTCCTGGGACCTAACAAAATTAAGAATGTGCAAGTGATAGATTTTCGTGCAAATACTTTATTTTACCTCACTACCATTGGCGCACAAACTAAATTTCACAGCGAGAGTTATACCTTGATCACCTACATAAAAACATACATGTAGTCTAACAGGGATTCGTTTTGTGTTGCAGATTGGGTTTGATTTTGAAAACCGGGTGGAATTTGTTGACTGCGTGTGATGAAAGGTTGCATATATGGGGAGGATTAACAAAAGCATTCATGAGTACAAGAATTAGTACTACCAGAGTTCTTCTTTACATCGTCTTACATGCCTTAGTGAATCGGCCCCAAAATGTTCGACTTTACATCTGTAAAATTGCTAAGTAGGCACAGTTCATTCCATTTGTACCAGCAATGTAGACTACCCATAAATAGTCCTATTATCGATGTTCTGGGGTCAGTTCACAAAAGGTATGTCAAATTAGGTTAGAGAGTACTACAGAACTATGACAATGTACTTCAAAATGCCTTTAAGAATAGCCCAAAGTCTAACTACATCTTTGACCTCGTTCTCCTCTCTCAACCATTTTCTGCCTCACTTATCTCCTTTATTCATCTTGTGTCTTAAACTCCTTTCCCACCCACCCTGTACCTTACTTCCATTACTCATCCATCTTGTACCTCTGTCCTCTTTTGTTCCTCAGTTTCCTCTCACCAATTGTGTAGCTCAAACTTCGCCCTAATCTGTCAAATCCCAAGTAACTCAGTTAAATACCTTTGGCCAACTCTTCTCTCACCAATCTTGTGCCTTGGCCTCCTCTCTCATCTGCTGTCTGTTTTGGGCCTCAATTCATTCACAGTCCCACCACCTCTATCTTCTGGCTTACTATAATTCCTAATCAATCTTGTAACCATCTCTTTTCTCTTTCCTTGTGCAGCCAGGTCTCATCACTCATCCAGCTTGTGCCTATTCCCACACTCTCATCTGTCCAATTTCTCAAACATCTTTTTCACTGCAATCTTTAGTCTCATCAGTCTTTTGCTTTGCTCCCATCCATCTGTTTTTCTACTATCCCTCCAAACTGTTGTGTATCAAGCTTCCCTTTCTAGTCCATCTCTTTGTCACCAAACAATGTTCCACCCTCTCATCCCCATTGATCCCCAATATCCTCACTCATCCACTGTTTCCTAGGCTCCTACTCTCATTCAACTTGCGCCTCCTTCCCCATTCCAATTTGGCATCTGTCACACTCACATGAATTATGACCCTTTTTGCTAAGACTTGGTCCTCGTTCCCTCAAGCAACAGTTTTGCGTGCTCATTCACTTAGTGCCTGGACATCCTTTCTTGTGCACCATCCCTTTCACCAGACCTCTACCTTGGTGTCCTCTCTTATCCATTGTGTGTCCTGTAGCATTTTTCAGACACTTTGTGCTTTTGTCCCCTCACTCTTCCAGCTTGCACCTCACTCAAGTCTCACAACAGCCTTTTGAGTAGCTGCCTGCTCTCATCCTTTTTTGACCTTGTACATTCATCTCCGCTGAAACATTAGATGTCCTAGTTCTCTCTCATATCTAGGTGACACCTTGGTCCCATATCCCCTCAGTCATGTGGTTTATTTCACCTGGTTGTCCTTATTGTGCCAGGTCCCATCACACATTAACTATGAGTTTTGTTCCCGCTCTCATCCATCGTGTCCACAGCTGCTCGGTTTCATCCACCTTAAGTCTTGCGCCCCTACCTCAGACATTTCGTGCCTCAGTTTCCTCAATCATCTGTCACTTCCACTGGCCTTTTCTCTCATCAAAACTGTGGCTGTTCCACAGCATGATCAGTCTTGTAGCATTGCCCTCTTTCTCATTCATCACATGACTTGTTCTTCTGTCTCTTTCATCTACTGCCTTGATCTCCACTTTCATCTGGCATGTGTCTTACCTCATCACAGCAGTTTACATCTTACTCTCCTCTCTCACAATGAGGTGATTTGTGCCTCTGCCTTCAGTTAGGTGCCTCACTCTTCCGCCCGGCATCTATCTTGTGGTTTTCCCCTCCCTCTTCAATACTCTCATCCCTTCCTGGTTTTGCCATATCTCCATCCTATCTCTTTAGGACCCATGTGGGAGGTCAGGCCAACCTTACCCATTGTACCTAGTGCCCCCACTTCATCTTCAATCATCCTCAACAAGACAGAAGGGTAAACAGCACATCCTTTTTTGCTACATCTCTACCATCATCTGGGTTACGGTAATATTCATAAACACACGCACACACTCACGTCCCCTTCCACGGCCTCAGAATGGTGTTCTTAAGACAACCTTTTGATGAACAATGTATAGAGTATGAGCAGTGAAGGTGTTAAAGTTGAAAACTATACGATTCTGAGCAAATCACGGTCTTCATGTACCTCAAATTCTAAACATGAGATTACAGTCAGTCTCATCCCAGTCAAAGTCAGTGCAGTAGATCAGATATCTAATCCACTCTAAGTTTGAGGGAGAGGGCCTCTACTACAACGCATTACCACTCTACTTCTGGCCAAAACAAGAGTCAGATCAGTGAATCTCCTTTCCGGGTAGGGGATCTCCTTCAAACAAATTAACAGCACCGTTCATGGGAAGAGTCAATCCTTTGTTGTATCATCTCCCAAAGCTCAGTTATTTTACCCAATTAAGTCTGCACTTGAAGACAGCACCAGGCCAAGTATACTAAGTCAGCCCAATCATGAAAACATCTTGTGAATGTGGCTTCTGTGGTCCGGTTTGTAATAAAAACACTAAGAATTTTTATTACATTTTGATTTGTGCACAGCAGCATGTCCCTTATCACTTAATTCCAAATCAGTTTCCTAGGGGGGATGTGCATCACTCCGAACAGGCGTGGGCCAGGTAATCCTTTCCCTCTAATTATGAGATTGTGATTTCACTGTATCTAATAGAGTTTTTTTTTAGTTTTGTTTTTTAATTGAGATTTTACAAAGCCATGCTATATACTCATGTAGTTTTTACAGAGCAGTGAAGATATATCAAGGCAAACAAGAACAAAATAATAACATAAGGCTAAGGGGATCTGGGCAGTCAGTCTGAATCACATATATGCAGTCAATAAACCCGCAATCACACCACAGTGGGTCCCATAGCGATAGTCAATTACATCATGGACAGAGAAAGTCCATTACATCATGGACAGAGAAACAGCCTCACACTTACCAAACACTAATAGACGGTATCGAGAATAATTTCCAGGTTGAAAACATATCATTCTACTGACGTCAAAAAGTATACATAACAGTGTCATATCAAATATATTTATGAGTATCTGAGGTATTGGGCATCCCACAGCGGAGTGTCTCTTAAGGCGTGGTAGGCGACATGGAGGGATCCGGCGTATGCTGTCGCGGTCAGGTGGCGGATGAAGTCCAAATGTCTTTAGGGCTAGATTGAGGAGGCATAAGTTCCTAGAAAGTTGATAATTGCCCTTGTTGCGGGGATTCTGCACCTACACAGAACTATACGCAGGAAAACAGGACCTCGGTGTATAGGGGTGTACCCAACCTACCACCTTAGTGCCCAAAATCCCAAAACCGACTAGCTATAGTGTCTCATTCGTTCTCCTCCAAAAATCACGAAGCTACAAATGATTAGGCAACCCAGAACACAACACTCCCGACTCTCTCAGGAATCGCGGTAGCAAGATATACCCTTTCGCTCGCTCACTCGTACTTGTCCACGATAACAATTGGCAGAGTCACTGTAATAGTTCAAAATGTTTATTTTAACTATCGTGCTCTACAATACAGTATATGAGCCACTACCAGCAGCAAAATGCATAAACTCAAAACAATTAGCATTGTTACAATTCCATAGAGTACAAAGGGGGAAGTCATTATATAAAGACAGTGGAAAAAGTTTATAAGGCCTAACCACCCTCTCCTTGACTGGAAGAAGTTTATTATATAAAAGAAGATCTCTGGGCTTTGTCAGCAGACCCCATACCTTAAAGCCTTGATGCAAGGTTTACATCATAGGAACGGCATAGCTCTTCTCCATGGAAAGGGCTCTCTCCAAGTGTGTGTTAAAACAACATGCATCCCCGTAACATCAAAGCAGGAGTCTCCAGCATTGCAGCTGTGTTTAGCATGTTATGTCTAGGTGCTAGGGACTGACCAGAACAGAATAACAAGGGGCATTGTTTATCGACCTTGCACAACGTGTTCAGACTAAACTCCAGAAACTCAGCAGAGAAAGCGAAAGGCAGACAGTTCTCATGTGAAAGGCATAAACAGAGTTTTGCAAAAATAAAGTCATGTAGTAACGTGCGCAAAAGCAGCATCATGGCAGCAAAGCTCATGCTAACTTAGCAATGTCGACAATGACCCTAATGGCCATATAACACCTTGACAAAAAGTAACATCTCGTATCCATGCCTCAATTGTAGGGGCAGAGCACCTACCCCAATGCATGGCCACTTTATGCTTAGCTAATAAAAGCAACACGGCGATAAGGTGACGAACTGCGGGGTAAGGGGGGATTCATCCTTAACGTGACCCAGCAAACCCTCCAGGGGGGGACCACTGCAGCCTTGGACCTGTGATTTCTTGGACATGGTCAAACACTTCCCCTCAAAAACTTGCTATATGCGAGCACTGCGATACCAAAGGGGATGATGGACGGAGCGTTAGAGCAAATCAAACACTCACCCCCAGTCAACTGATCTGGGTTTAATCCATCATCATTCTTTAGCTCACTCCACCACCCCAGTTCAGACATGGCCATATGCAAATCAGTCTGACCCTGTGCCTCATGGGAACAGTCCAGCCCGAACTGCCAAGCCATGTCTTCCCTGGACCGGAAACAAGCATCCTGGGACTGGTTTCGGGTTCAAAACCCTCATCAGCCAGGCTATCTTGAATCCAGTGGCAAAGTGAGCAAGGGACCCACGTCTGGGCATACCCTACTGGTCCTAGGATGTTTGTTTCCAGTCCAGGGAGGACCTGGCTTGGCAGTTCGGGCTGGACTGTTCCCATGAGGCACAGGGTCAAGACTGATTTGCATATGGCTGGGTTCAAACTGGAATGGCATGGTGAGCAAAAAAAACGATGGATTTAGGCCCAGATCTCTGTACTGGGGTGAATGTATGGCATTGTTCTGCATTCTGTCCATCAACTGTTGTTTTTGCATTTGTCACCCCGAGTGGGACGGGTATGCCCAGACGTGGGTCCCGTGCTCTCCATGCCACTGGAATCAAGCTATCCTGGCTGAAGAGGGGTGAAACCCCGAAACCGGTCCTAGGATGCTTGTTTCCAGTCCAGGGAGGACCTGGCTTGGCAGTTCGGGCTGGACTGTTCCCATGAGGCACAGGGTCAAGACTGATTTGCATATGGCTGGGTTCAAACTGGAATGGCATGGTGTGCAAAAAAAACGATGGATTTAGGCCCAGCTCTCTGTACTGGGGTGAATGTATGACATTGTTCTGCATTCTGTCCATCAACTGTTGTTTTTGTATATGCGAGCACTGCCATGCTAGGGGAAGGAAAGTGGCTTGCAGACCTCCGCAGCGCCAGCAGTTTGCATCTGTACTGAGACCCATCCGAAAGATCTGCAATGGAGTGCGGTAAATGTGATGCAAAAATCTGAAATGGATGAGTCGTAATCTATAGTTAGGGGAAAGATGCTCCAATTGACCACAACAATAAGCCCATTGCTCGTCCGTAATTGGGGGATCCAGGACCGTTCTCCAGCACTCCAGGGCCTTCGGGGCAACCACTGGGGAATTGCGTTGTGCAATTGTTGGAAAATGAGGCAGCATCTGTGAGGCCTGCACAAATAACACGACTACATTTGTCCTTCACTGGGAACCAAACACCCAATTGTAGCGCCTGACTCTCAGAGGGTAGCGTTGCAGAGCAGTCTGAGGCTTACTCAAGGGAGGTGGTGTGGGCTAGTAATCGCCATTTGCAGGTGCGCAGAAATAACACTCAATAATTGATTGTCCAGTCTGTACTTTGCTTTATAAAAGTAAGAGTACATTTATTAAAGACACACACACACTACTCAATACTATGCACCAATTTACAAATATACATAAGCTGTTGGAATTACTTTGTGACATTGCATAACATCTCCACCCCTCCCACAGAGGGGTGGGGTCTAGTACCACCACTCCCATGTCTGCACATCATCTTGCCCCCTAATGCAGTGGGTTGAACATAACCTGGAGCGAGGGCCCTGCGCACTGGCACCATCCCAGTGGCGACCCACCCCATTATCTCAACGAGCATTAAAAATAGGTACACCTGCCCTGGTGTCACATAACCCTGACTGAGCATCTCATATTGTCCATACAGTATGCACCCTTACATCTTCAGGGCTAACAGTCTGGGTTGTTCTTCACTTAAGCGCAGCAGCAAGAATACATGTGTAAGCAGCACTTTAGAATGACAGTACTCATCACATTTGTGGATCATTAAAATGCATTGCAATTACAGCCCCTAAAGGCATCACAGATGAAATCACCAGATTACGCATATACAGCCAGACACCCTAGCAGGAATGTCTGGCAACATAACCCCACTTTGCTTATGATATCACCTTACACCGGTACTTCACATTACACATGCGACCTTCAGTCCCTCTAAAAGAAATAACATCAGGTAAATGCACTTTTCGTGCAATTGCACCTCTTCACCTCCAGGGGATGCCCTTCTCCAGACATCCCCAGCTCAGCCCTTCAATCCGTGATGCACTTCTCAAACCTCCTCCAGCTGTAGAACAAAAGTTACAGCCCAACAGGAGTTAACATGATGGCTGAGCCCTTGAGGGGTTATTCCTTTTAAGTCCCTATGAGACTTAGGGTGGGACTTATCCTCTTGGTGCTGGGGGAGACTGCGTTGCTCCGGCAGCTCCCCCTTCACCTTAGCACACTTGAGGGTGAGCCCCCTCCTCTGGGGCCACCAACCATCAAAGAACATTAGAATTCCCCATGCCTTGCAAGGCATTATGGGGCGCTTCGTGCTCCTTTCTCTGCACATTTGATTAGCGGCTCACCCGCTGCCTCGGGAGAGCCACGCTCGCACCGCCGGCGGGTGCGCCGCATCCAGCCCTCGTTGGGGGGCCCGGTCCCATCCGGACCCCCAGGTAAGGGGATGCGACTCGGGGAGCCCACCCCCGGCCGCTCTGCAGGTTCAGGGGCCCGGTCCCACCCGGGCCCCGTGCAGCTCCTCTCTTCCGGTTCGGGGTCCCGGTCCCAACCGGGACCCCCACATGCCTCTTCGTTGGAGGGCAGCCTGGGGAGCCCACCCACGGCTGCCCCCGCCGGCTCCCCGCACGGCCAGCACCTTCGCATGCTGCCGCGGGAGACGGCACCACATTTCTGGTCTGCCCGCTCCGGCAGGCAGACCCGAAGACTCGCGCTGGCCCGCCCAGTCCTCGGTGGAGTGCGGCGGCACTCCCCCGGCCTCCACCTTCTCTCTGGGGCCCGGGGATGGTGTCCCGGGCCCCTGGGCCATCTTCACGGGGGGCGCGACGGCGCCCCCCGGCTTTGCTTCGGGGCCCAGGGATGGGGTCCCGGGCCCCTCCTCTTTGCGGGGAGCGCGCCGGCGCTCCTAGTCTTGTCCCTTCTTTGGCGGGGGCCAGGGTGGGCTCCTGGCACCCCGTAGGTGTAAATCTTCACGGGGCCCGCGACGGCGCTCCCCGGCTTTGCTTCGGGGCCCGGAGATGGGGTCCCGGGCCCCTGGAGGCCTCTTCACGGGGGGCGCGACGGCGCTCCCCCACCTCCATCTTCGGCGGGGGCCAGGGTGGGCTCCTGGCCCCCTGGCAGGGCATTTTCACGGGGAGCGCGACGGCGCTCCCCCGCTTCCCTTCCGCTGGGGGCAGCCCCCGGGACCTGACCCACCCCGGGGGCATTTTGGAGACCGGCGGCGGAGCCCCACTCGCTTCGTCGTCGGTCCGATCACAGAGGCCAAAGGTCGCCTACCTTCTGGGGGGCATATCTCGGCCCCCAGGTGGCCGATTTTCACCATTTTCGCCTCTTCTCGCTCCTCTTGGCCAGCCCCAGCCATGGGGAGCACTCTCCTTCGCCCTCTGGGTCTCTGAGAGGGGGGATTCAGCAGGGAGCTGTCTTCACTGGCTCCCTGCACTAGCCTTTCGCCTGCTCTTCTCCTGGGCCTCTCTTCTCCCTGCGCAGAGGCCCCTGCTTCTGCGCACTGGTCCTGGACTCTTCTCCTGGCGCTGTTCAGGATCCTGGGGGCAGTCAGGGGGTTCCTCCTTCCAACTGCCCATTGCGCCAGGCTCCAGCACCTTCTGCCTCCGCAGACCACACCCCAGAGAGAGCTTATCTTCCTGTGCAAACACTTTTTAAGAGAATGGGGAGGGGGCTGGCAGGAAGTCTCTGTTTGTCCTATCAAACAGCGACACATCACTTCACTGCCCCTGCTCCCTCCTTCCTGCCCAGGCCACTGGGTTGGTTCAAGATGGTGTCGTCCAGGGTCTCCTGCCACATGGTCTCTGAAAGCCCCTTCCCCCCCAGAGCTGCCTCCCCTTCGTGCAGCTTGGTGCCTGGCACCCAGTGACAGCTGCTGATGAATTAGCCTGCAGCTCCAACCAGCTTCTCTTCGTGGAGAGGAGGTCTCCGCTCTGGGAAGAAAGGTCATCAATCCAGGCTACTGAGGTCAGCCCCCAGCCAGGGCCTGGTTAGGGCTGACTCAGAGAAATATGACAGTTCTGGATGACCCAAAAGCAGTACAAATATGACTCTGGACTCTGCAGAATACTTCTTCTCACACCCGTTACAGTGGACTTTAGTCCGTGTCTGGAATTTGTAGGCCTTAGGAAAGTGACACTAGCCATGGGCTCCACTTCCCCATAGGGGAATAATGAAGTGAAAAACACAGTAAAACACACTGACTTTCCCTGGCATGTTTCTTCCCAGTGTATAAAGCCTATTTCATGCCACCACCCAATTCTGCATAAGTCCTGCCACACCATTCACTTTGTATCTGCTCCTGGGCTGCGCAAGCTAGGAATCTCCCCTGCGCAGCCCCTACCCGTGTGCACACGCATGTACACAGGTGTATGCATGTAACCAGCCCGGTGCCCCTTACTCCAGCTGCTGCGCAGCGGCCTAGTCAAGCTAGGGGGACACCAGTAAAATCCACACGCAGTCTCTTTCATCATGAGCTCACTGTGGGTGAGTCCCAACTTATGAGGCTCTCCCACAGTAAAAGCTCAACAAATAGGTGCTCAAAAAGCGAAAAATCCGGGCGGCCCAGAGTGTCAGAACCACCTTCTAACAGCAATGTTATGAAGATGCGTTATTAATTTGCGTGAAAATGAGTCAGTAAGCATGTGTTCAAGCGCTGGCAGGGGTTGGGGCTGGAAACATATCATGCATTGCACAGCGTGTGGCCCGTAACTGATAATATAATAGGAGTTCTGAGAAGGTGAAGGGTGTAGTTCTTCCGTTTGTGGAGGTGTGAGAAACTCCTCATCTGCATATAGATCTGCAAACATTGCAATGTTAAGCTTATGTGCCTGTCCGACCGCTCCACTGTTTAAAGGGGGGTGGGGGGAGTGGGATATACATATAGAATGGAGAGTTTAGCCCTTTTACAGAACCCATCCCATCTGAGGGTCTTGATTGAGTTTATCTCCCTCCCAGGGTTGCTGTGAGAGTGATAGTGTGCAGTATGTAAGGGACTGGGGGCGGCTCAGTCACTTCCTACGGCAACTTGAGGTTGGTAGGGGGGCAGGTACAACCAGAATTGTAAAAATTTTGCTTGCGCACAATAACCATAAAGTGACGTCTGGTGCTCCCATGCCACCTTGTTCCAGCAGGGGTGTGAGGAGTTCCCATAGAAACTCTAGGTTGCTTACCCGCCCAAATCAGGGGGACCATGGAAGATTTTAAACGCTTGAAGAATATCGATGTAAGCGATATGGGTAAGTTGCCAAACAGATATAGGAATTTGGGCAAAATTTTTTCGCTATTGCTATCCAACCCGCTAAGGCTAAAGGTAGCTTAGACCAGGTGTGCACCTTCTCCTCCATGTGTTTGTCCGGCCACAGTTTAGATTCCACAGTTCCTGCGTATCCCTGCTAAGCCAAATCCCAAAATATGTAACCGGACCATTGGCCCAGTCTAATTAATAATCCGTTGTGAATGGTCGTGTGTTTTCTGTAAGGGGAAATAATATAGACTTCGTCCAGTTTATATGCACACCAGAAACACCACCAAATCAAATAAGCTTGCGAGTCAAAGGAGCACGTTTTTTCTTTGGATTGCATACATATAATGTGATGTCATCTGCGTGCAGAGAAACTACCAAACCCCTTGTAGTGAAACCAATACTCCTACTGGCATGGTGTTGCCGTAAGCGTGCAGCTAGTGGTTCCGTTGCAATGGCAAGTAGGAGGGGCGACAAAGAGCATCCCTGCCGCATGCCAAGAGTGATAGGAAAGAAGTCCGATAGCAGCTCGTTTAATCGCACTCGAGCGGTGGGATTTGCATACAAAAGGAATATCTGTCATATAAAGGTGGGACTGAGGCCAAGTCGGGCTAATAGTGTAAAAAGGTATAACCACTCCAAAGAATCGGCCACCTTTGTGACGTCTTAGAGAGCGCCCAGTGCGGATACCTGTGGGTCGAGATGATGCATCACAGCAAATAAGGTATGCAGATTGTGGGATGTGGAATGCCCAGGTATGAATCCAGACTGATCAGGTTTAACTATCAAGGGGAGGAGCGGTTTTAGCCTGTTGGCGAGACGTTTAGCATAGATTTTATTGTCCACATTGATTAGTGACAGCAGGCGATACGAGTCACAAAGATTAGCAGTCTTACCTGGTTTTAATAATGTAATAATTACAGCTTCCTGCATTGATGGGGGCAGTGTCCCGCTCTCCAGCGCTTCTTGATGGACAGCCAGAAGACTATGAAAGCATATGTCTTGCAAAAAGAGGGGGTTAACCTGTCTAGCCCCAGAGCTTTTTCTCCCGCAGGCTCTGTATTACCTGTATAATCTCCTTGGTGGTAATTGGTTTGTCAAGATAAGTACGGTGGGGCTGGTCCAGTCACAGCAGCTGGATCATATAACAATATTCCTCCAGTTAACTAGCTGTCAGAGTTGCATCAGAGGAGTACAGTTTGGCATAAAACGCAGTCAGTGTTGACTAGGGCTCTCGGGGATCTAACCAGATTGGAGTCAGCATCTTGCAATTCAGGGACATACGTTGAGGTTTGGGGAGACCACAGCATATCATCAAGGGTTTTACCAGGGCAATCTCCCTCACCGTAACGCTGAGCCAAGGTGTGTTGGCATAGGAAGCGGGTCTCCTGTTCGGCTTCATCATTAAACTCAGATTTTCTCTCTGATATTGGCAAGACGTTGTGGGTTATTTGTGTGAAAGTATTGTGTCTCAATATATTGCAAATGTCCCTCTCCAGGCACTCTAGTGAGTTCCTGATAGCCTTCAGCACTCCTGATTGTTTAGCAATACTATCACCTCTGATAACCATCTTAAAAGCCTCCCACAGCATTGCTGACAATTTCACTGCGTTTTCATTGAATGTGAAGTATTCTATAATCTCTTTACGGATTTCCTCCCTGTATATAGTGTCTAGCCGTGCCTCCGAGGACAAACGTCAGACAAAAGCCCGGGGGATAGACAATGGAATTTGTAACTGGAGTAAGACAGGGGCGTGATCTGACAATGTGCACGGTAGGTGTGCAACTGAGGTGATCCAGGTCATGACGTCTCGAGAGACCAACCAAACGTCAAGTCTGGACCATGCATTGTGTTGTGCAGACACACAAGTGCCCTCCCGGTCATGTGGGTGCATTTGTCTCCAAGCATCAGCTAAGTAATTTTCGTGAGTGAGTACCCTAAATGCTGCCGTTGCCCTAGGATGTAAACTACGGGAGGTGTCCGATTGGTCAAATGTATCAGCCAAGATGGCATTAAAATCCACACCACAAATTATATTAGTGTTCCCAAACTTAGCGATTTTGGCCAGATATCAATAAAGAACTCTGAGTCGTCCTTGTTGGGTCCACAGACTGCCTCAAACGTGACTTCTCTCCCAAGTAGACAGCCCTCCACAATGAAGTATCTACCATCCAGGTCGACCAGGAATTTTGGATGTCACCCACCTGAGGTCTCTGCGTATTAACAAAGCAACCCCCCCCCCTAGCATAGTTGGAGTATGCTGACACGAATGCGTTACCCCTCCAGTGGGCCCGCAAATTTGGTGCCGATGGACTGCAGAGGTGTGTCTCCTGGAGGAAGCAAACAACTACTTTGTGTCTGAGGAGATATGTGTCTAGACAGTTTTCCTGTCGTCACTGAGACCGCGAATATTCCATGTTAAGCATGTGACAAATGCTATTTTAATTGTACAAATAAGAGATCATGGAAGGCTGGGTATTGCAGAGTTCGCTGAACCATACTTTCACCAGTATGTCGCCCATATGACAATCTCACTATGGGGATAGGAAGTAATATCATCATGTGATATAAATGTAAGCGCATCATTCCAAGCATATAAAAAAAAAAAAGACTCCCCAGCAACCGATCCCATCGTCAACTATTTGAACCATTCCAACCCTCCCGCCATCCACACCAACCCACCCTGTAACCAAAACCCCCCAACTAGTAGTCTGGTAATTTAAATGGGAATTATCCCTGAGGGACTAGGAATTGCCGGTGAACTACCCTGCCAGAAACGGCTGGGTGGCAGAGCTTCGTTACACATCAAGAGCAACCCAACAAAATGCAACATCACAGCACACTACAGTATAGAGGAGCATCATGAATGAAGAAACAATAATAAGGCCATCTGTAGCGATTAAATATATTGGCATTCGTCTATATAGGAATCGGCATGCAACAAATGGGGGCACTCCTATTGTGCCCCAACCCAAGAAAGGCCAATTAATCATGGTCACTTAGTCTAGCATCAGCAGATGTATGTGGCGAGGCCGCTGGGGAGCGTCGCAGCCCACCAACATGTTTGGCAAATTTAAGGGCAGATTTGGCATCAGTGAAGTAATGTGATTTCCCTTCATATGAGACACGGAGCTTGGCGGGATACATGAGTGCATACGGCACGCCCTTCTGCTGGAGAACCCGTTTAGCTGGCAAAAAGTCTCGGCAGGCAGTCTGAACCAAAGGAGTAAAGTCAGAGTAAAATGAAATGTTGTTACCTTGAGGTTATATGGTCCCACGCTCCTGCACAAGGCGTAGGATCATGTCACAGGCCAGATAATTCAACAGGCGTGCCACAATAGGTCGTGGAGTACCACCCACCGGCGACCTGGGACCGAGAGAGCGGTGGGCCTGCTCCACTATCAATACAGCAGCTAGGTCTTGGCCAAAGAGCTCACGAAGCAGTGATTCAACAAAATCCTCCATCCTGGATATCGCACTGGTCTCCAGAATGCCAGTTATACGGAGGTTGTTCCTTCTAGAACGGGCCTCCAAGTCTTTGTTTTTAGCCTTGATGACGTTTAAAACTTTCTCCATTTGTAGTGTGTATTCTTTGGATTCCGCTCGATAGTCATTTACATCAGAGACTCTGATTTCAAGCTGATCTACTATGGTTTCATGCGTATCTACCCGCTGTTTAACATGGCCTAGGCGAGATGTTAGAAGGTCAAGTTTGGAGTCTATAGTTTTTAGGCTAGTCTTCACATCAATAAGGATCGCACGGAGGTCTTCATCCTGCAGTGTCGGCTTTTCCCGATTTGTTGCGTCGGATTCAGAGCCCGCTCCGTGATCCAACTGGTGAGTGAGCCTTCTGTTTTCGAAGGAGAGCTTAGATTGTTGGGCGTCGTGTTTTCCCATCTTGGGCCAGTCGGAGCGTCTAAAGTAGGGCAACAGGAGAAAAGAGACTGAGGCTGCAGACCCCCGGCGCAGCACACGGGTTGTACAGCTACCAATGCCAAAGAGGATGAAAGAGCACTTCGATCGGGATATGATGAAGCCCCGCCACTCCCTTCCTTTTCTCTTCCACGGGGGGCACGTGCAGGCTCAGAACCTCACCTGGCGGCCAGCAGGCACAGCAGCCAAATACCAAATATCAGACGCCAAATGAAGCGAAGAACGTTCCACTCAGTTCTGGTATGGCTACTCGAGATATCCACTATGTCCTCCAAGCACAGTGTAGCTGAAAGCGAGGTCGCAGAAGCAGCTGTTCTAGACCTTCGGCCTACTCCTCACTGAGCCTCGCTAAAGAATCCGGGAGCAATTAGACACTTCAGGAATTCACTGTTGATGAAACAGCCAGCGTGCCCAGATTGGATTCACGGAACCTTGCAGTGTCATGCTCAGTATATGCAGAGCCAGTAGCAGCCATCCCCCGGAGCCCCGCGCTCCTTGGTTGTCTCGGCGGCACATGGGAAGCCCGGACCCAGGCACACTCAGTAGGCCCCTGCCTCCACTGCAGACTCCACTCAGGCCACAGCAGCAGCCGGGACCCAGGCTGGTCACCTCCCCGCAGAACGTCACAGAGCGCCTTAGCCAGCGAGCGTGGGACCAACGGGCAGGCAGACACGTGGGGGAAACTCTCACCTCAGCGCCGGGCCTGCTTCCTCCAGCACCGTGGCCCAGCAAAGACGCCTCAGCGTCAGGCCTGAGGCATGCCAGTACAGCCCCGCCGGGACCTCATCCACCGCAGAGCACAACCTCCCCGGGGATCAGCCGTCTCCCAGGCCAGGGCCGCCAGCGACGCAGGCCCCGCTGCCGATCAGGCCCCCAGGCTCGGCACAGCTCGCGCCCGGCTGAGTCTCCACTCTGGGCGACCAGGCCCTCCAGGCTCGCGACCAGGCCCAGCTCTCCTCCGCCTTGCAGTCGGCTCCAGCAGGCGAATCACTCTCAGGCAGGGTCGCGGGGTATTCTAGTGACATGCTGAAATAAGGTTCTCCTGGATTGCTCCAATTTGGGGTGGATAAATGTAGGATTTTATGCTCAGCCTGCAGAATTCTCTCAAAGAGCGGTCATCTTACAGATTGGCAAAGCCACGCCCTGTATCTAATAATAGAGTTAGTGTCCCCAAATAAACAGATTGCTTTTGGTAGTCTAGTAGCAATGTTTTATTTAGCATGTTGTGTGTCCTATAATAAAGGAGGAAGGTATCCAAAGGTGTGGAAGAGCCTTAGGCATCTAACAACGACTCAAGGAGCCTGAAGACCCCATTTACAAATATTCAGCCAAATGCAAGATCCCCTTCCCCAAGGATTGTCCGCCTGTGCTTTTTATGAGGTCTGTGACACCTAGGGACAGTGCTGAATCATGTTAAGAGCGGAGTAGAGAAGTGCCAAACCACGGGGAGTCCTCCAATTCCAGAAAAAACGCTGTGCACATTACTGCATTGAGGCCAATCCTTGGTCTACAAGTTAGAAGGAGCAACTTCGCTGTCAGAGGGAACAGCTGTTTTCCCCACAACTGCAAGATTTTTTGAAGTTGCACAGACCATGGAACCAGAATTATGCAACTGTGTCATGTTTAAATGAATAGTTCCAAGTCAGGTGTCGCAAAATCACTTCTGAGAATTAGGCCTTCGGAGAAGATGATAGAATATTCAAGTGGAAATTAAAGGTTTTAATTAAACATAGCTGCAATGATTTGGTGACTGTATATAGAGATACAATCATGGCAAAAGCACAAGAAATGTTATGAGGCAGCGTTCAACATTTATGTATAGACAACTCAATTTCATGGGTTAATTGCATCACATATAGAGGTGCAATCAGTTCAGAACAGCAAAAGCCATAGCTGGAAAGGGCGGTGCTGTAACAAGTATACTTTTAAGCTGAAGAGCAAATCCATGCATCCACCTTACTTGGGTTTGGCTGTAGTAACACTTCTGTCTGCTTCATGATTTTTTCGGTCCATTGTTTAGTGCACTCTGCCTTGCTCAAAAGATTCTCCAAGTGAGCATCCAATTCAGTCTTCTCAGCCTGCCCAAGCCTTTCCTCTGTGAACTGTCAAATTACAGAAAGCTGTGTGTCAGCATCACAAATTAAGAGCACAGCAAATATATGCATTATAGGGAAATCACGAGCAACGGGTATGAATTTCAAAGGTAGCAAATGTGTGTATGTTTTGTAAACATAATAGGCCACATTTTTATTTAAATCATCTGAATGCTGCCATGAGGTTTATACACTACTACTCAGAAACACACATATATACAGGGTGGAAACGTCGACGTACAACTATCTGATGTCCTGGCTCACTATAGCAATTATTTTATAAAATAGGACTAGCTAAAGTGAAAGACATGAAAAAGACTGAGAATTTATGTTATTGTCTTGTTTATTGTTTGAAGTTGAAAGGTCACCCATTTGCACTATATGTCACCACAGTCACCCATTAAATTGACTGTGTATTTGTTATTGTGTTTTCTTTGTCAGACAGCCCCCATTGGTATTATCTTTTTGTATAAAATGGTTTACACAATTGGCGAGAAAAATAGAGAAACAAAACAAATAATTTAATAAATATATATATTTTTGATAAAAACTTACTGAGGTGTGGTACATTTATAAAAGACTAGTACAAAATCACTATTGATTGTGAAAGAAATAATCAGGTTCTGAACCAGTACCCCGTGGTACTTACCCAACGGAACCACTTGTAGCTTTATAACTATTAACCCAGGTTCCGAGGGATACAGGGTGACCCCATTGATCTTAATGGTACCAATGCTAGAGAGCACCTGAAGACATCTCCCACAAACCGACTACACCGGCCGGGCCTGACCGGACTGCCTCTTCTAGCATCCCCGGTGGCGGGGCCAACTTGCAGTCACTTTTTGCGCCTATTGGTGCTGGATAAAGTTTGCCTGCGGCTCCCCGCATCGCAGGACGCGTGCATGCACAGCCAGGTCAAGGGCAGGCCCGTCTGTGCTCGTCAGTGCCCAGAGGAGGCTGGTCTGGGCCATCCCTCTTTTGCCTAACCCCTAGCTTATGGCACTGTACCCCTCTGCCCGTACCCCTCCGCCGCCTGCTGCCCGTGCGCTGCCTTCTGCCCCTACTCCAGTGCTACCTGCTGTCTCTGCCCCTGCACTGCCTGCTGCCCCAGCGCTGCCTGCTGCCCTGCCTGCTGTCCCAGTGCCGCCTGCTGCCCCAGCACCTCCTGCTGCCCCAGCGCCGCCTGCTGCCCCAGCGCCGCCTGCTGCCCCAGCGCCGCCTGCTGCCCCAGCGCCGCCTGCTGCCCCAGCGCTGCCTGCTGCCCCAGCGCTGCCTGCTGCCCTTGTCCCTGCGCTGCTGGATGTCCCTGCCCCTGCACTGCCTGCTGTCCTCGTCCCTGTGCTCCCTGCTGCCGCTGCCTGCACTAGGACCACTTACCAGGACCACTAATGGAAGCTGCTGCCCGACAAAGCAGCGGATGCGCGCAATGGGCACACCGCCAACGTACTGCCGGTTGGACAATGCCCATCACCAGCACCCCTGTCCCTCCCGCCACCCAATGGTACCCCGCAAAGGAACTCCTAGACCTGGACCCCGGATGCCGAAACAGCTGCGGCGACTCCTCCCAATGACACACCAAAGGACCCTTCACCTGTCAACACTGCCACTTCTCCTGCGACAGAACCTACAGATATCCCGCACCACTCCTGCCCACAAGACCAAGACCACCCCACAACTGCTCCATTGTATCCTGCTCAATGCCCACTCAGCAAACACGCCATGGAAATCTGGGACACCATCACCACCCTCTCCATGGACTTTGCCTTCCTCACTGAAACATGGCTCAACACGTCCGCGAACCCCGATATCCCCACTGTCACTCCCAAAGGCTACAAGGTGATACAGTGTGACTGCCACACATAAAAGGTGGAGGCATCGCCATCATCTTCAAGGGAACCATCAGAAGCACCATCACCAACGACGACCCCACGCCTCTCATGGAACACCAACTTCTTACTACAAACCGACGTGAAGACCGCAAGAAGAGGCACCCTCGCCTACAGACCCCAGGACCCTAAGCAACATTCTACAACGCCATCCCCAACCTAATCGCCCCCTAGTAATCGACTCTCACCACTACATCCTACTCGGCGACCCAAACTTCCACATCGGTCGACCCCAACAACACCAACTCCGTCACCCTCCTGGATAACCTCAACATCGGCCTCACCCAACTGGTCAAAGAACCCACGCACAAAGCCAGACACACACTCAACTCCATTTTCACCTCCAGTGACAGAATCAAACTCAGCCATAACACAGAACTCACCTGGAATAACCACACCATCATACACTTCACCATACCAGACGCCTAGCACACCATCACACAGTGTGAGATCTCCTCCCACCGCAGCTGGAGCCAGGCCATCGAAACTCAGTGGTCACAGACCCTCACCAGTTTCCACCCCAAGGCCTCAACAGACCTCAACCAGGCCGTCCAGAACTTTGCTTCCTGGATCACAGACAGCACTGACAGTCGGCCCACTGAAACCTACAAAATCCAAAACGATCCACAAACTACCAGCTGGTACACCCCAGAGCTCAGGACAACCAAGCGCAACTGCCAGCATTCGGAGAAACGATGGAGCACAACCAAGAACCCCGCCAACAGAGCAGCTCACAAAACAGCCCTCAGAGATTATCACCGGCACATCAAAGAAGCGAAGAAAGCAGCCATCACCACCCGCATCGACTCCGCAGCCAACCGCACATAGGAACTCTTCAAAATAGTCAAAGAATTCTCCAACAAGACGCTGCCCAAGAACTCTGCGACACCCTCTCAGACTACTTCCACAGCAAGATTAGAGCATCTACAACAATTTCAACATCCAACCCGCCACCCTCAACCCCGACGACCTCAACCAACCAACAAACACCAGCCAAACCATCACCACCTGGTCACCGCATGACCAACTCAGCCATCATGTCTTCTATCCACTCCGGGGAGCCCACTGACCACTGCCCCCACCACCTCTACAACCTCGCAAAAACCCCAATCAGCATGCAACTGACCAGCATCCTCAACACCTCCATCTCCACAGCAACTTTTCACGACAGTTGGAAAAACGCAGACGTCAGACACCTCCTAAAGAAAAAGATTCCTGGAACAAAACCACCTACTGGATGCCATTCAATCAATATTCCGTGCCAGCCACAGCACTGAGACCGCACTGATTGCTGCCACAGACAGCATGAGGGCACGCCTCGACTGTGGAGAAACCGTGGCTGTGATCCTCCTTAACCTGTCCGCGGCGTTTGACACCGTCTCCCACAACACCCTCATCAACAGACTCCACAACATAGACATACAGCAAGACACCCTCAAGTAGATTGCCTCCTTCCTTACAGGATGCACACAGAGCATCCGACTGCCTCCCTTCACCTGCGCACCCAAAGACGACATATGCAGCGTACCACAAGGATCATCCATCAGCCCTACCTTGTTCAACATCTACATGATCCCCTCGCAGACATTGTCAGATCCCACGGACTCAACATAATCTCCTACACAGATGACGCTCACCGAGGACCCCTCCCCAATCGCCAAAAACAACTTCTGTAGCGCCATGACCAATGTAGCCAAATGGATGAGAGACAACTGCCTCCAACTCAACTCCAACAAAACTGAAGTACTGATCTTCGGAAAGAACACCTCTGCATGGGACCACAGATGCTGGCCTACAGAACTCAGACCCACACCCATACCGACCGACCACGCATGAGACCTCTGCATCATCCTCAACAGCCAACTGACCATGAAACGACAAGTTAGCGCAGTCACCTCCTCCTGTTCCCACACACTTTGCTTACGCCACAGAATCTTCAGATGTTTCCCAACCAACACCAGAACACTCAGGCCCTCATCAACAGCCGCCTCAACTACAGCAACGTCGTCTACACCGGCATCTCCACCCAGCTCCTCAGAAGACTCCAGACCATACAGAACGCTGCAGCCAGACTCATCCGGGCCCTCCCCAAACGAACCCACATCACCCCCACCTGAGAGACCTTCACTGGCTCCCCATCCAGAAAAGATGCCAGTTCAAGTTCCTCATGTACGCCTACAAAGTTCTACATGACCTAGGACCTGCTTACCTCAACCACTGACTGAACTTCCCCCAACCCGCTAGACACCTGCACTCCTCTTCACTCACCCTCGCACACACCCCCCGCAACAGTTGCAACCTCAGCGGTGGCCGCTCTCTCCTACATCGCTGCCAAGACCTGAACAACCTTCCCCTCCAGCTCCGTACAGCCCCCTCGCTGGAAGACTTCAGAAAGTGACTCGAGACCTGACTCTTCAACTGAGACACAGTGCCCAGATACCCCTAAGGGTGACAGTGCTGTGCTTTACAAATGCTGTTTGATTTTAAGGAAAACTACTGAACCATAATTATTTTCAATTAATAAATTATTCTGTTTAAAGAATGTATTTGGAAATTATTAGATTTTACCAATTGTTATTCCCGCTGTGTGGCTGATGCTAGATTTTTAAAGTATACTTTTGGTGCAACACTATATTATTTTAAATTTTAGTAGTTTCATAGACCTGGACAATTTTAAAGAAGGCCTCAACATGCAAAAGGGAAAATGTATCAATTTAAGCTACAAACATCTCGTGCTCAGGAGCGTGCCAGGCGATCACATGCTACTGTGATTGCCTGGTACTTTGAAGTAAATGGGAGGTGTTATCTGAAAGCTGAGCTTCTCAGCTTTCACGTGACCTCTACCTTTTGTAACAATTCCTTGGGAGCATGGAGAATAGGGGTGCTTTCTGCCCCTTCTGCGCTCCTAGGGACACCAGGAAGTGTTTTCCTGGGGCCAGCTTGCCAATGATGTGATTGCATCACTGACGCGATTATGTCAATGACAGGAGAGTCCCATCCATCCTAAACCGGAGTGTGAAGGTCTCCCGCTCCAGCGCTGGGGGGTCTGGGACAAGGAGGGGGCACCAGAGCAGCACACAGCAGGTGCTGAACCAGTGTTGGCCTATGGACGTGACCTCCACGTCCACAGAACCTGACCATGAGCGCTATGAACATGGAGGTCATGTCCATAGTGTCCAACAAATTAAATGTTTATATTTTACTCCTTGAACTCTATGCATGTATTCCAGGAGTACGCTTAAAATGGAAGCACAAAACAATAAGCAGAGGTATATCTTAGTGTCAAAAACTGGGTCAATTATTTGGGGTAGGGTAACCCCTACCAACTCAAAAAACCCACTACAGCCAGGCTAAAACACATTTTTAGAGAATGTCAGCTCAGTCACTAGTAGCTTCGGCAGAAGCAACAGACGATTTCCAAAGAACTGCATGCTAAGTTTAAGCAGTACCAATAAGTTTAAACTAAAAACAACAACACAATTTAGAAAAATAGAGAACAATCTAATTAGCAAAAAGATACCAAAATCATTAAAACTGGATAAGGGAAACCACAGATGTGACTTTTATTATTTTCAAAGCACAAAGTGGCTAGAAAAAGTAAAGGACAATCAAAACAACAGCAGGTCACTGTCAACTGGGATCTACTTGAGATATCAGGCAGACCATAAACAAGGCCTGGAGAACTCTACTCGCACTCTCGCTATGGCGAGTGAGATTTTATCAGGGCAAGCAATTTTTAGGGCCTACTGGCCCAGTCTGGTGAGAGACCCTCAGCTGGGAAAGAACAGCTGTTTTGTTCATCAAGAAAGTGAATGAGCAATAGACGCCTTTAAATCTTGCTTATCTTGTCACATTAGCTGTTCATTCAAAGACAGAAGTCAAATGTCGGCTTATGGTTTCTTATAAATTGCTGCATACTTTATCGGGGAGATTGGTGTTTACTTTTCTTTCTTGGACAGCAAAGTTAGTTTTGTATAGTGTAAACTGTTTGACAACCGGGCAGGCATGCAACATTTAAAAAGCTTACAAATGATACGTACAAATACTTCAAAATATATTTCAGTAATTAGTTAAGTACTTTTTTTCTGAGTCTGAAGTGAGAAGGAAACAAAGATTTTAATAGGATCAAACCAAATTGGAATACTTTACTTGATGTCCAATTATTAAATATTTGCTGAAACCGGATGTCCACACATTATCGTTTGTACGCTATGCAGTTTAATCAGTAAAACTGTAGGTCAGTGGGAACGTTTGTGGCAGACATGCTGAACTCACATATTTTAAGGTGCTCTTGTATGTAATAATGAAGAAACAGGCGACTTGGTGAAATAAAATATTTGCCTAGGATCACACATTGAGACAGGTTAATGGGTCAAGCTCATAACAGGTAGGTTGTGTAGATTATTCAAGTCTCTAGACTTGCAGGTCTGGTAACATTTTTCTGATTGCTCGAGGCCTGATGGGCATTGGAGATCAGATACATCAAGCAAGTAATCCTGGTCAAGGATTTTGCATTCAGACTTGTCTCTGAAATATCAGGCAAAATCCTTCAGATGCTCATGGGCCATGGCTGAGGCAGGTGAGGGGCTATGATGTCTGATAAGTCATCGCTGTGCACCCGCTCAAGCCTTTGGTTTTGGTGCCAAAAGCTCAGAGTGGGACAAAGCTGGATTTCACGGCTGCCAAGGTCGCTTGGATTGATTTGCTTCCTCACCCCATCCAGGGTTTTGCCTTCAGACAGTCACTTTTTTGGTTCTCAAAATCCTTCAGCAAGGCAAGCGTGGAAGCAGCAGCTGGGTAGGGCTACTTAAGACCAGAGAGGTACCTCTTTACAAGTTTTCAGCATGGCAAAAAGCTGCAAGTGGAACTATCCTCGTTTTCTTGTCTTCTTTGGATGAGACCTCGCAGGTACATCCTCAGTACCCTGTCCCTTTGTCTCTAGAGGTGGAACAAAATGACAAAGTCCTACTTTTCTCCAACTCTTGGGAAGGTGATTTCTAATCAGTGCATCAGCCCCCAGGTCTTCCAGGCAGGCTTCTAGGTACTAGATATATTTTCACACAGGGCTACTGTAGTGTCGACCCCTCTGTTGTCAGCTAGTCCCTCTAGGTATGCAGACAGGAGGCCAGCCACTTGAACTTTCGAGGAGGTACAATTCCTGGGAGCCAGCAGGAGTCAGGACGTTTTTTTTCCAGGACAGACCTTCTCAGGTTGAGTCTTACCAGACCCAGGAATGTTGTGAAGCGGTGGTGGTAAAGTGCCAGTCTTAAGCGCACAAGCTAGTGACTGGTGAATTTTCCATACCAATCTGGGCTGTTTCTCGCCCTATTCCCAGCTCCTTTTGCAGCCCTTCCTCTTTGTATTTCTGTAAAAATTCAGAGAAGCCCTAAATCCAAGATGGCTGAACCCTTCTTCTCTCTGGTGAGCTCCAAGCAGACCCTTAGCCAAAAGGGCTCGGTGAATAAATGGGAGAATATTCCGTCAGACTCATTTTGGAGCAGCAAGTTAACAGAAGACGTGTTAAGGCGGTCCTTTGTTCTGTCAGCTGTCCTGCACCCCTCCTAAATGGGTAATACCAGCTACCTGGCTATTTCTACTTTCTGGGATCCAAAGGCCAGGGTACTGTCATCTACCAGGAAGGCAGAGTAATCAACTGTAGCCAGGCCTCTTGAGGTGCGATTACTGGCAGAACTGGTTTTAGGCCATAGTATATTCTTAAAGAGTTATATTGTGTTACCAAAGTTATTTTTAAAAAGGAAAAAAAAATCCGCTTTCACTATTAAATCAGATTTTTAAAACCAGGGAAAAAGAACTTTGCTTGGGGAAGGGATAGAAAGCAATTCAAAGATGCAAAATAAATATTCCAATAACACCCATCCTTGTGTTATGAAAATTGCATCTTAACCTACACAGGGGAAACAGCTTTTAAGTCCTAGTCATTCTGTAGGCGCACTTTTTTCAAATCTATACTGTGGCACTCTTTTTTTTTATATATATATCAGGAGCCCTCCCCTGTGGCTTAAAAAAAAAAGGCACACTGTCTGGGTGACTTAATATATATATAAATATGAGTGTTCTTAGATGCCAAGGCACTTGCGTTTAAACATCAGCTCAGCAAGGCACAGTGGTGCTCCGGGCAGCCATATATTTTTGTCATACATGTGAGTGGTGTAAGTATACACTGCTACCCACATCGAACATTCAACTTCCATACCATGGGTGCATTTCCTGTGCCATTTACTATGGTCTTATAGGAAAGTTAACTACACAAGCTTTGCCTTACGCAGACAGGGGGTAAACCTAGGCACAACACTCAAGCAATGTTTCCATAAGTTGATTGGACCTAGTATGCCAGATGACCTCCGCTTGCTGTGCTGGTGTTCAACACACCCAAAAAAGGGCACAAACATCTACCAAGGACAGAAAGAGGAGACTGCTCCATGAGCTGACTGGCTTTCTCACCCAGACCTAGGAGTAGCAGTACCCTGTGTATCACTGCCCTGAGTGAAGGTAGAAGCTGCATTTTACAATCATCAAATATTTTGATGAGGTTAATCAGTGTGCCAAGTCATGACATGCTATATGTACGCAGAGAGCCAGTAAGTAGTTTCCCCACTGGAGTGCAGGTAAAACGGCCTATACCCTACTGCTTTATTCTGCTTCCACTAACTTTTAGTAATGTTGCAACTGGGTCATGGGGGCAGTAGTCACATATTTTAAATGAAGTGCCACTTTGGGTGAGCCCCCATCAACCGAGAGAGCCTAACACTGTTTGTAACCACCACCATCAGAATCATTGTAGCACGCTTTTTAGGAGAGTTGCGACATGAGTCTCCTGACCAAGGAAGTGTACTGCATAAACCATAATGATAACATGACAAGCAGGTTGTTAATGGAAACCGCACCAGGGACTACACTGATCTCTTAGGCCCCTTGCAAAGTAGGGCTGTAAGAGGTACCTCCGTTTACTCTGCTGCACTACTGGGTTTAGATGGGAGTATCTGTGTGTCCAGCTGTATTCCCTTTGACTAACGAGTTTTTCTGCCAGCCACGACAAACCCATGACAATAGAACGTCTTGTTTTCATTCAAGTCCCATAGTGTTAGAGAGTACCAAGGCCCTGTACAACCACTTCTGATTACTGGAGAAAGCAGTTGCACCCAAAACACTTGTAGATCATTCTAAAAGGTCGGGTACCTATTTTATGCTTTCACTTCAACATAACCTACTTATTAGAGGGTCACTGGTGTCTGTGCAGTGACTCGAGAGGAAGTTAATTTATATCTAAAACTAAAACGCTTATGAAATTTAAATCAGAAAAATGCTGGGAAATATAGGGATTTATATAAATTATACCAAAGAAATATAGTAGCTGTATTAGATACTTACACATTAGAATTTAATTAAAAAAATGCCATTTTATACATATGTGTCAGGCAAACCTTTAAGTGGGATGAAAACAGTTGGGAGGCGGGGTGGGTCTCTAAAAGGGGTGGGGCCTATGCCATTAAGGATGTGGCTTATACATGTAAACTAAATTTATGTGATTCCCATATTTTAGTGCCTCTCTGGGCATTCTGTTATTGCATCCAGATATACAACATAACTGACATACACCTAAAACAGCTAGGATGTTAGCTGTTTAAGATAAACGAGTAACAATGATTGTTGTAAATAATTAATATATAAATGTTTTAATTCTGAAAATGCAAGACTGTAAATTATACATTACTGAGGCCTGTGGAAGGGGTAGGGATCTTCAGAGTGTCTCACTCCCGCAATCCTGTTATTCTCACTTTGGTAGACACGTACTCACATTTCCTCCATCTGCATATCTTGCGCCTAATTTTTCTTCTTCAAAAACAAGATGATGGATGGAATGCTTGAACTAATCTCAGCCACTGTCAATCGCGCGGGGCGCATCCCAATCCATCATTTTTCGCCCCCATGCCACCTCAGTTTGGACCCAGCCATATGCAAATCAGCCTTGACCCTGTTCCTCATGGGAACAGTCCAGCCCGAACTGCCAGGCCAGGTTTTCCCTCAACTGGAACACAAGCAACACAGGACCGGTTTCGCCCTTGATGTCTGTGTGCGTCATTGTTCCTCTTCAGCACACTTTTTTCACTCTCTCCTGAATGCTCTTCCTTGCATCTCCTTGACTTCACCTCCTCCCAAACACACAACACACACCCTCACGTGTAAGCAATATATTTTCTTTTACTTTCATCCCAGTCAATATTATAAAAACTGTGTACCACCTTCACACACAATTATACAAAATCACAGTTGCAACTGGAATACGTGACCATTATTCTGAGTGCTCTGCAGAGAGGCCAACGATTGAAGGACCATGTATTCTGAACACATTTGTGACCTACTGACTGCATGAGAAATTTGCACTGCTTTTAGTTTCAACTCCAGAACTCTCAATCGTCGCTCGTTATAAACACCTGGAGCAACTCAGCTCAAAGTATGCACTATGCTCCACAAACATATACAGAAACACATCCTTGAAAAAGCTAATCTTTGGGAATGCATGATTAATAAACATGAAAAAAAACAGAAACTAAATCAGTGACATGGATTATCTTAATGTTTAACATTCTTTGTTCAGAAATTGATCAGTGTTTTTGCCAGTTAAGTTAAGGACATGAAGACAGGAACCCACTTAAATGTCTGTTTTAATTACTACCGGGTCTGTGACCCAAGGAGACCTGGCCCACTTAAATCCCTCACACTTGGCAAAGAGTGTGCAAGATAACCAAATCTAGCCAGTGATTCAGTTCACCTTCCTACCGAAAACGGCAAGAAAAACGGCTGAATGACTCCTGGACTAGTTCTACCCAAATCCATAAACATTAGATGTGATAGCACCTAAGCACAAGAATACAAGCAAATTAAAATGTCTCAGCAAACATTTAACCTAGTGCTTCCCTTCCAAATCTTGTTAGCCCGTGGAACAGGTCCTTCTATGAGGTAGTCAAATGATTCCTCTGAGTTTATCAATAGTTAATAAACCAGCGAGAAATGTGAATAATCTGTCTCCTGGATCAACATGCCCACACACACACAGCCATCCAAGATTTACAACTAAATAAGATCTGTCATTTCTTGGGAAAAGATACCTACTCAAATTCAGTAAAGATCATTACACAAAAAACATCATCTTCTGTCAATGGCTCCCAGTTGAACTGTTTTGCAAAGTAACTCATCCCCAACAGGGCCATCCAAATCACCCGAGTTGACAAACCTAATCACTTCTATTTGAGAGTTGGTATACTGACCGGAGAGGCATCGAAGTTTATTACATTTCACTGGGAACTCAGAAGCTAATATACAGGTCAGTGAGAATAATCAATTCTTTCACCAGGAGTAACAACGGACACGTTAAATTTCTTAAGAATATAACTATAATCCCTCCTATCGAATGGTAAACGCATGAGAGGGAGACGTGGGAGGAAATGGAAGTATAAGGCAGAAGGGGGAAGAAAAAACAAAACTCCCAATTAATACTTTTTCTTCCATATATAGGGCCCATGTCTTAACTGATCTTTTAAGGACCTGGGCCCTGCTAATTATGGAGTTGAAACATAATGCCTGATATGAACAGATCCATACAAATGCAACACAACTCCATTTTCATCTCTAGAGAATAGTGGCAGACTCTGTCTGCACCATGTTCAAAAACAGAGTTAGAAATAGTGATTAATATAGATGGGAAGTGCATAAGAGAATGTAAGGGATTAGTGACTCATCCACCAACCATCTCATGAAGACCTCTCCAACTGGACTCTGGAAATAGAAATGTAAAACCAACAAGCTAGAACTTTAGGAAGAAAACAGCATAAGAATCTATAATTAAAACAAAGAACAACTTCCCCATGACCATCCAAAAAAGAAGAAAAGGGAATAGTGTGGCATAGTTAGCAATACCAAATAAGGTAGCAATATTATAACCTGTACCCAACTTGCGATATTCATTCATAAATTAGTTTATTAGACCATAACACTCATTACATATTAAAAACCACTGAACAGAACTAATAATTTAATTAAACTATTTCAAGGAAAATTAGAAAGAAAAACTACAAGTTATCTTTCTTCATACATCAGTACGTCCTCCAAACATGTACCCAATGCCATGGCCTCCGAGGGTGCGTCTATACAGAATAAAAAGATTAGAGCACTAGATGTTTATTGGTTAACCCATCTTTATGAAAAGAGATCACCTTGTTTGCAACAACAAAAGACATGTTTGCCAAGACTAAATGGAACAGATTATCAGTTATCCCCATACCACAGGTGTAGGAGCTAGCACAATCGCAAACGGTTCCATGTCGATTCTGCCTATTCTCATCTTCAAAAGCAGTCAACGTATTAAAGGAGAAGACATAAACAGGAGATAATCAAACTTGCCAAAAGGTAGTTCGACGTGAAATCAGTGATTTAACATTCATCGAGATTTATCAACTAACCACAGTTAAACAATTGTTGCCTGTGCATAACTTGATATGTAGAACAATAAGATTGTAACGTTTAACCTTTGATTTTCTTCCAGTCGATTTTCAAGCTGCTAATGCTCAGACTTATTTAATCTGAACACATAGCTCGCCTGGAAATGTATTTTAACACCTAAAACTTCAGTGACAATACCAGCTAATAGTAACAATGCTGTGAGTGTATGCACAACTTAAGAACTTGAGGTGGACATCTGTTGTCTAAGAAGGACCTCCTTGTGGACATTGGGGGTTGTAGAGCTCTCTCAGAGCTCTAGCTCCACTAGGGCCGCTTTTCAAAACTGAATGTGGAAAAAGTGTCAATGATGATTGAGCTGATCTTGCTGGTTGTCCAACAAAGCAGATGAATAATGTGGTACAATGCAACAGTTTTTAAATGACCCATCCTTGAGTTTTGCTCCTCTTGAGTTGTGTCTCCCAAATTGTCAAGTAGATGTGTCACGGCAGTATTGTTCTACAAAACTCCAATGTGTACAAGAATGAAATTATGAGACAACTATCTAACCAGGAACATTACACCAGACTGGCAAGGGACCCCACAGAGTAATTACAGACTGATTTTATCCATTTCTAAGAAAGGTGTGGAAGCAGGATACATTCCCAAGAATGAAGAACTCTTCCTGAACACCAAGACATGGTAATATACACCTTACCAAAGATACACAAAGATCAGCATTCAACCCCAGGGAGGCCCATTGTATCCGGTTGTGGGTTAATATTTAATCCATTGGCCGATATGTCGACTTTTTTATTAAAGATTTTGTACACAACAGCAGATGCTATGTCAAGGACAGCATAGACACGATTAATCAAATCGAACAGATGCAGTTTCATTATGCTTGTTGCCTCCTGTGTACTTTGGATATTGACTCCTTATACACGAACATCGCCTAAAGTGAGGGGATTGAGGTCATCAAACAAACGCTTGAACGAGAGAACGTCTCCACCCTGTACTCACTGACTTTATTCTTGAATTATTACAGCTGACATTAAAAAAGTTTTTTTTCAATTTGATGGACAGTATTATCAGCAAATAAAGGGTACTTCCATGGAGGCCGTTTATGCACCCAACTTTGCCATTCTCTTTATGGATAGTATCGAAAACACCATCATACTTTCAGATATCCATCCCTTTCATGAGAAAATAAAAATATGGAAGAGATACATCGACAATATTTTCTTAAAACTGACTGGACTATATTTGTAACATGGCTTAATAACAACTGTAAAGGACTCAAATTCACCTTTCAATTTAGTATAGAGGAAGTTTCCTTTTTGGACCTAATGATTAGAAATGTTGAGGGTAAACTATACATGACGGGGGGCGTGGCTTGACTAGCCATCATGGCGGACGCAGCTTAGCTGAGCTCCGTCTACCCACGCCATAATCCGCTAATTATCCTGCCTAATCCTGCCCGGAGAAGACTCAATAAGCTTCGTCGTACACCTTACTTGCTCTGGAGTGTGGCGATCACCTTGATTTGCAGATCGGCGGAGTGGAGGCTGGGGATGCCACGGATCCGCGGGCCGGACCGCCGAGTGCCATTCCCGCTGCGGTAGTCGACTTGGGACTACTGGATAGAGCTGCGATACACGCACTGGACGGGGCGTGGGAATCGGGCCTCGGAGGAAGGGGGCCCGTGCCTCCGGCTAGCAGCTGTGGTGTGGATCGCAGCGTCGGTGCGCAGGACTCGCTGTTGGCCCTTCCCCCTTGGCCTCCCGACCGCCGTGGAGTGGCGCGGTGCGGGGAGTGGGACGCCGTCAGCGCCTGGCCACCACCTTAGCCCCACTGACTCGGTGCCTGAGACACACGCTGTGCCCCGGGGCGATACGCAGCAGCAGAGCGCAGTGCCACTGTGCGAGGTTTGCCACCGGCCCCTCCCCCCACTGCTCGGCGGACGCCATTTCTCAGAGGCCGCGCTGGTGTGCGACGGCTCGGTGGTGTGGGAGACCCGAGGACCTTGCTGCCCGCGGCGCCGATGGGTTTTTGACAGCCGCTGATGAATGCGGGCCCGGTAACGCGAACTGAGTGCGACGCCAGCTGGGCACAGGGGTCGGGGCTCGACCCAGACGGTGAGTGACCCCGTCAATACTCTTCTTCCCCCCCCCCCGTTCCGGGACTGGCGGGTGGTACCACTGACGCCCTGGAGGCAGCCTTCCACCACCCGTGAATATACCGCAGCGACAGCCCTGGATTGGTGCACGGGTGGCCCTGAGGCGGCTCTAATTGTGATACCGGGCTAATCCTCATTGGGCCCCACAGCCAGGCCTGTATTGCAGATGGTTACTGGCGCACTGCCCTGAGGTGTGGAGACGGGCCACTATCACAGTAGAGGCTCCCAGAACTGTTGTGGCCCACGGTCTCTTCTGGCGCCCTTCCCTGGCGGGCTCCCCCTGGGCCTGGCGTGCTGGCCTTAGCGCATTGGACGGCGCGGCCGCTCTCCCGTCGACAGACGCTGTTCCCGGCCTGACCCTCGGCGTAGGCCGGCTGCTTGCTCCAGGACTGCGCCCCCCTGGCCTAAGCCATCCCGGTTCCACCCGGGGGGGTGCCGTCGGTCCCACGGGGGCAGGCTCGTCGCCCCTTCTGTACAACTCATCCATATGGGCAAAGGCGGGCCGAGTGGGGCTGGCCCCAAACAGGGCACTATGGACCAATATACCACCGCGGCCGGGGTGCCGCCGGCGGAGATGGGGGAGGCTCGGCCCCAGACAACGCGGCCCTCCTGGCGGCAATCAACAGTGCTCGAGATATGCTGGACGCCAAGATCGGCGCGGTGGGTTCCGAAGTCTCATTCCTCCGCCAGGATCTTCGTAAGGCAGTGGACCGGATCACTGAGGCCGAAACTAGAGTCTCAACGGTGGAAGACTCTGTGACCTCCCTTCAAAAGAAAGTCAACAAACTGTCGTCACGCAGGAACTTGCCTCCAGGGTGGAGGATGCGGAGGGCCGCGCTCGGAGGAACAACCTGCGCTTTGTAGGTCTGGCTGAAGGATGTGAAGGGGCATCCATGACAAACTTTATCACAAAATGGCTCACAGACATCCTGCCTAACGACCTCCTGTCCTCTGCTTTCGTTGTTGAGAGGGCGCACAGGGCCCTGACGCAGCGGCCCCCCCCGGGCGCGGCCCCAAGGCCGGTCATTGCAAAAATCATGAACTTCGCTGACCGGGACGCCATTCTGCGATTCGCCAGATCACACAAAGATAGCTTTATGCATGACTCGCGTTCGATCTTGATATTCCCGGACTACACACGCCTGGTCCAACAACAACGTCAATCCTTCATGGCCGCGAAGCGCAGACTGAGAGAGTTGAATGTTCAATACATGCTGCTCTATCCGGCTCGGATGCGAGTAATATACAACTCCAAGTCCTACTTTTTTGATACTCCTGAGGCGGTCTTCGCGTGGTCGGATGAGCGTCCACAGTTCCGAGCGGGCTCTCCATCTGCCGTGGACTCGGACTCCTCTCGCAACTCTCGCTCTCAGCGGCCGCGCCAAGTCCCAGAAGCGGCGGGTGGCCGGGCGGAGCGTCACCGAGCCCTGAGCGACCGCCTTGAATGATCCGGACTGCCCCACACTCCAAATGGTGAACTGTAAGACACTGCATCTGTGTTACTGAATATTAGTTCTGTTGATCTCCGGGTGGGCGTGGGCATTAGACCACGAGCTGCGTGGCCACGGGCTTCTTGCACTCCCGGTGTTCCTGGGGTTGTAGGGTGGGGAGGGATCCCTTGGTGTGATTTCTGGGGGCCCCCCGTTGGGGGTCCGCTGCCCATTACACCGCAACAGATGCTCCTTGTTTTTGGTAGTGTCGGTGGGGGTGGGGGGAATATCCCTTTGGATATGTTGTGTTACAATGTTTATATGTTTTTGTATTTGCAGGCGGTGGGATGTTTTTCATCTTGTTTTTCAAGCAGGTCTACTAGCTCTACTCAGCTCTTACTCTGACCCTCATGATGCCAGGTGACGAAAACCCCCTAGGGGACATAACAATGGTATCTTGGAATGTCCGTGGGCTACTGAATAAGGTAAAACGTGGGGCCGTTCTGCGACAGGCAAAGCGGTATGGGGCGGATATCCTCCTTTTACAGGAAACCCATTTACTAGGGACAAAAGCCCCGTGCCTTGCCCGCTTCGGTTTCTGTCACATCTATCACGCAGGGTTCACGAGGGGCTCTAGAGGAGTGGCGGTCCTTATACATCGCAGGGCTCAGTTTAAATATATCGCTCATAGGGCGGATCCTGGGGGCCGATTCCTGTTCGTCACGGGTGAGATTTGTGGCGAACAGATCACTTTTGGTAGCATTTATGCCCCCCCACCATTAGGCACCACCTTTATTGAACACCTGTTGGGGGCGTGGGGCTCCCTTCCAGCTGGACTAACCCTGATGGGGGGCGATTGGAATGATACCATGGGCCCCTTAGACCGTCAGCGCATTCTTGACTCCCCGCAACCACTGGGTCCTACCAAATTATTAACCTTGACATCGACAATGGACTGGGCTGACATATGGCGGGAATTTCACCCCACTGAACGTGAATATACATACCTATCGACGGTCCATGGGTCACAGTCCCGACTAGACTATTTCCTTGTCCCCCGGGTTTTTCTTCACCGATTCTCGAAAATACAACATCGGCCCCGCGGCCTATCTGACCATTCCCCGGTTACAATGCAATTTCACACGTGCTCCCGCAGGCCCCCATTCCGCTGGAGAATGTCCCCTTGGCATCTCCGCAGTCTGGCCTATCGCGATATGCTCAATACAGCGATCACCAACTATTTAGCCGATAACGGTCCCTCTGCCCCTTCAAACGCAGATCTGTGGGAAGCCCTCAAGCAGACTGTCCGGGGCTCCGAAATTAGCTACCGTACACAAGAGAAACGCAAGCGCCATGAACAGCTCGATGCCCTAGAAACGCGCCAGATGTCCTTATCTTCCCAACTAAGCGCCAACCCCTGCCCCACCCTCCGCCGCCAATTAGTCCTCGCTCAGCAAGAATTACGTCAATATCTGTTGGGCGAAGCCAAAGAGATCTGGGCGGCATCGCAACACCGGATATATCAGTGGGGGATAAATCCAGCAAAATGCTCCACAGATTGTGCCAAGCGGACGGAGCCCCGGCCGTCACACCCACTATTCGTGGCTCTGACGGGTCCTTGCACGCGTCGCCAGTGGGGGTCGCGGAAGAATTCGCAAAACACTTTACGTCCCTATACGCCCAGCAGGAACAGATCTCGGCCACTCTTATAGCAGAGTTCCTTGTCTACACCCCACCCCGCAGACTCTCTGACTCCGTTCGTGAGCGCCTGGAGACTCCAATAACCCTGGAAGAACTGCTGGCGCCCTCAATGCGATCCGGCCAGGTCGCGCCCCGGGCCCCAATGGGTTCCCCATGGAATTTCTCCGCTCCTACATGCCTCTCCTGGGGCCTCATCTACTGGCAACCATTGTCGATGCTGCTGACCAGGCACGGCTGCCCAGTGACTGGCGTCACGCGGAGATAGTGCTCTTTCTCAAACCTGGCCGACCCCTGAAGACCCATCCTCCTATCGCCCCATTTCTCTCATAAATTTCGAACCCAAATTATTAGGGAAAGTCTTGGCCGACCGCCTTAGAGGGTGCATTACTGATCTGATCCATCCTGATCAGTCGGGCTTTATGCCACAGAGGGCCACTAGGCATAACATCAGGAGAGTCCATAATGCCATTGCCGCGGCCCCCGCTTTAGGCCGTCCAGCTGCCCTTTTGTTAGCAGACATTGACAAAGCGTTCGACTCCCTAAGCTGGGTCTACCTTTTCCAATTGCTCGAGGCCATCAACTTCGGTCCACGTTTCTTGGCGTATATACGCCTGCTATACACAGAGCTGTCGGCATCCGTCCGAATTGCGGGACACCGCTCACGCCCCTTCCCGATTCAGAGGGGCACCCGCCAGGGTTGCCCACTATCTCCATTGTTGTTTGCCCTGGCGATTGAGCCTCTGGCGGCCTGGGTCAGAAGTGACCCGGTGCTCCGGGGGTTCGACTGGACCCGCTCGAGATCGGACCGCATAGCACTGTATGCGGATGATGTCCTGTTTTTTATGACAGACCCGTGGTATTCAGGACCGCGTATATTACAAATCCTTAGGGTATTCGGGGATACCTCTGGCCTTCACGCAAACCCTGCTAAATCCATCCTTTTCCCTGTATGTGGGCATCAAGGCCGTGAGTCCTGGGCCGCGCAGCTGTCCCGGGCCACAGACGGTTTCATATACCTGGGGATCTTCATTTCCCCGTGCCCTAAGATATCATGGGCACACAATATCGCCCCATTGATGACTCGCCTCAAAAACGAAACAACAATATGGTCCGCTCTCCCTCTCTCCCTCTATGGGCGCTCGGCCATCTTTAAGATGGTTTCCTTGCCCCGTGTCATATATCGCCTCCAAAATGTCCCTTATCCAGTCCCTCGCACATGGTTTGCTCAGGTAAACGCAATACAAAATAAGTTCCTCTGGGGTGGCGGAGCTGTTCGTGTGGCGCTCCGCACCTGCACACAATCCACGTATTGTGGGGGGATCGCGGCTGCTGACATTTACTCATATTACGTGGCATCCCACATCCTGGTAATTAACGAATTATGGTACAACTCTCCCACTGATCCGGCATACGCTATCGAACATGCCGCAATGGAACAAGTCCCCCTACTACATCTACTATATAGCAATACAAGGCTAGACCATATACCACCAGCCGGCAGGCAAGTCATACAGTTATGGAGGGCAACGACCAGACAAATGGGATGGAAGGGGCGGCTCACTCAGCAGACCCCCTTGTGGCATGGCACATACCTTGGATCGGTAAACACTCTGAGCGGGTTCCGGGGATGGGACTTGGTGGGGATTTCGACTCTCGGGGATGTGATGAGGGGCGATACCCTAAAATCATTCCAGCAACTACAGACTGACTTTGACCTCCATAAATCTCAATTTTATAAATTTTTACAGCTCCGACATGCACTGTCACCTCAGATCCGACATACGGAGACTCTCCCAGAGTTCCAGCCTTTGGAGGGCCGCCTGTTGATGGGTGACCTAGGACTTCACAAAATTAGGCAGATATACCAAACCCTGACGACACACGCATCCACCACTCTGGACAAGACCCGACTCGCCTGGCAGGCGGATATTCCTGAACTGACCGATGATGATTGGGCTGAGGCGATTGCTAGCCCGCGGGGTGCGGCATTCTCCACCCGTTACAGGCTCATCCAATTCAAATACCTGCATAGGGTCTACTACACGAGAGTACGATTGTGGCGAATGGGGGTCATTCAATCCCCAGTGTGTCTGCGGTGTGGCAGAGAGGAAGGGTCCTTCTTCCATACGATTTGGACCTGCACGGCCTTACAGCCCTTTTGGAGTAGGGTTCGGATATGTCTTAATGAGGTGCTGGGGTGGGTGCTCCCACTGGACCCCCGACTGTTTCTGCTGCATTCGACTGACGACATTGGGGGGAATCGTTATAAACAACATCTGTTGTTCCTCGCCCTCACTATCGCCAAACGAGACATAGCACAGGGATGGAAGGCACCCTCTCCCCCAACCATAGGCAAATGGAAAACCGAATTAGATAGAAGCATGGGAGCCGAGATTGCTGTCTTTGAGGCTAGGGGCTGCGCACGGAAACATCGCAGGATATGGTCGCGGTGGGCGACGTACCGCGGTGTGGACTTGCCCCCTCTACCCGAGGAAGACTGATGGGTAGCATTCCCCGTTCCCTGCCATGTGTCCCTCAAGTTCTTAATGCTTGAATGTTATATTCTCTCACTGAGTTGTATATCTACACCTGCTGCACTATGTGCCCTGTCTCGAATTTTGACCGCAGTCTGCATTTTGTATTATTTGTATTGTTTATTTTTCTTTTCCCTGCATGTTTGGCTGGGATTATATATTTTCATGGAAATGGTTATAGCTGCACATATTGTTCGAAAGATTCAAAGTGCCATAACGGGGCTGTCGCCCGCTGTATTGAAAAATGACCAAATAAAATTTGTTGTTAAAAAAAACAAACTATACATGACACTCTTTCACAAGACCACAGAACGGAGCACTCTTCTGGCTTATTCTACCACCACCACAGAGCACTTTGGGATTCCCTACCATATTCTTAATTTTTGAGGATTCGAAGAAACTTATTTAAAAAATGACTTAGGAAGCCAAGACAATAAAATAAAAATTGCTGGCCAGGGGGTATCCCCGGAAACTAATCACCAGGTAATTAAAAAGGGCATGGTACAGTTCCCGTGAGGCATTACACTCCCCTAAACGCAAGGAGGACACAAATAAAATAGTCTGAGACAACATTTTCACCCATTTCCAACACTATAAAGAAAATAGTGGTTCGTCACAGGCAAACCCTTAACACAGGTGATTTGGCATTGGAACACCCTCTTTTTGCTTTCAAAAAGAACAAAATCATTAAAGACCATTTGGTCAGAGCATGCCTCCCACCATATAGACCTTATTGCACACTAAATGATTTCCAGGGGATCAACATAATTGGTGGGTCATCACAAATGCGGCGATTGTAGTGTTTGGGACTACACGGCAATCAAAATAATTTCTACACAACACAGTACGCATTGGCCTCAAAGATTTTTCCAACTGTAATACTTCAAATGTAATTTACGCAATCAAGTGTCCTTGTAATTTGATATATATATATATATATATATATATATATATATTGGCCAATCAACTCAGAAAATACGAATAAGGATTTGCCAAAATAGAAGCCGCCTGAGATGCAAAGTCACCACTGCACCATTGGTTGAACATTTCAAAACACTGGGACACACTGAAAATGACATCCGGTGGTAAGTGACTGAAGCTGTGAAAATGCCTGAACGTGGAGGTGACATCACTACAATTCTGAATAAAGTGGAACTCAAATGGATCCTCAAAATGGACAGCTTCCTTAAGGGATTGAATAGAATGGAAGACTGGACAGCTTTGATCTAAGAGCTCCTACATTTTTATGAGTATACTATGAAACACTTTAGTCTGGTATACATGAGCAGCTTATTAGGTATATGTTCCGTCATATGTTTTTCGCCCTGGTTGTTTGAACCTTCCCCTAGATGTTTTCTCTACAGTCTTTCATAGATCTGTTATGACTTTTTGCATGTGTACTGAACATACCCTACCCACTATTCGGGATTACTTTCTCCCACAATTCCTCTAATAATTACCAATTGTAACTTGTCATACTACCTACCTTGTTGAACGTAATATGTTTTCTGCCCTTGGTAATTGCACCTCCTCTCCGATATCATGTATGACTTTCCAATATTAGACATGGTCTTTTTCCTATTGTTAGAAGGTGGTTCTGAACATTTGAGCTGCCTGGATTTTTCGCTTTTTGAACACCTAATTTTTTAGCTTTTACTGTTGGAGAGCCTCATAAGCTGGGACTCACCCACAGTGAACTCATGATGCAGGAGACTGCATGTGGATTTTACCGGTGTCCCCCTGGTGAGAGTAGGCCGCTGCGCTGCAGCCGGAGTAAGGGGAAACATTGGCTCCTGTGGAATAATAATACAGTATTTCTAATGCAATTCTGCACAATGGCAATATACAGGGTTAGTAGGATGTCAAAAAGAAAGCTGGCCACTGACACTGAGGGTATAGTCAATGTGAAAATTTCTTTTCGTTTATATATAATATAATAAATAAATGAAATAAACAATATATACATAGGGCTTGAGAATCACAATATGATTATACAACAAACAATGATTACAAATAGTGAACGGTGTCCCAGTGAAAAAAACATTGGAACCTAAACTAATAAGTGTTTGATAATAGTTCGCCTTTGTTAATTGTCGACGACGTTTCGACCCTATGTGAGTTTTTTCTTCACTTATTTCACGGTGACACTGCTTTTCACATTAGGCAGTGCAGGCCTCCCCTCAGGTACGCTCCCTCCCTTTTCAGAAGCCTTTACCTCCAATTTTGTAAGCTACTGCCTTGGCCACACACTGACAGTATCCTCCCATTTCTTTTAGGTGTCCCTACATCCTTTAGGTCCTGAAGAGACCCTGTACCTCAGATAGGGTCGAAACGTCGTCGACAATTAACAAAGGCGAACTATTATCAAACACTTATGATTGTATAAAGTGTTGTCCAACTGATTTTGATTTATTTAATGGTCGCCAAAATGTTTTCAAGTGAAACCTTGTACATATGTCACGTATTATGTCACTATTAGTTTAGGTTCCAATGTTTTTTTCACTGGGACACCGTTCACTATTTGTAATCATTGTTTGTTGTATAATCATATTGTGATTCTCAAGCCCTATGTATATATTGTTTATTTCATTTATTTATTATATAAACGAAAATAAATTTTCACATTGACTATACCCTCAGTGTCAGTGGCCAGCTTTCTTTTTGACATCCTACTAACCCTGTATATTGCCATTGTGCAGAATTGCATTAGAAATACTGTATTATTATTCCACAGGAGCCAATGTTTCCTCATTAACTTACTTACCCAGGCTCCCCGTGAGTAGGGTTCCCTTGTTTTTTGTTCGCAGCCGGAGTAAGGGGCACCGGGCTGGTTACATGCAGACATGTGTGTACATGCGTGTGCACATGTGTAGGGGCTGCGCGGGGGAGATTCCTGTTGTGCGCAGCCCAGGAGCAGGTACAGATAGAATGGTGTGGCAGGAATTATGCAGAGTTGGGTGGTGACATGGAATAGGCTTTATACTATGGGAAGACACATGTAAGGGAAAGTCAGTGTGCTTACTGTTTTCACTGAAGGAACACTCCATTATTCTCCTATGAAGATGGGGACCACATGGGGTAGTTTCACTTCCCTAGGGCCTACAAATTCCAGACATGCACCAAAGTACACTGTAAGTTGTGTAAAAAGAAGTATTCTGCCGAGTCCAAAGCCATATCTGTACTGCTTATGGGTCATCCAGAAATGTCAAATTCCTTTGACTCAGCTCATAACCAGAGCCTGGCTGGGTGTGACCCTGCCAGGCTGGATTAATTACCTTCCTCCCCAAGCTGTAGCATCAGAGGCCTAGCCCTTCACTGCAAGCATTCCAAGGGCGAAGGTCTCCTCTCCAAGAGGGAGAGATAAGGGTGGAGCTGCAGTTTATCCATCAGCAGCTGTCACCTGGTGCCAGGCACCAGGCCTTGAGAGAAGGCAGCAAGGGGGCTTTTCAGAGACCATGTGGCATGAGACCCCTGGACGACGCCATTTTGAACTATCCCAGAGGCCTGTGCAGGAAGGAGGGAGCAGGGGCAGAGAGGTGATGTGTCGCTGCAGGATAGCCTTCCTGCCAGCCCCCTCCAAATTCTTTTAAAATGTATTGCACAGGAAGAGGATCTCTCTCTGGGGTATGGTCTGCTGAGGAAGACTGGCGCTGGAGACTGGCGCCATGGACATTTGGAAGGAGGAACCCCCTGACTGTCCCAGGACCCTGGATTGCGCCTGTGGGGGAGTCCAGGACCAGTGAGGAGCCTGGGCCTCTGCGCAAGGAGAAGAGAGGCCCAGGAGGAGAGCCAGGTGAAAGGCTGGCGCAAGGAGCCAGTGAAGACAGCTCCCTGCTGAGTTCACCATCTTTGAGACCAGGAGGGCAGCGGAAAGTGCTCCCAGTGGCTGGGGCGGGCCACCAGGAGCAAGAAGAGGCCAAGATGGTGAGAATTGGTCCCCTGGGGGCTGAGATATGCCCCCCAGAAGGTAGGCGACCTCTGAGAAGACCGAGGACGAAGCACGTGGGGCTCCGCCACCGATCTTGGATGTGGCCCCGGGGTGGGTCAGGTCCCGGGGGCTGCCCCCACAAGAAATCAAGTCGGGGAGCGTCATTGCGCTCCCCGTGAAACTGCTCAAAAGGGGTGCCAGGAGCCCACCCTGGCACCCGATAACACTGGAGGGAGGGGAGCGCCTTCGCGCCCCCTTGCGGGAGAAGAGAAGCCGGGGAGCGCCGTCGCGCTCCCCGCGAAGATGTACCAGGGGCCCGGGACCCCAACTCCGGGGGGAAGTTGGGGAGCGCCGTTGCGCTCCCCGTGAAGACTTCCTTGGGGGCCCGGGATCCCCAACTTCAGGCCCCGGTGTGCCCCGCGAGGGAGGAAGGCGGGGGAGTGCCGTCGCACCGCCCCCCCCCCCCCGACCAGCGGCAGCCTCCGCGGCAGACCAGAACAGAGGTGCCAGCTCCCGTGGCAGCACGCAAGGGTGCTGGCCAGTCGGGGAGCCGGCGGGAGCCACCAGGGGTGGGCTCCCCGAGCGGCTCTCCAACGAGCATGCAGTGCGGGGTGCCCGGGTGAGACCGGGCCCCCGAGGAGCGATCTGGCAGGAGCAGCCAGGGGTGGGCTCCCCGGGCTGCCAAGAAGAGCTCACCTGGCAATAAGGGGTCCGGATGGGACCGGGCCCCCAACGAGATCGGGCAGCGGCGTGAGGCCGCCAAGGGATCGCAGCGCAGCTCTCCCCAAGCAGCGGGGGAGCCGCTGCTCTATTATGCATGCGCTGAGGAGAGCGCCCCATAATGCCTTGCAGGCCCGAACTGACCTGCAAGGGAAAGCAGCTTGTTCTCGGCTTGTGGTGGCCCCAGGAGGATGGGGTTACCGCCAGGTGTGTGCAAAGGTGCAGGGGGAGCTGCAGGAGCACGCAGACTCCCCCAGCACGAAGTGAGGAAAGTCCCTCCCTAAGGCTCTGGGGGACTTGAAAGAAATAACCCCTCAAGGTCTCAGCCATGCGTCAACAGCATCCTGTGGCTGGAACTTTTGTTCTTCAGCTGGGGGTGTGTTGGGGACTGCACGAAGGTGTGAAGGGCTGAACTGGGGATGTCTGGTGAAGGGCATCCCCTGGAGGTGAAGAGGTGCAATTGCACGAAAAGTGCATTTACCTGATGTTATTTCTTTTTTGAGGGACTGAAAGTCACATGTGTAATGTGAAGTCATAAGCAAAGTGGGGTTATGTTGCTGGACATTCCTGCTAGGGTGTCTTGCTGTATATGCTTAATCCTGTGATTAGAACTGTGATGCCTGTTAGGGGCTTTAATTGCATTGCATTATAACTTATCAGCTATGATAAGTACTGTCATTTTAAATGATGCCTAAACATGTATTCTTGCTGCTGCGTTAGGTGAAGAACAACCCAGACTGTTAGCCACTAAGATGTAGAGGTGTATACTGTATGGTCAGTATGAGATGCTCAGTCAGGGTTATGTGGCACCATGGCAGGTGTGCCCATTTTAAATGTTTGTTGAGATAATGGGATGGGTCGCCACTGGGTTGGTGCCAGTGGGCAAGGTGATGTGCATACATGGGAGTGGTGGTGCTAGACCCCACACCCCCATGCGGGAGGGGTAGAAATGTTATGCAATGTCACAAAGTAATTCCAACAGCTTATGTATATTTGTAAATTGTTGCATAGTATTGAGTAGTGTGTGTTTATTAAATGTACTCTTCCTTTTATAAAGCAAAGAACAGACTGGACAATCGATTATTGAGTGTTATTTCTGTGTACTGGTAAATGACGATTACTAGCCCACACCACCTCCCTTGAGTAAGCCTCAGACTGTTCTGCAACGCTACCCTCTGAAAGTCAAGCGCTACAATGGGGTGTTTGGTTCCCAGTGAAGGACAAATGTAGTCATGTTATTTGTACAGGCCTCACAGATACTGCCTCGTTTTCCAACACCTATGTACTGAATAGATTTTAACCACTGTTTGGGAGTATCTTCTCCCACACTTTTCTAACTACTCATTTACCTGGACTTGACAGGCCACTGTATAATTATTTACGCATGCATGAAATTGCCTTGCCTTTATTAACACGGACCTGTGTGCTGTTCCAAAATGGCTGACACACTTTTCCATCACTAGCAGACTTCATGCATTAGTCCTTCTTTCATTTCTGTAGCTACATATTAGTTATGCTTGCTCTGCTAATCGCTTCACCTTAATTAATTGGGCCCCCAATTCCTAACTCGTGTTCCGTACTATGTGGATCCCCCAAATCTGGATAGAACGGATTATGTAACATGAGACCCTACATTTTGGCCCGTTTGAGGATTCCTGACTGAGTCCTCCGTACCATGGATTGCCTCCTCCCTATCGTGGATAGTCACTTGGAAGCTACCTTGGTACAATCAATTCCTTACACACACTGCTGTGCGGTCACCGCTTGTTATTGTAGTCCATAATTCGTTTTTAATTTAAATTCCAGAATTATGCCTCCGTGATGCTCCCAGTCTCCCACTGTCTTCTTAGCAGATGCTGCAGTATGTACGAGTGTTTATTTTGCCAGCCCTCCTACGTTATAAGCTATCATTACCAGCATCCGTCATATTCAAATAGGACGTCACTGGTTTTAGGTCGTCGATTCGCGTCCTGGTATTACTTATTCTTGTGCATGTTGCATGATGAGATATGTTCTCACTCCGGGCTCGCTCGAGTTCTAGAGCAATTGGCCCTCCAATACGCGTTCACTCTTGGATTTCCACCGCCCAGACAGCCTGCATCTGCATGGTAATTCACTGATTATAGGCCACTCTCACTACCATGATCTATATGATCACGTGCCTCATGCTTGACTTTGGCTAATTCGACATGCTTTCTGTTTAACATGGTTCAGAGACCTGACTTCTATTTTTTCTTTCCACCTTTTCTTCCTAATTTCCTCTACAGGTGTTACTGAATCAGAGATTTTTATTTTCTTCTTAATTGTCCAGGTATATATACAGTATTGCAAATTAAAATGTGTCTCTCTGTACTTCACTGTCGCTTGCATCCTATGAATCAATATTTTAGGTTCAGTTTCCTCAATGATGGACTAAGGTCAATGAAGGAATTCCATTATGTGAAGTGTCTTTACCCAAGTCCTGATTACAACAATCCTGTAGCCACTGGCAACCTTTTGGTTATTCTCTGCCCACCGAAAAAGGTTAACAACCTCTGGGGTCTTCTTTGCAAATTGAAGAAAAAGGGCAGAGTGGAAGTATCACAGGGCTCTGAAGAACCTCCATTTAAGACACTGATTATCCTTGACCAGGCAGGTCTGAATACGGTGTGTTCTTTGTTAATGTTATATGCCATTTCAGCTTGGTATGTAGGTTTCCAGAATTCTGTGCAAGGGTTTATGTATTTGCCATTATCTTCCTTAAAACCAAAGATCTTAATGATCACCGATGGAGTGCTCAATCTTGGACATTTTAATGATGGTCATATAACTGTGGCTCACTAAGTCCTTAGCAGTGCTTTTGGTGCTTTAGGCTGATCTAGTCTAGGTTTATATTCAGTAACACTGGATGAAAGTTATCTAATATCCTTACAATCATCACTGTTGAGGTTTGTTGGTCATTTTAACTCATCCATGATGGCCAATTTTTTCACGATCTTCTCCATACTATATCTCCGATCAAACTTCTTCAAATTGGTGACTTGGGGATCAGAGGTCCTACTTTAGTTTTATTTGCTTTTATTATTCCCTTTCTTTGTTAATGCATCTTGATTATGACAAAATACAAGATAATGCTCAATGTCATACTCCGAGGTCATATAGATTCTTCCGTTTGCTTGCCCAGATTGGGTGTGTTGTAAGGACAAATGTTTGCTCATTGTGGTTTCCTCTGTACTGTGCAACACAAGACTGTACAAGTTCAAAGTGGCCCAATGGCCCAATGGCAGGAGAGAAATGGTTTCTAACAGATGATTATACAGAGTTCTGCAATGCTCATAGAGAGAACTGCAGCTACGGGGAGTACAATGTTGGCATTCTACTAGCAACAAGACAGTTATGCTTGCATATAAAGAACAGAAGCAAACAATCCATACCACTAGGAGTGACACAATTTGACTGTTGTCACATTGACAGTGTTGACCCTTTACTGCACTGCAGTTGTCTTAATTGGCTATTAGTTCATGGTTGATTACTATTTATATGATCAACACAACCACAAGTTATATATTGACAGTGATGTCTCCCAAAGGAGGCAGGTATTGGGGACTAGTCGCACAGCATAAGAAGTGAAAGAAAAGAATAACGGAATGGGCGGAGTGCTTGAATTAATCTCAGCCACTGGTAACACTCAAGGAAGCATTCCAGAACGATTGTTCTTCTGCTTACTGTGCCATTACAAAGGTTTGTGTGCCAATGTCTGTTAGGCAGGCAAAAACAAATGTGTCAAACTTTTTTTCTTCGCAGCTGCTATAGTGCATTAAGCATTGTGGCGGTGCAGTAAGCCTTTTACTGTAGGTGCTTATGCAACTGCCTGCATGGAAGTCTTCCAGATTGGACGTTTAGTCTCATCTGTATACCCTGAATTCCTCTCTGACGGCTTTAACTGAGTAATATTTGCCCAAGTTTCCTCAGATAGAGAGGAGTACTCAGATAGAGCTGCCATTTTAATTAATGACAGACCACGTTTCCCCTTTCCAATCACATGCTCTCTCCAGAATTCCTAATGCAGTTGGGAGGTGTTGACAGCTTGGAAAACCGTGGGTAACCTTCTCTTGACTTAAGGAGAGCATGAATTTTAGGAGCCAGATAAAGCATATTACGAAATAATAGCACTGAAAAATACTGATCCACATGTTTTCATAATGGAACCCCTCAAACAATATTGTCAAACAGTTACAAACATTTTGCCATGAAAGTTTATGGATTAGACACATTGCTCTACTAAGGAAGAATAAACGTACCGACAACTTCTAGCAATGCCACAGTCTTATAAAACATTCAATAAGTATGAAAGGCAAATAAAGGGCAGCTTCCTCTTTGTATATAGATCTAATAACTCAAAAAGCACATGTAAGTGGATAGCGCTGGGAAATACCTAATGTGCTAAGCAAATAATACACTTGAGTTGCGTGTCGGGAGGAAAGAACTGGAATTCATTAGGATGGAAATGGGAAATAAGGAAGACTAAACCGATCAAAATTGTTAATAAACCTGAACATTGAAAGTAAAGTTGGGCAAAAACGTAAAACTACCAGAACGCCCACCTATATATACACAAGTACAAAACTGTCGTCATCAGCATTCCTTGAGCCTTGTATTCTTTATTTAGAAATGTGATTAATAGGACCGAGCGAAATTTCTGTTATGCTGGCGTAATCTCCCATAATTTCAGTAATTTCGTGTTATGCTTGTTACGTGAAATTCCCAAATTGACACTTGCATGCCGTTTGAGGCAAAAATTTACTGGAAGCGCACGGTAACAGTGCGAACGACCAGAGCGCTAGTGGATGGTTTTGAGGCGCTTGTTTTTTTGCACTATTTTTTTTAAAAAGCACAAAATGTGTTCTCGCGTCCAAAATGATTACAAAGACGTATTTTGTGCTAAAATATGACACCAAATGGCAGTTTTGAATTTCGTGTAATTGTGTGCAATTTGCCCGAATTGTCATGTAAATATGCAAATTACATACACCCCTTTTGATATATAGGTTTCCAATACTTGATCTGTTAAAAAAAACTTGTATTTTTCCAAAGTGCTTGCAATGTTGGTATTTTGCAGAGATTTAAATATCAGGTGCTGCTACTATCCAACCTAGCAATGTTCAAATTAGTCACCCTCAGAATAATAAAGGCTGCGTTGACCCTGAAAAACGTCGAACTTTTAGGTTACACACAGAACACATTAACTCTGTGAGTCATCTTAGAGACAAATACATGCTATTGAAAACCTGGAAGTGGCTTAGAAAAGCATAAAGCATAGATACCTGCAGGCACGTTGTCTCTGAATACAGTCCAAGTCGTATTTTTAATTAGAAGCAATTGAGTAAACTTACGTACATATATAACAAAATGAAAAAGGCAAACTTAAAGAAAACCCAATAAACATTGATAATATTGCTCTCAGAGCGATTGGGTACTAACCCTCATTGAGTCAACAATCAAAGTTTGAAAACAAAAAACTGATTACTTTTAGCTAACACACCGTTCATTCTTTTTGTTCAGCGAATTGCATACATTCGTTCTTCGAATCTAAACATATCCAGTATTTCCTGAACCCATTTATTTATATCTGGTGGATGAGCATCCTGCCATTAGTTTGAGATCTGCAGGTGGGCAATTAAAATAGCCAGTAACTGAAGTATTCGGCTAAATTTGAGGATGGTACCACCTCCATTAAAGGTGTATTTATTATATTCTACAAAGGAGGATGAAATAGCAGCTATTAGGGTGCAGCTGAACGGCACCTAGGACATATTTCTGCGGCCCTGGAATGTTCATACAATTTAGGAATTTAATCTGGTGTAACAGTACATGATTCTGATGTAATTTATACTTGTAAACAACAGAAACTCAATGTATCCTAGAAAGTGAATCTGTAAATAAATCAGGACTTATTTCCAGGAATAGCAAATCGGGCCGCTTTCTGGCCCACTGTGAATGTTGATCTTCTAAGCAACTTTCAGAACTAGTAGAGATTGGAGATTTTAGATTGCATTATTGGAAGTAACTCAAGATTAGATCCATACCATCAAGATTCTTTGGAAACACTGAAGGATTATCCAGCATTGGATTACTACTCATTGAGACATAGCCGTGTAAATTTGGAAACTTATGCCGCCTACAAATTTAGCAGCAAGTATGACAGAGATTTAAAATAACCTAACTGAAATGTTTGCAATATCTAAGGCAGTTGCCAAAGCATAATAGAAAGAAAGATGGGGTGAACGTAAACAAATGTGTATAAATATAGGATTATCAAAAATGTCCTCCATTAGTTCAATTATTCAGGTGCTTAAAGAGGCTTATTATTACTCTCAAAAGTTACCTTCACCAATTATATTTGAAGAAAGTGCAATCGATGATAGGCATTTTATGTGATCTGGTAAATGGTGTGATGGCTGCATCTAATCTTTTGAAAAATGTTTGGAGGATATAGATCGTCAATGCCTGAAAGAGAGAAAGCATCATTGATAGAATAATCATCTTTATCATATTAATCCGCCCTACCAATGTGTGAGGAAGATGATCTTGTTTGTTAATAAGATGTATAGCTTCTTTAAAGGGGCAATCTGGTAATGTCACACTAGAGCTCAAACCCCGGCTAATATCAAACTCAATGAACATTCTACAATGCCTACTATTAGTGACTGTTAGCGATGCAAGACTGGCCATAGAGAACTGTTTTTTTCAAAACAGCGGATGGCCTCTTCAAACGCAGGTCGATAATTAACAGCTCTAAGATGAATCTATTTCTCAGAGAATCAAACTTCCAAATATTTAAGTTGACTAACTACTCTAGAATGCTGGAAGCTGTCACCCTCTGGGCAAGGGATCTGGGTCTTTTCTTTATCTAATCTGTAGCCTGAATAGGCTGGCTCAAAGCAAGTGGGCTTTTACTTCTATTACAGGGATAGAATGAAATGGATTAACAGTTGTAATCAGCACACCGTCTGCATAAGTCAACAACGTCGACTCTCCCAAAGGAAATGGCACTGGTGGCATCAAGCGTGCTTTCCAAAGAAGAACTAGAAAATAATCCATATTTAAAATCAGAGTGATGGAGACAAGCAGTTTGTTGGATGCTCCAAGATATGTCCATTGGGGCACAGGAATGCAGGAATGGCCAATAGCTGACGATGGTCTGAGGTGTTCGTAAAGGATCCAAATCCATGATGTAAATTGTTCTGGAAATAACACACTGCCCATAACCACAGAAACATCCTTTCCACCATATAATACGCATTTTTAGCATCCAGGGCAACAAGAGGAACAGGTTGCTCTAATACTTCTGCTCCATCTATGAATGCAACCTCGAAATTAGTGTTGTTAGTGGTTTCCTGGTTGCTGATAAACCCATGGTGAGGCAAAGGGTGATATTACCTTTGCAAGACAGCTTTTTAAAAAGCATACATGTTGCTATTAGCACATAACAGTGATATCGGTCGATATGAAACCAGGGATTAAATGGACGTATCCTTCATTTAGAAAACCAGAATGCATGCCTGTTCCAAGAAGGAATTAAACCTCCAGTTATTATATCGAACAAAAGAAACTGAAAACGAGCTGCTAATTCTCTTTAAACATTTTATAGAATTTGCTGAGCAGTGAATCTGTTCCGGTAGCTTTGGCACATGGGGCACTGTTAATTACTTAGCCAAGCTCTTCCATTCTAACAGGAGTAACTAAACCTTACTGTTGGTCAGAAGATCGAGATGGTAGTGCCATCTGCTCAAGACATTGAACGATGCCCATAATATATAAACTCACACCAGCAGCTGCAGTATGTATCTGGTGATAGTACTGTGCAAAAGCTTTGGAAAATTCTGACTGGTCAGAGCATCTATCACCAGCAATAACGAAGACATCTAAAATAAGTTGTGAGGATCCTGTCTCTTACACTAATGAGGCCACAATTGATAATATTTTGCCCCTAAATTCAAATGTGTACTTTTTGGAGACATATATTTTTTCTTTAGGGCATTCTCAATACCCATGGATTGACAATTTTTAATGAGTAAAACAATTGTAGATAAATTTGAAGCCATTTTACATCCTGTTTAGGTTTCAGATGATGCTCCTTTTGTCCTACAAGTAGATATTTCTAGTACTAATAATCTGTCCTTTACTTTGACTTTCATTGGTCATTATAGCACGACATGAACTGTGTGTGTGAGACTAAAAAGCTTATCATGAACTATTTTCATACACTTTGCAAACTGATTCATGGGCTTTTGTGTGCGACACTACAGAAGCTGTTATTCAAGAGCACAGCTTGCAGTATATCACCTACTAGTCTAAGCTGCATAAACAAGAAGAGTTAGCGTTGCGGACACAACCTGTACAGATCGAGCACTATCATACTTCTTTAGCCTGAGCTAGGATAGATTCTTACAAACTGTGTGCTCTGCACGTATGGTGCTTACAGTGAAAAATGTTGTGATTCACTCTAAACAGATGATGCAGCAGGCACTAGGTTCATGATTACGATGGTGTAGCAGGTGCAGAGACACCAGGACCAAAAGCTCTAGGCACACCACTAAGCACCTAATATTGCTATACTTTACTACTAAACAGGGAGTCATAAATGCAGTTCCCTTGCAGGCAATAGTCATGATTGAAATGGTGCAGCATGTGCAGTGGCACCAGGCCCAAAAGTTGTCATAACTCCTCTAAACACCAAATATTGCTATATTTTACAACTAAACAGGCAGTCACAAATTAACTTGCAGGCACTAGAGTCAGGATTTCAATGGTGCAACAGGTGCAGTTACACTGCACCAAAGCTCTAGGGACCCCTTTAAACACCGATTATTGCTATGTTTTACTCCTAAACAGGCAGTCACAATTGCAGTTACCTTATAGTTAAAGGGACATGATTCAAATGGTGCAGCAGGTGCAGTGGCACCATGAGTTCTAGGGACCGCACTAAACACAGATTATTGCTACATTTTACTACTAAACAGGCAGTCATAAGTGCAGCTATCTAGCAGGCACCAGGGTCATGATTTCAATGGTGCAGCAGGTGCAGTAGCTCCAGGCTCAAAAGTTGTAGGACTTTTTTTCTTATGTTAAGGCTGCACAGCATTTACAATTTACCAATATTTATCTTCCCCTAGCTGCACGCATTTAAAACGTGCTTGTTTAACTCTCCTTTAGTGGGTGGAACTTTTAACTAATTTTCGCATTCTTTATATTGTTCCCCTAATAAAATAGCGTTTTCTTTCTGTGATGAGTTTGTTGCTAATTTTTTTGCTGTCATGTGTTTGTTGTTCGCGCATTATGTAGCATAAACCCAAATGCAGTGATTGCACTACTTTAGATGAACATGCTCCGAGGTGCTCTGAAGGGATGTTTTAACCTCCTTTATCCGTTGAAACAATTTCTATACAACATTACAGCGCTAGACAACTGCCGCAGAGTCTTGCCTGTTCTAAAAGTATTCCTCAAGTTTTGGGATTGCAGCCTGTTTCTACCACTGACCAGAAAGGGAGGCGGTATAGTTTCAAGAGCAGTGAATTCGAAAATTTCAGCTGCTGGGCATTGTTGTCGCACTGTGTCAAAGCTAGTCTTTGTGAGCAAGCGTGTTTTGTGACTGTAGGGGAGTCGTGCTGTTCTTTTTTCTGAAGGTATATATTATTTTAGAATACTTTTAAATAAATAAAAACTGCTATTTTCTCCTTTGTTGCGAGTTCTCCACTTTTTTAACACAGAGCGTTTAGCTTAATAAGCAGGTAGGTGGTAAGACTGGCTTTTTTTCAGACTGACCTTAGCTGTGCAGATTTTATTGTTCTAGCACCAAAAACATGTTATATTGTTTGCTGTATTTTCTGTTGGCCCTATGAATAAGCAACGTGGTAATTGAGCGATACTCTGTAAACTGAAGGAGGATTTAGTTCCCAATAGTGAGAATTTTGCCGTTCATCTGTCTGTGGATGTAAAATGCAATCATATTTATTGCATAATTTTAACGTGTGTTATTTTAGCTTAATACTTGCTAAAAAGGGTTTGAATTCTCCAAAGGAATTTAAAAAAATCCTCCTGTATTTTCGCGGTCATATAATATAAAGAACATCAAATGCACACTCTTAAAACAGGCAAACGCTTTATCTAATTTAGCTCGCTTTACACCTAGTATTTTAGCTTAATAGTTTTCTAAAAAGAGTTGAAGTTGTCCAAAGTAATTTAAACAGTATCCTGTATTTACATTGTTATATAATATAAAGAACACCAACTGCACATTCTTAGAAAAGGCAAAGTGCAGTTATCTAGCAAGCACTAGGCTCATGATTTCAATGGTGGAGCAGGTGCAGTGGTACCAGGACTTATAACAAGTGCCTTGAAAAAAATACAGTACTTGTTACAACATACAAACTTCAAAGTATATAGCACAATAACTGAAAATGTCACAGTGTACTGTTTAAATAAAGAAAAAATGGCATTGGCATTGTTACTTGTGATTTACAACACAAGTGCAAATATTTACTATATGCTCATTATTGTTTCAGAGTTTATGTTTTTTCCCAATAATAAAAAAACGTGCAGTGCAAAAAAAAAAAAAAAAACTGTGCAAGACAAATCTATAATACAAAAAAAAAAGAAACTTGCCCATCTCAATAAAACAATAATCTCACTTTCAGTGTGTTTCTTTCACTTATATTGCACAACTGCTCAAATGCTCATTTGAAACATTTTAAGTTAATTTTAATTTGTTTATCTTAACAATGGACAATAACCAGACACCACCTTTTCAACTAGTTTTCATAATTTTTTTTTTTATTTGCAAAAACAGAGCTTACGCTGTACTTGTATGGTTTTTCAACCATTTACCTGTTCTCCCCATAGCTGCACCACTTTCAAGCCTACTTATCAGGTACATGTTTTTTTTCTTTGTCCTCCACGATTTACCTAATCTCCCCACTTTATAATACCACTAGTAGCAGCACAATAGATTGTCTCTTTGACATAAAAAAGTCATAACACTTTAACAGACTTTCTGTAACTTATATTGTACAACTACTCAGCAAGCTAAAACTTATAACAAAATTAAGCTTATTATTAATCACATAGGTGAAACCTAATGCATTTACTAATGTTGGTTATATTGATTATATTCCCGCAGCATCCCCAACAATAAAGATTCCAAAAACCAAGACACACACAAAACAAGCACTGACAAAGTCTAAAGCCTGGCGGGCAACAAAAAACCTACTGGCTTTCTTATTGCTTGTTTGTTTCTTGAGAAGTAGAACTAAAACCACAGAACAACCTAGTACAGATCCATTGGGTAAGCATACAACTGTAAAACCAGGGTGATCTAATCAAAAATACTGAATGCAATTGTTTGTCAGCACCAATAGAGATGCATCTCCTCAGGATGTGTTTCAAATAGTCAAAATGACAACATGCAGAAGGGAGGCTTTAGTGTTCCTGCCCAGTCTGTATTGCTAACAGGACATTATTTTGAGGTATGACCCCCAATAATTCGAAACCCATTACTTTCCTTCTACTTTAATGTGGTTCTTGCCTACAACCTGGCAAGGACAGGAGTTTGAATACAAATCAGCCCTTTTAAAATACAGGCAGAATAGAGATCGAGGTATTGGCATACATCCTCTGTTCAAAATAATCTTTGATCTTTCAGACAAAAGACAAGTTGGTCCTAGGGAGATGAACAGGTAAACCCACAGACTCCACATGTTTGACTTTCACAAGGGATATTACCACTTGCAATAAGTTAGAACTTTATTAAGCGGACTTAAACAATACATGCAATTACGAGGCATTCACACACTTTAACTGTGTGTGATGGAAGGAATTATCTGACAGTTTCGGACATTAAGAATTGCTCTGTACCCCCAGGTAGGCTTGAATTATTATAAATAATACTTTTATTAATATTTTAGAACTTTGATCAGATTCACTTGACTGACACAAGGCTTTGTAAAGTAAAAGAAAAAAATGATATTTTTCAATGAAACTGAAAACCTAAAGACTATAACTTTTTGCTCCATAGGAACTCTAGAGTCTTACCACCAACACCACTAAACAATAGCCCTAGTTATGTTATGCTAGACAAATAAACACACCATAATAAAAATGACATTATTTATAAGGAAAATAAATATTCGAGTGTGGGAAAGGAATAGCAGCAAATGCCATTCAAATTGTTTAAAATCACATTTATCCCTCCAATTGTTACCAACAAAATGGAAAAGTTACTTACCTGCGGTAACACTGTTTCTAATGGATACTCTATCTACCGCCTATCTGCAGATGGCGGTGGTGCTGACCATGAGGTGCATTGTTTTGGAGTGTGGGATCAAAGCGGAGAAGAGGTGCCAGATCTCAAGGTATGGCACAGAACGGTGTCGGCTGAAATGACATGAATAGCGGAAGCCGTGCTGGAGCCGTCGAGCCTGAGGGGGCTCCGTACAGCGTAGATTACTTCACGAAGATGTTGTACATGGCACTGAGGAATGCCACTGGATCACAGCTTGGCGTCTGAAAAGTGGGGAACTGTTGCGTCGAAGGTACAGGTGCAGGGAGCCTGCGCTGAAGGTTCCGAGTACAATAGGGGTCTGTCCAGAGCCGGTCCTAGTTGCGCAGTAGGGCAGCATAGAGGATCCTCAGCTGGGATTTCGACCAACTCTGGTTCCGAGGGCGAGTGTCCTGTGGGAGTCGGAGAACGTCTGGGAGACTTACCTCTGGACTTCTTGGATTTCTTGTGGCGTCTCCTCTGTTTGGTGGACGAGGAAGATGGAGAACGGGAATGGCGTCGAGAATGTTTCCGGCATCGACAGTCGTCCCTGGCCAGAGCCATAAATTGCTTGGCATCCCGCTCCTTGATGGCCTTGGGATTCATGTTGAGATAGGAAGAGCATGATTTGGCATAATGATCCAAGCTGATGAGCACGTAATAAGGGCAAACCAGTCCTGAGGTGCTTGTTTTCCCAGTTCAGGGAGGACCTGGTCTGGCAGTTCAGGCTGGACTGCTCCGATTGGAGCAGGGTCAAGGCTGATTTGCATATGGTTGGGTCCACACTGTGGTGGCATGGTGGGAAAAAAAACAAATGATAGGGACGCAGCCCGAGCAATTGCTAGTGACGGACATTTATTTATTTATTTATAAAGTGTTATATAGCACGAACATGACCCAAGAGGGTATCAGAGCACTTTACATATAGTCAGGGAAAGAAACCAGTGGACCAAAAATAAACAAATTCAATAATGAAATTGTATGTCACAAAGTCAAGGAGATGGGAGAAAGCCCCCTGAATATATGTAAACAAACAGGAGCATAGGTAGGAGGTAGTAAACATGAGTGATGAGACTGCTCCATAGCATGGTCATCCCTGTTGTTGCTGCAGTTGCCGCCCTAAGTGCGACGGGTATGCCCAGACGTAGGTCCAGTGCTCACAGGGTCACTGGAATCAAGCTATACTTGGCTGATGAGCCCATAATAAGGGCGAAACTGGTCCTGGGTTGCTTGTTTTCCGGTTCAGAGAGCACCTGGCCTGGCAGTTCGGGCTGGACTGTTCAAATTGGAGGCAGAGTCAAGGCTGATTTGCATATGGCGGGATCCAAACTGAGGTGGCATGGTGGGCGAAAAACGATGGATTAGGATACGGCCCCATGAGATTGTCAGCAGCTGAAATTATTTCAAACATTCCATCCATCACCCTGTGTTGCTGCATGAGCGGAGCCCAAGCACTACAAACAGATGGAATGGGGGTCCATGATGGACATTTGTCCCTCACAATCCTTACAGGGTTTAAACCCTGATTTCTTAGGTGGAGACATTGGTACTGCAAGAAATTTTTGGTGGGAGGAAAAGACTCCTCAGTATTCAAAGCTCTGGATCCATGTCAAAGGCGCAGAAAAAAAGGAACTGACGTGGATGCGCTGGAGCGGGTGCTTTATGGATTCTGAGACGTTGCCTGACATCACTTCCAGCACCGTCTGAGTCTAGTTCCCTCTACTGATGGCATCGAGGCTGTCTAGTTTTCCGGATCCACTCTGACGCCTGGCGCTACAGGTGAGTAATCTGCAGGTGGAAGTATCAATCAGAAATAATAATACCAAGCATTTGCAAAGAGAACAGGTCTCACCTATGCAGTACAGCAACGTGTCTGCTATGCAACATGGCTAAAACGAATTTTAAAAAAAAGAATTTGACCCGGCTAATATGCTTCTTACAAGCTCTTTAGCTCTGGGCGTGTCCTAGCATTTGTTTATTTTATGCTGTGTGCTCCCCCATAGCTCTCACCTTTCGTCTTACAACACTTGCGTCCTTCTTTCCCGTCATCCATCGCTTTGTGTTGCCTGGTTCCCCAACCCATCCACCAAACAAATAGGTGAATGGGTTGGGGGAATGAGGCAACACGGAGGGAGAGAATGATGCGGGTGGGGGGGAATAGGTGAGAGGGGATAGGGCAATCAGAGACAATGCAGAGTGGCCAGGGGGGTTTCTAGGGCATGCACACTGACAGCAGAGGGTGGACGAGAGTGGCTGGGGCAAGCACAGAAAAAACTAAGGGTGGGCAAGAGGAGCAGGGGCTGGGGAAAGCACAGAGACAATGGAAGGTGGTTGGCTGGGGCAACTACACAGACAACAAAGGGTGGGTAGAAGGGTCTTGGATAAGTACGCTTACAATAAAGAGTGGGCAGGAGAAGCACATGGACAATGGAAGGTGGGCAGGAGGGTTTGGGACAAGCAGTCGAAAAAGCACACGGACAATGGAGGTAGGGGCAAGAGGGGCTGGGGAAGCACAAAAACAATTGATGGGGTGGAGGACTGGGGTTAGCACACAGAAAACGGATGGTGGTCAGGAGATTTAATGTTGGAGGAACACGAAGGGCTAAGAAGTATACGAGAGAAACAGCTGAACAACACACACACACAAACACATACACACACACTCTTGTAGAGTGCTTAAACAAAAAGAAAAAAGTGACACTTGAAAAAGTTAGCAGTGGAAGGACCGAGTAATGCGTCCATACCCCAGGGAAGGGATAAACACAAGAAGGAGGGAAAGACTAAGGAAGCAGACAAATTAGAAGCAAGCAAATGAGAGCAACTATAATGTTCAGTAATGGGCGGTTTCTTCACCTACTGAAAGGTAACAAAATGCCTTGCAACAGATAGGGCATGCACAGTCTGAGGCGAGACCTATAAAGGACACATTATAAAAAGTGTGTAGGCGAAAAAGGGTGATTTCTATTTCGTCTAGTTAAGCAGTCTATTCCCTATACACGGGGGGCGCTAGAGGGCGCACGGCAAGATGGCTGCGCCTTAGTGCAGCTCCGCCCGGCCTCAATCCGCCCAATATCTGCTTGAAATCGCGGCATCTTAGCTTCAAAACCTACTGATCTGCACAGCGCAACATCCCTGTGTGCAGTGGTGTCCTTGCGGACAGACAGCGCCTCAGCAATCAGCTGAAATCGGCTGTGACAGGTCCAGACGATGAGAGCGCAAAATGGCGGCAGTTGGGGTGCCGTAGTGATCTGGGCCATAACGCCGCCCCGCTGCGATACGGGGGCGGACTGTGTTTGCGGAGCCCCGGCTGGTGAACGTACTGCCCGCTGCTGACGGCCCTGGCAACGAAATTGCGGAGTGTGCGGCGAAGCGGGGCAACGTACCTTGTGGGCGCCCGGCCCGTTACAAGAAGCTGCGGGGATTCTGCGGAGCGGAGGCGGAGTGTGGACGCTCGATACCATCAGCGGTGCCGGACAAGGACCATCGCTTCCCGCGTGGCGTCTGGTGCTGGGTGCGTTAAGTGGGAGCGCGGCCTGGCCTGGGTCTGCAGCTGCGGCGGCGGGTGTGGGCCTGGGTGCCGGGCTGTGCCCTGCGAGCCGCGGCCGGCTACAGTGCGCACACGTTGCTGTGGCCTGCTTGCGACTTCTGCCTGCCTTGATGGGACCCGGTGCGCTGCTATAACCGCTGATAATTCCCCCGCATTAACTTCCTGACTCACATTTGCTGGATCGTGACTGCTGTAGTGCGGTTCTTCACGCGTGCTTCCACCTCTCGCCGGCACTACCACGGGAAGTGGCCCGCTTAGTTGAGGTGCTCCGGTGGGTGCCTGGGCCTGGAGGCCTGGCCGCTCTGGGGGCCCCTACATTATCCCTGCCTGTCTCAGAAGTTCAAGAGGCAATGCAAATTTGTGAAACATTTCAAGCGCAGCAGCGGGGTAAATTAAGACACTGCCGGCCTGCTCTCTGGGTCATAGTCGATTTCTTGGGCCAAGTTGTGGGGGCTTCGGCACATACCTCATGCCTACGCCTGCCTGTTCCGTGGGCTTCTAAACCAGACTCGTACGCCTTAACGGGCCGCGCAGCAGTGCACACAAGACATCTGGGACATTACCTATTCTCTGGGCCTTATTGTGGACTCTCCTGGGGTTGCTGGTCCCCTTTACATTGCGTACCATCCTAGACAGCGGCAGCCCTTGCATGATGTTTGTCAACAGGCGCCCTACTTCTGACCAGTCCGGTCACCCCCTATGCGCACCTTGGGAGTGACGCTGGCGTTACTGAGGATGCGTGCGTGAAGCTTCTCTTGCTCTGTGGACACAGCTCGACTTTGGCTTTTGGCCCCACTGGAGTCTGATTATTACTACTGCTTGGTAGTGGTGGTGTCTCTAGCGCTCCTGCCACTTTCAGCCCCACTGTACTGTCTGTCACCTCTATTTGCATTGCCTCATATCTAACATGGGGAAAACGGATAAAACCCAGCCTCGCCTCACGTTTGAGGCGCGAAAATCTAGCAAGGCGCAAAAGGCGGCCTCCGATTCCGAGGCAGACGTCCAGGGGGATGGCCCGTCCACGATAGAACTGATGCTGCTGGCCACGCAGAAAAGCCTCCAATCCATAGAGGGCAATATGTCTGCCATACACCATAGACTTGACCATATGTCTTCCCAACTTGAGAAACAGAACACGAGAATGGGGGAGGTCGAGCAACGGGTCTCTACCACCGAGGAGGGTCTAAGTGAGGTAGCTGATAAGGCACTCAACATGGAGAAAGTGTTGGCGCTTATCCAAGCAAAGAACGAGGACTTAGTGGCCCGGTCTCGTCATAACATTCGAATCACTGGCTTGCCAGAGTCCACAAACACTGGGAAGATGGAAACCTTCATTGAGGATCTGCTCAAAGACATTTTCGGACCCGAGAGCTTCTCCACCATGTTCATAGTAGAGCGGGCCCATCGTTCCCTGGCGGCGAGACCGGTGCCGGGCGCTCCACCTCGCCCTATAATTGCTCGGTTATTAAATTATAGGGACCGAGATGCCATTTTGAGACTGGCAAGAGAAAAGGGTGACATCAACCACCAAGGGAACTCATTATCCTTTTTTCTAGACTTTACTGTCGCAGTCCAGGCGGCACGGCAAGAGTTTGGCCCTGTAAAGAAATTTCTCCACTCCAAGGGCATTCCCTATGCCATGCTGTATCCCGCCCGACTCCGCGTGGGCCAGGAGGGGGCCTTTAAAATCTTCACCACTCCTAAGGCGGCGATGGAGCATGCGAAAAAACTGAAGCGACGGCGACGTGAGGCCCCGGCTGATCTTGACGAGGAGGAACAATGACTGATTGTGCGATGACAAGCTATATCTCTGATTGATGCTTTACATGTGTGATATGTTCTGATCTCATTGTCTTGGGGTGTTACTGTTCACCGCAGCAGAAATGTTGCAGTAGCGCTGGTTAACTTCCGATGGTTGTCTTTGATGCAGTCTATATTTTGCTATGTCTTTTGTCTTTTAGCACAGGTACCCAGACCTGATCAGCCACCTCCTAATCAGTGGGAGGCAAGTAGCTCTCTGGCGGTCCCCACATGGGAGTACCCCACATGTTACGAATTGTTAGATTTGACTGTTGGGGGCTGTTTAATCAGGGAAGGGATGGCTTTGGCAAGTTGGGATCGCTGAAGTGGGTGGGGGGCTGGAGGGGGGTCGTGGGGGGAACTGGTTGGCACTTCGTTATTGCACTGATTATGAACCCGGGCGACACACTACTATAACTATTCATCACACTGTTATTTATATCCTTTCCGCTGCATGGCACTGGTGGTAATATAAAAGTTCCTTACATGAAACGTGCGCGGCTTAAACAGCCCCAAGAAAATCAGATCGGTACTGGCTTATTTAGACAGGCTTGATGTCCAAGTAGCATTCCTACAAGAGACACATCTTACACCGCTTTCTGAGAGGAATGTGGGCATGCGCTGGGCAGGGACCAGGATTGCTTCCTCCTACTCCCCCTATTCCCGTGGAGTGCTAATCTTCGTCAAGAAGGGAGTCCCCTTCACTGTCCTCAGTTCGGAGACAGACGACCAGGGCAGACTAGCTCTTGTGCATGGCAAGCTTGGCGGTGTGGGTGTGCTACTGGTTAATGTGTATGGCCCAAATATGGATGACCACTCAATCTTTGATGATGTATGGCGTCGCATTTCCAGGTTTCCCCATGTTGAGATCCTGTGGTGGGGCGACTTGAATACCTGCCTAGATGTAACTATAGATAGATTTGGAAGCGGGGCCCCACGACACAGGTTAGCGACGGATGCTCTGGTGGGTTTATTAGAGGCCGGGAGCATACACGACGTTTGGCAGATGCGACACCCTGGGGCAAGAGAAAGCACCTTTATATCTACTGTGCACGACACGTGGTCCCGCCTGGACTATTGGCTTGTCTGAGGTTGCCTGCACATGGGTGGTCAATGTCAGGCATTTGGCGAAGACGCGGTCTGATCACTCCCCAGTATTGCTTTAAATGCGTGTTCCTGAATGTGACAGGCCCCCGTTCACCTGGCGACATACACAGGCTGCATTGACTGATCAGGTTTTCAAGTGTACTGTGGGGGAGGCGATTTGCAATTTTTTTAAGGAAAATGAGGGCACGGTCGATAGTGCGGGTGTGTTGTGGGAAGCATTTAAGGTCACGATAAGGGGTGTGTGCATAGGTGCGCAAGCGGGGGTTTTAAAGGACTTACGCCGCCGAATTAGTAAGCTTGCTGCGGAAATATCCACTTTGGAACAGGACTACGAGCGGAATCCTGCCACAGAACAGCTGGCTGCGATACGTGATCTGGTTTCAGAGCACAATGAAACCGTAGACCAGGAGATGGCACACAGATCGCGCCGCAGCACGGCACGTTATTATGGGGAGGGAGGAAGACCCAGCCGTTCCCTTGCGCAGAAATTGGCGGCTCCTCGGAGCCAAGAATACATCACTGAACTGCTAGACAAGGAGGGCGAGGCACATTTCACCACACCAGAGATTAGTAAAGTAGTGCTTGCCTTCTACTCTGGTCTCTATGGGAAGCGGACGCATGCCCAGGTAGCAGATGTAGATTCTTACCTGGAAAATATTGTGCTGGGCTGGTTGTCGGGGGGCCAGCGAGAATATCTCACGCAGCCATTTGACGTCGAAGACATCAAGCTCGCCATAGCGTCTCTCCCGACAGGTAAGGTTGCGGGCCTTGATGGGCTCCCGAGCAAGTTTTACAAGGCCTATGTCGAGGACCTAGCCCCCAGGTTATTAGATGTCTTTGCGGAGGCGTATGAGACTGGCACCCTCCCACCCACACTTATGGAGGCACTCATTGTAATGCTCCTGAAAACGGGTAAAGAAGCCAATGCGTGTGACTCCTACAGGCCTCTTTCTATGATCAATATTGATGCCAAAATTCTGGCGAAAATGATTGCCAGTAGACTCCAGCCCCTGGTTCCCAACCTAGTGCTCCCGGACCAGTCGGCGTTTGTGCCCCCCAGATCGACTATGCACAATCTACGCACTGTTTTTGCCACACAACATTATTTTGAGTCGGACTTTCAAGAGGTAGCGGTGCTACTCGATGCCGCAAAGGCATTTGACTCTCTGCAATGGGAGTACATGTTCACGGTCCTGCTGCGCATGGGCCTGCCACCCTTCTTCCTCAAATGGGTCCATCTGCTATACTCTGCACCAATGGCGTGTATACGGGTGAACGGCTGGGTGTCTGAAGGTTTTTCAATACACAGAGGCACGCCTGTCGCCCATACTTTTTGCGCTCGCACTAGAGCCTTTGGCATGTAAATTGCGCCAGCGGCATGCTCAGGCGGCGTTGCGAATCCGTCAACGTTGATTGGTGGTTTCGCTGTACGCGGACGATATGCTCCTGTACGTCCGTGAGCCGGCTATTTATCGGAACTGCTCCGCGAGTACGTGAAGTTTGAAAGGTATTCAGGCCTAGGTATCAATTGGGCGAAATCGACACTGTTTTCGCTGACGGCTGGTACCCGTGAGGAGGAATTGGACTTTCCGCTTGCGTGGTCCACCGACCCGGTTCGGTACCTAGGTGTGTGGCTGCACAGAGAACCTGATGTGGTGATTTCCACGAATTATGGCCGTGTCATCGCTAAAATTACGACCAGGTGACGAGGTGGGCTAAACTGCCGCTTTCTTTAGCAGATCGAATAGCAATAGTCAAAATGACGATTCTCCCAAAGCTTCTCTATTTGTTCATCAACATCCCGATCCGTCTGAATATTGCACTGTTTAATACACTGCAATCAGCTTTACTCGCCTTTGTATGGGGAGGTAGGAAACCCCGTTGTAGCTGGGAGGTGCTGGTGCTGCCGTTTGAGCGTGGAGGCTTCGAAGCCCCTGATATGCGGCTCTACTATCTGTGCGCCCAGGCGCAGTTTGCGCATTTCTGGTATCATCCGCAACGGTTCCAGCCGCACATTGCAGTTGAGGCAGATACGGTGCTGCCTGTGCCGCTGGTGGCGGCCGCATTGCTGGGTAGGCATGGTGGACCACGGACTGAAATCAATCCGGTTCACTGCACTGCGTGGGCATGGAGGGCCCTGGCAAGAAGGGCGCAATTAGACTACCTCTACGCCCCGACGCTACCACTTGCTGCACATCCGGGTAGTTCTGCTACACAAGAACAGGCTGCGTTGCACACACTGGAAAACGCGGGGATTGCACAGCTTGGTGACCTCTATCAGCAGGGCCAGTTTCGACCACTCTCAGATATACAGGAGGGGCGGGGTCAGGACCTGATGCTGGGATTCACATATGTGCGTGTGCGGCAAGCTGTCCGTGCGATATACCCGGACAACCCAGCTGAGCCGAGAACGCTACTGGCACTGCAGGCGGTGTTTGCAAGTGGCTCACGCAGGGGACTGATAAAATTGTATAATGCTTCTCTGAGGGAGCGGGATCCACTTGACAACCCCTCCTATAATAAATGGAACACGGCACTAGGGGCCGCTCTGTCCATGGATGCTTGGAAATTTTGCTGTACACTAATGGGTCGCCTGATGGCGAACTGTAACCTACGCATCATACATTTCAAATACTTGCATCAGTTATATTACACGCCTGTTCAATTGCGTAGATTCGGGCTGCGGGAAAGCGCTTGTTGTGTGCGGTGTGGACAGGAGGATGCAGACTTTCTGCATCTTGCATGGGGCTGTGCTGGCATACTGGCCTTCTGGGTAAGAGTCACAGGTGTGCTCACGGAGGTGGTGCTGGAAACTGTGGTGTGTGCGCCTGATGTCTGTCTACTTGGATGGGTTAAAAACCTCAAGCCATGCAATCGAAGACTGGTAGCTATTTCCACTTTGTTTGCCAAGCGGGCAGTGGCGCAATGCTGGGGGGCTAGAACTCTCCCGGCGGTGAAAAGGTGGGTCCGTGACCTGCTATATTTCAGGGACCAGTTGGGGATTTATGCAGAGGAATTGCCTGCAGCCTCGCGGCCTAACGATTTTTGGGCCCCATTAACAGAGTACCTGATGGGCAATCCTGATTTACAGAAGAGAATTGTAATGCTGTACTAATTGTTACAGGTGGTGGGACTGTGTTCACTATTGAGAACTGTTTAATGTCTCCAATTGTTTGTAACAACGGGTTCAACGAAATTATTCAGTGCCGGGTTCGGGGGTGGGGGGTCTGTTTGGGGTTTTGTTTCTACTAATGTAAAATGCTTGTTTTGCCTCTTTGTCTCAACCGCTGGCTGGGTCCTGTCCTGGGGCTTGTTATCACTTGCTGCAAGCTGAATAATAAAAAGATTTTTTTTAAATATATATATTCCCTATACACAACCATTGTTCTCACTGTATTCCACAAACGTCCAAGTGATCAGTTCAAGCTGAAGTCAATGCCCTCTATTTCGTAGAGTAGCAGAGAAATTAAACCTCCATAATTCTTTACTTTATAAACAGTGATTTTCATTCCTTCTGGTGTACAGATGGCTATCAAAGGTTGTGAGGGTGGTGACTCCGGAACCAACTCATCCCCTGAAGAAAAAGAGTCTCATTACCCAGAACACATTTTGTAATATGTCCTTTTCATATCTTGCTAATAACAAGAGATGAATAAACTTGATTTTTTAAATGAGTTTGATGACACTTGCTATTTGTTCTTTTCCTACAATGGTTGATTTTCCCTGTAAAAAGTGCCATTGTTCATTATGGTTTATTGATTTGCTTAAAATAATGTAATTAAAGCTATTGTTTTTTGAAGTTTTCCCACAACAATGGGTATTTCGTACACTGCTATTAATATGTAGGTTAGTACCAACACCAAGAATAATTACAGAACAACTTTTTGCCAAATGAGGTAATGTTTTCAAATCCAAAAACTGGATATCGCTATCCAAATTTGTATGAGCAGCCGAATTCAGATGAGTGGAAATTTCAAAAATAACTGCTAGCATAAAGTTCAAATCGTTTTAATTCCTAAACTACAGCAGAGTTAGAAATTAAGAAACTTTTGCTCAGAGAAACTAGACTCCTTGCTCCTATATTGTAGGAATCCTTAAATACCGCAATGCTGACAAATGAACCACTGTGAATTCTCAACCACTGCTCTGACCTGGATCTCTCCCAATAGTTTTTACAGCTCTCGTCAACTCTACAAACAGTAACTGCATGGAGCCAACTGGCCTACTTGCTGAAGCACACTGAGGTACCCAACCTGAGACCAAGGCACTTTTGGCTATAAGACTACTGTTACCTTTGAGCCCTACATAAGAAACAAGTATGAGCTTAAATTTTGTTAGAGTCATTTGTAGTAGGCGAAAGTAAATGTCAGGAACAGTAGCTCAATGCCCCAAACCTCCATCGTTGCTATTGCTACAACTTCCTCCCTCTTGCCATCGATTAAGTATTGTGCCTATCTCGTCTCTCATTCCACCGTCGCTCATTTGCCATTTATAAAATCAACACAAAAATCAGGAGTTGCCATTTTTCTCAAATATCAGCTTTTATTAACTAGCACCAATTAAACAAAGGAATGTTATGTCCTTTTTTAGGTCTGGCTTGTGACAGTTTTACCTGGTTGCTAGTGTGTATAAGCACTTGTTTCAGTGTTACCACCATTTTCACCAAATGATATTATAAGATATTGGAAGTTGTAACTATAAACCATGGCATATGGACTGTGGACCATCATATCATATTTACAATGTTTGTAAGTCCATGGAGAGGAGAGTACACATTTGTTAATTTACATTTTAGTACTCTTCGGAAGGCTAACGCGACGGCCTGTGAAGCAGCAGCCTGTAATTGGGATCACCAAGTCGTTGTTATTGGACGCTGGCCAGGGCGCAAGAAAAGACTAGAGCTGGGAACGGAGACAATGGCCAAACTATTGGAGGGGATGGGACAAGCAATTGCGCTGAGGGCTGTTGGCAGCAGAAGGTCTCAAGAAACATGCTCCCAGTCAGTTACTTCTATAAGCACTAGGAGATGGGCGAGGCAGAGTCGTAGTTGATTCTGCCACTAGACTCCCCATCTAGGGGTTGGCTGCCTTCCCAAAGGAGTAGCTGCTGTGACAGAGCTGGACCAATCTTGATACTGTGAGCAGTGATGCACACCAGGCAGACTGCAAGCCGAGATTGACGCTGGAAACTAGAGCACGCACAATGCTTTATGAGGTTCATCCGAGAACAGGGATTGCTTGATGGACCAATTCCCACCTCTGCTTTGTTCTGAACAGGACACGAAAACACCTGCTCCGATTTTGGGGTTAGATATGTCAGCTCTCTGCACAAGTCCGTCAGAGAGGCCCAAGAGTCTTGGATAATCAATGCTACAGCATATTAGTGCATGAAATATCCGTAGATGCATGCTCTGGTGGCCTTTTTTGAATACTAGTAGCTGTCTGTACTGTACAATGCAATCCTGTGCATGTTACTGCATCAGGCAATCCTGTTTTTAAGAAATGTCTCTCTCGGCAGCACGTTGCTGCTGGTGGTAACAGCCTGGGAACAGACACTGAAAGGTTGCGCACTTTATTAACAAATGTGCTGCTGACTGAGCCATTTCTTAACAATATGGTTGCAATGCTTTCTTCTAGATTTGTGTGCACTTGTCCATAACATGTTTTTGTCCCAGGTTAAAATGTTTTTGCAGTTTGAGGGTGCCTGTAAGGAGGGTTTCAAAAATTGAGGTTATTTTTGTCGGGTCTGAATTGGTTATTTTGTGATGTTTATTCTCCGGGTATGGGTGTGGCAGGTCAATGCATGGGAGGGTGAATGAAGGCCCTCCACTGACCTACGCTCTTTGCCATCCACTAATGGTCACCCTCCACCGATAGCATAATATCTGGACTTGGCATTACTGTGATAATTCCTATCATACTTTAGACATGATGCCTCTTCCAGGCACAATGGAGCAAACCCTTTGCTCATTGTGATTACTGTTAGGAAGATTATGCTCACCACTGGTGTATCACTGACTCTGTTATACATGGCATGATTGTACCCATTTCTGGAAGAATGCGGGCCCATGTGCCATTGTATCAATCACTGGCATGTTATTGGCATTCATTCAAACGCACTGTAAAGCTCAGGATAGACAGTTGTAACAATATGTGACAAACTGAGGAACATAGGCCTTTTGCACCTTAAGGCATGTTTCACCAAGAATTTAAGTCACATTTCCCATCCAGCCATAAAGACATCCATTTATTCAGCCATCCATCTGTTCACTCACTCACCCATTACCACACAAACATACAAATAAATGTTCTGTCACTCAACAATTCATCCAGCAACATATTCGTCCCACCACTTACTCACACACAGAAAATTACCAATCAATGCAGGAGCCATTTCTCTCATAAATAAGCCAGGCTTATTGGTCAATGTCTTTTCACTTCAAAGCACTCAATGAAGATAGAGACACTATCAATCCTCACTAAGGAGTGTTGTCTAGGGTTTGCAGATTTCTGGTCTCTCAACAGATTACAAGCCCAACAATAAATTATGGTTCAGATGTACTAAGTGCTTTTGTGGTCACAAGCCCTGCAATTTCCAAAATCACAGTGCTGAATAACATTGAAGGTAATTTTACAATGCATTAAACCTCCTTTGCGATTTAGAAAAGCCTTTCCGAATTGCAAACAGGAGAGAGCATGAAAGGTGTGCCCTTCCTATCGGTGTCGCAATGAGTCAAGCTATCAATAATAGAGTATTGTAACTTGGAAATGCATGCCACGGACTATGATGCAGCTCAACAAAAATTAACTGAATTACAGTACAATATACGTTGATTACAGGTATTTTGTTAGTTACGTAAAATATACATCACAGAAATAAATCTGCATTTTTACTTTATTATTTATGAAGAATCTTTTCATTACATATAGGAAAACGAATCGCTACAAAAGCAACATCAATGGCAGCCCTTTCAAATACAAATCGATGCTGAACATTATAAGTAAGCAAAATTTACAATGTGCTTAGCACTTAATCATTATGTAGGTCAATGAGACTTAACTCGTGGAGAAGAGGGGTGAAAGAGTATCTTTAAAGCCAAAGAAAAAGCAACCAAACATATCCAGCCAAAGAAGAGAGGCGGAATCAGGGAACCAATAACCAGCAAAATAAGAACAACACCGACATCATCCGAAAACAAACGTACCAAACTGTGCAGGCGGTCCCCGGCAGTCCGTGGTTAGGTGAGCAGCCAGTTTTACCTTTAGGTCTCGGTGTCCGGAAGTCATCAGACTCCTCATACAGCCTCAAATCGCCTCAGAGGCAATCCTGCCAACCTCTAATACTAACAGCAATATTCCAAGACGCCCACGGCTTCAATACCTCATGTCTACCTACAAGCAAATTGCCCCCGCTGCTCCAAGAGTGGAATGTTATGTGGGTGAGTGGCAAGCAATCAAGATTTTGTAATGGCAACCAGTCAACGGACTTTAAAGCGCTTCAGATTAGATTCCATTTTTTCCCCCAAACAGATGCATCCAAACACGCTGATATTTTTGCATGTAGCACTAATCGATTCAGATCTACTTTTGGTACTCCCAGATAGATGCATTTCCACAATGAAGCTTCGGTTGAATAATGGCATTAACTTTGGTGATGTGCAAGAGAGAAAAAAAGAAACAATTTCTACAGAAACATCTCAAACACCGTGGAGTACTCAGATTCCAGATATAGTTTATAACACCGACAGTCAAAGCGTAAAAACTTAACTCACAGTTTCCAGCATACCCAGAGCGGACCATGCAGAGTTCCCAGTAGAAAGCAATTAACCTAATTTTAAAAGCATTCACTTTCAGGAAGATGTCGGACATCTATCCATGAACTACAACTGCACAGGAGAGTAAAACATACCCATCCATATCCTCAAGACCCTTTCCCTGTCAACCGACCATATTTCTTTGTTTTTATATAGCGCATCAATCATTCATGAAAGTCTCAGAGTGATGGAATGAGAGAAAGAGTAAAGATCAGGCACCGCTCCGTGACTGGAGGCAGTCTTTACAACGCGGTGTTTAAAACGACATGTCTTTAACACGCATCATTTACCACGCAATGCCCTCACAACGAAGGTCGCCACTGGGGAGTTATAGTTAGTTCTGCTTTTCCATTGAAAGAGCGTTTTTGTTTGTTAATAACTTTAGCCTTGTTTGACAAATCCTCACAAAACCTTCCTAAAAAAAATGTTCATCCACCTCAGCTCCTTCCTGGAAAGTTTCCAGGTGATCTGTCAAGCGGAGGCTTAGAAAATAGGGGAGGTTCCAAAACGCTAAATCCCATGCATTTTCTATAGACTTTTTTAGACAAGGCTACAGCAAAAACTGATGAACGGAATTACACCAAATTCAGCAGGAAGCTATATCTTGGTCCGCAGATTGTGCTTTTTGTGATCTGGTGTAAATCTGTTCAGTAGTTCTTGAGAAATTTAGGGGGGATTTTTTTTTGCATATTTTGGCAGTTGGGTCCGCAAGAGTTTCAAGAGATTCTTGCGGGAGTGCCAATTTTAAAATGTCCTAGGGAGCTTTATTTTCGTTGGGCCATCACACTCCTGCAGGAGTCAGATTCCCGTGAGCACTCTCATTGGCTGCCAGCAACATGAGTAAAATTTTGCTGGCAGCCATTACAGGACTCCGGGATTTATGAAAAAATAAAAATATATGGGTCAGGGTAGGGATACCCTGACCCCCTAAACCCCACTAACCACAGCCAAAAAAAACCAGCAAAAAAAGCTGCAATGCCACAAGATTCTCGCATGATCGGAAAAAAACAAACGGCTGCCAGGCCGCATTTATTTATTATAAGCCGGGAACGTGTTCATAAAGGAGAGGGGGGTGCATGGCCCCCTTCCTCGAGCCTCCGGATGCCCCGGGGAGCACACCCTGGGGCCAAAAACAATGTTCATGGGGAGGGGGGACATGCAAACCCTGTCCCCAAGCTATTAGAGGTCCTGAGGAGCCCAACCCCGGGCCGAAAGTTTGTAAAATGGGGAGGGGGGCCTTGTGGCCTCAATCCCCAAGCCTCTGAAGGCCCCAGGAAGGCCACCCCCCGGGGCCAAACATTTTCAAAATGGCCCCCTTCCCAAGCTTCTAAGAGCCCTGGTGAGCCCACCCCCAGAGCCAGTGACTTTAAGGGAGGGGGCCACACGCCCCCTTCCACAGGCCATTAATGGCCCCGGGGGCTTCATCCCCCGGGGCCGGGAGATGTTATGTCCCGGGGAGCCCACCCCGGGACATGGCGGTTTCCCTGCTTGCAGCGGAGTGGGCAGGAAAACCTGTGTTGGTTCTCGCTTGGCAGGCGCATTTTCAAAACTCCTGCGAAGCGGGAGCAAACACCAAGCCCACTCCCAGCAGGGCGAGAGCTTCAAAAATGCTCCCCCCGGCTGACAACAGACTTTTCATCTGTCTCCCGGCCCGCGCTGAAGTGGGCAGGGAAACAGATGAAAATATTGCTCCCGCCCAGAGGAAGCAGCATTAGTAGCTGCTACCTGCGGGCAGGAGCAATGCCGGCTCCCGCTGAATGAGGTGAGCTGGATGTGGCCACGGGGGATTGGGGCTCCCCATGCAGCCCTAACAACACACTATGGTGGGTGCCCTGGGTGGGCACCAGGACACCCATCTTTATATTTAAGGGGGATGGGGTCCCGGAAGCCGAAATCGTCCCGGGGAGGGGGGTTGGAAACATCCCTCCCCGTCAAAATAACACCGGGTACCAGGGGATGGGGTCCCCCCTTGGCCAAAAACGGGCTGTGGTGGAGGGGCAGGGGGGGTGGGGGGGATGCGTGCACCCCTCCCCTTTATTTAAAAGATGGCAGAAGGGAAAAGAGCGGCTGGGGACGCACAAAAACAATGGAGAGGGCGGCGGAGGGACTGGTGTTAGCACACACATACACAACGCAGCTCCCTCTCATTAATTTATAAAAGTGGCAAGGGGGATGGGGTCCCCGGGGCGATATCTGGTCAGGGAGGGGGGCCATGCCATTTTGTTATTAGCATGATGAGCAACAGCATACATGACAGCAATGAGTACAGTCATGTATTAAAGCAGCTCAGCTGAAAAGAAATCCGTACATTTGTTGAAGGGGTTTCAATACGTTAACTGTGGTTAGATCACATACATTTCTGCAATATGCATGTGTTCAAACCGTAGCGATATCATTGACAATTGCAAAATATAAAATATATCTCAAAACAATCTAAGAACAATACAAATTGTGGGAAAACAATTGTGGGACTACTGGTAGCATCGGTGTGGTGTGTCGGGCGGGCAGGAAGGAGGTTGATTCCTCAAAGTTTACTGTTGAGTGTACTCTGCCTCTGTGCATAGGAGAGTTTAACCTGGGGGTTGGAGGGGGAGCCTAGGGCAGCACAGCCACTGGTCTCTGGACAAATTGGCAGCACACATATTCTCAGGGTGGAGTGCCCGCAGATTTGGACTCCACTACCTCCAGATATCTTTGCCAGTTTGGGGGGGTAAGATGAGGTTGGGCGGCCCGTCCATGTGTTGTACAGCGCTTCCTGTTCTGCCATAATGCCAGTGCGCAGATCAGAGAGCCACAATCTAATGGGTGGGGACACAGCCGATTTCCAGCACACTGATTTTCTTCACTTAGCCAAGACCAGTGTTTGGTCAGTAAATTTGTAGGTGGCTTTACGTGCAGCCGAGCGGAAGGTTATCCCTAAGAGATAATGGAGACCATCAGCATGAAGTGGAGTGTCTAGGGCCTCGGAGAGTATTTCAGTTATCTTATCCCAGTAGGGAATCAGCTGGGGACATGTCTATACCATTTGGATAAAATTGGCAACTTGGTAGCGGGGGCAGGAGTACCAAGCTCCCAGGGACATACGTGGCAATTTTTCAGGGGTGAGGTAAGTGTGGTGAAGATAATTAAACTGAGTGTATTTGAGTCTGGTGTTCACGGAGATGCACTTCTGAAATCCTAGACATTGTGTACATTGCTTGTCTGTGAGTGTAGTGGATAGCGCCTTGTCCCAGTAGGCGCGGAGAATAGGGAAAGAAGTTCCCCTGTCCCCATGTAGGGAACAGTATAATAGTGTGACAATGTGACGGCCAAACCCGTGTGTAACGCTACCTGGAAGAGTTTGGATGTGCCTGGTTCAAAATGCGATCTATGCCAAACTGTATATAAATGACAAGTTAGCGAGGCATAGAGAAGGCAAGATCCCGGCGGCACACTGTAACATCTACCAGGTTCTCGAACGTGCAAAGGATTTTGTCAGTAAATAGGTCTCCCCATGTTGTGAGACCAGATTCTATTCATGCGGCGGCCTCCAGCCTGGAGCCCAGACCAGCATAGCCCGGCATCGCCCAGAGAGATAGTTCAGGAGCATATGGGGGATGAGGGCGCTTCTTAATCAGGAAGGTGTTCTAGCATGAGCTGGATGAGTGCATTTGAATACTTCCAGCCCTTCTGGGGACCACTCCCTCCGAACCAAGCAACCAGTCCAGTACCATGGACGGGCACATCTGATCTGATAAGCGGCCCAATTCCACTATATTTTGTCTAGCCAACCAACGAGTAGGCCATTATAACTGACCGACTGCATAGTAGTATTTGCAGTTCGGAGCACCCAAGCTGCCCTCTTTCAGAGGGGCATACAGTTTATGAATCGTCACTCGCTTCCTACCATTACCCCATATCAGTGCGGTTAAGAGTGTTTGCAAGTCCTTAAAAAACTTTCAAGGCAGTAGAATAGGAAGAGCCGAGAAAAGGTATAGCAATCTGGGGAGAAGAAGCATTTTTGAGATAGCTATGAAACCCATAAGAGAGAGCGGCAATGCAGTCCAGAATGGAAGGGAAGATCTCACACCACAGATGGCCTTACCTATATAACCTTCCATCAGATCCCTGTCAGAATGATAGACCCGGATCTCCAAATATTTCAACAGGTCACAGACCCAAGGGAGTATGGTGTTCAAGATTGCCTGTCGTTGATCTGGGGAAAGGAATGTCAGTGGGAACAGCTGGGATTTACCCCACTTTACCTGTAGTCCAGAGCCGTCCCCGAACTGCCCTAGTAGCTCCATGTAGCCGGGTCTCGTGGCTTAGTGGACTAATGCACCCACTGTAGCGGCCTGTGTTTGACCTCATGGTCACAGGTTCAAATCCCGGCTGGTCCACTCAGCCTTTCATCCTTCTGAGGTCGATAAAAAGATTACCATTGAGTTGGGTAACAATAAACATCTGTTATTCAGCGCCAAGATACCCTTGGGTGAATGTGTGCTTAACAAATACACGTTATGTGAGACTTGGGAGCACCGTGGCATTCTCAAGAAGATACACCAGGGCGTCGTCCGCATACATAGATATAATATGGCAATGGTTGTCTGCCTGAATCCCCCAATTCGTGGCTTGTCGAGTGTGCAAGCCAGCAGCTCCATTACGAGTGCAAAGATAATTGGGGATGGGGATAACCCTGGCGGGTGCCGTGTCCGGTACTGAAGGAGTCAAAGAATGTGGAGCCAGTTTTTACATGAGCCATGGGCGAATTATATAATAAAGAGATCCACTTAAGGAATTTGGGCCCTACCCCGAACCTGCCAAGGACCTTCATTAGGTAACCCCATCCCAGGGTGTTGAAGGACTTTTCAATGTTGAGGGACGCTATCCAAAAGGTGCACACCCGTCTCGCGAGCCCAGTCCATCAACATGAAAAGCTGGCGCAGATTCAGGAACGTATTCCTGTCAGGTGTGAACCCATTTTGGTCGTGATGTTCTACATGTTGCACTACTGAGATAAATCGGTTGGCTAGCACCTTACCAAGAATCTTATAGTCAGAGTTCAGGAGGGAAAGTGGATGGTATGACCCCCAGGAACAATGGGTCCCTGTCTGGCTTGGGCTTTACTACCAGCACTGCTTCCCTAAGGGTAGGGGGGAATATACCCTTGATGTAAGCTGCGGTGTAGACCCTGAGCAGGTGTGGAACGAGTTGTGGCTTGAAGGTGGAGTACACTTCAATGGCCAGACGTCTGCCCCAGGGGTCTTGCCACGTGCCATTTGTTTAATCACGTCAGAGATATCGGTTTCCACAAGTGGAGCTTCTAGATCTGCTCGCTGAGGGGCCTGTATGTGCGGGAGTGCCACTCCTTTTAGGAAGGATTGTATCGATACCGGGTCAACCCCTTGTGAGGTTCTATATTGATTAGCGTAGTATATATGAAAAATTGCATTAATATAATCTTGAGAATTAAGAGAAAGACCAGTTTCGTCTCTTATAGCAGTAATCAGGCCCCTAGGCGAGACTGAGCAGAGAAGCAATGCCAAAAGCCTACCCGCCTTATCTCTCTCTTCAAGCTTCCTTGCCAAGTGTTCCCTGTAGTCTAGAGCCCCTAGCTTCTCCAGAGTGGATCTGCGCGCAAGTCTAACCTGCGCTAGTGGGACCACAACCGTCCGGTCCATGGGAGATATCTGTTCGTAGCACCGTATATCTGTTTCCAGAGTACTCAGTTCCCTGGGGAGGGCGAGTTTGGCTCAGAATACAGCCTCGATTGTGTAGCCACAGAGTACAGCCTTGAATGCATCCCACTTGACACCGGTTCCCGAGGCTGAGCCCTCATTGTCCTGAAAATACGAGGTGATATTTCAGAGGGTGGAGAGAAATGCAGCATCTCGTAATGCCTCCGAGGGAAGGCGCCAGGTGGGTATTCTTGGTCGACCTCTTTCCCAAAGCAACTGTAGTTGCAGGGGACAGTGGTCTGAAAGAGTGCGTCCGAGGTATTCTGCTCACGTTACTTTAGAAAGAGCATCATGGCTGCAGTAAAAGAGATCGATCCTGGTGTGCAGGTCACGAAGACTCGAATAGAAGGAATACTCCCTGGGTGCGGGGTTCAGGCTGCGCCAGGAGACCCACACCTGAGTGTTGGTCACCCACCTCATTAAATGTTGAGGGAGGGAGATCAATTGCACCCTGTGTATTGGGGGCCGGGAGCGGTCACAGTCCAGGTCCGGGGAGCAAGTTAAAGTCCCCCCTCCAGTAACTGGGCGCCAAAGTTTTACATAGTAGTCCCGGAGTTAAGGAATGTAAGAAAGGTGCCTGGTTGGTGTTGGGCACATAAAAAGATATAAGGGACAGTGGGAGACAGTCTAGCTGCCCCTCCAAAACCACATACCTCTCTTCTCTGTCAATTCTGGTATGCAACACCTCGAGGGGCACTCTTGGTGCAACCCAAATAAGGGCTCCCCATGCATCTACAGTATGTGGGCCCAACCAGTGTGCTGCTCCAGTGCTTGGCATAGCCGCTAGGTCGGGGGTGGTCAGATGTGTCTCCTGAAGGAGCACTACCTGAATCCTGCATCTGCGTAGGTAATGATAAACACGCTATCGTTCTGTATAGCCAGCTAGCCCATGCATATTCCAGGTCATTAGTAGGAATTGTTTCTCATCCATTGCAAAATTAGCAGCTATTGTGACGTGAGCAAGCTGCCCAACTCAGTAACACCACCCCACCTTGGCCCCTCCCAACTCCCCGGGGCCCTCAAGAATGTCACACTATCCCCAAGAACAAAATGAAGATCCATGTAAAAAAAAAAAAATATGCAAGAAACCCCCAACGCCCATTCCCACGCCTGTACACCAACAGTTGACCAGCCATTAGCACTGTGATGCAAAACGAACAAAGTAATGTAACAATCTATACCAATAGTATTATACAAGTGAGGGTTGTTAGATTTTTACAGCAAAAGTCTAGAGTAAGAGTGTCCGCAACCCTCAGCCACCGGATCAACATTGCATCTGCTTAACCAGTCAACAGCTGACCTAGATTTAAGACATTTAAAATCAATAGTATTATCAATTCTGGAACTGCAGCCTATATTAAGTCCTCAGCTGACTGAGGTGTTACGAGAGGGCCGCCACCCAGCAGTGCATCAACCTGCGAGTCAGTCACCTCTGGGGACTCGTCAGGTCGGTCTCAGTTTCTGATCCTGTGGGGAAAGAGGCCGCCATATGCCGCTCCACGTCAGCCACCACCCGAGCCCTCTCCCTAGTAGCTTGCTCCCTAGATGGACCATTGAGGTGGCGCCTGTTGCGTGATTTACGACATCTCTGAGCTTTCCGTTCGGGAGGAGGATCTGTCCTGACTACGGAAGAGGATGTGATGCCTCTATGCTCCAACCAAGACCAGGCATCGTCTGGCCCCAAACAAAAGGAAGTAGTGCCCTTGTGAACGATGTGGAGAGTGGCAGGGAATTCCAATGTATATTTAATGCCGTGGTCGTGAAGGCACTTTTTTAATGTTATGAAGGAGGACCTGTGGCGCTGAACCTCCAATGTATAATCAGAATAAATGTTTACTTGGGCATTTTCAACAGACCAAGGACCACTGGCCCGTGTTACATGCAGGATGTGATCCCTGCTCCTGTAGTTAAAGAAGAGGGCGACTACTGGATGTGGGGGGGGGGAATGTACTTGGGGGTGTGGGGGGGGTCTCCCAGGCACCCTGTGGGCATGCTTAACAGAAAAGAAGGTTGAGCGTTTACTCAGCAAGATCGTGTTTGTGAACCAGTCCTCGAGGTACAGTTCCATGTTTGGGCCCTCCGCCTGTTCCAGTAGGCCTACAATCCTCACATTGTTTTGCCTCGATCTACCTTCTGGATCATCCACTCTTCTCCTTAGGTTGTCGATCTCCTCCTGCATGACCCGAAGGCGTGTGCCTGAGGCCGCCACCCGGGGCCTAAGGGCGGCCAACGTTGACTGCGTGTTTTCAACTCGGTCTTTCAGTTTTTTGAGGTCATCTCATAGGAGGCCCATGTCTATTCCTAAGGCGTCTATCTTGGGTTCAAGGATGGATTTTATGTCCAGAACAGCGGACAAGAGTTCATCGAATCGGCAGGAGTGCATGGCTGCCAGTGAAGGACCCGCATCATCGGCCTCATCTGCGGTCTCCTTGCCACCCTGGGTCCCAGCCACCGTCGCCGTTGTCTTGTCAGTCTTCGGGTGTACCATCGTGCATATGGCATACGGCTAGGTCTGAGCACACCGTAAGGTAACTGTCTGTAAAGGCAGCAGCAAGTACAAAGACAAATCGGTGCCTGTGCTCCAGCGACTCAGGAACAGGCCCACCTGAGTAGTCCCCATACACCGTCAGCCAGTTTCTGGTATGTCTAGGCAGGCTGTTGGTAGGCCTCAGAACCCCAGGGCGGTGGACGGGAGGACAGGTTGTACAGGTCTGAAGTCAGGCACTGAGAAGCCAGCGTCCCAGGCCACAGAGAGATTTCCTGTGATGCCAATTCAGTGGGCGGGGTAAGGGGTGTAAGCGTGGCAGCAAGGACTAGGACATTGAGTGTGTCGTGATAGCCATATATTATACACCCCACAGCCGCAGTTGCACTTGGTGGGTGACGGCCCCGTCCCAGTCCTCTCTCCAAAGACTCACCGGGTAGCGCTCGCCCGTTCAGGTCGATGGGTCCCACGCAGACGGTTATGGGTCATAAGATGCTCCCCCCTCAGCCCCCCGGGCACAGCACAAGCCGAATTCAAGCCCTGATGGGCCATAGTTGCTCTGCCGGGCTGGGTCCTCCCGGAGCACACCAGGCCGACCAGTCCCGCGGCCGCCTGAAGGAGGCACAGGCCGTGGCGTCTGGCGTATCTGCAGCGGTTCACCAAGGCAGCCTCCGTTTGGTGTAAGGTTCGCCTCTTCACAGTAACAACGTCCTGGCAGCGTGGACAGTAATTTCGGGGTCAGCACACTCCTCAAGACAAGTCAGGATGTTTGATTACAGGTTGAGGGTCGCGCAATAAAACACATTAGCACACTCATTGGACGATGTCATAGAACATGTAAGGAATGATGTCATACGTGAGGTCATAAGCAGTGCATGGCTGGGGTGCAAGTTATAGTTAGTGCTGCAAACTATAACTGGTGAATTTCTGTGGTTTATTTTTAGTTCAAAACAATAATGTTCATCTACCTGTAACGTTATATATATATATATATATATATATTGTATCACACATACATTACATTTAGGGTTTTGTGGTGCATATAGAGTGGTAAGGGTGTTTTCAGGTTTTAGGGGTGGGTAAGGATATTGGGTGGCAAGGCTATGTTTATGATTTAGGGGTGGGTAAAGGATATAGGGTTTTAAGGGTGTTTTTAGGGTTTAGGGGTGGGCAAGGGTAATTGTAGGGTTTAGGGGTGGGCAAGGGTATTGGATGGTAAGGCTGTGTTTAGGAATGGGTAAGGGTATTAGGTGGCAAGGGTATTTTTAGGGTTTGGAGTGGGTAAGGATATTGGATGGCAAGGACATTTTCAGGGTTTAGGAGTGGGTAAGGGGATACGATGGTAAGGTTACAAAAAAATAAAGGGGGAGGGTGTTCCCACCACAATCAAAAAATGTTTATCTTTAAAATAATTTAAAAAATGGGGGAGAGGGGGTTGGTCGGGCCTCCCTACAATTTAAAAACTTAAGTAATATGTACACATTTATTTAAAAAATAGGGATTTCACTAACTTTATATATACTTACCTTGCATTGTAAAGTCATGCATGTGTTCTAAATGCATGCATTTGTAATGTCATACAACCCTTCATGACTAGTAGGGAAGAATATTGCAAATAAAGCCAAGATTTAAGTAGTGTGCGGAATTTTAACTGGTTTGACTCTGGTCTGGTGGAAGACAGCAGTAGGTGTGCCTCAGTCAGTTGGAATGCTGCAGTAACAAATATACAAGAGATAAGAAATTAACACTCCTCTGCCACAGAAGAAATGCCTGGTATGGGCACAAGAGGGGGGGAAGCGAAGGAGGAAAGGAAAGAACAGAGTTGATAACCTTTTACTACACAGTTTACAATCAGAGTTTTATCAGGCCACCCTCATCTTTGCTGCATCCCATTTGAAGCCACAGACAGGACTGAGGGCATAATTAATTGCATGGAAGGGAAGATAGATAAATTAAACTTGGGAGTGGTCTTCTTAGGCGAGATATCTGCAAACAGGATAAAGGAAAAGGAAGATACAGCCGATACGGCTGGCAAAAAACAAGTGTTATGAACAGGGGCAACAATCTGCTTAAATACAGATTAGTATATTTCGAAAAACATTAAAAGGCGACACTAATTCAGAGCCAAAGAGCGAAAAAGAGGATAGGGGAAACAGCAAGATTGCATGTTCCAGTGGTTGTCAAACATTTTGGGCACAAACATAACAGACTATTTTACATAGAAAGCTGTTTTCAGGCCACATAGGGCCAAAAAACGTGAAAGGAGAAGCCACTTTTATGACAGCAAAGACCAGGCAAGCATCCTCTCATGTCTTGGCATCAAACACTAGGAGGTGAAGGTTCAAAGTAAACAGCATCAGTAACGTTTAAATGATAAAGCCCAAGGCTACCCTTCTCAGCCTCAAATAAGGTGACCTAGAATGGCTCGTTGCACTTCTTTTGTTAATGTTTTTTGGTACAGTATCCACAAAATCTTTTTAGCAGCAATAGATGCTGTAAGCTTTATCACTGGGGCAGTGGGTAGAAGTACAAAACATTTTTAGAGGGTTTAGGATGTGTTCGTAATACACACCTCATTACTGCGGTGTGCGCTGCCTTTCCCTGACTACAGAGCTGGGTTATAGCTCGTTAGGAGAATCTTTTTTTAAATCGTTTTTATTCCTTTTAAAAACCTGTGATTTATTGTGTGTATAACAGTATCTATTCTTACCTGCACGCTGCACGTTGTCTGTCTCAGTTTGGCAGAACGTTGGTCGGTCCCCGCAAGTTATTTTTTTTAAAAATCTGTTTATTGAGTTTCAGTCGGAGATAACACATAACCCGCCATGTTGGGCGGTACATCAACAACCATAACATTCAGCACAATCAGTTAGATGTGATCGATACTATTTTTGCGTATACCAACACAAGAAGGGCTAGCGTTCACTATGTACATGATACACCATAGGGACTACATATTATACACCATTGCTATTTAAGGAGTGATCGTAGGGTCCTGTTGATGATTCGTCAACAAATATTGTCGTAGTGGTTCCCAAATGTCTTTAGGTTTAGAAGATGATGGCAATTCTTCCGCATACAACTCTAGAGACTCTTTACAATAAACCATGTCCTTTAACCAGTGACCAAAACGTGGGGTCAAAGAACTCTCCCAGGTCAACGCTATTCGACGTTTTGCTAGTAGTAAAGCAATTCGTAAAAATTTCCCCACTGCTCCCTTAATATGAGGCACATAGCTCAGTAAACACATAGCAGGTGTACATTGCAATTGTTGACTGAACATATTCTGTAAACATTGTATGACTTCCCCCCAGAATTTAGCGACAGCCGCACAGTGCCACGCCAAGTGCCAAAAGTCTGCGTCAGATTGGCGACACCTCTTACACTCACTGGTGTCACGGAGTCCAATTTTGTACAATTTCAGAGGTGTATGATAGACCTGGTGTATATATTTAAAATGGATAATTCTTAGATTACCATTCGGGGTCAGTTTACCAGTTAATGTACATATGTGTTCCCAGTCAGTTGGGGTCAGTGGAGGATCTAGTCTACTGTTCCACCTGTCTAGACTGTCATCCCCTACTCTCACCATTTCAGAGCGCACCGCCTTATACAATTTAGTCACCAATTTGCGCTTTGAGGGTGCCACTAATAGAAGCTGTAAGGATTGTAATGTAGGTGGCTCCTCTGGAAAGGAGCCATAATGAGCCTTAAGCGCTTGTTTTAATCTATGAATGGTGAACTGAAACAATAGTGATTGATTAGTAACGTATTGGAGGTCTTCAGCTGTGAGAAACTGACCCCCTACGAAGATATCCTGCATGTGTTGTATACCCACCGTTTGCAATGATCGGATCGCCTCTTTTTCCTGAGTCACAGATAGGGAAGCATGGTGTGCAAGTGGCAGCGCTGGGGCGTATATCGGGAGTTTAGCTGTCAGTTTACCAATAGTCTGCCAGGCGGCAATAGTGGTGTCTACCGTGTTTATTTCCGTTCGTGGTGTGCCTCTGCGTGTATGTGTGATTATCCCAGCTAGTGGAATGGGGTGGGCATCCCAGTCTTCCACCGCCACATGGAGCGTGAAGGCGTGCGGGTTGTGCCAATAGTAGGCATATTGTGCCTGTGCGCATAGGTAGTATACATATAGATCCGGGGCACAAAAACCCCCGTGTGCGTAATCCAGAGTGAGTTTATGCCAGCTTAACCTGGCCTGCTTGCCATTCCAGACCAGCCGAAGTAGTTGAGTGCGGATAGTGTGAAATAGCTGTTTTGGCAGTTTAATCGGGATATTATTGAAGAGGTAGAGAAACCGTGGTAACACGATCATTTTGATAATGGCGATACGATCAGCCAGGGAGAGGGGCAAAGAGGACCATCTATCAACTTGAGATTCCAAGGTCGTACACGCTGTGCCATAATTTTCCCTGATTACAATATCCGGGTCGCGATGCACCCACACTCCCAAATATTTCACCGGATCTACAGACCAAATCAGTGGATATTCAAATTGTGGAGGCATAGTGATTGTTGTCATAGGTACAACGACCGATTTATCCCAATTTATTAAAAGTCCAGAGAATAAACCAAAACGGATATATTCCCGTAGCAGTGGGGATAAATATTTATGGGGCTCACGGAGAAAAAGCACCATGTCGTCAGCATATAATGATATGCCGACGGGGCGATGATTGAAGTTGAGCGCTGACTCCCTATGACGCTGCCGGATTATACAAGCCAGGGGCTCAAGTGTGATAGCAAAAAGTAGTGGTGAGAGGGGACAGCCCTGTCAAGTGCCCCTGTTAATGGAAAGGGGTTCGGAGGTGAGGCCCCCCACTCGAACGCTCGCCGACGGCTGTGTATAGTAGCTGTACCCATCTCATGAACACGGGCGGAAACCCCATTCGCTTCAAGATGTAAAACATATAGCACCATTCGATAGAATGAAATGCTTTAGCTGCGTCTAACATTACCGCAGCAGCAGGCAGGTCTGGTGTTAAAACATGATACATGGCAAAAAGCGTTCTTAAATTATGTGACGTCGAGCGGTCCGGTATAAAGCCAGATTGATCCGGAAGCACCAGGCAGGTCATGAGGGGTTGAAGTCGAGTGGCCAATATTTTAGCATCTAAATTAATTAGTGACAAAGGGCGATAAGAGTCACATTGGGACGGGGGCTTATCTTTTTTTAGTAGAGTGATAATTAAGGCTTGTCTTAAAGACAAGGGGAGAATACCCGTTTCATGGGCCTCTGCATATACCTCTAATAGATAGGGCGTTAAAAGTTCAGCGTATTCCTTGTAGAACTCAGCTGTGCGTCTATCTGGACCAGGGGCCTTTTTGTTTGGTAAAGATCGGATCGCTGTTTTGATATCTTCTTCGTCAATTGATTGGCTGAGATATTCCCGGTGACCATCCGCCAGCCAGGCACAGGCGATAATCAGAGAGATAGTCATCAAGTGCCGCTTCATCTGTGCTCCCGTGTGATGTATATAGTGTAGAATAACAAGATCTGAATTGTTCAACTATCCCTTGAGGTGTGTAATGTTCGTCCCCTTGTGTATCTACTATTTTCGTGATGGGACAGTGTTCATTTCGGAATTGGAGTCTGGTGGCCAGTTGACGCCCAGGCCGGCCCCCTTCACCATACGTTCGCGCAATATGACGACGTGATAAATAACGGGTTTCTGTTTCTGCCATGGTGTTATACTCCTGTAACTGTTCTTGAATGCGCGCTAGTGTAGCAGCGTTGGGGTTGGCTGCGTAGTCGCGTTCCAGGTTCGCTAGCATAGTTTCAATTTTGGAAAGTTGGCCTCGCATATATCTTTCAGTATACCGGCCGTAGTGCTTATGCATACTCCCCTCACAGTGACTTTAAAGGCCTCCCATAGGGTGGCAGCGCTTTCCACGGTACCCACATTTATTTCAAAGAATTGCATTATCGCTTGCCTTATGATATCATTATAGATGGGGTCTAATAAGGCATCGGCTCTGAAACGCCATGTGAATGGGCGGTGTATAGATGTGGGTATGCTAATACTTAACTGTACTGGGCTATGGTCTGATAATGTGCGTGGAAGCAGATCTACATCAGTAACCCAGTTGTTGCAGTCTTCATTTAATAGCCAATAATCCAGTCTGGACCATGTATTATATGCAGGCGTGATGTGTGTGCCTATCCTCACCTCTTCATTGCGTAAGCGCCAGACATCCACAAGTCGCAGTTCCAACATAGCATCACGTATACACTGAGCGACCTTTACAGTGCGTGCACCCTGTGGGTTCGACCTGTCTTTGTGGGGGTCTAAATGTGTATTGAAATCACCTCCCCATAAGATTGCTGCGTCTGGCCATGTGCGCAACACTGAGCATGCGGAGAAATACGTGTGGTTCGTCCGAGACAGGGCCATAAATGTTAATGACAGTGATCATATTTTGTCCTAATTTCCCATGGACCATTGCGCATCGTCCTTCATCATCAACGTACGTTTTGAGGGCTGTGAATTGCAAACCTCGTTTAAACAAGATAAGGACCCCTCTAGCGTATGCAGAGAATGATGATGCCAATTTGTACCCAGCCCACCTGGTCGCAATTCTAGCTTCTGAGGATTTGGTTAAATGCGTTTCTTGTAAAAGTGCTATCTGCACTTTGTGTCTGTCCAGGTAGGCTAGCACTTGGCGGATTTTTTTGGGGGTGTTGAGTCCCCTTACATTCCACGTCAGGCAAGTGTAATCACTGTGCATTATCTAAGTAAAGAGCTTTATGTGGGGGTGAGTGGGGACTAGGCTCTGTGTTATCATAATGGCAGATGTATAATAAATCAGCATATAGATACAGACATGTTTTGGAAATTCTTATAATATGCTTCGATACCCTACGTCCATGTTCCCTGCAATAGTCTTTGGGTGTCAGATAGTACATGCAAAAAAAGCAGAATAAAAAATATAGCTTGTGTCCAAGTAATCCCTAATAAACACAATCTCATCTTGTGTAATTGTGCGATCACCTTGTGCAAAATTGAAAACAACATTACAAAACCCTACCACCCCCTCCCACTTCAGCGCCCTAACTTTGCCAAAGCCATACCCAATACCCCTAACAAACCCCAATGCAAGCAACAGCAATAATACAGTAAATTGGGGTATACCCATTCAGGGGGGCATTGCGACACAAACAGCCTCCCACTTGATAGGGGAGGTGGCCACCGAGTGTCCATTTATAGCACCTGAGCCACCGTTACAGTCAAGAAATAAAGATGTGTATGCAACAATTCAATGTCCTGTGCATGCAATAGCCTGTATAAGACAGAAGGTCAACAACGTTAAAGGATACAGAGACATCTACGTGCCTCAACAGTGCAGTCACAGAGCATAGAGTATTAATGATGCGGCCCACTTGGGGCCATCCAGAGACAGCGGTTCTTAACATAGCACTAGAGTCAGATCGCCTTGCAAAACCTTTGCCAGATCACATCATAGAAGTGTAGTGTACTATTTCTCATGCATCAACATCCGAAGTGGCGGGAGAAGGTGTTTTTTTGCGCCGCAGCGTTTTTGCGTATTCCAGGGCCCGTTTGGGATTTACGAAGATTTTAGCTTTATCCTCGGTTCCGATGCGGAGACGCGCCGGGTACAGAATAGCATTGGGGATCTTTTCTGCGAACAGGATTTTCTTGGCCGTTTGAAATTCTTTACACGCAGCTTGCACTGTCGCTGTAAAGTCAGGGTAAAATGAGAGGGCATTACCTTGATAGTTAACATTTTCTTTTTGCCTTGAAACACGAAGTATAGTGTCTCTGTCTCTATAATTGAGCAAGCGGGCAATAATCGGCCTAGGCGGCGCCCCCGGAGGCGGCCGCGCCGCCAGTGAGCGATGAGCCCTCTACACAATAAATATACTGGATAGCGTGTCTTCTCCACAGAGCTCACGGAACAGATTTTCGACATATGTTTCCAGGCGCCCAACATTGGTCGATTCAGGAAGCCCCAAAATACGTACGTTGTTGCGCCTCGACCGCGCTTCGAGGTCCTCGTTTTTCGCTTGGATGACCGCCAATAGTTGTTCCATGTCGGATGTTTTCGTCTCAATTTTCTGTAGACCATCCTCCGCATTTGAGATTCGTTGCTCCGCTTCTCCAATACGCAGGCCTTGTTTATCAAGCTTAGCGGAGGTGCTATCAATTCGGCCATTTAGCGCCTCCATATTGTCGTTAATGGACTGTAGGCTCATGTGTATAGCCGCTAAGGATTTCTCCAGCGTGGCCGGGGCCGGGGTGGCGCTATCCAGCTCCGAGTCTGAGGCATGTTGGGGCTTACCAGATTTGCGCAACTCGAACGTGAGTCGCGGTTGATGTTTGTACGGTTTTCCCATTGTGTGGACCCAGCGTGTAGTCAATAGTCCAACACGGAAACTTCGATTGGTATAGTTCAGACGATCAGTTTAGTAATACGCCAGGGAGGCCGTCGAAGAACCACGTGGGGCGCCGCTCGACGCCGGAGACTCTCAATTATGAAGTACTCGTGCTGATCAGTGCTTTTCAGCTTGTCAAGGAGCAACATGCACGTGTCTGATGTATAACCCTGTCTACCATGCCATCGTGACCATGCAGTAACACAATTCCACTTTAGGATAGTGTGTATGAGTTTAGTCAACCAGCAAGCACCAGGAAGCGCCTTGTCCTTGTAGCACGCACCCACGCACCAACTCCGATTTCTAGGGAAATGCAGCGCTATGTGTGGTGCTTGAGCAGTATCTGACGGGCAGCATGGGGGCGGTTAAACCGCAGTATGGCACTCACCACTGTCGGGACTCCGGCTTGTGTGCTACAGATATTTCACAACGCAGAGATGTTGGTGCGAACAATCTCAGCAAACCTTTATGGGATGTCCCAATTATTTATGTGCACCCAGCTTCCTTGTCTTTTCTCGCAGTAGTATCAGTCAGTATCACCCTGCGGTCACGTTTTCGCAATTGGCTCAGCCCAACAGCCGCTGTAGCGTCCTACTGTTTGTGCCACCATGCAGCCACGTCTCCCCAAACGGTTCGCTCAATCAGTCTCTGCAGTTTCTCTCCTTTGGGCTTTTACTGAGTCGCCTCGGGAGCCCCCGCGTCGAGTCCTGCGGAGCTGCTCCCAACGCGCACAGCTCACCTCATTGCGCCGAGGTCACGACACACGAACCTCCGATGTCGTCAGCGGGTCCGTCGGCGATATGGCAATGCGCTACGCTCCAGGCTACTCTCGTCCGGGCGCCAAATGGGACAGGCGTCGGTGGAGGCGACAGTCAGCAGCGATGCATCCGGCCTGGCCGCTGCTCGATTCACGGGTTCCGACTCACCAGGGCCCGGCTATGGAGGTCGCCATATTGTCGTCTCGAGCGTGGCGTCAGATTGAACCGCCGATCTTCGCAGTTTTATTGCCTTTTCCTGCAGCGATTTTGCAGAGAAATACTTCCCCAGTGTCAGGGTATTAAGCGCCACAGTGTACAAGGGCCGATGGCTTCAGGGAAACAGGATTACTGCAGGATTATGTCGGTGGCCGGCAGAGCCGCGATATTATGCGGCTATCTTGCCATGTGTCAAGCCACGCCCCCGGTCCCCGCAAGTTAGAGCGGGCCGCCACCTTGGTTAGCGGGCTAGTTGTTCAGCCCAATAGCATAAATGGGCACGCTGACGAGACCGCGCAGCGCTGCCTTTCCCGGACTACGGAGCTGGGTTATAGTTCGTTAGGGGAATCTTTTTTAAAATCGTTTTTATTCCTTTTAAAAACATGTGATTTATTGTGCGTATAACTGTATCTATTCTTACTTGCACGCTGCACGTTGTCTGTCTCAGTTTGGTAGAACGTTGGTCGGTCCCCGCAAGTTAGAGCGGGGTCGCCATCTTGGTTAGCGGGCTAGTTGTTCAGCCCAATAGCATAAATGGGTACGCTGACGCGACCGCGCAGTGGGCGCGTCAGAGGCAAGCCCGTCTGCACCCGTCCACACTCGAATTGCGCTCAGCACCAGCCCCCCCGCACCTTCTAACCCAGACATTTTGACCTTCTTAAAGTACTCTAGGGCCGAGCTACTCGCTTTAAATTCTGGAGGTAAGGACACCGCTTGTATGTGTTTCGAACAGTTTACACATTTCCTAGATCAACTTCCCTCACTTGTCCCAATTGTAAAAAATCTCTCCCCCAATTTCTATATCAGGCAATTAAGCCCAATAAGCCAAAGAAATGGGCAAACACAGAGAGGCTTGAAGTAAACCCACTATACGATGTTTATTGCTAAATGCCAGATCATTGGTAAAACACAGCACGGAGTGTGCAATACTCATGGAGGATCACAATATAAAACTTGCATTAGTTACTGAATCCTGGACAGACAATGCCTCAGGACCAGATCTAGTTAAAGCCACTCCACCTGGGTTCCTCTGTCACACACAGAATAGGCCTTTCAGGAGGGGGGGGCTGGCAGTAATATATCATAATTCAGTAAACGCTGCCTTTCATACAGCCGCCAACTCGGCTTGCGAAGCACTCTCCTTTAGTTTCCACCTCCCCAATCATCACTCCTTTAAGGGCATTCTATTGTACAGACCACCAGGACCTAGGAACACATTTCTAACTTCGGTTGGAACCCTGTTAGAGGATGGGCTTTGCTCCGATTCATTTACTATTCTTGGGGACTTTAATTTTCACTTGGAAGCACCTACTGACACTGATACAACCGCTCTTGTCGATGTGATGAGTAGCGTCGATTTAAGGCAACATGTAGAAGGTCCCACTCAAGCTGCAGGCCATAACCTGGACGAGATTTTTTCCAACCATCCACAGGTAACCTGTACTGGGTTGCTGCCACTCGCTTGGACAGATCAAGTAGCAATTCAGTTCGAGTTGGTCCTTCCTGACCGACACAATAGCACTGGGGCCTCTAAGAGTCAGATAGAATTAAGAGCATGGAATACAATTAAGGGTACAAAGTTACAAGACTTTCTTACTGCAACTGCTTGCTCGCTGCCCACAGAGGTTGAGGAGGCTACCATCTGCTATACAAAGTGGATGGAGACAGCCTGCAAAAAACTAGCCCCTGTGAAAACTCTGTTTCCTAAACGATCCCAACCAACAGCCCCCTGATGAACTAAGGAAACAAAAACTTGCTTGTAAACGTATAGAACGCAATTGGAGAAGAGAATATAATGAAGCAGAGAAACAACTTTACAAAGTCTTACGCTCTATAAAAGGCTCTTATTTAATACTAAAAGAGCATTCTTCGCGAATCAAATTAAACTGGCTAAATGTTCAACCAAAGAACTCTTTAGGACTGTAGCCAGATTGGCTGCCCCCCAGTGCCCCTAAAATTCAGAGCAGTCAAGAGCTAGGTGAGGAAATCGCCACTTTCTTCTTGCAGAAGGTGGAGCTTATCTCCTCGTCTTTTAGTTTCTCCCCATTGGGAGGGATGGATGCTCGAACTACGGGGGCCAAAATAGCAACTGACCCACTGCTTACTCTGGACAAATTCTCCCCACTGTCTACTAAAGATACGATAAACCTCCTCGCCTCTATTAGATCAGGCTCTCCTTATGACCCCTGTCCAGTCCCTGTGATCAAACTAGCCCCCGAACCTATTGTCATCTCACTTACTTCCTTATTTAATGCCATGTTTGAGTCAGGGCATTATACGAAAACATGGAAGATAGCATCAATCCTTTCATTGTTAAAAAAACAAAATCTAGACCCTAAGGATCCTTATAACTTCCGGCCAATCTCTCGCCTTCCACTGCCAGCTAAATTGGTAGAGAAGACCATGAACACACAGCTTAGTGCCTTCCTCCAGGTAAATCACATTCTAGATCCCACTCAATATGGGTTTAGGGCAGGACATAGCACAGAGTCTGCCCTTATAAAATCCACCGAAGAAATAAGGGAAGCCCTGGATCAGGGAGGAAATGCAGCACTGATTATGTTGGATCTTTCTGCGGCCTTTGACACGGTCCATCATGATCTCCTGATGGACCGTCTGTCGGCCTGCGGGGTTCAGGGCAAAGCCTGGAAGCTACTGAAATCCTTCCTGACTGAAAGAACTCAAATTGTGGCTCTGGACAAATTCTGCTCTAAACCTTTTTCCTTACCCTGCGGTGTGCCGCAGGGGTCATCCCTTAGTCCCACTCTGTTCAATGTTTAAGTGTCTCCCCTGGTGGCCATGATCAGATCCTTCGGGTTTCATCTTACTTCATATGCCGATGACACGCAAATTGTGGTGTCTCTGCTGCCGGGGCAGGAGTCAGAGAAGGGTAAGAGGTTCCATGACTGCATGAATTCAGTCAAGATGTGGATGACTCAGAACTGCCTGAAGCTAAATTCGGGCAAGACTGAGGTCATTAGCTTTGGAAATAATGCCAATTTCTGGACCCCCGACTGGTGTCCGGAAGAATTCGGCACCCTCCCAAAACCTATTAGGAAAGCAAAAGATCTGGGAGTTACAGATGACGACAAACTCACTTTTGGGGACCAGATAAATGCTGTTGCATCGGCCAGCTTCCACCTTCTTAGAATGATTAAGAAAATAATGCCTTTTATGCCGGAGCACAGTCAACGCATAGTTATAACATCTCTCATTCTATCAAGGTTGGATTATTACAGCCTCTACCTGATCATTCAAGAGCGACATTTAAACAAAGTCCAACTTTTGCAAACTGCGGCAGCCAGACTGCTTACCGGCACGCCAAAATTTGTATCTGTCACCAAGGAAATCAAAAGGCTTCACTGGCTCCCAGTCAGACAACGGGTGCATTTTAAATCCTTATGCACCGTTTTTAAAGCTCTTCAAGGAATAGGGCCAGAATATCTAAAACGTCGATTTCAATGGTATGTCCCTAAAAGAGCCCTCCGCTCCTTAGGAGCCAAGAGTGTGACAGTATCCTCCATTAAAAAAGTCAACTGGGGAGGGAGAAGCTTCGTCACCTGTGCCGAAAGGGCCTGGAATGAACTCCCTCTCCATATTAGAACCGACACTGATCTAATGGCGTTTAGGAAGGGATTGAAAACCTGGCTTTTCAGTATATAGAATTCCCATGTTAACCTGTGTTAAGATGGCAGTAGCTAGCGCCAGGACACTCTCGGGTAACCGCTGCGCTTTAGCAATACAAATAACATAACATAACTGCTGAAAAATCGTTGCTTTGCAGTATTCATATTGTCCCATTTCTGATGAGGTTACAAAAATAATTAAAAAAACCTTTAACAACTATAGTTACGGCTTTAACATAACTTGGAAAGCTGAATGTTTTTTCTGTTTATCAATAGCTATTCACTTATAATGCCCATGCATTGCTCACAACTTTGCACGTCACCGCACCCGAGCTCAAACGGCATCATTCATAATACACGGCTACACTTTTGCATGTGCGTGCTGCTAGTGAAAAATCAGTTTTTCTTCTTCAAATAATTGCCCGGATTAGATCAACTTGTTAACAGTGGTATTACAGCCTTGCAACTAGATTTGAGTCTGTGAAACTATTATTCTGAACAGAACTACAGCATCAGAGAGACTGCTATTAGTGGTTAACAAATGCAAATATAGGGTGAAAAATCTGAAAACCTCAACCTTTTCTTAAAATGGACTCACAAATTCGTGACAAAAACTATATATTCGAGGGAAAAATCTGAATATTCAGGGAGCCAAGTGTAAGAGCTATGAGCAAATTCAAGGCTGTTGTAATAGCCTATCATTACATAACTTATCTCAAGGCACGTTTAGATAAATTTAGACATACTAAAACACTTTGAAAGTAGTTTGCCTTTTATCTTGTAATAAAGTGATTTTAATGAATTAAGTTTAATATTCTACTTAAAATATTTTCGTCACATAAAACAATACCATTATATACTTCTCTTTGTAAATTAATAAATTTTGAAGGACCCTTCTTAGAACATAACATTTCACACAATCTCTATCGCCAGCCAGTTGCTATTCAAATTGTGTCTCTGATGCCAAGGTTGCCCTCTGAACAAAAGAAATTGCTAGAACGTACGAATAAAAAGATTTACAAGCCTATAGACTTTTTCCAAAATCAATATGATTCCATGCTTACTTCCAAAGAAGAGGTGTGAGGAATAAGGGCAAGATAAATCATCATAGGGTAGATTTAATGAAATGTAAAGAACTTCACATTTTTTAAAGTTTACTTTTATTAATTTTCTCGAACAAAAGTCAAATAACACTGCTTTGTCAGCTTCCAAGCATTGCGACACCAAAATAAGTAATGGTGGATCATCCAGACAAAATCGTGTACAGTAACAACAAGCATTTGCAATGCAATAGGTCTCGCATTTGTAAAGGTTTCAGCTATTGGCATTGTAAATGACAATGCCTTTTTTATGTGTTGTTTTTTTAAAACAGATAAATTAAAGGCATTGTTATTTACAATGCCAATAACTTAAAACTCTTGCAAATGCGAGACCTATTGCATTGGAAATGTTGGATCTGCGCCCCGTGCAGCCTGCAATGTTGTCACGACCATGAAACCTGTGAAAGTTAGGAGAAAATAAAACTATAGTTATGCACTGCTACAATTAAGACGTTAGTAGTGAATGTCTTAATTATAGCAGTGCATAATTATAGTTTTCTTTTGGGGTGGCAGCTGCCGCACTGGTATGTAGAACCAAACAAAAGTGGACTGCTGCCACATTTAAGCAAGGACGGGGTGGGGAGATAATGAGCCCAGCATTGCAGCATGTCCGGAGCCCTCCGGGGCCCCGCGGACTGCTGTTAAAAACACAACTAAGTAAAGCACTTAAAATGTAAGCAGGAACAACATGGGTGGGACAGAGATGAGGGGCTGCGATCAGTGTTAATTTCGGCAGCTGCGCATAACAAAAGAAATGAGCGGCTGCCGTTCTTGAACCTGAAGGTGCCTCGCGCAGGAAAGCATAACGTGTCTGCAGTAGGACAAAATAATTAAAGAAAATAGTGCTCACAGACTATTAAACATACGGTGTAATACCACAAGTAAAAAGTCCAGTCCTCATGGGAGGTTACAGATGCAGACAAGGCGTTACTAAGGAGGGACTAAGAATCCTATTAACGAATCAGAAGCAACCATTTAGAAACAACAGTAACAGGAGCTTATTGAAAAGATGGGTGGAGCTTCAAGTCCCTTCCTGAATACAGAATCGGACGTTCTGCCGTCTGGCGGTTCGCAATCTAAAGCGATTGATCGCGCTCACGATTTGTTCGTGATTTACTCAACTTTGCCCTACAATAAGAGGTTTGATTACATCAACCATATGAGATCACCAGAGCCTTGCTGAAATCTCGCCCCTTAGGAGCGCCTGGTTTCCTCAGTGCCACCAGGAGCCGCATCACTAATCCCAATATGTTTATCTGGAATCAACCAGTCCATGCCTACTGGTAGGACTCTCAAGTCCACCTGAACATTCGTTGACACTCCCATTGCCATCGATTAATTTATTGAATCGGCTGACTGCTCAACTCCCTTGTCCTGAAGAAGACCCGCCATGACAATCCTTTAATAATGCTCCTGTCAGGGTCGAAACGTCGACGGTTTTACATGTCCATACATCAATAGGTCTTGTAGCTTGCTAATCACTAAGGAATCAATTCTTGAGCTAGAGATACTTGTATTATACTGTTGAAATTGGACCTCCCCTCAAACTCCTATCCTCTTTTGTAAATGTACTATGAATGTGTATTTTTTCACTTACATGTACAACACACGGATTCTGTCTCTTGGGCACTTTTTTCACTGTAAATAATTTTCACTGGCGCCGTTTCATTCAATGAATTACTAGACAGCCTGTTTTTGTGGTAATTTGGTGAAAAAACCTTCTGATAAACCTTTAGAAGCAAAAGTAAAAATTCCTTTTTGAAATCACAGATCACTTTGTCACTCCACATATGTTCTAGCGTCGTCTTTAGATTTATTAATCCACATTAATGTTATGAATTACAAAGAAATTGTCTTACCCGACGGAACCAATTGTTATTTATGTTATACATGCCCAGGTTCTGAGGGATACTGGGTCACCCCATTGCTTTGTGTCTAGTACCTTCCTGAATACAGCATGCCTCGCAGAGCAGCGCATGCGCTGCCCAGGCTCGACCTAAAAACTGTCATATTGAAAAGGTCTGGATCACCACAGCAGTGCCTACAAACAGACGGTTATTCACTTAGGCGAGGGGCGGGCAGTGGCAGATATAGAATACACTTGAACATTCACAATGTCACAGGATAGGTATTAAGATTCTGCAGGCTACCGGGGGTGGGGAAGATGGCACGCATTTCGCCTCCAGTTCCAATCAGCAAGGTTTGCATGTTGACTCAGTGATAAACCAGTCTTCATGAACCTCACTGCCATTGGTGGAGGAAGTGATAGGCGGGTTTAGCTGGGGCGGGGGATTGTAAGGGGGATGGAGAGTACAGCTCCCATGTCTTAATTTGCGTTTGAGCAGCTTAAGAAGCACCCTGCTTAGGACTACACCGGTGACTTCCTTTTTATAATGCAGAACATACTTGTCATATATGTGCGAATCACAGAAACAGTACACAGATGTGTGGGTAATGGGAAAGAGGTGCCCAAGCTCAGCCAGCAGAATTGTGGCGGGGCACAAGAACGCTAGTTAGGAGAAAGGTCAAAGGAATGAAGCGGATAGATGGCTGGGGGTGACAGGGTGCAGAGACAGCAGGAGGGCGAAGGGCCATAAAAACAACACAAAATAATAAGAAAATGTCAGTCAGAGTAAGGTTACTAGCATTAAGATGTCCTTCAGGAAGTGGGTGAGAGGACACATACATGGCAGGCAGGAGGAGGGAGATAGGCACAATGACGGCAGATTGGCGAGTGAAGGCCAGAGGAAGCACCCAGAAAAGGATATTTGTGCAGAGGTTCACAGCAGATAATGAGGAGAACCGTGAGGATTTACCAGAAAACGAGATGGGGAAGGTGACAGGACAGTTGAATGGGTGGGGGAAGGGGTTTGATCCCCGTGTGGGAGAAAAGAATTGGAAGAGCAAGTGAGTGAAGACCAGAGAGCATGTTAGGAAGAACTGAATAGGAGAGCTGAGGTTCGGATGCTGAGACAAATGGCCTGTTGAGGACTGTCTCTTACTTCAAAGTGGATCAACAAATGCCCCCAAGGTAAGTCTGGGTCATGGACATTGCCCAAACAGACAGATACACCTAGAATGCAGAAGGCTACGAGATCTCGAAATTGGACACAATGCTCATTTCAAGTATGATGGACACATACTCCTTGCATCAGCCCTGTATGTGTGATCCAAAAAGATACCAGATTTCCTAAATGCTTTCAATGGGGAAAGCTGGGGATAGATGTATCCTAAATTAAATATCTGCAGTGCTTTCAGAAGTTATGGCACTATGTGACGGTTAAGTCTGATGCTTTTGAAAACTCCAATTTGCTCTGATTAAGTTGTCAAGAGAGAGCGAGAGAGAGAGACAAAGGTTTTAGCAACAGTCACTTGCTCTGGTTAAGGTTGCTAATAGCAGGAATGGAGTAATCAAAATCCATCAACTTGCTTTTTGTAACATTGATCAAATGGGCATTATGTATGATATAGAAGTCCAAATGACTTTGAATTACATGTAAGATCAGTGCAGGAATGGCTGTGTCATCCACAAAAGTGTACTGGCAGCGGAGTCAGCAACTTTAAAATAACAAGCATTGGCAATAGGTCTTGCCTACGCAAGACCTATTGGCTTTCCCAATGTTTTTTCAGCCATGTTGTATAGCAATGTGGCTAAGAGTTAGTGGTGTGGTGTAGAGAGACATGGAGTAGAGTGAAGTGGCGTGGCCTACAGTGGTGTGGAGGGGCGTGGCATGGCACAGAGTGGAGTGGCATGGCACAGAACGGCAGAGAAGAGTGGAGTGGCTTAGAGTGGAGCGCATAGAGTGGAGCGCCATAGAGTGGAGCAGCGTGGCATAGAGGAAAGTGGCATAGAATGGAGTGGGGTAGATTGGAGTGGCATAGTTGGAGTGGTGTGGATATACGTACCAATTGGGGATGATGGAGTCAGATGGCAGCAGTGAAAGAAATAGTACCTGAAACAGAGAGTGATCAGCAGACGAATACTAATTAAGTTGAACCAATCTGTGCTTGGTTCATGGTCCATGCTCCATAGAAAGAAAAGGAAGGCACATGCGCTGTCCAATTAAAAGGCAGCATAGATGAGTGATAATTTATTTATTTATAAAGTTTTATATAGCGCGAACATGACCCAAGAGGATATCAGAGCGCTTTACATATTGTCAGGGAAAGGAACCAAGTGGACCAAAAATAAGCAACACATTCAAGAATGATACTGAAGTTGCAAAGTCAAGGAGAGGGGCGAAAGCCCCCCGGAAGAACAAAGCAGATAAGTAAAGCCAACGAATTGTAAGCAATGGGTGGGCTCCAAGCTCCTTATTGTGAACAATACCCCTCGCAAGCACAGCACATGCTGTGCAAGGAGGATCTAAAAAAAGCTAATAATGGGCCAAAACCTCAGCTCTGGTGCAAACCACCGTCTGATACCATTATTTCTGTTAATAGTGCCTGGGGCCCAGGGTGAAGAGAGAAGCACGTTATTTACATACAATGTTTCCATAGCTCTAAAGACCCCCTGGAATCTTTAATGCCAAGAGTTTCTGCACAAGCATGTCCACCGAGACCTTGTCAAAGACAACTAATAAATCCATAAAAGTAGAAACAAACTATCCCGCTGGTTAACACAATGGTTCATCCACTACATGCAGCCAGGATAAAGAAGATCAGCAGCTCTAAGCTGAGTTGCAGTAGTTACATTTGTAAAACACAGGCATCTCATTCTTGCACACGCTCTATACATAACTCCAAAGATAAGTTACCCATCACATGACATCTTTAATGATCCTGACGTGAGAACATGCTGCTATTCTCTACAATACTTATGTATTATAAAAAATGTTTTACATGTGACAATATACAAAGAAATGCTCTTAGTCATTTTTCAAATGGTTAATTTTGGAAAACAAATTCTAGCAACACAAGTCATTACCGATGCTTTTCCCACAGCTCTAAAGGAGGGCCTAGTATTCTTACCGACTGAATGCAAATGAAGATATGGTGAAGATACCTATTGGGATGTTGGTTGGAAGAAAGTTTCAGGCCATCAAAAGGGACTAAACACTTGCATAAGAACTACAGCTCTTCGAAAACTGACGAATGTTAAGTGAACGGATCAACAGAACTGCAACAAACGGCAAACATTACACTCTGCTCCGATAGCAAGAGAAACACACTGTAACAAATTTTATTTGGACGCATCTGGTTCAATCACAAGCTTGTGCTTGCCTAGGGCTGTAAAAGCTCACGAGGATGAGGGCCACTAAGCAGCTCGGCAAAGTAGGTGTGAAAAGAAATATGAATATAACATCACTTTTTTCTTTTATTGCAACCTCTGCTTTTTTACGGAGTAGAAATCTAAAAGTGTTATCTATGAGTCTTATCTCAACATCAAGAAGAGTTTAGATTGCAAAAATCACACATGAAACCGGGAACAGCCATACGATGTCAGATTAGTATACAATACCTTACACATGCTTTTCCTAGCTAATATTCTGGAAGTATTCTAATTTTAGTCTTAAAATATTTGGGAGGAAGATCTTGAAAACAGGTTTACAGAAATTTGAGAATATGGGTGCATGTACTGATATGTAAACGTGTGGCAAAGTTGGACATCACTGAACTACAGGCAGAAATTATTCAGGACACCTATTTGAAACAGGAGACAGCATTGAACACATGTATCCAATACAAGGTAAGATTGCCGCTTCCTGTTAGTCTTTGTTTAAGGAGACGACCTTTGTGCACTACAGACAGGTCATCAATATTCAGAGGTCATTTTGGCAATGGCATGTTTGAGACAATCTTAGTAATGTGAAAACCACAACAGCCGATGCAGATGTTACGCACAGTTGTGGGGGCGTTGTGCTATACCTGCGTTCCATTATACAGTTGATTTAAATGTCTAGAAACTATTTCTAAATAATACGATACTAGCATCCCTTCCAATCTAAACACCGGGCCAAGTTCAGTGAAACTGTTGACGACCATGGTCCATGAGCCAAAGCACACCTTTCAGACTAACCCACACCATGGGCGTCATTTAGGGGTCTCAGCTGCGACCCATGGCTTGCCCTTTGCTACCCCTAGCACTTACTTTGCGACCCCTGGCCTCAGAGGTGGCAAATTCAGTGCCAGAAAGACAGGGGCGGCTGGGGTTCCACCCTCTCTACTTTCTGTCCATTTTTAGGTCAAGCCTAGCGTTGCAGCGCATGCGCTGCACGCTTTGCGAGGCATGCAGTATTCAGTTTAGTGTGGAAGCTTTGTGGAAGCTCCGCCCACTCTCCGCCAATCTTTTTGATTGGCTTGGGTCCTAAATGCTGCCTTCCGATTGGTTTTAGGCTTGTTAGTCCCTCCTCATGACAGCCATGTCCTCATTTGTATCCTTCCATGGCTACTGGCCCCTTTACTCTGAACACTATTTTCTTCCCCGTCTCCCCCCCCCCGCAGTCCGTGACTTCTTGCACCCCGCCCCCCCACTCCCGTTTGTGCCATCTTGCCCGCCCGCACTCCCGTTTCCAATGCAATAGGTCTCGCGTAAATGCTACGGAGATCCAACAACTGTTTTTTGGGAGCAGCTAGACGGGCTTGCCTTTGGCGCGCGTCCGCTGCGCGTCGTAAATGGCATAGAGTTAAAGTAGGTACAGCAGCTAGACTGCTGACCGAAAGAGCTCCGCCCCCCCGCCTTGGAACCGTTAGTCAGAAGCCCTGAATGCCACCAGCTCCCTCCACTCAATCGGGAAAACCCGTGGTGGACCGGGGCAGAAGGTGCCTCCCTATCCGGAGTGACGAGTAGGAGCGAAGTGGCGTAAGCGGGATCCCCAGATACAGGTAGGATCGAAGTGCAAGTACGGCGAAATTAAAAATAAAGGTACCAAAGTACAGTATTAGAAATACAAGTGGGAGCACAGTACAAGGTGAGGCAAGTTCAAATTCAAAAGTACAGAGTCGCAGTTAAAAATTTATGAACAAGTAAAAGCAATTTTGACAGAGAGTTAGGCGTCTTACTCTGCGCGCGTCCGCTGCGCGTCGTGAATGGCATAGAGTTAACGTAGGTACAGCAGCTAGACTGCTGACCGAAAGAGCTCCGCTCCCCCCGCCTTGGAACCGGAAGTCAGAAGCCCTGAATGCCACCAGCTCCCTCCACTCAATCGGGAAAACCCGTGGTGGACCGGGGCGGAAGGTGCCTCCCTATCCGGAGTGACGAGTAGGAGCGAAGTGGCGTAAGCGGGATCCCCAGATACAGGTAGGATCCAAGTGCAAGTACGGCGAAATTAAAAATAAAGGTACCAAAGTACAGTATTAGAAATACAGGTGGGAGCACAGTACAAGGTGAGGCAAATTCAAGTTCAAATTTAAAAGTACAGAGTCGCAGTTAAAAATATATGAACAAGTAAAAGCAATTTTGACAGAGAGTTAGGAGTCTTACTCTGCGCTCGTCCTACAACTTAACCATGTGCAGAAATCAGTGCACACAAGCAGCAAAGTTTAGTCAATCAGCACTAACTTTACTGCCATGTCACTTTTAAAAAGGGTGGTGTAGAAACAATATAAGTGAATGCTAATACGTTCGTTAGATTACTCAGTTTATGTCTTTTAATGTCATAGGAGTGTTGACCTTTTTGGGGGAATTAAATACGCAATATTTTAAGAGACTCTAAGCCTCCACGATTTTGTGATGGTGGTAGCCATGGATAAGCAAACGGAATTTTTCACTGGCACTGTATACTACTATGTCCCCCCCCCCATCTCTCCCCCAAAAAAGTGGATACTTTGTGTCCAATATACATTTGCATCATGGCCGAGGAGAGCTACCAGACACAGAAGCATAGTGCATATCTACACAAAACACTGTAAAAAGCAGGCATAGAGCCTTCACCGAGACTTTCGCCCCTCCTTCCTAGCAGCAGGCTGTCAGCTGTCACAGGACCCATATCGCCGAGGGGCCGGACACTCGCACTCGTGTGGCAACACCCTCGACTTTACTCCCGCTCAGTGATTACAGACTTTCCAGTCCAAGGGGAGGTTACTGACACTGGACGGGGGGGCAGGGGAGTTAGGGCAGGAGGGGACCCCATGAACTACTACCGGAGATCATGGTGCGAACGCTGCATTCATAGCAAAGTGGCCGTCCGAGAGGAGGGGCAGGGCTCCAGGGCGTGAGCTTTGTTGACAGCCAGAAAAGTGATGCGCAGCTTCGGCCTGCAACATGATTGAGCCGGTGAGGAAGTTCCGTAAAGCATCATAGCAGCCTGATTCAGTGAAGCTGAGCAAAGCCTTTAATAGTTTGTGCTCCACAAGCCACGAATACCCATCCTCTACTGAGAAACCGTCGCCCAGGGAAGTCCGTCTCTGAAGCTGCTCTTGACTGAAACGGTGGTGGCATAAACGATGCCCCAGTCCACTCTTAATTAACCCAAGTTTGCCTCTCGCCCTGCGGCCGTTACCGACTTACTTGTACTGCACGGGTGAGCAGGGTGCCGGCGCCGGACGCCAGCTTCTTGAAGTCCATGGTGCTGGAGTGTGTATGCCGCTGGGAGGCGGCTCTTCCTGCCGTGGCAGTGACTAGTTCCCATTAGAGGAAGGAACACTAGCAACGACGTAGCATAGCGTGACAAGCACGTTAAGTCACATCCTACTTCCGCACGTCAAACTGAGAGCGAGTTATTTTCGTTGAGTGAGGCTTTTTGGATAGCTGTGTTCCCTAGGCACGCAGACTAACGTGTTTTTTTGTTCAAGCGGAGTTCAATCTTAGTAATGTTCATGGTTGCAAATCGGTTTTATGCAAGGGACATCACTGCGCGTGATATCGCGTGTGGCATCACAGGACTTGACATCACAGATAGTGGCCTGTGAGTAATGACATCACAGGAAGTGAAGTCACAAAAAGTGAGTGACATCAGCTCGTAAGACCTCGCACATGTTTAGCAAGTCTATCATGAGTTCATTTGAAAGCTTCAGGAGATTTAACAAATGAAAGACGATCAGTGCTTAAGCCTGTAACTTGCATACATGCCAACATTTTAGAAGAGGAAAGTAGGGGATTAAAAAAGAATATCGGGAGGATGCATTTCCCCCATTGACTTTCATTGAAGAAGAGGCAATTTCATGCGTGAGACAGTCAAAATAAAGCCACTTGTGGCTTCAAAAATCGGGAGTCTTCCACCTGAATCGGGTCTGTTGGTATGTATGAATTTGAGTTCCCTGTCTGAAGAAATAAACACCCCAAATGTGGATGAAGTTTGCTGGCTAACTGCAGTACACAAGCCACTAAGTTCTATATCAGGACTGGAGGCTCCGTGTTGTATTATGCTTAGGCAGCCTTGGCCACACTGAGGCTACATACCTTTCTATGACATGTAAGGTTCCATGATGTCACCTTTGGAACGTGGGGATTGTACGTGGGCAGTCAGTTGGAGCTGTGCCCCGCAGGACTGTGGTGTGTTTTTATGATGTCGTATTTTACTCATCCTTTCTTGTTTTTTATTGTTCACACTCTTGTGATGTTTTACTTTACGTTGCATCCCTGAGTTTCGAACTTTACTGCTTTGTTGTGCATAGTTTTCCCCTTCAAGTAATGTTATCTTTTGTTTTCATTTAAAAGGAAAGGGATAATGTTGTATCCTCTTAATATGTATTTGCATGTTATCCAGCCTAGCTGTTCCTAGCTGCTCAGCCAGAGTGTGAGTTGGATACGGAATGTTGGTGTGACTGTGATGAATGGAATGCCTGGGTGCCTGAGTGGATGAGTGTTGTTAGAGATGGGCTGAGCAGCTAGGCAGGCTGCTGCTCCTGGTGGGGCTGGTACTTGACCAGAGCTGGCTGGAGTTAAGATTGTTGTCACTTGGACCAGGAACTAATAAAGAAGACTTGAAACTCAACATGGTTACCTGTGTCTACTGGTGTAGGGCACAACAGATTGGACATTTGTTTATTACACTCCAATTATAATTTTTCTTTACTTTAATTTTTACAGCAGCCAATCAAAACTTTAAATTCAAAGTACTACATTTTCCATGAACGCACACTGTCACATGTACCAATCATAGAGCCCTCAGCCCTGTATAACCGCAAAACGCCATCTAATGTCCTGTTTCTTTGCTGCTACGCAACCAGTTACATATCTCATTCCGTTTTTTATCTGATTAACCTATATTGCGCTTTTTGTCAGGGTGCTGCACGCCGATATCCCCTGTTGTATGCGCTCGCATTTGTTTATACCATTGTGTTGCATGTTTTTCCCTTGGTAACTACATCGTTCTGATTCGTTCTGCCTAATAGGGAACGCATTGGCCTCCTGACGGTGCAGCTCTTCCGCACAAGCCCAATTGAGTGGAGTGGGAGCAGGAAGCAAAGATGCGCTAGCCGCCTTGGCCGCACAGTCCTCTTTCTGTTGTGTTTCACGGACCATGTGTGCGCCGTCTCTTCCTTGCCTGCTCTCTCGGAACAGCTTTGCCAAACGTGTAGGTGGCACATTTAATCTCGACTGTGCCTCTGGCCCAATGCTGCTCCCGGACATTGCTCTGGTTTGAGTTGACCTCCAGGGTATCAGTTTTCTTAGGCGTCTTGCCTAGAGTGCTGCAGGCTGCTCCCTCCACACCTTATTGTTTCTATTTCTGTGCCAGCCTGGGGTCTTATAAGTGTTTGCACTCCCCCTTAAACTTCTTTTTTTCTTGAGGTGATTTGCCTCCCCCCTGGGGTGCAGCTATGTCTGCTGTGCAGCGTTATGGCTATGCAGGGCTTTAAGTGGGATGAAAAAACTGGGAGGTCTCTCAAAGGGGTGTGGCCAATGTAATTAAGGGCGTGACTTAAAAACACGTAAGCTAAAAATCTGTGCTTAGCATAGTGTGCCGACCGACTTTTTTTGCTGTTTCTGTCATTGCATCCAGATATATGATACAAGTAACATCATACCTACAACAAGTCAGGACTATTGGCTTTGTCAATGGTTGTTAGTTGCATAAGATAAATAAGCAGCAACTATGGCTTGTATATAATATTGAAAAAGCTTCCACTTAAAGCCCTGGTGACACCACAACAATGTTGCTGCTCCTGAGTTTCAAAAAGAGAAGGGAAATCCAGAGAGAAAATGACTCTCTTTAAAGGATTTCCCTTCCCCTACAACGCTCACCTGGCATGACGTCATGCCGTAGCTTCTCCACTAGTGAGAAGTGAGCAGTGTGAGCACACGCACATCGATGTGCCTGCTGTCACTGCAGTCCGGAAAAAAACGGACCGCCTGTGCCAGGGCACAAAACAGAGCCCGATAGAGACCCGTTTCGAGGCCCCCTTTAAAAAACTGCCAGTGCGAGACCCGGCCCACTTAAAGCCCTGTGGCTATGTATGATTCATTTGAGGGGGAGATGGACCAATGTTACGATGACCCTGAGGGGTCTCTGGAGCAAGACTTGGTGACAGCGCTTCATTGTGTTGTTCAGAAATCGGTGAATAAGGCCTTGGTAAGGGTTTTGGGCCCTGTTACCCGACATCTGCGTGACTATGCAAGCCAGCAAGGGTGGATCCCTGCCCCCCCTTCTTTGACTGGGGATGATGGCCCTCCTCCCAGGGCAGTACAGAAGAGTGCAAGGAACCTCCCAGGAGTCTGGAGCTACAGGTGAGACTTATTCCTCTCTCAGAGGTATTTTTTTGGGGTAGAAAAAGTCTGTTCCTACACAATTGGCAAATGTTAACCCAAGATTCATGGGTCCTCGAGTCCGTACAGGGGTACAGGATGGAGTTTTACGACACTCCCTTCCAGGATTCCCCGCCCAATGAGATGTATTTTTCCCAACAAGAGCGTGGTTTCATCACCTTAGAAATTCAGGCTCTCCTAGAGAAAGAGGATATAGGGGTGACCACTCCTCACCCAAACAGTTTTCTCAGCTCTAGCTTTCTTGTAGAAAAGAAAAGGTGAGGGTCAGGACTTGTGCTCAAGCTTAAAGAATTCAGTGATTGGTTGGTGTACTGGTACTTCAAGATGGAGGGCATCCATCTTCTGCATCTTTCAAGATGAAGATTGGATGGTGCGTCTGGATTTAAAAGATGCATACTTGACATCCTGATTTATTCTCCTCATTATCATATTCTACAGTTTCTGTGGGTAGGGCGTTTCTACGAATTCAGGGTCCTTTCCTTTGCTCTCTCCTCCGCACCGTGGTGTTTCACAAAGATTATGAGGCCGGTGGTGTAGTCCATTCGAGCGAAGGGAGTGCGTTTGATCGTCTACGTAGACAACATCATTCTTATGGCCCAAAGTCCTCAGACTGTCTTTTCTCATTTGAAATGGACGATTCTCCTCCTTCAGGATCTAGGTTTCATTATCAATGTCCAGAAGTCGGTTCTTGTCCCAGCTCAATGCCTGGAATTCCTGGGGTTTCGGGTGGACTTCCCCCCCCAGAAGGTTAAGAATATCAAGAAGGTTTTTTTTTATTTTTTATAAATGTTTTTATTAGAGTTTTGTAATATACATAAACTTAAAAATACAAAAGAATCCATAAAGAGGGAATTGCAAAAATAGGCATAAAGCGTGTAGCATACACTGAAGTATAGTATCTGGAGCTTGGTTGTATCTCGTCTAATAGTTGGTTGTGCATTTGAAACGCGAGCACCAGGCCCGGCGGTGTGCGTTCTTGGCTGCATTGAGTGTTGGGGGGGTTGTCACCCTTCGGGTCCCCTCCTGGTGAGTTGCTGGTAGGAGTCCACCTGGCAACCTCTCAGTCCGGTGCATTCTCGAGGTGGAGATGTGTCTCCGTGCCCTGATGAAATTGCCACAAACTTTTAGGGCAATGAAACCTGTCGGCCGTTCAGGTTAAAATGTTCTAAACATGCAGTTTTTTTAACTGAGTGTGAACACTAGTCAAAATTAAAAAATATGTGTGATAGGTGTTCACAACTCAATTCTAACTTATGGGGAGTTTAGTTTACTCTTTTTCACATTACGGGGCCTAGATGGTAGATAGATGTCACCTTTATTTACACACCTCACTCTTTTATTATGTAATTTTCTGCATTAGTTCAGAGTTAGGTCACATTCTTTTTCTGTCAAGAAAGTGCTGATGATGACAGAGTGAGCAAACTGGTGAGTACCAACCAGTAGCTCCATGGATGGTGCTTACGTGAGGCACTTTCTGACCCACCTCACATTTTTTATAAGATATTCTTATCTTGCTAGCCCATTTTGAGACTATTGGCTGATGGGTTTTTGACCTGATTTGGGTGGTTGATGAGTTTTTAATATGATTAACACATATGGGTGGGCATGACTAGATAAGTAAGCATAGCCTCACCAACGAGTAAGACATGATACCCATCTGGTTGTTTGAAATCGTCATGTGTTTTCTATAACCAGGTCTTGTTTTTTTGAGACTCGTGAGTGGAGGGCGTCCTGGTTATAATTCCCTCTTATGCTCCTTATTTGATAGTTGTATCTCGTCTAAGCCAGGAAAGAAAAAGGAAAAACATAGGGGTCGATTCCGATTCGGGCCGGAAATCTCTCCGACCGAGCCGGACCCGGAGAGATTTCCGACCGAATCGGACCCGTGCAGTCCGACCGAACGAGTCCGATGCATTCGTATGCCACCGGACACGAGTCGGTCGGACTCCCATTGAACTCAATGGGAGCCGGTCGTACAACGCGTACGCGGGCTCCCATTGCCTCAATGGGTGCGAGGCGGACAAGGGCGCCCTACAGCGAGTACGCCGCGAAGCGCTCGCGGCGTACACGCACAGGTAGGGGGACCCATGGGTCCCCCTGTGTGCGCCTCGCACGGGTACGCGTACAGGGGTCCGACACGGACCCCCAAAGTACGGCTCCGACAGCGAGTTCGAGTCGGACGGCGCGAGTCGGTCGGAGCGGTCGAGGTGCGCATCGTACTTACCCGGCCGGAAAACGTCTCCATTGCGCGGTGCGAATCGGGTCCGAGCGAGTCGGTCGGAGCGGTACGATCCGGGTACGAGTCGGTCGGAGCGGTCGGGTCGCCCGGACGAGTCGGTCGGCGAACTCGCATCGTACTCGCTCGGCCGGACCCGCGTACGATTCGGTCGGGAAAAGGGCTCCGAATCGGATCCGGTAAAGCCGAATCCTATTCGGAGCCCTACCGGCCGAGATCGGAATCGGCCCCATAGTGTATACATTGCGTACAACTGTGCGTTACCATAACATCATAGAATGAGAAAGAAAACAATTCAACTTCAAGGTAAAAATTTCACAACTAGGACATGGGAGGAGAGAGGCAGGAAGGCTGTACATGCAAAGTATCGGAAGGCAGTGGGAGAATGGATAGTGGCTCGAATAAAATAAGGACGATAGTGGAGGTAAAGCGGTGAGGCGGGCTCGCTGTGTGTCATTGCAGTGTGATTAATTAAGGAGTGGGGGAGAGGAGAGCCAAGGAGTGTGGACAAGCAATAGTGTACAGTGTGAATGGTGCTCGCAAGATGTTCCTAAACCTGGGGCGCTGTAGTGTCAAATTCATGGGGGAAGATCGTTTTGGGACTTGAGGTGCAAAAATTGTGTTAGAAAAGTGACCCATTCTTGGTAGATGAGACGTTTGCGAAGATGTTGTGCTTCTATGTAGTAGAAGGCAGTCCCCTCCTCTGTCCCCTATTTATGTACTACACCTTGCCATGCAGCCAGTGGTAGAGCATTGGAGGCCGTCCATTGTAGTGTGTCTATTTGGCCAGTAAAAGGGCCAACCCAGTGAAACGAGTGCTTATAGAGTGTTTATTCTTGTGCTTAAAAATATAGAGGGCTTAGGCCTCCCAGGTAGATATGTCCGTGAGTTTGGCCTCACGTAGCATAGTGTGTATTCCTTTCCAGTAGGTGAGAAGGGCGGGACAGGACCATAACGTGACGGGGATCCGTGTGCCGAGTTACAACAAGGGCAACGTAGATCTGCCATTGGGAAATATCAGTTGATTTGCGCAGGGGTCAAATAAGCACAGTGAAGGATATGGAACTGTATGTTTTTGAATCTGGCATTTCTCAAGACTTTTTGAGGATAGGCCAGTGCCTGGTTCCATTTAGTGTCATTCAGTTCCCTTCCCATGTCTTCTTCCCATTTAGTGTGTAGGGACCCTAGGGAAGTTCCTGAATGGTCCCGAATTGCCCTGTAGAGCCAAGTGATCAAGTGGCCACCCTCCCCCATGGTAAGAAGTGATTGAAGGTCAGCAGGAGTAGGAGGCTCCTCATTTAGCGAGACCATAGGGTATGGCAAGTGTTGGGTAGTCGGCGGCAGGTGAGAAATTGACCAGGCGGGAGGTTATAGTCCTCTTGGAGTTGCTCGAATGAAAAGAGGTGGCCGTCTGAGAAAATGCCGTTGGCTGTGGCCAGAGACCGGTCATGCCAGCTATGCAGGTCTGAAGTAGAAAATGTTCCTGGGTATCATGAAAAGCCTTGTAGTGGGGACACTGGAGCGTAAGGAGTAACATATCACTTGAGAAAGCGCACTCTGGTGATACATTTGTTGGCGACCTGCACTTGTAAAGAGTGCGGGGAGTTTGGTAAATGCCACAAGAGTAGGAAGCCGTGAATGGTAGCGGTGGTGAGGGGTTGTGAGCCATAATATGTTTCCTCTCGATTGCGGTTTGCCAACCACCTGGCAACCCATTACAGTTGTGCCGCCAAATAGTAGGCTTCAAATGATAGGATTCTCTGGTGGGCAACTGCAATTTCTTCGGGACTATCCAGGAATGGCTATTACCCCAAATAAGTTCTATTAGCAATGTATCTAGTTCATGGAAGAAGCTGCGGGGAGGTACCATGGGTAGGTTGATAAAATAATATAAAAGACACAGTAAGATCACCATCTTTGGTAGAACAATCTTTCTGGTTTTAGCAAGTGCCAGTTTCTTCCAGAATAGTAAAAGTGACTTCAATGCTGCTAACATGGGTCGTAAGTTGCTGTCTATGGGATCCGTCGAAGAGTGGTACAGGGGAATTCCTAAGTATCTGCCGGCAGTATTCTGCGTCCCACCGAGATATATCTCCTGCGGGGCTAAGTTTGAATGTAGCGGATAGACTGAGGACTTGTCCCAGTTGACCGCTAAGCCTGTGTGTCTGGCTAACATCTGACAAGTGTCTTGAAAGGGGGTGAGATCTGCAAGGCCGTCGCAGAGATATAATAAGAGATCATCCACGTAAAGTGACACTGAATTTGTCTGATTTGCAAGGGGAATATCCCAGTGATGACCATCTCACTGTAATCATATGGCAGGTGGCTCCATAGCCTTTGCGAATAGCAGGGGCGAAAGCGGGCATCCCTACCGGATGCCGTGCTCGACCCAGACCGGGGCAGAGAGGTAACGGCCCACCCGGAACCGAGCAAGGGCCTTTGTATATAGGAGTTGCATATAGGCTAGAAGGCGTTAGCCTATACCCATTAATATAAGGACCTGAAACCAGTAATTCCAGTCCAGTGAGTCAAACACCTTCTCCAGGTCCAGAACCGGGCAGGCCCCAAATGGGAACTGCTCCTAAACCTGATCCTGTACATGAAAGAGAAGCTGAAGATTGTGGGATGGGCTATGCCCAGGGACAAATCCTTTTTGATCTGGATGGATGAGTTCTGGGATGATTTGTGCATACCTAGGCGATAATATTTACCCAGTATTTTGTAATCTGCCCCTAGTGTGGCAATAGGGCGATATGAGGATGAGCAGGTGGGGTTCCGGTTTGGCTCGGGAATTGAGACCAGTAGAGATTACAGAAAAGAGGATGGTAGTTCGCCTAACCACAGGGCTTCTTTGTACATGTCGGCTAATCAAGATGGTAGACTACCAGCGAAAGTACTATAAAATTCAACAGAAAGGCCGTCGAGGCCTGGGGGTCTTATTTCTGGCCAGGTCTTGAATTGCCTACTTAAGATCCGCAGGGGTTTTCACAGCATCCAGCCTTTTCTGTTGGGTCACAGAAATTTGCGGTAGGGGAGGTGTTATAGGAATGACTCCTCGCCCCCCTCCGGTACCTGACGAGGCCTTCTATTGATCTAAGTATAGTATTTATAGAACTCCTGTAGGATGTCATGTTGTGTTTGTAAGGGCGTGCCCATTGGGTATATAAGCTTGAGGATGTGGGTCTCCTTTTGCTCTTGTCGGGCATCACCCTCCCTATGGGTTCTAGCCACATAGGCTGTAAGGTTAAAGCATCGTAAGCGCTCCAGAAGAGCTGCATGTTGGCGCTTTGCCTCCTCTAGTGCAGTCCAGCGGGAACTGTCCCACTCAGTGCCTCCGTAATTTCCTTGTCAGGAGTTCTACGGACCCCCTACAATTTCTTGAATACAAATACCACGAGTTACCTCTGTAAAGACGACCCACTCAAGTGTTTTGTAGGAGGTTATGTCTTAATTTTCAGTGCAGAAATTGCGTATGTGTAATTCCTGGGAATCCCGGAAGACTGGGTCTTCCAGGCAATCTCGGGGGAGGCACCACATGGGGGTCAGAGGGTGGGGGGCACCCCATTGCATGTCTACAGTATGGGTGTCATGGTCAGAGACCACACAACCTAAGTATTCCGCAATATGAACCAATGGCAACAGAGTCAGTGAGCATAATATGAGATGTAGGCGTATGTATAAGTCGTGGGGTGCTAAGTGGAAGAATAAACCCTGGAATCCGGGTGTAGGGCTCTTCACATGTCCTCCAGAGCCCAGTGCGTCACCCAGCTGGAAAAGAGCTCTGCCTGAGCGGCGGGGGGGTCGTGGTAGCAGTGGGTGGGATTGGTCTAGATGTAAATCTAGGGCACAGTTTGTAATCGCCTCCTAGTATACATGGTACGTGAGTGTTTTGGACTAAGATATCCGATAGCGACTACCAAAATGAGTCCTGGTCGGATTTCAGGGCGCATATACTTCCCAGGAGAATAAAGATACTGTCAAGTCGTCTCTCGAGTAGCATGAAACATCCTTCCTTGTTGATTGTAGTGCCAGAGATCTGAAAGGGAACACCCAGGCGAATCCGTATCATGGCCTCCTTAGCTAAGTGGAGTAAGTGGTAGCGTAGACTGAACCACGCCAGTGTTTCTGTAGGCGTGGCAATTCCACTGCAGTGGTATGAGTTCCTGAAGAAAGATGATTTGTGCCTGTTACCTCATGAGCAATGAGTAAATGGAGTAAAGCTTTTGCACTGTATCCATTCCCCTGACATTGAGTGTGAGGAACCTAGTGGTGGTTAATGGTGCCATGTTGTGTCAGACAGGGGTAGTCCATCACCAAGTACGGGGGGAATGTCAGCGAGCACCGCTGTGCAGCCATGCCTGTTTCTGTGTCTCGAGTGTCTCTACGCCCATGTCTGCCTCCATGCATTGTGGAAGGGAATAGGTGACATGAGGGGAAAGATGTGGAAACAAAAACTCGTTGTGCCTACTGCAACTGGCGGTACGCCCACACTGGATGTTAGAAATAACCATTTAAGTGAGGGGTGGACACGGAGAGAAACAGGTGGGTGCAAGCGCATCCATCCTGCGTGTCTACAATATGGTTAGTCTGGGCCCGGCGGTGTGGGCGTAAGTAGGAAGCATGTCTCCTCTTTGAGGTTGCTGGCCTGAAGGAGTCGGGTCAAGATCATAATAAACAGTGAATGGCTGGAAAGGGCACCAACGTCCAGAGGGAAGACAATGTCTGTGACAGAAGGAGCATGCTGTGGAGCGTCTATCTGGGACCAAACAAGGACAGGGACATCAAGCCATGGAAGGGTGTCATAATGGGGGAGAAAGGTGGGTAGGAGGGAGAAAGACCAATTCTAATAAGATCAGGAAGGTGAGGTGGACTACTTGACCGCTGTAAAGGAGAACTGGGCGAACAAAATAAGAAAAAACGGGATGGAGAGAGGAAAAGGGCAATAGGTAGTCAAATTGACATGAGAAGAACAACTTGAAAATCTAATCTATAGAGTAGGTTAATAAATGCAGAAACGAGTGATATTGTTATGTTTCATATAGAGGCCCTAACATAGACATGTTCATATATGCCCTAATATAGACATGTTCATATATATCCTAATATAGACATAATCGTATATGTCCTATTATGGTCATAATCGTAAATGCCCTATTATAGTCATGATCTCCTATGTCCTAATATAGGCATGATTTTTCACCTACATTAGTTCCCTACAGTACACAACGAACACTGAGGGTTGAACGTTATCTAGTCTGTGGTTTGAACACTGAAGGGTTTTTCCCTAACACAGGCCTACAATGTACTCATAAATTATGCATGAGCATTCACCAGCTACATCTCCTGCATAATATGTATGTACAAAGTTCACCCCTGATGTCTTCCTCATGTCTAACAAAGACCAATACAAACCATACTGAGGGACGAGACACTTTAGGGTATAAATACACCACATCTTGCCACAGCAAGATAGAGGGAACTGAGACTTCCATGCCGATACACTGACCAGAGACGCTGAGGCTCCTACATGCAGTCGCTCCAGCTGACAGCGGTCTAACACAGCCCTTGCGGGGTGTCCAACTCGAGACCAGGACGGGGTCTCACACTCTCTCCCTTCAGGTAATGGGGTTCGACTAAATCCTAGAGGGATTCTTGGCTCTTAGGCTTTCAGACCTACACACATGCTAGGTACACTTAGGTACATCTAGTTAGGCATAGTAGGAGTATGTGCACTTTTATAATGCATTTTATATAATCATGTATGTAACCATTATTATTGCAATATGGTAGAACTGTACTATCCTTTCACTTTTATCGTACTGCTGATAATATATCTCTGCTACTGTCTGCTGGTTGCTGCAGCACATATATTCTACACTAGAATAACAACTGTTCAATAAATACTTATTGAAACGCCCAGACTGTTTATTCTGTGTAACTCTTTGAGACAAACCGAATAAGTAAGCACGAGTGACTGAGCGAAAAGTAGTACATTGTTACCACGATTCTGAGGGATCAGGGTTGTCATGATCTAAGGTTGCCAGAAACTAATCTCTCCCCGATAAGAGGAGATTCTAGTGGCACTGTGAGCTTGCTAATGCAAAACAGGCTAACATACGCGGTGGGGGTGCACAGAGCCAGTCTGCCACCAAGCCCGCAGTTTATGTTATCCAAACGCGCAGGTCCTGCATGGGTACTATAGGAACTACACGACATGGCGCCACCAACGTTGGTTGGGTACTTATTTACCAGTAGAATCTGAGTAGTTCAGTCGTGCTATTCTCAGAGAACCTACCCCCAAAACCCCAGAGACGTCTGGAGTGGGTGGGCACAAAATCCGCCGCAGCTGAGTAGTACGAAAATACTATTTATTGGCTGTTGGTTATTCAAGCTTGAAAGAACATAGTGTTCCTAAAATTGTGCCTAAAACCTTATCATAGTTTCTTTGAAACATTAGTCCGTGTTCTATACACGATGACTACCGCGGTCTTAGATCCACTGCGAATTCCACTGCCCCTGTCAGACGAGGAAGATGATCCTGCGGATGTAATACAGATTGCACCAAAATTCAGAAGGACAGTCACCCTAAGACTATTAGAAAATGGTTTACAAGCCAGGGGTGGTGTGGTAGTATTCGTGATTGAGGCACATGAATCAAACAAAACAGAGGTATTCTATTCATAGGTTACACTCCCAGCAGCAAATGCAGTAACAAATACATTTCACTACTAAATAGAAGGAGATGCACCACAGGAATATTGTCCGTTTGAGGACATAGAGATTCCACTCACTGACCAGAAACATTATTACTGGTTTAATGGTGCCCTACCCCACGTACAAGGAAGAGCAAGGTTAGGCCCACTCGGAGCCACATGGCCAATATTAGCGGCCGACACAATGCCACCAGGAGACTTACTCGTACAACACACAGATTTAATTAAAATCTACAGAAACCTGACACAATTTGTCATGAGGACTTTAACAATCCAACCTGCACCAGGTGCAGCAAATAGTACTCCAGCTCAGGGTACAGGAAATAAAATGACTCCTCAAACATTACACGTGGTAATAGGCAAAATGCCCGCAAAACGCGAACAAATACCATTCTGGATAGCTCAGAAAATAACTCAGCTTGAGGCAGTATTCCCGAATACTACCACCTGTGATAAACACAGAATACTAACAATCTGCTTGCCCATGGGGATCACACCACAAATAGAGGACTGCACCTCTTGGGGTACAGTCTTTGCTGCCATATATACCAGAACACATGGTATCCCGTCATTAGCAGTAGTACCTGACGTATTGAGACAGATACAAAATGAGTACAGAGCAGAGCCTGCCCTTAACATAGGGATGAAGTTACTAGGTAACTACGAACAGGTATCAGCCATAATACTAGCTAACATTAAGGGGGAAGCAGCTTCAGTGGCGATCCGCCAACGCCTAAGGGAGTTCAGCCCAGTAGATCAACAACACGAACTACCCAAAATAATTGAAACTGCATATGCAGAACTAGGCAGAGACAGCTTAGGTGGGAAAGCATTAAAACCACAACTGGTGGGCAGTTCTGAAAAGGACACTACAAAGCAGAGACCTACTTCTTCTAAAAAGAAGTGGGAAAATAAAAAGCAACAAAAGTCTAAAGACAGCAGATCTCAATCCCGAGGCAGGTCTCCTCAACAGGAGCCCTCTGAAAGAAGGTATAACCTCAGGAATAGGGATAATATTAGGAAACCTGACAGGTATCAGGATACTGATACACGTTCCTCTCGTTCCTTTCAGGGTTCATCAAAAAACTCCGAGAGGGAAGGACGGTCAGAACAAAGACAAGAGGAGCGTACAAAGTCCAGAGACACGCAACGTGCTGCGGACTACGCACCTAAAAAAGAAGATAAACAAAAATCAAAACCTCAGTTCAAAAAGAAAAAGGTAGCAGGTCTCAAGATCAGACATGCCCAGAATTCTGAGGACACAGCTTCTGAACGGGGAATGGGCTCTGACGATGCTAGACAGCGCGGCAGAAGTAACAATAGCTCGTCAGAACCTGAAAGAATTTCTGGTGACAGCGGAGTTGAGTGAGTATATCACGGTGGAAACACTTGTTACTCGGGTAAGCGTCCCACATAAGTTACATGAAATAACACTCCAAATGGAGGGGGACAAACCCAGAAAAATTAAAGGTCTCTTTTGGAAAAATCTGTCATCAGGTTATGACATTCTATTAGCAGAACAAGACTGGCCGCCAGCATTTGTCATGGAGTGCCCCAGGGGAGAAGAGATTATTTTCCAGCCTTTTCCGACCTCGTTTCCATACATTTAAAACATGCATATGCGCAGGAGTGGGCGGTTGCCCTAGCTCCAGCATTGTACAAAAATCATGCTGGTTGGGATGAGGATTCAACCCACCACGTGATCCCGTTAAAAGTTTCACCAAATGCTCAAAGGCAATACCCTATAAAGCAGGAAGCTAAAAAACAAGTCAGGGAGATCCTAGATCAACTAGAATACCAGGGGGTGATTGAAAATTGCACTTCACCTATGAACAATCCTTTGTTTCCCGTAACGAAACCTGACAACACATATCGTTTAGTTTTGGATTACAGACATTTAAACACTTGCACAAAGACATTTGCAGTTCAAAATGCACACAGTGCCGCATTAATGAATAACATTGTGCGGAAAAAATACAAAACTACACTTGATATCTCAAATGGATTTTTCTGCCAAAATATAGCGCCTGAAAGCAGGTATTTGACCGCATTCTCAGCGCTAGGGTCCCAACTGCAATTTTGTCGACTCCCCCAAGGGTATAAGAATAGCCCAGGGTTGTTTTCAGCAAGGGTAACAGAGTTACTCCAAAATTTGGATGAAGAAGCATTGTCCTATGTGGATGATATTTATCTGACGGACGATGACTTACCAAGGCACTTGACCAGGGTGAGCACCATTATTATGGGATTCGCCTCTGAGGGCTATAAATTTAATTTAAAAAAATCAAAAATTGCCCATCTCAATGTCTTGTTCTTAGGGTATGAGCTGTCAAGTGAAGGAAAAAGCCTAGCAGCTAACTTTTTAGAAAAGTGTGCGCTGCTCCAACCTCCAAAATCATTAAAGAATTTACAATCAATTCTGGGATTCCTAAATTTTGGTCGAACATACATTTTGGATTACGCAGAAAGAGTAAAACCTTTCTACGACTTAATAAAACCTGATTTTTCGGTTAGACAATGGACACAGGAACATACAAACATCCTACGTTCACTACAGGAAGACATGATAGCTTCAAAACACTTACAGACACGCGTAAACGTACGCAACTTAGTGATCCGAGTAATAGCGGGTCAATGCGGGTACACTTACTTAACCTTCAATGAAGGTGAAACTGTACCAATCGCATACAAATCACACCTGTACACAAACACAGAGATGCGTTTCACTTCAAAAGAAAAAATCCTGACAGCAGTGCAGACCGCTGTAGCAAGAGAAAGAGCTCTGGCTCAGGGAAAGCGCATAATAGTCGTGACCCCAGTACCAGCCTTAGAGGCTGTTACAAAGGCTAGCATTCCAAATGCGAAAGCCTTACATCCCAGATGGATACAATGGGCTAATTCTCTTACTGCAACGGATGTTGAGTACAGATTTGATCCAAGTTTAAAAACGCAAGCATTTCTGCAATACGAACAAGAATATCCTCTACCAAATGAGATTTTGCCTCTAGATCAGTATGAATACATTATTTACACTGACGGATCTGCTCAACCGGCCATAGGGAGTAAGCAAGCTTACAGCGCAGCGTGTGCTATCGTTAAAGGTCGCATGCGCGATGGGAAGTTCCATCCAAGTTGCACTAAAACGCAATCTCTAGGAAATTGCACCGCTCAGTTGGCAGAATTAAAAGCACTAATACTGGCACTTATAAATACGGATCACGAATTCCCCACACTAATTGTGTGTGATTCCTTTTACTGTGTACAGTCATACAACGAATATGTACATCATTGGGAACAAAACGGGTTCAAAGATGCGAAAGGTGGCACAATTAAGCAGAGAATGCTATGGGAACAGGTAGTAGAGTTGAAAAACAAACTACCAAGGGCTCACGTGATACATACACTGAGTCATCAGCGTGATGGCGTTCACGTTGAAGGGAATTCATTGGCTGATGAAGCCTCGAAGGGGGCTGTACGCACAGCGCCCGTAGCTGCAATCACTCGTTCCAAAACGAGGATAGACGGTGAGATTATGGTAGCTGTCATTGCTTCACGCAAAGGCAGCACAGCAGTACCAAAGAAATTTCCACTCAAGTACTCCTACAAGTTAGATGCACACAACATTCCATTTGCTCAGATTCCTGGAGTGGGGGATAGAGTAATACCAAATATGGATCGTAGGTTAGGTTTAATTGTGGCAGCACACGAAGGGATAGGTTCTGTACATAAGGGACTTAGGGAGACTGTTTCTTTGTTGAAACAACGCTACTGGTGGCCTGCGATGAGAAGGCAGATTAGAGACTATGTCTGGAACTGCGACATCTGCAAGCAGATGACAGGGTCCAGCACAACACGTCCAGTACAGATACCATTATTAGACAGCATTAGGTTGTCCGTTCGTGTGCGTCCAGCTCAAGTTTCTTCAAGGTCTGGCCTCAGCACTCGGCTGACGCTCGAACTGTTATAAAAGATTTGTGAGTCTTTATTGGCACATACGCAGTTGGCACGTTACATTCTGACCGTGGCCCGGCGTTTAGCTCTCGGGCTTACAAAGAAGCCATGGAAGGAATGGGCATAGCATTGCAGTACTCCTCTCCGTACCATCCTGAGGGAAATTCGGTTGTGGAGAGGAAAAATCGAGACTTAAGGCAATCTTTAACAGCTAGGGTATTAGGCAAGGGCGGTAGTTGGGTCAGTCACCTTTATGGGGTCCAAAGAGCAATTAACAACCAGCTAAGAAGCTCTCTAGAGGGTGTCACTCCTTACGAGGTCCTATTTGGGACAAGAATGTGGGTACCTGATCTTGATTGTGAAGGTGCAGTGGCGGATGAAAAACTATTTGATATCCATGATCGTTTGGCTGTTTTACAGGATCTAAATGAATCCAGGACACAACAAAGCAACGTCCACTTAAAACAGACCGCCACTGAGGAAGTCAAGGCAGTAACGGCAAGACCTGTCTGGATCCCAAAAGTTGGGGATCTGGTCAGAGAGAAGATTCCAGACAAGAAAGAATTTGAGCCATCATACAGAACAGCTGTACCAGTCCTAGCAATCCAAGGCACAAGAACTGTACTTCTGCCGCCTCTTGCTGGAAAAAAGGAGAAAAGATTTGTCTCAATCGACTTAATCAAACCACACTATGTGGCCGATACTAAACAGTAGGCCACGTGGACTCCACAGTAGCAGACGCCCTCCTCTTGCTATAATCTAAGAAGTTCAAACAGAAAGACTCATCACGTTTGAAGAGCCACCTGTACGGAATAAAGGACTAAGCAACAATGCTATGGAACTCGTTCCACTTCAACAAGAAGTTCAACTTCAAGAAGAAAATCAACGTAACAACCAAGTTGCAATCAGACCGACTACAGACGTCTACGTCAACATGCCTCGTCAAGAGCAAAATCCGATTTCAACAAATCCCGATGCGGTTCCAACAATTGATCGAACTGCTTCTGGCTATTTCATGAACTTTGATACGTTTTCACTGGATCCAAGCGAGCCGGAAACGACGCCAGCCAAAAAATCTCACAAACAAAGACTCATTGACTTTCTGAACTTTTTTAAAAAGACTTACCTGGTGTCACCTTGGATAGAACTATGGTATATCACTGGGATTCTATTTTTCATCTTCTGGCTAGGTTTAATTATAACTTTTAGTATGCTTATTAATGGACGTTATCTTCAGCAGAGCTCTACAGCCAAAAGGATAATTTAATTTTAAAACCACACCAATCTTCACATCGTGAACCAAGAGACTTGTCTTCAGTGAACATCACAGCAGTTCCTATACCGGACGGTATAGTATGGGATAAGATTGATTTTGATATTTTCGGTCCGACTGAACTTTTAAAGCTTAAACATGTATTTAAAATTTCTTTAAGTGATATCATTACCTCCAGTACATTTTCTGATGATTGGGACACTGAAACTGTAAATAATATGATGTCTGATGTGGAAAAAACTGCAGCATTTCCGAACAATGAAATGTTAGAAGGCACTTCAGACTATCAATCAATCAGGGAATTGTAAGCGCGCTACTCACCCGTGAGGGTCTCAAGGCGCTGAGGGGGGGTCCGCAGATCTGTTTAGCCGAAGAGGCAGGTCTTGAGGGTCTTCCTGAAGGTGTTCAGGGAGGGGGCGCGTCTGATGTCTGCCTGTAGCTCGTTCCAGGTCTTGGCTGCAATGTGAGAGAAGGATCTTCCGCCTGCTCTGGCTCTGTGGATGCGCGGGGTTTCGGCCAGTGCGAGGTTGGAAGATCGGAGGTTTCTTTTGGGTACGTGGAAGTTGATTCTGTCGTTGAGGTATTTGGGTCCGTTGTTGTGTAGGCATTTGTAGGCGTGAGTGAGGATTTTGAAAGTGACTCTTTTCTCCACGGGGAGCCAGTGGAGACTTCGTAGGTGTTGGCTGATGTGTTCGTGTCGGGGGATGCCGAGGACGAGTCTGGCGGCGGTGTTCTGTACTGTCTGGAGTTTGCGGAGTAGGGACTTGTTGATTCCGGCGTAGAGTGCGTTTCCATAGTCCAGTCTGCTGGTGATGAGTGCGTGGGTGACTGTCTTCCTTGACTCAGGGGGATCCACTTGAAGGTCTTGCGGAGGATGCGGAGGGTGTTGAAGCAGCTGGAGGTGACGGCGTTGACCTGTCGGTTCATGGAGAGTGATGAGTCGAGTACGATGCCGAGGTTCTTGGCGTGGTCTGAGGGGGTAGGTGGGCTTCCGAGGGCGGTCGGCCACCAGGTGCTGTCCCATGCAGAAGGGGTGGTACCGAGGACGAGGTCTTCTGTCTTCTCGGCGTTGAGCTTCAGGCAGCTGTTGGTCATCCAGACTGCGACATCTTGCATTCCTTTCTGGAAGGTGAGTTTGGCAGTGGTGGGGTCTTTGGTGAGGGTGAGGATGAGCTGGGTGTCGTCGGCGTAGGATACGATGTTGAGGCCGTGTTGTCAGACGATGGCTGCAAGGGGGGCCATGTAAATGTTGAAGAGGGTGGGGCTCAGTGATGAACCCTGTGGGACTCCGCAGGTGATTTTCGTGGGGTCGGAGAGGAAGGGTGGGAGTCTGATCCTTTGGCTTCTTCCGGTGAGGAATGATCGGATCCAGTCCAGGGCTGTTCCTTGTATGCCTGCGTCGTGTAGTCTGACGACTAGTGTGCGATGGGAGACGGTGTCGAAGGCCGTTGATAGGTCGAGTAGGATGAGGGCTGCGGAGTGGCCGTGGTCCAGGAGGGTGCGGATGTCGTCTGTGGCGGCGAGTAGGGCGGTCTCTGTGCTGTGGTTGCTTCGGAATCCGGATTGGGACGGGTCGAGGACGGCGTTCTCTTCAATGAATCGTGTCAGCTTCCTGTTGACTGTTTTCTCTGCAACTTTGGCTGCGAAGGGGAGGAGCGATATGGGCCGATAGTTCTTGAGGTCGGTGGGGTCAGCTGTGGGCTTCTTGAGCAGGGGTCTGACTTCTGCGCGCTTCCAGTCGTCTGGGAAGGTGCCTGTTTTGAAGGTGGTGTTGATGGTGCGTTGTAGTTCGGGTGCGATGGCTGCCACGGCTCTGTGGTAGATGTGAGGGGGGCAGGGGTCGGTGGGGGCCCCCGAGTGGATGCTTTTCATGGTCGAGGCGGTGTCTTCGGCCGTGATCGGTGTCCAGTTGAAGATGGTGGGCTGGCTGGTGTTTCTGGGGGGCGGGGGGCCGTCTGTGGCGCCTGGTGGATGGTCGATGAAGTTGTCGTAGAGGTTTTTGATCTTGAGGTGGAAATAGGTTCCAAGCTTGTCGCAGAGGTCTTGGGATGGGGTGATGTCTGTGGCTTCGCTGCGTGGGTTGGTGAATTCTTGAATGACACTGAAAATTCCTTGGAGTTGGCCAGGATTTTGTTGTGGATGAAGTTCCTTTTGGTGGCTCTGATCTGGTTGTGGTAGTCCGTCATGGCGTCCTTGTAGGTGGTGTGGTTTTCGGTTGTCTTGGTGTTTTTCCAGTTCTTCTCCAGGCGTCTGCAGGTGCGTCTGGCTTCTTGGAGAGCGGTTGTGAACCAGGCGGCTTTCCTGGGGCGTTGTCTGTCGGGGTTGCGTAGTACATTGTACTGTTACCAACATTATGGTCATCATTTCTTGCACAAATCTATAACACCTAGAAATGTATTTGAATACCACCAGTAGGAACACTGCCCAACTCCTCCAAGAGGTAGTTCGCAAACCTTTGCACAGAAATTCACATACTTTTCAGGGTTCAACACATCTGACCCGAAGTCATTTTATTACAAAGTGGCAACCACATCAGCACAGAAAATTATGTTGACTAACACCAAACAGATTTACTCTGCTTCCTTTATGGCCCAGTTGCCTACACAGGGTTTCGACCTATGGAAGGACACTATAGATTTAAAATCAATCTGGGGTTCTAGGGACTGGCAAGTCCAGGGAACAGAAGCGCTTTTAGAGCATGCCTCATTCCGCAGCAGATGATATTTCTAAATGAAACTGTGCAACAGACATCCTGTCTTGGACTAGCCAAGAACAAGGACATGAACACACCTGGGTTTCCAGCACCATCACAGATGGGTGGGGGGCAGAAATCAACTACACATGGGGTAGGATTAGATGACATTCTCCAGTACAACAGGTCAGATCCCAATTGGACAGAATGGCTGATTTGGCCCGTTGACACGAACACATGTCAACAGAGATTCCTAGGTATAACCGAGGGGTTTAGTATCAGTAGGCCAGATACACGCTATGTACAAAGACAACACCCAGGGGTAGTGACATCCTATAGTGTTGGGAAGTTGTGCCTTGATTGGATAGAAACCTCAACACTCACGGAAGTAAAACATCACTTGACCTTACTCACACCTGATGTAGACCTTAGGGATTTCCTGCTAGGCCCAAGGAAAACACGTCAGAAACGTTTCATATATGCTGGCATTTATGCCTACTATAATGAAAACTGGAAAATATCCCAACAGGAGGCCGCAGAAAGAATACGGGAAATAGACCGTATTAACTTAGAGAAGGCATTAGCTGTTGTGGATAATGGGTTAACAACTTTGACCTCCAGGATTTACTCCTTAGGCAACATTGTATCTTCGGAAATTGACGTATTAGAACAAGACTTGGCCTTGATACAACACGGGCAATCTCAGTTACGTTCTTGTTAGAACTGGGGGTCTCTAGTTGGCAGAGGTAGGTACCTTTGTCCAAATAGGGACCCTTGCTTCTAGTCAGGATAAGGGGGTACACTCCTGAAATAACCCCTGCTCACCCTCTTGGTAGCTTGGCACGAGCAGACAGGCTTAGTTCAGAGGCAGTGTGTTAAGCATTTGTGAACACATACAGTAATCCAGTGACAACACTACAAATGGACACCACACAGGTTGTATTATAAAAATAAGTATCTTTTATATAGATTTACCACAAGACCATAAATGACATAAATAATCCACAATACTGTACTTTAAGGATGGTAGAATTAGCTTGAGTTTCTTAAAATGAAAATGCAACACTTTGAGTTCAATGTACCTTAAGATGCGTAACGCAGGGCAACGAAAAGTGTTGCAGGGAAGGTGATGCGGTAGTCCCTTACACGCAAGGACGGTGATGCGTTGAAGATCTGGTGCAAAAGAAACAAAGTGGCGTCTTCTTGAGGTTGCGACAACGAAGATGTGATGCGTGCACGCCCGACGGCCGTGCGGCGATTGCGATGAGTCTTTGGAGCCGCGACAGGCCCTGCGACAAGCTTCCCTGGCGATGCGACGGCGTCTGATGCGAGGTCGACGATCTTCTCCTGGGATGCGGGGCGCGCCTCGTGTTGCGATGCGTCGGCGTCTGATGCGAGGTCGATGCTCTGCCCCGGGGATGCGACGCCATCTGATGCGACGGCGACACTCTTCTCCGGTGCTGCGAGGCGCTTCGAAGGATGCAGCGCGCTTCTTCGGGGATGCGCCGGCGTCTGATGCGACGTCGACACTCTTCTCCGGCGATGCGAGACTCAGCGGCTGCGGCGACACGCTTCTTCGTGTTGAGTCGCGCTTCCAGCTCCCAGAGACACGCACGTGTGTCAGAAGGTCCAAATTCCCAGCAAGGGAATACAGGGGGAGCTGGTGGGTGAAGTCTGTTGTCCCTGAGACTTCAGCAGGAGGCAAGCTCTAAAATCAAGCCCTTGGAGATCCTTGACAAGTTGATGAAAGTACACACAAAGTTCCCTTCTCCTTTCTTTGGCAGTCAGGCAACCACTGCAGGCAGATCCCTCTCAGCTTAGGGATAGTCTTCTCCTCAGTTTCTTCTTGGTTCCGCTCCTCAGCAAAGGTTTCTTCTTGTTTCCCAAAAGTGATCTAATTTCCTAGGGGTCTGGGTCCCCTTTTTATACACCTTTTCTCTTTGTTCTCTGGAGGCAGAGAAGCCTCTGCCTAGCCCAAAACCAGTTCTGGTCAGTCCTGGAGCACTTTGTTTTCCTGACTCCTTTTTTCCTTTCAGAATGTGGGGCAGAGTGCTCAGCCGCCCGGCAGGAGGTGGAGCCAGCATTGTGGAAGGCAGGCACAGCCCTATTCAGACCCAGGTGCAACTCCTCCCTCCACTCTGGATGCAGATCTTTCTATTCAGCCCTGTGCTGACTCACCCTGTCTCCTGTAGCCACCCCCAGCCCCTGTCACTCAATCTCCAGTCAAGGAATACACAACCTAGCAGAGGCAGGCTTGGATAGTTAGGCAAGAAAATACCCACTTTCTAAAAGTGGTATTTTCAAACACAGAATGTTAAAACCAACTTCACTAAAAGATGTATTTTATCATCCTGAGTTCAGGCATACTAAATTCGTTTTTCTACCATGTTCCCTGGGTCAGTTCTGACTATAAGGTGTAATAGTCAGTCTGCCCATTCTGGCCAATGGGGAGCAGGTAGCCTTGCAATAGTGAAAACGAAAATGGCTGTAATTCACTATTAGGACATGCCACACACACCAGGGCATGTCCCACCTTGTACTTACAATGCACCCTGCCCTAGGGCCTACTTTAGGGGTGACCAACATGCAGTAAAGGGAAGGTTTAGGGACTGGTAAGTGGGTGTACTCACCAAGTCGACATGGCAGCCCTAGGCTGCACACAGGCTCTGCAATGGCAGGCCTGAGACACATTTTACAAGCCGCTTCTGTGGGTGGCACAACCAGTGCTGCAAGCCCACCAGCGGCATTGGATTTACAAGCCCTGGGCACACTCAGTGCACTGTACTAGGGACTGACAAGTAAACCAATCATCCAATCATGGAGTCACTAATCCATCACACAATTTATAATGGGAGAGCATATGCACTTTAGCACTGATCAGCAGTGGTAAAGTGCCCAGAGTCATAAAACAGCCAACAACAGGTCAGAAAAAATATAGGAGGAAGGTAAAAAGTTTAGGGATGACCCTGCAAAAAGGGCCAAGTCCAACAGTTCTATTATGATGTTAAGCTGGACGCTGCAATCTTTGCGTGCAGGCTACGTGCCCTGGCGTTTCATAAACACCACAGCTCTGTTTTCGGGATACAATCTAACCGATAAACAGACAGAAATGGCACAAAGGGGAGCCAAATATACAATGCTGCGTATTGAGAAAACTGGAAAGGTTACCATTCACTGTAGCCGAATCACCATCGACTGAATGGCTAATTCATGGCCAAATCACTCTGCCGGTCACAACGTTTCAGTTTCAATATTGCCTTGAGCAAAGGCAGGCAGGTAAATATGAAAAGATGGGTAAGGGATACATTAAGGAAACTTGGGAGTTACCATATAGATTTTGATGCCGGAGTGGGGATCGAGAAGTGTTTCTGAGTGGTACAAACTGCAAGTACGCTTTAGGCGGTTCTCTCATGTGTCAGGATATTTCTCTGCACGGAGCATGTAGTGGTTCGGTAGCGAATCTATCTTGTCACATGTCAGGGACCCCAGCGGCCATGATCACGCCGGTTTTCCATCTGCTCTCGAATGGGAGTTACTTGATGCTAAGCGATCAAGGTTGCTGTGGGATGCTTCCGGGCGTCGCCTATCTGGTCACTGTTAACTCCAGGGTAACTTGCTGTATGCAAGTTTTGTTTCCGCCACTGAACACAGTCAGGGAGGCGCCGTTATGGCCTTCATTGAATGTTTCCTTTATACAATTTGACACTTTGACCAAACTGAAAGCCATGCTTTTGCAGCAACCCGTGCCCTTAACCTCCGCTCGAGAAACCTTTGAACTTCAAGTTGCAAGGACCTCGACTGAGATACAAGCGCTTATACGTACGAACTGCCCCTTTCATTTCGCAGAAATGGTGGGTCGTATCTTTAATATGTCTGATACGAGCGGTATTGTACACCTATTTAAGACAATAGGGTCAGGACTATTAAGCACCTTTCAGACAGTCCTCGGAGTAATCCCAAATTTTATACACACCGTATTGGGAAGCGTCTTTGGAGGTCTCCCGCTTATCCTGTTCCTAATTGCAGGAGTCCTGATTGTAATATTACGGCTACGCAATGGACGGCTCAATTTCCGAGGAAATGGCGAACATACTCATGGAGCGGAAATACCGTGAACGCATGGTGCAGCATCTGGGTATACCTTGCCTAAGAGAACTGAACGCCTCTTGGTTGCTATCGTTTAGACCAGTCTGGGTGGACTGCATCTTACCTGTTCTTCGATGCCTGTTTTGCGGAGAAGAATGCGCGTTGGATCTCTGTCTAACATTTCCATCAGATACGCCTCCGGACATGGATGCTATGCTGGACCCCCTAAAGGCCCATGCTCTGTGTTGTCCCCAGCTTCTTCCAATTCTGATGAATGCATTTCTTGAGAATCCACAGGTGCCGTTTGCTCCTGCTGGGTTAGGTGACTCCTCCACAGGCACCCAGGTAACAACTGCCGCACAAGCTGCTGCAGCACCGACTGTTGGCAGTGCTGAATTCCATCTATGTGCAATTGACGTTCTTTGTGAGGCGTTGGATTTGTCGTCTGCAGTAGCTGACACCGATAACGCTGTATCTCCCAGCCAGGACACTTAATCTTGAATTGGCTCATCGCGTCCTGGGAAAGAATTCGGCTTCTCCACTTCGTTTCATAAATAAATGAACAGAATTTGGAACATTTCCTAAATTGACACTTTCGCATGAAGGGCATGGCCTTATTCTGCTTGTAGTGATGCAACTTTTATAAGTGGGACAGAATTGACTTTTTCATGTGACAAGAAAGCATAGCCTATTTTAAACATTTTTTAACGTCTTTTTAAAGTCATGTTTTTAGCTGGTTTTAAGTATATTTTTAAGATTGTCCAGATTTAAGTATGGTCATTGTCATCCAATTCGAAAGAGGAGTGGGTGTTATGTTTCATATAGAGGCCCTAATATAGACATGTTCATATATGCCCTAATATAGACATGTTCATATATATCCTAATATAGACATAATCGTATATGCCCTATTATGGTCATAATCGTATATGCCCTATTATAGTCATGATCTCCTATGTCCTAATATAGGCATGATCTTTCACCTACATTAGTTCCCTACAGTACACAACGAACACTGAGGGTTGAATGTTATCTAGTCTGTGGTTTGAACACTGAAGGGTTTTTCCCGAACACAGGCCTACAATGTACTCATAAATTATGCATGAGCATTCACCAGCTACATCTCCTCCATAATATGTATGTACAAAGTTCACCCCTGACGTCTTCCTCATGTCTAACAAAGACCAATACAAACCATACTGAGGGACGAGACACTTTAGGGTATAAATACACCACATCTTGCCACGGTAAGATAGAGGGAACCGAGACTTCCATGCCGACACACTGACCAGAGACGCTGAGGCTCCTACGTGCAGTCGCTCCAGCTGACAGCAGTCTAACACAGCCCTTGCGGGGTGTCCAACTCGAGACCAGGACGGGGTCCCACACTCTCTCTCTTCAGGTAATGGGGTTCGACTAAATCCTAGAGGGATTCTTGGCTCTTAGGCTTTCAGACCTACACACATGCTAGGTACACTTAGGTACATCTAGTTAGGCATCGTAGGAGTATGTGCACTTTTATAATGCATTTTATATAATCATGTATGTAACCATTATTATTGCAATATGGTAGAACTGTACTATCCTTTCACTTTTATCGTACTGCTGATAATATATCTCTGCTACTGTCTGCTGGTTGCTGCAGCACATATATTCTACACTAGAATAACAACTGGTCAATAAATACTTATTGAAACGCCCAGGCTGTTTATTCTGTGTAACTCTCTGAGACAAACCGAATAAGTAAGCACGAGTGACTGAGCGAAAAGTAGTGCATTGTTTCCACGATTCTGAGGGATCAGGGTTGTCATGATCTAAGGTTGCCAGAAACTAATCTCTCCCCAATAAGAGGAGATTCTAGTGGCACTGTGAGCTAGCTAATGCAAAACAGGCTAACATACGCGGTGGGGGTGCACAGAGCCAGTCTGCCACCAAGCCCCCAGTTTATGTTATCCAAACGCGCAGGTCCTGCATGGGTACTATAGGAAATACACGACAATATAGTCATAATGTTCTGTGATGTTTGAGGCGTCACCTGTGGAAGTAGGGTTGTAGTCTGTGTGGAGGCGGGAGAGGAGTCACAGTCACAGTCTAAGGAAAAAATAAGAGGACCACTGTCCAAGTCTGACTAACCAGTCTCCCACCCCCTAAGGTGGCCGCAGCTCTGAGGGCTTGTCTGCAGTTTTCTGTAGTGTGTGCCACTTTCGGGCCATTCAGAGGTGGGGATCTTGGAAATGGGCCACGTTGGGAGCGGCTCCGCCAACTCTGGTCTGGTCCCGTGGGTCGGGATTTTCTGCCTGATTCTCTAGGCAAGGAAGTGTCAGAATGTTTATCTATCTAGTCCCAGACTTCTTTGGGGTCAGTGAAGAAGTGAGATTCGCCTTGGTCTAGAAGTTTGAGGTGAGCCGGAAATTGCAAAATGTATTGGACCCCCTTTTGTCAGAGAGATCGCTTGACCTCCAGAAAGGTAGTATGTTGACGTTGCATTGTCATCGGGTAATCTGAAAAAAAGCATGATGTGAAAAAGCAGAACTCAGGTAAAACAGAGGTGCTGCTCTTTGGAAGAGATACCTCCTTATGGTCTCTCATATGGTGGTCTTCTGAACGCAGCACATTCCCCACCCCAGTCATAAAGGTCAAGAATTTTTGAGTTGTCTTTCGACAATCAACTTACTGTCGAGGGCCACATAAACTCCATCACCTCAGCATCATTTTTCACAATGAAACTTCTCACGAAAATCTTTCCCTTTATTCCGAGAGACTTGCAGAGAACTGTGACTGTATCCTTTATTCTCTCCAGAATGGATTATTGCATTGCCCTGTTTGTTAACATCAAGAAAAAATGTCTTAACAAATTGCAAGTTCTGAAAAATGCGGCTGCCTGGTAACTTCTGGGTATTCCCAAACGAGAATCTATCTCTTCCTCCCTTACCCTCCATTATAGGCTTCCCATTAGGAGGTGAATTGATTTTAAGTCCCTCTGCATTGCCTTTAGGGTACTCCACGGTAAGGGGCCAGCATATTTCAGGAAAAGTTTCAGCTGGTACATTCCTCCCAGATCACTTCGCTCAGCAATAACTCACAACCTGGTTGTCTACAAAATTAAAAAAGTTCAGTAGGGCGGAAGGTGTTTCGTGGGCAGTACCTCACGACTTTGGAACTCCCTACCCTTTGCTCTGAAAAAAGAAACAGACCTGCCAACGTTCTGGAAAGCTCTTAAAGCTTGGCTTTTTAAACAGTATATAACACTTATACTTCAAATCTCAGTTCAGACGGCTATCTTCTCATGAGTCTAGAGCCTAGACACCCTTGGGTATTAGCGCACTCTACAAATTTTATTTTCATTTAATTTAATTTCCAGTTTCAAGGGGCCTGCCAGCCAAGCCGCTTGCATGATAAGGTCCCGGTCACAGAATTGTAGAAGTTTGGCCAGCATGGGTTGAGGTGGGGCTCCTCGACCCATGATGACACATTGGGGCACGATGTGCTCTCTCTTAGGAGAAAAATGTTGCAAGATCCGAGGCAGGGCCGAAGGATAGGAACCAGGTTTCTAGGAATGTCAAGGGGTCTTTACCTTCCAGTCCCTCTGGTTTGGCCCAGGAGTTGGACCTAGTTCCTACGGGATTGGCCTTCAGTGTCATTTGCCTTCTCTTCTAGTTTGCGAACCTGTAAGTCTCGAATGGCACACTGGTTATCCGTCATCTGGGGCTGTAGCGTTTTTCTCCCCCTGAGTCACCCAATCTGTGAGCTTCCGATGGTCATCTCTGAGGAATCTGAGTTCTGTGACCAGTGATCCCAGAGTGGTCTCCATAGATTTTCGAGAACTTTCAATGGCTGCAAGTATTTGCTCTAGTTTGTCCCGTGGGAGCTCAGGAAGGTCACCTGAAAACTCAAGCTGAGGAGTGTCTCGTATGTTGGGTGGGGGTCAGGTAGCACTAATTTTGGTGCCGGCGCAGTGTCTTTCAGGCAGCCCATGGTTGTTAGTTCTGTAGGTAGGATCCCCAGGCCATGTGGCGGACGGGCGTGGTGCCTTTAGTGTACACTAATCTGTTCAGAAGGAAGTGAGTGGATCCAGGGGGACCTTGAGTGCAGGGGCTCCTCTGTGAAGTGTGGTGCCTCCGTAGTGAGGTCTGGAGACTTGGTAGCGACTGTTATTGGCCCTCCGAGGCAGCCCAGGACACCCTGCATTCTCTGTAATGTTTCAGTCAATGGAAGAAGGTGGAAGAGGAGCCTCCTCCTAGATGATCGCTGACAAAGGTCGAGCATAGGCCTTCGGTAGGTCAGGCCCAAGTAACCAAGTTAATGGTGGGCCTTCAAAATTAGTAGGCCTCTCTGTTCAGTGTATATCAAAGTCAAAGTCAAAATTAGCTTTATTCGGTGCAAAAACAATACCACCATAAAAGCATACTAAATGAAATATATGAATGACAGTCCATCAGTACAGCTTATTACAATCGGTAATTAAACACTATACATAGAAGAGAAGACAAAACAATAAAATATAATTAAAAAAACACTACTTCATCATATCACAAAGATGATAAAATACTAGTTATATAAAATACATAAAATATTACCACTGCCTATGCGGTAGAAATTAATACACAAATCTATGGTGATTTTAACTTAGCGTATGACCATCAGCCAATTGAAATCGTAAAGTGCTAGTGACATATTGTGCAAAGTGCAATTACTTATCATGAAAAGGTTGTTAAAAACAGGCTAAGACTAATCTTCAAAAATCTTCATAAACCAATGCATCCAGGTGTGAGTAATCTTTTCTTTTCCTAATGGCAAGTTGTATAAATCGTATAACAATATTCATTGCTTTCACATCTTCGAGTCTACATATAAATTTAAAAGCATGTTTATAATTAAAAAGCATATTTGTTAAAAAAGGGGTTTTAAAACTGCTTTCCGAATATCCTTATAAAAACCACAAAAATGTATAAGGTGCATCGTAGATTGTGAAGACTTTCCGTCACATGGGCAATTGGGGAGTTTATGGCACCACTTATCCACTTTAGGGAATGCTAATACATAATGTAATGTGCCCAACCTTAATCTAGTCAAATAAAATCTATGTTGGGTATTTCTTACCGAAGTTAAATATAGCTGGGTGCCCCTCATAAGTGGACGTTCACAGTAGGAAACAACACTATGTTTTTGGCTGGCTTCGATTTCTCTCTCATGATCCAGGGCATTTATGTATCTCTGCTTCAAGTCCCTTTTGCTCAGCTCCAGGATGAGAGTAGGATTCTTTCTATCAAAATTTACATTACACCGTGTTAAAAGATTAGAAATATGCTCTAGCCACAGGATCTTCCTATTTTGGGCAAGGGCCAGACAATCCATAATTAGGTCTTTTGTGAATTTGGTTTCATCTTTAGGCCATACTCCTTGCCAAAATGTGAGGCCTGCCAAATATATTGTTTCACTTAAGTAAGATACTGCTAGTTCCGTATGTACTGTGTAATTTGCTGTTGAACTAGGGACGGCCAGCAATTTAAAAAAAAAATTATTTTCTTGAATTTGTAGGGGGGCAATGTTCGCTCTCCCCCAAATTGCAGCCCCATAACAAACCCCAGTGACGCATTTACTCCGATAAAATGTTAAAATTTCACGTATTGGTTTATTTCCCATTTTTGAGGAAAACCTAAGGATGCACTCTGTGGTTCTTAGGAATTTCATTTTGCAATTTTCAATGTGTGTATTCCAGTTACCGCTACTATTAAAAAGCATTCCCAGGTATGAAAAAGTTAAAACCCTATTTATGTGAACCCCGCCCACATGATGTTGTCTGATCTTAGGCTTATTTCTCCCACAAGTCATCACAAAAGTTTTTTTCAGGTTTAACTGTAGGTCCTTTTCAGACATATACAAGCTAAAATTTTCAATTAAGCATTACAAACCATTTGCTATCCTAGAAATCAGGACAGCATCGTCTGCATATAATAATACGGGTGTGGGTCGTGTTCCAACTTTTGGGGCATCTACAACTAACTTTTGTAAAAAAGGGTCTACGGTATTTATGTATAAGGAAAATAGGAGGGGCGCTAAAACACAGCCCTGTCTAATTCCACGCATAACTCTAAAATCAGGTGTGCATTCCCCCATTTTACCATACCGTACCCTAGAGGTTAACAAGCATTGGCATAGCCAATAGGTCTCGCCTTTGGGACCTTATAAGTGTTTAGCCATGCAACAGTTGATGTTGTTGCACCAAGGATATTGTGCTGGATACCGAAACACTTATAAGGTCCCAAAGGCGAGACCTATTGGCTATGCCAATGCTTGTTTTGGTACATGGAGTTCTTACTACAAATGAACAATCAGAGAACTCCAGATGGTGGATATGAGGCATGGTAGATCTCACAGTGCAAGGCAAGCCTATTAGCGCCTCTGATGTTATAGGCATAAATGAGAGAAGGTACCCTGCTTCTGTTTCACAGCCATTCTTCAAAGATCGGGTTGCTGATATAACAGGGCTGTGACCTTAATCAGACTCTACTCCACAACTCATCCACAACCACAGGACTATGCGGTGGAGCAATCCACAGGTGGGCTCTGCTTTGAAATTCCTCTCATGCTGGAAGCCAAAGTTCCCTCGTTCTCAATGTTAAATGAGGAGCCAACTTCACAGATTGTATACTTTGTGTGAATTTAGGTTTGTAGTCAAGAACTGGATCACAATGAAAGTATGAATGAGGGACCAACCAGAAGTTACAATGAGGACAGCAACTCGGATCTCTTTGCCCAACCACCACCAACAGTGCCATGGAAAGGTATGGGGTTTCTAGATATCACAGGTGGAGATGGCAGGAAATAAACTTGCAAGGGCATACATAACAGGATGCCTCAACATTGTTGTACATTAGCAGAGTTAGAAAAAGGAATTTGCAGATGGCACCAATGGACGTCTCAAATTGTTGACTTGACCTAATAAACTCTGTGTGTTCTTGAAATAGGTCTCATCGGTTGCTCAAATATCTAATCAAACAGCCTCAGCTCAGCGTTGACTCTGCAGTGTATGCAATGCCAAAATATTTATGTGCATCAAGAACACACAACTGATCTTACAAACGATAACAGCAAATGTTTATCTTGTACAGATCCAGTTAGTGAAGGCCGGTTATGAAAAAGCACAAAGAAAAGCCATGTTAGAAAACTGTCACAGAGATTCAGAAGCACCATTAACATACCCACAAAAGGGAATTAAAGCTAGGTATTGTAGATGCCACAAAAACTGCTTCCCAGCTTTATCCTCAAAGAGGATGTGCTCCCTGTTGTGCCCCAAAATAAGATACATCAAGGTTAAATAAGAAAATCGTCACCCTTTTCCCCTAATTTCAACACAATGTTCTGGAGCACCGTTTGAATGCTCATTTCTGATTTTAATGTTTTACATGGGAACGCCGGCAAAAAGTCCAATGAAATTAATACATACATGGCTTAGAAACGGTACTTGGGATAGCATCACAACATTACAGACCCTCTGTACTGTAACGCTTTGCCCGCCTAAATATCTCAGTAATAACTCCATCACAGCTGAGCAGCTCATCTTAAACACTGGCCTCAGGTGCTTGTCAGTATACTTGACGCGATGTCTGCTACCGGACGGCACAAGAGTTTACGAAATTACGCCCGCTGACCAATGTTGTCTTGAGTAAATAACATTACGCTTTTGGAGGCTGCCTATAAAACACTGACCTTTGGGTGTCAAAACCTCCCAACTGTGACAATCAGGAGGCTAATGAATAAGGTACAAATAAAAGATAAGTATGGATGTGCTACTCTATCATCAATGCATCGATGTATGAAAGTAAAGCTAAACTTCGCCTCTTACCCCGCGGACCACACTCTACACCTACACTTGCAGCCACGCATGCTCCAGTCTACAACAAAGCGGAAAGAGCTGAGCTTAACGAAGCCACAAACGGCACTAAGGGCATATACAACTGTTGTTATTATTTGACAGTATAATTACCAATGATCATTTTCCTCCTGCGTCGAAATAATAACCAGTAATTCTCTTGTAGCTCGATTCCCGAAACTATACACAATGCGTTCACCACTGAACAACGAGTGCATGAACACTCAAGAATGACCCAGCTGAGCAAGGCAGCAAACACAAAAGGTCCATGGACAGAAAGAAATACGATATGTATGAAACATGCACTGCAAAAAGGGCATGGAGCAACGCACCAACCCGCGACGATCATTTGCCTGCCAATGAGGACGTTATGGATAACAAAAAAGGTGGACCGTGGCACATTAGGCGCGCTTTAGCAAGACCAATCTGAAGAACGAAAATGCGCAGCTACTTATCCGTAATTTGTACAAACTGCTACCATGATAAAAAGACTCACTGCTAAGAGCACTGGATGCTTTTTTTTCCAGGTCGGTAATTTAGCACTAAGGTTGGCTCACCTGCGCTGGGTTTCACTAGTAACGAGGATTTTAAATACTGCTTTATGCTGAAATAGAGGGGCTATAAACTCTGAGCATCAACAAAGGTGAATAGGGCAAGAGGAGCCTCCGGAGGAGAGGAGCCATTAAGGGATGTGAGGGCATCCTTCGATCGGAGGGAAGGGGAGCTCTTTGTACGGAGGGCGAGCGGCTCGCGGAGCAGAGGCGGCCACCGGCGGCAGGGAGCACCAGGGAGAGGTGAGGAAATGTACAGAGCGCAGGAGGAGGCGGGGAGGGGGTGAGGCACTGAGTCACCGCCGACAATACCCCTCACATCCGGGCCCCAGAAATACGGCCCCCAGGGCAAGAGGAACCTCCGGAGGCGAGGAGCCATTGAGGGAGGTGAGGTCATCCTTCGATCGGAGGGAGGGGGAGCTCTTTGTGCAGGCCGCGCATGCGACACACGCATAGCGTCGTGCGTGCGTGCGCGCGCAGACTTCCCTTTTCAAGCACTGCACTCGTGCTTGTGGCTCGCCCCTGCTTGCTCCCGCAAGGTGGATGCCGCCACAAGCACGAGTGCAGTGCTTGAAAAAGTGAAGAGCGACGGCTAAAGGCCCTCCTATGCAGCGCATGCGCGCTGCGTAGGCGAGACCTAAAAAGGAATATATCTGGGATAGGTATACAACTATGTCGGTAGGGGCCCCTAGTCCCTTCAATGTTTGCCACAACTTAGCGTGATTCACCAGATCAAAAGCGCTTGTTAAATCGACAAAACAAAGGTGTAGCGCCCCTTCCCTTGCTAGTGTATATTTCCCTATTAATAGTTCTAAATTCACACATTGTTCTACCGTCCCAATACCTCTCCTGAAACCATATTGTACCTCTGTTAAAATTTCATGCTCATTAGTCCATTTTTCTAATCTCTCCAACATGATTCGACCCATCAATTTGGAGGTGGAATCAAGAAGAGATATTGGGCGGTAGCAGTTTGCCTTCCCTCTATCCCCCTTTTTAAAAATAGGAACAATTATGCTTTCTACCCAAGATGCAGGTAATACACCCCCAAGGGTGGCGTTAAAAACATTTAATAAAATCGGTATCCAAAAATCAATATTATATTTAAAAATGTCAATGGGTACCCCATCCGGACCAGCAGCTTTACCATTTGCACATTTTGATAAGGCTAATTTGATTTTGTCTGCTCTTATTGGTGTTAATTTTACGGGCTCCACTAATATATAATCTCCTTTTTTACTCTTAGCTGTTTTAACGTTATCTGGGTTAAAAATACCCTCAAAGTGGGATACCCAGTCTTCCGGGGGAACCACAATATCAATTTTTACTACAGTATTCTCTTTAAAAAAAGGGTGATTTATGGTTTTCCAGAAGAGGGTTTGATCTTTCAGATCTGCTGCCTGAATTAGTTTTTCCCAGGCCAGATCGCAAATTTCCTTTTTCCTATCTTTCAAGGTATTTTTATAGGCTCTCCTCAAGGCACAAACCCTAGCACTATCTCTTGGTTTTACCTTGAGTGCTGATTTCAATTCCCCATTTAACTTGGAACAGTTCTTATTGAACCATCTTGGTGTTAGATCACAGACTTTTTCCCTCTTTTTGATAGTTAAATCCTGTGCTATTTGAGATGTAATATTGCTAAAAGCAGTTATAATTGCGGAGTTTGCGGAGAGATCATCCTTACAAATTTCTATATCTATTTCTTTGTTCCCTTTTATATTTTCCATGAAGTTAATTGGGTTTACGCCTGCCCATTTTTGGATGGCACCATTATTGCCTTTGGTATAAATATCAATATTCCCTGTCTTGCCCTGTTTTTTCTCTATCAGGGTCAATCTTAAAGACAGGATTAAGGGATGATGGTCACTAAGAAGACTAGGACTAATCCCGGTTTTTTCCACCAAGTCGATACAGTTAGCCGAGACAATAAAATGGTCTATGTTTGAAGATGACCTTGCCCCTTCAAAGGAATATGTTATAAACTCATCGCCTGACAATTGGGGCTCTAAGGCTACTAGATTATATTTGTGTACAACATTATTAATAGCTTCTCCATAAGGGTCATGAGAGAAGTGGGGAATCCTGTCACCAAATGAATCACAATATCCACAGGGTTCTCCAACTTCAAAAGCACATTTTGAACAGTTAAAATCACCCGCCCATATTAAAGCATACACCCCCCCAACTCCCTCCAAGAAAAGAGCCAAGTCATCTTCTAGTGACTTAATAACCTTAGTTTTTGTTTTATCAAAAATGTTGTTATAAAAATTAATTACAATGATGGACTGTTTCCCCTCAGACTGAAAACACAAAAGCTGATAATACTGAGATGAAATAAACCTTTTCTTTAAAATCAAAGGGAATGTGACTGCAATTAGTGTGGCTAAGCCGCCTTTTGCTCTCCCCAACCTAGAGGGGCTCACATTAGTACAAATAGACTGGTAGCCATTTACGAAGAAAGGTTCAATATTCCAGGTTTCTTGTATTAATACTAGCGCATAACCATCTATTGTTTTCAGCCAATTTTCGTCATTGATCTTGTTTTTAATTCCTGCAACGTTCCACGTCATTATATTTAAAGACCCATCGCGGCATAGACGAGGATTGGTATCCATGGCACAACCAGTGGAGCAGTAGGCCTTAATAGGATTTATATTATTTGTGGGCTTTTCCTGTAAAGCTTTCTGGGTTTGGACAGATACATCATCGTTTGCTGAATTAATCGCTAAATTACTATTATAAATGTGTTCTTTAGTCGTGTTTAGGTGCTCTCCCATAGCGTGATCATGGGCTAGTATAGTCCAATCAACTGTTATCTCGTTACGGACAGAACCATACTCCGAGTTCCTTTCTGGACGCTTGGCCATATTCTTTCGCTGTCAATCTATTTCACTACAGCTTCTCAATGGGGCAAACCTATTGAACATTGGTATCGCTGATGTTTTGTTGTGCCTTAAAGTGACATCAGTATTGTTATCACTTGGTCGATAAAAGAAGCCCAATGGGACGGCCATTATACGTTCAATATTAGAAAAACCAGTCCCATTAACATCTTTTAAAAAGGTATTCAGCAAACCCCGTACCAGCTCCCTACTATGGAAATTTACCACCACACAATCTCCCTGATATAATTTCCTGGATTTGCCCACCCAACTCACACTTCTTAACATAATAATCTCCTGATGTAAGGTATTAGCCCCGACATTAGAATTTGTAGAGAACCAATGGACCACTTGATTCTTGAGTGACTCATATGTTTCCCTCCGATTTGCAGTTATTTTTGGGACGTTATTCAAAACAATAACGTATGGAGTCGCCTGAGGAGTGAGATTTAAAGACCCTTTAAAATTGTTATTACCCGGCATCACACTATTCAGGTTAACCCCCAACGATTTTTCTGGGTCACTTGTAGGATGGGTTATAACTTCTCTAAACGACCTGGTGTCTTGAGTAACTTTAGTGTTACAACATCTCTTGGAATTGATACGGGGGCAACAATTCTTTGGTTTATATCACCATCAACATTAACAGGATTTAATTTTACTCTCGAGCCTTCCTTCAAGTTAAAAACTGATTTGTCAGGATTATTTACTTTATTCACAATTGTAAAGGAAGAAATCTCAGAAACCATATTTGTTAAAAATACGACATCCTTTTGTACTAATTTGATTTCTGCCATTAAACGTCTTTCAATACTGTCCCGTTTACCGTGTAATTTCTTGAAAAAAGATTCAAAGTCTTGCGGTTTTTGTGCCTGACATATACAATTGCAGCCCCCATTAGTCATTTCCGGAGCAATGCCTCCTTTTTTTTGTTTATGCCTGGTTTTTGCCTTAGTTATTTGCTTCTCCATAGTGCTAACAGCTTTCCTACAGGGTTGTTTTGCTTTTTTTGCCGGCGGTGATAACAAAGTAGTGTCATTTGAGGATGCCGAAATCTCCAAAGAAGTTGTAAAGACACACGGATTCAGCAATTTAGAAATATTTTCGTCGATAATTATATCGGCTTTAGGAGGCTCTACACCATTTTCATTGGCTCTTGGGTCGTTCACAAGTACTAAAGGGTCAATCCCACCTTCTGGTGCAGAATCTTTTAGAGCAGCATCTAGTGCAGATTTTGTTGCAGCCAGTTGCTCCTCCACATGAACTATTTAGCTATTTAAAAGTCCCACAGCATTTCTCAAATATTTAGTGATCGGTGCACTCTTTGCAGGTAATTTCCCCCCTTGTAGGGGCAATTTCCTTTTGCCCATACTTTAAACAGGATATCACGCAATAAAGCAGGCGGAGAGATTAAAACGGAAACTCCTCTTACCGGAATATGATGTTTCTTGCAGGTGTCAAGGGGGATGGCCCTGCCCTGCCTCGTCCTGTCGCGGACGGGCGCAGACGGGCCCGCCTTTGGCCCGGGCGCGGCCCGGGCAGGCCCGCGCGCGTCTCGCGCTGCAGGAGCCCTGCCCGTAATTTAAGCGCCACCGGCGCTAGAGATGACGTTGCGCAGTGCGCATTGCAGCCTGGGGAGTGTGGTCCCTCTCCCCCGCTGATCCTGGACACTGCTGGCTGGCTGCTGCTAGAACCGGGCGAATGGCGGGCAAAATCAGGTACAGTTTCTGGGCTCTCGCACTGCGGGAGCCCTGCCCGTAATTTAAGTGCCACCGGCGCTAGGGATGATGTTGCGCGGTGCACGTTGCAGCGTGGGGAGTGTGGTCCCTCTCCCCCGCTGATCCTGGACACTGCTGGCTGGCTGCTGCTAGAACCGGGCGAATGGCGGGCGAAATCAGGTACAGTTTCTGGGCTCTCAGTGTATATCATTGTGCTGAGGTTTGTCAGTCTGTGTCCCGACCTGGGCACTGAACGTTGCGCTGGTTCGCTCAGGTGCGTTGGGAGCTGCAGGAGTCTGGGCCCCGAGGGGATGCGTGAGGTGGGGCACCGCTGTCGTAGGCGAATGGAATGCAAGGAGGGGCCCAACTGAGTTCTGGCACTTTGATATTAGGGCCACAGTAATTGCCAGAGTTATTGCATGGTGGAGTTTTAGTTGTAATGTAAGGGAGCAGTTTCCAGGCACTCACCTTCTGTATAAGGAGGCAACAATGTCACCGAACAGGCAGCGTTTCTCATCCGCCCACTATCTATGGCAGAGGTTGTCTGGAGGGGAAGCGGCCCATCTGGTAAGAGGTCTTATAGCAAAGTGTAGCGAAGTGCACCACAACATGAGCACTGAGAGCTGTAGTGTTCTGCGGCTGGTCCTGAGGGGCTGAACAGAGGGAGTTGCCGGCGGGCACGGTCTATCAGCCGCAGGTGTAGCCTGTCAGCAGTGAGCCAGCCTCCCCTGCAGAACCCCAATGGATGGTGCTCGCTGAGGCCAGCGGTGAGAGCGGCATCCCAAGCCACGGTCCACTGGGGCGCCGTGCCCTGATATAGGCACCTTGGGCCCAGCAGGACGCACCAGTTCACCGTGGGCAACGAGGGCCACGCCGGGTGAGGTATGTTCTACTGTGGGCTCAGGAAAGGGCGGGGCAGAGGAAGCTGCTGTCAGGGCCGGCCAGTTCAGCCTGGACGGTTGTGGCCCACATCCAAGTGCAGGCTGACGCCGGTGGGATAGGTTCTGGAGTTGCTGTAGTTGTGGCAGAAGTCCTCAGCTTAGGCTGTTCTGCGAAGGAGTGGCAACAAAGGCATCAGCATAGTCGCTGGCCTGCTAGTGCGCTGTGCCGCAATGCAGGCACCGAAGGTCCCCTCAAGGACGGAGTTCCAGCCGCAGGTCTTGTGGGGTGAAGCAAGAGGATGCAGTGGCAGACAGGGGTCTCAAGAGTAAGCGCAGCTGCGCATCAGATCTCAGCGCGGGCTGCTATTTTCCTCTCTTGGCAATGCGGTCTGCAGTACGGCCGTTGTGCAGAATGAAGGGGGCATGATGGCTGTCTAAATCACACAGGGCGAGTCACTTTCACCTCGTGCAGCATCCGTGGGCAAGGATTAGCTCAGATCCCTGGCCCAGGGCATAGATTTGATGCGATTGCCAGGTGTACGGCTCGGAGCGCTGTTAAAGCACGTCCGCCATCATAGCCCACTTGGCCACACCCCCATCAAGAAGGAGTTGAGGTCTGCTTTGTGAAAACAGACGAAATCCTTAACGTCAATAGCACAGCTTGTAGGGCTTCTAGCTTCTTCGCTCCAAGCCATTTCCATTTTTGTGGGCCCTCAAATTCAGGGCTCCCTTCAGTGGCTCAAGATGCAGTAAGGTTCTCAATTATTCGGAACAAGCAGTTTGTCAGAGGTGACCAGGACAGAAATGTCATGGTGGTTGGATCAGATGGAGGCCTAAAACAGCAGAGCAATCTTTGGCTTCTCTCCGGAGATGATTATCGAATCGGACATCAGCTGGTCGATCTGTGGTGCAAAATGCAGCATGATCTCCATGGGGGGGGGGGGTCGTAGGTCCAAGTCGGAACTGTCCCTCAATATCAATTGTCTGGAATTCCTTGTGGGTTCTTTTGCAATATGGAATCTCTCCCCAGAAAAGACGGACTGTTGCATCCTTCTGCGGATGGACAACATTTCCGCGGTTCGATATGTGAACAGATTGGGTGGGACCTAATCTCATCTCCTCAAGGACTTTTGCCAACTTATTTATTTATTTAAAAAAAGAAACTCTGCCACAGAGATACTGGCAACAAGGAGAAATGTGACAGTATTTCTGTTGTGGCTTAATTAGCTGCAAAGGCTGCATTTTAATTAGGGCTCCCGGTTTTATGGTATTTATTTTTTTAACATTTCCGTCTGTAATTATCCATATTTACTTTTTGGCCATCTTATTGGTATTTATTCATATTTATGTTGTGTTTTGAGAATGATTGGAGTTGTAAAATGATATATTTCCACATTTATTTAACTGATACACATGCAGTCATACTTTGCTATCTGTTACATTTTAGCAAATTAAGCAGCCAAATATAGCGAAACATTACACCCACAGGTAAATATCAGCATTATTATACACATATATATTAACATATGCCTGTATTTAGGGAAATCTGAAATTGTTTTTTAACCTCCCATGCTGTCTATCTGCTCAGCTTTTGTCCTGGAAAGCATGAAAGACAGCATGGAGAGTCACCCACAAGAAGCGTAATTTTCGGTATTTTTCCGCTTTTAAAAATAAATACAGACAGAAAACACATTGTTTTCAGTCTGTATTTATCTGTAAAAATTAGTAAAAACGGAAAACAAGGAGCCTTAATTTTAATATATCTTAAGGGGTTAAGGCACCTTAAGATATTTTATTTGCTCACTTCAGAGATCGTTATGTCCCCACTAAATCTTACAGAATAATAATATTGGTAAAATAACTATGGTGGTTAAGGCATTTGCTGGAGAGATCATTGTTTTGAATAGTGACAGTTTTGACTCATAAAGTATCATATTGGGTTAATATGTCTCCTGCAAAGCACATCGTGTATCATGCAGATGACAGATTTTTATTTTATGTAGATTTGTAAGTGGGTTACTGCTTTTAACACAGAGATCTTTTTGTTATTTGCAGTTCATAAAGTGCAATCCTTATATTCTAGTACAGTGAGGTGTGAAGGGTGATGTGTGACTCCTACACCTTTTAAGTCCCATTGTCTTATGCAAGTCACCCTGTATATTGATTTGCACCCTTGCATGATTTTTTGTCAATGTATAATGTATGCGTGTGATGTAGAGGGCTCGGACACCCTACGTTAGAATGAATAGTGCTATAAAAGAAATAAAAAAATAGTGTTATGTTAATTATTTGTGTAAATACTCGTACAGACTGATACATCCGACATTGTTACAGTGTATGTATATCTCTTTTACATAGGGATTGAACAAGTCAAAAGCTTGCTTCCAAATTGTAGTAGTACTTGTGAAGCGATAAGCTGTGTGCCTTTGTTTCTCCTCCATTGCTCTGTCATTTGGATGTGAGGCCAGAGATAGCTACCAGCCAAGATGCTACTTGAATGAAAGGCGGGCTGATAGCCCTTTAAATCAGGCCATTGAATGGGCCAAACTGGAGGTGAAAATAAAAAAGCCCCTTCACCGCCCACCTGCATGTTGCTGTTGGAAACGAAAGCAGACAATGTGCAGGTGCTGCTGAATGTGTCCTGGTGTCTGAAAATTACGCGATGACAAGTTCAGCATATTTCACTGTGATCCATCCAACCATGTGTACCTCCAACTTGTGCCCTCATCTCCTAGGCTCACAGACTAGCGAGACTCTTTGTAAAGCGGAGTTGAAGGGGCGAGGATGTGGCATTACGACCAGAGCTGCTGACTTTGGAACTGGGGAACCAAGTTTTAGTCTCAGCATCAGCTCAACAACCTGTGATTCCTGGCAAATCACATAATCTCCCTGTGCCTCAAAATGAATGTCACCTTGTGTTATGTAACTGGTTCTCATGTAAAATGCTCCAAAACCTTTGGGTAGAATTTGCGGCATGTAAAAGTGCAAAAAAAGATATCAATGTTAGTAATGTTCTTGGTTGTACATCAAATGAATATGGTGGTTGGAACCCGGTGACTTGTTTTTTCAGACTGTCACGGAACCTTATATGCTGTAAGGAGATGGAAGGCGACACTGTGGGCTGCATAGGGAATCTGAGAGCAGCAAGATTCATGGGCTGGAATTCTGGGGAAAAACTACAGTGCTAACTACATAGTAACAGAATGTAACTGGTGCATACATAGATGCCAACATTTTGAAATTAGAAAGAGGAAGCTTTTGAAAAAAAAATCAGGGCTATGTATTTTCTCAATAACCTTTCACTGAAGCAGAGGCCATTTCAGGTGGTGCTAAAATAAAGCCACTTTTTAAAAAAAATTGACAGCCTCCTGCCTGATTCGTTTCTGTTGACATGTATGCTGCTGGCCCTCAAAGCTTTGAACATGTGGAGCACCATGGCAGGGAATGCCCAGTATTTTGAGCGCGCACATTTAAAACCTTTTCAAAGAGGTTGGCACCTGTGTGCCTGCCTAGAGCATAGTTACTTAGGCTGGGCTTCTTCAAATAACAATGACCTGCTAGGCAGCCGCGGCCCATGCAGGTAAGTGTAGTGGGGCCGGGTGGGAGGGGTGGAGGCGGGGGGGTGATTTCGACGGATAAAGACAAGGGAAAATTAATTATTTATTTAATTTTCGCTCGTCATCATCATCCGTTGAAATACCCCACACCCGGCCCCATTGCTCTTACCTGCACAGGCTACAGCTGCTGCTAGGCAAAGGATAAGTCTCAGCACCTGGAAAACCCAAGAAACAACACAAACAGCAGTCTCTAAGTGACAGCAGTAGGACCATCAGAATTCTGACGTGGAATATGGAAGTGTGAATGGCATCGGTACTCACATATTTACTCATTTATCTACCTACACTTTCCTTTATACCTTCCTCTCAATGAGCTATGCACCAGCTCCACTGATCTGCCTGTAACCTACATGTCACTCATATTTAACTGTACATGTGCAAAATTCGAAAGCTTATACTAGTGTACCCTGCTAAATTTGGTCTGCAGGGAACGGACGATTTCACTTACTGCTTTCCGTGAGATAGGGAAGTTTGCTTTGCTACTGCCGTGCTGTATTTCTTCTGTGAGGAAGCAAAGGCTGCACTGCTCCTGCCCAATTTGTTCCTGTCCTGTGATTCAGAAAGCTTGTGCGGCTGCTTCGCAAGCTGTACTTCTCCTCTGAAGGTGGGAAGCTTGCGTTGTGTCTGCCCAAGGCGCACCTATTCTATGAAGAAGGGGTGTTTCCACTGCTGTTGCACTATCTTGTGAAAATAGCAAATGATATTGTGTATGCACACAAATAAAATGCCTGACAAGTCAAGCTTTAGTGGGACCCGAGGCAAAGGCTAGTTGCAGTCACTGACCTGGAGACCTTGGTTTCAATCCAGGCTTCACAGCTTGCTAAAATGTGTGACGCTGGCAATTATTTTTCTTTGTTCTGCCTCCTTTTTAGTGATCATACCATTTGAGAGCATCTTGAAATATTTCAGATCGGGATGCACACTGTACAAAAACCTCTCTTATATATGCATTAATTCAGCATAAGTTTGCTCCATCTGTAATAAAAATAAGGGCCTACTTTAGGAAGCACAAGACAACAGACTTGCCTCTTCAGTCATTAATAACATTGTCATTGCCTAGAGACCAGTGGTATTTGTGTGCTATATAAGTGTTATTAACATAACATAACATCATCAGGGTAGAAGGATGCAAAACCCATCCATGATCTGAACTGCACAATGTCTTATCAGGAAGTCTGGTTAGAATGCCGGCTTCCCAGCTTGAACAAACTGGGTGACACTAGGCAATTACTTTTCTTCTCTATCCTTACATTTCCATGACCATCACATATGAGAGCACCTTGAAATACTTCAGTTCAGGATGCTCGCTGTAACAAATATCTCACCATAATGTTACTCCATAGGCTTGTATACAGCTGACTTCCTCTTGAGTCATTAATAAAATCATACGAACAATAGAGTTGTGGTTCGCTATTTGTAATAAAGGCAACTCACTGAACTGATATAATTTGATGTGCTTTAGTGAATAAACACAAAATACACTTTCTATTAATTTTCAGCCATTAAAAAGCCAGGAATGGACATGGACTGTTTCATGGCATATACTATGATTACAATGTACTGCCTTGTGAAACATGCCTCACCAATAGCACATTGTGGGGTGGGTCTCTTCAAGGAATGGGGCCTGGGAAAAATTGCCCCACCTCCTTCCCCTTCTAACACTGGTGAACATTGGCTATGAAATGGAGACTGTCTTGCAATATTTGATGTGAGATACCTACACTCCTGGAGAAGATGCCTGAATTCAGAGGGGCAATATTTGAGTACTGAAACATGTTCATAGAAAAGAAAAGCTGCCTCTGTTGCTCAGCCCTCCTGTTTTTAATCTTGTAGTGAGACACCAGCAAAACCATTTTTAGCTCACCCGCATACAATTTTAATATAGGTGTGACAGTTTAATAAAGGGACAATGTAGATTTAGGTGACATAACCTCACCCAAACTAGGGGACCCATAACTAGGAGAACACAACCAGGGAAGTATAATACTCCCCACGCTAGATGTGTAACCCACTGATGAAGCATGCCACACCCAACACTAGGTAGGTGAGGGAACATCATCCTGTATAAGTAGAGGAATGTATGGTAATTCCATAAGAGGTTTGGGTGTTTCTTCCTGGAGTTTTGTACTTCTTGTATGTTTGTGTGCATTTACGGAAAGCAACAACCCTTTAACACCCCCACTTCCTCTTTTGTGTGTTTGAAACCTGTGTTGTACTTGTCCTGTATGTGTGAGCAAATCATGTGATATACTTTCTGCTACTACCATCTGTCCTTTGCTTGTTCATTGTGTTAGGGAAGGTTGTGCTGCTGCTGGTACCCATGTTGTACATTTATTCAGGGGCGGCTCCTCCGTAATGGCAGAGGAGCATCACCCTACTGCTTTTAAGCAGTGAGAAACATAAAATGACAATAACTTTGAGTTATTGTCATTTTATGTTTTGTGTCCTGCTGCTTTGCGGCAGGCGGGTGGGCGGGGCTGCTCTGATCTCCGAGCAGGGCAGGGAAGGAGTGGTTTGCCCACTCCTGAAGTGCGCAATGACTGTTTGGTCGGCCCCCTCGGGCCACCCAAACCAGTCATGCACACTTCCCCGTTCTCCATGCAGGCTGCATTACAGCATGCATGGAGAACATGCCCACCCCTCCAGCCCCTGGCTGAGCACCGTGTCACGGCGCTCAGACCAATCACAACGCTGAAATGCAGCGTTGTGATTGGCTTAGGTGTGGGAGCCTGGCTGCCTACTTCCTGTTCCTGTTGGAGGCAGGAGAGCAGGAGCAGAAAAGACACGGGACCTGGCCTCGAGTTACGCTTAAAATTTTTTTTTATTTCCGATTCCCCCCCTTCCCCCGAACTGCCCGTGTGAAACCCGGCCACCCCAACCCCCGCGCCCGCCCCACCACCCGTGAGCCATGCCGGCTGCGACTGCATTTATTCTGCTGTGTTGCTCAGTATAGATGTTTGGGATGGTCTAGATGACTCTGTAAACATTTTGAATATAGATGACAAGTGGCTCTATATCATGTATACCACCTTCTGCAAATTCTGGCATTTTAGCCAACACCAAGTTGCCTGCTGGGATTTTTAGGTCATACTGAACATGTTATAAAGCAAAGCTACAAGCACCGTATTGTATCGTGCCGTTGGTTGAAATGCCATAAATGGCTGATGGTATCATGTGTCTGAGTGCCACTTGGCAGTTTCAAAATAAAATTTAGCTCCTGACTTTCTGCCATTCTTTCTTGCTGGCAATAACAGGTTAAACAGCCCAGTGGGTGAGAGGGCAGAGATAGCTTTTCAAATGCAAATAGGAGCATATACCTGGTAATGGGCTAACATTAGCACTTGTTGGAAAATCGGAATGTTAAAAAAGAAGTTATTTACCAGACCAATGCGAGCAACAGCAGCTGGACATGTCTGAAGAGACATAAAGAAAACAAGCATTTTGCAATGCAATCGGCCTCGCCTTTGGGACCTTATATGTATTTAGCTATGCAGCGCATTAGCCTGGGTGCTGAAAGATCTACCGTTCTTTAACATGGAGGGAAAGTAAGCACCAAACTGCGTGACACACCAGGTATGGGAACACATGGAGAGAAATATTGTCTTTCAGCTGGAAATGGTATTGTCCAAAGCTCTGTTTTTAATATAAAATCAGGGCCTTCGGTGGTCATATCACTAAAAATACAAGATTTGAAAAAATATTATTGTCTACGGGTGCTCATGGAAGACAATTTCTATGGACTAAAGTTATTCTGGTATTTTACTGACCTCTGCTGGTCGTTTTCTATCAAGAAAGTGAAATAGAGGCAGTTGCCAGAGAAATTAAAAAATAAAGTCCCTCAGCAGAAAGCAATTCTGGTATTTTACTGACCTCTACTGATCGTTTTCTATCAAGACAGTTAAATAGAGGCAGTTGAACAAGCAGAAAGCAATTCTGGCATTTTACTGACCTCTACTGGTCGTTTTTTATCATGACAGTTAAATAGAGGCAGTTGAACAGAAAAAAAAAGTCCCTAAAGGGAAGCAGATAAGTCCTAGGGCTGATCTCCAGAGCCCACAAAGTACATACACATATAAGTATATACTAAAGTATATACAAGAGGTCTCGAATGCTCGACCTACAAACAATGTACTGGCACTCCTCTGTCCGATGGGAGTTTGGAGTTATTTAGGTGAGTCTCTGCAACATAAATGTGATGTGGCCTGCCTTGTGCAGTACCAGTTGCAGGTGCTGCCTCGTAAGGGTCACTAGTGCAAAAGGATTCCGGAAATTGTATAATTAGACATGTAAAATAATAAAGCAAATATAGAGTTATTGGTACCATAGTGAGTCAGTTAGAACAAATAAATATATGAAGCATGACACTGAAGTAAGCAAATTGGGGCTACAACATCATTTTGAGTTAAAAGTGATTGAAAGCTGTTGAAGAATTTTGCATGAATAAGGTATATGAAAGCAGTATGAGTTTACACAAAGTATATTCTTCTGATGAACTGGGAGATTGATGATTTTTACTGATATATATACCAGGTCACCACTGATTAGTTTTAGTTAGGACCATGTTTCCAATGAAAATGAATTTTTTGGTTTGCTAATAACTTTGACGCTGTTTGATAAATCTTCATGAAACTTTCCAGGAAAAAGTCTCATCCACCTTAGCTTCTTCCTGGAAAGTTTCAGTGTGATCCCTCAAGCGGGGGCAGAGAAAAAGGGGGCAGCCCAAAACACGTTTCTACCATTCATTTTCCCATCGGAAAATTGAGTAGCAATACCGCACAATCTGCTGAGTGGAATTACACCAAATCTGGCAGAAAACTAGATCTCGATCTTGAAAGCTTGCTTTTTGTGATTTGGTGTAAATCTGTTTGGTAGTTTTGACGAATTAAGGATACCAAATATTTTATATTTCACGCTGTGGAGGATTGACAGAGCTGACACATCTTAAGATAAGAACTGATTTGCTGCCACCACATCAACAAAGATTTGTTAGCAGACATTTTAGGTATCTGAGAATCCATCCTCTGTCCTGGAAGATGAAAAAAACATAAAAGGGTGCAGGGTAGGGATACCTTGGCCCCCTATGTCTGGATGAGGATCCCAGAAGGACCCCTATGCCAAAATGTCATTAAAAAAATACTGCAAATTCGCGGAAGATCCTTGGTAACATTTTGTTTCATAAAAAGGGCTTCTCCAGGGCTTTTAAAAAGAACCTGCCGGGGTGGTCCAGGTCCCAGGGGCGGTGAAATTTATTTGATAGTGGAGGAGGCTTGCAGCCCCCTCCTTAAGTCTCCTGGAGGCCATGGGCATCCCATCTCTTGGGGCTGATATGTTAATTAAAGGCGAAGGGGCATACAGCCCCCCCATCCTGAGCCTTCTTGTGTCCCTGGGATGCCATCACCTGGGCCGATTTTAAAATTGGGGAGAGGGCATACGGCCCCCTCCTTTAGCCTCCTTAAGTCCCCGGGAACCTTATCGCCTGGGGCTAATAAATGTAATTGGGGAAGTGGGGCGTGTGTGCCCCCTCCCCAAAACTTATCAAGGCACTGAGGACCCCAACCCCTCGGGCCATTTGACTTTAATGGGAAGGGCCGCCTTCTCCGAGCCATTGTGTGCTTTAAACCATTCCTTTGCTTCAGATGTCTAAAATCTTGCTTAGGTTTTTGTCTTTAGATTCAAAAGCATCTTTTCTATAAGGGCTTGTTTTAAATCAGAGTGGAAGGCAACAATTTTTTTGTTTAAATCTGTTTTATTGTTTTGCAGATAGTATTGAGCACATATACAATACATATGACTTTAGCAATGACAGTGTACATTGTTAAGAACATCTCAAATCACATACATGTACATTGTGTTACCTACTTCACCATTGCACAGCGTGTAATAGTACAGTGCTGGTGTGTATGCATTTATTGCCGTTGGTGAACACTGGCAAATGCTTAATTTTGCAGTATAATTTGATTACAGAGTCAAACTATTTTTCTACAAAGCAACATTCTACAACATACACTTTGTATATGGCTACCAAATAAAATGGTATCATTGTTCAAACAGTCAGTCGCAATTTGTAAACGAGTGCAACCAGGCTGTAGCATGTGGGCGATCAGGGGATTTCCACCTGCGGGTAATGAGGCCTTTGGCCAGGATCAGCCCCAGATCAATAAATTGGGACGTGGCTTTGTTATGTTATGTTAACTAGGTATTTGTAGAGCGCGCTGCTACTCCACAGAGTGTCCCAGCGCTTTGTATTTCTTACCCCTGCAATACATCCCCAAGATGCATATCTCCCATGTGAACGTGAGAGCCCTTTCCGTGCAATGCAACAATTGATCCGTTACAGCTTGTCAGTAGTGTGAGAGTCGAGGACAAGCCCATAACATATGTAGTAAGTCGGCATTTGCCAACTGACAGCGGGGACAGGGGGCGTAAACATGCCCAAAATATTGATTAATTTTCTCGGGGGTAAGATAGGCCCTGTGTACTACATACAGTTGAATAAACCGGAATCTGGCTTTATGGGAGATTACGATGGGACTCTCCAGTACTGCATCCCATTCCTTGTCAGAATTGGGACAGCTCAAGTCAGTCTCCCACTTACCACTCAGTTGCATGAGGGATAGCGCTGTATGGGTGCACAATGATTCCGCTAGCCAGCGAATTAAGTGCTTGCCACATCCTAGAACATGTAGGTAGTGTATCGTTAAATGTGTGGACAATTCGTTCGCTGTCTCCCCCCAACTGTGATTCAGGGCCCTTATGAGTGAAGAATGCAATAAGAACTGTCCCGGAGGGAGTCCATCCTCCTCAACCAGGGTACCGTAGGGTAAGAGTGTACCATCCCTGTAAAGGTCGCCCACTGACTGAACGCCAGACACCTCCCATTCTATGAGTTCTGCTCCAGTGGTGAATTTGTTACCTCATGGTGTACTAAGTATCACTAGTGCTGGGGCGCAGGGGATGGTGCTGCACATGATATGCAGACACCACCTGTAGCAGCGGTAAGCAACTTGAATTAGCCTTAGGTTGTGGCAATGAGGGCCGAGCGAATGGATGAAAAAGTTGCAATAGATCAGATTAGCTCCAGGCTGGTAGCATCGCGGCCGTGTCTGATAAGTGTAATGCAGTGAGCCAGCGTGCCACCCATTGTAGTTGTGCTGCTAAATATTGTTCAAAGTTGGGCACTGCAAGCACGCCACGATCTGTTGGCTGATATAATTGTGCTAGTGCCACCCGTCATCGGGATTTGTTCCAGATAAATTCCTGCATCGCCCCCTAAAACGATCGAAAGAATAATGCATTGACATAAAGGGGCAAGTTCGCAAAATAATACAAGAGGCGAGGGAGCACCACCATCTTAAGCAGGGCCACACGGTCTGTCACTGACAAAGGAAGCGTTCTCCAGAAAACCATCTGGGCCTGCAATGACATTACTGCACGCCCCAAGTTACCTTCAAAAAGGTTCGATGGGGAATGGTATGTTTGCACCCCTAAATAACGGAATATACTAGGTTGCTAGGTAAATGGAATTATGTCTATAGTAATGCATGGGTCTGGTGTACTGGGAACAAACAGAAAGGAAGAGTACTTGTTCAAATTAACACACAGTCCAGAGATGGAAGCGAATTGCAGAAGGATGCGCACAACTTCTGCGGGGACTGTGGTAACATCTTGTAACTATATGAGCAAATCGTCTGCATATAAAGAGACAGAATGCGCACCATCACCCAACGGAATGCCCCATTCAGCTCTGCAAGCATGTAGGTGAGCTGCCAGAGATTCAACGACAAGGGGAAAAAAGCAGCGGCGAAAGAGGGCACCCCTGCCTGGTGCCGCGTCCAATGTGAATGGGCTCCGATATAAGGAATCATGTCTTTACCCGAGCCAGCAGTAGTGTGGACAACAGCCTGATATATTTGAGAAACTGGGCACCACATCCATAGCGAGGCAACTCTGCCAGCCGGTAGGGTCACTCCAATGAAGCGAACGCTCGCTCCAGATCTAGCACCCAGATCGAGGCCAAGCTGCTGGGGCGTATTTCAGTATTCGAAAAAATCATCTCATATTAAGAGAGGTGGTGCGGGTCGAAACAAATCTGTTTTGGTCTGTATGTATTACCATAGGTGTCAGCAAGGAAAGCCTATCTGCAAGCACTTTCGCCAAAATCTTGTAATCTGTGTAATAGGGCTAGCGGCCTATATGAACTTAGGGCTTCCAGTCTCTTCCAGGTTTAAGCAATGAGATTAAAAGCTCTTCACGCATGGAAACCAGAAGACAGGCTGTTTCTAGAGCTTCAGCATATATGTCTTGCAGGCGAGGCACCAGCAATGGAGCATAGGCTTTATAGAACTCTGAAGGCAAGCCGTCTGGGCCCGGCGTTCTGCCCGTTGCCAATGCACGTATTGCCTCGCATATTTCAAAGGGCGTGATGGGCTCATCTAGTTCCTGCTCTAGCATAGGCATAGGCAGAGTTACAGCTGTTATAAAGGAGGAGATAGCTTCTGGGGCCGCCAGTGTTAGCAAGCAATACAGGGATTTATAGTGGTGGGCCAGTTCAGCGTGAATGTCACGCAGTGAGTGTAGCAGAGTACCACTTACCGAACGCAGACCACTATAGGTCCGCCAGGTCGATCCTGACTGATCAGCCAGGCAAGTAGGGAGCCCGCTCTGTCTGCCACAGCATGAGTTTTGGCTGAGTGAGCTGCGTAATTGTGACAGCCCCGCCTCTCTAATAGAGTTGCGCGTTCAGCGTGCACTTCTGCCAGGCACTGCCTCCCAGAGGGGCTGTCTGCTGCCGCAGTTTCTAACCGCAACAGTTTACGCTCTACGCGCGTCAGATATGGATTGAGCACCTTGCGAATGTTGCAATTCAGGCCTAGGCATACTCCCCGTAATGTAACTTTAAATGCACCCCATTCCAGTGAGTGTGTCTCTGTAGTGGCAGAGTTAGTGTCAAAATAACCCGTAATGTCTGCTCACCGATGCACGGAACGGAGGGTCTTCCAATGCTGCTGGCTGCAACCGCAAATTTGGGACTGGGGGGTGTACCGCAGTGCACACCAATTGCACATACTGCGTGTTATGGTCCGAATGGGTTCATCCCAAGTAGTAGGTGCATGTGACGTGTTGTGTAATACCACTAGCCTGACCAGTCTAACATACAATGTATGTGGTGCAGATTAAAAAGTGTATACCTTAGTTGAAGCATTGCGCCTGCACCAGATATCTGTGAGGCCCCAGTTGTCTAACCAGCTTGCAAGTACTCTAGCATTTGATGAGTCAGTGGTTCGGGGCAGTGGGGGAAACGATCGGTCTAAGTTGACGTCGAGCACACTATTAAAGTCGCCACCCAGTAACCACTGCATCCCACTCCATTGTGAAAGGACCCCAGCGAGAGTATTGAGCTATGTTGTTTGGTTTGTGTTAGGGGCATAAAAACTGCCAATTAGTATGCGTCTACCGTCCAGCCTACCCAATACTAGGGCATATCTACCCTCAGGATCTATCACCACATCTTCTGCAATGAACAGGACTCCCGGCTTGACCCACACAAGTGCCCACACGCATATGAGGAAATATCAGTTGCAAATATCTGCCCACGCCAGCATTGCTGGGGTTTAGATGTCTTTGTGCGTGTCAGATGGGATTCTTGCAGCAGAGCAATATGCACCTGGTGTCGCTTCAGATAAGAGTAGATGGCATAACGGCGTACAGGGGTATGTATTCCTCTCACATTTCAGGTCAGTATTTTAAAATTCGCCATTTAGTGGCCTGGAGAAGTGGGGTTTGTGGGGGCATTGTCAGGCAGCAACATGAATGTGCACATGAGAGAACACAACGGGGACTGTACTGCTGCGATATCAAAGTGGAGCCATATTTTGTGTGTAACCTGAGTGTACAGAACAAGTTTAGAAAACACAATACCTCAGATGCCAGAGGAGCAGAACACCAACCGGGCATCCTCCCAAACCAGGCTGAAAGGATATGTGTCCACCAACTAATGCGTTAATGCAAGGGGCAGAGAGCAGATAGGAGCGACCCACTGTGAAACCCCTTTAATTATATAGACTATAACCGTTGCTAGCGTTTCTGCGTGGGCTTCATCCGACATTCTGCATCACAGGCTGGTGGAGGCCCACGTCGGGGGTGCTGCACAGGCGAGCGTGAAGCATATTTAACAGGAATTATGCTAGTCAGACTGCAGTTCTAAGGGTCAGAGTGTATCATATGCAATTTGAAAAATCCGGCACCAAATACGATCACAGTGCATCAGATGATGTTGTCCTATGTTTGTGGTGTCACCTCTGGGGGAGGCATCAAGTCCAGTTTCGAAAGCCATGTTGCAGTTGAGTTATCATTGCTGGAAGAGTGCCTCGACTCCGTATCAGGGCTTCGGTATGGCCACATCGCTGCAATCGCAGCCACATGTTCCAACACCTGGCGGCGCTCCGCAATCATTTGCTCCAGGTCCGGTAAATCCCCAGACACCGGGGTCCACCGCGTCCCGTGCAGTGTCTGCGGCGTCAACTGCGTGCACCAGTGGCAGCCACATTGGTGTCTAACCTAGACCGCCAATCAGCCTGGGGACCGTATGTCTCCAACCATCTCCACGTGTCCTCCGGCGAGTCAAAGAAGTGTGTAACCCCATCTGCGACCACTCAGAGCCTGGCTGGGTAAAGCAACGCATATCTCAGAGTTAATTCACTGAGCCTGCGTTTCACAGCAGTGAACGTGCTGCGTCGTTTTTGGACCACTACAGTGTAATCTGGAAAAAACAGGACACGCGAGTTCCCCACTACCACCTCCAGGAGCTTCCTTGCTTTACAAAGTATGGCATCCCTGTTGCAGAAGTGCAGCACCTTGAACACCATAGGTCTGGGATGAGAGCCAGCTAGGGGTCTGTGTGCCGGAACCTGGTGTGCATGTTCGATGGTAAAGTACGGAGAGAGCGCCTGTGGGGGCAGTAGGACGCGTATCCAGCCCTCTACATAGATGACGGCGTCTCGGCCTCCTGCTTCTTCTGGCAGCCCCACTACTAGTATATTGTTTCTCCTTGATCTTTCATTTGCATCTTTGGCTCTCTGTTCCAATGTGCGCACACGATCCGACAATAGCTTCAGTGAGGAATCCATGTTCCGCGTCGTAGGCTGGAGTTCTTCTACTATCTGCTCTATTGACGCAACCTTGTCTGCGAGTTTGCGGTGGTCTGCTCTCAGCAGCATCAGGTCCGTGACAACACTATCTATTCTGCGTTCTACGGAGGTTCTGGAGTTTTGTATGGCAGTCAGAAGGGTGTCAAACGTCCTTTCTATTGCTGCCGATAAGCCCGGCGTCCCAGATCTTGAGGCATCTCCATCCAGTGCATTGTGGGCCCTGCCACCATGCTCGGGAGTGTACGGAGCCGCCGACCGCAACGGTCCCATATTGTGGCTAGTTGGGGACATACAGTCAAGTACCCCAGATGTTGCAATTCCAGTATGATTTTATAAGCAGCCCCCCTCCTAACTTTTTCGTGTTATTGGTGCTGTGTAGGGCTTCCATGAGCTGAAGGCTCCTTATTTATTGTGTGTGGTGTTATACCTGCCCCAGGATACCCAAACACTCGCACACAGGCCTCCAGAAGGATGGGTGAGCTGGAGCCGTAGTGACAGTGCCATCAGGGTCTCATTTCGTAAGCATCATGCTGGGGTAAGGGGCGTAACAGTCTCTGCAGAAGCCAGTGGCCCAACCTATGGTGTGATGGGGCTGTCAAGCTGCGCACATTCACCACAGGAAAAATGCCAGTATGTTGTGGCCAGGCATCTATGTGCGGGGGAACCAAGATCCCACCAGAATCAGTTAAACTGTCGAATTCCTCCCAGTCTCACTAGGCCCAGGCAGGAGTCTTATCAAAACAGGGCTCAGACCCACCCGTCATTTCCCACCATATGCCCCACCATCAGACTCAACTCGACAATAGCAGGCACAGTATGGAAACAGGCAACTCCACACAATTGTCTCTGGTTTGATATTAGCTGCAAGTCAATTATAGCAGTGAGGCCTAGGCCCGGAATGATCACTGAACCCTACCGCAGCCCAAATCACTCTCAGTGTGAGTGATCCAACTGGCATAGGTAGCAACGGCCATCTCTGTCCCCCCGCCCGATGTCCCTGGCACAGCTGGAGTCCAAGTGCTTGTGCCGCTAAGCTTGGGCCCAGCACGACCCCGAGCCCCGCAGCAGTTTCCTATGCTAGAGTGCACCCGCCTAAGCCGTCTCTGCAGTTGAGCACTCGGCAGGGCAGGCATCAGGCTTTGCGAGCTGGTCTAGGTCTGAACCAGCCTCCAGGTCCAGGCCCACTTCACTGCCTCCCACCAATTAAAGTTGCTGTTGCTCATTGCAGACCCCTGTCTCCTCACCTGCGTTGCAGCGGTGCATACGGCTCTCCAGAGCCTAGATGTTCAGCAGCGGGGCACACATCCGGGGAGGCACCTGCCACCATGGTCTCGACGGCCATCAGCACCGGCTGATCCCTACAGGCCTGCGGTGACACCTGTGCTGGTGGGTGAGCAGCAGACTAACACCGACGGCGACTCCGCCAGGCGTCCCAGCGATTGCGGCACTAACTGCTGGGGATCGGGTCTGGCCGCCCAACACGAGGGTGTAGGCCCCCAATGGTGTCCTCAGCAATTCCCTCGTTTCCGTGCTTCTGCTGCTGGATCCCCCTAACACAAGGATTCAGGACTAGGGGGCTGAGACAGGGCCTGCCATGGCCAGATGCCAGCTGGCAACGGGGATTAGAGATGGATAATGGGATATTGATGCAGAGCCTCGTTAGAGTGCGTCCGTAGCCAACCATGTTCGGCATGTGATCAACATTTAACTCTATTGTGCCTCTATCAACTCTGGATTTCATTTTTGTCTGGGATTTCAACGTTGTTGTTCCTCTTCTAGGGCCCTAGTGGGAGCTCAAACTGTTTTGAATAGGGCAAGTCAAAATTAATTTAACCCTAATTTCTTCTGCTCCTGAAAAACCTACCCCTGTGAAAGACCCCTCCAGATTTCTAGGGATAACTTGCACCTGGCGCCAACTTCTATAATCGATTCTATGTTATTTCTCGGGTCCCTATTCTCTTTTTCTGTCCTAAAGTTGTAAAGGAGTTTAAAGAGGGGGAAGACCTAGTATGAGACTCAGGGCTAACATCAAATGCTTCAGTGCCTTTCGTATAGCTCTTTTTTGGTACCTGCCGGGTGTGCTATGATTGGTCTCAACATAATTTTCTATGCAGACGACACCCAACTCATCCATTCACTCGCCATCGACTCCACCACCAGCAGAACCAACTTCCACAGATGCATGACAAGCATTGCAGAATGGATGAAGAGAAACTGCCTGCAACTGAACACAGACAAGATGGAAGTACTGATCTTTTGCAACAGCAGCAATACATGGAATGACTCCTGGAGGCCAACAGACCTAGGACCTGCACCCACTCATTCCGACCATGGGGGTCGGAAAGGCATCCGAGACCCTTCCGGAGTCGGACCTTCCGACCGACTCGTAGTGGAATCCGGTTTTCCCAAACGCATTACGGTGCCCAAAACCCTTTACTTACCGAACGACTCGGTCATTCCGAAGCCGACTGGATATTCTGAATGAGAAGCTTTCGTAAATGCAGAACGGAGCCGTTCGGAGCCACTTACGAAACCGACCGCCTAAGTACGCCGCATACTTCCTATTTGCGGAATCGGTCGGACTAACCAACACGTCAGAGCAGCCGGAAGGGGAGTATTTCAGCTCCAAATCGCGCCACAACACAATTCCTGCGACCGAGACTGTACAGCTATGTATCTCATCGCGCATGTCATCCCTATACTCTACATCTACGATGAATACTACAACCCCAACCGACGCGGTCGTCGCAGACGGTAAGTTAGACACCTACCTCTACACAATAACGCAACTATCCTGCGAAAGACAATATAAGAGAAAGCAGAGGCAAAACTACAGGTAAATTTAGGGTGGAAAAGACTTCCAGCAATGTAGCGCCAATTTGGGGGGCGGGAGGCTAATACACCTCGTGGAGAGGTGTGGTGCAGCGGCCAGGGCAGCTGACTTCGGAGCACAGGGCTCACGGTTCGATCCCCGGCTCCGGCGGCAGCTCAGCTCAGCACCATGTGACTCTGGGCAATAGCTCACTTAATTTCCACAATGGCCCCCAGCGCCTTGAGACCCGTAAGGGTGAGTAGTTCGCGCTTTACAAATACGGATTTACATTTACCCCCAGCAATGTAGAGACAATTTGGGGGGTGGGGGGCTAATACCACCAGCAATGTAGAGCAAATTTGGGGGTTGGGGGCTAATCCCCCCAGCAATGTAGAGCCAATTTGGGGGCGGGTGGGGGGATAATACCCCCAACAATGTAGATCTAATTTGGGGGCTGGGGGATAATACCCCAGCAATGTAGATCCAATTTGGGGGTGGGGGCTAATACCCCCAGCAATGTAGATCTGATTTGAGGGTGGGGGCTAATACCTCCAGCAATGTAGATCCAATTTGGGGGGTTGGGAGCTAATACCCCCAGCAATGTAGATCCAATTTGGGAGGTGTGGGGCAAATACCCCCAGCAATGTAGAGACAATTTGGGGGGTGGGGGGCTAATACCCCCAGCGATGTAGAGACAATTTGGGTGGTGGGGGGCTAATACCCCCAGCAATGTAGAGACAATTTGGGGGGTGGGGGATAATATCCCCAGCAATGTAGAGCCAATTGGGGGTGGGGGGATAATACCCCCAGCAATGTTGAGCCAATTGGGGGAGTTGGGGGGCTAACACTCCCAGCAATGTGTACTTGAACCATGTAACTGGTGCTCATGGAAGTGCCTCAATACCTACGGTTGGAGTACAAGCTGCAGAAAATTCACAAAAAACAAATCCAACGGTCACTTTGCAGGAAATGCACTCTCACACTGTGGCAGCAAAAGTAACTAGCAACTTTAATGAACGGGCAGAGTGGAGATGTTGGTGCTCTAGGGACTGTTGAAAAACTAACAACGCCTCATCATCTAGTAAATGGTCCCTTAAAAAACTGTGAAATACTCGGGTGCTGCTGCGCAAAGATGACAGACCAGCCACCCACAGCAGCTCAAGGACTGTCTGTGTGTGTGGGGAAGCTGTCTCAGCCTGGGCTGACACACACGACGGGGGGAGGGGCTGAAGCCCATAGAGCCCTATGGGCGTTGAGTTCGTTCAGAAAGTGTTCTGTATAGGCTTGGATTTGCAATGTGGGCAATTGTGCATTGGTCGACGGGCCGGTGCACTGGGGTCACGGTTTTGGGGCCTTTGTAAACCACACCGAGACTGACTCACTTCCCCAGTCCCCACCAGGCCACTGCAAAGTTGCGCCTGTATGTTGTCCGCTCACCACGTGTGCTTCAAATTGAGGCTGGGGGCCAGCATTTGGAGCATACTCACCTTGGCGCCCTGCCTCGCGTGCCTTGCCAGAAGCTGTGTCATCTTCCCCACCCGCCCATCACTTTCAGGTCATGGCAGGTGCAGGGAGGTTGCGTTGTATGTAGGGGCCTTACAGGGAGGCAAGTCTCATTTGGCCAGTCTTACCTAACCCCACCGCGCCCCTTTATCAGCAGCAGTGTGCTTTTTGAAACCTTCCTTGACAGGTAAAAGCACAGAGGCTCCAATGAAAGAGATGATCACGGAATGTTTGGCAATTACTTTCAGAGTGCCCGAGCATCATTGTGATCTCAATCCGACCATGGTTACATAGCATGTTGTGTATGTCCAATGAGGGAATGTCATCATCAGGTAGGTACAGTTAGCCCACTAAATACTAGGAGAAACACACATTTGACATTGGAACAGGAATGGCCATAACCAAATATATGTATGTATCACAAAGTGAATGCGGGAGTCCACCACAACACACACAATGAAACATCACAGGCCAACAGAACTCCAATGTACTCACAAACGTATGACATTGTGATGCCTCTGTGTACTGTAAAGCCCAGAGGATATTGGCCCAGACAACACACAAGTACACAGACTCAGCCACTCAGTACTGATTTCAGTGCCTCCCACTACAACAACCTAGAAATGGTTGTGTCACAGTTGTCAGTGAAATATTTGTAGACAAAATCCATCTGGATTTTGAAAGAAGCATGGGCCAACAACAATGTAGGATACAGTCACCATGTGTGGACTGGGGGCGTTGCAGAAGCCACCCAATCTGTATGTGTACAGGGTCATCTTCGGAGAATGTCATTCACAGCAATTCAGCATCTAGCTCCTCAGGCTGTAGTGTGTGCCGCAAAAAAATAATCCCATTTTGAATGTGCAGATTGTGTCCTGCAGAGTAGTAGGAGTATGCATGAGTCTCAGGACGTAGGATCCACCAACAGTGTTGGAGAGTCTAGTGCACAGCCTATTGTGTAAGATAAGCTGCCAGCACTGGTGAGGATGCCAGGGAGGTGGCTCAATCTGTGGCTCTCCAACACAAGTGACATAGCCATCCTCAAGCCATGGGATATGGGTTCCTCTTGTGAGGATGAGTGATATGTGCAGAATGGCACCGAAACACTGTCTCAAAATCTATGAAAACGTCAAGGAGACCTTCAACAAAGACATATTGCCCTCAGGCTCTAGGGCAGTGTTTAATGGGCAAAATGGGAGCCATTATGGACCCACACAAGGGCTACCCTTGCCAAACCAGATTAGAGGTTCAAACATATTGACAATGCAAACACTTATGGAACTGGGTGTACAGTTCCAGTGTCACATGTGTGTTTGCTTACAGTACAATGTGTTTTTATCTGCACAACCAGAGATATCATCACAATGAGTCCATCTCCCTTGGTGTCCCCATACCTTGGACATTCAAAGTCAGAATGCCTTTAATACCCATGCGTGTGTAGTCTACTGGGAAGTGTGGGGATGGGTTTCTGGAGTAGTCTGACCCCAGGTGGCACAACAACACACATACTTGACTTTTCACTTGAGGGGGCTATAGCCCTCTAAGCAAAGGACTGCCATCCAAAGTTCCGGCATCATGACATTTCAATATGATCAATCACCACCTCCATCCTAGGGCAGTATCCAAGGGCAAGAATGGCCAATCAGTGACAACAGCTACCTTCAAAGGTTAATTCGCCACTTATGCCCACACACAACTCAGACAAGGCAAGGCTAGGTGGAGGCAACTTGCCCTGTGATGCCAATAGGTTTTGCATATGCCAGTGTACTCAAAGCAGCCATTCCAACAATCAGTTATGAACATTCAGGGGCAGACAGCAAGCTGCAGCAAACACATACTACATCTCCATAGTTCCTCTGGCAACTGTTTTTGCCTACTTGCATACACATAATCTACACATATGTACATTTCAACATTACCTCATGGCCTACATGAACTCCACTTGTGCGGGTATGACCCCTCTTACATCCACCTCAAAGTACATGCTCATCTCTCAAAACTATCATACACACACAAGCACTTCATAAGCCCCCTTTAGTGCAGCTAGCCGGAAAAGCATGTCTGCCCCACAAGCTCCAGCCTTGTACTCAAACTCTTCTAACCTGATTCTTACAATCTCACACTGGCACTGCCCTTCTTACATCCACACCTACATCCACATCAATATGTACACAACACCTTTCACATGCATGACATGTACACAATGTACTGTACTCATCACCTCCTCATCAGACGTCAAACGTAACCTGTCAAATGGACCACTCTCATGACCAGTTGAAACCTCAGTAATGTCTTGGACTGCATTCATATCACAACGTGCACCATCACAGCCCACTCTGACATGCACACTGAACACATCACCACATCTCTCAACAAGACACTTACATCCGTGAATGAATATGTCCTCAGTCATTCACATATCACCATACACCCACCCTACTCTGCTTAAGTTATACGATTGTCATTTCTAAAACAAATGCATCCACATATTCAAACACAGCAGGCATCAACTGGACAACACCTCACATTTCACCATACAGCACCCTAAATTACACAACTAGTGTATACCCTTTACATACACTTATCCACCTTGTTACAAATGACAAGTTTAACCTCGTCTCACTGTGGCCCTGTCACATCCACATATGACTTCCATGCTCCATACCCCCAGTGACTTATGCACATTAACAACTATCCTCACTCATTGAAACTGACCTGTTACAGTCATCTCTCACCGTAGTGCCACAGACTACAGCTCTCACCTCCTGTCAGAATCCAACCTTGTCTAGCTGGTTATACCTCTATCACATCTACCTATTCCTAGCATACCTTGCACAGGATTTAACCAGTCTTACAAGCTTGCACACTCTGATTCACACCCCCACATTTAAAACCATTCACATTGGAACAATGTGGATACTTCACGTCTCCTACAGAAGAACTGCCTATGAACTTAACTCCTACCTTACACTCTCTGACAATCTCTAAATTTGTCCTACCCCCATTACGTATGAGTCTCCACTCCATTTCAAAATTGGAAACACTAGTCTCTCTCCCTCTACCCTTGTTTAAGCTAGCTTACCACATCCAACATTAACCTAGCAAAACACATCTGCAGCTAGGACTCGCATTCCAAAATCCACCTCCTCCCCTGTGTGGCAACTAAGAGCATGGATGTGACCTTTGCTCCTGTAGCATCTGCACAGCAGATGGGCCCACAACACTTCTGTGCACTCACAGTCCACTCGGCCTACCACATGTAACACTGGCCAATCCAACAGACATAACAGCACTCCTAGTTTAGCTCTGTGTGATCTGCAAGAACATCAAGCATAGCTCAAAAGGACCCCATTGTCAGTCATGCACAAATGACAACCTACACACAAATCATATGCTCAACTACAACTGATGTGTGGTTGTAACTATGAAGTCCAAGCTTGGACAGACACACCATCCACATGATGTACCCAAATAAAAGCAGGATGGCATGTGTAGGAAAGTAGGATCTGCTTCTTATAGTTACCCCCACGTTTTGCTAAATGTGATACTGTTTTTGACTAGTCTGACTGGGATCCTGCTAATCAGGACCCCAGTCTATCTGCTTTCTCTCTAACCTGTTATGATATGTACTTAGGTACACTCCAGATTGGATACTGGGGTACCCTTGTCAGTCCCTAGTATATGGTACCCATGTCCATAGGGCATAGGTACCCCAGAGGCCTCCCATGGGCTGAAGCATGTATTATGCCACCCATGAGAGGCCATGCAAAATGGAACTACAGGCCTGCCATTGCAGCCTGTGTAAGTTGGTGCATGCACCACTTACTTAAGATATAGGTTTACTATATCTAAGGGTCACTGCACTTAAAACTTATAAGTCACCCCTATAACAGGCCTTAACAATCCTGAAGGCAGGGTGCTTGGTTCTAAGTGAGAGGGTGACACTGCACGAGCAGAACACCCCTGCAACCTATGGAGTCCATTCTCCCGGGTTGTCAGTGAGACAGCCATATAGAGTGGCATTATGCGACCGCGTGATGACCAACTCTAAAACAGCTGAAACAAACCTATTGTGTTTGGTGTCAAACATGTTGGAATCATACCCCCACACCGGTAACCGGTGTGGGAGGTATGATTCCACCCCTCAGAAGTGAGCTTCGTTGGGTCCCTGGTGTTTCCGGTACCAGCCTTCTAGTCCCGGGCGGCACAAAATGGTTGCTGCCGATCAGAGACACATTTCTGCCCTCCTGCTGCTGAGCCAAGCTCGAGCAGGGGAAGGCAGAACAATAGGCATCCTGTCACAGGGAGGTGTGACCACCTCCCAGACAGGATTTAGTGTATTAGGGCTGGGTGGGTGCGCTTTCCAGCGACTGAAAGTCTGCATGAGGGGCACATTTGGTGTCCCTGTGCATAGTCCAGTTCAAACCAGTCCTGGGAGCCGTTCGCTCCTGCTCTGGCGCGAAACTGGACAAAGGACAGGGGAGTAACCTCCCCATTGTCCAGACCCTCTCCTGGGAGGGTCCCCTGAATCTGTCCAACCCTCTCCGTGGGTACTTAAGGGCTTACCTGGCTTTAGGACCCTAGATTCGACGTGGACAAGATTCTGAATCAGAAACCACTGAACTTTGACCATCCGGACACTCTGGACTTCGGTGGACTTCGTTTGGGCCCGACTTCGTCTCCCTCTCAGTCTGAAGCATCATCTGGGCCCGTGCACCATACAGGATCCGTGCAGGACCTGTGGAGCATCAAGGACAACTGAAGATATCTCCCTTGGAGTGAAGGAGTCACTCCCCTGCATTCGCAGGCACCGCAACACTGCTGTCCGGTCTGCTGACCCTGAGCTCCTACGGACTCCGAAGGCTCCACAACACAGGAGGTGGGTTTCTACGTCCCTCGAGGTCCGAGCTGCCCTCTCACCAAGTTTGAGGTCAGAATCCCTTGCGGGGGCTGCAATACCCGAACCCCTATGCACCGCGTACATTTGCAAGTGCATATGCTTGTTGGCGTTTCCAGAACAAGTGCATTGGGCTCCGAGTAGCCCCAACCTCTGGCACCATTTCCCACCAAGAACTCCGGCCTCCTCGCACCGAGTGCTCCGTGGGCTGCTGTTTGGTGAAATCCTGTGCCTCTGGCCTGTGGGTCCACTTTGAGGGTCAACTTTGATTTTCCTGGGCTCCCCTGGTTGCTCCTGGCCTGCCCTGACTCACTTGCTGTAGTGAGTCTCCTGGACCTTGCTGGTCCGAACCATAAACATCCTTGACCTTCTGCGTGGGTTGCCGTTTCCAAAGCTTGTTGGTGCACCCGCCGGACACCGACCTCTCAGTACTCGACATCCTTCGTGGGACAGCTCGTATCCGGCTCCTGGTCGTCCTCGACGCCTCCTGGTCCCCATAGCTGCAAAGTCAAGAACTGGGAAAGAAGGCAGATAAGTGAGTCAGAACCAGGGTGAAGCAGAAAACCCAGAACTCTGGTGGTGACCAGAAGAAACAAGATTCTAAAACTCCAGATAAGGGTGGGGACAAGGGTAAAGATAAAAACCAGTCTTCCTCAGGGCCCCAAAAACCTGCATCTGGGGGGGGAGTCACAATCCAACAAAGGTAAAGGCAAAAATAAACCTTGGTGTTACTTTTGTAAGGTAAAGACCCATTGGACAAAAGATGCTGATTGTCCAAAAGTCAAGGAAAATCCTCGTACCACCACTGCCCCTAAGGTAACTGTGCCCCCCTAGCACAAGTACAAGTGGTGGTACAGGAAACATGGGATTAGTAGGGTTAACCTTGGTCTCTGAGATGGGTTCTGGCCTAGTCAGAACTCCAGCTCAGGGTGTGCTTGTCTGTGATGGTGGCATGGATATTGCCACCCTATTTGTCAGTCCCAGTAATCTGGGCAAATACAGACAACCGCCTTTAATCAATGGTAAGGAGGCCATGGCATACAGGGACACAGGTGCAAGTGTCACTATGGTGACAGAGGATCTTGTGGCCCCTGACCAAATCATACTTGGAGAAATGTACCAAGTGACCAATGCAAACAATGTCAGGACTGACCATTCCTTGGCAGTTGTTAATTTCAGCTGGGGAGGGGTAACTGGCCCTAAGAAAGTTGTGGTTAGCTCAGACCTACCAGTAGAATGTTTGTTGGGCAATGATTTGGAGACTTGAGCCTGGGCTGAAGTGGAACTTAGGACTCATGCAGCAATGCTGGGCACCTCTGCAGATGTGTTTGCTGTGACCAGGTCACAGGTCAAACTGACAAACACTGAACAGGCCCTGGAACCTGGAACAATGGATCAAGGGCCTTCCAAGAGAAGGAGCAGGAGGAATAAGTCTGTGTCTTCCCCCCCAGACTCAGAGTGAGGATCAGTCTCTTGAGGGAGATGATCTTAGTCCCTGTGAAGGAACTGTCTCAGATGAACTTGAACCTGATCAGGTTGAGTTCTTGGGGACAGGGGGCCGTTCCATGGCAGACTTGAGTTTGGAGCTTCAAACCTGCCCTTCTCTTGAACCCCTCAGATAGCAAGCTGCTGCTGAGGCTGCTGGGAGTATCAGTGGATCCCGCAGGATCTATTGGAATGAGGGACTCCTTTACTCAGAGGGTAGAGACCCCAAGCCTGGTGCCACCAGGAGGTTGGTCATACCTCTGAAGTTTAGGGGATTCCTACTCACCTTGGCACATGATATCCCCTTAGCAGGACACCTAGGCCACAGCAAGACTTGGGACAGGCTTGTCCCTCACTTTCACTGGCCTCACATGTCTGAGGACACCAAGGAGTTTTGTCGCTCCTGTACCACCTGTCAAGCCAGTGGTAAGTCAGGTGGTACCACAAAGGCCTCCCTCATACCACTACCTGTGGTGGGGGTTCCCTTTGAGAGGGTTGGGATTGATATCATTGGTCCCAGGAACCCTCCACCAGCATCTGGACACAGTTATATTTTAGTGGTGGTGGATCATGCGACTAGGTATCCAGAAGCAATACCCCTTAGAACCACGACAGCCCCTGTGGTGAGCAGGGCCCTCCTGGGAATCTTTTCCAGAGTGGGTTTCCCTAAGGAGGTCTTAACTGACAGAGGTACCAACTTCATGTCAAGTGACATCACTGCAATGTGGAAGGAGTGTAGAGTGAACTATAAGTTCACCACACCCTATCACCCACAATGCAATGGGTTAGTTGAAAGGTTCAACAAAACCCTCAAGGGCATGATCATGGGCCTCCCAGAAAAGCTTAGGTGGAAATGGGATGTCCTGTTGCCCTGCCTTCTCTTTGCCTACAGAGAGGTCCCACAGAAGGGGGTTGGCTACAGCCCTTTTGAACTTCTGTTTGGGCATCCAGTTAGGGGTCCCCTGTGTTTAGTGAATGAGGGATGGGAGTTACCTCTCGAACCTCCTAAACAAGACATTGTGGACTATGTACTTGGTCTCCGCTCCAGGATGGCTGGGTACATGAAGGAGGCCAGCAAAAATCTTGAGGCCAGCCAAGAATTACAGAAAGCTTGGCATGACCAAAAGGCTGTTCTGACTGTTTATTAGCCAGGGCAGAAGGTGTGGGTGTTGGAGCCTGTGGCCCCAGCAGCTCTCCAGGACAAATGGAGTAGACCCCATACTATTATTGAGCAGAAAGGTGAGGTCACCTACTTGGTGGACCTTGGCACTCCTAGGAGCCCCCACAGGGTGCTCCATGTGAACAGGCTCAAACCCTATGTGGACAGGGCTGACATGGGCTTGCTCATGGCAACTGATGAGGGACAGGAAGAAGAGAGTGACCCTCTCCCTGATCTCCTCTCTCAGAACCCTGATGATGGCTCAGTTGATCGTGTAGCTATGGCAGGCAGCCTCACTGACCAACATCAGATTGATTGCAGGAAAGTCCTCAATCAATATAGGCACATGTTATCTATGACTCCTAGTCAGACCACCTGGTGTACCCATGAAGTGGACACAGGTGAGAGTCTACCTGTTAAAAATAAGATTTACAGGCAGCCTGACCATGTCAGCGATTGCATCAGGACTGAGGTCCAAAAGATGCTAGAGTTGGGAGTTATTGAGCCCTCAGATAGCCCTTGGGCTAGTCAAGTGGTCTTGGTACCAAAACCTCACACCCAGGGTGGTAAAAGAGAGATGAGGTTTTGTGTTGACTACAGGGGACTCAATGCAGTCACTAGGACTGATGCTCATCAAATTCCCAGGGCAGATGAGCTTATTGATATTTTGGCCTCAGCCAAGTTCTTGAGCACATTTGACCTCAATGCTGGCTATTGGCAAATCAGACTAGCTGAGGATGCCAAACCAAAAACAGCATTTTCAACCCCTAGTGGGCATTATCAATTTATTGTAATGTCCTTTGGTTTGAAGAATGCACCTGCCACATTCCAAAGGCTGGTGAATAAAGTCCTCACAGGCCTGGAAGCCTATAGTGCAGCATATCTTGATGATATAGCTGTCCTTAGCTCCACCTGGGAGGATCATCTGGTCCACCTGAAGAAAGTTTTGGAGGCTCTGCTGAAAGCAGGCCTCACTATCAAGGCTACTAAGTGCCAGATAGGGCAGAGCAAGGTTGTGTACCTGGGCCACCTTGTGGTTGGAGGTCAGGTTCAACCATTACAGAGCAAAATCTAGACCATCATGGACTGGGTTGCTCCAACTTCCCAGACTCAGGTCAGAGCTTTCTTGGGCCTGACTGGGTACTACAGAAGATTTGTAAAAGGATATGGGTCCATAGTGACTCCCTTGAATGATCTTACATAAAAAAGAATGCCCAAGAAGGTTCATTGAACAGTTAGCTGTCAGAAGGCATTTGATGATCTCAAGCAGGCCATGTGCACTGCTCCCATTCTGCAGAGTCCTGACTACTCCAAGCAATTTATTGTCCAAACAGATGCGTCTGAGTTGGGGGTAGGGGCTGTGTTGTCACAACTTAATGCAGAGGGTCAGGATCAACCAGTATCTTTTATCAGCAGAAGGTTGACCCCCAGAGAGAAACGTTGGTCAGCTATAGAGAGGGAAGCCTTTGCTGTGGTCTGGGCCCTGAAGAAGTTGAGGCCATACCTGTTTAGCACTCACTTCATTGTTCATACAGACCATAAGCCCCTCCTATGGCTAAAACAGATGAAGGGTGAAAACCCCAAACTTTTGAGGTGGTCCATTTCCCTACAGGGGATGGACTATACAGTGGAACATATACCTGGGAGTAACCATGCCAATGCAGATGGACTCTCCAGATATTTCCACTTAGAAAATGAAAACTCAATTGGGCAAGGTTAGTCTCATCTCCTTATGTTTGGGGGGGGGGGGTTGTGTAGGAAAGTAGGATCTGCTTCTTATGGTTACCCCCACTTTTTGCTAAATGTGATACTGTTTTTGACTAGTCTGACTGAGATCCTGCTAATCAGGACCCCAGTCTATCTGCTTTCTCCCTAACCTGTTATGATATGTACTTAGGTACACTACAGATTGGATACTGGGGTACCCTTGTCAGTCCCTAGTATATGGTACCCATGTACCCAGGGCATAGGTACCCCAGAGGCCTCCCATGGGCTGAAGCATGTATTATGTCACCATTAGAGGCCATGCAAAATGGAACTACAGGCCTGCCATTGCAGCCTGTGTAAGTTGGTGCATGCACCACTTACTTAAGATATAGGTTTACTATATCTAAGGGTCACTGCACTTAAAACCTATAAGTCACCCCTATAGCAGGCCTTAACAATCCTGAAGGCAGGGTGTTTGGTTCTAAGTGAGAGGGTGCCACTGCATGAGCAGAACATCCCTGCAACCTACGGAGTCCATTCTCCCGGGTTGTCAGTGAAACAACCATTTTCGATATATAGAGTGGCATTATGCGACTGCGTGATGACCAACTCTAAAACGGCTGAAACAAACCCTATCGTGTTTGGTGTCAAACATGTTGGAATCATATCCCCACACCGGTAACGGGTGTGGGAGGTATGATTCCACCCCTCAGAAGCGAGCTTCGTGGGTCCCTGGTGTTCCCGGTAACAGCCTTCAAGTCCCGGGCAGCACAACATTTCTGCCCTCCTGCTGCTGAGCCAAGCTCGAGCAGGGGAAGGCAGAACAATAGGCATTCTGTCACAGGGAGGTGTGACCACCTCCCAGACAGGATTTAGTGTATTAGGGCTGGGTGGGTGCGCTTGCCAGCGACCGAAAGTCTGCATGAGGGGCACATTTGGTGCACCTGTGCATAATCCAGTTCAAACCAGTCCTGGGAGCTGTTGGCTCCTGCTCTGGCGGGAAACTGGACAAAGGACAGGGGAATAACCTCCCCATTGTCCAGACCCTCCCCTGCGAGGGTCCCCTGAATCTGTCCAACCCTCTCCCGTGGGTACTTAAGGGCTTACGTGGCTGTAGGACCCTAGATTTGACGTGGACGAGATTCTGAACCAGAAACCACTGAACTTTGACCGTCTGGACATTCTGGACTACGCTGGACTTCGTTTGGGCCCAACTTTGTCTCCCTCTCAGTCTGAAGCATTGTCTGTGCCCGTGCACCATGCAGGATCTGTGCAGGACCTATGGAGCATTAAGGACAACCGAAGATATCTCCCTTGGAGTGTAGGAGTCACTCCCCTGCATTCGCAGGCACCGCAACACTGCTGTCCGGTCTGCTGACCCTGAGCTCCTACGGACTCCGAAGGCTTTAGCAACACAGGAGGTGGGTTTCTACGTCCCTCAAGGTCGGAGCTGCCCTCTCACCAAGTTTGAGGTCAGAATTCCTCGTAGGGGCTGCAATAACTGAACCCCTGTGCACCGCTTACATTTGCAAGTGCATATGCTTGTTGGCGTTTCCTGAACAAGTACATTGGGCTCTGAGTAGCCCCAACCTCTGGCACCATATTCTACCAAGAACACCGGCCTCCTCGCACCGCGTGCTCCCTGGGCTGCTGTTTGGTGAAATTGCTCAAGGTCCTCTCGCGACTCCTGTGCCTCTGGCCTGTGGGTCCACTTGAGGGTCGACTTTGCTTTTCTTAGGCTCCCCTGGTTGCTCCAGGCCTGCCCTGACTTCCCTTGCTGTGGTGAGTCTCCTGGACCTTGCTGGTCTGAACCGTACACATCCTTGACCTTCTGCGTGGCTTGCCTTTGCCAAGGCTTGTTGGTGCTCCCGCCGGACACCGACCCCTCAGTACTCGTTATCCCTCGTGGGACAGCTCGTATCCTGCTCCTGGTCATCCTTGATGCCTCCTGGTCCCCGTAGCTGCAGAGTCAGGAACTCCATCAACGCACCTGAAGCACCCGAAATCGGTGGGCATTCGTCTACCCAGCCCCTGGTCACTCCTGAGTGACCCAGACTCTGTCCCCTCTGCTTTCAGATACTCTTTGACAAGAATCCACCTTTGGATTCCGACGGACACTTTTCTTCCTTCCAGCAGCAGCTCTTCTTCAAAGTCCTCCATTGGGTTCGACGGCGGTTTCAGACGCCACTTCAGACCTATGCACCCAGCTTCCCTGAGATAGGTAACATGGGTACCTCAGTATCCACGGGTGGGGTGGCTCTCCAACCTCCTAACTTCCACAGGGTTTCTTCGAAGTCCATTGGGAAGGGTCCTTAAACTCTAAAACTTCAACTGCGACTTTCCCATAGAATTGTACGGAGCACGCCGTTGTGTTCCCACACTGCACCCGTCCTCCGTTGGGTCCCTACTTACTCACCTTGGGTGGTTCCTTGGGGTCCCAGCGATTCTACAACCTCTCGACACTGTCTTGACTCGAGTCGTGGTTCTTATGCCACTATTTTAGTTTATGGTTTGGTCCCCACCTGGGGCTCACTGTGTATTAGTGCTGTTTACTGTCATTTCTGTGCTAAAGTATTGTGTGCTTTGTGATTATCTCCATGTAGGATATACTTTGTCTTACTAGATAGTGGTATATTAATAAATACATATTTTTTATAACTACTGTGTAGTTCTCCTTTCATTTAACCAATACTATAAGGTTGCATTCTGGTAAAACAAGCTGGTTAACATTCCTTCAAGACTAAGCCTGAAGGCTGCTCTCCACAGCTACCACTTAAATCACCACAAGGGATGTTTGGACTGGTGCAAGGTGCCCACTTTAATTAGTGGACAGCATATATACGAGGCCAACTTCTCACAGCATGACTGACATATAAATTAGAATGCACTGGACTATTAAGACCACAGACACCTTGCGAACAGGAATATCTGCAGAAAGTGGAGTCCTTAGAGGCAACAGGGTCAGGAGACTGTGAGAATACTGCTCACCTTACACTCACCATGGCCACAGGAAATGTATCAGATGAGTACACAGCCATGAAGGGAATTTGCCTACAGTAACATGCCACCTGTGGCAAGTTTGCCATTGCCACTAGTCTACTAGATCTAAAGAAGACACAGACATGGGTCCACCACTATCAAGTCACATACAAGTATTGTACCATTACTTTGTGTACATGGGTGTGTCCAAAGTGACTACCACGTAGTCAAACTCCATATGTACCCAGGTGTTTTAATGAAATATGTGTCTTTCTGCACATCACAAAAATATGCAGCATGCTTCTCCTAAACTGTTGTTCTTTGCCACACTTGCACTATGTTGACATCTGAATCCATGAACCATGTGGAATTGTGTTTCCTAAATAAAGCTCTGTGACTTCATGGCACACTCACAGGCAAAACCAATGTTAACATTGACATCTAGCCAAAGTAGGCACATAAATCTAGGATACATACTGACCAAGTGCTAGTACTCCATGGACAATATGTAATCCACTCCATACTGACATTACTGTCTACTTACATCACATATTACACATGAATGACAGTTAACCAGAAATCCATTTTGAGGACACAGAAATTTTGAACAAATAAATATGAAATGCTTTATTCAGCATATGATGTGACGAGAAATAGGCCAGTCCAATGAAAGTCAGTGGCTTTGAGGGCCACATATGTAATGGCCTTCACTGCTTGCCTGCACTTTGCCAGCAAAGGGACACCTCCCACAGGAGGGCCATCTAGGGGGCAGGCCAGGCACCAAGGGAACACGTCTAAGGGGGACTGGTTTGGGTTTTGGGAGGGATGGGATCATGAGGTGTGGGTGAGTCCACTGCAGTGGTAGTGCCAAATTGAGGGGGGGGTGGGTCCACTGCAGTGGTTGGCTCAGATTGAGGGGGGGTGGGGGTGCAGCTATAGTGTGAGGGCTAGATGAAGGGGGATGGGTTGGGTTTGACCATTTTCGAGATGGTATTATTCTGTATGGTGTGGACAGGAATAGGGAGGGGCTCAGACTTTTTGGGAGGGTTTGTTTTGGTGCAGGAGTTACTGGGCTGGACTGGGGAAGTATGGGTTGGTGGAGGGGGTTTGGACTTGGGAGACCTGGTGGATTTACTGGTGGGGTGTGATTTTGGGCTTTGTTTTTTCTCGGGGGCAGATGTAGATGGCAGGGCAGGGGGGTGGATTGCCTCTTCCTCTTGGGAGAGGGTGGGTAGGTGTGGGTAGGGAAGAGGTCCAGGGCACAGAGGTGGAGAAGAGGTGATCAGAAGAGGCAAGGATTGGGGTTGTGGAAGCAGAGGGTGTTGAGGTCTGCGGAGTGTCTGTGGATGCATGTGTGTCGTCTGCTGGTATGTCCCTGGTGGTGATGTGCTGTCTATCATGTGAGTGTGCATGTGTGTGGGTTTGTCCTTGTGTCTGTGTGTTTGTGTGCTGCGTGTGGCTGTTGATGTGGCTGCATGCGTACGTTTGCGTGTGCTTGGGTAAGGGAGGGTAGTTGGGACTGTGGATGGGGAAGAGGTAGGAGGGGGGTGGGACAGCTGGAGCTGGGACACTGCTGCCGTCAGAGTGGAGGCCAGAGCCTGATTGGATCTCTGTAGGGCAGACATGTCAGAGTGAATGCCCTCCAGGAATGATACCATTTGGGTAAGATGATTGGTATGCACCTGGAGGGCATTCAGCAATGCTGTCTGCTCCACAGAGATCTGCCTCAGATGTGAACAGTGGTCAACACACTTCCAAGTCCGATGACTGCATCTTCACAATGCTTCAGGTGGAACACCATGCCACTGGCTCGTCTGGGTGCATTGTCTGTACAGACTATAAGTACCCAACCTCTATTCTTCATGAGTCCAGTCAACACTGTGTACCAATCCTGTCTAAACTGCAGAAGTCCCCATTTGTATGGGCCAAGTCTGAATGTCCCTCACTTCTTTTCAACATATTGCACACTTTGTACAGCTTACATTGCTCTTGTTTTCCATCTCATTTTGGTACCTTACTCCAAAATGATGAACATTTGACATCTCTCAATCTGTTAGTGATACATAATACACATGGTTTACAAAGCCCTCAAGTATGAATAGTCAAGAGTATTTACAAACATGCCAACCGTTGTGAATGTGTATCTAACATCATACCTTACAATTTCAGCCATGTTTCCATCAGTGACCACCTGTGTTTGGCACTGAATGGCATGTGTTGTCACTGTTACAGAGTCAGACACATGGACTCACTATTTTGAATGGAGTGAATGGAATCTTCTACACAATCATGTGAAAGGCCAGTGTGACAGATGACCAGAGTTAGCATACCTGTAATTGGCCCAAGCGATACATTTGATTACACTGAGCACCACGGCTAGGACCTAACATTGACTCACTGACCAAGCAAAACTCACCAAGGCCCCAAATTAGAAGTCACCTGCTGCCGGGATGTATAGCATGGGCTTTTCACACTTGAGTGCTCCAATAACAACATACTTCACAGATTTGTTGAAAGCACACTGAGAACAGGTCATATATTAGTCAATGTGCTGACACATGTCGAGCAATTGCATTACCCATGAAGGTTATCTCCATGCACATGTTGTTGTAATTTGTGCTGATCACATGAGCATGGCACTACTGCCACTACCCTGAACATAACTTCCTCACATGTCCCTGATGAAAGGGGCATAAGCGTGCATCTAATAATCCTTGTGCATATGCATCTTTTAAAACTGAACAGTGGTTTTGGCTGACTTCCGACCTGTAAAAGGGCCAGCAGGCTAAGGTACTACAACATGCATGTTTAACTAAAGGTGTGCGACAAGGCACATACTCACCCCCTCCTTGCTGCTGTCTGGTTTTCAACTGCCCATCCAGGTCAGGGAAGACCACCGCTAGGATGCGGAGCATGTGGAGGGTCAGGGTTCGGTGCTCGCCCCTCTTGCCAGGAGCTGGCAGGCCCAGCTGAACTTCTGCGATGTTCTTGGTCCAGTCACGAAGGTCCTGCCAGCGTTTTTGTCAGTGACGGATGCGCCAATTTGCAACCCCCACATTGCGCACCTCCACATCTCGGCCTTCAGATTGGAGTTGACCTGTAAGGATGACATAGTGACAGACCCTTAGTTCACATGCAACATGTTTCTTAGTCAGACACTTGTACACATAGGTCATGGTCAGATTGGCAACATGTCTAAGGGGTAGGCAAGTGGCATTATGTGCAGTTGTCCTGTGTTCAATGATGATTCCGTCCCATGAGAACAGTGATAAGATGTTTATCCCAGTACACACACTTCTACAGCAGTGTACATGCCCAGAACAGTTATCTACGGACTTTTAAACTTACAAAAAACAGTTTACATGCTTGCCTATGAGATTCCTATTGCTAGTAGTGCATGGTAATTGCACACGTCCAATCAAAATGCAGTGTAATCATCAACTCACCTGCTCCTCTGGTTTGCCATACAGCTGGCTGTACAGTGGCAGGACGGTGTCCAGCAGGACCTGGTTCTCCTCCTCGGTGAAAGCTGGGGCACTGCCAACTGTACGTGCCATAGTAGCTCCCAGAGGATGTGGACACAGCAGTAGAGAGATGGGGAGGTGCAGGAAGGATGCAGGTAGTGCAGGTAAGTGAAGTCTCTAGGGAACAGACAGACTTATATCTAAATTGCAGAGACGGTCTTCATTCCATGTGACCAAAACTATTGGTTCGCGTCGGTCGCATTTTCAGAATCAGTCCAATGCATAACATTGCTTGCAGACGACACGTCTACCGCGACGTTCAACATCGGTCCGCAAATGACTTTGATACATTGGTGATGGGAGGTTACCGAGTCAGTTACAACACGGTGAGGACACGATCCGAAAGGCGCGTCTGTCACCATAACAACTTGCAGCCAATGGCTGCGCCCGAATCGGTTAGGATGCTGCTACCGCGTCCTTTGAATACTCACCGCGTCTCTCACCATAACAACTTGCAGCCAATGGCTGTGTCCAAATCGGTTAGGATGCGGCTACCGCGTCCTTTGAATACTCACACGCGTCTGTCACCATAACAACTTGCAGCCAATGGCTGTGTCCGAATCAGTTAGGATGCGGCTACCGCGTCCTTTGATTAATCGGTCGGCAGGGCAGACACTTCTGTAATTGATGTATTTTTGTGCATTACATGTGTGGAGTCAGTTTTTTCATGATGAAATGGACCTTTAAATGAATAGCTCACACTCCCATGAGGAGCTCACCTTGAGAGGCACATGGCACACTGATTTTGAGGCTAATACCAACATAATACAAAACTACTCCATTTACCCTCCTAGGCTTTGTCACAGTGCCAATGACTTTTTGGGGATGTACAAGTCCATTTTTGACATATTCACTGCATTTGGGGACTGTGTGACCCAGTGTGCAATCTGTGTGATTTCTGACTGTAAATGTTTGGTGTCTAAGTCTTTGGATAAAGCATTTACCTTTGAATGAGTAGACTGTGACATTATGCAGCCACATCAGCTTGTGTTTGTAATGTGATTTACTAGTGTATCTTTGTGTCCCAGACTTAAATGGATGATGGTGTTATATATGCAATTCCTACATTGTTAATGTTTTGTGTATGTGATTGTATGTGTATTGCAGGCATGATAACATGACAGTGTCCACCCTGTGACAGTAGTGTGCATGATTCACATTGTGAGACGCTGTGTGTATTAGGTGTCCCACATATCTGGCATTACATGATCCTATTGTGGGTACCTTTTAACCATGTAATTGTTCACTCAAACCTATATCTTGGCTTATTTTGTGGGGTGTTGTTGAGTATGTGATGCTTGATCACATGAAGGGTGACAGACACTAGTGATTTTTACACCACAGCGCTCTAATTGCTGTGTCACCATACCTTGGTAACATGTCTGGGAAGGGTACTAATGCTGTGATATGTATCTAAGGTCAGCCTTTCTCATTGAAATGTGTATTTCCAATGTTCTGTAGTTTTAGTTGTGTGCAGATTTCATGTTCTGTTTGTCTCAATGCATGTAGCTTTGTACATTGTGAACTAACACCAACTGTGTTTCCACTCTACACATAGTTATCGCAGACGACCTCCAGTGTACAGGCCTTTTCCAGACCTACAGACCATGGAAGAACGGGATACCATCAGGAAATACCGTTTCACAAGGCCAATAATTGAAGAGTTTTCTGAGCAAGTTTTCACCTCATTTGCAGCCTGGTGGCACGTATCCAACTGCACTGATGCCCAAAGTGAAGGTTATGGCAGCATTACATTGCTTTGCCACAGGTTCATTCCAGTACACAGTGGCAACATCTGGTGGAATGTCCCAAACAATGTTCAGCCATGTCCTTCCGGATGTGTTGGAGGCATTGCTCCGTTACCTGGACCAGTACATAAAGTTCCCAACACCTGGAGAGTTGTCAGACATCAAGAGGGTATTCTATGCCTTGGGACGGATACCCCATGTCATTGGCTCTATTGATGGCACCCACGTTGCATTGATCCCACTACAGGCAAATGAGCAAGTTAATCGCAACCGAAAACATTACCACTCCATCAATGTCAAGGTGGTATGTTTGGCTGACATGTCCATCTCCCACGTCTGCGCACGTTTCCCTGGCTCAGCACATGATGCATATATCCTGAGGAACAGCGTCATCCCCCATTTAATTTTTCAGCTGCAAAGTGACTGTGCCTGGCTTGTTGGTAGTTGATGTGGCATGTGTGTGTTGTGGTGTGTGTTGATTGTATGTCAGATAGTGCTCTGTTATCAGACAACTGAATCTTTTTTCTGTGTTAAATGTAGGAGACTCTAGATACCCCAACCAGCCTTGGTTACTGACACCACTCCGTAACCCTGTCACCCCTGCAGAAGTGCGGTTTAATGATGCTCATGGTAGGACCCGGCGAGTCGTGGAGCTGACTTTTGGGCTACTGAAGACCAGATTCCGTTGTCTGGATCGCACAGGAGGAGCCCTCCAATATGCCCCATTGAAGGTGTGCAAGATCATAACAGCTTGCTCCATGCTCCACAACCTGGTTATACGGAAGGAAATACCTCTCATACAAGATGATGGAGACCAGCAGCCGCCATCGGGGGAGGATCCAGGACTGGGACATGATGACAGTGGTGATGATGAGGGTGGCTTGGATTTCAGGCAACAGCTTATCCACAACTTTTTCACATGACTGTAAGTATGCAATGAGTGGAGGTGACTATCCCCAATTGTTTGTTGTTGTGTTGCTGGTGGACAATGTGTATGTATGCTTGTGAGTGTCTGATAATTGTCCTGAGGTTTTTTCTAAGATGGGTCTTTTAAATGGCAGGTTAACATGTACAGTGTTACCGTGAAGCCTAGCTAGTGTTCACACTGACATTCTTGTGCTTCAGATGACATAGTTTGCAAAATTGAACTACCTTAGTCCTGCAGTCCTGACTCTGTTCTATGTTTCTCCTTGCCAGGGTACTTTGTCTTGTCATCTGCAAACTTGTGACCTCACCAGACCCATGATGCTGTGACATACTCCAACATTGAACTGTTGTGGAAATCCCTGGCACGCACTTCCTTCTGAACTGATGGTCATTTCTTTTTACTTGTGAGCATTTTGTTACTGTGTGATGCGATCTGACTTTGGGTTAAGGCGCCAAGTTGTATCTGGAAAATAAACCTGTGCTCCACATTGAGGTATGCCTTGTCTGTTTTCACACATCCAAAGATCATTTTGAAACAAAACATGTACCATGATGATCTTATTTGCTGAAATGATTGTTGATTGTGCTGGCAAATAGTGATAGTTTTGTCAGGGTTGCGTGATAACCTGGTTGTGTCTATCTATTATGCTGTGACAAGGTACATTTACTCACAAGCCATTAGTTTACATTTTGGAAGTGATATGTTACCAATGTTGTTGACACTTTCTTCTTTGTGATTTTGTGCATCATTTCAATCTGTACATTTGGGATTCAAAGTCACGACATGAGCAAGTATTTTGTGAAAAGTGATTTATTTTAGTGCATGTCGTAAGGAGATCATTCCACACAATGGCGGAGTGCTCAACCAAAAAAAAAAACCAAAGTGCAGATTGGAGTTGGGAGTGTTTGTAGATGATGTCTTCAAAAGTAAATCGACAGTTATTTGAGTCCAAAGTCCAACTTAGACCCTCCATCCAATGTGGGACAGTTCAATGACAGTCAACAAAATGAACGCTTGGCACAACAGTTTGTCACTTCCTGGGGGTGATGCATTGCCATCTGACTCTTAGGGATTCTTCCTCGGACGACTCTTCCCACGTTTTGTGGGGGGGACCCTCAGGTGCAACAGCTGCAGTGCTGGGGACTCTCCGCCAGAGTCCACATCCCTCCCTGTGGCTTGTCCAGCTGTTGAGGCACCGGATGTTGTGGGCACACAGGGAGATGTGGACATGTTGTTAGCGATCTGGCGGAGGCAGGTCGACAATGTCCCGCTGCACCGCAGTCATTTCATCAATTTTAGATAGGAAAGTGTCCAGACGTTGGTTTTGAGCTGCCTGCAGCTGTTCAATGTTCATGAGGATCCCGACGACCTTGCCAAAATCTCCCTGGCAACCCTCGGAAGTGTTGAGGATCCGGGAGAGGTTTGGGTGCTCCTCATCAGCAGCACCAGCTGCATGATGGCCCAGGTCCCCACGGCCCCTCCCACCACCCTTACCCACCCAAGCAGGCCCAGTTGGTGTTGGCACAGTCAACACTGAGCCTCCTACCTCGTTGACAGGGGTGTTGTTGTCCACCAACTCCAGAGTGCCCTGTGTTGCTGTGCTGTCGGTGGTGGCTCGGGCTGCTGTGTCCGTCAGGGTAGGGGTCAGCTGTGTGTTGTCAGCTGAGGCAGGAGTAGTCGCAGAGGATCCTGCTGTAGCAGCTGCTGGTGCTGTGGGCTGACCCAAACCTGATGGGCGAGGTCGTTCCTCGTCGTCCGAGGATTGTGGAGAGACATCAACTCTGGAAAGCTCCTGGTCGACCAGAGTCTGGGACTCGCTGTCCTGGTTGGTTCCGGGGGTGATCCCAGCTCGCCCTGTGGGTACATAAAAGACACAATGATTGATGTGAATGTCCACTGCCCCTCAAATCATACACATTACATAGATGACTGAACCTAATAACGAATTAATGAAGATAGATTGGCATCCTTCATCCATGATGCTGGCCTATGGTTTTGGAGAACAATGCAATTCTGACAAGATGGGTATTAATGAACATCTCCAGCTATGTGCATACATGGGCATGTTGTGTTTAGTTCACATTACATGTCCAAAGATATTGACTGGTTCGTGACACCCTGTGAATGACACAGGTGGGTTGGTGTTGTCCACATCTGTACTTTCACGGTGACATACATACTCTTTATCTCCCAATGTTGGTATTTTTGAGGCCTGTGTACTGGGCTTAGTGCATGTCTTTGGCAGTCACTTATGTGTGGCTACCTACACATTCACAGTCTGTTTATTTACCCAGAAATTTGTGGGAATGGTGTGAGTGAGGTGCTTCTTGTTCTCATCTCATTATACACATGTGAATGGCTGTGAGGAGCAAAATGTGTGACTACTTAGCTTTGTGCATACACAGATCATGTATTTTGTCCATTTACTCCATAGTCGGATGAGATCACAAACTGTGCTTTCTGCCATTTTGTGGCAAACTACTTTAATGAAGGTTTGAGTGTTTATGCTCTATTTGTGAAACTTACACTCCTCCTCCCACACAGCCCAACCAGGCCACCAGGAAGAGTGTTGTCCAGACAATGCTGGGAAGCGTACTTGGAAGATGGGTGTCACTGGTGGCTGGTGTTTGGAGCTTAAAGGTAAATTTGGTAGTTGTGAAAGGTTCAGACAACAGTCCTCAGTGTCAGCCATCTTGCTAGTACACATCAACTCACTGTCAGGTATACATAGTCCCCTATGAAGTGGTTGTGCTGTGTGTGTGGAGGAGTGTTTGTTATTATTTCCACTCCTATCAGGCCCAGTCCTACATACACCTTCCCACCCAGCCCAACCATCCAACCTAGAAATATGCTTTACTAACAGTGAGTGGCAATGGATTTGCAAGATGTCTGACACTGGGGACCGGTGTCTGCCTTTAGACCACATCCCATCAGTGCCTTGTGCTCCTCACACCACTCCCCAGTGTCAGTCATCTTGCCAGTACATTTACACTCACTCTCAGGAAAGTGGAGTCCCAGGTGGGCTGTTTGGGATGGGTGGGAAAGTGTGTGTGGGCCCAGGCATGGTGGTAGTTTCATTGTCAACTAATACTCATCCTCCCACACAGCACCGCTAACTCCTCTGTGCCTATGCGTACCTCACAGTGAGGGTCAGTGGACTAGCAAGTTAGCTGACACTGCGCCATGGTGCTGAAGTTGAAAGCAACTGCCATCAGGGCCTTGTGCTCAAAACACCATGCACCAGTGTCAGACATCTTGCTGGTACATTTCCACTCACTCTCATTAAAACAGGATCCCAGGACTGCTGTTTGGGATTGGTGGGACGAGTGTGTGTATGGCATTTCCTGATGGGAGTTGGATTAATGGCAACCATTACTCCCCCCACATGGCACATCCACTTCATCTGGGTCTATGGCTAACTGACAGTGAGTGGAGAATGGACTAGCAAGGTGGCTGACACTGAGGACTGGTCTTTGGAGCACAAGGCCATGATGGTAGTTGTACTCAATTCAGACACCAGGGATCACTGAGTCATCTTGCTAGTACACATCCCCTCACTGTCAGGTAGCCATAGGTCCAGATGAGCTGTTTTGTCTGTGTGGGAGAAGGAGTGTTTGCACTGACTCCATCTTCCATCTGGCCCTGTCCTACATACACCTTCCCGCCCAGCCCAAACCGCCCAACAGGATTTAAGCTTACCTCACAGTGTATCAGAATGTACCTGCAGGATGCCTGACAGTGGGCACTGGTGTCTGACTTTACAACAACTCCACTCATGGTCTTGTGCTCCAAATACCAGTCCCCAGTCTTAGGCATTTTGTCAGTACATTTCCACTCACTCTCAGGAAAGCATGGTTGCACCCAACAACATGCAACAGTGTCAGCCATCTTTCCAGTGCACTTCCATTCTCTGTCAAGTAGCCATAGGCCCAGATGAAGTGGTTGTGCTGGGTGGGGGTAGGAGTGTTTGCCATTACTCCAACTCCCATCAGGCTCTGTCCTACACACACTCTTCCCACCCTGAGAAAACTGACCACATGGCAGAATGGTTTCCTGACAGTGATTGGAAATGGATTAGTAAGATGTGTGACACTTGTGCCTGGTGTCTGTGTTGTTTTATATGAACAGCGGTCCCTCACACGAAGGATAAGGATGGAAAATTAATATAGAAATACAATGAGATCTATATTGTGTTGTTCAGCCGGACTAACAATATTTAATATTTTAGATATTCACAACGAAGACAAAACAATGAAGTGGAAACACAAACCTTGCGACAATTAAAACAAGAAAGGAAACTCAGGCATTTCTTGGTGCTGAAAAGAAATCAGAAGATTGTCAAGCACAAATTAAGGTAAACACCTTAGCACAATTCAATGATACATATGACAGTGTCAGGGTGTTAAGGAGTCGACGACGTTTCGATCCCATACACAGAAGTACAGGGATCATCATCAGGACTTATACATATATGCCTGAGATTAGTACCTGTTAAAGTGAGGGGAGAAGGGGAAGGGGAAGAGAAAAGACTAAAGGTTTTATAAAATTAAAAAATTGTCGTTTAAAATTGGCCATGCAATATAAGAGATCAAGGACAGTCATGTAGACGTAGTGACGCTTCCTGATATATGTCTTTGTGAGTAGTTGTAGGACCTCATTTATGAGCGGAACAACTGCGAGTGAAAAAGTGAAAGAACCTTTTAGGTTGGTCTAGCGTGATCATAATATTGGCAGGCACACAGGTATAGTGCTGCACTTGGTGGTAATAGGGTGGAAAAGTGAGGCTTATCCATGTGGTGGAGAACAGTGCACAAAGGTTTGCTTACCGCTTGCATTAAACGGTTGTAGTCCAGCAGGGGACTTTGAAGAACTAGGGAGGCAAATGTATGCCAACTACAGAACCTATGAATAAATAATAAGGAAGGTTTAGCGGGAGTGCCATTGTAGAAATAACAATAACGTGAGGAGTGAAAGGAATGAATCTTACCACATCCGCGATCCAATATGTGAAAGTATAATTGAATAGATTGGGCCACAGTGGGCAAACCTGTGAAGCAAAACTGAGGAATCACGATCAGTTAAAACGTGACCAAATACCCGCATTATGCCCCTATTGACGTATGGTGTCTGTGTTGGCCACAAATCCCAACAGGGCCTTGTGGTCCACACACCAGTCCCCAGTGTCATCTATCTTGCCAGTAAATATCCACTCACTGTCAGGTAAGCATAGTTCCAGGTGGGCTTGTTGTGTGTTTGGAATGAGTAGTGTTTGCACTGACTCTATCTCCCATCAGGCCCTGTCCTCCACACACCTTCCCAGCCAGCGCAAACAGAACACCTGGAACTATGCTGGCCTGACAGTGAGTGGGAATTTACTGGCAAGATGTCTGACACTGGTGCCTGTTGTCAGAGCTGACCACAAATACCATCATGGCCTTGTGCTACAAACACCAATCCCCAGTGTCAGCCAATTTGTCAGTTCATTTCACTCACTGTCAGGTAAGCAGAGTTCCAGGTGGGCTGTTAGTGCTGGGTGGGAAGAGTGTGTGTAGAACAGGGCCTGCTGGGAGATGTAGTCAGGGCAAACACTTCTCCCACCCAGCCCAAGCAGCCCACCATGAACCCTGCTTACCTGACAGTGAGAAAAAATGTACTGACAAAATGGCTGACACTGGTGCCTTTTGTTTGACTTGACTGCAACACCCTACAATGCCTTCTGCTCTAGACACCATGCAGCAGTGTCAGCCATCTTGGCAGCACATTGCCGCTCACTGTCAGGAAAGCAGAGTCCTAGGTAAGCTATTTGGGAGGGGAAGGAAGGTGTGTGGAGGACAGAGCCTGATGGGGAATGTAGTCAGGGAAAACACTCCTCCTCCCAACAAGCACAACCAGGTCATCAGGTCCTATGGCTACCTGACAGTGAACGAAAGTGTACTAACAAGGTGGCTGAAACAGTTGCATGGTGTTTGGTACACAGGGCCTTGATGGGAGTTGGCTTCAATTTCAACACCATGCACCAGTGTCAGCCACCTTGCCAGTACACTTCTTCTCACTGTGAGGTAAGCATAGGCACAGAGGCGTTAAGCAGGGCTGGGTGGGAGGAAGAGTATTTGCCATAGCTACAACTCACATCAGGCCTTGTCCCACACACACCTTCCCAACCAGCACCAAAAGCCTACCTGTAACTCAGCTTCCCTGACAGTGAGTGAGAATGTACTTGCAAGATGTCTGACACTGATGACTGGTGCCTATCTGTCCACAACTCCCAGCAGGGCGTAGTTGTCCAGACACCAGTCCACAGTGTCAGCCATTTTGTCAGTACATTTCCACTCACTATCAGGTAAGTATGGTTCCTGGTGGGCTGTTTGTGCTGGTTGGGACGAGGAGTGTTTGCCCTGAGTACATCTCCCTTCAGGCTCTGTCCTCAACACACCTTCCTACCCATCCCAACTATCTTACCTGGGACTCTGCTTTCCTGACAGAGAGTGGCAATGTGCTGCCAAGATGTCTGACACTGGGGACTGGTGTCCGATTTGTCCACAACTCACAACAGTGACTTGAGCTCCAAACACCAGTCCGCAGTGCCAGACATTTTGCCAGTACATTCTCATTGACTGTCAGGGAAACTCAGTTCTAGGTGGGCTTGTTGGCCTGGGTGGGAGGAGGAGTGTTTGCACTGACTTCAACTCCCATCATGCCCTGTCCTCCACACACCTTCCCAGCCAGCCCAAACAGCACACCTGGAACTATGCAGTCCCTGACAGTGAATGTAAATGTACTGGCAAGATGGCTGTCCTCCACACATCTTCTCAGCCAGCCCAAACAGCACACCTGGAACTATGCAGTCCCTGACAGTGAATGGGAATGTACTGGCAGATTGGCTGACACTGGGGCCTGGTGTTTGTAGCACAAGGCCATGATGGGATTTGGCTTCAAGTTCAACACCATGTAGCATTGTCAGCCATCTTGCAAGTACACTTACCCACGCTGTCAGGTAGCCATAGGCCCAGATGAGCTATTTGTGATCGGTGTGAGGAGGAGTGTTTGCTGTCACTACAACTCCCATCAGGCATGGGCCCACACGCACCTTCTCACACAGCTCAAACAGCACATCAGATTGAGTGGTGATCAGACAATGAGGGGTAGTGTACATTCAAGTTGGGTGACACTGATGTCTGTTGTTTGACTTTACTGCAACACCCATCAAGGCCTTGTGGTCCAAACACCAGTCCCCAGTGTGAGCCATCATGCCAGTACATTCCCACTCACCCTCAGTGACAGCATAGTCCCAGGTGTGCTGTTTGAGCTGGGTGAGAAGGTGTGTGTAGGACAGAGCCTAATGGGAGACATAGTCAGTGCAAACACTCCTCCTCCCACCCAGCCCAACAAGGCCACCAGGAAGAGTGAGGTCCTGACAATAAGGGGAAGTGTACATTCAAGATGTCTGACACTGGTTCCTGTTGTTTGAGTTGACTACAACACCCATCAAGGCCTTCTGCTCCAGACACCATGCAGCAGTGTCAGCCATCTTGCTAGTACATTTCCACTTACTGCCAGGAAAGCATAGTTCTAGGTGGGCTTGTTGGACTGTGTGGGAGGAGGAGTGTTTGCTGTCACTACAACTCCAATCAGGCCTGTCCCCACACCTACCTTCCCAGCCATCCCAAACACCCTACCTGTGACTCAGCTTTCCTGAGAGTGAGTGAAAATGTGCTAGCAAGATGGCTGACGTTGGTGACTGGTGTTTGGAGCACAAAACCTTGCTGTGAGTTTGTAAGAAGTATGTACATGGTAAGAGTTTTATTCATTTTCTTTTTTATTGCAGGTATGTTGTTTATCAATATGACATACACATCACATGCTCATTTACTCTAGTTTGTTTCTATTTTCAAAACAGTCATTTGTATCACTGTATCCTTTACAGTGATGTCTATGGAGGTGTAATTGGTAACTTGATTTGAATGTGGAGTAGGTACTTACAAGACTCTGGTGCTTCTGGTAGTCCATAGACGCTCTCCAGCAGAAGGATAGCACGCACCTTCTCCTCCCAGGAAGTGAAGTGCACAGGTGGTGCAGGAGGGCCACCGCCAGTGTGCTGGCTTTGAGCGTGTTCTCTGGCCAGCAGTTTTTTGACCCTCCTTCGCATATCATGTGACGTGCAGTTACCAGGTCAGCTGTTTAGCTGCCTGGAACTACAAATTCACATGTCCTGGCCGACGCGCAGCGGACGCGCTAGAGGCAGCACTTAGGATTTCTTCGACTCTGCCAGACGAGTCAGCTACAGCAGGAGCGCCTGGTAAAGGGCTCCATAATCTGCCTTCCTACTACTTGCGCACGCTAGCCTCACTGTTTCTGTGTGCACTCGCTGTCTTCTTTTAAAGATAACGCCTGTTTTTAGACTTTCTCAATTTTAAAAACGAAATAAGCACATTTGTTTTTAAAACACGCACACTGTATACTCACAGTTTTACAGGGTTGCTCAGAGGGTGCCTCCCGGTCCACCACGGATTGTTCCGTTTGAGTGGAGGGAGTGTTGCACTACCCGGAAGTGACGTGCAGTTACCAGGTCAGCTGTTTAGCTGCCTGGAACTACAAATTCACATGTCCTGGCCGACGCGCAGCGGACGCGCTAGAGGCAGCACTTAGGATTTCTTCGACTCTGCCAGACGAGTCAGCTACAGCAGGAGCGCCTGGTAAAGGGCTCCATAATCTGCCTTCCTACTACTCGCGCACGCTAGCCTCACTGTTTCTGTGTGCACTCGCTGTCTTCTTTTAAAGATAACGCCTGTTTTTAGACTTTCTCAATTTTAAAACGAAATAAGCACATTTGTTTTTTAAAACACGCACACTGTATACTCACAGTTTTACAGGGTTGCTCAGAGGGGTGCCTCCCCGGTCCACCACGGATTGTTCCGTTTGAGTGGAGGGAGCGTTGCACTACCCGGAAGTGACGTGCAGTTACCAGGTCAGCTGTTTAGCTGCCTGGAACTACAAATTCACATGTCCTGGCCGACGCGCAGCGGACGCGCTAGAGGCAGCATTTAGGATTTCTTCGACTCTGCCAGACGAGTCAGCTACAGCAGGAGCACCTGGTAAAGGGCTCCATAATCTGCCTTCCTACTACTCGCGCACGCTAGCCTCACTGTTTCTGTGTGCACTCGCTGTCTTCTTTTAAAGATAACGCCTGTTTTTAGACTTTCTCAATTTTAAAACGAAATAAGCACATTTGTTTTTTAAAACACGCACACTGTATACTCACAGTTTTACAGGGTTGCTCAGAGGGGTGCCTCCCCGGTCCACCACGGATTGTTCCGTTTGAGTGGAGGGAGTGTTGCACTACCCGGAAGTGACGTGCAGTTACCAGGTCAGATGTTTAGCTGCCTGGAACTACAAATTCACATGTCCTGGCCGACGCGCAGCGGAAGCGCCGCCGGCGCGCCGAAGGCGCGCCTAAGGCAAGCCCGTCTGCGCCCGTCCGCGCCTGGTCGTCGCCAGGAGCCAGAAACCCTGCTGGTACCTCTTTAAATCCAGCAATTAGTCCCAATCAGCGCATCAGCTTCACCAGTCAAGAGCTAACGTACATTAGGGACCACATACGAGCTCCCGTGATGCACATTAAAGCGAACTCCTGTAGCCACAAATTCCCTAGATCAGTGGAAGGTCCCCTTGCTTGCATTAACTGCAGATTCCAGAGTATCTCACCCATACCATCGACTGTCCTTAACAATCCCCGCAAATCAGGTGAAAATAAGGTAAGCTGGGACTGTTTTTTGGCAAATGTCCATTCACTCCCTAAACACGCCATTAACATTTGGGACTTGCTTTCTTCTTCTTCTATAGACATGGGATTTATAACGGAAACATGGATGAAACCATCTTCATCCCCAGCAATTGCCATGGCAATCCCAGATGGATATCGTATCTTGAAATTAGATAGACCACGCAGGGTAGGAGGAGGGGTAGCCATTATTCACAAAGACTCAATCAAAGCTACTCTATTAGATCATCTTAGCAATGATAAAATTGAAATTCTGGTATTCAGATTAGATCTTCATGCACAGTTGAGCTGGAAGGGAGCTCTTGTATACCGCCCCCCGGGACCGCTACTCGATTCCATCACCCTCTTATTAGACCTGATTGCCCCACATCTAATATCCTCCAATAAATTTCTTTTACTTGGTGACTTTAATGTTCATAGTGAGAATCCAGAAGACGCCAAGGCCTCTGCTCTCCTGTCCGAGCTCGCGTCATTAGGACTCACAAAAATCAACGAGGCGCCGACGCATATTGCAGGTCATACTTTAGACCTGGTTTTTTCTAACTCCCCTCACATATTGTATAAATCTACCACCCCTCTGACCTGGTCGGATCATTCCGCTATTGCATTTGATCTAGAGGGCCCCGCCGCCTACAAATGCGCGGAAAAACCCATTACGCGAGCCAATGGCACAAATTGACACCTACACTTTTTAGAGAAACCTTTATCCCTCCATACTTTTCATCTTCAGACACGGTAGAGAAACGATTAGCGGATTTTCAGGACGCATTACTAATCACTTTAGATAAACTAACCCCCCTGAAAAGTTCATCAGTGGCCCCTAAGCGTCCTCAGACTCCATGGTACTCAACAGACCTTCGATTCGAAAAAAGTCGATGCAAAAAGATAGAGCGTCAATGGCGCAGATCCCAGACACCTTCTGACAAAGTAAAATATAAAATTGCCATAGACTCCTATCATAAAAACATCAAAGCTGCTCGAAAAAAATATATAGCAGACCAGCTAGCACAAGCAGATAACACCTCTAAAGCTCTTTTCCAAGTACTTAACACCTTCATTAATCCCAAAGCTTGCACTCAGGAAGACGCACCAACCCAGTTACTCTGTGATAACATTGCGGACTTTCTTACACAAAAGATTGATAAAATCTACAATAAAATTACTACTACTGTTACTAGCACTAGGGATGAACCAACTGCAGAATTACCCCCTAACTCATATAATTTTCTCACTTTGAAAGAATTTCCTCTGCTCACTATTAAAAGTACAGAAAACTTATTACAATCTATCAAATCTGGATCCCCTAAAGACTTAATTCCATCTAAAATCTCCAGAGGTTTAGCAGCAGAGTTGGCTGCACCCCTGTGTTCTATTTTAAATAGTTCAATTAAAGAAGGCAAGCTTCCCTCTGAGTGGAAAGCTGCCCAGATAATGCCTATTAGGAAAAACACCAAACTGCCCCCTGATGTAATTTCCAACTATCGTCCCATTTCACTTCTCCCTCTATATAGTAAAATACTGGAAAAACATATCAATACTCATCTTTCCACCTTTATAGAATCATAAGACTGTCTTGACCATTCGCAGTCGGGATTCCGTCCTAAGTATAGTACCGAATCAGCTCTGGTCAATGTCATGGATGACATTCGAATGCATGCGGATGCTGGTCGAGCAGTGATTCTTATACTGCTCGACCTCTCCGCAGCATTCGACACTATCTCACATCAGATTTTGTTGGAGAGATTACGGGCTATAGGAATACAGAACAATGCACTAGACTGGTTAACTGACTTTTTAAAGGGAAGAACACAAACAGTTAACCTTGGCCCCTTCAAATCTCAGACAAGTATGGTAACAAAGGGTGTGCCTCAAGGCTCTTGTCTCAGCCCTTCATTATTTAATATATATGTCGCCCCACTCGCAGCACTCTTAAGAAAGATTGGATTTACTCCCATCTCTTACGCGGACGACACACAGCTCCTTCTCTCTTTCGATAAAAACACACCCAACATCAAGAGCACTTTTGAAAATGGCATGAAAACTATTACATCATGGATGAGTAATAACTTTCTGCAGTTAAATGCAGATAAAACTGAAATAATGCTATTCAAAGACGCAGTGACCAGATGGTCACCGTGCTGGTGGCCAGAAGAGCTGGGACCAGCACCATCCCCTAAAGTAGTGGTCAAGAATCTGGGTGTGCTAATTGATAGCAAACTTAATTTGGATGACCATATAGCTACCACAAAACGGACTTGCTTCCATGTTCTCAGCCTGCTCCGTAAGGTTTTTCACCTTCTCCCTTCTTCAACACGAAAAACCCTGATACATGCAATGGTCCTTAGCCGACTGGACTTCAGCAATGCTTTGCTGATCTCCGCTAAAACAACTGCCTTGAGCAGTTTACAAGTGGTCCAGAATACGGCGGCCCGATTGGTGACCAGTGCTCCCCCGAACTCCCTCAGGTCCCCTGCTACGTAAATTACACTGGCTGCCTATACGTAAAAGAATAGAATTTAAAATTGGTTGTTTGGTTTTCAAAGGCCTTAACAAAATGGGACCTAAATATCTAGCAGACAAACTGGTTAGATATACACCTTCGCGCACCCTCCGATCAACAGATAAGGGCCTTCTTACTGTCCCGCGCATAAAACAAACTAGGCTAGGAGGCAAAGCATTCTCCTACATAGCCCCACAATTATGGAACCAGCTACCTCTGGATATCCGCCAATGCACTAATTACCTAACTTTCAGGAAAAAACTTAAAACTTCACTTTTTTAGTTCTTCGTGCCTCTCTAGTCGCCATTAGCGCGGAGATACCCCATTTGGGGTGATTCAGGCGCTTTATAAATGACATAAATAAATAAAATAAAATATCATAATACATACTCCTGATATCATCCATTGTGTGCAGGACAGGTGCTTCAGCGTTCACCTTGTTGACTATCCTGTCCCACATTCTATTTCTCTGGGAAAGGGGGGGTCTGATGGACTAGGTTCCCAAATAACTGTGGCTCTACTCTGACTATTTAATCTACAAGCACTTCCAACTACTTCTCTGTGAACTGTGGCTGCTTCCTCGGGGCCATGGTGAGGGTGAGGGTGAACGTGAAGGTGAGGGTGAGTGTGAAAGTGAGGGGGAGTGTGAATATGAAAAAGAGTGTGTATTTGTAAGAATGTGTATGAAATAAAATCTGTGCAAGTTGTGTGGTGTGTGAAGTGTGAGTGTGTGAGGCAGAGAGGCAGAGAGCAGGGAATGTGTAGTGACTCCCTAGACCTATTAGCAGTTGTGTTGTAGCAAAGGATCATGTTCATGTTTTTGGCCCTTTATATAGGTTGATTGGTGGGTGTGGCTAATATTTTAACTTTTCTTTTTTTTGAATTTTGGCGGTGCCAATGCTTGTTTTGACTGGTTTTATCAGTTTCCACTTGCCATTTGGAACACAAACCGACACGTTCCCGAAACCGCGTCGGATGCATCGTCATCTGGTCGTGGGGTAAACCGAGTCTGATTCGTAACCGGAATGCTATTCTTCAGCATTTCCGAACGAGTCGCTTGCATCGGGCTTGTTTTTAGACGAGAAAACAAACGAAAAGTGGTAAGTTTTCTAGGTTTATCAGCGCCTCTCAGGAGAAATCCACTTGGCAATTAACCTAAACCGCTCTATCAGAGTGGTGGTGCTGCAGGGTGAGGAGAACCACAAACCTCCCCAAATTTCAAGCCTAAGCTCACAAATGCATTAACACTCCCCAGCACACATCCGAAATCATTGCGTACTCGACAACATGGCTCTGACGGCGTCCGGAAGGAAATAATACAGATATGCGCTCGTATACACCGGATTATTATATGATTGCTGGATATATAGAAACGGCACTTAGGACGCTGCAGAATACAGATACCCTGTGTGGGTTGGAATTATCACCACATAAATAAAATTCATACTAAGAAGACTTAGCCTTGAAGAAGTCGCGGGACTAATTCCCATGTACGCGACGAAACACGTGTCGGCTGTTGTTTTGTATGAAGACCTACTGAATAAAGGAGAAAAGAAGACAGAGAGAATCTGAAATCTTCTGTACAAATTGTGCTTACTGTTCTTGCACTCTCTATCGTTTTCACGGATTTCGGATGTGTGCTGGGGATTGTTTTTAGACGATACGGTCGTGCGGATTGCTTTCCAACCGACTCGGTAGGAGTTTATCATGAAATGTATCCTAATCCGTTGTTCGGAAAGCTCGCGTTCGTGTTGGTCGGAAACCATTCCTAAACCGATTCGGTCGGAAAGCTTTCCAAGCGACATTGTAATCGGGCCCCATGCTAGAAACCTCTGAATCATCATTGACAACAAACTCACCATGAAATCACAGATCAACGCCATCTCATCCACCTGCTTCCTCACTCTGCACATGCTAATTAAGATCTTCAAATGGCAACCCCTACACACGAGAGACACTGTGACACAGGCCCTCATCACCAGCCGAATGAACTACGGCAACTCTCTCTATGTAGTAATCGCTGCACACCTCCTACAGAGACTTTAGAGTTTAGACCATACAGACCGCCACAGCCAGACTCATCCTTGGCCTACCCTGATGAACCCACGTCCCACCCCAGCTCAGGCAACTCCACTGGCTCCCCGTACAGAAGAAATGCCAAATCGAGCTGCTGACACATGCACACAAGGCTCTACATAACCAAGGACCTGCCTACATTAACCACCACCTGAACTTCCACCATCTTCCGAGAAGACTATGCTCCACTTCCCTCTAGCTTGCCCATACTCGCTGCATCTACTGAAGCAGAAGTGGAGGATACTCCTTCTTCCACATGGCAGCAAAGACCTGGAGCACCCTCCCCACGCAACTGCTCTGCTGGCTTCAAAAGGGCAAACCATTTGTTTAAACCTATTTCACTGTTATGCCATTTCTTCATCACACTTTCCTTTTGGACTGTAATTTAATTGTAGACCATTTCATTGTAAGTCACAGAGTGAAAAATTAGATAAGTAATATTATATTGAGAATATTTTTTAAGAGGTTAAATATAAGGATAAGGGGTTAAGGGTAAGTGGGTAAGGAGTTGAGCATAAAGGGTTAGTAAGAAGATGTTAATGGTAAGAGATTAGGGGTAAGAGGTGAAGGGTGCTGTAGCGCCACTGGGCCCATTTACCCTGTCTCGCTTTATCTTCTCACTCTATACCCCATGGTGCCTGCCACACTATGCATGGTTGGAAAGAGGGGTCCCTTGGGTACCCCCAAGGACCCGATTCGGAGGGCCCCGGGTGAAGGGGGGCCGCTATGGGCCCCCAAAGACAGAATCCGGCAGCCGATTCATTCTGGAGAAACTGAATCGGAACGGCTGTCCAAATCGGTCATTATAATCGCTCGCTCGGAAACCGAATTCATAGAGCTGTACGATTCGGCTCTGAATGACGCGACCTGTCCGAATGCCTTTCGGAACCGATTCGGACAGCCCTACCGGTTTACATGCATCATAATCGGTTGTTCGGAACTGGGTACGATTCGGTCGGAAACAAGGGTTCCAAATCGGATTTGGCAAACCCGAATCCTATTCAGATCCCTTCCGAATGGGATCGGAATCGACCCCATAATATTCTATGATTTTTAAAATAAGATTACATTTTTAAAAAAATTATTTAAGATTTTCATTTTCCATTGAGTTCTATGGGGAATAGTCTTTTTTTTAGTTCAATTAGGCGGCCATTTTTGTTTTCAGTAACTTGTATTTTTTAGTCCATTGGTGTTGTTTTTGGGTCGTTTCTGAAGGGAGAAGCTCGCGGTTGGAAGCTGCGTCGTATCGGTTAAGGTAAGTTTATTTTAATTACTTATTTAAGGTAATTCAAGAGTAGGGGGAAGATAGTTAGGTACTGTTTAGGGTTTGTACGTTGTGTTTTTGGTTGTTGATGTGTGGTGTACTAGGTAGATTATTTTATTTGAAGTATGGTTAGTGCGTCGTAAGTTTACTGTTATGGTATGTTTTAGAGTGTTAGTTATATGTAGAGTAGTATTTGTTAAGTAATTGTAAGTATGTTTTTATTTGTTTTATAGTGTTATTATTCTATGTTTGTGCGGGAGGGATTTGTGTTGTTTTTTTTACAGGTACTGTTTGTTCCAGACTTAGCGTTGGAAGAAGGTTTTGTTTTATTTTATTTTTAATGAAATGTGTATTAGTTCCGAGTAAAATAAGAATTATTTTACATTTCCTTTATGTTTCGTTTTTTTTTTAAATTTGTTTATTTGTAAATTTTTACAAAAAAAAGTCAAGATTAACAAAAATATAAATTCAAAATCATACACAAATAAAAGAGCAGGTCACATACATTAAACGCTTTCCAGCATCAAACTGCAAAAGTAGGAGGAGGGCAAAGGGCACAGAGCGGTAGAGGCTACACCAGTGCTGAAGTATCACGTCCCATGAAAAGATGAACTAGTTGAGCAAGCAGCTGTGTCCCATATTCGTGGAACGTGGAATGTCAACCACATCCCAATAACTGAGCAGCAGACAGGCATTTAAACAAGAGTACAGCACAAGTATTAATCATCCTGTATTTCAGCCTCACTACATCTGGACTCATGATATTGAGCAAAGAGGCCCCAAAAACTCAAAGGACGGGAGGTAGGTGGGAGCAGTTCATTTTAAACGTCTGACTGAGTGTTACAATACACCATATCACTTTGCCATTCAGCCACTGTTGGTAGAGGCCCTCGCAACCATCTCATAGCGAGCCTGCGCTTAGCTAATAATAAGCCCATGGCTATCAGTTTACGCACGTTTTTGCGCAGCGGTTTCGTATAGCCTAGCAGCGCCAATAATGGTTCAGGTGTGATGGGAATACCCACAATGGCAGTCAGAACCGCGAAGACCTGGCACCAAAAAGCAGCGACTGGGGGGCATTGCCACGCCAGATGGTAAAAACCTGCACCCGGAATGTCACAGCACTCACAGCAATCTGATTCACGCAACCCATATCTGTGTAGTCATTCTGGTGTATAGTGAACCCTATTCAGAAATTTGAAATGCGCCAGTCTATGCCTGCCATTTAGAGAGATCTTACGAGTAACCTCGCAACAATAAAACCATATGTCATCCGGGAGTGGCTTTCCAATATCAACCTGCCATGCAAGTCGGGCCTTAGAGAATGGAGTGATCTTGGTCTGCAAGGCCGAAGCATAGAGTTTAGAAACCAACTTAATAGGGGACCGGGAGCAGAGTAGGATGGATAGAGGAGGGATTTCCATAGGTTCTGTCAGCTCGTCACCCAACACCGCACGAAGAGCATGCTTTGTTCTGAAGAACTGAAACTGTTTCAACGCTGAGGGCTGTTCTAGATTAGCGATGACGTCATCCCAAGTAACCAACTGGCCATTTCTAAAAAGATCACCCATTTCTGATATACCAAGACTCTGCAGGGAGCGGAGCATGCCTTTTTCTGAGCTAAAAATGTACCAATGACACCACTCAATTCGCATTCGTGGCGAGTACAATTGAGCTCCGGCGAACAATCCCAGGAGGACGTGCCATGCGTGTGCAACGGAATTCACAGAGTCCAGGACCCCACAACGCCTGACCGGAGCTTTGGATAAAAGCCAAGGTAATGGCTCGGGGGCAGCAGCCACCCTTTCGATATGGAGATGTGGAAGGGTTTGGGGACCATGAACCCAGGCATGCGCGTGCAACGCCTGTGCAACCCGATAGTAAAGATCAAAATCCGGAGCACCCAGACCACCAGCAGAGCACGGCAACATGAGGGTGTCCATGGAAACTCGTGGCGCCTTACCCGCCCAAGCCAATCTAGTCATCAACACTCGCAATTCCTTAAGCAGGTGTCGAGGAACTACTATGGGAATGTTAACGAACAGAAAGAGAAAGCGGGGCAATACCACCATCTTCATCAAGGAGACTCTCCCCACCAGTGAAAGCGGGAGACGAATCCAACGGTCAACGTCCTCAGTCAACTTGGCAATCGCTCTACCATAATTTGCACGGATCACCAGATTGGCTTCCGAATGGATTTGAATCCCCAGGTAACGGACCGGATCTGAGGTCCACTGCAAAGGGTATTCTAACTGCATGGGAGTCGTGCACGGCGTCAACGGGAAAATTAAAGACTTATCCCAATTAATTTTCAACCCCGATATCCCACCAAATCGCAGCACTTCACGGATAACAGGGGAGAGATGCACTTCCGGGTTTCTAATATACAAGAGCGTATCGTCCGCATAGGCTGACACTAGTAAATTATAATTAGGAAAGCGGAGGCCCCTATGGCCATGATATTCCCTCAGTGCTCTCAATAAGGGTTCAGCTGCTAGAGCATATAAGAGCGGGGAAAGGGGGCATCCCTGTCTGGTGCCCCTCGAGATAGAAATGGGGTCAGATACCATGTCGCCAACACGGACTCGAGCTACCGGTGAATTATAGAGTACCTCAACCAGCTGTATGAAAACATCGCCAACCCCCACCCGACGCAGCACAGCATAAAGAAATGGCCACTCAATGGAATCAAACGCCTTTTCGGCATCTAAGAAAACCGCCGCAGCAGGGACATCTGGGCGGGTATGCTGAAGGACTCCAAACACCGTCCGGAGGTTATGGGAGAGAGAACGGCCCAGAATAAACCCTGCCTGCTCAGGACCGATTAACTGAGGCAATAACGGGGAGAGACGGTTAGGAAGAATCTTGGCAAAAATCTTAGTGTCAACATTCAACAGAGATAGCGGGCGATAGGAGGAACACTTTTGGGGGTCCTTATCCGGCTTCAATAAAGTGACAATCAGGGCTTCCCGCATGGTCTGCGGCATAATCCCGTCAGCCCCTATCTCCTGGAACAATGTGGCTAATTGGGGAATCAACAGATCACTAAAGGCTTTGTAGAATGCCACCATGAGTCCATCCTGACCAGGAGCACTACCCTCTCTCATAGAATTCAATGCTAACCTTATCTCCGGGTGCTCAATGGGGCGCATTAAAAACTCCCTATGCCAGTTTTGTAACCAAGGCAGTTCGACATATTCTAGGTATTGAAATATCTCCTCCTCACTTGGGGAGACCTTCGAACTATAGAGCTCTTGATAGTAATTCCGGAACTGATTAGTGATATCTATCGGATCCGACCAAGTCGAGCCCTCGGCATCTGATAAAATTGGAATGCCACTGGATTCTAACCTGCGCTTTGCCATAGCTGCCAGAACCGAACCCGGTCGATCCGCCTCTCCATATACTCTAGCTGTAGCATACTTGCCCATGTGTTTTACCTCGCTATCCGCCTCGGCATTAAACTCGGCTAACGTGGAGTTCAGGCGTTCAAGGAGTTGTGGAGAGGACTCCCGTGTCAGATCGACCTCCAAAGCGGCTATCCGGGTTTCCAAAAGAGCTAGCCTATTTCGAATGGAACGGAGAACTCCCGCCTGTTTACTGATGGCTATGCCCCTAATATAGGCCTTAAATGATTCCCATACGGTCGCAAAAGAGTCCACTGTGCCAATGTTAATCGCAAAAAACTCCGAGATAGCATCATTTAGTTCTGCTTTAAAAACTTCATCTAATAGCGAATAGGGAGGGAACCGCCATAAGAAGGGAGGGGGCCCACGCGGAGGGACAGAAATAGTCAACAAAATAGGTGAGTGATCAGAGAAAATCCGGGCCAATACTTCACAGTCCTGAACCGTGGGCATCAAGGCTTGCGAGATGAACCAATAATCAATGCGTGTGTGTATGTCATGAGGGGCCGAATAGTGCGTAAACCCTCCTCTAGCATTAGAGCGAGCTCTCCACACAGCAAACCATTTGTAATTGTACAGAGACATCAACACTCGCTCTGCCAGCAGCAGATGGAGTTCTCATAGGTCCCCGGGAGCGATCTAACATCGGATCCAATACACAGTAAAAGTCCCCGCCCCATATTACAGATAAAGGGGAATGTGCCTTAATAGTCCGGAATAGGGACTGATAGAACTGTGGATCATCATAGTTCGGGCCATAGGAGTTCACTACGAGAATGTCCAAGTGGGAGTTATAACAGCGGGTAAGGACATATCTACCAGAAGGATCAGTATTACAACGGTCAATCCGGAGCTTCGAGCTGGGGTTGACCCAAGTCATAACGCCCCTAGAGTGAGAGGTAAAGCAAGCAGCATGAAAAAACCCCAAAACACGACTCCCCGTCAATAAGCTGCTGCTCGGATGGAGATGCGTCTCCTGTAATAAAGCTATGTCCACCTCCTTCCTCTTTAAATAAGCCAGAATTTTGCGCACCTTTCTATGGTCATTAAGACCTCTAACATTCCACGTCAAAAGTTTCAAATGTGCTTTATGAGCCATATTGTTGTGTAGTCCGTATGCAGAGCGGGGACGTGCCTATATTATACCCACCACTACGTGACCATGCCTCTCCCCAAGTAAAGGGATAGAACCGACGACATGTGACCTGCAAAAAGAAAATATCATATGCACACAAAACAAATCCCCACAATACCACCCTCCACCCACGCCTTGCATACCCCAACTGCGCAGAGGCGAGACGCACCCCTCCCTGTTCCAAAAAAAGCGCCATATTCACATGAAAAAAAAGGAACACAGCAATCAAACTCCCAGACATCTTCAACAACAGCGGGTAATGCTGTGGGGCGGATGTTGCCCAGCAATCCCAAACTACACTCTTCTACGCCATGCCACCGGTAAGCATACATTAGAGCTTCACTTACAAAGGAGAAACTACTGCGGGGGACCAAGCCCACCTACATGGCGTCAGAGACCACCACACTCAGGATATTGATCGAAATAACAATACTGCCACCATCAAAACCCTTCTATCAGCGGGAAGAGACCCCCCCCCAGCAACCAGGAAAGTCAGGATAGCAAAAACACATTAAAGGGCACTGCAAAATACAAAGAGAGAAACAATGTGATCCCAGTCCTCAAAGCTCAGTCATTGTCATCAAGATTCTGTGATGAAACAGCACCACCAGCATCATCGCCCTGGTCCCTCTTACGTTTGCCAGCCACCTCCCAGGACTTCAGAGCCTTCTGCAGGGATTGCGGATCAGAGAAAATTCGAGGTTTGCCTTTCAGCCGCGCCGGATACAGCATAGCATACTCGATGCAGTGGTCTCGCAGCTTGCGCTTCAGAGGGGCAAACTGCCTCCGGGCTTCCTGCACCTTTATGGTAAAATTAGGGAAGAGGGATAGAGAGGAACCCTCATATTGCAACGTGCCCAGTTCTCTCGCCCTGCGTAAGGCAGCGTCTCTGTCACGATAATTGAGGAGCTTAGCGATGACAGGCTGTGGGGGAGCACCAGGCTGAGGTCGCGGGCCCAGCGAACGATGCGCCCTCTCAATTACGAACATAGCAGAGAAGGTTTCAGCCCCAAGTAGCATTTTGAGAAGTTGTTCAATAAAAAGTTCCATGGGGACCCGTGGCTGTTGATTCGGGTAGGCCCGTGATACGGAGATTGCACCGCCTCGATCTCGCTTCCAAATCTTCTGCCCTGTCTTGCAGCGCAACCAGTGCCTTCTCAACCTGTCGCTGGGTATTATTGGTGTCCGTTTGGGCTTCCTCTGTTTCGGTAATTCGGCGCTCCGCCATATCTAGGCGCTCCGCATGCTTGTCGACTCGTTCCGCCATTCTGTCCATCCTGTAAGCCAGCGTATCAATTTTGGCGTCTATAGCTGTCAGGCCGCGCTGCATGGATGCGATTATTTGTTTGATGTCGCTCACAGGGTCATCATTAGGATTGTCCGAGTCGGCCGCCGCCGAATCCGCCGCGTCTTCATGCCACTTCGATTTACGCTGCTCGAAATTGAGCTACGGCTGGGTCTTATCCGGTTTGCCCATAGTTGCAGTGGCGGTAGGTGCAAAACCACGCAATCGAGGTATGCCAAGGAGCGCGTAGCCGTGCGCACCAGCCCCAGAACACGACGAGCCAGGAGGTCGATTGGTACTAGGGGGTAAGGGCAGACCCGTGAACAGGGCTACCAACCAGCAAATGTCGCCATACAGAATATCCGCCTCTCAGAAAAAGGACAGCAGGGCACAATCCCACTCACGAAGCAAGCAGGCCTCTGCCCGCCGACAAGGGCCTAAGGAGGAATAACTGCTGATCCAGCCCCAATGACACCAGAGTCTAGCGCCGCGACCCAGCGCGAAACCAGCGCTCCAGGGCTTCAATGTCCCAAACCTGTGCAGGCATCAGCAGGGGACCAGGTCACAGCTGATCGGCAGGGCCGCAATGCAGGCAGCAGGGGCACGTTCGTCCAGCTCCAAATCCCCCACCGGACCGCGGCCCGCAGCTCACGGGAGCGCGCTGCTCAGCTCCCGCGTCGCGGAGTCCAGGGTCGTGTACACAGCTCACCGCGAAGCCGCAACTCCAGCAGGCGAATGCCAAAGGACCACCGCGCACCCTCCGGAAGCGGGCGCGGCCGGCTCCAACGGGATACCGCCGCGCGCACGTCGGCCACGCCACAAGGCCGCGCGCCGATGGGAGTAGCAGCGGCCCAGATCACCAGAGCAGATGTCACAAGGCAGGACCGGGACACCTCGGCAGGATCAGCAGGCAGAGGGGGTCACCATAGCAGTCCTTACGCATCCCATCAAAGCAGTGGAAGCTGCAAATATTGCCGGATTATGTCGGTGGATGGCGGAGCTCGATCACCGAGCGGCCATCTTGCAGTCAGGCAAGCTCCTCCCCCTATTTTTCGGGTTTTCATGGAGCGTTTCTTTTTTAAATCTGTACAAAGAATAGGAATAGAGATTTCCAAATAGCGATTTTATCCGAAACGCTATTTGGAAATCGCTATTCCATATTTATGAAACTGTTTGTTTCATACTTGCAATTCCTAGTGGGTCGCAAATCGACCTACCTCATGAATATTAATGAAGTAGGACTCAGTTTGTGACCCATTAGAAATCGCAGCCATCACCGGGATGGTGGCCTGCGGAGGTCAGCAGACCACCATGTCTGTGACTGTTTTAATAAAGGTTATTTTTGTTGAAATGCAACCCGTTTTCCTTAAAGCAAAATGAGATGCGTTTCAACAATAAAAAATGAAACGTTTTGTTTTAATTTTTTAAGAGTAGGCAGTGGACTGTGGGACCACTGCCTGCTCCTAAATTTTTTTTTACCAACATTCACAAAGGGGAATGGGTCCCATTGGGACCCCTTTCAGTTTGTGAATGCATTTTTCACCAACTTTAAGTTGGTGGTAAAGTGCAAATGTTTTGCGACCGCATTTCGGTCACAAAACATTTGTACATACCAATGTGATTTGGTATTTGGAAGGGACACCCTAAACATGCCCCTTGCAAATACTAAATCACAAAACCAAAATTGCTATCTGGTATCAAGTTACCGAATCGAAATTTGGGCTTTGTACAGTTCAAAAAGCATTTTTCTGGTCGTAAACGGGCCGATTCGCAGAATTAGACCGCTTGCGACCGGAAAAATGCTTTGTACATATGGCCCGAAATGGTTTAAGTAAGAAAATTCCAACTTTCTAAAAGTCATAAACAAAGATAGGTAGTCCGCACTCCTTCCCTTCTATTTTCAACAAACTTAGAACAATTTTATATCATGCTCAAGGCAAATCTTGCTAAAAGTGGCATTTTAAGAACGGCAATTTTAAAAACAAACTTCACCATAAGTTGTGTTTTAAAACGTGAGTCCAGAGACACAAAATGTAGGTTGCCAATCTTTTTTCAATTGGAAACCACACTTATAAAATGTAATAAGGCAGTCCCAATGTTATCCTATGGGAGAGATAGGCCTTGCAGTAGTGAAAAACGAATTTAAGAGTATCCCACTACCAGGACATGTCAAACTTAATAGTACATGTCCTGCTTCCTAATTACATTTTAACCTGGCCATTGGATGTACAGGGCCTACCTTAGGGGTGACCTATTTGTAATAAAAAGGAAGGTTTGGCCCTGGTAAGTATGTAGTTTAAAACTGCACATACAAGCTCTGCAGTGGCAGGCCTGAGTCAAGTTTAAAGTGCTACTTAAATGGGTGGCAGAATCAGTGCTGCAGACCCACTAGTAGCATTTGATTTCTAGGCCCTGGGCACATGTAGTGCACTTTACTAGGGATTTATAAGTAAATTAAATATGCCAATTGTTATCATGTCTTAGGTAAAGAACACATGCACTTTAGCACTGGTTAGCAGTGGTAAAGTGTGCAGATTTCTAAAAACAGTCAAAAACAGGAGGTCAGATGGTAAAAAGTTAGAGGAAACCACGCCAAGGATACTAGGTCTAACATCAGTCAATTACATTTGGTACACCTGCTGCAAGCAGTATCAATCATCACAGAAATGAAAAATGTAAATAATCTTGCAGGACAGGAATAGGAAAGAAATTATTGTATCTTGTTTGAATACTAATAAATCATGCAGGTACTATGGACTGCTATGGAGGGTAGCTGCAATACCTCCACCATGTTTGAATCCAGAATAACCCAGCTTCACCCTCTGTTTAATAGTTAATTAGATTCTTCATTGACATTCAGAGACCTATCATGACATGGCAATCTGCTCACTAATGGTGGCAAAGTCTCTGCACCACTCATTTCACCTTAAACTAAGCTCTTTAATGGAGGACAACAGAGAACCCACAAACTTGACCATTTAATGTTCGCCTGGCCCCCCCCAATCTTTTGTAAACTATTAAATTCAAAGGTGGTTTTATTACCTCTAAATGCTGACAACGGAATAAGAATTATAAGAATCACATCAATATTATATTTGGGCAAGAGGGACGCATGATTTAAGGAACTCTGTCTGGTGTCTGCTGGGACTTCACTCCGAGGCCTACGGTTCCCCAAGCTGCCTGGAGGAGGAGTCCGCAGAGGGGAGCAGCTGAGTGCTGGATAGTACCCACTATGATACAGCAGCGCAGGACGCTTGCGAGGGTGGGCCTGTCTTAGCCCATCAGAGCCTGGAAGAAGCTGGGCTGGGCCATCTCCCTAACATCTGCTTTTAATAATGGGCAAACGCAAGGTGTCGAGCAGCACAGCCACAAAAGGAACCTCCATTGACAAGGTTTTGGAGCATACAGTGGGAGTATTTCCCAAAAAAAACAGAGCTTGCAGAGCTTAGTTGGAAGGTGGAACATGGCAAAGTTTAGCTTAACCCTACAAACCAGGTATGCCATGCTTCAATCAGCATTGATTGCTTTGCTGTGTGTCTGGATGAAGCTGGTAATGCTGCTGTAGATTTAGTTATTAGCACTGCGTTGCATGGGGAGCCAGTGGCCAAATGATAAAAAGAGGAAGCAGTGCGGCCCTCTTCAGAACTTAATTCAAAATTATCTGATCTAGGTACCAACACTGAGCAATGGATGTTTATAGAGCTGGATATATTCAGCAAAATTAGTGGTGAAATTTGTGAATCTTTAAGAGAACTTATTCAACCTCTAGTAGATCACTTGGGACAGCTGGAATCCATGCTAGAAGAGGTTATAGACCCGCCAAATGTGTGTAAGAGCTCTCCTTCATTGCTTTTGCCTCAGCCAATGCCACAGAGCCATCTGTGACTCAGCCCCACTCAATAATACAACTGGCCCTACCCTACTCTGTTCCACTGCAATCACTTAACTGCTCAAGCAATTGTATGTCTACATCAAGGAACATTGTGGACAAAGATGCAGCTGACTCTGTATTATCCAAAGCACCACATAGTCCAAATTCACAGGCCATTTAAATCCACTCCTGAGACTCTATTGCCTCAGGCCCATTTCTAAGCTTACCACCAACAGCTTGTCCGTATGTAATGTTGCTTGGGTACGTGCCGCAACTTTCCCTGGATGCACATGAGGACCATCATCAACTTAAAAACAAGGTCATATACTGGTTGTTGAGGAATGTAGATTTTAACACCTCTAAAGCTGACGAAGTAATCTTTAGAAGTGTTTCCAGGATAGGTCCATAGTCTAAGTCGATCAATGATGACCATATTGTCAGTTTTCACAATCCACAATTGGTTACCTATCTTTTATTTTGTAAAACAAAAGCTCTCACCAACCACAACACTATTGATGTTCTACCTTTAGTTTTTTTTTTACCACCCACTACCTCTTACTCATGCTGCTCTGAATGTATCAACGCTGTGACACGAGATGTCTTGAATTTTAATAACCATTACATAACTGATGCCAGTCCCCTAGAGGGTCTGGAAACAGTGGATGGACTCCCAACTGTCTTGCAAAATCTTTCGCCAAAGAGTCTTGATTCTGCAAGTCTGTAATCTTCTAAAGTTACTTAGTTTGAACATTGCGGGAGTGAATGTAGCTGCTGGACTGGGTGATTATTATTAATATGTTCAATATAATACTGCTACAAGAAACGTGGGCCCCTAGCGCTCTCCTTTTTGAGGGATACCAGTTTTTTTCAAACCCCACAACTTCCTCAGCCAGTGGGAGACCAAAGAGGGGTTAGCTGCGGGGAACAGATCATCTCTTATTTGCTGTATTATCCCGATTGCCCTGGAACACAGGGATACTCAAGCGTTTCAAGTAAATTGGGATGATGTATACTATTTTAGTTGTTCAACTTTTACAGTGACAATTTTACTTATCATGGGCCTGGTAATTTTGATGTTTCATTTAAGCTTATTGATGATCTTAGTTTTTCAGCCAGGTAATCTCATGATGAAGCAGAAAATCTTGACACATACAACCGATTTTGACACTTTTGAGAGAAAATGACAGATGTACACATATTGTGCTAACTATAATATTAGTTACTGCATTGTAAAAGCATGTAGATAAAAAGTGTAGAGTAGATGAAAGCACATAATGAATAATATAGGTTCATGTTTTCCTAAATTTCATTGGTGTATTCCTTTTAACGTGTAATAGAAATGTGAATGTAATGACTCACGTATTATCGAGATTTCATTAACCATCCATTTAAATAATGAAGAGTGTAGAGAATTTATGAAAATTTAACATGACATAGAAACACTTACGCGAAAGTGTGAGGAGTTAATGTTTAGGTTTCATCTTTCCATGCATGAAAATTGTGCAGCAAAGTGAAAAAAGAGAAACAGGTGCTGTACTTTTATACTAATTCTAAATGCTCTGAAACTTTTAGAGAATAATCTTTATATATGTACTAGTGAGAATTACTAGAATTGAAATTTATAATTTATGGTGTGAAGTAGTTTTATATGTTCTTACTTTAATAATGTAGTAATATGTCATAGTTGCAAGAGAAATTAAGCACCAACAATTAATTGAATGCCATATTTCGTAATGAAAATGTGTATTTCAATACTTTATATTTTGCTTATATTCACCTAACTCAATAAAGGCCTGCCTGTTTCTAAGTATTTTACCCTGTTGCCCGACTACGTTATCATGGGAAAAGGTTCCGACGTTATAAGGTGAATTGAAACTATGTTTTCTTCAGAGCGTTCTAACTCGAATACGAGGACTGTTTGACACAAATTCTGCTACATTGGGAACATCTGCCTGAGAAATGGTCTTTTCCACGTCACTCCTGGGCCTTTGGTAAAGGATCATTGTTTAAGAGTGATATTCATACCGGATGGCCTGACACATATGTATTCTGCACCGCCTATATTTTACAAAATGTGTCTTCTTTATGCTGCATGACAATCACCCTATACGAACTGACCAATGGAATGAGTGGTCTGATCAGATGAGGTGACACAGGAGATGTCACCTCGAAACATAAGGAATACAAAATCTTGTGCAACGGAGGTGAGGGGGCTTCCTACGAAGTTCTTCTTCCCTTCTCTGTGGAGATCTCGCGGACTGAGAGACATAATTCATTTCCTTGCAGACTTTACTGGCTTTTCCTTGGCTGACGCAAAGACTGTGTGCACAATTTCCGGACTCCTTTCCCTAAGGGGAGAGAACCTTTGAGCTGATATGATTTACACCTTTTCCTGAACCCTCCTAGAGCTTTGGTAATTGATAGCCCACCAGACTAAATTTTATTATTTTGCACTCATAAATAAATGCCTGATATTGATATATTTACTCTTCTTAAATTTACTGATAAAATCTAACCATCCCTAACCTGTTTCTGATTCTCTATGATTTGTCTCCAAAATTGATTGGGCATCCTAGCTGAGCTGCGCATTAGGATGGCGGGCGGATGGTGGGCGGGCTGGCGGAGAGACCATCGGACGGACTGCAATCCCTACAATGATGGCAGTGCCTGCTCAGTCATCGCAGTAGGGATTACAATGTCCCTTTCCGCCGGCCGTTTCATGGCGGTTAACCCGCCATGAAAAGGCTGGCGGAAAGTGACCATAGGGGCCCCTTGCAGGACCCCCTTCCCCCTGGCCCTCTGCCCTGGGCCCTGGGGGGCACCTATGGTGCCACCCTGAAACATCCCTGCACCATGTGGCAGGCACCGCATGGTGCCTGCCACATGGTGCAGGGATGTTTGAACTTTGTTTTTTTTTGTATTGCGGCGTGTGCTGCAGCCTGTAGCACACGCTACAAAACAAAATATACACATTGCGACCGCAGTGAAGGCGGTCACATCCTAATGCGGCCAGGGGGACCTCCGACTCCTCGTTGGGTGGTCCTCCTTCTGCTTACGTCTGCCCGACATCATAATCAGGCCATTAATGAGGGATGAGAACTCTATTAGAGAGGTCTCTGGTCATCATTTTCTAATGTTACTGTTTTGTATAGCTCTAACTGAATTATTGGTTTGTATGATTTTAGTCTGACTGAATTTCTTTAGGAGATTTGGTCTAGCAGTAATGATACTTTACTTGTATAACTTGGTTCTGAGTGTCATATATATGAATCTGATTACGGGTTTGGAGGTTAGTTATTCATGGCTTGGTCCTCATTAGATAACTAGGTTGGATCCCCTATATAGGACCCCTCTTGGCCCGGTTCAAGATCCATCGGAGGACCAAGCAAATGAACCTGAGGTATAGAGTGAGGAGATCAAGCGAGAGAATGGACATGGGCCCAGTGGTGCTAAAGTACTCATAAGGGAGTGAATCTGCTTCTTTGGTTGGATTTAAACGCAAAGATGTCAGAAATAACCCTTTTTACCATAACTATTCTTCTATTCATGAATGGATGCCAGGATCTGCCCTATCAGATCTTAGAGTATTGCTGCTCCAAAATGTTATTGTAGAGAGAGAGATCTTACCACAGTTGCGAAGGAATGCTCAAAACCTATAGGTTATAGCCAAGTTCTATTGGGACCATAAACCACCTACATTGGGGGATGAGCTGCCAATTGATATCCGCTTTATTGCCACTCTGGTTCACTGACAAAATATTAAACTAGGAAAACATCGACCTACAAAATTATTGAGGCAAAAATATTGACAGCAAAAATATCGACTACCTGTACTTAAAAAGTAAGTGCAAAAATATTGAAAACAGTATTGTTTACAAAAATATAGTTGTATTAAATATCGATTTTTAAATATATACAGATTCAAATATTAAAAATAAAATATATTAAATCCTAACATTAATCTAAAAAAAATATATTTTTAATATATATTTTAACAAATATAACAAACAAACTTACTTTCAAAATCTTAGACCCACATACACATATACATATATATTAACATATATCTATTTAAAAAAAATGTAACTAAACTAATATTTGCAAATTATATTATAATGTAAAATGTTTAAATAATATAATAATATATATATATATATAGTACAGCATTAAATGCTAGCATGTGATCCTTGAAATGGATCCTGGAAGTTGATGCCATCCATATTAGTGTGTTGGGTGTTAGGCTCATTAGGATTCTATATATAGATGTAAGCAATGAGTACGGATGGCATATTAATTGCGATGTTTTGCACAATATATCTGTGCATTTGCACATCTCCTTTAATCATAACCACATGTCAGCATGGGGCCTGTATAATGGACCGACAATTTAGTTGCCACACGTACTAGTAATAGGCTGTTCTGTACACCAGTGAACTACGTATTGATGCTGGTCAAGTTTTAATACAAACATATTACTATCGCGTATTTGTACTTTGCAATAACTATAGTTTTTGCTATTAAATTTTACAATCAGCTAGGTATGCTATTTTATGCATTCACTGGCGTATTGGTACGCAATATATGGTTCTTATATTACAGCAGCCCAGTACGATAATTTGCACATGGACCTACAGGTCTTTGTGGTGCATGCAGCTTTATTGCGAATTAGCACGCAGCATTTGGTTGAATTAACATGTAGTCACATCCAGGGCGATACAATATAGTGCCAGTCATACAGCAATAATTTTATCATTTGCTAGTTTGCACATCCTGTTTTAATAGTAGCCATTAGAGGCTAAGAGTTATCGTTGTACTGTATTATTGCGTTTATTTGCACATCTGAATACTATTAGGTATTCTTTGCCATAGCATTTGCACTATATCAATGTACTTTAGGATTCAAAACAATGCGACATTTATAACTGTATGGCATCTATGAAGGTATCGTATTAATAGACATTATGTCTGTATTTACTGTGTTTGATATCTCACATGCCTTATTTTTGTTCTGTTTAGCATTGCTCATATATTTGTGTTAGGAGTTACTATTATGTCGATATTTTTAGCACTCATAATAAGGCAGTATGTTGTTTATTTCGTTTGTATCACATCACCTATCACGTGGGGTGTTATGTTCCCTTTAAAACGTTGACATCGACGCAGCGTGGTCATGTGATCAAAGCCACAGTACGTGGCCGAAACGCATCATGGGCAGCACAAGCACGATAATAAAACTGAAGTATTAGCACCAGCTATATACCGGAGTCCGTTGCATCTGTTCAGCGCACGTTTGCACTTGGATGCTTGTTTGGATATATATATATAGGCTGCTTCCCAATTACTACATCAACAATCCGGATATGTGCACTTGCACCTTATTGGTCATGAATGGATTATATACATCAATCAGGCTTGAAATCTGTAATGCACTTGCACTTTATTACTGTATATTTGCACTTGCACTTTGAATTTTTAGATCAGTAATGCAGCATTTGCACTTTTTGATTTTAGATGTATTAAACTGAAGTTGGACACTGCCTGTTTAAGCTTATGGGAAGCAGCTAATTATATTGATATACTAGATGAACAAGCATCTGCATTTCCATTGGATTTGTTGAATCACGAACAGGAATCTGGTTTCTATTTTACACATGTATTATTTGTAAAGAAATCAATGTCTTTTATTATTAGCAACCAAGCAAACCCAGTCCAAGTCGTTTCAATATTGTATGCCTTTTATTTTAAGCATTTTGAATTAATTATGTATAAATTTGATAACTTGTAAGGAATGGTAGGTAAAGTATAGCATAATAAGAGGTATTATTATGATGATGTGAATGCATTATTGACAGATGCCTGGAGTACTATGAGGTTTCATTAGCTCACTAAGGATAAAAGTTCACTATATCTGTCAGGGAACTCCTTTTGCACTAGCACTTTATTGACTAGTCATCAGACTTGAAATCTATGGATCACTCTTGTCTGTATTAGATTTGAGTATAATGTGAAACATGAGCACTGGTTGAGGGTTTTATTGAATGCGTTACAATGAGACGTAAATTGTCAATACATGAATAACTGTGGTTGGAAATAATAATTTTATTGAAATATCTATTTTAGAAACAATAGAGTATATTGTAGTAGCTTGATACTCACGTTAGTCCATTCATTGTCTTTGCAATACCGTTTCAGTCTGTCTTCCATGTCCGTTTAGAACTACGAATCATGTGACCTTTTGACTCTGCTTTTTAAACTGTATGGAGAGATTATGATTGCTGTGTGAGCAAGGCAGGAAGTGCCGAAACACGTTACAGCGTATACTGATTAAACCGAGGCTCAATCCTTGATCCAACCTCCGTGTCGGCGTCCGTCTCTTATTTGAGGGAATCGGAAGTGGAGTTGATATATATATATATATATATATGTATATAAATATAAAATATTTAAAAACCAAACCACGTTAATTAAAATTAAAAAGTAGATATCATACATTTCAAAAAATGTAATAGAAATATTTTACAAACAAAAAAAATTATAAATATTCTTCTGCTAAAGAAACAAAAACATAATTATATAAATTAAAACAATATTAAATAAGATATTAAAATTTATAATGAATACATATAAATTTCCCACTACAACAAAAATAAACAAACTCTTTTATTAATAATATATAAGATTTACTACTCCCACCTCACCCAACACAACAGTAATAAAATTGTTACGGAGGGAAAAGATTATAAATAGAGCGAAGGGTGCCCCGTGGTACTCGGAGGAACTACGAGGGGAAAAACAGCCCTACGCCAGTGTGAAAGGCATTGGCGGAAATTATATGACCCAAAGGCCCGGGAGGAAAACAAAGCTAGACTAGCCCTTTACAAAGCATCAATCATTGCAACTAAGTCAGCGTATTATGAGCTGAAGATTAAGGAGGCCACAGATACCCAGAAGGAGACGTTCAATGTGCTTAGGGAGTTGAGTCAAAAGAGGGAACAGAGGACGGTTGCAAACTTGGATGACTGTAACAAAATACAGGACTTCTTCCTAGCTAAAGTTAAAGGAATCCTCACAGAAATTGGCAATACTAGAATAAGCCCGTGCCCTTTATTAGTGGCAGACCCACCAGACTTCCAGGGTGGTACCCTCTCAGTGTTTCCTGCTCTTGATTCTAATGGCCTAGAGCATAATATGGCCAAAGTGAAATCAGGGTCACCGGAAGACCCCTGCCCTCCCCCCCAGGATATTCAAGAGGATTCTCCCTGTGGTAGAGCCAGAGATGCTGGCCCTGCTGAATCTCTCCCTGGCTACGGGGATGGTCCCTCTCAAATTTAAGGAAGCCATGGTGACCCCACTGCTGAAGAAGGCAGGGGCGGATATTAATAACCTAAAGAACTTTCACCCCATTTCCAGACTTCCATTTTTGGCCAAAGTACTTGAGCAACACGTACTCAGAATACTGTCATCCTACCTGGAGGAACATCAGCTGCTACATGCCGGACAAGCAGGATTTAGGGCCCACAACAGCACAGAGCTGGTGATGCTCTCAGTGCTGGATGAGCTGCGGCTTGCTGCAGACAAGAAGGAATCATCAGCCCTGATCCTTCTAGATCTCTCAGCCGCGTTCGACACAGTGAACCATGCTCAGCTCTTGGCCCGTGTTCGGCGGTTGGGAGTCACTGGCGTGGCCTTCCAATGGATCGCTTCCTTCCTGAAGGATCGATCTCAAAGGGTCAACTGGGGTACTGCATTTCCAGGAAGGGCGCCCTGCTATGTGGGGTACCACAGGGCTCTGCGTTATCCCCTTTGCTTTTTAACATCTACCTCCAGCCACTGGTGGAGGCGCTGGAAAATCTTGATTGTCAGGTATTTAATTATGCTGAAGATACGCAACTAATCATGCGGATTGACAGCTCTCCACAGGCACAGTCCAATGTGCAAAATATACTCCGGTTAACTATGAACTGGATGACCAAGAACTCATTAAAGGTAAATCCTGACAAGACGGAGGTGCTTGCTATTACAGCAGGGGTCAACCCCTGGTCCAATTCCTTCTGGCCACAAGAGCTAGGTACTACCCCGACACCGGCACCATTTGTGAAGAGCCTGGGTATCAGGTTGGACACCAAGCTAACATTGACCAACCAGGTGACCGCTGTAGTGGGGAGTTGTGTGGGCCTTATGAGGCAACTCCGGAAACTTGTACCTTTGTTGTCATTTTCCACAATGCGTACGGTTGTATCGGCCCTCATTGTGTCACGCCTGGATTACGACAATGCAGTATATATAGGGCTACCTGACACACTATTGAGGAAACTTCAGGTGGCTATGAATGACGCGGCAAGACTGATTTTTAAACTTCCAAGAAGAGCACGTGCCACTCCTCTGCTAGAACAACTCTATTGGCTCCCAATTAAGCAGAGGGTTGGGTTTAAGGGTTTGTGCATTGCACACAAAGCCCTCTATGGTTACATTAAAGATCGCCTGAAGAAATATGTGCCGGGACGATGCCTCCAATCATCTGAGGCAAGCCTGTTGGCTCGCCCGCGCTTCGATAAAAGCTCTCTGGGGGGACGAGCCTTCTCAGTCGTGATTCCCCAGCTCTGGAACAAGCTTCCGGATAGTTTGCGCAGGGAAGTCCCCTTACTCCCGTTCAGGAGGAAACTTAAGACCATTCTGTTCACTCAGGCATTTGGCTAAGTCTCTCTAGTTATACCGGCAGACATGTTAGGTCCAGGTTAGGGTCGTGCTCCAGCGCTTAGAGACCTGTTGGTGATTTCGCGCTATACAAATAGAAATTAACATAACATAACATACATCACATAAAAGTAAAATGTACTACTCTCACTACATTAAATACAAAATTAGATAAAATATTATATTAAAAAGTACTAAAATTTACTATTCCCCTACAAATAATACAACACTAGTTAAAAGTTTAGATTACAGAGAAATAAAATGTAATAGTCCCACTCCAATAACTGCAAAAGTAGGGAAAGTGTTGGATTGCGGAGGGGTACAAGTTACTATTCCCACTCCACTGAGTGTAACAGTAGGGAAAGTGTTGGATTGCAGAAGGATAAAATTTACTACTCCCACTCCAGTCAGTACATTAGTAGGGAAAGTGTTGGATTGCAAAGAGGTACAATTTACTATTCCCACTGCACTGAGTGTAACAGTAGGAAAAGTGTTGGATAGTGGAGGGATAAACTTTACTATTCCCACTCCAGTCAGTTCAACATTGAAAACAAACAAAATCTCTTCAACAAAATAAAATTATTTTAAAAACAAAGTAAATAAATAAATATATAAATATGTTGAAAAATAAAATAAAGATATTTAATTTAAAAAAATAAAAAAATAAAAAACTTTTTATAATGTTAAATACATATCACAAATACCTACAAATATAATTATAAAAATAATAAAAAAATAATTTTCATACAATTAAATATTTTTGTTTAGAAATTATTTATTAACAAAAACATTAATTATTACATAAATGTAGTTTAGTTATATCCTACCCTATAACACCACAAAACTCACAACCTGCACCTAAAAACATATTTACACTATTAATATAAATATTCATCAACAAAATATTTTTCATTAATTGAATATTCATTATTAATAATAATAATTAATGTACTTCCCACAATATACCCCACAAAACACACAACACAATTAAGGGACCAATTCGGATGTGGTTGGAAATGGCTCCGACCGTTGGTCAGAGCCATTCCGACCGCATCAGAATCAGCTGTTCGGATTCCTTTCCGACCAACCCATTTTGATGGGGTTGGTCGGAAAGGAATCCAAACCGGAATTCCAAATGGCTTGCGCTGGGCTCGGAGAGCCCGGCTGCCATTCGGAAATCCTCCATCAATCCCTCGGCCGAGGGATTCCGATGGAGGATTCCCACAGCCTTTCTGGGCCGGCTTTTCCGACACAGAAAGGCTGTGGGAATACCAGTTTGGGGGCCCCCAGCAGGGGGCCGTATGGCGGCCTAGGGGGTCACCTATGGTGCACCCCCATTGATCCATGCACCCGGTGGCAGGCACCTTGAGGTGTCTGCCACCAGGTGCTGGGATGAACTGTACCTCAGCTCTTTACCATGAGAGTATGCATTCCATTCGGAATGCGTGTTCCCATGGTAAAGATTAGGAGTGCGACCGAACAGTGTTCGGTCGAATCCCACATCCTGGGTTGGGACTGACGACTGGAGGTCGTTCGGTCCCAGTTCCCAACTGATGTCAGATTGACTCAGCCCCTAATTATTAAATTGATAATTATTTTTAAATTAAAAATAATTATTAATTGCTTAAATACCCCTACAAAACTCACAACCCACACCTAAAATGTAAAAAAAAAAAATGTATTTGCACAATTAACATAATTGATTAGCAATTGAACAAATATTATTAATTAAAAATCAAAATATAATTAATTCAAATTATTTAACTTCCCACCCTTTACCCCTATAATTCCCACAGCCCGCACCTAAAATTAAACTTTAAAAAAATTAATTACACAATTAAAATTAATTTTCAATTAAATAACTAACAGTATTTAACAACTAATTATAAATTAAGTAAAATGTATTTACTCCCCACCCTTTCCCCTATGAACCCAAAACCCACACCCAATAAAATGTAATTAAACAATTACCATAATTAATTATCAATTAATTAAATAATATTAATCAACAACTAATTATTCATTAATTAAAAATAAATTACTTCCCACCCTTTACCCCATTAACCCCACAACCCACACCCCCAAACAAAAATTACACAATTACCATAATTAATTATCAATTAATTAATTAATTTCAATTAATAACTAATTATTAATTAATTAAAAATAAATTACTTCCCACCTTTTACCCCTATAAACCCCTCAACCCACACATAAATGTACCCCAAAAAATTAAAAGCACAATTAACACTATTAATTATCAATAAATAAATATAATTAAAAAATAATCTTTCATTTATTATAATTAAATGACTTCCCAGCCTATTCCCCTATAAACCCCGAACTCGCTACAGAACTAAAAATGTAAAATGTAATTAAATTTAATTTAATAACTGCTAACAATTTAACACATATGTTCAAAAACATAAATAATACTTATACAAAAACATCACATACATTTAAAATTTATACTAAAATACATAACACTAATTAAAAAATCATCATTTTAAACAACTATATTTTTGCAAACGATATTACTTACCTTAAAATCTTAAAATAATGACTTCTATATTTTAAAACTCTATATTACTTACCTTAAAATCGATATTTTTGACCATGATATTCTTGCTCACGATATTTCTGTGTCACGATATTTCCAATTCGATAATTGTGTCAGTCGATATTACTGACTCAATATTTTGTCTGAATACCTGCCACTCCTGATAACCTGGCTCTGAAGGTGAAAGATAAGGGCCTACAATTAGTTTGGAGCATTTATGATCCTGATGCGCTCTTAGGCAAATAAAGCTTTATTTCATATTTGCTTTGAACAAAGCATCAGTAGTTGAAACATAGCTAGTAGTTTCTTTGAACTCAATTGCATAATTAAGTGCTCCCTTCTAAAACCTATTCTTAGGGGCTGATTACGATGTCAGACAGACCGGAGTCTGTCCGACATCGTTTGGGAACTGAAACCAAATGACTTCCTGTCGTTGGTTCCAGCCCAACAAGTAATCCAATTCTTTACAATGGGAGCATGCATTCCGAACGGAATGCATGCTCTCATTGTAAAGAGCAGAGGTGCAGTTCATCCCTGCACCCCGTGGCAGGCACTTGCACCCATGGGGGCCCTGCTGGGACCCCCAAAGTAGGATTCCCACAGCCTTTCTGTGTCGGAAAGGCCGGCACAGAAAAGCTGTGGGAATCTTCCATCATAATCCTTCGGCCGAAAAGAGCCGCCCGAGGGATTGATGGAGGATTTCCGAATGGCAGCCGAGCTCTCCGAGCCTGTCGAAGGCCATTCAGAAATCCGGTTCGGATTCCTTTCCGACCGACCCCATCAAAATGGGTCATTTGGAAAGGAATCCGAACGGGCCATTTCAATATGGTCGGAACGGCTCCAACCGATGGTCGGAGCCGTTTCCGACCGCATCAAAATCGGCCCCTGAGACAGGTTGTTACTCATCCAAGATGGTACAATAGAGCTGGCTCCCTTTCGTACAGACAGCTACAGGAAGCGCAGACTAAGCAACTTAGGGACAAGGAACTAGTAGTAGCCTGTTAATTCAATAAGGGCAAGCAATAGTTTATGTTCAGATCTTGGGATCCGCATTACTGCAGATCAGTGCTTAAGGCATTTCAAAAGTATGTGTCAACATGATCACAAAGATATGTTTGATGGTACTGCTGTGGAGGGGGGAATGTGTTCTACTGTGAATAGGTAAACATTTTATTTTGAGGTAGTTGTGGAAGCATTAGGGGATAGTCCTTCAGGAAAGGCCCCAGGCCCAGATGGGGTCCCAATGGACCTATTTAAAACTAATATAGACCTTTGGGCCTCATTGTTGACAAATGTTCTCAACCGTGCATGTGAGTGTATTTCCGGTTTACCTCACTCCTGAACCATGTCCATTATTGTACTTGCATTTAAAAAGGGAAATTTGGTTGGACCCATGGTGTTACAGGTCAATCTCTCTGTTGGAAAATGGCCTTCTCTGAAGGGTCACCCCAAACTTTTTTCCTGATACCTTCTCTTTTTGCTGATTCTTTTTGTTGGCCTTAGGACTTTGAACACTTTACCACTGTTGACCAGTGCTAAAGAGCATGTGCTTCTCCTTTAAACATTGTAACATTGGTGTATACACAATATGTATATTTAGTTTATTATAAGTCCCTTGTAAAGTGGTTTACCATATAACCTGGGCCTATAACCTGAATTCTACTAGTGGGCCTGCAGCACTGATTGATCCACCCACACAAGTAGCCTTTCAAACCTGTCTCAGGCGTGCCTGGCGAGGCCTGTGTGGGCAGCTAGGCTGGTCCGCAAGGTCCCCCTCCACCACCATATCTCCCCCCACCTTAGACAACTCCATTGGCTCCCGGTGGCCTATAGAGTCGAATTCAAGGCCCTCACATTTGCCTTACGGGCCTACCAGGGAAGAGGCCCCAATTATCTTAGAAAGAGACTTCGCCCTTACCAGCAGGGCATATCGCTGAGGTCCAACCTGAAACGCCACCTCTCCATCCCGCGCTTTGCTAAAGCGAGAATGGGGGGGCAGAACGTTTGAGGTGGGAACCTCCAAATGCTGGAAAGACCTGCCCCTTCAACTACGTATGATGCACTCTGAACAGGAGTTTAGAAAGGCCTTGAAGACCTGGCTGTTCACCCGTAGAGACTAGGAGGCCGATTCCGATTCAGGCCGGAAATCTCCCCGACCGAGCCGGACCCGGAGAGATTTCCGACCGAATCGGACCCTAACAGTCCGACCGAACGAGTACGATGCACACGTATGCTATCGGACTCGATTCGGTCGGACTCCCATTGAAGTCAATGGGAGCCAGTCGTACGACGCGTACACGGGCTCCCATTGACTCAATGGGCACGACGCGAACAAGGGCGCCCCCTACAGCGTGTTCGCATCGATGCGGGTCGCACCGTACATGCACGTGTAGGGGGGACCCATGGGTCCCCCTGTGTGCGACTCGCATGCCTACGCTTCCAGGGGGTCCGACACGGACCCCCAAAGTGCGGCTCCGACAGCTCCTTGGAGCCGGACTGCGCGAGTCGGTCAGAGCGGTCGAGGTGCGCATCGTACTTACCCGGCCGGGGAACGTCTCCATTGCGCGGTGCGCATCGTCCCCGTGCGAGTCGGTCGGAGCGGTCGGGTCCTGCGAACGAGTCGGTCGGAGATTTTGCGAGCGCACGCATCGTACTCACTCGCCCGGACGCACGTACGACTCGGTCGGGAAATAGGGCTCCGAATCGGATCCGGTTAAGCCGAATCCGATTCGGTGCCCTACCGGCCGAGATCGGAATCGGCCCCTAGATCTCTGCCAGCATGGCTACGTTGTTGTTCACTTTAGTACTGGGACACCTCAGTCAAGGTAGCTGCGCGCTCTATAAATGTCTTTATTATTATTATTATTATTACCCTGATGTATTGCCTGTTGCCTGCTACTTGCTTTCCTCTGCCCTGCTGAGTCAAAGGAATGGACCCATCTCACTTGAACCCAGAGTGACTCCAAGGGATTGCTGGCTTGTCCCCTGAAGTCTCAGGGACATCAAAGACTTCCTACAACCGTGCAACAGCACCTGGACTCTGCCATCTGTGAGCCCTGCCCTCCAAGTGGTACCAATCCAGTCCTGGGCCCTTGAAAGTGAACTTCTCCTGTGCTGATTCAACAAAACCGACTAAGCGATGGCTTTGCGCTGATCAGAACCAAAGCATTGCCCTTTGACGCCGTTGCTGATTGATGACATGCTTTGACGGACTGAGCGGCTCGACGGCGACGGATAGCACGGCTCGACGATGATGCATCGCCTGCATCGTAAAGGGGTTTGACGCCGAACCCTTCCTCGATTGCACAGATTGGAACTGATGCACTGCCTCCATCCACGGCATTGATGACGACGCCTCACCTTCTCGGCTCCTCTAGTCGAATCTTAGACGTCAATGCTTCCTCCATCTTAGGTAGTTTTTCAGTGCGACCTGCGTGAGTCCTGTAGCCAGCCTTCACTCCATCGCGGTTGGCCTGAACATTGGATTAACCCGGTGTAGCCCAACCAGATGTCCCCGGTTGGTGCTTTAGGACACTAACCACTCAATTTTAATGTAATCTTTCAAAATTCATAACTCCAATTCTACTAATTGGATTTTTGTCGCTTTACTCTTGTTTTACCCATAAAAATATAATCAAATTTTCTACACCTTTGTGGAGTATTTCTGTGGTGTTTTCATTTTGTTTCTGTGTGTGTGTATCACAAATACTTTACGCATTGCCTCTTTAGATAAGCCTGACTGCTCTGTGCCAAGCTACTCGAGGGTGAGCACAGGTTATATTTTAGTGTGTATCTAGCTTACCCTGACTAGGGTGGTGGTTCCTGCTTAGACAGGGTGCATACCTCTGCCAACCAGAAACCCCATTTCTAACATTCGCTAAAAGATTTCATGATCAAGTTAGTGGGGAGAAATATATACAGGAGAATTCAGAAATGAGTAAAGGAAAACAACATTCTGGCTCCAGTGCAATATGGTTTCTGTGAAGAACTGGGTACATTGAAGCAGTGTTTTAACCTTCCACTTATACTTCGGAAATATACAGTTATTTTGCTTTTATGGTTCTTTCATGTGTTTTTCGACTGGGTTAACTGAGCCAAGCTCTGCCCCTCCCCTCCCACCCCCCCGCACAGTCTGGATTAGATGATTCTAGCTTAAATTTTGTAGCGGTTTTCAACTCTACTATTTTTACAAAAGTTAAGTATGGGAGCAACAGGGAACACACATCCTTTTAATCTAAAGTGGTGATTCCACCAAGGCTGTGTTCAGGCCCCCATTTTATAATTTTGAAAATCTCAATACCATCCTGTCCCAATCTAAACATGATAGGTATAAAATCTATCCCGGATCATCTTTATGCGGACAACATAGTTTTAATGGTCTGCACCCTGTTAGAACTGAAAAACTTGGTGAACTCCTTTGCCTCTTTTTTGATCGATTTGGAACTAGCTACCAATCTGTCCAAATCATATATTAGTCCTGTGAATCAAAAAGCTCTAAATTGTGAACTATTAGGTTTAAGGGAAATATTGTTGGCAGTGTACATGATTTTACATATTTGGCAGTGTTCTCTGGTTCAAGGAATACCTGGCCTAGTTTTATCTCCTCAAGATGTAAACAAATTGACCATGCAATTGTTTTTTTATTTAATTTAGCTGTGAATCTAGGGTATAAACCAATTACCCCTCTCTTGGAGATATATAAGACACAGTGCCTTCCTATTGCCTTGTACGGTGCTGGTATCTAGGGCAATACCAACATTAAAATCTTACAAGACAATGAGAATGGGGTTTGTCAGCGCTTACTTTCCCTCCCTCCAAGCACACCACACTTTATCTGCCATGAGGAACAGAGGTTGGGCTATCTTGAAAATTGTATCAAGCTGTCTCCTGCTCTTAGTGGATCTTAATATGGAGTAAAACCAACACAACACATAACCAGGATGTAATTAAAGATTGTTTCAGTTGTGACAAGAGTATGAGGATTCCCTGGTTGTCGTATAGGAGATGAGTTTGACAGAACTTGGTAGAGAATCATTGTTTGTTAATCCATCTAGTGTCCAGAGGTCAGATAAACTCTGGATTTAGAAAGCCTGCTTATTGAGAAACAGGGATCTCAGGGGATTAGCATAATTACCAAAACCTATGATTAGACAATATGTTGTTGTACAAACTACATTCAGCCCTGAACCATACTTTTTAGAAGTTAATAACATCTGGGAAACATCCCTTTTATTCAGGTTTAGAATTTGCACAATATGTTAGCTAATGACTTTTCCATAGTGCCAATTTGGCAGTGACTCAGTGTGTATGTGTCTGTGTAATGAAATTTCTGAACAAACATTACTCCGCTTTATCTTTTTCATAAGTTTTATTGCAAATACACTAAGGGGCTCATAACGATGTCGGGCGGAAACTTTCTGCCCGACTCCTTCTCGGAATTGGTTCCGACCGACTCGCGATCGGCGGTTTTGCACAACCGATTATGATGTGACCAAACACTGTTCGGTTGGAGTCCCATTGACTTCTATGGGAACCCGTGTTCCGACCGACAACAGTGGCTCCTATGGGGAAAAGGGTTTTTTGCGGAAAACCTTGCACTGTGTTGCGGGCACCTTATGGTGCCTGCCACACAGTGCATGGTTTTACAGGGGGTCCCTTTAGTACCCCCTCGGCCCCAAATCGGAGGCCGCAGGATGCAGGAGGGCCTGCTAGGGGCCCCCAAAGTCAGTTTCCGACAGCCTTTTCGTGTCAGATAGTTCGACTCGGAAAGGCTGTTGGAATCCAACATCGTAATGGCTAAGTCGGAAACGCTGTCAGTAGAGCTGTATGATGCGGCTCCAACCGACACGGATTCTCTGAGAGCCGGTCGGAACCGATCCGGAATGACTGAACGGTTTACCTTCCGACTGCGAACATCGCAATCAGTCAGGCGGATTGGAATCCGACCGTGTCGGGAGGATGGGGTCTGATACGGTCTAGGATAATCTGACTGTCGGTTGGAGGCTTTTCGCTCTACATCGTAATCAGCCCCTTAATTATTTCCTATTCCCTACTGAAAAGAAACATCTCCAGAAAATGAAGATAGCCCTATATTTTTTACAAACTTTAAAAAATACTGAAATTTGTCTAGCCTTTAGATCATTTGTAAAATCCATTGTGATATAACACAATACTATAATGTTTTAACTATATGTTGTGTATTTTATCGGTTTGAGTTCTATGATTAAACATATTATCGAATTAAGTAATATATTGATATTTTGGCATGAGTGACTGACATTGAGAAACTATACATTTACTGTTTTAGGTGGTGCTGCCATTGGCAATAGTGGAAGTGTTTTTAAAAATCTATACTCCCGTGCAATAAATAATAATGAATATTAATATTTTTTGTGGTATACAATATGCAAATGATGAGTTAATATGATTGCAGTTGAAACGAGGTATAGAAGTTTGTATATTAGTATCATTTAATTGCCCCACATTTATATGAAAACGACATCTTTCATAAAATGGATGCTGTTACTGTCATTCGCGCGTGCCCCCTGCACATCTTCTATCCTCACAGGTGCTGTAGAGCAAAGACAGCTAATGTAATGGTTTTTCCACAGTTATCAAGGCTTTCAATGAATTTTCTGGTGCTCATGATATGTTGCAACATCCAAGGACTCTCCGCTATAGTTCCGCTTGGTAGTTTTATTCATTAACATGAAGCAATATTTTTGAAATGTTTCATATTTTATTCAAACATCTCCGGATGGCAGTAGCACAGAAGATGCTGGGTGCTTCTTAAAATGGGACAGTACTTATGCATTAAAATATTGCTATTTTTCCTTCTGATTTGCTAATGAATTGTTACTTATGATCAAGCTATGATGAATCTGCAGCTTTAGCAATTTGTTATGCAAGAATTGTTTGTAAAGACCTCTTGATTTTACTGCTCTTTGGGAACATAGAATGATTTCTGAGTTTTCTGACTTCTTTGTGTAATTTTGGATTTGATCCTTTATGGTATTTATTATGTAATGCTTGATTTTGGATTTTTGTATTAAAACCCTTAAAATTTTGATACTGCTAAACTGATGTCGATGAGTGTTGCACTGGGTTTTGCCCCTTCAGTACGCCCGGATTTTTTGCTTTTCTGATCACCCGTTTTTTGGACTTTTTACTGTGGGTGAGTCTCACTACTGGTGTTTCACCCATTGCAATCACATGACAAACCGACTGTGCGTGTTTACCGCCAGTGCCTGCCTTTTAAGATAAGGCCGCTGCATCACAGCAAGGGTAAGGGGCACTTGGCTGAGTACATGTGAACTTGGGAGCACACACGTCTGCACACATGTGTGAACTGCGTATGGGAGACTACTGTCATGTACAGCCCTGTACCAGTGCACAGGTAGCCTGGTGCAATGGGGACTCTGCAGGATTAGGTATTCAATTGGGATAGGGAAAATCAGTATGCTTTACTGTTTTGCCTATAGTGGCACTCCAATATATGCATAGGGTGGGACTGTCTTTGAGTGATGTTTCACTTGCCCTTGGCCTACAGAGACAATTGTTGTCTAGAACTGGAGTGTAGCCTGTGAGGGAAAACCAAATATGTAACCGCCAAAATGATAACTGTACATCTTATGGGTCATTCAGAGTTTCCATATTTTCCTGGCTCAGCTCAGGATCAGATCCCAGGACTTGTGTCACCCTGCTGTGCCCAGTTAATTATATTTCTCTCCAGCAGCAGGAACAAAGGCCACCCCACACAAAAGGAGCAATTAGCAGTACTTCTCCCAGCTCCTGAGGAAATGGGTGGGGCAAAATGATCTTCGTCAATCATTCAGCTGTCACATTGTACCGGGATGGGCCTGCCCAAGGCCACTGAACCAAGGACAGTGCCCAGACAACTGGAGCCAACCCAGAGGGGGGTTGTCTTTGAAATTCCAGTGACCAAGTCCCAGGTATTAATGTCAGCGAGGGGTGGAGCTGAGACCCCAGGAGCTGATGTGACCAGTGGCTCCTAGATGACGCCATCTTGGACTTTCCCAGCATGCTGTGCAGGGGGTTTGGACAGGAATGGAGAGGTGTTGTTGCTCCCCAAGATTGTCCAGGGGTGCCTGCCTTCTGGAAACTTCATTTTACCTATGAAAGCTGCTGTTTTTTACTTTACCCCCGGAGTGGGCCAGGGCCCGCAGACCCTCTTTCACCCGGGGACCCCATCCTCCGGGCAGATTTATCATGTAGCGGACCAGAACACCATGCCCAACCCAAAAGGCCAAACATAACGGGGAGCGGGGCGGCCACCACATACGACTGCCCCCCTGGTGCAGGGAGAACGAAGCAGCTGGCTCCTGTGGCCGCACACTGAGGTAGGGCCTCTTGGGAGCTGGTGGGGCACCAAGGGGAGGTCTCCCTCGACTGCCCCCAATGAGATGGAATCTGAAAAAAATGGTCCTTGACTGAATTGGAATAAGTATAAATACACAACTTGATAAGTCAAGTGTTGCCGGTAAGGGTCAACCACGAGTATTAAATACTACATGATGAGGATTATACACCCAAGAAGGACAAGATTAGTTCATCAACAATATATAAATACAAATTACACCCACACATATTTACTTGAAATTGTTTATGGTTTTTTATATATATTTTTGTACTCAAATACGTAATACATACAGTAAGTAATGCTTTTACAAATGGAGTTCAAAAAGGTTGCATAAAGGAAAGGAAAAAGGGCGTGCTCGTGAAGAAGAGTGGAAATCAAGAGGATTAAAAAGTACACAATGTTCCTTATTACCAAGAATACTACTGGTCTGTGGATGAACCAGTTCTTTAGAACCTGTCCAATGTCTTTTAGATAATCCAATTTGCGTAACTCATGGGGGCTAAATTGCAACATCCAATATAGGGGGTGAATATGTGGAACAGGTCCATATAGGGGGGCATTGACGTTTCGACCCGTCTAATGCGAAAAGGGCGATTAGATGCCTCCGCGTGCGGGTCTTCTTCAGGACGGAAGGGAGGGCAACCGTATATCAATAACAAGGATGGCTTGAATTGGTTAACTCAACGGTTACCAACAAGGGCGGACCAGACTGTGTGATGGGGTCCGCAACAAGTGGTGTGGACGCGCCGGGGTGGACAGCCAATTGTGAGGTCCTATTCAGCAGCGGTAACTTCAACATCAAGATAGCCAGTGTAGGGCGAGCCAGACTGTAGTGCCGTGTAAAGCGTCTGCTTCAAGCGGTGCAGACGCATCGGGGGACAACCAATAATGAAGTCCTCTTCAGGGGAGATCAATTCAATTTGGCGGATTCAATCCTTAATTGTGAAAGTCCAGGACACGACTCGCAGCACCTTCTCCGTCCAGTGGACATTTTTGCCCATATCTCTGCTTGTGGTGGTCCAGTGTCCAAATGGCGATGCAGCGCGCGCAATGTAATTTGTTTTATTCATTTATTTATGTACTTAACTCCGTTCGGCCGTATACCGGAGTTTACTACCCCCCACCCTGCCCCGCCCCACCACCCCGCAGCACTCCCTCCAGGAGCCGCGACTGACTAGACCTGACTTGGGAGCCGAAGGATATGGTACTACAGTGCAAGATCCTATGGCTGTGGTACCAAGTGCACCGACTGAGATGGCAATGACTGCATTAACCAGTACCAGTAGAGATATCCACTCTTTTCCTCAGGTTCAAGTCGATCCACCCGATAGAACAGTAGTGGTCGAAGAGCCTCCAAAAACTATTAACATAGGAATTTTAAAAATCAAATTTGGTGAAATGCTAGAGGGAAACATTGCTTTAAATAGACTATTGACATATAATGCTGATAAAATGTGATATTTGATTAAAGAAGCAGCGAGGTGTGCAAATCAAGCACACGATAAACTAGAGGAGGTAGCTGACAAATGTGAAATGGACATTAATAAAATGAAAAATGTGAAACAAAACTATACAATTGATTTGACCCATGATGAAATTGAATAAATAGGCTTAATCATTCTGAGAGCTCATATTAAGGATCTGATTGAAAAAACAAGGAAATGGAGTGACCTGAGAAGGAAAGTTAGACTATAGAACGGCAAGTAAAAAGTAAACCAAGGGGATTGAAGGTACAGCAACGGGTACAATAAGTGCTTCGGAAGCTGGGATAGGAATGGTTTTAGAATTTCCTTTGAGGGAAATGCATGAGGGAATCTTGTGCATGTGCCATGGACAAGGGCTGATCTTTATGCTTTTTCTATAGATTTTCTGAAATAGTGAGAAGAACCATAGAATTGGTACAAAGAAGTGCACAGGTTGACAAATATATCACAGGTGCTGTGGACTGATCTGAATTCATTGTTCAAGATTGCAGTTCCTAGTGATTTGTGAGCAGAGTGTAAGGCAGTGGTTGCATGGTGAACTGAAGAACCAGCTAGGGTTGCTCCTAATAATGCTCCTTATGAGGAAGTAGCTAATAAATACGGACAGATAATTTAGCATCTGAAGAAAAGAGTGCCTGAAAAGGATATAAGTTGGGTAAAATATTTGAGAAATTCACAGGAACTGAAAGAGTCAGTACATGCTTTTTGTGAGAGGTTCATGCACATTTTCAAGAAACGGGGTCAATGATCTAGAGAAAGATGGTGTTGGTTATGCTTTTGTCATGGGTTTGCAACTAGAGCTTAGTATTAATACACCGCAGGGTGAATTGTGGTGACAGACAAAAAGCATAAATGAAATCTTGAAGCCTGCAAAGTACAGTAGTGATTACTTTGAACTGAACAAAATAAAAGATCAAAGCCAAATTGATGATTACTCAGACAAAGCAGTTTGAGAGAGGATCCCAGAACCAAATGGGTTCAAATATGAATTATATTCAGCCTGGAAGGAATTGGGTGAATAAAATGCAAGGTGCACAAATGGGAAATGGAGTGATGTAAATACAAGGTGGTGGAAGATGAATAATGATGGGATGAATGTGAATGTTGAAATGATGAAAAGAATCACTGCTTGTCATTTTTGTGAGAAGATCTGGAACTAGAAACACAAGTGTAGCCAGAATCCAAATAGAATTCAGAATGAAGCTGTTCCCAAAATGCAGAGAAATATGATGGCCCCCAACTGTCCCAAATTCTATGCAAGGTGTACAGAATCAGAAATCATTTATATATTGACGCCTTCAACACCAGTGATGCAGCAAAATATGATAAATAAAGTGCCATATAGTGCAGGGTACCAACAGAATCCATTGATCCTGAATGATTATTCAGCAGAGGGCAATTTACAATGACAGTACCTGAAGGGGGAGGAGGATTGCTTACTTGGAACTGTCCTGTAGGTAGACCAAAGTGACCCATATGTTGACAGAGAAGTCAATGGCCATCCGGTTTCATTTTTGATTGATACAGGGACTATATGTTCTGCGGTTCCTTATGTGGAAGACCCAAACCTACCCCTCTCAGAAAGAGATGCTCAAGTTGAAGGGTTTAGTAAAAAACTAATTGGTAATCAGATTAGAACAGATGTCCTAGTTAGAATTGGTCAGATGGAAAACAAACATCAGTTCATCTGTTTGTGATTCAACTCCTGTGAATCTGTTGGGTAGAGACTTGCTGTGCATGATGAATTGTGTGATTTATTGCACACCGGATGGTGTTGCCATAGAAATACAAGATTAGGATTCAGTGTTTAAAATAAAATGACAAGAGACTAGAGTTCAGTTGTTCCCTGCTGTGCCAAAAGAAGACCTGCCTCTGGGTTTAAGACATACTGTCAAGGATGAGATATTTGCAACAGGTTTGCAGCGGGCAGGGACCCTTGATGTTAGTTTGACTACAGGGCCTACCCCGACCGCCCCCTGATGAGTATAATTTAACTAAATCTGTGATACTTCCAAAAATATGGCAAGTACATCACTGTATACCTGCATGCATAACCTTATCTTTTGCATGCAATGCATTGTCTGTGAAATTGTTACAGTGGTGCGCCACTGGGGGAACCACTTTCACTTTCTTCACCCTGAGGAATGCCCAGGACCTATGTCAGGCCAATAGAGTTGGGCAGAAGAATGTCAGTGTTTTAAACACTAGGGTCACAGGACCACAATATCCTGTTTGCCCTTTGTATTTACAGTTTTAATCTTTCCCATCCCCCTCATGCATAAAGGGATACCTTGGGATGGATGAGGAATTTAATCTAATAATATATATCCAAACAAAAAAAAAACAATTCTTCAAAGAGTTCCCTGGAATATGGTCAAGCCCACCCTGACCTTTAGGAGTCAGGGTGAACCTGATGATGAAGCATGCCACTACTAGAGTGGGTGAGGGTTGTATAAAAAACGTTTTCCTTTTTCCCACCACTGAGTGCGGTGGAGTAGAGGTGTAGTATGATCTCCTTTCCACACTGCCACCTTTAGAGGAGGATGCCACATAGGATATTTGATATTTAATAGGGAGTACGAATCCCCTTAACATTAATTTACTAAAGGACCTCTCTGCTCTCTGGGTCCAGGAGTTCCTCTCCTGAACTAAGTGTGTAAGGATGAAAATTATGATACTGATCATGAACCAGAACACAGCTGTGTTGCAGTTACTGAGTCATGTACCAAACCAAGACTCGATATAAAAGAAACTCCTTTAGAAATGGCTGATACGACATTTATTTGTTGATGGCTTTTGTTTAGGAAATCAATATGCTGCATTAGGAGCTGCCTTTGCAGTATTTTCCATTTCTTAGGCCCTTGAAACATCTTTCGTGCCTAATGTAACCTTAGCACAGGTGGCATAATTAGTAGCATTAACATGAGCCTGCTGCCTATCAGAAAATGTGAATGTGACACTTTATACAAACAGCCAGGATGGATTTGGAGTGGTTCATGACTTTGGTCAACTTTGGACACAGAGGGGCTTTATAACATCTTCTGGAGCTCTTATAAAGAATAGTGCTTACATACTGGATATATTGAAAGCAATACAGCATCCAAAAGAAACTGCAGAAAGTCCAGTGTGTTGCCCATAAGGTTGGTAAAAGCTTAGTTATCCCTGGCAAGAAATATGCAAACCAGATGGGAAAGTACTGTGCATTACAGAATAAGGCACTGGTGCCGAAAAATGAAAATGATGAATCAAGAATATGCACCATACAAAATGCAGAAAATGTGAATTGTTTCTTTATTAGTTCAATTAAGACTTCTTTGAGTGAACTGAGAAACCTGCAGGAGGAAGCCTCCGATAATAAGAAAAACAAATGGGAGAGATTGGGTTGCAAGAAGAACTATCAAGATCTGTATGCTAATGTTGAAAATAAGCACATCCTCCCAGATACAATGTTGTACCCAATGGGTAAATACCTACATAACCAGAAATATGCAGGTAGGGACAGCATGATTTGTATATGGAGCAAATATTGGGAAAACACAGGATCCCAAAATGCAGCTGGGGATAATGTGACTGGTGTATGGTAAGTCTAAGAAATAATCTAGGAAAGAAAACATTAACAGCGATGATTCATATTGGCAAATCACAAGGGCCTTTTACAAGGCTCCAAGCAAACTTTGTAGAGATGCTAGCATACAATAGTCTAAAATACATCTTGATCATTGTCTGCTTGTTTACTAAATGAGTGGAGGCCTACCCCACCTGGAGATCACATAGCCTGACTGTTGTCAAACTCTTGTTGAAGGAATTTTTACCCAGATTTGGTATTCCAACTTCTATTGAGACATATGATGGTACTCATTTTGAAACAAGTTTTTGCAAAAACTCTGCACAGCATTCCAGATAAAATAAAAGTTAAATTTTTGTTACCATCCTCAATCTTCAGGTGTGGTGGAGACAGCTCACAGAACTTTTGAGATCAAACTGGCTAAGGTGTATGCTTCAACTGGTTTAAAGTGGTCTGATGCACTCCCTCTTGTCTTAATGGGCATTAGAAGTATTCCTGACAGAAAGACTGGTTTATCGCCCGATTAGGTGATCATGAGAAGAGCAACGAGACTTGCATATATTTGTTCAGCTGCATTAGTTTCAATAAATGATGACATTGTGCTAGATTACTGTAACGGTCTGGCTGATATGGTGATATATGTCTCTGTGAATGTGGAAACAGAAGCAACAAAGGACATGGCGTGTCACAATCTAAATCTAGGATTCTGAATAGTGGTCCAGAAACAGGTAGGGAACAAATGCTTGGAAGAGCGATGGCGTGGATTCTATCAGGTAATACTAACGACCAACACTGTTGTGAAGGGTAGTGGAGTGCTGCAGTTGATCCACGCTGTGCATATCAAAAGAGTGAGAGCAACAAGAAAAGTGGTAGAAACAACCACTGTATCAGCCAAATCTCCACAAAGACAGGCACAAAGTGAAGTTTGCAGCATTATCCAGAGGAGGTGAGAATTTTGAAAGTGGTGAAGAAAGTAATGGACTCATAAAGTTTCAGGACAGTGAAAGATCTAATGAAGAACCTGAAAAGTCTAAAGTCCAGTTTCAAAGCAAGAATCAGAGTGAAAAGCTATTACCACGTAGGAGCCAAAAGCATGAGTGGTGACCAGAAGTAGTCTACGATCAAACAATGAAAAATGGCAGTTGAAAATCTGAGTTACTCAAACCCCCAGAGGAAGAAAACAGTTTGCAGTAAATCGCGCATACAAGGCTGATCAAAGAACAAGTCCAAGCTCAAGTTCTTCAGAATATAAAGAAACCCTAATAAAGACTGTGGGTGAACAAAGAAAAGCTGAAGATGGTATTCCATGGAAAATAACTTATTAAAGAAAAAACTGTGTACTAGAAAAGCATGAGAGATAATTAGATTCGAAAACCAGTGGGAGTGAATCACCTGTGGCTAAAAGGTTGATGAAGAGAAAAGTTCCAAATAGAAAATATGCTTCACCTGAATCGGTATATCTGGCCAGAGTGTCACAAGAAGAAGAGTCAGAGTTATACATTTTCAATCCAGTGGATCAATGTAAGAACAAATTTGAGAGTGAATCTGAGAGTGGAACAGAGAGAGAAGAAGAAGCACCTTGAAATAACAAAGCGAATGTCGAGACAAAGTTAAATCAAGCAACAGTTGGAGAACAAGTTAAAAGAAATAAGAAGAAAGAAGAAAAATAGTATTGTTTAAAGAAAATGTTTGTTGCCTTTGAATTTTTGAAGTATCACAATCATTTTTATGTCTCAAATAGAAAATTTGAAAAGAGCGAACACTGTAGAATTGTAGAGTTGGTGATAATACTGACAATAATATTAGTCCTAGTGAGACTGTTAAGCTCACTGGCACCTGAGCAACATGCCTCTATAAATGTTGAATTAACTACTATTAGGGAGGAATTGAAAATTATTTTTTAACACAAGCTTTATTACATTTTATCGAGACAGCAGAGGATACATAACACGATAATATGTGCATTTTACAGGCAAGAGACCAGATTTTGTACAGAAAATGAGCCTGGTGTGCTGGTGCATTCACTTAACACAATTAACATATTGATATGTATAACAAATATATGCTATGGCAAGAAGTGAGACCATCTCACCACAGGAAAGATACACATCAATGCAAATATATCATGAACCACCTCCCCCCACACCCTCTGAATGGCCATCATACTACTGTGACACACAGTTGTTCGTAGCACGGATCAGAGATAAAGGTGTGTGGGTGGAACTCACATTATGAGGCATTCCAAACCATACAGGTTAAATGTCATGTCGATGTACTGAGATCCAGCTAAGCAACTGTGAGTAAAGGAATAAGGCAGAGAACGCTAGTGGGCCCCTCAGGAGTGCTGATGGTCCATTGTGGCACAGCAGTGTGAGGGAGTAGGCACAGTGTGAGATGCACTGAGGGCTGATTGTGAGTTGCTTATAGGTAAAGGAAAGGGAGTCTATTCAATGCTTTCCTCTTGGGATTTAAAAGACTCAAGAATAACATTCCATTCCAGGGCAATGGGGCATTTGTGAAGTCCATGGCTTTCATTTTTAGGCAGCGCATAACTCTCCGCCATGCCCCAACCCGCCACATCATCTCTCCACTCGAACACATGGGGAGCAGTGGGGGACTTCCATCATCTTGTCAAGAGATGCTTCACTAATATCAATGCTAGATCGACGAAACGTGCATAACCCTGGAACCTTTAGGACTCAGGTATAAGCCCAGCTGACAGTGTTCGACGGTGCCCCAGTGTTCAGACCCAATGAGGTCTGCCAAGGTGTAGTGATCCCACTGAAGCAGGTAAGTGACTATTCATCTCCACAGCTTCCAGGGAACTACAAAAACTGACCCTGGTAGTCAAACAAGTACATTCTGTCACCATGACAGTGACATCATAGACAGTAATGAATAGAGGATTAGACAGACTACTACAACATCTCCTTTCTTTCCACAAAATGAACAAATGCATAAAAAACAAGCAATAATAAAAGAAAGAAGAAATTCAAGCATAAACAATTGCAATCGCAAATAAGCGAAAAAGACGAGAACAAAAGAAGGGAAACACGGAAGAAGAGTGAACAAGCAAAAGAAGAATAACAAACAGTAACCTCAAGGAGGAAACAAAAACAAAGAAAAACTAACCATTACAAAATGACTAAAGAGGCAACCATTTTGGCGGCACACTTCTCCTGCCGCTCTTGCGTGGAGTAACATATTCTAGTGACAATTTGCGAGGCTGAGAAGACTGTAGGGTAAACCTCCTCTGAGACTGTTGAGTACACCCCCTGACTGACTGACTGACTGAATTATTTGTTAAGCGCACTATTGCCGAGGCGTCTTGGCGCTGAGCGAGGATAAAGAGTGGCTACTACTGAAGCTATGATTTTATGAAAAGCCAGGTTTTTAGTGCCTTTCTAAACAAAGTTTTGTTGGCCTGTAAGCGCAGCTCTGTGGGGAGGGAGTTCCATAGCTTCGCCGCTTGGAATGAGAAACCCTTTCCTCCCCATCGGACTCTTCTTGTCTTAGGGAGGCATAACAACCCCAGACTGCCAGACATTAGTGCACGTGTCGGTACATATCGTGGAAAGAGGGATTTGATATCCGCTGCACCTCCTCCGTACACAGCTTTATGTACTAGGCATAAGGCCTTAAAGTCCACCCGCCGTCGGACTGGGAGCCAATGTAACTGCCTTATGCCACTCGACGTCGGGTGATGTTTAGGGAGGTCCAGCAGTATTCTTACAGCAGTGTTCTGCAATGACTGAAGTTTGGAAAGCTATCTTGCCTCAGCTCCCAAATACAGCGCATTGCAGGAGTCGATTCGGGACAGAACCAGGGCTCCTACGACCGTTTTTCTTAAAGAAAAAGGTATAAACGGTAATATTTTCCGCAGGACCTTGATCGTGAAAAAGCAGGTTGAGGTGACTTGATTGATTTGTAAGGTATATGTTAAATCCTTATCAATCAGAAAGCCTAGATTCTTTGCCTTAGGCACAGGGGTGGGACAGGTACCAGCTTCTGGGGGCCACCATAGATGATTCCAGATTGAGGGTTTTTGGCCAAATTCTACCACCTCAGTTTTTTCCTCCTTTTGGTACTTGTTTGTCCAAGATGACCTTCATGACCATAATCAATGATGCAAGGTCTTAAAGCCACAGGGGGAACAAATTTGTCTCCCCGCATGATCATTTCACCTCCCTCCAAGGTGAGCTCATCATCAATCTTAACAAAAGGCTGTAGTTCTCCAGTCTTTAGGCCACCCTGAAACAATGTATCCTTTCACAGAATCAGACTCCATGGCACCAAACCACTCACGTTCAGTAAAGCAACCCACACTACAAGATTCCACCACGGCAATCAAACATTCTTCAGCTTCATCTACATCAGTGAAATCTTGTTTCACCAGCGGTAAAGGAGACCTAGAGAGAAAATCAGCCTTTGTGTTCTTTCCACCAGGAATATGCGCTACTTCAAAATTGTACTGTAGTAATTTCGAGCTTAATCTTGCGATTCTCGGTGTGTGATCTTTAACAATATTCTCATTGAGAATGGAAATGAGAGGCTTGAGGTTGGTAAGCAACTTGAATGTTTTACCCCACAAAAAACACTTGAACCTCTCCACAGCCCAACAGCATGCTAACAATTCCCTCTCAATGACGGAGTAATTTTTCTCACTCTCGTAAAGCTTGAGAGGCGAAACCAATGGTATGTTCCTTACCCTGCTTGAACAGAGTGATCACACCTCCCAAACCATCCAAACTGGCATCTACTGACACAACACACTGATTGAGAGGATCAAAAGGTGTAAGAATCTTACAAGACCCTAGTTCTTGTTTTATGCGAACAAACTCATCTTGACACAATTGATTCCAAACAAACGTGACTTTCCTCTTGAGTAAACCTCTCAGATGTACAGTTTTAGCAGAAAAAATGGAAATAAATTTTGTGTAAAACTCACACACACCCAAAAACGAGGAGACTTGTTCTTTGGTTGTGGGGCACGAAGCATCCAGAACAGCCTCAATGAGTCCTTCTCTTGGTTCAATACCTTACCAGAAATACGATGGCCCAAATACTCAATGGATTCCACTCCAAAAACAAACTTAAGTTTGTTGGCAATGAAACCTTTCCCCTGCAATCTGTTCAGGACCTCAGCAAGATTCTGCATTTACCTGCGACTAAAATGTCATCCTGAAAAACGACAGTGTCCTTCACCCCTTCTAACACCTTCTCCATAACACATTGAAATACCGAGGCTGCTGAAGCTAACCCAAACGGCATTCTTCTAAATTGAAAGGTACCAACAGGAGACACAAAACCTGTTAAATGCTTACCCATGGGATCCAACTCCACTTGGTGGTAGGCAGATGCGAGATCTATTTTCAAAAAATATCTGGCACCAGAAAACTTTGAGAGAATGCCATCAATACGGGGAGGGGATCAGAGTCAACCCAGAGTTCTTTGTTCAGACTGCGCAAATCAATGCACACTCTCAAACTCCCATTCTTCTTGCAACCACCAATGGAGACAACCACAGAGAGGACTCAATGGGTTCGATGACACCTGATTCACACATTTTTCTCAGCTCTTCTGACAAATCCTCTCTCATGCTAAATGGCACATTGCGTAGCTTGTGTTTAACAGGCACAGCATACTCCTTCACCTTGATTAAATGTTTGAAACCTTTGATGCATCTCAAACTTTCGGCAAACAAACTCGTGAATTTGTTGGACCATGTGATCAAACTTTCACCTTGAATGGTATCACCCACCACTGACACTTGCTCGATCGTGCCTGGCCTAAGAGTCATGCCAAACAAACCCTGGTGATACCATCCTACGATATTGAGTCCTTTTCTAGTGACGTAAACCTTTCCTTGAATAGATCTACCTTTGAAGATTAAAGTTGTCTCAAAAAACCACTTTAACTCGATCTTCCTGCCTTCGTAAGAAACAGGACTCCTATCTGGTGGTTGAAGGGGTTTGTCCAACCACTTACTCTCAAATAACTCTTCAGTAATCATCGTCATACGTGCCCCAGAGTCCACCAACAATTGTATAGACTTAACATCCACATTCAAATCCACCACAGGATCCACACAATTCTCTGAATCATCCTTAACTACCATAATGACATCAGTCAAATAACTCACAACATCACTCACAGAATCACCATTTTCTTCCTCAGAATATACAGCATTGACATTCCCTCGGATGCCACACATTTTTGCAAAATGCCCTTGTTTACCGCATTTCCAACACGAGGCATTCCTCGCCAGACAAATCTGGGAATTGGGGAAGTGCGAGGGAAACCCACATTTAGCACACACAGTCTTATGCGAAACAACTTTCTTCTCAGGTCTGGCAGGAGTGTACCTGCTGCCCTTTGGTTCAACATGTTGTTTATCTTTATCCCCTTGTTGTTTTTTGCCTTGATCTCTACGTTCTTTTACAACACCCACAACATTTCTTTCAGGTTTAAGTTCTCTTGAGGCTTTCTGTGAAAGCTCAATGCTCTTTACAATTGTAATGGTTTCTTGTAAAGATGGGTTTTTTCAGTGTTCACAATTTCTCTTGAACTTTCTTATCTCTACAATGAACCACCACTTGATCTCGGATTAACTGAGAAGTAAAATGTTCAAATTGACATTCTGAGGCTAGAATGCGCAAAGCCGCAACATATGACACAATGCTTTCATCTGTGTCTTGTTCTCTTGTAAAAAAAACTTGTGTCTAGCTACCACCAGACTACCTTCAACGTCAAACTGTTTCTCCAACATTTTTACCGCTTGATCAAATTCGTTTAGCTCCTCTTCTCCCTCACCCATATCAAGGGGAGGTAAATGTTCGAGAACAGCTTGTCCCTCAAATCCTAGATTGTGCTCTAATATGAATCTCTTCCGTTCAGCACTAAACCTTGTACCCCCCATGGCACCTAAATATTTAACAATAGCCCTATACCACACCTTCCACCTGACTGGTGGATGATCACCTGGAAGCTGTAAAAAAGGGGGGGAGGTTGTACATTCTGCATTTCAAATAAAATACACTTTAGAAGTGTGAGAAAGAGTGCAAAAACAGTTGACTTCCACCTGCGAAGAAAATTGGTTATTATGCACAAATTTCTTGAAAAAAACAAAATCTGAAAGATAACTGACAGGAGTACATAAAGACAAAAAAATAGAACTGCCCCAGTATAACTTTTTTTACGAGAGCGAGTCCTCTTCTGTTCCTTTGACTCCTGACAACGAACACCTTGCGTAAAGAAAACTCAATAGTACTCGTGGCAATATGATAAGAAAATAAATGCAGCCAAAACGTTTGAGAATAAAAGTAACAACAGTGCTAAGTCAAACGCTAATGTGAGCAGAGATCTCCTTCACGTTGCACATATGACTGCGCAGAGTCAAAACATTAATGCGAGCTGTAAAATCCTACGTGTTGCAATCACGGTAACTTACGATAATGAATAGAGCTGAAAACCCCCTGCAGCTTGTAAACAAAGCATGGGTTTAAATGCAAGAGCGATCCGAGGAAACTTGATCCGATGTCTTGCGAAAAGAAATCCACATGCGCCTGTGAAAGCACACTTACTTGTGTACACACGTAGACAGAACGTGGAAAAGGTCATGTAAAGCGACTCTAAAATGGAGGTCAAATGCTAGGTAACAGCCACGACGTGACGATCCAAACAAAAGCGTGCTGACACGCCCTACGACACGTTGCCACAGAGACCTAGGACTTCAAGACGTGAAGACTTCAAGACGTGAAGACTCGCTCAGTAGTGCGCTTCCCTACAACGCGTTGACTCGTACATTGACGCGCTTCCTGCGTTCACCAACACCGCAGGAACTTTCAATTGCGTCACCATTCGGGACAGGACCCGAACACGAAAATACCTCTGAGCAGACGGTCACACGTGTGCAATTGACGCAGCGCTCGGAGTCCCACACACCACAAGGAGATTGAAAATGACTCACTGTTTGTGCCACAATGGTTCCGGATGGAAATCAGGGCATACCAGCAGAACGAAGCACTCCGGATGTGAATAACAGACTCACTGGCACACAGGGAAGTATGTGGAGACTCGTCGGAGACACGATAAGACAGCTTACTTTCCTTTGCCTTCTCCCTTGGGACCAGTATACTCCGGTGTCAAAGAAACTCGCAACCATGCCAAAAAGGGAGAAGATAGCAGTCTTTCAAACTGCGCTGGCATCGAAGAAGGAGTCAGAGACATAACACTGGAAACGGCAGCCGCAGATCATGGTGAAACACATAATACTCCGATGCAGCACATGTGGATGGAGAGAGGAACAGTCCAACTCGTCGCAATTTTGTAGTGACCACACTGAAGCAGGTAAGTGTAGAAGCACTTGGTTTAATGACTGTTCATCTCCACAGCTTCCAGGGAACTACAATAACTGACCCTGGTATTCAAACAAGTACATTCTGTCACCATGACAGTGACATCATAGACAGTAATGAATAGAGCATTAGACAGACTACTACACAAGGTTTTCCGAACTGCTGCCCAGTAAGGAGACAATGAGGGACAGGCCCAGAACATATGGAGTAAATCCGCTTCTTGCATTTGTCAATGGAGAAAGTGAGAGGAGACAGTGGGAAACATAGCATATAATTTACGTGGTCTGAGATAAACTCTATGCATAATTGCAACCTGTATAAATTTGAAATGGGAGTTGCTGGAAACTCTGCAGGGGTATTCGATGACGAACTGCCATTCATTATCATGGAGGACGCGAGATAGGTCGTTCTCCCACTGGGTGCGCAGAGTGGTTAATGAGGCAGCACGATGGGAGCACAGACCCCGGCACCGCTATTTCACCATGCGCCAACCATGGCCGATGATATGCATCGCGTGTATACACTCATGTATCTCCAGTTCAGAGCCGAGTGGCACCCAGTGTACACAAACATATCAGAGGATACTAGCATGTGTCAAAATCAGCATCTCGGTAGATGATGAGCCTTGGCAAAGCCCTGGTGAGTCATCAGATGGCGATCCGCAAAGAGTTCTCCAACTGTCTGAACCCCAGCTTATTCCCATGGTGCCAATCTAAGAGCTGTTACGTACCCGAAGAAGTGGGGAGGCCTCTGAGTGGGATACTCAGGTCATAATGTGAGGATGAGGCAGTGTAACATAGAGCAATTTTCCAGCATAAGAGAGCTATGTGAAGTAACAGGGGCTGCAGGGAGGGCCGTCCTATCCCTGAGAAGAGTAGGTGGTGTAGTTTACTCAGTTTAAGCATGTACAGTATATATCCTATTTCAGTTAGGTTCTTTACTGCCAGCCAATAAGACAGCGACTGCAGCTGCCCCGCCAAGCAATAGGCTTTAAAGTCTGGGGCTCCCATACCCCCAATCACTGCCAGGCGGTAACTGTATCTTAGGCAAGTCTATCCTGCATTTCCCGGAGCCCCACAAGAGGACAGTTAATAAGGATTTGAGTAGTCTGAAGACCGATGCAGAGATAACCACTGGCAGGTTGACAAAACAGTACAACAGGCAGTGCAGCATGACTATTTTGGCAAGAGTCAGCCATCCAACAGGGGCAGGATCACCCAGAGATCAATTTGAGATTTCAAAGAAGGATTTATTGAAACATGATGCATTAGTGTGACATACGACTGGTTAGTGAAAATAAATAAATGAATAAAACCACTTACCTTGCGCTCACCACATCACAGACTCCTCTTTGCTTCTTGTTATCTAGCTAGTTTTCAGCTTGCAGGGACACATGGAATGCCATTGAGTTCCGGTTTTGGATCTTATTTCATAATGATATTTTCACAAAGCACAATATATTGTCACACGTGGCCTAGTGGTTAAGATCTATGAGTGGGTCTAAAGATCAAGGGTGCATGTCTGCTGTCACCATGGTCCTGTGTATTCTGAGTAAGTCAGTTTAATCTCTAAAATAAGTACAAATCTTAATATTGCAAATATATGCCCAAATATTTTGTTAATTAGAGGAAAGTGGGATACAGAAAAAAAGAAATAATTTGTATTGATATATCTGTTTGCATTCTCTCAGGATTTTTGTATTTGTAATAAGCCATGCTCCCAAAAAATTACATTATTTTCTCTTTCCTCTCCTTTTTACCCCTAATTGTGTAAAGGATGAAGAGGTGACATTAAGTCCACAAAATGATCTTCACTGAATTTCAGATTGCATGTAATAACTATGGGCCTGATTATGATGGCGGGGAGACCACCACCGACAGGCGGTCTCCCCGTAATCAGAGACATGTTTCCTGCCCGCCATTGTACAATGGCGGGCGGGGTGATGGCGGACCCATCTGACGGGCTCTTTGAACCCGCTGGTGCGGTGGAGGGGCTTGTAGTCCCTACCATGTTGGCGGTGCCTGCCAGGCACCGCCGTAGGGATTACAATGTCCCTTTCCACCGGGCTTTTCATGGCGGTTAACTCACAATGAAAAGGCTGGCAGAAAGGGACTTTGGGGGCCCGTAGCGGGCACCCCTTCCCCCCTGGCCCTTGACTTTGGGTTTTGGGGGGCACCTATAGAGCACCCCAACATATCCCTGCACCATGTGGCAGGCACCGCATGGTGCCTGCCATGTAGTGCAGGGATATGTGTGGGGTGTTTGTTTGTACTGCGGCGGGTGCTGCAGAGCCCAGCACCCGCCGCAATACAAAACATGGGCATTGCGACCGCCATGGTGGCGGTCGCATTCTAATTTGCCCTGTGGGACCGCCACCTTGTAGGCGGGCGTTCCCAAAAACGAAACGATGGCGGGCGGACTGAGGTCTGTCCGCCATTGTAATCGGGCAATATGCTTTCCACTAGTGGAATAGTGTTCCAATTGTGGCTCACGTTTAAAATTCTCTATCAATATGCATGTTAAAGATTTATGACTGCTGTTGTTATGGTCTAACATTTGCTTAAAGGTCTAATCATTTGGAAAGTGTTTCAGTGATCTCTCAAGAGTGACGTGAATAGCTGTTGTACTGCGGGCATTTGTCCAAATTTTTTTATAACGGAAAAGATTATTATTAAAAAAACATATTTTTTTATTGATTCTCTGTCTCACCCACTCTTGTGTTCTCTCGCTCTCTCTCTCTCTTTCTCTGCCCTGTTTACCTGGTCTCTAAATAATGTAGCTGTCAGCTTCCGGCCACCCGGGTTGTTTTGTTTAATTCCATGTTTGGATCAATTCTTCATTTGTCTTAACTGTGCTTTCATTCAACTTCTTCGAGCATTACTTCTGACCTAGTTGTTAAGGCCTTTGACTTTCAGTCTGAAGATTAAAAAGTCAAGTGCTGCTTTTGTTGTGATTCACTTTCTGCTTGAAGGTGTGTTTAATCACAAGGTGTTTCAAGGACATTTCAAATAGGTGAAAAAATTGAGATTTTCATGCTTACAAGATGCCCACTTGTTAATGCGAGAATAGTAGAATCGAGAATTAAGAAATAAATTGACATTTCTATTTGTCTCTTGTTTTTACCCCCTGTTCTCTAAATTATGTCATACTTAAACCATTGAGAAGTATTACTAAAACAAATGCCCACTGGGTGTCAGTGTAGAATAACAAATGATATGGTTGAACCTTTTTTCAACGCATCCAAGCTAAAAAAAACAAATCTGAAAATCCACGCAAATAACTCACGTTGTAATTATTTTGACACGTTGACAAGGGCATTGTAAGGGCACATGTTTAAAGCGAACAATACATGTACTGGGAAATTTTACAGCAAAGTAACAGGTCTCAAAACTGCAACAGATAGCGAGGAAGGGATCAGAGGTAAACATTATTGCTGAAATTGATAGCGTGCTTAGCAACAAAGGCGACTATGAAAACTGAGGCATGTTTACCAGCAATGTCAGCATTTTTATTATCTTCCGTAAAAGTAGTTTCACAAACAGATACCGCTCTGCCTTTATTTCTTGACCAATAGTAAATCAACAAGAAATGCATTTACGGTAATTTTCCTCTCAAAATATCCGTCATATCCATGATGCTTAAAATCCAAAATAAGAAATTACTTAGGGCACCTACCTTCCTTAAGGAGGATCATATTTGTATATACAATCTGCTAATCACTGCAGCTGTCATTTGATTTGGTTTTAATTAGTTGCTGCAATAAATTTGGCTTTTAACTCCAGCACTGCGATGGTCCAGCGTAAAAATATATAAATAAGGAATGCCAAAACCAGAACCACAGAGACACCCAGCGCGCAGGAACATATGCACATACACTGCATGCGTGCATACAAATAGTGATTCGCAGAACAACACACCTACAAGTATTAAGTGCATTCACATACAGGAACACACACACAGAACACGTTGAGACCTATTCAGAAAGGCAGTTTGGAGTACGTAACGTAGTACTCCTGTAGTATTATTTTACATACCCTTACATACCTTTGTGAGATGGCTCCAAAATATCTAAAAAGGTAATGAAATGGGAATCTTTGGTGAATATTCGTTTACAGTTAGTGCAATTAGAAAGTGTGATGGGCTGGGCCGTGGCGGTGGAGGCCTGTGCTGCGCGGCATGCAATGGAGACACACAGGACACTTCGGTATCTTCTCAGCCAGTGGTCACGTGCGACCCTGGTCCCTTTATTTATACCCTGGACCGAGCCCGACCACGAGGGGTGCTTGGGTGCTACAATGTAAAGGAGAGGCCGGGTGACTCTCTACAACCCTCCCTTCTTTTAATTCGATATCAGAACAGCGGAGAGGGAAGACAACGGAAGAGAAAACAGAAAAGGAGAACAGGAGAAGGGAGAACAGAAAAGGGAATAACAGGAAAAGAGAATAACCAGTCAAATGTGTATTGGCATATCAGCACATAAAGTCTCTCAGTCTCTGGCTTGGTGCTGGGTTGGGCCGCAACAGATAGCGCTGACTGCTTGGCTCCCCTACTGGACCAGTATCGGGCGTGCTCCCCGAGGATCTCACAGGTACCTCCGGACGTGATCCCTCTCGCCTGCCTTCTTCAGGCGCTGCCGGGGACTGGGAAGAGGGTGCTGGGCCCTGCATGCCAGCCGCAGCTGGCATGTCATCGTCACTCTCGGGCCCACGCCCTTCTTCTCGGGAGTGGTCCGCGCGGGCGTGTCACCATGTAGAGCCTTGAACCAGGACACGTTCCTTACTACTGTGTGCCGGCCGTCTTGGGCGTAATCATGGTGCCATCCACTCAGGTCACTGTCCACACTTCGGGCTTATATGGAGTGCGAAACTTCCATCCTGGATGGCGATCCTTGAGCACCACTCGGGCCCCTACGCGTAGTGTCGGAGTCCTTGCTCTCCGATCAATGGTCGCCTTTTCGTTAGTTGCTTGCCACTTCTGTTGGGCCTTCTCTATGTCCAGGCAGGGCGGTGTCCACTCGGGGCCTTCTGGGATATGCTGTGGTGACTGCTTGAGCAGTAGGGAGGCGGGAACGCACCCGGTCGTGGAGTGAGGTGTTTGTCGGTATGTGAGTAGGAATTGGTCCAGACACACCTCGGAGTCCTGGTGTTGATCCATGCTGATACGGAGGGCTCTGTTCAGCGTCCTCATAAACCGCTCCACCTCCCCGTTGGCTTGGGGTGATTGTGGGGTAATCCGAGGGTGCTTGATGGACCTTTGTGCCAGGAAATCGTGGAAGTCTTGCCCCTGGAACGGCGGCCCGTTGTCTGACTTGACCTCTTCTGGGAGTCCAAACAGTGCAAAGGTCTTTTCCAGTACTGGTTGGACGTGGACGAATGTCGTGGCCGTCACGAGCTCCACTACCGGGAACTTTGAGAATGAGTCCATGATCACCACTGTGTGCCGCCCATCTGGTAAACTTCCAAAATCGATGCTGATTTTCGTCCAGGGAGTCAGGCAGGATTCTTCCGTCAGTACGGGCGCCGGAGCCGGGTCGTTGCCGGTGATTGCACAGGGGTGACAGTGTCTGATTTCTTCGTCCACCATCTCATCCATGTTGGGGAACCACACTTTTGCACAGAGTCTTGCCTTTGTCTTTGCTGCCCCTTGGTGTCCTTGATGGGCAAGTGCGACCATTTGACTGCGGAGGCTTCTTGGAATGACAATCCTCTGCCCTCGTAGAATCAAACCGGACCCGCTGATGCTTAGCTCATGCCGCACCCTCCAGAGCTGGCGTCTGACATTCTGTTCCTCGGCCCTAAGTGACTTGGAGCCGTCGAGGAATCGATGCCACTGTCCGTGAGCCAGAGTCTCTTTCACCTTTGTGAGGGTGTCATCTGCATCTGTGGTGCTACGGAGGTCTTCTCGCGTTACGGCGACTAGGCAGGCATTGGCTTCCACCATGTTTACGAAGCATTCGGTATGCTCGTCATCTGCCGTGGGTCCCCCTGTGCTGCCAGGGGGTGGGTGCCTTGACAGGAAGTCCGCCGGGTTGTTCGCCCCTGGTCTGTAGATCAGCTGGAATGAGTAGGCTTGGAGCTGGATGGCCCATCTCTCTGTCCTTGGTGGCGCTAGGCGAGACGACCCATTGAACAGGGGTAGCAGTGGCTTGTGGTCCGTCACCACGCGGAACTGATGGCCGCAAAGGTATAGGTGGAAATGTTGGAATGTCCACCGGATGGCCAGGGCCTCCCGCTCTATTTGCGCATAGCGGGTCTCTGTCTGAGACAACGCCCGAATGGCGTATGCGACCGGGACACAGGTCCCTTTGGCGTTCTCTTACAGGAGGACCACCCGAGCCCTACGGGGCTGGCGTCCACGACTAGCTCTGTTTTCTTCTTGGGATGGAAGTACGCCCTCGTCGTCTGGTCTAGTAGTGCCTTCTTGATGCTGTTGAATGCAATTTCTTCTCTGGGGACCCACGCCCTTGGCACGCTGGACTTCATGAGCTGGCGCAGGGGTTCAGACAGCGCTAGGAATGAACCTCCCGCAGTACGTCAACATGCCAAGGAAGCTTCTTATCTCCGCCAGGTTCTGGGGAACTGGGACGTTTCGGATGGCATCTGCCTTGCATGGATCTACACGGAGCCCCTCTCGTGAGAATACATATCCAAAGAACTCAATCGACCGCTGGTAGAGCGAGCATTTCTTCTTGTGCAGCGTGAGGCCGTAGTCCGCCAGGCGCTGCTGCGTGACTCGTAGCCGGACGTGGTGTTCCTCCAGGCTCTGGGAATATATCAAGATGTCGTCGCTTAGATTGATCACGCCGACCAGGCCCGAGAGGGTCTCTTTGATGGCGTTTTGAAACACCTCGGTGGCGGAGGATATGCCAAAGCTGAGCTGAGTGTTTCGCCGGAGGCCCACGTGCGTTCAAAAGGTTGTTATGTAGCGACTTTCCGGCGCCAGTTCCAGCTGGTGGTACCCCGAGTTCAAGTCCAGTTTAGAGAACCACTGAGCGCCGTTTAAGTCTGCAACGATGTCGTCCATCGTCGGGGTCACATGCCTTTCTCTCCATATGGCCTGGTTGGGGAGCCTCATGTCTACACATAGCCGGATGGCCCCCGGCTACTTGGGCTTCGATGCTATCACCAGTGGGGATACCCATAGGGTGGGCCCCGACACCTTCTCGATAACACCCTGGCTCTCGAGGTCTTGTAGCTCCTTCTCCACGAGGAGGCAAAGATGAAATGGGGCACGCCTGTGTCTGAGCGCTATTGGCTTGACTGTTTTGTCTATGTGAAGCTTCACTTGGTGTCCTTTGAGTCTTCCCAGACCCTGAAAGAGCTGCGGGAATTCATTCAGGATGTCCTCCGCATGCGTGTCATGGACCTGCTTGGCGAAGAACACCAACTCCAGATCCTCGGCGGTGTGGCACCTGAGCAGCGTCCCCTTCTGGCCTTCAGTTACATGGAACCTTGTCTTGATGGAGTGTTCTGTGCTGGAGACATCGACTTCGATCACTCCTAGAAGCGGTATTGGTACCGTGCCCCCATATGTGTATATCTTGGCCGAGCTAGGAGCAAGGGGTGGTCGAGGCGACAGTTTTTCATACTGGTCCACGGTCACGGACGCACCTGTATCGATCAGCGCGTTAACGGTGGTTCCATTGACCTGCACGTGGCATCTTGGAGGGGGCGTTTCTTGCGGCCTGACCGTCCGGCAAAACAGATGACGAAAACGTCATCGTTATCCTTGTAGTGGGCAGCAGCTCCTTGTCCCCAGAATGCTTCTGTGGGGGTGTGGTCTTCTAGCATCAGGGTTGTGGCACAGCCTCTTGGTGTGCCTGGTCAGGGTCGCCCACCTCCTCCGCGGCATGCGCTGGCATAGTGGTTAGCCTTGCCGCATTTGGAGCAGGTCTGCCCTCTTGCCGGGCACCGGTCCTGTGCCTTGTGGTCGAAACCGCAGTATCCGCACTTCCCTGCGGGTCGGCTGGGAGGGGTCAGCGCGTGTGCAGGTCTGGGGTGCCGTTGCACTGCCTCCACGGTTTCTTCTTTGACGTGGACTGGTTTCTGCGCTGGAGTTGCTGGGCTACTGCAAACTCAGGCGGCCTCCATCTCCTCTGCCCGACTGTCCGACAGCTCGTGGTAGCATGCCAAGACAAGGATCTCGTTGAGGGACATGCCTGGTTGGCAGAGTATCTGACATCTCAGCGCGACGGACTTGCACCCCTGAATGATCTGTGCACGGATCTCCTCCGGCTGATCAATGTTCATGTTTGTGCCGGCAAGCTTCCTCAGCCTAGCATAGAACATGTCTACAGTCTCCACCTCAGTTTGCCGGGCCTGACGCAGTTTGAACTGCTCATAGTCCGGATTCATTTGGGGGTCGAAGTGCCTGTTGAGGGCATTGACCGCTGAGTCATAGTTGTGATCCGCCCCGTGTCTGACAGCGTCTCGAACAGCTCGTATAGCTCATCACCCCCAAAGTGCATTAGCAGGAAGTGCTTCACCGTCCTATCAGTCTCTCTGGTCCTCCTGAAGTAATGATTGAGACGACCCAACCAGAGCTTCCAGCTGGGCGCTGCTGTGGTGGGGTCGGCGAGCTGGCTGAAGGGGGGTATGGGTGTCACTGACATGTGTGAAAATGGTGCTGGTGGTGCCTGCGCAAGCGGTTGTGGCGGCAGCGGATCTCCCATGGCTGGCAGATGGTGGCACCTGAGTGCTGTTGGCGCAGCGCTGCGGAAGGTGGGCGAGGTGCTGTTTCAGCACTGCTATCCTTGAAGCCTGTGACTGACCTTCGTTTGTGCGTGGGCTGGGCCTTCCTTGCCCACTTGAGTCGTCCTGGGCGTGCTCGTCTCCACGTGGTGCTGTGGGCCTTGGTGTGCAGGAGCAGCCTGCTGCAGGATCCTGGTGGCCGGTCGCAGGCTTGCTTGGGGCTTCTGCCGGGCACAGGTGGCTGAAGCAGGCTTCCAGGCTGAGGTGTGAGGGGGGAAAGTGCACCCTCCCAGGGCCTCGTTTCAGGCTCCCTGGTGTGGCGCTGACTCTCTCTGGATCCCGTTAGGGGTGGGGCACTCTCTCCTTAGGCCGCGGAGCAGGCCGGACGGTGACACGATGAGGAGGCGGGTAGCAAGCCACTCCCCCGCCGTGCTGCTTTCGCGGGCTTCTTAGGCAGGAGTAGGCCGCAGGCAGATGCCAGGACGAGCCGGTGCTCCGGACTTGCTGCAGATCACCGCTGCAGGCAGGGGATGGATCAGCACCCTCGCGCCGCCGCAGCGGGATACAGGCAGCAGCGTGCGGAGTTGAAACAGACAGCAGGCGGCGACTCACCTTGCCAGGGCGTACCCAAACTTGTCTGGCGGTGCGGGTGGCAGGCTCGCTGCTCTGCGGGCTGGGTAAGTGAGGCTGCAGGAGGGAGGGCGAGGGTTCGTGTCTCCCTCGTCACCAGTGTGACGGGCTGGGCTGTGGCAGTGGAGGCCTGCGCTGCGCGGCATGCGATGTAGACACACAGGACACGTCAGTATCTTCTCAGCCAGTGGTCACGTGTGACCCTGGCCCATTTATTTATACCCTCGGACCGAGCCCGGACACAAGGGGTGTTTTGGTGCTCTAATGTAAAGGAGAGGCCGGGTGGCTCTCTACAGAAAGGACTGTGCCCCTTGCAAATTTATTGATGGTGAGTTGAACTTTTCTGAGCTGAGACCATAAAGCATGAAATAATAATGTGAAATGAGTAAGACTGTTCCCCATACTCGCAAATGCTTTTTTGAACTGGCCCATATTGTGGAGATTATCCTGTCATTTCTAACATCCTCATCCTCATATCTTTTTTTTATGCTTTATTTTTGACATATCATGACAGACATATTATACAACGGTCACAGGACCCATATGATGGCAGCTTGTGAAGAAGAAAAGAGACAGCGTATTTAACAGACGCAACTGTCATACAATACACAAATCAATGCAGTGTCTCCAGCCATGCACAAGGCGAGTAGAGCACAGTGGGCTAGTCCATTGATAACAATCATTAAGGATTATGGCAAGAAATAAACAACAGTAAGGAAGAAGAACAACAGAAGCTGCAATACCAGGGGAGTCTGGCCAGTGCAGTGGTGTGCTGGCATGCGCCGTAGCCACGCCAACCACAGGTGTGGGGGTGGCAGAGGAGCAATGCACACATTCCCTGAACAACCTCAGGAGCCCCCACCTCCGGTCCAGGGAAAGAGTGAGGCTGCATCCACACTGGTTCCCCGTCTATGGCCCCTTGGGCACACAACCATCCCCAGCATTTACTCTCTCAGCCCATTCCCTAGTATCGGCCCTAGTGGGTGCAACATGTCCAAACGCCGATGGGTCATGATTGGGCTCCATTGCCGTCAACTGGTTTACTATCTCTTCCCACCGCTCAAGGTCTATTTCGGCGTTCTCATCAGTTCTGACCAGGCCCACTCTTGCAAGTCCTCCCGCCGTTTGCCCACCAAGGGTGGCTAGGCCACCGTCCAATGGATGGTTATTCACCGCCTGGCAAGCACTAGTCCCAGGGCCCGAAGTGTGCGAAAATCTTCACCTCAGCTTCAGCGGTCAGGATGAGACCATACAAGTACTGTCTGAAAGAGGCATCCAGCTGCAAGCCAGTCATCCCCCCGGAGCTCCTTAAGGGCCATGCACCAGTATTCTCTCAGTGACAGGCAGTCCCAGATCATGTGGAAAAATATTTCTGGGATACTAGCACATCATGAGCATCCATCACTACATGCAGGGAAGATTCTATGTCTCTAGGGTATTAGATATGTGTGGTGTAGGTAGTGGAATTGTGTAAGTTTAAACCAAGCATTACTTGTTGGTTCCCTCACCTGTGCACATGCTCTATTCTATTCTCAGTCAGTCAGTGGGCTATTGAGGTTCGAGTCCGATAAACGGTGTACACGTGACGGATCCTTCTGCCGGTCCGATTTGAGGGCTGTGAGATCAGGCCCTTGCTAGATCCCATGTCTAGGATGAGGTACAATACCTGCAACTCCTGTGGCTCCGCAGACCACAAGTCCTAGATCGTGCAGGATATCTAGGTGTACTGTAAAAACTGCCCCCAGGTAAGGCCGAAGTACTACTCAGCCTCTGCAAAAGAGATGACCGCCCTAGTACAGATCCCCTAGCTTCCGACATATGCCGTCCATCCGGAGGGTGTGCTTCTGCTAGAGTGGGCCCAGCCACCAGAGATACAGCTGTCTAGCAAAGGGCTGGGGCCGGAGGACACCCTGCGTCACCACGTTCCAAGCTGCCATCACCTGTCACACAATCTGCGGGCAGGCCACGGAGTCCCCCATGCCACCTAATAGTTTCAGTGGGAGGTACAGACGATTCGATGTGTGAAGTCAGAACCCCCTCAGAGGTTAGTTTCCCCCAAACAGGGGCCCAGGGGCTAATGGTCCCAGCAGTCAGAGCCCACTGTGACAGCAGATGTGGCACGCAGTGCCCACCAATCAGTTTCAGGGGGCAGGCTATGCACTCTGGTCATCGATGGGGTGACCAAATCCTCAGCGGCCACCGACATCACTGTTGCCACCAGTGCCCAGGCCTCCTCCCTTTCAAGGTTGTGGCCTTCAATGTCTAACATGCCGTTTTGCCTCACAATGATCCTGTTGTCGATCCAATAGTCCTCCCTTATTTTCAGGGATCTCTGGCCACAGGCTTGATGGCGACGACCTCCCCATCCCCATCCACCAGTCGACTCCCTCTCTGCAGGTGGGCCTCCCTGTACAGGTGTGTCTCCATCCAGGCCCACGTCTCATCAGGGGTATCAAAGAAGTGGTTCAGTCGCCCTGGAGAAGCTTCAGGTGTGCCAGAAACAACAGCATGTATCATAGGCCCTTAGCCCCTAGTTGTTGTTTCACTGCTGTGAATGTTTCTCGTAGACGCTGCTCTTTTTGGGTATAATCAGGGAAAATACGTATGACATGTTTGTCAAATTTAGGATCACCTGCCCTGCGGACTGTCTGCAAAATCACATCCCTGTCACAGTTTAGTGGGGGAAAGGGGCCAGGGCCCTATGTGCCTTTTCAACAACAAACACCGACAATAGGTCACTATGGTTCACCGCCGTCTGGATCCAGCGCTCAAGGAAGAGCTCCGGCTCTGCTGCCTCCACCCCCTCAGGGAACCCCACACCACGAGCATCCTTCAGCGCACGTTTCTAGGCACCTGGAGGTTTCTGAGAGTTTGGACACTGCGGCCTTTAGATTTTGCATCTCTTCTTGGAGCAGCTACGCAGTGTGCCCCGTTTTTTTGCGACCTTGTGAAGATCCTCCAGCAGCATTCGATTGCTACAAGGATTTGGGCTCCCCACCACCCCCAGACACGGACGGGTGGGGGGGGCGCCCCTGTCTGGGCCAGGGGCTGTGTATCATTTTTGTTTGCTGGGTGCTCCTAAGTTGCCGATCTTTGCCCATGGTTTGCCTGCGGAGTAATGACCATAAACGTTTCACCCCGATAGGGCGGGCCCCCAGGCAGTGTTCAGCAGTGGGGGGATTCTTGGGTTCCCCCTGGGGCTCAGTATACAGTGTAAGTGGGTCCCAACAAGCAAGCCTCCCCCAGCAGGTTCCCCTCATCACTGCACCATCCAAGAGAGTTATAAGCTAAGAGGAAAATCAGCAAGATGACGTGGGCAACCAACTGGAGTCTCCGCTGGGGGGGGTCTGCAGTGCCCAGGGAGCAGACAATGCCCTCCTGCATCCCTGTGGGCCTCCTTGAGCCACTATGATCCCCTCCGATGCTCCCAGCCCTCGCAGCAGGGTGGCTTACTCCTCTTTTCAGCAGGGTTGTACTCCGCGGTGCCCCCTCAGAAAATTATGGCCGCAGGCGTGGGGTTCGGTAGGTTCTCTGCACCATGCAGCATGTTGGCGGGGCATACAGTTGCTCGGACGTGGGCTCGCAGAGTCAGCAGCCGCCAGGGCCGGACTGGCCGTAGCGGGCATTGGGCATTTCACTGGTAAGCCGGAAGGGTGGGAGCCAGCTTTTGACCCCTAGGGGGCCGTTTTTGTTACTGGGGGATGATTTTGCACCACAGCTGCAATATTGGCCCTCTGTAACAAAAGCGGTAGCGGTGCAACGTGAGTGCTTCCCACTAGCATACCCCCCGGTCACGTTGTATGCCATGGCTGAATTGGGTTCACAGTCCGGCCCTGGCAGCCGCCAAGTCTCGTCGGTCCCAGTCTACTTGCCAAGGGGCTGCAGGGTTCACCCAGCGTAGGCCTCAGTCTGGTGTCAGAGCACCCATGGCCTGGCAGTTGGGCAGTTCGGGGGTCCAAACTCTCAATTCCGACCCCCTCGGACTCTCATTTCCTCTACCTCTACGGCCAGCACTCCCTGTTGTGTGCCGGAAGAGGCTCGTCGGGAGGGACCAGGCAGGTCAGCTCTATCATGCAGCTTCACGTCTTTGGGCTGGGCACCACAACACACAGGCCGCAGATCTTCACGCTGGGCTTTGTGTATTCCGTACCTCCAGCGGACAAAGCAGGAACCTCGTCTGGGTCACCCGGTTCCAGGCAGTGCAATGCAGTCTAATGCGCGCATTGTTGGCGCCCTTGGAGTCTCCTGGGCGCAGGATGCCTTAGGATTTATTGCGGGAGATCAGGAGCCAGTGCTTAAAGCGGGTTGTCGGCCATCTTGCCTGCCACGCCCCCCCACCCTTCATCCCCATATCTTAAGATGTTCAGTAATACATTTCTGAAGGCTGATGATGCGACTGAACCCTTTAAAAGATGTTAGAGTGCTAGGACGACCCAAAACACAGCAGCAATACTTAGAACTAGCCATCCAGAAGGAGATTGAAACCACCATCTAATACCATTTTTACACCAATTTCATTCCCAGTGCTAAAATTGGTTATTTTACAGATATTTCCTCAGCTCCCACATAGCAAAAACATTCTCAGAATCACTTGGGAATTCAAACCCTCAACATCTTTAAAGACTTCAATCACATTCTCAATCCTTTTGAGCAAAGAAGTTTTAACTTTTTCACAATTACGGATAAAAACAAATCCAAATAAATTAGGGTATGGGGCCATTCCCACCCCTTGACCCATTCACCTATCTTCTCGCACAAACTCTTGATCTGGTTATGAATCTGATTTCTGAATTTGCACCTATAGTAACATGCATTATTTATGATGATGTCTCCTTTTCCTTTTTTCTAGTTTTCCTCTCCAATTTCTCTCCAATTTTGTCCCCGTGCGTCTTTCAGTGCATGCTTTGTTTTTTTGCCTAGTGAAGGCATCGCTTTGCATGCAGACACGAGGTGCATTATTATTTGAACTTATCATTGTATGCTTTACTGTTGTCTAAGTCCATTGCTGGTAACCTATTTCATATATGAATCTAGGGTAGAGCAAACTTTTGATCCACTAGTGCATTTCAGAAACACCTTGCAATCTGATAGGATAATTCTAAAGACTGATCATTGTGTGGTAGCTGACTTTGGAATCTTTGCCTTGGTTTGGCCACTCGCCATCTGAAACTTGTGCTTGTAATCCAACTCTTAAAGTAACCTTGCTTTGCTTAATGCTCTGTGTTACACTTTAGCATTTTCTCACGGGTGTAACCAACAGATAGATGTTACTATTACCCATTTTTTATAGTGCTCAATTGTCTGAACCTTTGAAGGCTGAATTGTAGTTGGACTGATTCTAGCTGGTGACCTTCAAATCACACCTAGGGGTCTATTTACTAAGATTTAATATTGCATTTGCGACATAAAAGTGACACAAAATGATGCTAAATCTTTTGTTACCTATTTACTTTCCAGCGTAAAACCCGTTTTACGTTGGAAAATCACTTGAAAGTAATGAAAAGCAGCACCTACCGCTGCTTTGCATTACTTAGCGCCAACGGGGCATGGGCATTGCTATGCAACTACCCAAGGTTTCTTATGCTAAACTCGATTTACTTAAAAAAAGTAGACAAAGTTTGGCGTCAGAAAATAGCGCCCATTTCAGATAGGCGCTATGAAGGAGAAATGCTTTTTTTCTCCTTTATTTTCTGACTTTGCATGTGTGCTGCACTGTACAGCACACATACATCCAGTACAAAACCTATGCTAGACTCACAAAGACACCCTTGCACTATAGTGCAAAGGTATATCCGTGGCGCACGGCTGCACATTTCTGCGCTGGCATTAGGGAGAGGGGAGGAGAGTGTCATATTTCTGTAAATATGCGGCTTCCGCACTGCGCAGTGTGTGAAACTGGTAAATCGGGCCCCAAATGTCTGCAACCAGCACGTATATTGATGGACTGACTACCTTGCCTCTAGTCTAATTATAACTTGTTTTTTTTGTATAGTATTTCATACCGTAAATCTACCCTTTCTGAGCAATTAAATTCAGGATAGTTAATTACAAAAGAATCAACTTGGCAAGAGGTAGACCTGAAAGAAACAAATTATGTAGGTGAAATTAATGAAATTCCTGAATTTTGTGTTGCAGGAAATTTGTGAAATTTACAATTACATGGTTTTGGGTAATTTTCACCCAACGTAGACTGGCTTGCCTACAAAAAGTCTGAAAAATGCATTTCTGAGAAAAAAACGTACAAGTTACAGAAGACCCATTTTTTCACCAAAAGCATAATTTTGTGAAATTTTCATTACATTTTACAAAACAATTATGTAGTTTCTCGCACACCTAGACAGAGGCATCACTCAGATCCTTTTCGATGTTTCAGTGCTATTCGGCACAGTGGAAAGTCCACTGCTCTTTAAGTGCTTCTAAGCGTGCGCTGGTGAGAATAGTTATCAGGAGAAAAAGGTTTATTGTGCTATCTGAAATTACAGTCCTATAATTGGCATTCTTTAAATAGTGAATCAGGTTTAGGTTCACTTTCCATGTCTGCAAGGTATATTATTGTAACGGGACCTCCCACTTCAGGCACTAGGCCTGAACGCGCTGCGCTGGATCAGTGACACACGCACACACAGAGCTATAGTGTGAGCCAGAAGACCACGTGCAGTCTCTGCCCATTTATTATATAGCCTCTGGCCACGCCTGGCAAGAGGATGCATTAAGTGCAGTTCAGGGGCATGTCGTCACCGTGTGGGTAGTGCCTGGTGGTTGTTACATCCCTCCTCAACTTGGCATTGGACTTTGCTGTCGTGCTTGGCATGCAAAGTCACTAAGTCTCTGGCTTGGGGGTGGATTGGGCCTGAGGTTTTACCGCTGGTGAAAGGAGCAGTTGTTATTGTCCTCAGACTCCTTGCTGCCCTGGCAGGTGTTGACAACATGTCTCTCAAGTCACTTGACACAGGGATAGGGCTGTTTGCCGGGGCCCCCAGGAACCTGGCTGTCAATTTGAGATCTCCAACTCGTTTTCTTGTTCCTCTGCTTCTGAGACAGGCTGTGTTGAGGAGTTGACTCTCCGGAACTATAACACATTTCTGGTGACTGTTTCTTGACGTTTTGGGCGGTGTTTATGGTACCGACTGAGTGGATGACTGTCCAGGTTCCGGGTTCAAATGAGGTTTGAAACTTCCAGCCCGGTCTCCTGTTCTTTATCGATACTTTGTCTCCGGGGGATAGTACTCGGACACTTGCATGCTGCCTCTCGCTGGCATGTAGGTTGGTTTGGGTGCTCCTGGCATGGGTACATGCTGGATCATACAGAGGTGGAGTTCAGCCTGGGGAGACTGGGTTGGTGTCACGCCAGTGTCCGTTGAGCATTAGGGACCATGGGGACTGTTGTGTGGTGCAGTGAGGTGTCCCTTGTTACTCTCTTAGAAACCGGTGCATGCTCATTTCTGGGTTGGCGCCTTCAGCAACAGCCATTCTGAGGGTTTTGTTCAGGGTGCGCATGAAGCGCCTGTGGCCATTGAGGGGTAATTCTGCGGTGTTTGATCCCCAGGTTGCCCAGAAGTTCTTTGAACTCTGATCCCTGGAAAGGTGGGCTGTTGTCTGTCTTTATTTCATGTGGGAGGCCAAACAGCGCAAAAGTTCTTTCCAGCATTGGGGCTATATTTGCAAAGGCTGTGAATTCTGCTACCTCAACAATGGGAAACTTGGAGTAGCTGTTGACCATGACAGCGGTAATGAGTCCATCTGTGAAGCTCCCAAAGTCTAGGCTCACCTGGGACCATGGGTGGTACTCTGTCTGGTGGTTCTTGGAGACTAATGAGCTGACACGAGAAACAGCATTTCACAGCTTCGTCAACAGCTGCCTCTAGCCCAGGAAACCAAACCTTTTCTCTCATTACGGACTTCATTCAAACTGTCCCATGGTGTCCTCCATGAGCTAAGGCCGTTACCTTGTCTTGCAGGTTTTCTGGTATGATGATGTGGTCCTCTCACAGCGCTAATACTTCTGGGGTGGCGCTCATCTCATCATGCACCCTCCACAATTTGAACAGGCATTCCTTTTTGGGGCAAAGCCAGTCACTGGCCTCTCTTAAGAAATTCTGCCATGACCCTCGATGGAGGGCATCTATAACCTTCATTAGGAATGAGTCTGACTTCGTGGCATTACTGATCTCCTGGAGGGTGAGTGCTCGTGGGCATGCACCCTGTGTCACCATGCTGATGTACTCCTCGGTGGCTTCTCAGCTGTCATGGTTGTCTTTGGCATGGGCTGGTGGGTGTAGGGGAAAAGACGTCAGCTGGATTTGTGGCCCTAGGTCGACCAGTTATTTCCATGTGGTAGTGTTACAGTTGAATGGCCCAGCGCTCGATCTGTGAAGAGGATGTGGGGCTGTGCCTTGAAATAGAGGGCAAGCGACTGATCGTCCATGACCTCATGGAATTGCCTACCATTGAGGTATAGATGGAAGTGGCCACACACCCATGCTTCTCTCTCTATTTGGGAGTATCTGGTCTCTGTTGGCGTGAGGGCTTTCCTAGCAAACAAAAGGGGGGCCCATTTTGCTGGCTCCACTTCTTGTGTGAGGATGGCTCCTAGGCCTATGGGGCTGGCCTCAACCAGGAGTTCTGTCTGTCTATTGGGATTGAAACAGGCCATTGTCGTTTTGTTCAGTAAGGTTTCTTTCACATTTTGGAACACCTCCTCCTCTTTCTGGCCCCACTGCCAGGGAGCATCCGCTTTTGCCAGGGCACGTAGAGGCTCAGCAATAGTCGCTAGGTTCGGGATGAACCGATCACAATAGGTGGCCATGCCCATGAAGCTTCAAACTTCAGATACTGTTGTTGGTGCTGGGACTTGCTTGATGGCATGCAACTTGCATGGATCAATCTGGACTCTGTCTTGGTTGAAGACATAACCGAAGAACTTGATAGAATTTTGAAAGAAGGAGCACTTCTCCCGTGGTGCTGCTCAGATGTCTCTATGGTGCTTCTTGGCAGTTGCAGAGTGGATCAGGATGTCATCACTCACATTCATAACCCCTTGAAGGCCTGACAGTGTCTCTCTGATGGCATCTTGGAAGACTTCCGCTGCAGACGAGATCCCAGACAAGATTATATCTGCATAACCCCAGATGCATTGAGAAGGTGGTGATGTAGCGGCTCTCCTCCGCTAGCAGTAGCTGGTTCTATCCTGTGTTGAGATCCAGCTTAGAGAACCACTTTGACCCATTCAGGTCAGCAATGATGTTATCCATTGTCGAAGTGATATGTCGCTCCCATTTTATGGCTTGGTTTGGAAGTCACATATCAATGCCGAGCCGTATCTTGCCGGGCTGCTTTGGTTTTTCAGCGATGATCATTGGGGACACCCACGGGGTTGGACCGAATACTTTCTCTATTACCCCTAGGTTTTCCAGTTTCCTTAGCTCTTGCTCCACCTGTGGTCTCAGATGGAAAGGCACACACCTCTGCCGAAGAGTGACTGGCTTCACAGTTTTGTCGATGTGTAGCTTCACTAGCGGGACCTTCAGGCACCTGAGCCCTGGGAACAATTCAGGGAACTGATTTATGAGTTTGCCTGCTTGGAATGCTTTCACATTCCCTGCAAAAGATACTAATCCTAGGTCTTCCACAGTGAGGATGCTGATGAGAGTGTCAGCCTCTTTGTCAACAACATGGACAGTTGCTGTGACTTCTCGGTCTTCAGATCTTATTTGTACTGTCATATTTTCCTTTTTAGTGGGAGCGGCGATTTGCAACCATACGTGAATATCTTGGTATTCGTACTAATGATGGCCTTAGTCGCAGGCGCTGATATTTTTGGATTCCCATTACATTTACCGAAGCGCCTGTGTCCATGAGGGCTTTGAGGCTGGACCCTGCGCCGTCAACCAAGCAGGTCGGTTGGGGCCATCGGTGTCATTTGAGTTCATTTGTGAAGGATATAAGAAATACTTCTTCCTCGTCATCAGATGAGAAGTTCCCCAGCGGCTGTGGAGGTACCTTGGCGGCCCCTAAGGATGTATGGTCATCCGTGGACCGCTGTCAGCTGACTTGGGCCAAGTCTTGCCCCCTTGTGTGTCTCGTCTTTTAAGGTCACTTCTATAGATGGAGGCAAAATGGCTTAGTTTTCCACATTTAGAGCATATGCAACCTGGGTGGGGCATTCGTGTCCACAGCTTGATCCCGGCTGATGTGGCACTGATGTTTTCATTTTCCTTGCCTTCCTGCCAGTGTGCATAGCGTCAGCAAGTTCCACTTTCACCATGGGCGTGCGTTCGGGCTGTTGCATAATTGCAATATACATTTCAGCAGTACTTAATTTGTAAAAAATATACTGCCAGGGCCCATCCCCGAAGGCCACTGCAGCCTACACCATGCGTTGCCCCTGCCAGTGCTGCCATTGACAGTACCAACATAACACCTAACTATCGCACTCACACAAGTGTGGCAATTCAGACTATTTCAGTACACACAAAGCTATAAGAATGGCGCAAGAGGCTGGTATTATTCATTTTCAGTGCCATTTGACTTAATAAGCAAGGTTGTTGTGCACATCTCAGACAGTGCCACCATGTGGTGGGCTGTCACTAGAGCCGGTGGTGACAATTAAGTGCCGGTGCTGAGCACCAGAAACCACCAGCTCAAATTAAGCACTGCATTTCAGTAGCTCTTGCTGCAAGCAGGTCATGAGACGTGGCCAGAATTAGAATATCATCCAGGCTGATGTTCAGTTGCCTCAGGATAAGCCCTCTTAGTACTTTGCTCCTGCAGTCCTGGATAATTTGGGCCTGCACATCTTTGGATTGATTATCAGCTGCACAAGTACTGGCTAGTTCACGCAGTCATGTGTAGAAAGTGTCTATCGACTCACCTTCCCTCTGGCAAGGTTGGCGGAGCTTGAAGTGCTCAAAGTCTGGGTTTAATTGCGGGTCAAAATGTGCATTGAGTGATTTTACGGCAGCCTCATAGTCAGTCATAGCACTTGTGTTAGGGAGGTGCTCAAATAATTTATAGATTTCTTCACCTACATAATGAAGTAGGAGAGAACGCTTTGTGGCCTCAACGGACTCACAGGTAGCTATGAAGTTGTTCTCTAACCTTCCAAGCCATGTCTTCCAGCGCAGTGATGCTGTAGCTGTGTCCACTAGCTCACTGAAGGGTGGCAGGGCACCAGCTATAGCATGTGGTGGGGCAGGAAGGTCTTGCGACACCCTTGGCTGAGGTGCTACATTAGCATCATCTGGATGCCACATGGTATCGTCTCCTGGCATGTCCCTTCACGCTCTTTCACTTCATTTTGTGTTGCTATTCTTTATGATCCCTTTATCATGTGTAGTGTCTCTTATTGTTACTGGTTCTTTCTCTTTTTTTGTTGTCTTTGCTTTCTGGGTGCTGGTGTTTTACAGTGTCAGATTGCTGCTTGTTCTCTGATGGGCCCCCTGGGGCCGAGTGTGGAACCGGTCAGGCGTAATGATGCAGAGGGAGGGGTCGGGCCCTCTCAACAGGGCGGCCGCGGCATGCGGAGGTGCAAAAAGAGGAGGGCCTCCGAGCACTCCATGCAGCTGAACTGGGCCAGGCAGCTGCAAAGCGATCGGCCGAGGCTTGTGCTCTGTTGCGCGCCACGTGGTGTGGGCAGAGTAGCAAGGAGGCTGGGAGTGGAGGTTTGCACAGCCAGCCACAGGGCAGAAGTACCTTTGAGTGTTGACGATGGTCGGGGTGCAGTTCTCACCTCTGAAATCAGGCAGGTACTTGGTCGGCGGCCTGTCACAGCGGGCGCTGGACAATGTCATCTCTGCTATGGGTGTTCTGCACACGGCTGACATAAGTTGACTGGACTGGAGTCAAAGCAGGACTTGCGGACTCCACCGCTAAACAGGTCGATAGTGGCTAGCGGGAGTGGCAGTGCAGTGCCTACGGAGTCGTTATAGTGACAGCAATGTGGCCCTAATTGCAGGTGGGGTTGGACATCCCATCCTTATCGCCAGTGTAATGGGGCCTCCCACTTCAGGCACTAGGCCTGAACGCGCTGCGCTGGATCAGTGACACACACACACACAGAGCTATAGTGTGAGCCAGAAGACCACGTGCAGTCTCTATCCATTTATTATATAGCCTCTGGCCACGCCTGGCCAGAGGATGCATTAGGTGCAGTTCTGGGCATGTTGTCACCGCGGGGGAGGTTCCTGGTGGTTGTTACATCTATGACGCTGAATTTGCCTTTACTTCTTCTAAACTGTGTCACTTCTAACTGCAACTTAGTCTCTGCTCTGAATCCACACCTAAGGCCAGTGACTACCAGCGTCAAGCTAGTCAGAGGGAGATCATCTTTATGATCTGGCTTGACAGCGTAGCTGTCACCAATTATGTAAGAGTAACCAAGAGAGGGAGAATGGCTGCATCCACATGTTGGGAGTCAGGAGTACTTGTTTTGATTGGGCAGAAGCTGTGTGCTTCCATAAAAAAGGCCTTTTCCTCCAAGCAGCTATGATCATTTTATTTATTTATCCAGCTGCCTGAGCTTGAACTTTCAGGGGTACACACATGACATTCTAATGCTGTTCAAGTTTCTGTTTAGATAACTAGATAATTTATAGTGTTTGTCTTTCCCTGGCAGCAGCACAGCTGGGAGGAGGACAGCCATGAGGAATGTATTGCAGTCCCAGCACCATCCCATCCCATCATTAACTTTAGATTTGAGAGTGCAGATTTGTGTTTGAGAGCAGTATGGAATGCTCAGGGTTACAATTTACTACATGATGTTTTAGGAGTGGATTGACAGTAGAACTGTAAGCTGAATTTATGTGATAAAAAAATAACTTTAAGGGTACTACTGAGAGAGGGGCCTAGGCTGCATTCACATGTTGGTTCCTCCTGAGAAGAGGTTTGATGGGGGCGAATTTGTGCGCTTTCACTAAAAAGATTCCTTGTATGGCACTTTTTGCTTGTGGTAATACAGCAGTACTGAGCTGGTTATTATGACAAACAAAAGATCATGACTGTAGGCTTAATATGTTTACTATTCCATGTTATGATAAAGGCCCTAGGACCGACATATTTACTGTGAAAAGCATATGTTGAAGTCAATAGGAATTTAAGCGTGGATTGTTATTACTCTAAATTAAATCCTACAGGTAGGTTTTTTTATTACATGGAATCTCACCGACTACTTTAGTAGGCAAGCAGTTTAGTGTTGGTTACTGTCATGTCGACTGGGGCAAGGAGCACATATATGGGGGGATTGGAGAACAACCAAATGTATCCCTGATTGTACACTCTACTGTACTTCTCCATTTGTTTTCCACGTCACTTCCCCTACCACCCCCTGCCACGCTCTCTGATGACCCCCTTTCTTTACTCCAGACTGGTGGAGACCTCCATCAGTGTCCTAGTGCCCTATGCTACACCTCCCCCCAATTTAAATGTCTACTAGGTCTCGAATATAAATATTAGATCTCCTCAATCAGTCTACACAGTTGACGCTCCTGCTCTCCAGACCTCATGGTGACCACTTGTGGTGGCGCAGTTCCGCCTGCCTCAATTAACTCCCGTCCGGGACTAGGAGGGAATTGGGGTTCATGTGCACAACCTTTGGCAGTGCCAGATTGCTCTGATGGTTGCATGTTGTTTGATGTGTGACACAGTGATGGATTTCCCCGGATGTGTCGCAGTGACCATGGTTCCTTTCTTGTCCCACAACCTGTAATGGTTAAATGGCAAACAGGGTGTCAGTTTTCCATCATAGTTTCAGCCTATCACCCAGGCTCCTTTGCCAAGGGTGGTTTCTCTTGTCTTTCTCCTGGTGTCATCTCCTTATTGGTAGCATCTGTGTTCTGAAGTTTCTTTACATTCACTTTTCGTTCAGGCGTCCATTGAGGAATCTTTATTCACATTGCTCGACCAAATATGACGGTGGCAGGACTCTCTCCTATCGTTGAGTGAGGGGTCATGCGATAGGCGCTTAGAACTTGACACAGCACCTGGTTAATTGCCAGTCCCTCAGCAGAGGCTCTTTGCACCGTGCCCATGAATTGTTTCATCACACCATTGGCTTGAGGCCACAAGAGTGTGATTAGTTGATTTTCAACATCTAGGTGAGTCAGGAGTTCTTTGAATTCTTTACTATTGAATAGAGGGCCATTATCAGACTTTAAGACTTTTGGAATTTCTCTAGTTGCAAATATGTCATCAAGGGATTTTATCATTATTCCATGCCCTGTGGATGAGATGCATTGAACTAGTGGGAATCAAGAGCGTTCGTCCATGAGTACCATCAGGTATTTGCCATTCATGAGAGGTCTAAAGAAGTCGACCGCCACCCTCGCCCACACAGTTGTGGGGAGATCTGACATTGTTAGTGGATGTTGAATTGTTTTTGGGGATAGGCAATTGCAAATGTGACATGCTTTCAGTTCATCCTCCACTCGTGCATCTAATTCCGGAAACCAGATTCCCCTTTTACAGTGCTTGTTTGATGGCTACTTTGCCACGATGTCCCTCATGAGCCAATTCAATGGCCCTTTTTCTTAGACTTTTAGGAAGTACAATTCTTGACCCTCTCAGTATGCTCCCTTCCTGGGTCACTGCTAGTTCTTCTTTCTTGAATATTGTGGAACTTTTGAAGTTTGTCCAAATCCCCTCCTTTTCATGTTTTGAGTCCCCATGTTTGCATTCCAATACAACGTTTGACTATGGCCATGTCTTTATAATCCTGAGTGGCAGCAGCGACTTGATCCATGGATAGTGCCGGGAGAATGCTTAAACGTATTAGAAAGTTAAAATATTCTTCAGCTACGGAATGTTTTGACGTTGTCAGCTGCAACAGAACTTGGGAGAAATAGTCACCAGGGTTTTGTTCCTTCCCTGGCTTGTGAACAATATCAGAGTCATATTCTTGTAACTGCAACCCCCATTGTTCAATTCTCTGAGGCATCTTTGCTGTGAGATTGCCAAAGATAGTCAGGAGTGCCCGATGGTCTGTGGCTACTGTGAATCTTTTGCCGTAAAGAAAAACATGAAAATGTTCACATGCCCAGACGACTGCTAGACTTTCTTTTGCTGGTTGTGAGTATGCTTGTTCACCGTCGGAAAGGCTCCTGCTTGCATATGCAACAATGTGTCTCTGAGCATTAGGCTTACCACTAGGCTGCGCTAAGATGGCTCTGAGCCCTACAGGGTTCACATCCACTGTGCCTTCTGTGTGGAATTTAGGGTTGAAGTATGCCATGATTGTTGTTTTCTCAATGGTCATTTTAACCTCCACCTCGGAACCCAAGAACATCATCTGCATCATCCTCATGGTTCGTCCTTCAGCCCTGCACTGCTCAATGCCTACATGAGCCCCCGGCCAACATCATCAGATCCCATGGATTGAACATCATATCCTATGCAATGACACCCAGCTCATCTTCTCTCTGTCCGAAGATCCCTCCACCACGATGGCCAATTTCTGCCTGTGCATGACCAGCGTCTCAGACTGGATGTAAAACAACTGCCTCAAACTCAACACAAACAAAACGGAAGTACTGATCTTCAGGAACAACACCTCCTCGTGGAACAACTCCTGATGGCCTTCTGAATTAGGACCCTCACCCACTCCAACAGACCACGCCCGCAACCTTGGCATCATCTTTCACCGCAAGCTCACCATGAAAAGCCAGATCAACTCAGTCTTCTCTGCCTGCTACCTCACCCTTCGCATGCCCAGAAATGCCTCCCTGTCAGCACCAGATCTACCATCACTCAAGCCCTTGTCACCAACTGCGTGGAATACAGCAAAGCACTCAACGTAGAAATTACCACACACTGCGGCCAGATTCATCCTCAACCTCCCAAATGGCCCCACATCACCCCTCACCTCAAGAGACTCCACTGGCTCCTTGTTCACAAGAGAAGTCAATTCAAGATGCTGACTGATGCCTACAAAGTCCTGCACAATCAAGGACCAGCATACATCAGCCGCTGCCTGAACTTCCACCAACCCTCCAGACACCTGCGCGCCGCCTCCTTCTCTCTCTCCCTCACAAATACCCCCTCATCTGCTGAAGAAACAATGGAGGACGCTCCTTCTCCTACCTCGCTGTGAAGTCTTGGAACAACCTTACCCTCCACCTCCGGACCGCCACCCTCTCTTCAGGAATTCAGAAAGGAACTCAAGACCTGGCTGTTCAACTGATTCCATCCACAACAGCAAGGCTGTCAGTGCCCGGATACCCTCATGGGTGACTAGCAGTGCTCTAGAAATCCTGATTGATTGATTGATTTAGTCTCCTGGTAGTTTTGTTTGCATGCTAGTGATCACTGGAAATCCACATTCTGTTTTGTCAGGTCATGCAGCAGTGCGCTTAAAACGACATAGTCATATATGTATCTGGCATTTCTGGGGAGGATAACAGCATGCTCACATCTTGAGGAGGACTGATTGTCATTAGAGCCTTCACTTTGTCTGGGTACAGGAGTCATGCCATTTCCCTAGAAAATGTGCCCAAAGAACTTGAGTCTGGTTTTGTGGAATTCACAGTTTCTGGCATTGAGTGTAATTTTGGCATCTGTAAGTAGCTCACAAACTTTGAGGAACGCCTTGTCATGTTTTCATCGGGTGCTTCCTAATATTAGAATATCATCACTGTAATTAAGGGCATTTGGTACCGGATAGATGACTCGACTAATGACTTCTTGAAAGATTTCAGCTGCCGAGGAGATTCCAAAACTCAGCTGTTTGTTTCTGAAAAGACTTGTGTCTGGAAAAAGTTGTGATGTACCAGCAGTTGTCTTCCAGCTCCAGTTGGTGAAACCCTTTATTCAGGTCAAGCTTGAAGAACACTTTGACACCATTAAGTTGGGTTATCATGCCCCGTGTGCCTTTCACATTCAATAGCTTTATTTGGTTGGCGCATGTTAACGCAGATACGCACATCTCTTTTGTTGTCCATCTTTGGCACCATAACTATTGACGAGACAAGGGTGGCTTGTGGAGTGTTCAATGATGACAAATTTCAGTATGTTTGTTATTTCATTTTCTACAGCTCTCTGGAGATGAAAAGCGACCCACTGGTGTCTTTGTGCTACTGGGAGAATGTCCTCATTGATATGCAGCTGTAACCGAATGTCTTTCAGTTTTCCCAATCCATGAAACAGTGAAGGCAATCTCTGGATCTGTGTGTATGTGGTAGTTAATTGGTATCAGTCCCATTTCGGCAGCCGCTGCAAAACTGAGGAAACCAGCAATAGACGCTGTCCCTTGTAGTACATGGAATGTTGTTTGAACAGACCTTGCCTTGCGCTGGATCGTCACTGTGAAAAATCCATGGCTCCATAGTGGCCTGAGTGCAGCCCACGTGTACACTCATATGACCAATGGCATGAGGACTGCAGGTGGCTTGAGATCTCTAAATTTGTCCAACGGCATGATGTTAATGCATGTTCCACTGTCAATGATGAATGGTACAGGGTGGGCATTTATTTTCAGTTGAACCATCGGGCTTTTAGTTTAAGCTCTCGTTTGTCTCACTTGCATTGCCTCTTAATCACTGACATCAGTGATGTGGCTATTCCCAGTTGTTCTCCTGTGTGGAGACACAGAATGTTTGATGCGGACCGTTTTTCATCCACCATGAGGACATCTGCTTTTGCTTCTCTCTCTTGGTACTGGATCATCAACTGAAACTTTCTGGTGCACTTCACGGAACCACCTTCCCCTACATGTGAATACTCTTTCAGACTCCTGTATCTTTGGTTTAGAGTGTAGGCAGGTTAGTTCTTGGCAGCCCATTGCATTCACTGATGCCCTACTGTCAACTATGACGTCTACCAGCTGGTCCCCCAGTTTTACCGTGTGTGGTTTGGGAATTTATACTGACATCATCAGTAGATATCTGTCCTTTTCACTTTACTCGACATGGATACTGACGATCCACTGGACAAGGACTTGGATGACGTATGACTGTGGGCTGATTCAACTCGTCGTACATGGCACTTCCTTCTCTCTTTTGAATTGTGGCAAGAGTTCTTTCTCTTCACTCTCTATTCTGACTCCACGTTCTTTTGCGTGTGCTCAACATACAACATTAAAGTTGTTTTCTTTGCCGCACCCGTTGCATGTCTGTCCCAGTGTGGGACACTGTCTTTCATGGGAAAATTAAAAACCACATCGATAGCACAGTTTTGTCGAGTTGCTGGGCGTTGACTTATGACTCTCAAGGCCTATCTTGTGCCGGTTCTGTACAGCAAGTGCTGTTTTGCTGTGTGTGGAGCCTGCCTCCATTGCGGATGCTTCACTTTCCAATCTGTCTTCTGCCCTTGTGGCCAGCAGCATCTTGTCAAGACTGAGCGTTTCCTGAACCATATGTCTCCTAAACGAATTGGACAGGCATTCATCTATGATTCAGAGGTGCATGGTTTCTTCATCATTCAAGTCACTAAATTTGCAGTGTATAATGAGGGTTTAAAATCTCTTTTCACTCTATTGAGTTCTATAACAAAACATTGCAATGTAGGAGCTGCTTCTCTTCTTCCCTCATACTTCACAAACTAAGATCGCCAGCAGTGAAATGAACAACTGGCGCATGCACATGATCAAATGCAGATCCCTACCCACTCACAAATTCGAACTCTTTGCCTTCTTGGAGGAAGATAAATGGGATGTTGTCTTCCTAACAGAAACCTGGCTCCATGCAGAAGCTGGACCAGATATTATCCAAGCTCCGCCTTCAGAATATGCTGAAGAGACAGACCCTGATTGCGAAAGTATGGCATTTGCCATCTACCTGACCCCTACCTACACCTTCTCTTGGATGCTTCTCTATAGGCCCCCTGGCCCATGTAGTTACTTTACCCAGGCCCTCCCCGACATAATTGCCAGCCAGGCACTCAATAAGCAAAATGTTATGGTACCGGGCGAATTCACCATTCATTTGAGGATCCAGCCAGCCCACAAGCCGCAGGGCTTCTAAATGACCTGTTATCCTTATAAATGTCACAAACAGTGCTGGGGCCAACACATGAGAGGGAGCATCTACTCAACCCCATTTTTTCCACTGATCCTCACCTCAATGTCTTGAACCCCCAACCAGTAGTGTAGTCACACCGCTATCTGATCTCCTTCATAGTTAACACTCAAAGTGGCAGCCCACCTTCCAGTCCAATTACTTGGAAAGACCGCAGCTAGTCAAAATTCAAACGCAAAGGGGATCCAGACTTGACCAATGCAAGGACCCTCAGATCGCGAATGAAAAGGTCATCGACTGGATAAATAAGCATTCTAATAAAATGCTCACACAGCACTGTTGCAAATTCATCCTGTGCCCTGAGCATTCCCATTTTGAGGCTGATTGGTACTGGTGGTAACTGACTCTGACTCTCCCTGGGCTCCGCCTAACCAGGCCCAGGGCCAGTGCTATGCTGAAAACACTTAGACTACAGTGAAAACACCTACACACACTAGGGTACACTATGAGTTAGGGTACCCCTATGATTGGCATGACCTCCCCTATAAGGCCCTAGTACATAATAGGGCAGGGGGATTAAAACTACCTGAAGGTCCCTAGTATATAATAGGGTATGGCAGTTTAGACGCCAGCAGCCCATTCTACACTTGCATGTGTGCACTGCTGAGAGCCTGAGGTCATTTTAAAAGCAGCCCTGTGTTGCACGACTGTAAATATTGCTCAAACTCGACTTTGGTGTTAGGGGCACTTACAAATTGATAAAATACAATATTTTGGCATGTTAGGTACCCCTAGGGTCGCCCCTAGGTGTCGCAGGGGTAGGGGGTCAGGTACTTATAAGGAGGGCCCTTATAAAAGAGGTATTATATGAGCTGGGGAGAGAGAAATTGCACATTTCACTTCCCTCATTGTAGTAAAGTGCTTCCTAAAATCGACTTTTGTGCTCGGAGCACTGTGGAGTGAGGATCTACATTATTTTTGTATATTCAGGGCCCCTAAAGTCTGACCCTAGATGTCCCAGGGGTGGAAGGTCAGGTAGTTATAAGCAGGGTCTTTATAAAAGCAGTTTTATAGGCCCTGGTGTTGGAGAAATAGGACATTAAATTTTCCCTGTTGTAGATCCCCAGACACATAGGTTAACATTGAAATAGTTTATGAATTCATAACTACCGCAAGGGACAACTGAAAAATATCATCCAAGGTTTTAGGAGACTGGTATTGATAAATCTAACAATATGTTGTTGTTGAATTTATTCCGAAATGTGCAGAAAAAAGGTTATAAGACTGTCTTGCCTGTAAGCCAAAATTTAGCCTTCCAGTGGTCTGCCCTTATTGGTCAGAGTTAAGTGGATTAGCCAGGCTGCTTTGGTGAGGTGATAAGTAGCATCCAGGGAGAAAGGTTATCTCTTGTAAGAGGACCCTGCTCTACAGGAATGCCAGAGCAGGGGGGGGGAGGAGGGGTCATAAAGCATCAGCTTCAAAGGTAGAAAGAGACGGCCAGGTCCATCTACCCCCTTCTACTCTGAACCCGGCCAGATGGCAGGCATAAGGAAGGAATATTCAGATGTCAGATGGAGGGGAGCTCTGGAAATGAGTGATCCTGGAGGTTGGTTGAGCTAGCTATTGCTTCTCTGCTGAGACTTCAGCCATGTTGAATTTTGGAAGAATAGTGTTTTCTGGGAGACCACTGTGCCATACTTTGGAGGAAATAGTCATGCTCTGGGGGGTTGCCCTGCACCTCATTGGATAGGAGTGCCCTCCTGCTTGACCCCAGAGAACACTGAATAAGTATCTGAGAGGGCAGAGCCTCTCACATCTGCTGCTTGAAAGAAGAGAAGAAGAAGGGTTCATGCTGGATGTACTAAACAGGCCCTGCACTATTACTGACTGCATCTTCTGCACAAACTGGAACTACAGCCCTGTGAACCTAACTTGCTTTAAGAGGAATCAAGAGTGAACTCCCTGAAAGCTACAGGTTAACAAAGCTCACCTGGACCATCACCACCAAGAATTCCCATCCTGGAGTACGTCCAGCGGATTTTTAAGGGTTTTGCCCAAGTGGATTGTGGGAACTGAAATTCCAAACTTTCAAGGACCATCTTGGAGATTCCGGGTCCTTGGATTGTGTTTTGGGCACTTTGGGACCCTAAAAAGGAACTTCAAGAAGAAGTTACAGAAGTTTGGAGCAACTTTGGAAAAAAGGTCCATAAATGGAATGACTCAACCTGGCTAGCCAAACCGGCGACCCTCAACTGTCAGCCGGCCTGCCCTCCAGGTTTGTCCCGCTAAAAAGCTCCGGAGGTGCAAATTCCAGAGTTTGACTGGGAGTTCTTCGAAAGCCAAGCCGGTGTACCCTCACCGAACCCAGCCTAGAGAAGAGCATTGAGGGACCCCGGGAGAAAAAAGCTCTGTAAAAGTTTCTAAGTCTGAAGGTGAAAGACTTGACTGGCTCCAACCACAAGAGTCAAGCCGCCCACCTTCAACCTTGAGCCGTCCTGGATCCCTGGTTCGTCTCGCTGCAAAGCTTCAGAGGTCCGACTTCCATTGTGTGACTGGGCGCTCATCGAAAGGCAAGCTGGCGAACCGTCACTGAACCTGGACTGGTGGAGAGCATCGAGGGACCCTGGCAGAAAAAGCTCCAGGAAAGTTTCTAAGTCGAAAGGTAAACATTTTGACCGAGGTATACTGAGAGGGGTAGTCGCAAAGGGCTCCATCGCGGTCAGCCTGAAACTTTGATTTTGTCGCAGTTTAGCGCAACCAGATGCCTCAATAGGCACCATTTCTATGTGCTATATAGTGCTAAATCTTTGGAAATTCACATCTCCGGTTCCCTACATTGGATTGTTTTCATTTCGGTGTCATTATAAAGATAGAAATATGTTCTATTTTTATAAATTAATGTTTGATTTTTATTGTGTGTTGTGTCTTAATTATTAACTGAATTGGTGTTTTTAAATCTTTACATACCTGTCTCTGAAGTTGTGCCTGCCTGCTCGCAGCCAAGCTACCAAGGGTTGAGCATGGGAATAATTTTATGAGACCTATTCTGAGCCCTAGACTGTATTAGGTGGCCTTATTGCCAGTGGTAGATGCATATTTACCACTACCAATAATCCACTTTCCAACTGACACAGCAAGGACAAATCTGCTCCTTGTTATACCCCCCCCCCCATCTCTTGACACTAAAAAAGGCATGTACAAAAGCTGAAAGGAAATGGAGGAGAGATTATGGAGAATCCAGTAAATCAGAATATAGAGAATCAATGAAGACCTACCACTCCGAAATCAAAAAGGCACAAGCGGCATACTACGAGGCAAGGATTGATATCTCCTCTAATGCCCCACACAAAATGTTCCAGATTATGAAAGCACTTATGAAACCTTCTTTCTACATCCCCACCCCTGATCCCTCAGTAGCACACTGTAATGACCTTGCAGGTTTCTTCTTAAAAAAGACCACAGATATCTACATCACACTTCCCGAACCTAGCAAGTACTCTAGTCCTAGATTAATCAATAACAATTTAATTGCGGAGGGAAATGGCCTATTGGACTTTCCCAATTTTACCCTGATTAGCTTCACACTTACATTCAATAAGGTCAAATTAGGCTCCCCACTTGATCCAGCACCTCAGCACATTCTTTCTAAAGCGGCTGACTTCACCTTCCCGGTGATGATGGAAATGGCCAACCTATCTCTGGCAACAGGAACAGTGCCCCCCACATGGAAACATGCCAATGTCAAGGCATGTCTAAAAAAAACATCCTGGACCCTCTCTGCCTAGCCAATTACAGACCCATTTCCTTACTACCTGGTCTGAGCAAAGTGGTTGAGAAACATGTAAACAAGCATCTTTTGGGCTTTCTTGAAACAAACAATATCCTGCACCCCACACAGACGGTGTCCACCCCCTAAGCAGAGCACAGAGATCACCCTTCTGGTGGTAGTAGAGGAGTCAAAAATGCTTCTTGACCGGGGAGGTACGGGGCCATCATCCTTCTTTATCTCAGTGTAGCATTCGACACAATGAACCATGATATCCTCATTTCTAGAACTCACAGTGCAGGTTTTATGGGCTCAGCACTAAACTGGTTCACCTCCTTCTTGAAAGACATGACTTTCCCAGTCTTTGATAGATCCTGCTCATCAGACATCTTCTCTTTGAGGTGCGGAGTTCCGCAGGGCTCATCCCTGAGCCCGACGCTTTTCAATATATATATATATACGTCCATCAGCAGACATAGTTCAGTCATTCGGGATGGGATATCCCTGGTTTCATAAGCATATGACACTCAGCTGATGTTCTCCCTAACCTGGAAGGTGACTCCCAATCACTCACACTAGGACCTTGTCTGAAGACAGTAGCTAGCTGGATGGCAGATCCCTGCCTCAAACTAAATGGGGAGAAAAGAGAGCTGATGGTACTAGGCAATTACCTCAATACCAACCTCAACCTGGGTTGGCCTGATTGCTTAGGCACTCCCCCTGCCCCCAAGGTGGTTATTAAACGCCTGGGGATATGGCCAACAAAATCATTAGACATGGAGGCCTAGGCCACAAAACTCTCTGCATGCTGCTAGGGCATTCTCAGAATGCTCTGTAAAATACTAGACTTACTCCCCCTCTACTCCAGAAGATCCTCTCCACCTGCACTACAGGAAGTCACTATACATGGGAGCCCCAAAATTGGTCATCAAAAAACTACAAGTGGTGCAGAACGCATCAGCCCGAGCCCTGCTGTATATTCTGAAACACAACTCAACATTCAAATTCCTATGCATAGCTCATAGGGCATGCCAAACAAAAGGCCCTAGTATCCTCCGACCTCTGATATCCCATTACATGCCCAATAGAGCCTCTCGGTCCACCAACACTTGCCTCGTCACCGATCCATTTATAGAAAGAGTGAGAAGCGCAGGTCTGTCCTTTGGATACACTTGGCCAAATTATGGAACACCCTCCCCTCACAATGAGGCTCACTGACAATGAACTCAAATTCCATAAACTTCTAAAAAAAACTGGTTATTGGATAACTAACCTGGCCCAGTGCACTTTGGTGGTCTCTGTGTTGCGTTGCTTGCGCTGGGATGCAAAAGGATCGCCATGCGCTCTACAAATGCACATATAATAGAATAGTATCTATGTGTCTATATCTCTTTCTATCTTTCTATCTTTCTATCTATCTATCTATCTTTTATTTATTAGTTTAAAAATATACAAAGTATCCTTTCATTTAAAGGCTAACACCAAGCAAAAACTGAAATACAAAATGCGATCTGCAAAATACACTGCTGTAAAGCAGAAAATACAGGCCGATATATAAGTAACATTTTTGTTTAAACATACATTCTATCGGTTCATCATTTAAATACATTTGTCTGGTCTATCCTATTAAGGGCCCTGAGATCTGTTCCCCCTCCCGCATGCGCATTGTCCCTTACATTAATATAAAACATAACCTATATGACAGGCAGCAAGAAATCGGGCTCTCCATTGATAGAATGTTATTGGCTTGGGGTCTACCTAGGTATATGCAATACACATCCGTGCAATTTCATCATGTACGATTCTTGTATTACCCACATTAGGGGAGAGGTGTGGCGCCGCAGCCAGGGCGACTGACGCTAGACGCTGGGGATCACGGTTCGATCCCTGGCTCCAGCGGCAGGGGTCTGCCCAGCACCATGCGACTCTGGGAAATAGCTCGCTTAATCTTCCCAACGGCCCCCAGCGCCGAGATACCCCTTCGGGGGTGATTCGTGCGCTATACAAGTACTGGATTTACATTTTTACATTTATACAAATCAAGCATTATCAATTCGGAAGATCCAATAATCTTTCTCCTGGCTATAGAACTTAATAAAATGAAAACGTTGCCCCTGTAGCCCTTAACGTTAGGACAGCTCCCAGGCATATGTCCGAAAGCCGATGTCCGGCCTGAGCACCAAGGACAATAATAATTTTCTTTACTTTTCCACTTACACAATTTTGCAGGTGTATAATACAGATTGAATAACATCTTTTCTTGCTGTACTTTAAGTTTTGCTGGAATCAAGATTCAATTTTTTCTCCATAAAATCTCATTTAGAGTACTACTAGTAATATTAGTACCCAGCACGTTCCCCTACTTTGTTGCATGATTTTCCAAGTCCCCAGGGTCCACTTCAGTAAAAATCCTATAACATTCCTTCACCTTCAGAATCTTAGTAGAAGTTACATGCTTCATTAAAGGGCCAGGGATCATATTAAACTGATTGCTATTGATTTTCCATACAAAATCTCTAAATTGAAGACATTTGAAAAATGATTCTTTGGGTAAATCTTGTTACGAGAATGAATGAATTGTGTCTTACCACAGATTTCTCGGAGCCAGGTAATACTGGCATTATTCCAGAATCTAGTGTGTTCATCCTGTAAGTTTAAGCGGAGCCTCTGCGAGATCCACAAAAGTGGATAATAGTTATGCCAAGAGATGTTTAATATTTAAGTTCAGTTCTTCCATGGCATTTTTAAACACCTTAATATCTCCTTTCTTGAAATAGCTTGGTTCAGAATAATTAAATAGATACTTTTTTGCTAGGTGCCTGATTCAGTTCATAAATTTAAGGTTGTTTGCATGCATGTGTTCTCACATGATTATTGTCTATGAATCAAAAATGAATGTTTTAACACAGAAGAAAAAGAATAATAATTCAATTGGAGAGCAACAGACCACCCTCGAGAGCAGTAGTCTGAGGTATTTTATAACTCTGCACGGATGTCTGTATTCCCAAATAAAACATGTGCTAGTTGAGCCTACTCTCCTAAATCATTTATGATGTAAATTCGATGGTATGGTCCAAATCAAATACAGTATCCTAGGAAATATTCTAATTTTAATGATGTTACATCGCCCTATTAAAGTAAGAAGAAATTTAGTCCAACTTTTCAGATCTTATCAACATTTATTTATTAAAGGTTCATAATTTATAGTGATAACGCGTTCTGTATCCATGGTCAGATTAATATCCAAATATACTGCCTCCTTAGCAACTCTGAGGTCAAAAAAGGTACCTGATGGTTGATTAAAATGTGAGTTTTGCTTTTATTCATTAGATACCCAAATATTAATTTGGAATTCTTTGCCTCTCCATTTATGGATTCTATACCTGTTTTGGTAGAGGTTGTGACTATGGCAATATCATCGGCATAAGCTAGTATTTTGTAAAATGATCAGAGCACTGTATAGGTGAAATTTCCTGAATTCCAATTAATTTTCTTAGGATCTATATCTGAATGAAAAATAGTAGAGGAGAGTTAGGATAACCTTCCCTTGTCCGCATGTTACTACAATATTATCTACAGAATATCCCATTAATTGTAGTTTAGCTATTGGGTGTCTGTAGAATGCTTTAATAGAGTTAATAATATGTTGACTGAAACCCAGAATATTCTACTGATTGACTCAATTAACTGCATCGAAGGCCTTTTCGGTGTCCATCAGTGTATGGTGTATTTTCGAATGTATGACATTACTTCACGTACTTATAACAGGTGTGCCATTACAATGCGGGTATTACTACGCAAATGCCATATCAATGAACTACCATTACAATGAAAACTTTTGCCACGCATGTACCTTTACCACGCATGCCATTACAATGCAAAAGCATGCATGGTAAAGGCATACACTTGGTAAAAATGTTTATGGAAGGTAAATAAAACAACAAAAAATATATATATATATGTGTGTGTGTGTATATATATATATATATGTGTGAGTGTGTATATATATGTTATATACACACACATTTGTATATGTATACATATATATATTTATTTTTTTAATGTCTTTTTTACCCCCATATCCCCTTACACCTTAAAATTAGCCTTCCCACCCTAAACACTAAAATTAATCTTCACACTCAGTAACGCAAACCCACCCTAAACCCTAAAATTACCCTTCCCACCCAGAATCCCAAACCCACCCTAACCCATAAAAATTACCCTTTCCTCCCAAAAACCCAAACCCACCCTAAACCCTAAAATTTCCCTTCCTACCCAAAATCCCAAACCCACCCTAAACCCTAAAATTACCCTTCCCACCCAAAATCCCAAACCCACCTTAAACCCTAAAATTACCCTTCCCACACAAAAACCCAAACTCACCCTCAACCCTAAAATTACCCTTCCCACCCATAATCCCAAACCCACCCTAAACCCTAAAATTACCCTTCCCACCCAAAAACCCAAACCCACCCTAAACCCTAAAATTACCCTTATCACACAAAAGAACACAGCAGAAATGCCTTTTTCCACATGCACATCGATACCCTGTGTTCGTCGGATAATATCTTGTCCAAAGATTTAGTAAGTTCTGGTGCTCTCCAGGCAAGAAAACCCCCCTCTGCTGAAAGGAGGCAAAATCAACTCTCAAGGTGAAGCAGCCGCCCACCTGGAGTTAAAGTACACAATGCACACACTGCCGAGGCACACTAAACAGTCCAAAAGTTGTACATCCGGATTTTAGATAACCAGATATGTATAAAAAGAAGTCCATAGATCCAAAATGTGTTTTTCCTTGGTAAATCCTTTATTTCATATCCAAATCAAATTTCTGAACAGAACAGCCGACACGTGTTTCGTCCAAAAGGACTTTCTCAAGGCTGCAAACAATTAATAAACTGCAGTTAAAAACAGTTGTATCAAAAACCCTATCCCTATATACATATTAAAAATGGAATGAAAGCCAATTGCAAATAAGGTGAAGATGATACTTTAAACCTTATTACCATTTGGCTACAAACAATCTAAAAATAAACAAAAGAAAGAACACCTACAATTATTGTCATACAAGAAACTCCATGCTGTGTGCCAAAAACCGATACAAAAGGTAATAGACCCTTCTCCCTATACCATCCGAGCGTAAAAAAGAAAAGCAACCATATTCTGAGGACAGAAATCCTCAGTCCCAGAACAAAAAGCATATGAAAAACCAAAAAAGAAAGTGTGTGTACTGCTAATGAAGCAGTAGAAATTGGAATCTACACCAAAACACGATACATAGATGAAAAGAATGGGAATCCACCACCAAATAGACGATAGGTGAAAAAGTAAATGGAAATAAAAAGCAAGCTGCTTGCCAATCCTTAAAAACGCAAAATAGTACTGTGTCTTACCCTGGTAAAATGAGAAACACTATTTCAGTATTATTCTTATATATTATATTAGAAGACACGTAATCTTCCATGTAAACGTTATCCACTCGTGTGTAACGATATATTTCCTATTGGGTATAAAGAGCACAAAACCTATTATAGATACCACAAGCAAGAATCTTTGTAGGATACAATATATATGAAAGGCTACTTTGTCTCAAAGTTCAGTATGTGTAAGACATCACACCAGAAAATGGAAAATACATAAACAATAAACAGGGTGTAAAACTAGTCCATATGTACCCGAATTCTAAAACCGCTGTCACTACGTTATGCAAATACGTAGAGTGTCCCCCATATATGTCCAAGCCTATCGTGTAAAGGCTGACACCCTAAGAAATTAGCAAATTACTGATGCAAAATGTAAGCCTTGTTTGTATAACACTATAGGAACTCAATTCCTACAATAATTTTCTGTCAGATATTCAAAAGAAATGATTGACAAAACGTAAATGCCAATTACCTGTAGCCGAGCAAACAAATAAACATCACTGCCGCTAAGTTGTGTTACTATGCACCATCAAGTCTTGATAAACCTGCATACAGAATCGGAAAATAAAATCACAACCCCATCCACCTTTAGATGACATTAGGAGTAAACGAAGATATTCCATACACACACCTAAGCAATTACCTGTGAAAAGAGTCCATCTGTGAGTAAACGGAGTTCCGACACTAGTACAACATTGTCCGAAGGCCTGCATATATAACCAGCACGAGATAATAGAAATAGAAAGAGGAAGATGCAAAACATTGTACTACTTAGTATAGGCGCCATTTCTAAGCGGTAAAACGTAATGAGGCTGAAGTTGCATCCTGACTACAACATAAACACGTAGCTAGAAACAGTAACACGGCAGAACAATAAAAAGACTACCGAGCCATACAATAACAGAGATGCCCAACATTACTAATGGTCAGCACTCGTCATCATAAAAAATGAGAAGAAAACTAACAAACTAACTATAAAAAAACATATAATATGTATGTAACGGACATGAGAAAAAGAAAAAAGTAAAAGCAAGAAAGAGACAGAAAAAAGAAAACCAACACAAAAATAAAAATAAAATGTGATATGTAAACCACCACAGTGTGAGGAGAAACCCCAATCCTTGGGAATTCTTTTTTCTCATCATTTTTCATTTTTGACATCCCAAGAACTATCAGCAAGTACACACAATTTCTATATATATTCTAGACATGTGTGCACTGTTGTTTGGAAGTCCCAACTATCCTTGTTCATACAGCAGTCCTGATCAATGGGAACAGTATAAAAAGGAAACACAAAAAACGCTCGTATTATTGCAGGGGCGTAGATCTATACACATTTCACATTTCAACAATGATATACCAAAAAGTTGATCAGAGTAGTGAAGAGAAAAGGCATGTTTGCCAAACACGGGCACAAAATATTACCCTCAATTATCTTCAAAACCATAATAAAATAACACACATGTATAGCATGTTGATACAAAAACATTCTCATCTCATCAATGTACATGTAATAAGTATAATGCCTTCATTATAGATGTAAAAACTAATTTGGGCATTTAAGATCAAGCTACAGGCTAACATGACATAGGCATGGACACAGCATTTGTTGCAAATTCAGTAAGATTATTATAGGAAAGTATGTAATTCCCTATCTAAATTCAGGCCCATATCCACAGCCCTAAGTCTAATGAGCCACCTGCTCTCCAGTTGTCTTAGGTGTAGGGTTCTATCCCCACCTCTTCCGACATTAGCTAATATTTCAATCCCATGAAATGAGATTTTCATTTGGCCCTCTGCTGTGTGCATGCTGTTATAATGTACTCCTAAGGGGTATTCTGTGTTCTTATTTTTGATGGCCCGTACATGTTCCTGAATTCGTTCTTTTAGCGGTCAAATGGTGCTGCCCACATAGATCAAACCACAAAAACATACAATGCAATAAACCACATACTTTGAGTTACAATTCATAAAGTTCTTAATAATGTACGTTTTTTGTGTGTTGTATTGAAACTCTGTGAGTTTGTTCCTTGCAAAGCAGCACATATTGCATTGACCGCATTTATAAAAACCATTAGGCAAAGCTGGAAGCCATGTAGTTGTGAGTTTTTTAAATGCTAATTTCTAACTATAACATATCTGAAACCTATGGTTTTTTCAGTGAATTTCAAAGGTTTTGTAAATGACAATTTTTACATGTATTAATTGTTATATTAATTTTTTTCATACTGATTTACTACATTTTTAGAAACATTTTTTTTACATATTTTATTTTTTAAATTACATTGTAATTACATTATACATTACATTACAAAAATACTTTCTGAGAATGAATTACTTTAGTTTAAATACTTTGCACATAGGCAATAGACTTTTAAGTACAGTAGTTACAGTTGTTGCAATGGGCAACACATTTTCAAACACAATGCAACATTCAGCTCAATGTGAATTTCTAGTTAAATGCAATTAGTTACTTTATGGATTACTTTTCTAACCACAGAACTGGATCCTAGATTCAGTCCTGGGACATCTCCTGTAAACAGTTGAGTAAAAGCGTTTTGGTTACAGTCGTGATTTTTAAGGAATATTATTGTATTTTAAAAGTTGACAGAAACTTTTTCTCATAGAATCACCAATGTTATCCTATGGAAGGAAATTCACTTAGCAGGTAAAAACTGTTATCGTTACTTTTTCTTACTCAGTGTTGGATCCTGGATCCAGCACTGGTGCATCTCCTGTAAACAGTTGAAAGAATGCGTTTAAGTCATACAGGCGATTTTTAAGGAATATTTGTAGTTTGTGAAAATCGACACTTTGAAACTTTTCTGCTGAAAACCAGACAATGGATTCCTATGGAAGAAAATATAAGTTACTGGTAAGTACGGTTAAAATTACTTTTCAGGGTCAGTGCTGGGCTAAAAGATGCAGCACTGGGTTCTCTCCTGATAACAGGTGAGTACATTGGAATTCATACTTTGGTTGATTTTAGAGGAATATTATAAAGTTCCAAAACTCCACACTTAGAAGAATTTCCAAGTGAAACCAGTCAATGTTAACCTATGAAGGAAATTCAAGTTACCGGTAAGTACGGTTAAAATTACTTTTCAGGACCAGTACTGGGCTGAAAGATGCAGCACTGAGGTCTCTCCTGATAACAGGTGAGTAAATCAGAATTCGGATTTCGGCTGATTTTAGAGGAATATTTGTATGTTTCAAAAATCAACACTTAGAAACTTTTTCAGCAAAAGCAGGCAATGATATCCTATGGAAGGAAATTCAAGTTACTGGTAAGTACGGTTAAAATTACTTTTCAGGATCAGTACTGGGCTGAAAGATGCAGCACTGAGGTCTCTCCTGATAACAGGTGAGTAAATCGGAATTCGTAGTTCGGCAGATTTTAGAGGAATATTTGCACAATGGTGAAGGGAGGGGCGGGGCCTGAGGTGACATCTGTGCAAACGCGCCTCGTGGCGCGTTTAAGTTGGGGGATTAAGTCCCCTTGAATCATGAGGGTCCTAGGGGCCAACTAGCCCACCAGGAACCTCCAGTATGCGCCAGGGGCTGCGTTGCAGAGACGTGTGAGAGGCCACACCCCTTTTACACCTCTCTGCAACGCAGCTCTGTGGCGCTTTCTGGATGTACCTGTTGGGCTAGTTGGCCTCAGGAGCCTCAGGATTGAAGAGGATTTAATTCCCCATCTTAAAACGTGCCACGGGGCCTGTTTGCACACATGTCACCTGAAGCCCCGCCCCTCCCTTCACCACTGTGCAAACGCGCCCCGTGGTGCGTTTTAAGTTGGGGGATTAAGTCCCCATGAATCCTGAGGGTCCCTGGAGTCCAACTAGCCCACCATATACTTCTAAAAGCGCCACAGAGCTGTGTTGCAGAGAGGTGTAAAAGGGCGTGGCCTCTGTACACCTCTCTGCAACGCAGCCCTAGCGCATACTGGAGGTTCCTGGTGGGCTAGTTGGCCTCAGGGACCCTCAATATTCAAGGGGAATTACTTCCTTCTTAAAACGCGCCAGGGGGCGTGTTTGCAGAGTACTGCAGGGAGGGGGCGGGCCTCCGGCACGATGCCGGTCGTTTTAAAAAAAAATGTTAAAGGGAGGGGGCTGCGTGGCCCCCTTCCCTTGCTCACTTTTGGCCCCGGGACCCCATCCCCCGGGGCCTGAGCATTTTTTTTTTTTTAAATGAATTAAAAACGGGAAGGGGCCACGTGGCGCCCCTTCCCTGGGCCTGTATTGGCCCTGGGGACCCCATCCCCTGGGGCATGCCCTCAATTTTTTTATTTGGAAGGGGGCTGCGTGGCCCCCCTCCTCAGGCCATTTAAGGCCCCGGGGACCCCATCCCCGGGGCCGGCCTTGCACATTTTTTTTTACATTTTTTTTACTAATTTGGGAGGGGGCTGCGTGGCCCCCTCCTGGTCCACTTATGGCCCCGGGGACCCCATCCCCGGGGCCTGGCCTCTGGTTGGGGACTGTGGGGGTCCCCAATCCCCCACAGTCCCAGCCGGCTCCCCGCCTCCTGCGCGAGCCGGCATTGCTCTTCACATGGGGAGCAGCTAACATGCTGCTCCCCATGTGGAAAGGCTTTGCTTTGGATATGGAGCGAGAGCAGGTTTCCTGCTCTCGCTCCAATATCCAAAGCAGTTTGCTATGACAGGACGCGAGCCGCGAGGCTCCCGTCCTGCCATTGCAAACAGCAGTGTCCCGGGGATAGGCACCTCGGGACACTGCAGGAGCCGGCCCTGGGGGTGGCGGTCCCAGGGCCATCAAGGGCTCCAGGAGGGAGGCCGCGCGGCCCCCTCCCTTGATTGCACAGCCCGGGGAGGTGGTGGTCCTCGGGGCTCTGGGGTCCGTAACGGACCCCCATATTTATTTTCTATGTGCCCCGGGAGGTGGTGGTCCCCGGGCGTGTGGGGGCTGGAGCCCCCACACATTATTTTAAATTTAAAAGAAGCCCCGGGGTGGCGGTCCCGGGGCTGCGGGAGGGCAGGAGAGCCCTCCCGCACCATTTTTAATTAAGCCCGGGGTGGCGGTCCCGGGCTCGGGGCCTTAGAGGCCCCCATATAAACAATTTACACATCCTCCTCATGCCCCCGGACTTGGGCCACCCGGGGCAATTTATGTCGAGCGCGGAAATCACGCTCGATTTTTTTTTCCGGCAGGATCCGCGCACCAAGCGCATCCTGCTGATTTAAAAAAATTTTGCCCAGGGGTCCTTGTGGGACCCCTGAGCAGACCTAGGGGGTCAGGGTGTTTCTACCCTGCCCCCTTTTGCGCTTTGCGCACTTGTTTCTGTCCCTCGGTTCTACCGAGGATAAAATGGCTGCCAACACTTCCTGATTTGGAGTGTTGACAGCCAATTAGCAGACAGCTCGTGATCGGGAGGGTGCGCGGATCCTCCGTGCCCATAGATATATATGTACTTTTACTTTTGATTTTCTCAGCAACTACTGAACGAATTTACACCATTTAACAAAAGGGTTCTTTCTGAACCAAGAACTACCTCTTTGCCAAATTTGGTGTAATTCCGTTCAGCAGTTCGAGCTGTAGCCGTGTCTAAAGTTTCCTATGGAAAAATGAATGGGGAAAACGCGTTTTGGGACCCCCTTTTTCTAGCCCCCGCTTGACGAATCACCCCAAGACTTTCAGGATAGGAGCGCACCGGAGCGCCCCACAAAGTTTGAAAATTTCGCGAAGATACGTCAACCGGCAAGAGAGTTATTTCAAATAGAATGTCGCGGATTTCCTATGGAAAATAGGTCCTAACTATAACTATCTACTGGCGACCGCCAGTAGATAATATATATATATATATAGTAAGGAATTGCATATCAGAAGATTTGATATGTATAGGAAGAAATCGATGCATGAATCTGTTGGTTATATCCTGCTTTTCGTGTATATATATGTATTTTATATAAGTGATTTCCCCAAATTTATGATCCAGACCGTGTGAAATGAATTTTAACAAGTTTTGTCACAGAGGTTTTTAGTAAGGTTGAATAGGTGATTGGTTGGATTTTATTAGTGTAATATAACGGCTAACGCATTTTTAACACAACGTTGATAAAATATTTTATTATGTTTGAGCTCATTCCGTTTAATAGATCTGTGATTGATTAGGGCACTTGCCCAGGATTGGTCTAAATCCTGATGGGAACAGAAGTTTGCACATTAGGGAATTAACAAGTATTTATCTTGTTTAAGAACGGATGATGTTAAAGTTTCACATGTCAGCGAGAATGATGGGTGTTACTCCACTATGAAATACCATGTGAGGCGAGAGATGAATTGTGTAGCTGCAACATGCACTATGTCACTTTATATCATTAGCGATGTCACTGACCATGTCATGAGTAATGTGATATGTGATGTCATCAGCAGTGCATTGCGGGGGCGCGAGTTATAGTTAGCTCAACTAACTATAACGGCCAAATTTCTCTGGTTTTGTACGCGTGAAATGTCCAACTAACTATAACGTCCCTGAAACCTGTGGTTTTTTCAGTGAATTTCTATGGTTTTTTAAATGTAAATTTCTAACTATAACGTCCCTGAAACCTATGTTTTTTTTGGGTGAATTTTCTGTGAATTTTTAAGGTTTTTTAAATGCTAATTTCTAACTATGCCTACATAGGTAGGACATGTGCAGAAAGAGGAAGAAAGATGCAGAAAGAAGCAAGAGAAGTACAGAAAGAGGCAAGGGAGGTGCAGAAAGAGGAATAAAGGTGCAGAAAGAAGCTAGAGAAATGCAGAAAGAGGCTACAGAAGTCCAGAAAGTGGAAGAAAGGCAAGAGGGGTGCAGAAAGAAGCAAGAGAGGTGCAGAAAGAAACAAAAGAAGTGCAGAAACAAGGAACAGAGGTGCATAAAGAGGCAAGAGGAGTGCAGAAAGAGGGAAGAGGGGTGCAAAAAGAGGCAAAAGGGGTGCAGAAAGAAGTGATAGGTGCAGAAATAAACAAAATAAGTGCAGAAAAAAGGAACACAGGTGCAGAAAGAGGCAAGAGGGGTGCGGGAAGATGGGTGTGAAAGAGGCACGAGGGATGCAGAAATAAGCAAGAGAGGTGCAGAAAGAAGTAACAGAGGTGCAGTAAGAGGGAAGAGGGGTGGAGAAAGAGACAAGAGAGGTGCAGAAAGAAGCAACAGAGGTGCAGAAATAGGGAAGAGGGGTGGAGAAAAAGGCAAGAGGGGTGCAGAAAGAAGCAAGAGCGGTGCAGAAAGTAACAAAAGAAGTGCAGAAAGAAGGAACAGAGGTGCAGAAAGAGGCAAGAGGAGTGCAGAAAGAGAAGAGGGGTGCAGAAAGAGGCACAAGGGGTACAGAAAGAAGCAAGAGAGGTACAGAAAGATGCAAGATAAGTGCAGAAAGAAGCAACAGAGATGCAGAAAGAGGGAAGAGGGGTGGAGAAAGAGGCAAGAGAAGTGCAGAAAGAAGCAACAGACATGCAGAAAGGGGGAAGGGGTGGAGAAAGAGGCAAGAGGAGTGCAGAAAGCAGTAAGAGAGGTGCAGAAAGAAACAAAAGAAATGCAGAAAGAAGGAACAGAAGTGCAGAAAGAGGCAAGAGAGGTACAGAAAGAGGCAAGAGGGGTGCACAAAGAAGCAAGTGAGGAGCAGAAAGAGGCAACAGAGGTGCAGAAAGAGGCAAAAGAGGGGCAGAAAGTAGAAGAGATGTGCAGAAAGAGGCAAGAGAAGTGCATAAAAAGAAAAAAAGATGCAGAAAGAAGCAACAGAAATGCAGAAAGAGGCAAGAGAGGCGCAGAAAGAAGCAACAGTGGCTTGCACACCATTAGTACCAATTTAACACCCACATTTAGCAATAAGTAACAGGTGACCTTTCTAGGTTTACAAAGGACCTTCCACCACGCTGTATCACTTGTCGCTGCATTTTTGGTAACGTTTGAGCCGTTTGAGCTAGAAACAAGGCTTTTTTTGTTCAAATCTGCAGATTAGGCAGCAGATGATGGATTACGTGGCTAATGCGGAAAATGTATAATTGTGCAAAAGTCAGTGCAGCCAAACAGTCGCATAATTCCAGTGGCCCTGCTCATACCTCTGACTAGGTCCAGAAGTGCTCCTCAGTGATTCCTTATATTTTTGTCTCATTGAGTTCATAGTTTAGTTTCTATAGAAACAAGGAAGACTAAACCTGAGGTTACCACTCCACAACACAGACTACCATACCACATAATTACTCTCCATAACACATAATCCCACTCTACATAATTCCTATACACTAAATACCACATACTTTCTATCCACATAATTTCACTGCACAACATACCACATAATTCCACTACACACAACGTACATCCACTCCACTCCAAAAACATTAGTAAAAACCTTTACATTTACAACGCCAATAGCTCTAACTCTTGCAAATGCGAGACCTATTAAATTACAAATGCTTCTTTAACTGGTAGTCACGTTTGCAGAGTGGGGGAGAAAGGGGCCTGGGCCTCCAACCAGCACTCAGGAATTCTGCTGCGTAGGACTTGTAGGAGGTACCAGGAGGGCTTCTTGGCCCCCAAAGTCCCTCAGGAGTAAAGTGGACTTCATCCCCCAACCAGTACTGTGCCAGGAGGCGCATTTGCAGAGTGGTGGAGAAAGGGGGGGCGTGGCCTCCGAAGACCTCTTAGCAATCCCACTGTGTGGGACTTAGTGGAGGTAACAGGAGGGGTAGTTGGCCCTCAAGGACAACCTTGGGGGCCAACCACCCCTCTTATTACCTCCAGTAAGTCCCACACAGCACCATTACTAAGTTCTCATAGCAGGCCACGGCCCCTTTCCCCACCACCCTGCAAACCGCTCCCTGGCACGCTCTTGGATGGGAATGAAAGTCCACTTCACTGCTGGGAGTCCTTAGTGGCCAACTAGCCTACCTGATACCTCCAGTATGCCCCAGATAGTGGGATTGCTGATAGGTGGACACAGGCCATGCCCCCTTTGTCCACCACTCTGCAAACGTGCCTCCTGGTGTGCTCTTGGTTGGGGATGAAGTCCCCTTGCCTCCTGAGGGTCCCTGGGGGCCAACTAGCCCACCAGGTACCTCCAGTAAGCCCCACACAGCTGAATTGCTAAGAGTGGTCTGAGGCCACCCCCCCTTTTTACACCACTCTGCAAACACACCACCTGGTGCTCTGCTGCTCGGGGGATGAAGTCCACTTCAGTCCGGAGGTCCTCAGGATACAAGAGGACCTCATCGCCCCACCAGCAGTGCGCCAAGAGGCGCGTTTGCAGAGTGGTGTAAAAAGGGGTGTGGCCTCGGACCACCTCTCACCAATCCCACTGTGTGGGGCTTACTGGAGGTACCTGGTGGGCTAGTTGGCCCCAGAGACCTCAGGATTCAAGGGGACCTAATCCCCCAACTTAGAACGCACCAGGAGGCGCGTTTGCACAGTGTTGCAGGGAGGGGCGGGACCTCCGGCAAGATGCCGGCTTTTCTTTTTTTTTCTTTTTGTTAGAAGGGGAGCTGTGTGGCCCCCCTTCTCTTAATATTTTTTGGGGCCCTGGGGACCCTATCCCCCAGGGCCTGGCCAGCCTTTCCTTTTTTTTGGTTTATTTTGGAGGGGGGCCGAGTGGCCCCCCCTCTTGAGGCCTTTATGCCCTGGGGACCCCATCCCCCGGGGCTATTCCTCGTTTTTTTCTCTCTAATAATTAAATATTCGGGAGGGGGGCTGCGTGGCCCCCCTTCCATGGGCCACCTCTGGCCCCGGGGACCCCATCTCACAGGGCCTGGCCAGCCTTGATTTTTTAAAAATGTATTTTGGAGTGGGGCCGCGTGACCCCCCTCCTGAGGCCAATTATGGCCCCGGGGACCCCATCCCCCTAGGGCCTGACCAGTCTTGATTTTTTTTAATTTATTTTGGAGGGGAGCCACGTGGCCCCCCTCCGGAGACCAATTATGGCCCCGGGGACCCCATCCCCTGGGGCATGGCCTTACGATGGGGACCGAGGGGGGAGCCCTAATGCCCCCGCGGTCCCAGCTGGCTCCCCGCCTCCTGCAGGAGCCGGCATTGCTTTTGGACAAGGGGAGCTGCTGACATGCACACCAGAGTCAGCCAAAGATTTTGCACAAAAACTCAGTGTGAATAATTTAAATCTTTCATTCACATTTGATATCAGTAAGAGCGAGGTCCATTTCTTAGATTTGGTAGTGTGTGTAGAGGAGAACAGACTTCACACAAAAACATACAGAAAACCGACTGCTGGCAATTCTATTCTGCATGCCAGCAGTTTCCACCCTGCCAAACTTAAGCAGAGCATCCCATATGCGGAGAATCTACTCATAAAGCGCAATTGCAGCAGTGAGCATTCACTAAAGGAGGTCCAGACAGATTTGTCCAACCGCTTGGCCCAGCGTGGATATGCGAGTAAAACACTTATCACGGCGAGAGAGAAAGTTGACAACAAAAGAAGGGAAAGTCTCCTCTTTGGGACTAATAAGAGCAAGCATACACACACAGACTCCAGTCCGATATGCCTGATCACAGGTTTTTCAATGTATCATGCCAGGCTATGGAACATCTTATATAGACACTGGCGTCTGATAAAGAGTGATCCCATAATAGGGGAGGACATACCCCGAGTACCTCTCATCTCATATGGAAGAGCAAAGTCTATGAGAAATGAACTGGTCCAAAGTACACCTAAACTGAGCAGTGGATCAGAGTGGCTGACATTTAATAGAGGTTTTCAGAAATGTTTCAGGTGTAAATCCTGTAAACACAGTAAGAATGTGAAAACCATACAGTCACCTTTGAAAAATTCGCCTATGACCATCAAGGGTAGATACAACTGTAAGACTGACTTTGCAGGTATACATATTGGAATATACATGCCCCAAGCAATACGTTGGCAGTATAAAACACATGGTTCATATTAGGATTCTGCAGCACATCAGGGCAATTACCAACCAGGACAAGAGCTACCGTGTAGCCACACACATTCATGAACACCATCAAGGCTCTGCGAAAGATCTGGTGTACTATGTGGTAGACGCTGTTCCCATCAACCCCAGAGGGGGCAATAGAGAGGAACAATTGAGAAAGCTGCAGTCAAGATATATCATCATGCTCAATAGCAAAACCCCACATGGGTTGAACTCTGATGAAGAGTTAAATACACATCTGTAACTGAGCTAAGCTCTATCCGCTCCGTAGCAGCCTTTCCAGTGCATGTGTTGATTTTCTTTTAAAATTATGTATGCCATGGGTTAATAGCATTGGTTTTATGGTGGAACGTGGCTTGGCTGTGCGTAAAAACATCAATTGTCACAAGCACGTGACTGCTAGAGGTGTAGCCCATCACGGTGAATAGGAACTGGTTTTGGGACCATTGCCCACTTGGGCTTTATGCAGGCACATACACTGTATTGACATCTATCAGCCGTATAGGTACTAACCCTTGTTGTATGTGACCCAGTACGCCAGTACACTTCATATTCAATGCGCAAAGTTGAGTACATGTGACACTTAGGGCAATCTTCACCTCTGCAGCCATGTGACATTATATGATCTACATGTGATTGGTATATTTATGTGACATTTGTCTAGTAATACACAGCCTGAAGTACAATTAATACTTCCATTGCTATGCTTCATTTAGTGTTAATTTATTTTATTTACTCAAATGATCCGTGTAATTGGAGAACTAACTCCATGATAGGCAATGTGATGTTAACAGGCCTGCACGATTTGAATGTGTGTATTTTTTCTATGTCCATGACATCAGCATGGTTCCCATGGCAATGTTTGAAATGTTTTCACTGTATTGGCCTCCTGAATAGTAAAATTACTGTGAACTACTCCAGCGTGTCGGTGCCTGTCTCTTTGAAAAGGTCAGGATTGCTGTTGATATATATATATATATATATATATATACTTACCTTATACTTACATATAAAACACATATGTCTTTACTGTTCATGGCTTTGCAACAAATTCGTTGTAAGGCATGCGTGGTAAAGGCATATGCGTTGTAAAGGGATGCGTTATAATGGAAGTGCATTGTAATGGCACTTGCATTGTAATGGCATGCGTTGTAATAGCATGCGTTGTGATAGTTGAGATGTAATGGCTGTTTCCCGTATTTTCACATTCCGTGATGTCAATCAATGCAGCAACACTATTAATGTGGTCAGTTGTGCTCATACCAGGGATAAAACCATCCTGCCATGGTGGCACAACCTTGGCAATCATTCTACTGAGTTGTGGAACCAATCTTTTGGAATATATTTTTGGATCACTATTTATTAAAGATATCAGTCAGTATGACCCAGGTTAGGTTGGATCATTGTCTTTTTAGGAAAAATACAAAATGCATCTTGTTCCATAAAGAAGCTGCTAGATGTCTCTTATGAATTTCTTTCATTTAGGAAAGGTTTGGGTTACATATTTTTAGAAAGAAGCCCAATAAAATTGTGAAGGGATACCATCAGGTCCCAGGGCTTTACCCATGGAGAGGTTATTGACAGCGACTTTTAGCTCTTCTAGTGTTATTTCTGTTTCAAGACCTTCTTCTTCTTCTAATGTTAAACCAGAGATTTCTACACCTCTTAAGTACTCCTCTATCATGGACAGACTAGGTAATAGATCTTCACTATAGAGTTCTTGATAGAAATTTTGAAATATTTTCAATATATCATGCTGTTAATTAACCAGCTTTTCCTCTTCATGATAATGGCTTCAATATTATTTTTATTCAGTCAATGGCATGATTTAGATCCCCACACTTTTCCAGCTGAGTTGCTATACTCATAATTCAAATTTTTATTAATCAGGTATTTCTTTGCTTGTTCCCTGCGATAATATTCAGGATTTCAAATTTTTATGGTGATCTCCTCTTGTATATCATGATACTGAACCATTTCTTTATGACAGAGAATATGTTTCCTCTCTAAGTCTTTATTAATTGTTGATATCTTTTATTCATCCAAGTGATGTTTCTACTGCTTCTTTATTGTAGCTCAGGGTTATCGCCCTGACGCAGGCCTAAAGGGCATTCCATACAAAGCCAATATTCATATCAAAATGGTCAGCCATATGTTGTACTAGGAACTACATATATTCTGTATCCTTGAGTAAAGCCCTTTCAAAGAAGATTATGATCAGAAACTTCTAGGTTAATTAGATTGCGATCCAATATAATTTTAGAATGTTTACAAATTTTAGAATTTGGTAATACATTTGGTGATACTAAGAAATAGTCAATTCTTTACAATTTTTTTTTTTTGATAATCAATTTTATTGATTTTATGAAGACCAACAAAAGCAAAACAATACCAGCCACTAGTACAGTTATCAGTGCAAAACAAAGGCAGGAGAATATTACACCAGCATACAGAGCCCGACAGGCAAGAAGAAGATAGCATCGCCCTCGTCCCAGTCCATAAGTGATCCTCTGAGCTTATCAATCTTCTACCACCCCGACCCATTTGCCCCACATTCTACGAAACTTCTTCGGGCAGCCTCTGGCCTCATACATGGGCCGCTCCTGTGCAGCGCACCAGTCCACCCCCCTGCGCCAACGCTTCATGGTGGGTGCAGCCGAGTTCAGCCAGTTGGCCGCAATGTCTCTTTTGGCCACCATCATAGCCATGTTTAGAAAGAGTTTTTCAGCCCTGGAGCCATCCATTCCCTCGGTAATACCCAAGAGCACATTCATTGGGCTAATGGGGACCTCCCAGCCCAGGACTTCAGTGAGTTCCCCCGTTATTGACTCCCAATAGAGCGTGATTGCGGGACAAAGCCATACCATGTGATAAAAGTCAGCCTGGGGGTATGTGCAGCGGGGACAAGAAGCATCAGGTCGGAGCCCAGCGTGATGAAGACGCAGCGGCGTGAGGTAGGCAGCGTGGAGATAGTATATTTGAACTAGTCGAAGCCTTGCTGAGGCTGTGATGTTTTAGGAGCCATCAACGCGTCTCTCCAGTCAGCGTCATCCAGGGACCCAAGCCAACCCTCCCATTTGCTCCTGAGTTGGGATAGGGAGTTAGGGGTGTTATTGGTGAGGGAACGATAGATGCGGGAGATCCCACCCCTCCCCAGGTTGCCAGTCATGACCTGAGCTTCCGGCGGACTATACTCGGGCAGGGAGGTGTCCTCAGAGATATGAGAGTGGAGGGCATGGCGTAACTGCAAGTACCGGTAAAACTGGGAGGCGTGGAGGGAGTACCGGGTCTGCAAGTCCTGAAAGGTGCGTATATAGGTCCCGCCCCAGACATCCCCCAATTGTGAAATCCCAATGAGGTCCCATGTTCTAAAGCCTGAGAGATTGGCGACTTCCCGGAGCCGTGTACCGCACCACAATAGGGTATATCGGGTCAAATTATCCGACCAGTGGGTGTGACGCAGAGAGGCTCGCCAGGCCAGAAGCACCCCGCGCGTGACCCCGGGCAAGGTTTGAGAGATGGTGTTCCCGTACAGCATCCCTTGAATGTTAGACAAACCCAAGTTATGTAGCTCCAAGCGGTAGGCCGGGTCCGACCAGCCGCCATTAAACCAATCATGTACGGTGAGGAGCCGAGTCGCTAGGTAATAAAGGTATAGATTCGTCATTCCCAGGCCGCCATCAAAGGGTGGGATCTGGCACTGGGCGAGGGCCAGCCTCGGCCTCCGACCTCCCCACAAGAACTTGATGACTAAGCTGTCCATCTCCCGGAACCACGACCGTGAGAAGGAGAGGGGCGTGTTCTGAAGCATATAAAGGAATCTGGGCAGAATCATCATTTTAAAAAGGGCTATTCTGCCCATAGGGTTAAATGGCAGCGTTCGCCATTTGTGGAGGTCAGCACGAACCCGTTTCACTAGTGGGGTTACATTGAGTGACCAAGCGAGGTCAGGGAGGAGGGCCACCCAGATCCCCAGGTATTTGAATGACTGTCGCCGAAGGGGTATCGACGACTGCCAATCAAAGCACTCTCTCGAAAGGTGGAGGGGGACCAGAACAGATTTGGCCGAGTTCAATCGGAGGCCAGAGATTCGTTCAAAGAAATGTAGGGCCCGGAGGCACCGAGGTCCCGATCGAGCGGGATCTGACAAGAATATCAGAACGTCATCAGCGTGGAGGGCGATCTTGTCCTCCTCCAAGCCGGGCCATCTCCATCCCGTGAGAAGCGGGACAGTTCGGACAAGACATGCAAAGGGCTCCATCGCTAACGCGAAAAGGAGGGGCAAAAGGGGGCATCCTTGCCTCGTGCCTCTCCTGACGGAGAAGGGGCGTGACAGAGCTCCATTGACCAGTACCTGGGCCCGTGGTTTACAGTATAGCGCCTTGACCAGGTTGCGGAAGGGGGTTCCAAAACCCATTTCCGTCAACACCGCCTCTAGGTACTGCCAGTCCACCGAATCAAATGCTTTCTCGAAATCCACGAGAAGAAGAGATAGATAGGGGGTCAATTGTTGCCGATTCGCAAGAGCGAGGTGGAGACGTCTGAGGCAGTGTCTGGTGCCCCGGGAGGGCATGAATCTGCACTGGTCGGGATGGACCAGCTTGTCCAGATAGGGACGTATGCGGTTAGCGAGGACTGAGGCGAATATTTTGAGCTCCGAATTAATGAGAGAAATGGGGCGGTAGTCAGAGCAATGCTTCGAGGGAGGCTGAGACTTAGGGATCACCACAATGGTGGCCAAGTCCGTCTCGGGACGGAAAGAACCGCGGTCAGCCGCTTCATGATACACCTCTAAGAGGTGGGGAACCAGCGTGTCTCGATAGGACACATAGAACTCCTGCGGGAGTCCGTCTGGCCCTGGTTTCTTACCCGCGGCCATGCGTGAAATGGCGTCATTGATCTCTTCTGGGGTGACCGGAAGGTCTAACTCTTCCGCCTCTCATTCACTGAGTCACGGAAGGGGGAGCTGTTCGCGCTGGAAGAGTTCCGGGAGTGAGAGATCGGGAGGCTGTTCGGAGTAGAGAGTAGCGTAGTATGTGGCGAAGCATTGGGCCACCGCCACGGGGGTCTGCTGAATCGCCCCATCTGAGTCAAGCACCTCAGGGATGATACGTTTGGCCATGGGATAGGTGGCCAAACGATGCAGGAGCTTCCCATTTTTGTCCCCCCACCCATACACTCGTGCTACATAGGACCTCCACAACAGCTTAGCGGCCTCCAGGGAGGTCTGCTTGATCTCGTCCCTCAGAAACGCCAGTCTCCTATCTTGGGCTTCAGTTCTTTCTGCAGGAGGTTGGGCCTCGATTAGGTCAGCCTGGGCCTCCAGAAGTGTGAGCCGGGAGTCCTGCTTCGCACGCTTAAGTTTGAGTTGGCCTTTGGCGAAGCCCCGAATGGTGGCCTTACAGGCCTCCCATAGGGTGCCAGGAGAGGAAACCGAGCCCTGATTAGTGGAGAAGTAATGACGAAGTTCTTCCCCTACCTGCTCCCTGAGTTCCTTGTCCTGAAGGAACCAGGCGTTTAGCCGCCAGATCGGGACGGAAGGTTGCCCATCTGCATCGTCATCGGGGAGTGGTCCGATAAACCCCTGGGAAGGATGGTGATGGCCTGGATTGTACGACAGTCCAAGGCCGGCAGGAAGACATAGTCTAGCCGGGCATGTGTGTGGTGGGAGGCCGATGTGTGGGTGTACATTCGAGTTGTCGGGTGCCAGAGCCTCCAGGCGCTGTCTACCTGGGGTACAGGCTGGATGCTTAGTGGATTTGCTGGCGATTTTATACTGTTTTAGCTTTCGGTTCGATCACAAATATCTGTTCCTAAATTGAATCTGAAATGTGTTTTTAAAAATATCTGTTTTAAACTGAATTGAATTGTGTTTTAAACTCGCGCTGCTTTTACGGGCTGGGTGAGTTGCACGAGGCACTTTACTTACCGGCTTAGCGCTCGCAGGAGCGGGGCAGCCATTGGAGGTCAGCGGGCTAGTCTTTCCTGCCGCACCTACAAAGACACACGCTGACGCGACCGCGCAGCAGGCGCACCGCTGGCGTGCCGAAGGCGCGCCTAGGGCAAGCCCGTCTGCGCCCGTATGCGCTCGGCCCGGGCTCAGGGCATGCCCCCCTGGATCTTTGAAGCCATATTTACAGACATACTTGAGGGAGTTCCTCCTAGGGCGGGATCCGAGGGGTGGAAAGGTGAGCTGTCCCAAATTGCGGCCTGATATCATTTCGGCTGATCACGCTACGCTATGCTCTAACTGCTCTCTACCCCTCCCTTGCATCACGTCCTACCCTATCAAAGGCTTGGTCAAACAGTTAGGTAGTACACCCATACAAAGTGAATTGGCTCCTATAAAATGTCTACTTCTTAATGCCAGGTCATTAATTAAGCACAGTATGGAATGCTCACTGCTTATAGAGCAGTACGATATTAAGCTTGCATTTATTACCGAGTCCTGGACTGATGACACATCAGGACCTGATATAGTTAAAGCATCCCCCCCAGATTTCCTCTGCCACACTCTGGACAGACCACATAGGAAGGGCGGAGGTTTGGCTGTTTTATATCACAATACATTAGAGCCCTCTTTCTCTATAGCCTCCAACGCAGCTTGTGAAGCATTGTCGGTAAGCGTACGCTTTTCCCCCCATGACACTTTCAGGGCTATCCTTCTCTATCGTCCTCCTGGCCCCAGAGGCGCATTCCTAGACTCTATTGGTTCGCTCCTGGAGGAAGGACTCTGCGCCAATTCTTTTACAGTCTTGGGGGATTTTAACTTCCATCTGGAAGAACCCACCGATCCTGATAACATGAGGCTGAAACAAGTTATGAGTGGGGGGGATCTTGAGCAGCTGGTGGTCGGACCTACACATATAGCAGGTCATACCTTAGATGGAATCTTTACCAACAATTCTTGCCTCTCCTTTTCTGAGGCACTGCCCCTCCCCTGGACTGATCATGCCGCCATCCTATTTGAATTATCGCGGACTCCTCACTATCAACCTAAACCAGAGTCAAGGGTCAAGATAACTATCAGGGCCTGGAATAACGCTAACAGTCTCGCTTTAGGGAATCTCTTGAAAGACACAGCTCCTATCCTTCCGGCTGGAGTGGAGGAGGCTGCGGCTGTTTATTCAGGATGGATCGACGCCGCATGTAGTAAACTTGTCCCAATCAAACTGTATTCCCCCAAGCGGGCCACCCCTTCAGCCCCCTGGTTCTCGGATAACCTTCAAGGGCATAAAACTGACTGCAAGAGGCTAGAACGAGCCTGGAGAAAAGGTTATAATGCCAGTGACAAAGTGGCCTATAAAACCAGTCTCTCACGGTATAAAAAATTACTTGTGGAAACTAAGAGGATTTACTTCTCAGAGCAGATTAATAAGGCAAAATCCTCCTCCAAAGAGCTATTTAAAACGATAAGTTTACTTACGAATCCTGTCAGGCCAAATGTACATACTAGCCCTGAGCTATGTGAAAATCTTGCCTCTTTCTTTCGGCAAAAGGTTGAGGTCATCTTTTCCTCTTTCAATCCTCAGCAGTCAGAGGCCAAGGAGGCCTCAGGCAAGGCGAAGCCTACTGTAATTAAAGCCATATCTACTTTAGTTGGGTTTACATCACTAGAGACTCAAGAGGTTATCAAGCTCCTGACGGCGAGTAGATCCGGATCTCCCCTGGACCCTTGTCCAGTCTCGGTGATTAAACTCTTTCCCAAGATCACTGGCCCGGTCCTGACCTCTATGATTAACTCAATTTTTGAGTCGGGCCAGTTTCCCACAATGTGGAAACAGGCCTCCATTCTTCCTTTGATAAAAAAGCCTAAACTGGACTCTAGTGATCCGAACAGTTATAGACCTATTTCACGCCTCACACTGCCAGCTAAAATTATTGAGAAGGCCATGAATGTCCAGCTTAGCACGTTCTTTCATACTAACTGTTCATTGGATCCTACGCAGTATGGCTTTCGTGCTGAACACAGCACAGAGTTAGCCCTGATTAAAGCATCGGAGGAAATAAGAGAGGCCTTGGATCAAGGAGGCGCTGCGATTCTGATCATGCTGGACCTCTCGGCGGCCTTCGATACGGTCCATCATGAAGTATTGATGGACCGGTTTTCTACAGTAGGGGTTCAGGGCAGGGCCTGGAACCTTTTAAAATCTTTCCTGGCGGATAGAACCCAAACGGTGGACCTGGGCAGGGATAGGTCTAAGCCTTTCTCCTTTCCCTGCGGGGTGCCACAGGGTTCGTCTCTTAGTCCCACACTTTTTAATATATATGTGTCCCCATTGGCGGCCCTGATCAGATCCTTTGGGTTTCAGGTGACGTCTTATGCAGACGACACACAAATTGTGTTGTCCCTTCAGCCGGGTAAAGAAGTTGAGACCAGCTCGAGATGTCATGACTGCATGAAATCCATTGCAGGCTGGATGGCATCCAATTGTCTAAAACTTAATGCTGGTAAAACGGAGGTCTTGATATTTGGGAACAATGTCAACCTCTGGACACCTGACTGGTGGCCAGAGGAAATGGGAATACCTCCAGCCCCCACTACGAAAGCGAAGAACCTGGGTGTGGTTATGGATAATAAACTAACCTTTGGCGATCATGTTAGTGGGGTGGTTTCTACCAGCTTCCTTCTCCTCAGAATGCTGAGGAAAATAAAAAAATGTCTTCCTAAGGATAGCTTTAGGACAGCAGTCACAGCGCTCGTTTTGTCACGACTGGATTATTGTAACGGTCTGTATTTGAGTTTACAAAAGAAACATCTTAACAGACTCCAGATTGTGCAAAATGCGGCAGCAAGACTGCTAACGGGCACTCCCAGGTTCGTCTCAGTGAGAAAGGGTCTTCGAGATCTCCATTGGCTTCCAGTGAAACAACGGGCACTGTTTAAAGCACTGTGCACGGTCTTTAAGGCCCTGGTGGGCAGTGGCTAAGCCTACCTGAGACAACGATTACATTGGTACGTTCCTGGAAGAATGCTACGTTCCTCGGAAGCAAAGCTAGTGATCATCCCCGAGTTAAGAAAGCCAGCTGGGGAGGCAGGAGTTTCTTTTATTGTGCCGCCAAGGCCTGGAATGATCTTCCTGTGCATCTGAGAAAGGCCACGGATCTCCTTTCATTTAGGAAGGGGTTGAAAACCTGGCTCTTCTCTGAATAATCTTTCTCTCAGGACACCCACTAGGAAGCACTTAGCGCCAGGACTCCTTCGGGCAACAGTTGCGCTCTATAAGCTTCATTAATATAACATAACATAACATCTCCAAGGCCCAAAGTAGCAGCCCAATTCGACAAGAGGTTAGATTGAACAGCTCTGGAGACGGAAAGGGCCGCCGCAATGTCAAGGCCGGGGTCCATAACAGCATTGAAGTCTCCCCCAGTGACAGTCGTTCCCGGGGGCAGGGCAGCCACCAGTGTGGTGAGACGCTGAAGTGTGGGGGACAGCAGGGAGGGGGGGGAGTATACAGTGAGCAGGTTCAGAGGCCGGTCCCCAATGTTTCCTTCCAAGATGACGAAGCAGCCCTCAGGGTCATGGATTGCTTTACGCACCACAAATGGAAGAGTGCAGCGCATCAGGTCAGCCACCCCTCGTGATCCCTGGGTAAAGCCAGAGTGCCAGACTGCGCCATAGCCATATCGCGCCAGAAAGGGGCAGTGATTGCCTACCAGGTGGGTCTCTTGGAGCAACAGTATGTCTACAGTGTGACGCTGGGCATATCGCAGGACCGCTGTGCGCTTGACCTTATCTAAGAGGCCATTAACATTCCAGGACATGATGTGAAGCGACGTCATTCCGGTATAGCCGTCAGACATGGGAAGACTTAGTGAAGGGTCGGACACCCGGCTTGGGCAGTGGGTGTGGGCGAAGTGGTGCGTGCGTGCGGGGTAGCGGGCGTAAGTCTACAGTGTCGAGCTTTGCGCGTTCGCAGCTGAAGAGAAGTGCTGGTACAATAAACAAGGGAAACAACCAATACAACTCGGGACAACAGTCCCCCCCCAACCCAACCCCATCCCCCCACCCTATATTTCAGGAACGGAAGCATCTTTCGCCCTAACAGTGGAGAACTAAGAGAGAACCAAACTAGAACGCTTGGTAATGGGGAATTGTGGAGGACCCCTCCTCATAGTAGGATGTGCATAGCTATGTCCATCGGGAAATGAAGTAGTGATGAGCTGACGTGCCACACCCGGTCGCGGAACCGGTTGCAGCCATAAGGTAAAGGTGGGCTCAAGCGGGACCCGTGAGAAGTGTCGGGCTGCGAGAGAGATCTGTATCAGGCAGTTTCAACAGTGATGGGCGAGGTGAGGCGCTCCCAGGGTCCGAACGGCCAGAGGAACCAGATCGCCGCACAACTAGGGGGCCCCCGGGGAGCGTCCCAGGCGTTGGCTGATGAGAGGGGCCCAGCGGTGAGTCCGAACGAGCCCGCCTCTGATCCCGCCGCCTGCGCGAGCGGTTGCGTTGGAGCCGGGGGGCAGGGACCTCCTGACGGGCACCGCCAGCGGTGTCTGCGGGTGACGGATTCCGGGCACTGGTCTGTAAGGGCCACTCCTCTGTTGCCCATGTCCATGCCTCCTCAGGGGTGTCAAAGAAGAGGGTTCTATTTTGAAACACAACATGCAGGCGAGCCGGGAAGAGGAGCCGGTATTGTATGTTGAGAGCGCGCAGTTTCTGCTTGACTTCCCCAAACGAGCGGCACTGACCCTGGACCTCACGAGTATAGTCGGGGAAGATCATGATCGTTTGACTTTCATACTTAAGGCATTGCTGCTTACGGGCTTCGGCCAGAACAGAGTCGCGATCTTTAAAATTGAGGATCCGTATTATGATCGGTCTGTGTGGTGCTCCTGGCGGCGGCTTAGGTGCAAGTGAGCGGTGTGCCCATTCGCTAGCGAACCATGGGGAGAGAGAGCCCTCGGGCATCCATGAGCGCAACCATCGCTCCACGAAGTCCGCCGTTCGGCCCTGCTCCGCACCCTCCGGAAATCCCACCAAGCAAGGTTGTTGCGACGGGATCTGTTTTCGGCATCCTCAGCCCGCCGATGAAGCTCCTGGGTGTGAGACTGGAGGCGAGCAACCTGACCTTTGAGCTGCTGGACCTCATCCTCTACAGTGGATATACAGGATTCAGTTTCTTTAATCCGGGCCGTGGCGTTTCAAAGGTCCTGCCGGATAAGGGTCACATCGACCCGGACTTCAGCAACCTTGCCCTCCACCGAAGATTGCGAGGCATGAATAGCCTGAAGAATAGTGGATAGGTCCGCAGCGGGTGGGGCGTCTTTGTCCGCGGCTCCCCCCGTCGCCCCAGAGTCCGTGGTGGTGAACCGGTCTATTTTAGTCTGGGTGACGGGGGTTTTTGTTGGCTTGTCTCTACCCATGGCTGCCGCCCAGCAAGGTAGGAGATCTAGACGTGTCTTTGGTGGTCAAGTGGGAGGAAGAAAGAACGGAGGAGGAGGGCAAGGAGGGAGGGGGGGAGGGCCCGGGCCGCTCTGCGTCTCTCAACCGCCCAGTCAACGGTTGAGACTCCTCCCCGGCCGGCCCACCCATGCCCCCACCCGAGAATTCGGATGCATGGGGGTCCCACAGGCAGAGCGGGAGCAACGTCAGGACCAGGTCTCGAGGGACGGTTCGGGTGAGGGAGCAGGTCACAGCCTCGGGATGTGCGGGGAAAGGGCCAGCCAGAGGGCAGGGGGCCGAAAGCCGACAAGGCCTCTCACTGATGCCACCCGATGTAGTGGCCAAAACTCCCCCAAAGTGGCTCCGTCCACCCCCGGCCGCCGGATCCACCGCGGCCCACAAGATAGGAAGCGGTCATTCAGCACACCACCGCCGCTCGAGTTAGCAGCCGAGGAGCCCTCCTCAGTTCACCAGTGCGCCAGGGGGGGAGCATGCGGTAGAAAGTTGTGCCCCACAGTATCTATTGGTCCTGGACCACCGCCCCCAGCCAGAGGGCATAAGGAACCTCACACGTCCAGAGCCCCAGGTCACAATGGGGTGGTGGGGGGGCCCGCTTGGAAGGAGACGGGCCTCCCGCCGCCCGGATTGACAGCCGAACCTCCACCACCCAGGGCACGCCAACCACGGTAGCAGGTCAGGGTCAGTGGCCAACCCCGCTCCTCACCTCCACAACCCGCTGTGTGCGGTAGCGCTGCAATCTTCCAGAAGGCCTCGTTGCCGGGAGGGGGGCCCACATATGGTCCAGTCCGTGTGAGATGCCGCAGGGGGGAAAAGGGCCTCACACCCCCTTCGCCGCTGTCCGACTGACAGCCGAGGACACTATGGGCTTTACAGCACCCAGCCGGCACACGGGCTCGGCCCCCCGAGCCGGGAGCTCCACACCCAGGGCTCAGGTCCGGCACCCAGCCAGGAGCCGATGCGAGCCCCGCCAGACCAAAGCACCAGAGGGGCGCCGGGGTAGAAGCACCTTTCCGCGCTGCCAACGGACCGACGGCCGATCGCGGCCTCAAGACCAGCACAGCAGGGTCCGCCACCGATGTGCGGCAAGATGTCGCGGGGGGGAAAGAGCCTCACCCACCCCGCCGCTGTCCGACCGACAGCCGAGTACCCCGCGGACCCCGCTGCACCCAGCCGGTGCATGAGTCTAGCCCCCGGAGCCGCTGGTTCCACGCCCAGGGCTCAAGTCCAGCACCCAGACAGGAATCAAGGTAAGCACCGGCTGATCAGGGCACCAGTGGGGCACCGGGACAGAAGCACCGCTCCGCGCTGCCGTCCGACCGACGGCCGATCGCGTGCCTCAGGTTACCAGCACCGCAGGGTCCTCCACCGAAGCGCGAAAGGCAGGGCCTCCCCAGGCCGCCCCCAGCGCCTCCAGGTCTGTCAGGCGCAGTCCGGCGCTAAGGGGGGGTCAGCATCACAGATCCAGGCGGGATGGCGTCAGTAGCTCCTCGGGGACCCAATCCTCCGTACCACACTGCAAAGAGCCCCGGAGCTCAGGGCTCAGAACAGAGCGGGATATCACCGCCGCAGGGCCGCCATCTTAGGTTCGCCGCGAGGCAGGGCTCCCTCAGCACAGACCAACTGTGCCGCCCAAATGCCTCCAACACCGCCGCCAAGTACGGCTCCGGAGTCTGGGACAGCCAGGCAGGTGGATTTCGGGTTGAAGGATTCCCCGATGGTGGCAGATTAGGAGCGGATGACGGAGGGGTCCGGAGCACTTCTAAAGTACGACCGCCATCTTGACGCTCCTGGCCACGCCCCCCTCTTTACTAATTTTTATGAACATAGGAATAATAAGTATATCCAGAATCTGCAGGGTGAAGATTTGCCCAGGCATCATATATATCATGTGCTTCTATTAAATCATGTATTTCTTTGTGTGCTTTTTGTTTTTTCCACTTATGTACCTGAGATGCATTTCTTTTCAATATTGAATCTGAAATCCCCTCAGACTATATGTGATGAATGCCAATGTGCTAACTCCTGTTTTAAAAATTATGTAAGGTTCATCCTAATTATAACCTTATACCAAAAAAATGGTAAATTGAACTGCTGTCAATAGTATTTCCGCAATTACCCATTTGCACTGCCTATCAGATTTCTTTGATATACATTTGAACAGACCATGTAACATCAGCATTGCCACTTCTCGAGTTAGAACATTTTATGTGGTATTTGTGGTATATCTACCAAAACAATTTCCTATTCTGATATACAGTATGAGTTTCTTGGAGACATATTATGTCTAATTTATACCAACCAAGCTCCAATGACACTTTCATCCTTTTTTCCTGTCATTGAGACCCCTAATATTAAGCAAAGTTATCAAATCGTCCCAAAGTCTTATCACTGGCCTGTACTTACCCTCATAAGCACGTTTCTCAACTTTTCTTTTTATTGTAGTGAAACCCATCACCTTCATCACCCACGCTATCCACACCTGCCCACCCTTGAGCGATCCTCCCTGCCCTGCTCACCTCCACTCCACCTTCCCCAACCCTTAGAGAGCCCACATCAAAGTGAATATGCACCCTGTATGTGAGCAGAGCCGGATGGATGTGCCTGCCAAGCTCCAAGCAGACAAGTTAACAACCTGATTCATATCATCTTAACACTGATCCCTAGTGGTCCAAAAACTGTTTTATTCCCCCTCCCCTCCCCCCACCCCCCTTCCCTTGCAGAATTGTTCTTTGCATTTGTTTTTTACTTCAGTGAGTCTAGGAAGGCTTGAGCCTTGATTTCAGAATTCAACATACAGTTTTTTTCATCATTAATCTCCTTGAGTCCTATGGACCACTGCCTACTCTGAGAAAATGAAGTTTACACTTTTCATTTTTTTTAAACTTATTTTGTTTTCCTTTAAAGAAAAGGTGTAGCATTAAAAAAATTATTTATTTAAAAGCAATCACAGACATGGTTGTCTGCTGACCCCAGCAGGCCACCATGCCTGTGATGGATGTGACTCCTTGTGAGTCACAAAGTACAACCTACCTCTTAAATATTCATGTGGTAGGTCTAATTATGATCCACCAGGAATCGGTAATTTTTTAACTGGCCTATCAGGACCTGGGTTGGTGAGCGAATTGCGACCAGTATTTTGCAACCAGATCTAAGTGCATTTATCCCATGCTTATTTAAATTGCCCTCAGGCCTGTGATTCGCATGCAGAAGACAATTTATTTTCAAGCATAACATATTCAGATCATTTTAGGAAGACAATTATTCACATATATTAACTACAAAGTGTAGACTTTTATCTTGCTGTCATGTTCACTCTATGAATCTGTTTACACCACACAGCACCTCAACAACAAACACAGCATGGCGTTCACTAAACACAATGGATCCAATTAACAAAGGTAAATCTGTGAACAGATTTATCCTCAAATGTAGAGCTGCGCCTTTCCCCTAGGTGTCTCTGCCTAAGTGCAATTCACTAACTTCGGGTGAAGATTTGCACCTTATAGTAGAAGTAGATGTCCCCACACGCTAACATGAGGGGTGGAGAGATGTACAACTGAAAATAGTACAGAGAAGTTTATACAAGTAAGTTTATCGGTATATGTATGTGGCATAAATGTGCCAAATGTAACCTAGTTGGATACCTTGCCTAAGCTTTTTAGAGCTCTGAATAGAAAACAAATAGAGAAATACCTGAGGAAAATAACACAAATCTAAAAACAATTTGCACTGTGAGCTCATAAACAGTACCTACACCCTGGCTCTGTTCTCTTCTCCCTGTACTGCAAGATGATGTGGAGCCAGACACCAGATAGAGTTGTGTTGTGTGTCATTTTGTGTATGTGTACTTGGGACATGCACATTAATTATGATGTGTCCTAGAGTAGTATTAGATGGAAGATTAGATAATGTTTTTATATTTCATTAAATGTACATATCTGCAATTTTTTAAGCCTGGGCGGTGAACTACGCTCCGCTCGCGAGTTTGCAGAGTTTTCTGCACTCCGCGTTACGCGGATCTCGCGGAGTGCACATTTTTGCTCGCTCGCGTTCCTCAACGTCAAGTTGGCGACTGCGAGCAAGCAAAATCAACATCCCGGCGAGATTTTTCCTCGTTCGCGATCGGCAACATCAAGTTGGCGAGCGCGAGCGTGGAAAATAAACCTCCCGGCGAGATTGCTCAACGCAGGGGGGGGGTCAGATTTCTCATTGCGAGTGGTCGCGTATGCTCGCGACCACTCGCGATGAGAAACTGCCTGTTCGCGTTGAGAAAGCTGCCGCTCGAGTAAAAATCTACTCGAGCGGCAGAAAACGACCGCTTGCACTGTGCATGATGACGTTTGCAATGATTGCACAGTGCGGACAAGCATCCGGCACTGTGCAATCACCGCGAACAGCATTTTCCTATCGCACTACGCTGCTCGCATAGCTCTGTGTAGCGCGGCAGAATTTTTTTACCGCTTCACGTAGCGTCGCGTAGCGTCGCGTAGCGCAGCTCTGCGAACTACGCCCAGGGTTACAATTTTTATGTATATGCATCTTTTTAAGATTTATATTGTAATAACAGGATGTGTATAGGTTTTGCAATGCATAAAGTTATGTGGCTATTTTTTATTTTGTTTTATTTATTTTACTTTCAATATTTTTTCTATCATGTGTACACTGTGATGTGTATGGGTGTATGTAATGTCTAAAGTTGTACACCCATTTTTTACCTTAATGTATTATTTTTTTATTTGTTACTTTCTTTTACATTTTCATAATATGCTTTTGAAAGTTGACCCTAACATATACAGGTATATGCCTATTTTTATTAGTTGAATCTGTCTTTTTCTCTTATTTGGTATAATCTGTTTATATTTCTACAATGTAATACAAATGGTAGTATGGAAAGTGTAAAGTTGTATGATTTATTTACTCTTTAATTTACTTGTGTTGTTTCTAAGTGTTAGGCTTTGTGTTGGTAATCTTACCACTGCCTCAATTGATTTCTAAGTGATTCTCCTGCAGTACCTGCAGGCTGCAATTTATGGTTTGTGACTTACTCCAAGACTTGGCTAGAGTAGATGTAAGCCTATATGGGCTCTAATTGTGCTGAAGTAGATGTGGATGTCACTTATCTTTTTTGTATGTTCCTCCTATAGCCCCTTCTTAACTTTCCATTTCTAGCTCCCACTTTGTAGTATATATTCCCCATTTTCCAGCCACCTACTAACCACCTAGTAACCACTTCCACATTTACACATTTGTGTGTGTAATTTTCACAACTGAGGCAGAGAACTATACACATATAAATGGACAGGCATAGTCATAAACTATGCTGTACCTTTGTGAATTGGCTTAATGAATATGTGATGTAGTACTACAGCGGTACTACTTCACATACTCATAAATGCCTTTAGTGAATTTGGCCCAATAAAATTATATATTTGCGTTACCAGATTATAATTTGAATAGTGTTCCAGTTGGATGTTTGCAGCTTGATGAATGGACACATACATGACTGTGTGTGGGTGAATTGATGTGTGAATTATTGAATAGAAGATAGATACGTAAATCTGTGTGCATTTCTGCATGGCGCAGTATATGTTTGGATGTTGGCAGTTAGAAGGATAAATAAATGAGCCTGGGCGGATGTCAACATGGGTGCTTGGATGCATGGAATTCTGTGCTTTGATGAAAGGATGGGCCAATGAGAGTGTGAGTGCCCATGCCGTTTTCCCTTTTGTCTATAGTACCTATCTGTTGGACCTGGCCCTTTTTGCAAGGTTATCCCCAAATTTTCTGCCTTCTTCCTTCTATTTTACCTGACCGGGTTTTGATGATTTTAGGACTTTGGGCACTTTACCACTGCTAACCAGTGCTAAAGTGCATATGCTCCCTGTCTAAATTGGATTGGTGAATGGTTTATCAATGATTGGCATATTTGCTTTACTAGTAAGTCCCTAGTAAAGTGCACCAGGTGTGCCCAGGGCCTGTAAATCAAATGCTACTAGTGGGCCTGCAGCACTGATTGTTCCACCCATATTACTAGCCCTGCAAACCAGTCTCAGACCTGCCACTGCAGTGTCTGTGTGTGCAGTTTTAAATTACCATTTCAACCTGGCAAGTGCACCCACTTGCCAGGCCCAAACCTTTCCTTTTAGCACATGTAAGGCACCCCTTGGGTAGGCCCAAGGTAGCCCCATAGGCAGGGTGCAGTGTATTTAAAAGGTAGGACATGTGTTGGTGTGTTTTACATGTCCTGATAGTGAAATACTGCTAACTTCATTTTTCACTATTGCAAGGGTAACAAGGGGATTGCCTTGAAATATCTTTTAAGTTTTATTTCCCATTGGGAGCAGGTAGTGATTTAGAGTATGGGGTTTTGAACTCACAGTTTAAAAATACACCTTTTGGTGAAGTTGGTTTTTAAATTGCGTGTTTGACAGTGGCAGCCGGCACGGATTGAGGTTGGGGGGATGGGAGGTGAGTTGAGTAAAAGAAAATTAAACTTACCACTTCATCGCGTCTCTCCTCGTCGGCCCTCTGCTCGGCCGGGACAGGAAGCACCCAGGCTCTCCATTGCCAATCACAACGCTGATTAGTCTGAGCGCCGTGGTTCGGCGCTAAGCCATGGACTGGGAGCCTGGACATGTTCGCCACCCAGGATGTAATGCAGCCTAGGTAGAGAACATGCAAAGTGTGCATGACTGTTTGGCAAACCCGAGATGGCCGGCTAAACACTCATGCGCACTTACAAAGTGTGCTTACCACTCCCGCTGCTCCTCTGTCAGCAGAGCAGTCCCACCCCGCCCGCAAAGCTGCCTCAGCAGCAACAAATAAAATGATAATAACATTGAGTTATTATCATTTTATTTTTCCTATATTTACACTGTGAAAAGCAGTGGGGCGACGCTCCTCAGCCTTAGCGGAGGAGCCGCCAATGGTGTTTGAAAATGCCACTTTTAGAAAGGCAGTTGAAAATGAAATAATAAAACACTATGGAGGAATCTTGCTGTTCTCGCAGTGATTTTGAGTGATTGATTAAATGTTCGGATGAACTTTGGATATGAAATTGGTGTACCATCGGTCTAACATGGAGAACGTCACATTTGTTTAAAGTTTGGGTCAAATCCCCTACCTCGCAGTGCGATGGGTTGGCGCGCAAAGTATGTGCCTTATGGATTACTTTTAGAAAGTGGGCATTTTCTTGCTTAACCATTCTGTGTCTCTGCCTGTTGGTAGAATCCACGCCTGGGTTGGCTGACAGTTGGTCTCTTGTGCATTCACTCTAGACCAGGGGTCTTCAAACTGTGGGGCGCGACCCCCAGGGGGGCCGTGGAGCGATGCAAAGGGGGTCGCGCCTTCCTAGTCACACTTCTGCCGAGGCACAAGGGCTTCAGCCCCCCCTCTGCCCCCATCCTGCGTCTCAGCCCGGGCTGCTGCAGTGCAACTCGAGCTGCTGGGGGCTCAGCTGGGCAGTGTCTGGAGTCTTATCTCCGGCACGCCCGAGTTTTTCACAGGTCTTTAAAGACCATTTGCATATTTACATGCCTTTGTAAACTGGTTACAGAGGCTTAGTTTTTTCCTGGTTCCAGTACCCCCTGGGCCCCCACTCTGCCTATTCCTTACATTTGTATTTTACATTTACTGCTGCAGTGTGAGAATGCATTTCATGAAAAGGAATATAAAGTAGGGTTGCCAAAAGAAAATGCCTGCCGTGTTTTGTTTAAAGAGCCTGCAAAGACCTCCTCTTGACACTAAATAGACTTATAAATAAAAAGTATGTATGCATTCGTTATGTGACTTTTCTGTCTTTGTTCTCTTTAATTATCAGTCATGGATCATTGAGGCAGCCCTAGAACACAATTAAAAGTGCTTTCTATTTATATTTGCTGTTCGAAGTATGCCCAGATAAGTGCTTAAAATACAGCTTTAGGTGACTGCTTATTTTTGTACCGACTAGGCCATCAAAATAATCTGCTGGCAACCCTAACCATAGGACTGGAAGTTTGTTGCAGGATCAGCACATTATTTATTTCCTCGATCCCCGATTAATGCCATAATAGCAATAGTTTAACTTAGATCTTAAACCCTACGCCGCCGTCCATAACATGCTGAGTTACTTCAAGTGTCTGGGAATGCACTCTGCATTCAGACAACTCACTCGTCATTCTCACCCTTCACTTTCACGCTCACCCTGCATTCACAGCGATCACAATGCACTCACACCATTCACCCGCTCACCCTGCACTCACAGTGATCACTCTGCACTCACAATGCACTTGCGCTGTTCATCCTATACCTCACCCTGCAGTCACACGAGTACACTACTCATCCTGCACTCATGTGACACTTCACTCACCTGTCCCCCTCACTGCTCAATATGCAACTCACTCAAACAAGCCCATCAGTAATCATACACTCATTCGTCCCATTCTGAACTTGCATCCGCACCTAAATTCATAAGCCACCTCACTCACCCTGCAGTCACTCCTCTTACCCTACTCTCACACTGTTGCATCGCTCACCGTGCACTCACATGGGCACTCTTGTCACCCACACAGTGCAGAGGGTTAACGTTCCTGCTACAAAGAATATGTACCATGCAGATCACAGAAATGAGTGTGAGTAAACTATGAGTAGCGCTATAAAAAAATGAAATGTTTGTCAGAAAGGTGCTATAGAGAGATGAGGTGAATTGTTGGTGAGTGGCAGTGAAGGAATTCATGGAGAAGGAGGAAACGGGGGTGGGGCACCAAAAAGACTGTTGCACCGTGTGCGACCAGTGTAGGACCAGCCCTGGCTGGGAGTGTTAAAGGTGAAGTGAGAGGTTGAATGGGGAGAGTTCAGAAGTTGTAAAAGGGGTGAAAGAAAATGGCCTGCAAAGTGAGAGAGGGATCCGGGGTTAGGAGAGGACAGAGGGATGGAAGGGAGGGGGTGAGAGGAAAGCTGCATGGGTAAACTGCTTAACTCTGCACAAAACCGCCAGGGTTTTAAGGGACCCCTGCTTCTCCCGGCCAGGGCCAAGTGAGCTTCTAATGTGGCAGCACGTATTCCTGCGGAGTGGAAGGCCCTTCACAAAGGTTGACTAGAAATCTTTCTGATGTTAATTGCTGTATTTTGGTTATACACTGGTACTGATGGGGTGAAATCTTTCCTCAGTGTTACTGTGTACACGGCATCACATAACATCATTTACCTTTTCTTCCCACACAATTTAGTCAAGCCTGTCACGTAATTTGGTCCTCACCTGCCTCATAATTCCAGTAGCCCTGCCTACAGGTTTAGAAATTTTTGTCAGGAGGGGGTCCTTACGCCTCAAAATGTTGACAGGGGGGTCTCGGCATCCAAAAGTTTGAAGACCTCTGCTCTAGACAGTCACACAAAGTGAGCTGAGGTGTGCCTTGCATATCCTGATGGGCCATCACCAGGCTGATGGGCCTTCATGAGCTAGAGTGGTGGGAGGAGTTGTCTCTGACACCTGAATAGGGCTGTGCCTATCCTCACACAAAGCTGTCTCCACCACCCTGTAATGTGTCTGGAGCCAGGGCAGGGTCTTGTGCACTACAAAGACTTTCCTTTGAAGTTTGCCTACTTAAAAGGCAGAAAGGGGTATAAGTATTGGACCTCTGGCAGCCCAAAATCAGAACACTTCTGGACTGCGGACATTCTGCCAGGAAGAAGAGCTGGATGCTGTAGGAAGGACTGCCACTCTGCATGTAGCTTTGTTGTTCTGGCCTGCTGTTTGCTGCTTCTGTCCTGGGAATGAAGGGACTGGGCTTTGCTTTTTACATCCTGCTTCCAAGGCTCTCCAGGGGCTTGTGCGTGCTTGCCTCCTGTTAAGAAGACTCAGGGCAATCAAAGACTTCACCTACCAGTGCCTGGGCTCTTATGCTGAGAGGCCTGACTTGCCATGTGGTGCCAAATCCAGTTCCTGGGCCCTTTGAAGTAGAATCCGGTGATCTGAAGGAGAAAATCCATGCATCGACTCCCAGCACCTGTTTTATCGACGCATGGCTGCAAAAGATTGACGCAGCCCATGCTCGTGGCTGTAAAATCGATGCAGCAACTGCTCCGCGGCTGGAAAATAGATGCAGCGCCTGCTTCAATGCTGTTGCATCGATGCAGCACATCTGGATTTTTGACGCATTGTCCCTGGGTGCTGATTTTTCATCGACACCGTACTATAGTAAGGAACCGAGGTCACGTGTCTGGAAACCGACGCATCACCTCCCCTGCCAGAAAACAACAGATGCATCACCTCCCCTGCCAGTAAGAAATCGACGATTAACTTTGCTTTTCTGGCACCTCACCTCCCCTGTGCCTACTTTGTCTTTGATTTTTGATGCATCTAAGGTACTTTGTGCTAAAAGAAATGCATCCATTGATTTCTATGGACTAAACTTGCTTAATCTTCTAAAAGTGATATCTTGACTTGTGTATGCTGGATTTGTGGTCATTTTGGTTTTGTTTTATCCAGATAAATATTGGCTATTTTTCTAAACTGGTCTGGACTCTGTTTGTAGTGTTTTCACTGTGTTACTGTGTGTGTATGTACAAATTCTTTACACATTGCCTCTAAGATAAGCCTGAATTCTCGTGCCAAGCTACCAAGGGGTAGGCAGGGGTAATCTATCTGTGTACCCCCTTATCCTGAGTAGTGTTAGGGTCCCTATTTGGACAGGGTGCAAACCACTGCCAACTGGAGACCCCATTTCTAACACTTTCTCACAAGTTGTTCCCACACCTCCCTTTCTGTGATATGTGTGAGTGAACTGAGAAATGCATGGGTGTGAATCGATGTTTGGATGACGAATAGCATGTTTTTGAAACACAACCAGCTAGTCAGACCCATACAGTAACATAAACACTGCCACCAAATTGATTTTAATGGTTAACAAAAAATGGCCCGCCAAAGGTAATAGCCAGATACCAGGAAATACTATTCCTCATTACTCTTCATTACTAGGGATGGAGGAATTGTCATACCCCAAAATATTAATAAAAATAAGAATATTAGTCACTATTTGTATGCGTTTTTCATTGTGGTTACTGCCAGTCTTGCAGAGTCACTGCGCTGTAAAGAGCAAACCTTGCTTGTAGGAAAGTAGGATCTGCTTCTTATGGTTACCCCCACTTTTTGCTAAATGTAATACTGTTTTTGGCTAGTCTGACTGGGATCCTGCTAATCAGGACCCCAGTCTATCTGCTTTCTCCCTAACCTGTTACGACATGTACTTTGGTACACTCCAGATTGGATACTGGGAGATTGGATACTGGGGTACCCTTGTCAGTACCCTTGTCAGTCCCTAGTATATGGTACCCATGTACCCATGTACCCAGGGCATAGGTACCCCAGATGCCTCCCCTGGGCTGAAGCATGTATTATGCCACCCATGAGGGCCATGCAAAATGGAACCTACAGGCCTGCTATTGCACTGTGTAAATTGCACCACTTACTTATGATATAGGTTTACTATGTCTAAGGGTCCCTGCACTTAAAACCTATAAGTCACCCCTATAGCAGGCCTTAACAATCCTGAAGGCAGGGGCTTGGTTCTAACTGAGAGGGTGCCACTGCATTAGCAGGACACCCCTGCAGCCTACGGAGTCCATTCTCCCGGGTTGTCAGTATAGCTGTCATACATATAGGTAGAGGTGCATTATGCGACCGCGTGATGACCATCTCGAAAACGACTGCACGCAACCCTATTGTGTTTGGCATCAAACATGTTGGAATCATACCCCCACACCGGTAACGGGTGTGGGAGGTATGATTCCACCCCTCAGAAGCGAGCTTCCTGGGGCCCCTGGTGTTCCCGGTACCAGCCTTCTAGTCCCGGACAGCACAAAATGGTTGCTGCCGACCAGAGACACATTTCTGCCCTCCTGCTGCTGAGCCAAGCTCGAGCAGGGGGGGGCAAACAATAGGCATCCTGTCACAGGGAGGTGTGACCACCTCCCAGACAGGATTTAGTGTATTAGGGCTGGGTGGGTGCGATTCCCAGCTACTGAAAGTCTGCATGAGGGGCACATTTGTTGTCCCTGTGCATAGTCCAGTTCAAACCAGTCCTAGGAGCTGTAGGCTCCTGCTCTGGTGCGAAACTGGACAAAGGACATGGGAGTAACCTCCCCATGGTCCAAACCCTCCCCTGGGAGGGTCCCCTGAGTCTGTCCAACCCTCTCCTGTGGGTACCTAAGGGCATACCTGGCTGTAGGACCCTAGATTCAACGTGGACAAGATTCTGAACCAGAAACCACTGAACTTCGACCGTCTGGACACTCTGGACTTCCCTGGACTTCGTTTGGGCCCGACTTCGTCTCCCTCTCAGTCTATAGCATCGTCTGTGCCCGTGCACCATACAGGCTCTGTGCAGAACCTGTGGAGCATCAAGGACAACTGAAGATATCTTCTTTGGAGTGAAGGAGTCACTCCCCTGCATTTGCAGGTACCGCAACACAACTGTCTGGTCTGATGACCCTGAGCTCCTATGGACTCCGAAGGCTCCAGCAACACAGGAGGTGAGTTTCTACGTCCCTCGAGGTCTGAGCTGCCCTCTCACCAAGTTTGAGGTCAGAATCCCTTGTGGGGGCTGCAATACCCGAACCCCTGTGCACCTCATACATTTGCAAATGCATATGCTTGTTGGCGTTTCCCAAACAAGTGCACTGGGCTCCGAGTAGCCCCAACCTCTGGCACCATTTCATACCAAGAACTCTGGCCTCCTCACACCGAGTGCTCCGTGGGCTGCTGTTTGGTGAAATTGCTTGAGGTCCTCTCGCGACTCCTGTGCCTCCGGCATTTGAGTCCACTTGAGGGTCAACTTTGCTTCTCTTGGGCTCCCCTGGTTGCTCCAGGCCAGCCCTGACTCCCCTTGCTGTGGTGAGTCTCCTGGACCTTGCTGGTCCAAACCGTAACCATCTTTGACCTTCTGCGTGGGTTACCGTTGCCAAGGCTTGTTGGTGCTCCCGCCGGACACGACCCCTGAGCACTCGACATCCTTCGTGGGACAGCTCGTATCCGGCTCCTGGTTGTACTCGACATCTCCTGGTCCCCGTAGCTGCAGAGTCAAGGACTCCATCAACAAACCTGAAGCACGTGACATCGGTAGGCATTCGACTACCGAGCCCCTGGTCACTCCTGAGTGACCCAGACTCTGTCCCCTCTGTCCCCTCTGCTTTCTGGATTCCAATGGACACTTTTCTTCCTTCCAGCAGTGACACTTTCTTGAAGTCCTCCATTGAGTTCGACGGCGGTTTCCGACACCACTTCAGCCCCATGCACCCGGCTTCCCTGGGATAGGTAACTCTGGTACTTCCGTATCCATGGGTGGGGTGGCTCTCCAACCTTCTATGATCCACTGGGTTTCTTCCAAGTCCACTGGGAAGGGTCCATAAACTCTAAATCTTCAACCACGACTTCCCCATAGAATTGTACGGAGCACGCAGTCGAGTTCCCACACTGCACCCGTCCTCCGTGGGGTCCCTACTTACTCACCTTGGGTGGTTCCTTGGGGTCCCAGCGATTCTACATCCTCTCGACACTGTCTTGACTCGAGTTGTGGTTCTTATACCACTATTTTAGTATATGGTTTGGTCCCCCCCTGAGGCCCAGTGTGTATTTGTGCTATTTACTTTCATTTCTGTGCTTTAGTATTGTGATTATCTCAGTGTAGGGGATACTGTGTCATACTAGATAGTGTTATATTAATAAATACATATTTTTATAACTACTGCGTGGTTCTCCTTTCATTTAACCAATACTATGAGGTTGCATTCTGGTAAAACAAGCTGCTTAACATTCCTTCAAGACTAAGCCTGAAGGCTGCTCTCCACAGCTACTACTTGGATAGCTTTCTAAGGTTATCTTTGACCTCTTAAATCACCATAAGCGTTGTTTGGACTGGTGCAAGGTGCCCACTTTAATTAGTGGACAGCGTATACCAGGCCAACTTCTCACATTGCTTTAACCACATTAAACACTAGCCCTAGATGCGGGTCAAACCTGTGATTGGCTTGATGCACATGAATTTCTGAAACAGGTACATTAATTCACACAGCTACCATTACTGTTGCTGCTTAAATAAGGCATTTTACATTAATGGTTTCCTAGATTCACATCTCCATTACGTTGAAAAAGCATGGGTGTTTTGCAAGTTGTACATGCGTGGCCGTCACTGCATTTGAGCATGATTGGCATACAAACTGCCCTACAACTGTGGCACAGATAAAATCTATGAAATAGTAGGCAACGCAACGTATGCTTCATGGTTACTAATATTTAGGACTCCCGGTTTTATGGTATTTATTTTTTTGCCATTCCCGTCTGTATTTATCCATATTTATTTTTGGTTTTGTGAAAAAATTAAGCTGAAATTAGTATATTTTCCCATTTATTTAACCGATAAATATACACTCATGCTTGAATGTCTGGCAGGTTTCAGTGCTGTGAACACCCGCAGAAGATAAATCAGTGCACTTATATGAAAATATGCAAATTTCAGTATCAACCTTGTGCATATCTACTGCTGTTAAAGCCTCTTTGCTAAAATTATTTTCTGTTTTAACCCCCTTATCTATCAATCCACACATCTATTGGCCTGGCAGTCATGGCAGACAGTATTTATAATTACTCAAAAAGCAACCCAATTTCCGTTTTTATCCAGATTTAAAAATAAATACAGACAAGAAAATGAATGTTTTCTGGTCTGTATTTAACTGTAAAAATCAGTAAAAACGGAAAACAGGGAGCCTTACTAATAATGTAGGAGAGGCTGCAGTTCATGAGAGGTGAAGCTTTGCACATGTTTGAGACTTTCCTGTTGCGTTTCTAGTCGTAAGCCTGGTTAACATTGCACTACAAGAACGTAAAAACAACGATTATGCAACATATGTATTTTGACCTCATTCATGTTTGGGACATCATTGCATTGTCGTACAGATACCACAGAACAGCTAAGCCCATGTATTTTATTATTACATCTAACTGGGCTGTTTGTCACAAATATTAGTTACTATTGACAGTGCATTCACTTGTATTCATGCCATGCCTGACCAGCACAACCACCTGGTGTGTCAATTCGGCGTTTAACCCCGTTTCTTAACGTAACTTGCGTCATTCAAGATACAATAAGGTGGTGAGAATGTCCTACAGTTTTTATTCACGAGCGAATACAAGGATTAGAAGAGAAGACGACAAGTAGTGGAATGAAGTACCCCAATGCCTATTGTAATTCAGAACAGGCAGAATGTGTGAGTATATTAATTACTCTGAATGAGAAGCAATGGAAATGTAAAATCAGACTTAACACTATCTAAAAATCATATCTTTGTTATTTTTGATATATTAAAACTGTGTAATTTTAGATGGGTGAATCTGTGTTTAGATATTGTCCGATGAACTACGTTTCCCAGAATAAACTGCTTCACAGTGAGTCAAACTTGGACAAGTCTGATGTAAAAGAAATTTTTTACACAAATTGGTGGTCAGATGGGAGAGTAGAAAATTATGAGCTGTAGAAAGGGATGCACAGGCTAAGAAATGCATAAATGTACAGAAAACGAAAACTCTTGACTAAATGTATTCTGCAGAAGACACTGAAAATCCCACGATCCTTACTAAACCAATGATATGAATGTCACATCAAGAGCATAAAAACCAATAAGAGAAGACCAGTGGTGACCATGAACAAACCTGGTGATTGAAACGCGTTGGTCGCTAATATTTTTATGCCAACAAATGATTTCTGATCCGCCCCAAGGTGTGCGGTATTAACCCTTTAGGGGATTACCATAATAGCTGTCACTATTTCTATCAAGTGTTCACAGGTTAGAAAGTGTGCACCGTTTAGTCCCTTCATACATTATTTTATGCATTCTCCACTTAAAATACATATTTGGATTTACTGAAGTAGTAGTTACGCAAAGAAGGAAGTTCTCCAGTCCAGTGGCTGTCCCCGGTGCCTATAGGTGATCTGATCAGAACAAGGGCCCGCCAAGTGCCTTCTTTATTTTGCATTTAGTACAGAATGTAAAGAACCTAATTTAGCCTGCATTAGGTGTTTTAGGTATCTGTGGTTTGGGAGTTCCTATACAGGTGTTTGTTAGTTTGGCTAGGAACTGGCTAATCAATGGGTAACTCAGTCCCATATAAATGGCTGCAGACACACTGAACTTTGGGCATCTGTAGTTGTAGGTGCCGTCTATTGTATGTAATTTCACTGGTGTCAGATATTTACTTAGAACAATAAGGGAGTTTGCGCACATTGACTTGTATCCAATCACAGTATCAGTTCATGTTCTTCTCGGCAATCCACTGTGGCCAACTGAACGTTGCCTCACAGTAAAACAGATTAAGTGGATAGACCTTTTCTAACCTTTAAAATGTAATATTTTCTAATCCACATTTTTTTAAAACAATTACAGATATGAGTGCGATCAATTCAAATCGGAATAAACAATTTAATTGGCCATCATCCTTACAGTCCTGTTTCAGGTCCCCTTTTCTTACTGCTGCAACTTAAAAAGCGTAAAGTTATGCTTAAGATTTGGGGAATAATCACAACAGCGAAAATACTAATATCGACAGAAAAATAACATTGTAGAATCTTGAGCTCGAGTCAGTTGATGAAGCAGATGAGGTGGTCATGGGCGGAGCTGTGGGTGGTGGAGGAATAAGCAGAGCTGCCTGGGCTGTATTCGACACACCAGACTTGAGGGCACTTCCGTCAATGGCGCGCACTCTGAAGTAGATGATGGTGCCATTTACCAGGGTTAGGTTCTCCGGAGTGAATGAGAATGTTTCTAGAGACCCGGCAGGCTGAGGGGTCAGAGCGGAGACGTTCACAGCGGTCGTGTTCTCAAAGTTGTCTCTTAGTTCCTGGGAATTGGTGCTCATTCTGACGTCATAAGAATCAGCTAAAATGAGAACAAAATATACCGTTTAAATTATGTAGATTTATGTCATGTTTATTAAGTGAGTTTGTATAATCTGGGTATTTTTTCACATGCTGGATACAAATATATACATTTGACCATCATGATTGCATTTATATTTATACCTGCAATGTTAAGGCGTACTGTATATCTTGTCATGACAACTTTTTGTATGGTGCTATAAGGCTCTTTGAATTTATATTTCAGTTTGCTATACTGCCCACTACAATGTCAAACACATCATCCATAAGGACACTAAGAACTCTTCATCAGGCAAATGTATAAGCAGGTGAACAACAAAGAGATATTTAACAATCGTCTTGACTTTGCCCCAGTGTATGAGGCATTTAGCGCCATAGGCCTCTTTAAATATCCCCCAGCTGCCCTATGGACAGGGTTCCCTCTGCAAACAATTCATGATGGGATGTTCCCACTCTTTGCATGATTAGCTCACATCTTAGTGGGAGAAAGATGTTTTTCTTAATATAGCCATCCAAGCTCTCATCTCTTGCATGTGGTCAGAATAGAATTAAGAGGCATAACGTTTTGGACCCTGATTTCAAGGCGGGCCGTAAAGACACAGACTCCTAAAATTGTCGGCTGTACTGTGTGTCCACTTACTCACTCCCACCTCGATTCGAGGGCAGTGTTGCTGGTTTCTCGCCATCTCTGGCTCTGCCTTCAGGAAATCTATTGCACAGATCCAAAACTGATAGGAATATCATTGGAAAGGTCACCCTATTTAACAAGCCTATCTGACACCATTCCAGTCAGCTTTATTCCAGTCCAGGTCTGCTGTAGCAACCATTGTGGACCCAGACAAGAAAACTGCAGAAATGTCCCAATGCACTGGGAGACACCTCCTGATGCATCTGGGACATTGCTCCATTATTATCTGATGAAAAACCACCAACCTGCCCAATCAGTTTGTTCACATGGGCACCTCCGGGTCTAAAAACATCCCTGTCACATGTTGAGTCTCCCAGGGTTCTATAATGTCTCCTGTTGTTTTCAACCTTTACATAACGGTGCTTGGTTCTCTATAACAGCATTGAGATTCACCAATATGCCAGTGATAAACAACTCTACTGGAACGTGCTCTCTGCTTCAGCCTTCCAACGTCTCAAAAACACACACCATCCAGACCTGGATGAAGAGCGCTTACCTGAAGCTCAACCCAATCCAATCGAGAAAGAATTCCTGTTATTTGCCAAGAACAACAAATAAGATACAGTATAAACCTGTCTCAATGACATGAACCTTGATGGCTTCAAACCCAGCTTTCAACGAATGCGGAGTCAATTGGATTCACCTTGGACATCAGCCTCACCCTCAAGGAACACATTGCCAAAAACATAAAGACAGCCTGGTGTGTGCTCTCTTTTCTAAAGAAAGTCAAATTATTTCTTCCAGAAAGCAACTTCATAATTGCTGTTCAAGCCCTCGTACTCTCTCATCTGGGTGGTGGTAATACCCTACTCCATAGATTCCCAAACTCCACTCTGGCACCCCTTATGGGCATCCTACACACTGTAACATGTCTCATCCAGGGCCTGAAGAAATATGATCACATCACCCCCATCCTGATGAAACTCCACTGGCCTCCCTTGCCGGCCCACAAGACAGCTGTTTTTTTTTTCATGTATGCACCCAGGATCTGAAACAACATTTCTGTGTCCGTCAGGACTGACCCATGCTGCTTCAATTTAGGAAAGAGTTGAAGACTCACCTCTTTAAAGAACACTGCTTCACAATGCATTAACTGTCCTCAACCCAGCTTGCTCTCCTATTATTTAATGACTTTATGAGTGTCTTTGATCACGTACAGTGCTTTGCTGCCTTTTGCCTAGGTTTGTGGTGTAGAAATGCCATATTCATAAATATGTATATACATACATACATTCATACATAAACACATACATTCATACATACATACATTCATACATAAACACATAAATACATACATAGCAGGGTTTGAACTTTGAAAAAGAAAAAAAAACATGCAGAGGTCTACAATGCCACTCATGCATGGAGGACCTGTTGTTACTGTTTTTTGCCAAATCGGCTCCATCCTAGAAGTAGGAACTCCTTTGGTGACCAAAGGCTGCCTCTACCATACAAATTGGTTGGCCCTACGCTTGTCAAACTAAGGACTGTAGGTGGAGAGTGGTCTTTTAGAGAGCTAAATTCATAACAGGATTGCAGGTTATCCACATAAGATAAATACACATTCAATTTACCTAGATGTGAATAATTTCAATATAGTCAATAGTTATCCTCGAAACCTGGCGTGATTGTGGCCCTTAACATAATGCTGAGTATGTGGGACTTTGTTTTCAGACAAGATCCTCATAATGAAAGGAAAGTCCAAACATACCTTGTCCCACATCCAAATCACCCCCAGGTGCCGTCCATGACAAATCTATCTTCTGGTCTGCTATTCGGGCCTCAAGGTCAGTAATTTTAGATGGAGGATATATATCAGGTCGAGTTCCTGGTGGAACCGCAGACACAACGAAAGAGCCCCCAGAGGTGGTTCTGCTGAAGCTTTCCAAATTCGCCTGAATGTCGTCATCAGGGACTGCAGGCCTTGGCAGATTTATATGGACAACACCTAGAAAACAAAGATCTTTTTCTTCACATTTGAGAGGCCAATACTATTTTTATTTTGCAATTCACCTTTTTGAATACATGGTATCCATGAGAAAAATATCAATATTTAACAAGCTATAGAAGGAAAGTAAGGTGTCCATATCGAACATAGGATTCTGAGATCAAGGCTCAGCACAGAGATGTCATTATAGGGTATCACTTTATGAAAACACCTTCCACCAGATATGATGTATCTCAGCAAGTCACTTTTAGAAACATGTAGCACAGTCTTAACAAATAGGAACTAAGCCAATGTCTTTCTTGTGAGAACCCTCACATCAGCTCTACCTCAATCTAACTCAGCAATAATTCTAAAACATTACAATAATGATTCATTTTGATTTTTATGCAGGTACTTTAAAATTAAATAATGAAGTTAGCAATTTGGTATGCACGCAGAAACAATGACAAGCTTGCGCCAGAAAAAACCTTCACATGAATGCTGCCCTCCACTGATAGAATGGACATTGTCCCGTGTTCAGTTCTTCTGGCAGAAAGTAGTACTCTCAATCCTTAAGTGAAAGAAACCAATTTAATTGGTATTATTGGTTTATAAACTAAGCTGTGATCGGTTTTAGTAAATTGGCGCTGGCAGTGTTCTAAACATAAATTGCATTCTGTAGGACTGCCGATTTCTTTACACTTTGAGCACTTTAGTGGAGGGGTGAGCAGCTACTGATCCTCAGGGAAAATTTACATTTTAAATACTGTTTTGACTGTTTTAATTACTAAAACTATTAAGTTTAACTTGAATTTGGACTGCCGATTTTTTTGCACTTTGGGCACTTTAGTGGAGGGATGAGCAGTTGCTAATCTTCAGTGGAAATGCACGTTTTAAATATTGTTTTAATGACTAAAACTACTAAGTTTAACTTGAATTTGATCAATTTCTGCTTATGAACTCGTGCTTTTGACTACTTCCTGGTTGCCACCACTGGTCCACCATCCTGTTCAGGAAGCGCTTTAGTGGTTGGTCCTGCAGTCGCTTCTTATGCAACCTATGCCTCAGACGCGCTGAAGGCACGCCTATGACAAGCCCATCTGCGCCTGTCTGCGTCCAGATCAAGGCCAGCGCTAGCCATGCTGCCAGTCTGCGGGGTGACACCTCGCAGTTGTTGGTTTACTCTAGAGAGGAGTTGGTACATTTTAAACACTTTCATCTTTCCTCCTCGTGTGAGACCTATTCCTGTGGTACAAATGGGGCATACTGCCCTCAGCTTTTCAAATACGCAGCATGTGGCTTCGACCATCCTAACTTGGGTAGTTTGCCCCAGTCGGGCGCAATCCTACCCTCTCTACATAGAAATGATCCGTCAATTTTGGGTCAAGGCCACATTGTCTCAGTAGGTCTGCTAAACTGGAGGTCGCTACTGAGGCACTCGTTCGACATACACTCTTACTTGCAGACAATAAGCTTGACCATTTGTTTCTGACAGAGACAAGGCTTTCTGATTCCTCTTTACCTGAGATTTCTTTAGCTATCCCGCATGGTCTCTCTATTCAGTTTATCAACAGAACTGTTTGGAAGGGTGGGGGAATAGCAGTCGTGTGCAGAGACACCATGGTTTGCATTTCCTCTAAATTGTTGGATATCGATCCCATTGAAGGTCTCACCTTTTCTATCTCGTTGAATCTGGCTTCTACTTTGTCCGGAGTTTTAATTTATAGACCCAGAGCAGCTCCACTGAGCCCCTTGCTCGGCTATTGGACCTTCTTGGCCAATGCTTTATTCTGCATTCCCACTTCTTAGTTGTGGGAGATTTTAATCTACACATCGACAATCCAAACTGTTCTAGTGCATCACAGTTTGTCTGTACCTTGGAGGGTTTCAACTTAGAACAACACGTAAACAGTCCCACTCACACAGTGGGTCACACATTGGACCTAATTTTCTCACATTCTTTGAGTATGCGTACAAGGCCTGCCATTGAATTTCCATGGTCTGACCACTTCTTACTTCTCTTTATGATTGCTACTAATCATCTCTTACAGCAAGTGCCCCCTCGTCAGAAATGTGTCAGACCATGGCAACAGCTGCCCCAAGCTTGGCTAGGGGAAGCTTTGTTGGCAACCCCTTCAACTCTCAAAGACCCTGTAGACCGAGATCTGGAGCGGGTGGAAAATTGGTTCTCTGAAGCTCTAGATCTTGTTGCCTGATGAAATATTTGTCCAGGAACTGTTCAAGGCCATCCGCCCCATGGTGTATGGAAGCTGTTTGTGAAGAGAAGGCACACTGCAAGCGGATGGAGCACCTATGGCATTCCGTGTATGACAAGAACATAAAATCATTGTCTGAAAAGGCATTGGCTAGCTTTCGCAAATCCTCCCGTAGAGCGCAGAAAGAGTTTATTGTGTCTCCCATTGATGCTGCTGCTAATAATCCGCCGGCCCTCTTCAGCATCATTAACTCTTTTCTCTCCCCAAGGGCTATGCAGAACTCCCTTAATCCCTTTGCCAACTGTGTGAGGAACCTTCTGATTTTCTTGCAAACAAAATTAACACAATCTATGGCCAGTTTCCCAACCAGGGTACAGTGGAAGTTATCCTAGAGAAGGTGTCTCCTACAGGCCCGGTGTTGAGAGATTTTGAGCCTATCTCACACGAGGAATCGGCCATGCTACTGGCTAACTATAAGTCCGGCTCGCCCCAGGACTGTTTCCCTCCAGACATTCTGAATTCAGTCTTACCAATTGTCAATCCCATTCTCAATAAATTACTGAATGCCTCCTTGCAGTCATCTAATGTCCCAAATAGTTGGACATGCCCTCTTACTTTCCCTACCAAAAAAAAAAAACTAATGCAAATCCGAAGCTGCACAGTAATTTCAGACCAATCTTCCTCGACCCCTGCAGCTTTCAAGATGCTGGATAAGGCAGTCAATAAACAGATCAGCTGGTTTCTGGAATCTAACACCCTCCTACATGATACACAGTCTGGCTTTTGGCCAGGCTATAGCACTGGGTCTGCCTTTCTGGTCGTATCAGAATTTAGCAAGCTCAACCTCGATCTGGGTGTGTCAGCATTGGTCAATCTATTAGACTTGTAATCAGCATGCAACACAGTTTTGCACCCCATCCTGCTGATCACACTAGGGAAAATTGGTATTCAAGGGAAGGCGCTGGCCTGAATCAAATCATATTTGGAGGATAGATCTTAGGCGGTGTTTCTCGCCCTCTTTTTTTCGGACCCCAAGCCTCTCAAGTATGAAAGTGCCTCAGGGCTCCGCCTGAGTCCCATGCTTTTCAATGTCTACCTGGAACCCCTGGAGAAGTTGGTTGAATCATGGGGTCTGAAGATAATCTCGTACGCAGATGACACACAGCTTCTGCCCTTTTTCCAGGATGAGGCAACTGCCATCCTAAAGTGCTTCAAGGATTGTCTCAAAGCAGAAGGCGACTGGATGAACGAAAGCTGCCTCTTATTAAATTCTGATAAAACAGAAGTTCTCTTTTTTGGCACAAGCACGATCTCTGACTCTCTCAGTTGGTGGCCATCTGAGCTATGCCTCTCCCTCCTCCTGCATTAGAAATTTTGGACATAAAATTAGACGCAGCTCTGTCTTTTGAACCAAATATTTGCTTTTCTAGGATGAAGTCCCTGGGAAGGATGCTGCATTTGGCTCCTGTTGCATCTCATGAGACCATAGTTCTTGCTCCAGTCACCTATAAATTGGACTGCGCCAATAGTCCCTAGCTGGAATTGCCAGCTTACCTTCTGCAACAATTGCAGATTATCCATAATGCCGCTACATGCCTCATTCTTAAGATCCCAATACGTCAATTGGTGTCCACTCATTTCCGGCAGCTACACTGGCTCCCTGTTATCTACCGTATCAAGTTCAAGGCTCTAATATTTACCTATCGAGCCCTTGAGAAAAAGGCACCTTTCTATCTGAGATGCTGACGCCAGGCCTATCGTAAGAGTGGATCCCTCATGTCAAATTCCCTGAAGTTCCTGCACATCCGGAGGGTCCACAGGGCGAGGCTCGGTGGAAGATCCTTTACCATTTTGATGACAAGCTTTGGGAATTCGCTTCCGTTATTCCTTCGCTTTGCTCCCTCTGAAAAGATTTTTAGGAAAGGCTTGAAGACCCACTTGTTTAATGCTTAGGTCAGCTGGCTATCATGATAATCCATAGGGTGGTCCTGCTGTTGGCTTTGGGATGCTCTCTTGGGAGCATCCTCACGCTTTATAAACGCCATTGTATTGCATTATATTGTATGGTAGTGTAAGACAAGTACACACTCAAATTCACTATGTATAAACATTTAAAGTATTTGTGATAGAGAACCTGATGTACTAAGATTCCATTCGCAAAAAGGGGTTTCACATTGTGTACCAACATTTTGCGAATGGAAACTGATTTTGTAAACTGACCTATGTACTATTAGTACATATTTCAAAGTTCTCTGAGAGAAATTATATCAAAGAAGTCCATCAATCTTGCTGATTCAGATAAACATTATTTTATTCAATTGTCCAATTTTCGTTTCAATTTCACTTTTTGGTAGTATTCTTTCAATCAATTTCAGAAATATTGCATGACTAAAATAAATAGACTTCAAGCCAACACGTAATTTGTGATATAATCGCTTCTTCATCGATGATTTCACACATTTGACACTTGTACCCCACCTTTCAGATCTCCTTCATAGTTCACCTTGAAAACAGTAGACTGGACCTTACAATATTAATTTCTAATCAACCCATTGGAACACACAATCCAATATCCAAAGTTTCCAAAGTAGTCATCAATGCTCCATGATAAGGGTAACTCCTCTTTATTCCAACAGCACAGATCGTATCCAATTCTATTAAACAAGTGGCAGTTTGTGACATCCTGTGATTGGCTGCAAACATAGAAATGGTGTCCTGCAAGGGACAGCAGACCACTATAGCCCTAATTGTACATCTAAGAAGGAAGCCTTTTTTTTAAAGCAGCCCAAGTTTCTTAAAGGAACATGCTCTCCTTTTAAAAAACTTGTTCCCCATTTGGGAAAACTTCAATAGAAACAGAAAGTTGCCCCCCCAGGACAAAACAATTATAATGATTCTGCCGAGAGTAGAGTTGAATACAATAAGAAGGAAAAAATAGGAATTTGACCATTGCCCACTGCCATATTAAAGGGAGCGCCACTGGCTATTGACAAGGATAGCCCCACAAGGCGTAGTGGGCCTTTCTCAAATTTGCACACAATTTTGGTGGAGTGTGCTCAGAAGGGCAGGGGCACAGAGAAATTAGATGCTTTGTGCTAAGAGGGCTCCCCAACAGTAGCAGTGAACCCCCCCAGTATCCCCACAAGGAGCCCTAAATTGTATTTGGAAAGTGATCCTAAGCCTCCAAGGTATTTTATTTATATGGAAATCAAGCATTTCTACTGCTGTGGTATTTAGGTTTATGGCTCTGAGGTGTAGGTACCTTTGTAGGTTCTGTTGATGGTTTGCAGCTTGTATGAAGGTAGACAAAAATACTCACACACTGCATAATATTGAATATTGAAATCTTTAGGTAAATGCACAATGTTGACAATATATTATTGTATACACCGAGAAATGACATTGAAAGGTGGTAGTACCCTGAAATTTTTTAATATTGATTACACTGTGTTTTGACTTTAATCATTGTCCGAAACCTTGACAGAGCCAGTAGGCCTGACATTTATTAACTGCACCCGCTATGTTGTGTTATGTATGTCAAGGGTATTATGTTCTTAGAGTTCATGCATCACTGGTATGCAGTTTGTTCGAGGTGCCTAGAGTGCAGGTTTCCAGGGTACATCTTGAAGATTACCTGACCTATGGTACCTTTCATTAATGTGTGCCCCTCTTGCTGGTTATGCAGCTCTTTAGAGGGTGTCACCATTGGCATTACCACCCGGCATTTCAGTATATACTTGTACATTTGTGTATATTATAACTAATAAAGTACTTTTCTTTAATCAGAAAAAAGCACTGACTGGACAGAGATTTATTATATCAATAAGTGTTTTTTGTTGTACTGATGAGTGCTGAGTCTCTAGCCCCTTGACCCTCCCCTGGGTAAGCCTTGATCTGCTCTACCTCAAGAGCCAAGTGCCAAAAAGGAGTGCTTGGTTCGTAGTGAGGCGATCCTAAGTATGTTCCTCCGGATATCAGTGTGGAAAGGCCCCAGTTGTTACAATTGGGGCATTGTACCCCTTTCTGCCCTCGGATCCTTCAAGCTGGATACTTGACAGGTCCCAACTGTCTGCAGTATGCGCTGGCATTCTGGAAGATATCACAATCACTGAATCTTGTGTTGCATCGGTTATGATGCCTGCGTTGTGTTGTCAGTGCATCTGGTAAATTCTTCCATGAGTCAAAGGCGATGGGCTGTAGTAACTACTTGTCACCCGTGTCGTAATCCAAAATGCTTATTAAAGAGCCACAAGAGTAAAAATGGCGCAGCAAGGTTATTTCTATAAACTCCATCCTCAGTGCCAGTGGAGTGCTGGTTTGGAACTTCCTTTACACTCAAACATCATTCAAAGAGATGTTTAAGAGATCATGATCATGAGAAATCAGTTTATTGAGAATAGCAGAAGAAAACAGATCTAAAGTTATAAAATGGGCGCACTAGTGAACAGCCACCATTTTGTTGAGCGTGATTAGGTTAACTTCTGATTGCTAGTGGCTATTGAATCCATGCCTGTGCAGCATGAAGGGACAATGCACTGCAGCCTGCTCTTAGATGGCATATCCTGGGCACCTTCCATAGAGAAGTCAAGGAGGATTGTAGTGACTGCAGCTGATCATATTTATTGAACCGTTGTTGCGAAGAAGAGAGGTTCCTGGTGCTGAACTACTGCTTGACCAAAGCACAGGCATTATAACAAAATTCTATTTGAGAGAGTGGGCCACTGAAGCTAAATGAGCTGAGCTTATATCCCTTTGTCTGAAACCTAACAAATTGCTGCTGCATTTTGCATAATCTGTAGGTTTTTTTATAAGGTATTGAGGGATGCCAAGTGAGTTGCCGTAGACCAGGCACAAGATGATAACTGCCTGGTCTAGTTGTATGGCAATGCACTGAAACAAGATGCATAATTTTCCACAGAGCTTTCTTTAGAGTTCTAATAGAAAAGCATACAGAGGTAAAATGAATGATTTGCAGTTGTGAGGTTACGATGATGCCAAAAACGAAAGCATAGATTTCTGAGTCCAAAAGATTAAGCGATGCACCCATAGAAGCTGCCCACTACTGGGCAAAACAGATATTGGGAGGACCATGTACCCCTATGACTTTGCTAGTACCAGTGATGAGCTTCAAACTGTATCATCCATTCCGCAAGGCTAAAAATGCTATTGTATTGATTTTGCTTTGCCTCTAAATGAATAGTCAGTTTGAAATCATCAGCTTATCAATAAAAACAAAAGGAAAAGACTAGATCAAAAGGGAAAATATCTAATGTACTGAAATATGTGGGCTGACTCGACACACTAATTTCTTATAAAGCTATCTGTATCGTCATAGCAATATTGCTTGGGTTCAGTCTTGCAACCAGTTTAAAACATTCACACCCTTAAAAAGGTGATGTAAAAGAACTGAGTGAGAGACTTATAGAAAATGGCATAGAGATCCAAAAAGACTACTGCTGCTGACTTTATGACGTTGAGGGTGGCTTGTAGATCATCTTGGGCTGCAGTCAAAATTGATTCTGTACCATAGCTGGGTCTGAAACCCACCTAACTGGATCCACAATGTTATTGCTTTCTAAATAATAATACAGTTGCTTATTTACTAAGTTTTCTACAAACTTGGTAGCAAATTATAGTAATGGTATTGGAAAGCAAGAATCACTTTACCACTGGATTCAAGATAGCCTGGCTGATGACGGCTGTAAGCCAGAAACCGGTCCCAGGATGCTTGTTTCCGGTCCAGGGAAGACATGGCTTGGCAGTTCGGGCTGGACTGTTCCCATGAGGCACTGGGTCAGACTGATTTGCATATGGCCATGTCTGAACTGGGGTGGCGGAGTGAGCTAAGAATGATGATGGATTAAACCCAGATCAGTTGACTGGGGGTGAGTGCTTGCAATGTTCAACACTCCGTCCATCATCCCCTTTGGTTTTGCTATGTTCGCCCTAAGTTGGCAGGGTATGCCCAGACGTGGGTCCCTTGCTCACTTTGCCACTGGATTCAAGATAGCCTGGCTGATGACGGCTGTAAGCCAGAAACCGGTCCCAGGATGCTTGTTTCCGGTCCAGGGAAGACATGGCTTGGCAGTTCGGGCTGGACTGTTCCCATGAGGCACAGGGTCAGACTGATTTGCATATGGCCATGTCTGAACTGGGGTGGCGGAGTGAGCTAAAGAATGATGATGGATTAAACCCAGATCAGTTGACTGGGGGTGAGTGCTTGCAGTGTTCAACACTCCGTCCATCATCCCCTTTGGTTTTGCTATGTTCGCCGTAAGTTGGCAGGGTATGCCCAGACGTGGGTCCCTTGCTCACTTTGCCACTGGATTCAAGATAGCCTGGCTGATGACGGCTGTAAGCCAGAAACCGGTCCCAGGATGCTTGTTTCCGGTCCAGGGAAGACATGGCTTGGCAGTTCGGGCTGGACTGTTCCCATGAGGCACAGGGTCAGACTGATTTGCATATGGCCATGTCTGAACTGGGGTGGCGGAGTGAGCTAAAGAATGATGATGGATTAAACCCAGATCAGTTGACTGGGGCTGAGTGCTTGCAATGTTCAACACTCCGTCCATCATCCCCTTTGGTTTTGCTATGTTCGCCCTAAGTTGGCAGGGTATGCCCAGACGTGGGTCCCTTGCTCACTTTGCCACTGGATTCAAGATAGCCTGGCTGATGACGGCTGTAAGCCAGAGACCGGTCCCAGGATGCTTGTTTCCGGTCCAGGGAAGACATGGCTTGGCAGTTCGGGCTGGACTGTTCCCATGAGGCACAGGGTCAGACTGATTTGCATATGGCCATGTCTGAACTGGGGTGGCGGAGTGAGCTAAAGAATGATGATGGATTAAACCCAGATCAGTTGACTGGGGGTGAGTGCTTGCAATGTTCAACACTCTGTCCATCATCCCCTTTGGTTTTGCTATGTTCGCCCTAAGTTGGCAGGGTATGCCCAGACGTGGGTCCCTTGCTCACTTTGCCACTGGATTCAAGATAGCCTGGCTGATGACGGCTGTAAGCCAGAAACCGGTCCCAGGATGCTTGTTTCCGGTCCAGGGAAGACATGGCTTGGCAGTTCGGGCTGGACTGTTCCCATGAGGCACAGGGTCAGACTGATTTGCATATGGCCATGTCTGAACTGGGGTGGCGGACTGAGCTAAAGAATGATGATGGATTAAACCCAGATCAGTTGACTGGGGGTGAGTGCTTGCAATGTTCAACACTCCGTCCATCATCCCCTTTGGTTTTGCTATGTTCGCCCTAAGTTGGCAGGGTATGCCCAGACGTGGGTCCCTTGCTCACTTTGCCACTGGATTCAAGATAGCCTGGCTGATGACGGCTGTAAGCCAGAAACCGGTCCCAGGATGCTTGTTTCCGGTCCAGGGAAGACATGGCTTGGCAGTTCGGGCTGGACTGTTCCCATGAGGCACAGGGTCAGACTGATTTGCATATGGCCATGTCTGAACTGGGGTGGCGGAGTGAGCTAAAGAATGATGATGGATTAAACCCAGATCAGTTGACTGGGGGTGAGTGCTTGCAATGTTCAACACTCCGTCCATCATCCCCTTTGGTTTTGCTATGTTCGCCCTAAGTTGGCAGGGTATGCCCAGACGTGGGTCCCTTGCTCACTTTGCCACTGGATTCAACATAGCCTGGCTGATGACGGCTGTAAGCCAAAAACCGGTCCCAGGATGCTTGTTTCCGGTCCAGGGAAGACATGGCTTGGCAGTTCGGGCTGGACTGTTCCCATGAGGCACAGGGTCAGTCTGATTTGCATATGGCCATGTCTGAACTGGGGTGGCGGAGTGAGCTAAAGAATGATGATGGATTAAACCCAGATCAGTTGACTGGGGGTGAGTGCTTGCAATGTTCAACACTCCGTCCATCATCCCCTTTGGTTTTGCTATGTTCGCCCTAAGTTGGCAGGGTATGCCCAGACGTGGGTCCCTTGCTCACTTTGCCACTGGATTCAAGATAGCCTGGCTGATGACGGCTGTAAGCCAGAAACTGGTCCCAGGATGCTTGTTTCCGGTCCAGGGAAGACATGGCTTTGCAGTTCGGGCTGGATTGTTCCCATGAGGCACAGGGTCAGACTGATTTGCATATGGCCATGTCTGAACTGGGGTGGCGGAGTGAGCTAAAGAATGATGATGGATTAAACCCAGATCAGTTGACTGGGGGTGAGTGCTTGCAATGTTCAACACTCCGCCCATCATCCCCTTTGGTTTTGCTATGTTCGCCCTAAGTTGGCAGGGTATGCCCAGACGTGGGTCCCTTGCTCACTTTGCCACTGGATTCAAGATAGCCTGGCTGATGACGGCTGTAAGCCAGAAACCGGTCCCAGGATGCTTGTTTCCGGTCCAGGGAAGACATGGCTTGGCAGTTCAGGCTGGACTGTTCCCATGAGGCACAGGGTCAGACTGATTTGCATATGGCCATGTCTGAACTGGGGTGGCGGAGTGAGCTAAAGAATGATGATGGATTAAACCCAGATCAGTTGACTGGGGGTGAGTGCTTGCAATGTTCAACACTCCGTCCATCATCCCCTTTGGTTTTGCTATGTTCGCCCTAAGTTGGCAGGGTATGCCCAGACGTGGGTCCCTTGCTCACTTTGCCACTGGATTCAAGATAGCCTGGCTGATGACGGCTGTAAGCCAGAAACCGGTCAAAGGATGCTTGTTTCCGGTCCAGGGAAGACATGGCTTGGCAGTTCGGGCTGGACTGTTCCCATGAGGCACAGGGTCAGACTGATTTGCATATGGCCATGTCTGAACTGGGGTGGCGGAGTGAGCTAAAGAATGATGATGGATTAAACCCAGATCAGTTGACTGGGGGTGAGTGCTTGCAATGTTCAACACTCCGTCCATCATCCCCTTTGGTTTTGCTATGTTCGCCCTAAGTTGGCAGGGTATGCCCAGACGTGGGTCCCTTGCTCACTTTGCCACTGGATTCAAGATAGCCTGGCTGATGACGGCTGTAAGCCAGAAACCGGTCCCAGGATGCTTGTTTCCGGTCCAGGGAAGACATGGCTTGGCAGTTCGGGCTGGACTGTTCCCATGAGGCACAGGGTCAGACTGATTTGCATATGGCCATGTCTGAACTGGGGTGGCGGAGTGAGGTAAAGAATGATGATGGATTAAACCCAGATCAGTTGACTGGGGGTGAGTGCTTGCAATGTTCAACACTCCGTCCATCATCCCCTTTGGTTTTGCTATGTTCGCCCTAAGTTGGCAGGGTATGCCCAGACGTGGGTCCCTTGCTCACTTTGCCACTGGATTCAAGATAGCCTGGCTGATGACGGCTGTAAGCCAGAAACCGGTCCCAGGATGCTTGTTTCCGGTCCAGGGAAGACATGGCTTGGCAGTTCGGGCTGGACTGTTCCCATGAGGCACAGGGTCAGACTGATTTGCATAAGCCATGTCTGAACTGGGGTGGCGGAGTGAGCTAAAGAATGATGATGGATTAAACCCAGATCAGTTGACTGGGGGTGAGTGCTTGCAATGTTCAACACTCCGTCCATCATCCCCTTTGGTTTTGCTATGTTCGCCCTAAGTTGGCAGGGTATGCCCAGACGTGGGTCCCTTGCTCACTTTGCCACTGGATTCAAGATAGCCTGGCTGATGACGGCTGTAAGCCAGAAACCGGTCCCAGGATGCTTGTTTCCGGTCCAGGGAAGACATGGCTTGGCAGTTCGGGCTGGACTGTTCCCATGAGGCACAGGGTCAGACTGATTTGCATATGGCCATGTCTGAACTGGGGTGGCGGAGTGAGCTAAAGAATGATGATGGATTAAACCCAGATCAGTTGACTGGGGGTGAGTGCTTGCAATGTTCAACACTCCGTCCATCATCCCCTTTGGTTTTGCTATGGTCTAGTTGTATGGCAATGCACTGAAACAAGATGCATAATTTTCCACAGAGCTTTCTTTAGAGTTCTAATAGAAAACCATACAGAGGTAAAATGAATGATTTGAAGTTGTGAGGTTACGATGATGCCAAAAACGAAAGCATAGATTTCTGAGTCCAAAAGATTAAGCGATGCACCCATAGAAGCTGCCCACTACTGGGCAAAACAGATATTGGGAGGACCATGTACCCCTATGACTTTGCTATTACCAGTGATGAGCTTCAAACTGTATCATCCATTCCGCAAGGCTACAAATGCTATTGGATTGATTTTGCTTTGCCTCTAAATGAATAGTCAGTTTGAAATCATCAGCTTATCAATAAAAAACAAAGGGAAAAGACTAGATCAAAAGGGAAAATATCTAATGTACTGAAATATGTGGGCTGACTCGACACACTAATTTCTTATAAAGCTATCTGTATCGTCATAGAAATATTGCTTGGGTTCAGTCTTGCAACCAGTTTAAAACATTCACACCCTTAAAAAGGTGATGTAAAAGAACTGGGTGAGAGACTTATACAAAATGGCATAGAGATCCAAAAAGACTACTGCTGCTGACTTTATGACGTTGAGGGTGGTTTGTAGATCATCTTGGGCTGCAGTCAAAATTGATTCTGTACCATAGCTGGGTCTGAAACCCACCTAACTGGATCCACAATGTTATTGCTTTCTAAATAATAATACAGTTGCTTATTTACTAAGTTTTCTACAAACTTGGTAGCAAATTATAGTAATGGTATTGGAAAGCAAGAATCACATGAGCCTCTCCAACTTTCTTAAGCATTGGTATAATTGTAGCCCCCTTCCATATCTTTGGGACCATGCCAGAAGCAAGACACAAATTATAGAGGTACTGAGTGTGGGAACAGTTACTTCAAGCACTAGTTTGGCTGTTCTTACATTACAGGAACCCAAAAGTAACCTGCTTTTGGCCATCTAGACTGTGAAGGGTGCAAACCTATCCAGCCTAATAAGGTCTGAGATGCTGAAAACGAAGGAATATAGTTAAAATACTGGGGCATATTAGCAAGACCCACGTTAAAATTATCGCCGTTTTAGCGGCAGGAAACTGCCGCTAAAATGGCGATAATGGGCTTAGCTAATATGCGTTATGGAATTCAATAGAAGCCCAGGTTAGATGTCCTGCACATCTAACCTGGGCTTCTATTGGAATTCCATAACGCATATTAGCAAGCCCATTATCGCCGTTTTAGCTGCAGTTTCCTGCCGCTAAAACGGCGATAATTTTAACGTGGGTCTTGCTAATATGCCCCACTGTTTTTAAATATTAGTATGTTTCTGATGTATCTTCTCCTGATAATATTCCGATTGGCTAGATAGAACGCCTCTGTAGATGTAATCGATAATTCACCATTGGAAAGCTAGGGCAAAGGTCAGGATGATTCCCTGCCTATGCTAAATATTTAATTGGGAGGAAAATATGGACTGCTTAAGTGTGTTTTCTACACTTCAGCTTTATAATTTCTCTGAGCTGTGCAATACAGAACTTTCCTATTGACATTGAACTGAACACACCAGTGTATTAACGTCACTTTGCATGCCTTTCTCGTTGCAGCAGTACAAGATTTAGTAACAAGGGTCTTTAGATTTAAGTCGGCGAAGAGCTATGGTCTTTTTATTGCATATTTCAATAATTAGAGCCCCAAACTCTCTTATCTACATCTAAAGTGTCGATATCATTGGTGTTTTCAAAGGCTTACTTAAAATTAGCACGGGTCACTTTCAACCACGCATGACCAATAAAATGTACTTTTAAATGGCTGTAGAGAAAATGTAATCTAGCCGTCATCTCTCCCTTGAATATGTATTCCAGGTTCTTCTGTGATCTTTATGAAAGAGGTAAGAATTATGTATAAGGTATGGCCTGCAATACAGGCTCGGACTGGCTTATAGGGCAATGAGGCAGTGCCTGATGGGCTGGTCTGACAGTCCAGTGAGTGGGCTGTTTTTTAGTTCTCTTTAATGATCTGCTGGGACTGTTTTTACTGTTGACTTCCTTGATATTTCCTAAAACATTGCCTGCAGCAAGCTCAAATCCATGCAGTCTCCAGTTCCTTGCAAAACACTGATACTGTTTGTCTTTACAAGTTCAAAACTGCTGCAGTTTGTAAACATGGGCCACTGTTTTTAGCTATCTAATTCACTAATGAGGGGCCACTTTTATTTTGCGGCCCGTGACTATTTTCTGTCCCCGTCCCAGCCTGCTGCAATATATGTCAGGCTACAAACCTGCTGCTGAAGTCTAATAGCAGCACAGCTCTCCAGAATTTTCCACATCTATTTCATCAGGAGAGGAGCCATCCTCCATGCACAAATTATCTAAAAAAATTAATTTGGCGGCTTGAAGCGCATACCAGTAAGAAAGTCCATGAGTGCAGAAATGAAGCCTCGAACTCTGACAAGGTATCTGTAAACAGGGTAGCACCTGATGGAAACATTTTTGGCAATTAAAATGTTAGCATAGTTGCCAACATTTGAAAAAGATTTCCAGGGACACCTTGCAGCACAGCTATCGATTACTTACTTGAAAATTTACAACACTCACTGCCCCAGAAGCTCTGCCCACTTCGCAAAACCCACATAATTTGCATAATTTAACTCCGCCTACTTTTCATAGTGCAGATTATAGGGTCCGCTCAATAAAGAGAGAATTGCACGGAATTGAGACAGGAATTTCAAACTTAAGGCCAAAGTAGCTGAGTTGGAAAAATTCTCCCATTCAGCTGCATTGAAGAATTTTTCCAACTTCGCTACTTTGGCCTACAGTTTGAAATTCCCAGTGCAATTGCCGGGACTGTCCCAGGATAGTGAATTACCTGGGACAGTCTCCAACTTGCCGGGACTGTCACAGCAAAAATGGGACAGTTGGCAGCTATGAGTTAGCATTATTACAGAGAAGGGGTTGGAGCCCAAGTCTGGCATGTGGCATATGCCATGACATATGCCACAGCGTGCCACATTTTGTGGATATGTTGTTTGAGCTATAATTGTGTTATAAACCCCGCAGAAGTGCTAGTGGATTTTTTTAAAGATATATCTTCCATCTGGGTTGAATTAACAAAAACATAATAAAAAATTCCAAATACATAAGTTATGGGCCTTGAACCCTTGTCAAAAATCATTCATAGCCCCTGTTAGATACCACTACACCATCTGCTTTGCTGTACTGACCTAGGAGCCCAAAGCCTTTTTGTCATAGAAAAAGTGTGCTGGTCCTTCTTCTATTTCTATGTTGTTTTGCTTTTACATGCCACAAATCCACTCTTGATTTTCATATTTGAAACACAAATAGCCCTTCCTTTCTTTCACTCTGGCACTTGCCCCATGCATTTCTTTTTCTTACCCAATCATCCCCAAATTCTCATACCACAAAATAAGGCATTTCTTTCATAGCAAACCTTGCCCCCTTCCACATGCCACAGCATGTCACCAATGTCTGACATGCATTGGCTTGACTAAAGAGGCCCCAAATCTCCCATACACTGCTAGGGGTGATTTACAAAGGGACAGCTTTCATTTGTTTAAATTAGAAAAAAATGGAAAAGAATATAAAAATCGATTTCCCCCAGCTGGGGTTTGAACCCTGGTCAAAAAGCAAAGATAGCCCATGTTAGCTACCACTGTACTATCTGTCCTGCTGACTTTTGTTGCTGCCGATAGCCTTTTTGTCATGGAAAGAGTGTGCTGGTCCTTCTTCTATTTCCATGTTGTTTTGCTTTTACATGCCACAAATCCACTCTTGATTTTCATATTTGAAACACAAATAGCCCTTCCTTTCTTTCACTCTGGCACTTGCCCCATGCATTTCTTTTTCTTACCCAATCATCCCCAAATTCTCATTCCACAAAATAAGGGATTTCTTTCATAGCAAACCTTGCCCCCTTCCACATGCCACAGCATGTCACCAATGTCTGACATGCATTGGCTTGACTAAAGAGGCCCCAAATCTCCCATACACTGCTAGGGGGTGATTTACAAAGGGACAGCTTTCATTTGTGTAAATTAGAAAAAAAATGGAAAAGAATATAAAAATCGATTTTCCCCAGCTGGGGTTTGAACCCTGGTCAAAAAGCAATGATAGCCCATGTTAGCTACCACTGTACCATCTGTACTGCTGACTTTTTTTTGCTGCCGATAGCCTTTTTGTCATGGAAAGAGTGTGCTGGTCCTTCTTCTATTTCTATGTTGTTTTGCTTTTACATGCCACAAATCCACTCTTGATTTTCATATTTGAAACACAAATAGCCCTTCCTTTCTTTCACTCTGGCTCTTGCCCCATGCATTTCTTTTTCTTACCCAATCATCCCCAAATTCTCATTCCACAAAATAAGGGATTTCTTTCATAACAAACCTTGCCCCCTTCCACATGCCACAGCATGTCACCAATGTCTGACATGCATTGGCTTGACTAAAGAGGCCCCAAATCTCCCATACACTGCTAGGGGGTGATTTACAAAGGGACAGCTTTCATTTGTTTAAATTAGAAAAAAATGGAAAAGAATATAAAAATCGATTTTCCCCAGCTGGGGTTTGAACCCTGGTCAAAAAGAGATGATAGCCCATGTTAGCTACCACTGTACCATCTGTTCTGTTGAATTTTTTGCTGCCCATAGCCTTTTTGTCATGGAAAGAGTGTGCTGGTCCTTCTATTTCCATGTTGTTTTGCTTTTACATGCCACAAATCCACTCTTGATTTTCATATTTCAAACACAAATAGTCCTTCCTTTCTTTCACTCTGGCACTTGCCCCATGCATTTCTTTTTCTTACCCAATCATCCCCAAATTCTCATTCCACAAAATAAGGGATTTCTTTCATAGCAAACCTTGCCCCCCTTCCACATGCCACAGCATGTCACCAATGTCTGACATGCATTGGCTTGACTAAAGAGGCCCCAAATCTCCCATACACTGCTAGGGGGTGATTTACAAAGAGACAGCTTTCATTTGTTTAAATTAGAAAAAAATGGAAAAGAATATAAAAATCGATTTTCCCCAGCTGGGGTTTGAACCCTGGTCAAAAAGGGATGATAGCCCATGTTAGCTACCACTGTACCATCTGTTCTGTTGAATATTTTTGCTGCCCATAGCCTTTTTGTCATGGAAAGAGTGTGCTGGTCCTTCTTCTATTTCCATGTTGTTTTGCTTTTACATGCCACAAATCCACTCCTGATTTTCATATTTTAAACACAAATAGCCCTTCCTTTCTTTTACTCTGGCACTTGCCCCATGCATTTCTTTTTCTTACCCAATCATCCCCAAATTCTCATTCCACAAAATAAGGGATTTCTTTCATAGCAAACCTTGCCCCCCTTCCACATGCCACAGCATGTCACAAATGTCTGACATGCACTGGCTTGACTAAAAAGGCCACAAATCTCCCAGATACTGCTAAGGGGTGATTTACAAAAGGGCATCTTTCATTTGGTTAAAATCGAAAAAAAATAGAAAAGAATATAAAAATCAAATTTCTCCAGCTGGTGTTTGAACCCTTGTTAAATAAGCACTTAAAGCCCATGTGAACTACCACTGGACCATATTTTTGTTGTTGTTGAATTTTGTCCAAAGCCTATGTGTCACAAAAAAAGGGTGCTGTCGTTCTTCTATTTTCATGTCATTTTGCTTTTACATGCCACAAATCCACACTTGATTTTCAATAATTTATAAACTAATATCCCTTCTTTTCTTTTACTCTGGGACTTGCCCCATGCATTTCTTTTTCTTACACAATCATCTACAAAGTCTCATTCCACAAATTATGGGATTTCTTTCATCACAAACCTTGCACCCCTTCCACATGCCACAGCATGTCACAGATGTCTGGCATGCACTCCTTGACTAAAGAGGCCACAAATCTCCCACTGCTAGGAGGTGATTTACAAAGTGACAGCTTTTTATTTTTTATAACTTTATTTATCATTTTTGTATTGCTTACAACATTGCATGGTCATTCACTGTGATCATAGAAATCTAGTAAGAATAAAGACAAGTATCATTTGCAAAACAAGTGTACTCAAGCTTGCAATGCACCAATGTCTCAGGGTAGCATATATATAATAAATTGTGATATCAACATCTGACCAACCCGGACCAGCGGGCTCTCCCTCACTGTCTGACCCGCACTTTCCTTGACATAATAAACACAACAATTGAGCAGTTGGGTGGAACATGAATTACCCCACCCCAGTGGGGACTATCCCAGCAGGCTGTTGTGAAATAGGGGCGGCACTAATCTACAGTAAGTAATTTTTAAGAGGCTCCCAAATGTCATTTTGCCTGGTTGCCGAGGGAATGGGTTGTAGCATAAAAGCCACAATTAGTATTATAGTATGTGAGGCTATTGAGCCAATCTTTCACTGTGGGGGAGGCCCTACTTCCCCATTTGAGAGCTATTTCCCTCTTTGCGAGCAAAAGGGCAATGGCTGTGAATTTGCGCAACTTCTTCAGGAGACCCCCACATAGCCCAACAAGGCGACCTCAGGTGTAGGGACCATCTCAAGGTGGGTCATTTGTGTTATTAATCTGAAAATGGATCTCCAGAAGTCCCCAATCTTAGCGCAGTTCCAAGTCAGGTGGGCAAAATAGGCTTGCGGGCTACCGCACTTAGGACAAAAGTGTGTGGTCGATTGGGATCAATGGAGTGAACCTTTGCCGGGGTCATATAGACCCTCCACAAATATTTGAAGTGTATGAGCTTATGTCTGCTGTTTAAGGAGACCTCTTTCGTTTGTGCACAACAAAAGGACCAGTGAGAGTCTTGAATTGGGTGCCCAAGGTCCCGGTCCCATGCCTCCTGTATCTTGGCCTCCCTGCTAGGGACTAATGACATACATGCTTTGTATAGCTTCGAGATTAGGTGTTCTCCCCGGAACTTGTGACTAAGAGAGTAAGCGGAGGGAAGGACTCGGGCTCCAACGGGTACTCCGGAATCTTAGCTCTGAGCGCCCTCCGTATCTGGCTAAATACAAATTGATCCATGAATGTTGCCTCACTGAACCTCCCGCCCACTGTGCTAGAAAAATCATAGCCCCCTGGGAACAGATCCCCAATCTTATTTATTGACTATGTAGTGAGTGTACGCTGTGCCAGTTTTTCTTCCGTAATGGGGATCCAGGGGTTAGTATTGACAGGGATCTCCGATGAGTAAAGAGCACCACCTCCAGTCACTTTCGTCAACTTACGCCAGGCCCAGCTAGTGGTGCAAACTGTTTGGATATCCCGGGGATCCCTGGGAAAGCCCCGCTGCAGCACCGTACATAGGGGCGCCGGGAGCACCAGGTCAGCCTCAGGTCTAGTGTAAGGGATCCGCGCGTCCGGGTGATACCAGGAGTGTGCGAAACTCCACTGAGCAACCAAATAGTAGATCTGAAGATTGGGGACCCCAAAACCACCTCTCTCATATGGTAAGGACATGGTGTCCCAGCTAACTCTAGGTCTTCCTCCCCCAGACCAATCTGATGAGATGAGAACGCAAAGTGCGGAAAAAAGTGTTGGGGAGCGGGATAGCAATGTTGTGAAACAGATATAAAAACCTTGGGAGGACAATCATCTTCACAAGTGCAACTCGACCAGCAAGGGGAAGTGGGAGCCTCAACCAACGCTCGACCTGTTGCTCCAGGTTATGCGCCACAGGGCCGTAGTTTAGTCTAATAATTTGCTTGTTTTCTCTTTGGCTCCGAATACCCAAATAGTTGCCCGAATCCTCACACCACGTCAGCGGGAACTCACATTCCCAATGAACAGTGTTCGGCGTCAGGGGAAAATTTCCGATTTTCCCCAATTTATACCCAGCCCTGAAAAAATGCCAAACGGATAATCTCTCTGATGAGCGGTTCAAAATTCTCCTGGGGGTTTCGGACATATAGGATGATATCATCCGCATATAGGGAAATTAGAAGAGGACCAGTTTTGAACTAGAGACCACTGTGCAGTTATCTTTCCTGGAAATGGCTAACCAGAGGGTCCAGTGCCAATATGAAGAGCAGTGGGTAGAGTGGGCAGCCCTGTCTGGTGCCGCGAGTGAGAGCGAACGAAGGGGACAGTGTGCCATTCAATTGAAGCCTAGCGGTGGGCGCGGTGTAAAGCAACGAAGTAAGGTTAATGAATCCCTTAGGGATACCCAACTTTCTCATCACTGCTAAGAAAAAGGGCCACTGCAAGGAGTCGAAGGCCTTTTCGGTAGCGAGTATGACAGCAGCCGCAGGGACCTCCGGAGCGATCCTATGTATTACTGCAAATAATGTGCGCAGGTTTAAAGCAGTCGACCTATGGGGGACAAAGCCCGACTGAGTCGGGTAGATAATGCGGTCCAGCAACAAGGCCAATCTCAGCGCAATCATTTTAGCCAAAATTTTGTAGTCTAGGTTTAAAAGTGATAACGGCCTGTAAGAGCCGCATAGAAGCGGATCTTTCCCGGCTTTTGGAAGGAGGATTATTACAGCCTCACGCAAAGTGAGGGGAAGTTCCTTGTGTTCGAGTTCTTCATTATAAACCTCTAATAGATAGGGCGCTAATAAGTTCTTATAGGTTTTATAAAAGATACCAGTAAAACCGTCCAGGCCTGGGGCCGTCGAGCCATTCATGGCATCTATGGCGCTACTTATTTCCTCGGCGGAGAATGGCTCAGCCAGAAACTGCTGCATGAACTTCTCAAGCCCCACCATAGAAATCTCTGCAAGGTAGCCATTACGGTCTCCCTCGCTATGCGTCACCCGTGTTGCATATAATGTGGAATAATATGCTAAAAATTCATCTTTGATATCTGGGGTATCGGTTAGGGTCTGCCCGGTTGAGGAACGGATGCAGGTGATGTATGAACGCCCGGCCGAGGGTCTCAGTAGCCGCGCCAACCTGTGGCTAGGTCTGTCACCCTCCCCATAACGCCTTGCAATAGCATACCTGCTTAAAAAATGAATCTCACGCTCCGCTGCTTCTCTGAACCCTGTCAAGAGTGTTAGTCGGTGGCTGAGCAGAGAGGGGTCAGGCCTTGCAACCTGATCTCTATCTAGCATATCTAATTGCTTCTCAATATGCCCAATCATACTATGCAAATCTTTTAGAACCCCAGAATGCTTAGAGATGCATACTCCACGCATAGAGGCTTTAAATGCCTCCCAGAGTATGGCCCACGAGCTCACTGATCCTTTATTCAGTTCAAAGTATTCAAGTATGGCCTCCCGAAGTTCGGAACTAAACACTTCATCCCTCAGTGCCTGCCCGGGGAATCTCCACATCCTGTCACAGCCCTCTGGTCTAGGGACGCGTACTTGCAATACCACTGGGGAGTGGTCAGAATATGTGCTAGGGAGATGCTGGGATGCCTTATACCACGTTGCCAAGTTGGCGGGAGACAAGCCAATAATCTAATCTAGTCCAAGTACCATATTGGGCGGCGTAATGGGTGTAAGCGGCATCTCCCGGGTTGCGCTGATGCCACACATCCACCAGGCCAACAGAATCGCACATATCCAGCAATATGTGGCATGCGCTGGGTTTGGTGTCTGACGAGTTGGGCATACTCTCTTGCGCAGGGTCCAACAGGAGATTAAAATCTCTGCTCATGCATGTACATTCTGCATCTAATTGTAGGAACTGTGTGTGAAGGCCTTGGAAGAACTCTGGACTATCGACATTAGGTGCGAATACGCAGATGAACGCCATACAGTGTCCCATCAAGTGACCCGCCACCATCGTGTAGCGACCCTCATTATCAATGTGTGCTTTTAAAAATTGGAAGGGCAGACATTCATGAATCATGACAGCCGTGCCCCGCGCATACATTTTATACCCTGCAAAGTAGCGATGCGGTCCCCAGCCCGACGTGAAAGTGGTGGTGGCAGCTTTGGGCAGGTGTGTTTCCTGTAAGAATGCAATGTCCACCCTGTGACGCTGTAAATAATGCAAGACCTGCTTCCCCTTCCTAGCATTATTAATCCCCCGGACATTCCAGGTGATCAGTGTCAGATCTGAAAATGTTGACAACCTACCCCGCTCCGACATCCCAATATATTAACAGTGATTTGAAGTGTGCGTCACAGTTATAGCATACCATGCTGCAGTGAATAAACAAGGTTAGAAATAATGGTAACCCAAAAATGATGACAATCCGTCCTAACTCCCCCACCCATCCCTGCGCACCCTTTCACAGGGAATATCCCCAGTGAACACGTGAAGACATGCATCATGTAAACAGAATCAGTCCACGCTGGCCGCCGAACCACTGTTAGGGGGAGGCCCTGGAAGTGTCCTTGTTCTTGTGGCTGTTGCTTCCTTTATAGTCCCTAAAATATTTTTGCACCGCAGTGGGGGTATCAAATATGCGAGAACGACCCTCAACATCCACTCGGAGGCGAGCTGGATATAGCATGACATATCAAAGACCCAGATTGCGCAGTGTTGCTTTCACGCCAGTGTACTTTCGCCTGGCCTCCTGCACCATGATAGTAAAGTCCGGAAACAGTGCCAATGTTGAACCTTGCCAGGATATGGAACCCTGCTCTCTCGCCAGCCTTAGCACTGTATCTCTGTCTCGGAAATTTAAAAGGCGGGCGATGATGGGCCTAGGTGGACAACCCGGATTGGGGCGGGGGCCAAGTGAGCGATGAGCTCTTTCTACAAGAAAAGGGGAGGTGAAGGCCTCTTTACCAAAGATGTCTGCAAGCACGGTTTCCACGAATAGATCCATACGCCCTGTGATGGATGACTCAGGGACGCCCAAAATGCAGACGTTATTGCTTGCCCCCAAATCCTCGTTCTTTATGGCGACGTCTTTGAGAATCTTTTCCATGCTGTCTAGGCGCTTGGTGAATTGTGCCGCGCCATCCTCTAGGTCCGACACCCTGCCCTCTACAGTATCTAGGTGTAAGAAACTGGCTCTATATATACTGCACCAAAGTGAGGTACAGTGTGTATAGAGTCCAAGAGTCCCCAAAGGTAGGCAGAGGTTAAAGTTAGATAGAACCTTACTCTCTAATAGTGGTAGCTTGGTCGAGCAGTAAGGCAGTATCAGAGGACAGTGTTAAGCATTTGATGTACACACTCAGTCAGCAAATAAATTCACACACTCAAGAACTGAACTCTAGGCCAATTGTTTTTGTATAAAAAATATACTGTTATTTTATTTTAGAACCAAGCAAGCCTGATACAGGTAAGCATTTAATTCTTCACAGTAAATAAGTTATTTGTTGTAAACAGTGTTAAAAAGCAATGAAGATTGTACTTGATTTGATTTACAGGGGATGCAGTAGGTTGCAATACTTAGTAAATGCAGTACATTGAAATGAATGGCTTTTTAAGGTAAATGCAGGTAACATTACTTCTGCGTTACTTTTGTAATCCAGTGCTGGACTCCTAGATTCAGCACTGGGACATTTACTTAAAACAGGTAAGTAATTACGTTTTTGTAGTTTGTACGATTTTTAAAGAATATTTTCAGATTTCAAAAGTCCACACTTAGATACTTTTTGGACCAGTACATTGAAATACATAGGCTTTTCCTGTAAATTGCAGGTAAGTTACTTTCGCGTTACTTTTGTAATCCAGTGCTGGACTCCTAGATTCAGCACTGGGGCATCTACTTAAAACAGGTAAGTAATTACGTTTTAGTAGTTTGTACGATTTTTAAAGAATATTTGCAGATTTCAAAATTCCACACTTAGAAACTTTTTGGAACGGTACATTGAAATGCATTGACTTTTCCTGTAAATTGCAGGTAAGTTACTTTCGCGTTACTTTTCTAACCTCAGTGCTGGATCCTAGATTCAGCACCGGGACATTTCCTGCAAACAGGTGAGTAAAGTCGTTTTGGTTATTCACACAATTTTTAAGCAATATTTTTGGTTTCCAAAACTCCACACTTAGTCGTTTTTTCAGGAAAAAGGGTCAATGTTGTCCTATGGAGGAAAAACAAGTTATCGGTTTGAAGGTAAGTTTTCGACTGTGGGAGTTATGGTTCTGGGGTTAGACTCGGGGGTCCCCCAGGGTCAGTGATGCACTCTTGTTACACTCTCAGTGGCACTAGGGCGGCCGGGTGCAGAGTGTTGAGGCCCAATGTTATCCTATGGCGGATAGGGGGCCTTCGGTTAGTGGCGGCTGGCGAGCAGGCCACTGGGTTGTGGGAGCAAAGCTCCTGGTTGTCGACTCAGGGCAAATGGGGAAACAAGTAGGCACAAAAAGTGCACCCTCAGCGGCACTGGGGCGGCCGGGTGCAGAGTGCTGTTTCGGCGTCGGGCGCCCTGTTGTTTTCTATGGAGAACCTCCGGTTTGAAGAAACACTGCAGGCTCGGGGACGAGGATCTTCTGGGTGCGACCACCACTTCGAGGGGTAAGTTGGGATGTCTTGGGTTGGTTAGGCACCGTTGGTTTGGGCACACAGGGCCGTGGGGCGCCGGGTGCAGGGGTGCCTTTTAGGGTCGGATTTTCTTACCCGCTCTGGTTGCGGTAGAGGGGATCCTCTGGATTGAGGCTGCAGGCGTCGTCTGGAGGCTTGAGGCAGGTCAGGAGTCACCGGATCTCGGGTCAGGATCGCCGGGGTGACCTTCTCTTGGTGTTTTTCCACTCGAGCTCGGGCCGGGTTCGGCGGGTGCAGAGTGGGCTGGATTCGCGGTTTCTGGCTGCTGCCAGAGGTTGCTGTTTTTGAACAAATCCGGTGTTCACGGGAGAAGCAGTCTTTGGAAGTGAAGGCAGGCAGGTCCTCCGGGGTTCTTGAGGTTGCTGGCTGCAGGACACACCGGGATTTTGCAGGAAGCAGGTTCGAGGGTAGACAGGCCTGTAGGGCTGGGGCCAAGTCAGTGGGCGTCGTCCTCTTGTTAGCTGGCTGCACGGCTGTTCGGTCCTTCTTCTTTTCTTCTTGTCGTTTCTGGATCTGAGGAAGCAAGGTTCAGGGTGCCCCCTGAATACTGAATTTAGGGGCGTTACAGGTAGGTAAGGGCAGGGACCAATGGGTCCCTTCAGTGGGGTTGGTACACCCCCTATTGTGCCACCCTCCAGTGGGAGGGGGCAGGATCCTGTCCCTGGTTGGTTGGGTCCCCCCATCCTCAAGATGGCGGGGACTCAGAGTTGTGCTTCACCTCGCCTCCCCCACCTGAGGGGTGGAGTTGGCAGAGGTGGGCACACCTCCCTTCCTCACTTTGTTTTTCCCGCCGGTTCTCCCACCCAAAGTGGGGGTAGAACCAGTGGGGACCGGTTGCTGAGTACAGCAAGTGGTCTGGAGAAGCTCACAAAGGCGGCAGGCCTTTGAAGCTTCTCCTTCGTGGACCCTGCCCATCCTGGGGGAGGAGGCTTGGCACCTCGTCCCAGGATGTGCATTGTTTCAGGCCCCGAGAGCAGCAGCTCTCGACCCAGGGGTCCAGAAACATGTCTGGTGGTGGCAGCCTAAGCAGCCACTCAGCCAGGACACTAGAGGTGGGTTAGGTTTCAGGGGGCATCTTCTAAGATGCCCTCTGTGTGCATTTTTCATTAAATCCCACACTGGCATCAGTGTGGGTTTAATGTGCTGAGAAGTTTGATACCATACTTCCCAGTTTTCAGTGGGGCCATTATGGTGCTGTGGAGTTCGTAATGACAAACTCCCAGCACCATATAATCTTAATGGCAGCACTGCACTTACAATGCCCAAGAATGGACTTGGGCACTGTAGGGGTACAGGGCTCATGCCCTGTACCCTCACCTCTGGTATAGTGCACCCAGTTATAGGGGTGACTGATCTATGCCAGGGCAGTGGGTTATAGGCATGGCACACAGGGATGTGTGCCATGTCGACTCTTCACTTTGTTCTGCACCAAGACACGCAGCCTGCAAAGGCAGTGTGTGTGTGTAAAGGTACAGTGCCTCTAAGGGTGGCACAATACGTGCTGCAGCCCTTAGAGGTCTTCCCTGGTCACAGTGCCCTGGGTACCTGTGGTACCATTTACCAGGGGCTGACCTGTGGCCAGGGATGCCAATTGGGTACAGTTTTGGGGAAAGAACACAGGCCCTGGGAACCTGATTGGCAGGGACCCAGGGCACATCAAGTTAAAGTGCATCAGTAGTCTGGCAAAAAGTGGGTGGGTTACTGCAACAGAAACCCACTTCCTTACACTAGGCGCTTCTCGTGTGTGTCCAATTTGGCGGCCATAGTATCCAAGCATTTTTCCAGGGTGTTGAAGCTGCCATCGAGGGCCTTGAAGCCTGCTCTCATTTCAAGGAGCAGTGCTCCCGACCCTGCAGGGGCATTGCTAAGGTTGGCTTCCTGTGAACCCCCTTGGCCATGTTACCACCAGACTCCTCAGACTGCTCAGCAGGCTTGCCAAATTGGAGTAGCCGTTGTTTGGGTCTTTACACCCTATTACGTCCCTGCAAGGCTCGTTGGTTGCCAGCCTGCCCTCGGGACCCACCGGAGCCTTCAGCCGCCAAAATGGTGTGTAAGCCTGTCCCACTGCGACCCAATTTCATTCTCTGGGCCCCACAACAGGCAGCTCGGCATGGCAGGGTATCAGGCACCCACTTATGGGTCATGAGGCCCCAAAGCTCTGAAACAACCCACACGGCACCTTACAAGTACAGTCTCACCGCAATTTGAGCCCAGAATTATGTGCAGCAGCTTAACGGTGGATCAAGGAGCATCGGTGCACAGTAACTTTCACCCCACGATGCTAGGCCGGAGTTGCGCACTTCATTGTTTATCGCCGTTATACAAAACGTCACTCGACAGGCACACGCACAGCCCAGCAGGCACGACCCCCGCGGCCCACCCGGCTGGCCCAAACAGCTGGATGGCTGGCCCCCAGGCTCACCCGCGGTCCCTCTCACTGCGGGGCTTCGGGGAGCAGGACGGGCCGGACTGCGGTTGTAGGTGCAGGAGGGGGCTGAAAGCAGGGGGAGGGCCGCAAGCAGAGCGCACTCACCTAATGGCCAGCGGGGCCCATCTGATCGATTCTCCGTCGGGTGAGGCTGCCGGAGTGCTGCGAACCGTCGCTGTATTTCGCGCGGCCTAACCTCTGGTCGCGCCCTGCTCCAGCGCCGTCCCCGCGCTCCCAGAGGCCTCCGCATGTGATATTTCAGGCCCTCAGTCACCCTGGACTGCTCCAACTCATGTGGGCACTTTCGTGCATTTAGGCCAGTCGTCCCGCACTGAAAGCGGCCAGGATGGAAGGCAGGATGGGCTCGGATGTTGGGATTGCTGGCGGAGCCTCAGCGCTGCGTGGCCATCTTGGTCGGCAGCCTGGCCACACCCCACAAAGTGACAGCTTTCATTTGTGCAAAATAGAAAACAAATTGAAAAGAATATTAAAATCACCTTTCTTCAGCTAGGGTTTGAACCCTTGTCAAAGAGCACTTATGACCCCTGTGAGTTACCACTGTACCATCTGTTTTGCTGGACTATATGTACCCACAGTCTTTTCATCATAAAAACAGTGGGCTGGTCCTTCATCTATTTTCATGCTGTCTTGCTTTTACATGCCACAAATCCACACTTGCTTTTCATACTTCATAAACAAATAGCCCTTCCTTTCTTTCACTCTGGCACTTGCCCAATGCATTTCTTTATCTTTCACAACCATCCCCAAAGTCTCATTCCACAAATTAAGGGATTTCTTTCATAGCAAACCTTGCCTTGTGGAAACATGCCACAGCATGTCAAAAATGTCTGACGTGCACTGGCTAGACTAAAAAGGCCACAAATCTCACCAGACACTCCTGGGGGTGGGGGTGGATTTACAAAGGGACATCTTTCATTTCGGTAAAATAGAAAAATTAAGGGAAATATTATAAAAACAAATTTCTCCTGGTGGGGTTTGAACCCTTGTCAAAACGTATGCTTTTCCCTCAGTAATGACCACTGTACCATCTATAACCATGACGAAGTATACTGCACGCGATTGTTTTTACACCACATTTTTCTTCTTCCCATGTGCCACAACATGTCACACATTTTTTACATGGATTGGCATGACTTCGGGGCGCTAGAGAGCCGGCGAACAAGATGGCTGCACTCCCGTGAGGCTCTGTTAGCCCGGGACCATAATCCGCTTGAATCCTCATTCCAAAAGTGGCGAAAACTGCCTTTAAACATGTTATGCCCAACGTGACTCACCGGGGAGCTGATGGGATGAGTGCGGACTCGCTGACACCGTCTAAGTAATCCCACGCAGCGCATCCCTATTTTGCGTCCTACGGCTGTTCAAGATGGCGGCGATCGGATTGAGCTAGCCGGGTCTGCATCGCCTGGCCCTGCCGTCTGGAATTGCCATGGAGAGACCCCGGCCGCCGCCGCTGCCCGGAACCAGGAGCTGCCCAATGCGGAGCTACCCTACGGGGAGAGGGTCACCCGCTGAGTGAGATCGGGACCGGCTGTGGTAGGCCTGTGCCGACGCTAAGGCTGAGCCGGGCTGAGCCCGCGCTGCTTCCCCTGAGCGACCTTGGGCCTCGGCTGAGGTGATGGGCCGCCCTGATGCGAGTCGCGAGATTGCTGATGCGGCTGGCTCCCGGATCCCCATTCACACACTCACCTGGGCCTGAAGGGATCGAGAGGAGAACCCTGCTGAGACGCGCTGCTAGAAGGGCGCTGATAGACCTGTGCGACCTGTACAGTGCCGGGAGGTGGCACGTGGAACGGTGAGGCCTTGATCCTGGGACGCAGAGCGGCCTTGCTGCCTTGTAATGCTCGGTAAGACAGGCTGAAATGGACATTACCTGCAAAATCCAAGCAAGACACGCTGCTTTTCGTGGGCCCGGGCCCTCTTCAGCGACACAAGAATCAGGGCGGAGGGTGAAGAGTTGGGACGTGGCAGAGCCAAGGCTCGCCTAAATAACTGCACGAAGGCACAAACAGGCCTATATAACCGCCCGAGGGCACAAACTGGCGCCTGTTGACCTGAGTGGGATCTGCACACCCTGAGGGACAAGCGGAGCTAGCCGCTGCATCCTGATCTTCCTGAGAGGCATACAGCGCCCGCCCATACCACGCAGAGGGGAGAATCATGGGTCGAACGGATGGCAAACAGGCCAAACTCCAATTCCCGGCCTGGAAAAACACTACCAATACCGCTGAAGACACAGACTCATGCCGGGAAGAGGAAAGCACAGCATCAACTACCCCACAAGATACAGATCTAAAAGAACTCCTCCTCATGATGTGCCAAAGCCTCAATTCCATCGAGTCCAAAATGGACACCATGAATATGCGCTTGGACTACATCACACAAAGGTTGGAGAAGCATGATGGCCGCATTACCGAAACGAAACAGCGCATATCCACCCTCGAAGACTCTTCCTCTGAGAACCGTGAACGACTCCAAGAGATTGATAAACTGTTAAAAACTATTGCTGCAAAGAATGAATACTTGGAGGCGCGTTCACGCAGGAACAACATGCGTATAGTGGGGATCCCGGAGTCTACAGCAACTGGCCGCATGGAAGACTATGTAGAATGACTGCTGCTTGGGATCTTTGGCGCGGAGGCACTCTCCAGAGTTCTAGTGGTGGAGAGAGCCCATCGCTCACTTGCAGCCAGACCGCCACCGGGCGCGCCTCCCCGGCCCATACTGGCGCGGTTACTCAATTACAAGGACCGTAACACGGTTCTGAGACTAGCAAGGGAAAAGCAAGAACTGGTTTGCGAAGGGAACAAACTCTCGATCTACCCAGACTTCAGCATGGCAGTACAAGAAGCGAGCAGGAAGTTCCTACCGGTCAAGCAGAAACTCCAGCAAACCAACATACAATACTCGATGCTCTACCCTCCCAGACTGCGAATCCCCTACCGTGGGATGACACACATCTTTAACACCCCGCAACAAGCTTAAGATTTCCTAAAAACTGTTGAGAGACGGTCACCCGTAATTTGGGGATGGTGATCCCGGCTCCCGACGGACGTCACCTGCTCCTGAAGAAGACTAAGGCCAGGTCATTGTATGGAATTGCTCACCTGCATCACTGGTAAGACTATGCATTCCCTATTTCATTGCTAATCGGTTTGAAAATATGCGCCGGCCCTGGCGGGAATGGCCACACACGGACCCTGATGGAGCCTGCATGGGTGGTACTGCCGGGACTAATGAAATCGCCAAGCAATAATGACTTCCCGGGCACCTCGCTCCTGCGAGGTGCGCTGACGGCCTCTCTGGTGCATTCCCCCAGTGGGAATTCCCTGAATGATGTACTATGTTGAAGTTATGTTACTAATTGACTCATACGTTAGTATACTGCTTTTACCAGTCTTAGTTTTGTATAAGACACACCTCTTGCATGTTACTAAATTGTCGTTAATGAGTCTATTCTCCTGGAGGTGCCAACATCCATCCTTGCACAACACAACAGGCAGAACAAATAATGGGGGGTTTGGGAGGGATACTATTTACCTACGGGTTTGGGCCGCAGGTGTGGGTGGGGGGCGGGCTTACTTTTGTTACACATGGCGGCGCTGCACAGATTAATACTGAGCACATACAATTACGAAAGCATAGAGAACGATCCATACAAACTCACCATGGCAGAACACACTGACCCCTCCGGTCCCAGAGAGGACAAGACAGATATAGCGGAGCCAAGAGCAGACAAGACCCACAGCTACACCTTCCTGACATGGAACATGCGAGGACTCCGAGACCCTCGCAAACACAGGCAGATCCTAGGATACTTAGACAGACACCAAGTGCAGGTGGCTATGTTGCAGGAAACACACTTGGACCCTAAAGCAGCACCCACCTTTGAAAAGAAATGGGCAGCACACAGCTGCTTCTCCTCCTACTCGACATATGCTAGAGGCACAGCAATCCTTATCAAAGCTAGCGTAAGATACTGCCCGCTAGGGACACTACAAGATACACAGGGCAGATTCATTGTGATGTGGGGCAGATTAGCGGGACACACAGTAACCCTGGTTAGTTGCTTCGCCCCAACATTGATGATGCCAGCTACTTTGACAAGGTATGGGGTCACATATTAGCAATAGGCTCCACTTTTATTATATGGGGAGCTGATTTCAACTTAGCACTAGACTCTCTTGCCGTTCGCTCACATGGCACCTCATCCTCACAACCGCAGGCAACCAAACACCTCACGGGCATCATGACAGATCACCAGCTCTTTGACGCCTGGAGGTCCCTCCATCCATCATGAAGGGAGGGCACATTCTATTCTAGCATGCACTCTAGCTGGTCCTGAATAGACCTATGGTTGCTGTTGAAGGGACTAAACACTTGGATCCAGGCTGTGACGCACTTGGCGCAAACCTCCCTAGACCATTCCCCCGTGCTCATGAGACTATACACGCCGGACAATGAATCCCCATATCGTTCCTGGCGACTCCAGCCCACAACCTTGCTAGATAGAGCCTTCTGTGAAGAAATACGTCAGGAAGTTCTTGAATTCTTCCCTCGCGATAAAAACAGTGTCTCAACACTTGCATGTGTATGGGAAAGCTTCAAAGTCACCATTCGGGGGATATGTATAGCCAAAAGCAGAGGGATCCTACGTTCCATCAGGGGAACACTAAATAGACTAGAAAGAGACATCAAAAAAACAGAGGAGCTCCTAACTTCCGCCCCTAGCCCACAGAGAAGGGTTCAGCTTAAAGAACTACTAATTGAATATTCCAATGAGGCGGAACGTGAATCTAAATTCCAATCTAAATATCATGTGGCCAGGACATTTGGCGAAGGCGAGTGTCCCAGCAGAACTCTGTCCGAGGCAACCAGACCCCCAGATTCGCTAATCAGATTTTGGAAATAATAGACGAGGAAGGCACTAGGCATATCGAATCGCAGGAGATCCTTAATATTTTGACTGCCTACTATGCAAAACTCACAAGCATAGAAAAGTCCCTCCTGACATAGCGTCCAACTTAAAGGACACTGCTGTTGGGTGGACCAACGACTCTCCCAGAGAGTTTCTGTCTGCCTATATAGCGGAGGATGAAATCCGGGCCGCAAGAATGGGCCTGCGTTCCGGCAAGGCCCCAGGACCCGATGGGCTCTCGGTGGACTTTTATAAATGTTACATAAATGAGCTAGCCCCCTTCCTTAAGCAGGTCTTCAAGGAGCCCAGAGAGATTGGGACTCTTCCCATGACACTGCAGCAAGCCATGATCATATCCCTGCTCAAACCGGGCAGAAAGGCCAGCAGCTTTGAGGCCTACAGACCCCTGTCGCTCATCAACTGTGACACCAAGATCCTAGCTAAAGTCGTCGCAAATAGGTTGACATTGCTGATGGAGGGCCTGGTCCTCCCAGACCAGGCAGGTTTCATACCTGGCAGGGCCACCTCCCATAATCTGCGCACAACATTTGCATTACTACGCGACATTGACCCGGAGGTCAGCATAGCAGGTATCTGCTTAGATGCCATTAAAGCCTTTGATTCCCTGGAATGGGATTACATGTTCATAATATTGGGTAGAATGGGCCTTCTTCAGCCATTCCTGGCATGGAAAAAGCTGCTGTAGGCCCGGCCTGAGGCCATTATACAGATTAATGGTCTATACTCCAATTCAACCCCCATTATGCGAGGCACACGCCAGGGCTACCCTCTGTCCCCGTTGCATTTTGCTCTCGCCATCGCGGCCAAGACACGACAACATCATAGAGAGCATGCTATACCATACTCCTTGTAGGAGAGTAGGATCTGCCTCTTATGGTTACCCCCACTTTTTGCTGGTGCTTCACTGTTTTTCGACTTTAGTCTGGCTGGGGCCCTGCTAATCAGGACCCCAGCCTAGCTGCTTCCTCTCTAAATGGATTGCTAGTACCTTAGGTACACTTCAGATTGGATTCTGGGGTGCCCTTATAAGTCCCTAGTATATGGTATACTATGTACCCAGGGCATAGGTACCCCAGGGGCCTACCAGGGGCTGCAGCATGTATTGTGCCACCCCTGGAAAGCCTACCAAAATGACACCACAGGACTGCTACAGCAGCCTGAGTGAGATGGTGCATGCAGCCCTCACAGAGATGTAGGTTCACTATGTCTCACCAGCACTGCACATATAAACCTATCAGTCACCCCTATGGCAGGCCTTATCAATCCTGGAGGCAGGGTGCTTGGTTTTATGTGAGAGGGTGCCCATGCATGAGCAGAGCCCCTCTGCAGCTTTCGGAATCCCTTAACCGGAGCTGTCTGTGGTGCAGCCTGACCATATACTCTTAAGTGCATTATAACCTCGCGGTAAATGCTAACTTTGGAATGGCTGCACGCAAACATGTCGTGTTTGGTGTCAAACACTTTGGAATCCTGCCCCCCGCCAGTTCTGGCGGTGGGGGTAGAATTCCACCCTTCTAGAGGGAGAGACATGTCCCCACTGGTATACCCGGTAGAAACCTTAAAGAGCCCTGGCATCACAAAATGGATGCTGCAGCCACAGACACGAGTCTGGCCTCCTGCTGCTGACCGAAACTCCGGCAGGGGAGGCCTGGACAATAGGTTTCCTGTCACAGGGAGGTGTGACCACCTCCCAGACAGGCCTTAGTGGATTGGAGCTGGGTGGGTGCACTCTCAGAGTGCTTTGAAGTCCTGCACTGGGGGCACATTTGGTGTCCCTGTGCATAGTCCAGTTCAAACCGGTTGCAGGGGCTACCAGCCCCTGCTCTGGCGTGAAACTGGACAAAGGAAATGGGTGTAGCCACCCCTCTTTCCAAACCCTCCCATAGGTGGGTCCCCAGAGTTAGTCCAACCCCTTTCTTAGGTATAAGTAAGGAACCCCTGGCAACAGGACTTTAGATATCCCTGGACGAAACTCTGCAACTGAATCCTGGAACTTCGACGCTCTACTAAAGACTAGAGGACTGAAGCAATCTCCCTTGGGGTCAAGGAGTGACTCCCCTGCTTGGCAGGCACCAATGAAGCATTTGACCGGTCTGCATCTCCGAAGCTCCCACCGGACTCCGAAGTAATTGCAGCCCAGGAAGAGGATTTCCAGACTTCTCAGAGTCCGACCCGAGTCCCCAGCAAAGCTGAGACCCGCAGCCCTCACGAGTGACGTGGAACCGGAACTCCTGGACACCGTGCACATTTGCTAGTGCATTGACTTCTCGACGTCTCTTGAAGTCCTGCTTTGGGTTACTTGTAGCCCAAGCCCCGAGCACCATTTGCACCGAAGATTGTGGGCCTACACTCCACGAGTGTTCCGTGGGCCCGCTTCTTGCATTTCCGCTTGAGGCTCCTTCGCGATCCCTGGTCCCTCGACTGGTGGGTCCCTGTGAAGGCAACTCTGATTTTCCTTGGGCTTCCCTGGTTGCTCCAGACGTGCCCTGACTCCCCAGCGCGTGGTGAGTCCCTCAGACCTTGCTGGTCTGCACCGAAGCATCTTTCTCCTTTCTGCGTGGGTTGCTGTTGCCTAGGCTTGTTGTATTCAATCTGGACACCAATGCTGCAGCACTCGACATCCTTCGTGGGACAGCTCGAATCCAGCTCCTGGTCATCGTCGACACCTCCTGGTCCTCGTGGCTGAAGAGTCAAGCTTCCCCTCCTGCTCCTGAAGCACCCGACATCGGTGGGCATTCGTCTATCGTGCCCCTGGTCACTGGCAAGTGACCCAGACTCTGTCCCCTCTGCTTTCAGGTTCTTCTCATCTTTGATCCAGGCTTGGATCTCTTCGGACACTTTTCCTCTTCACGGCATCAGCACTTTCTTGTCTCCTGCCATTGAAAACGACGACGCGACCCGACACCATTTGACACCTATGCACCCGGCTTCCCTGGGTGAGGTAACTCGAGTACTCCGGTGCTCCTGTGGGTGTTGGCCCTAGAACCATCTAAGTCCAAAAGGGTTTGCTGCTTGTCCACTCCTAAGTGTCCTTAAACTTTAAAATTCCAACCGCGACTTTCCCCATAGAAGATAACGGGCGCTCGCGGCTGTGTTCTCACACTGCTTGCGTCCCCCGTGGGTCCCCTGTGTCACTGCCTTGGGTGGTTCCTTGGAGTCCCAACGATTCTACAGGCTCTAGGCCTTGTGTCTAGTAAAGTCGTGGTTCTTATACCACTATTTTGATATATGGTTTGGTTCGCCCCTAGGGCCATTCGTATATTGTGCTGATTTACTGTGCTATTTGCTGTGTAACATATGTTCTTTTACCTCTAGCCTCATAAAGAGACTAGTAGGGTGTGTTTTAGAATAAATACATATATTTTATATATATACCTTGTGTGGTCTGCTTTCATTTGGTCATCCAAGAGATTATAGACTGGTAAAACAAGCTGCTTTACATTCCTTCAAGACTTAGCCTGAAGGCTGCTCTCCATAGCTACCACTAGGATAGCTTTCAATAAAGGTTGTCTTTAACCTATCATCAATAAGGGGTTGTTTGGACTGGTGCAAGGTGCCCACTATCACTAGTGGACATCATATACCAGGCCAACTTCTCACACTCCTCACGTCAAATACTAATATCATTACATGCCTACTATGTCACCCTTTATTTACGGGACCCACAGATTAGCCTCAAACCGATCCTAAGAGAGTTCATCAAATTTGGTTCCCTCTCCGAGATAGGGATCAACTGGAGAAAATCGCAGATTTTCCCGCTCACGCCCAGCACTGTTCAGTTCCCATTGAAATTGTGTGAAATGGAAATAAAATATCTAGGCGTGATAATAACAAGAAATAAAGAAGAAACGCTTCGCACAAACTATGGCACTGCTATTGAAACCATCACTAACTGGGTGTCTCGATAGATCACGATACCATTCTCATTGGCTGGCAGAGTGGCCTTGATGAAAATGGTCCTATTACCTAAATTATTGCATCTATTCATTAATATAGCCTATAACCCAGGATGCCCCTTCTTCGACACCCTCCTATCATTACTCATCAGACTAGCATGGGGTGAGAAACAACCCCGAGTGGGATGGCGGACCATGACGCAAGCATTCCTCAGTGGGGGTTTTGAAGCCCCAGATATGGAGCTATATTTTCTGGCTGCTCAAGCCCACTACACAATATATTGGCTCCATCCGCCACCCTTTATGCCACACCTGGCCATCGAGCAGGGATATATGACTCCTACGCCCACGAACTCCTTTCTGGGAACGCGCGCCCCTGGAGTAGCCTATCACACAGTAACCTGCACTAACGAAGCCTGGGAGCGCCTAGCTTAATTAGTGGGCAAACCGACACTGTACTCCTCACTTGTGCCTCTCCCGTACCTCTCGTGTGCGCAAGTCACACATGAGGCTGTATGCCGCGAGATGCTCCGTAGGAGAGACCTAATCTGCTAGGGCGACCTTTACCGGGGGTGCGTTCGGGGAAAGGCAGGAGTTATTGACTGGGGATAATGTCACTCCATTGGAGATATTTCTTTATATAAGACTGAAACACAAACTTAGGGCCAATGTCCCGGGATTCCCTCAGGAACCCCCAACTCTATAAACACTACACACCCTGTTCAAAATGGCTGGACCGGAGCACACGGTTTCTAGCATATACTGGGCCGCACTGCTTGAGAGGACACAGCCGAAACACGGGGTCAGGGAGGCGTGGTATCATGACCTGGAGCTGCCCTTGACGGACGGGCAGTGGACATATTGCTGCACCCAGACGGAAGCTATTACAACAAGCAGTCGCTTACGAATCATACACTTCAAATACTTGCATCAAACTTTCTATACACCCACGTGGCTCTACAAATACAAATTGAGAACTGACGACCTATGTGAGAGATGTCATCAAGCGGGGGCGGGCTTCTTACACCTTGCATGGCAGTGTTGCGAAGTTCATGGGTATTGGCGTGAGGTGATCGCTGCTCTGTCCCAAATGATAGACACCCCTCTTGCCGTGTCCCCCCTACTGGCGCTTCTGGGCTACACGGCTGAAATACAAACATCATACAGAAAATTTGTAGCAATGGGTCTGTTGCCGGCCAAATGGAGGGTGGCGTGCAGATGGGGCAGAGGGCGGGCCCACAAATTTAAGGAATTGCTAGCAGAACTTATTTATTGTAAGAATCAGTTAATGAACTATGCGGAACTCCTGCCAGCCTCGTCTCGCCCAAGAGACATCTGGGAGTCCCTGATGGATTATCTGAGGGAACACTCGACCTGAACCTGTGTACTTTGGGTTTGGGTGCACGAACTGGACTTTCAGCTGGGGGCCCTGTGGGTGGGGAGGAACTCACGATAAGTGTATTTCATTTGTCTGCCTATGTCTCATTATGAACAAACTGGAAGTGTGGAATCGTTTCACAATGTTGTGTCCATATCATAGTGAAGGTCTGTGCTTAATTAACAAACGCCTGTTAAAATGCTATTGCGATCCGCTGTAGATACTACATTGCAGAATTACCTCTAGCAGTAGGTATGCTTATCGTCCGTGCTGTGCATTTATACGTTGCATCGATGTATGTTATGTTTCTATGTAAGTTGAAAAACCCAACAAACACATTTTTTTTTTTAAATGGATTGGCATGACTTAATAGGCCACAAATTTCTCAGACAATGCTCGGGAGTGTTTACAAAGACATTCACTTTCACATCAGGAAAGTAATTAAGAATTTAAAAAATAGATGAGAGGCTAGGATCCTGGTCAAAAAGCATAACGGCAAACTGAGGGCCCCTGTGATAAAATAGAGAGAGAGAAACAAGGGGAAATGACACAAGAAGGACAAAACAAAACTCAGATCTTCCTCGGAGGGTGAAAAAGCTTCATTATAAATTGGATTTTACATAAATGTAGTAGTTTTATAATGATTACATTCTGGCAAAATGTACTTGAACAGACTGTAGTATCTTGTGAGTTAATAGTGACGGAACCCTTTTGGGTCCTGATTGTCTCCCTAGAAACGTGAAGTAAGTGTTAGAGCGTAATGCATTGATTGCTGTTTCAGTATGGTGAGTTGCAGTTGCACGTACACGTACACAAATAAAGTCTCCCTGCGTAGCATAGTCATTGGCGAGTAACTGGGCTGGGAAGACACTGCAAAGACCATATTTCATGATTTCTACTTCTCTTACTATGCTGGATTTGTCCTACATGCCACAAATTCTCAAGTTTTTTAGGCTTCAAAGAGAACTAACCAGTACTCTATTTTTTTACCACTAGCCTCAGATGTCTGCTTCTACCAAACTTAAGCATTATAAACCATTCTCGTTCACACTAATCATGTACATGTAAAATATTTCTGACATGCTTTCCTGTATCTAATCATGTAATAAACCTCTCACACTGTGCCAGTTAGTGATTTCCAAGGGCATCACTTTCACATGGGTAATACAAGAGTTAGAAAAATAAGCAAAGGCTCTGAATTAATGGGTTAACCCTGGCCACAATATATCACGTATTAGTATCCTTGCCATTGTAGTGTTCTGCTGAACACAGAACTTAACTACTGTTCCTTAGCGGCTTTATTGACACCCATCCATCACATGCATCACCAGGTAGGTGACACTGCTAATAACAGGGGCTGGGTGCACAAGTCTGGGACAAGTTCCATGATGTAACCTGTGTCACTTTATTTACTAGCATATGCATTGAGGGTCGACAACACCATAACCATGACACTAAGGGGCCCATTACGATACGGCTCGGATGGCGAGCCGCATCGTAATGGGCCAGTTGAATTCCTTTCCGACCGCCTCATTTTGATGGAGGCGGTCGGAATGGAATCAGACCGGTCATTCCAGCTGGCTTCCGACTGGCTTGGAGAAGCCGTCTGCCAGTAGGAATGCGGTCTGCAATCTCAAGGGTGGCTCTTTTCGCCCTTGAGATTATGATCATGGTTTCCGACATGGTTTCCATGCCGGTCTGTCTGAGATGGAAACCATGTTGTAAAGCGTGTTCGAGGGCCCCAGCAGGGCCCCCTTTGGTGCACGGCCTCCCGTTTGAGGCCGAGAGGACCCCTTGAGGTGCCTACCACGGGGTGCAGGGATGAACTACACCTCCCATTTTAATATGGGAGCATGCATTACGGCTGGTTTACGGCCAGAATGCATGTTCCCATAGTAAAATATAGGAATGCGACAGAACAGTGTTCGGTCGCATCCTAATGGGGCGGTCGGGCTGACGACCGGGTGTCAGTCGGTCCCATGACTGAGTCAGTGTCGGGCAGAAGTGATAACACCCAACATTTTCATGAGCCCCTATATCTTTTTGGAGTTTGGTGGGTGGCCGTCAAAAACGATGTCCGCTGTTCACAATGCTTTTTGTAACTTCATAGGACCCATTGTGACAGCTGTTCCTCTGAAGGTACAGAGAAGAGATCATTGCTGGGCTGGAGGTTAACTCTAAATCTGGTGTGCTGTAGTCCATCATAGTGGCGTATGTAATTTCTTCCACCACCCTGACTGACAGACTACCGCCTATCAATTTATACATTGGGCCCTTAAAGCTCAAAGATCTTTCACTAGTCCTGTTCTGACATTATGCGACATTTTAGATACATTTGTTCTGAAATGAAAGACACAGACATCAAATGAATAAAATGTAACCTTTTTAGACTGGATACAACCAATATTCTCTCTGCTCACTGACTAATACTTCATTCTAGGTGTAAACCCTGAACTTTGAAGAGCTTGTAATGTGCTCTTGCTTTAAGTATTGGAGCTTCTCTCTTCCTTGTTGTTTTGCAGAAGAGTTTAAAGTTGCTATGCACTGGTGTGTGTAGGCAGTATTTAGGACAGCCTATATTAAACTTTCACAAACTCTGAGATTGTTGGCAACTCTGACAATCCTACAGTTGCAAAGCAGGGTGAGAGAATGTAGTGCAGATAAGAACCACATAGAGTACCTGTAAGAAAATGAATTAATACTTTTGAGTAGGTAATGGGTCAGCAAAGTAATAAAGTCACAAACATTTTTGGTCCAAGCTAAGGTTTCAGTAATTTAAACCTAAACTAATCCCCTGGTAGATATAGCACAAAGCAAACACTGTCAAATTAGAGAAAATGTGTAAAGCATTCAAAAATACCAAAACACTTAAAAGTTTAAAACACAACACAATAATAATCCAACTCCAGTCTACAAAAATAGATTAAAATTGAATAAACAGATTGACTTCAAAACAATGAAAAACCAGTAAGAGGAACCTGAAGTATTATTTTTTCACAAGAAAGTGTGTCAAGAATATTTCACTGTTCATGGGGGACCTGGAGCTAGGTGCAATTTGAGGCAAACCAAGATGGAATGCAGTCAGATACACCAAACAGGTTCATTCAGGTTGAAGATTTTACCTTAGGACTTAGAAATGGAAGTGGAGATCCTTGAGCGCGGCAATGTTGAAGGCTGTACCAGAAGAAGTTTTCTGGAAGCCAGATAGTTTTTAGGCAAATGTCTTGCTGAAGCTGTTGGTTTTGGAGGGGGTGGGAGATGTCCGAATTTTGTGTCAAGTAAGTACTTTTGTTAGGCGAGTCAAGATTTATACGTTTGGACTTAGGGCCTGGTTATGAGTTTTGTGGTGTGAGAGCGGGCCGCCACACCACGCCACTGCCCCCTCCCACACTGCTGGCCAACCACCAGATTAAGAGTTATCTTGTAGTCTGGCAGGCGTCCTTTGGCGTTCCCACGGTGGTGCCTATTAAAAAGGCCTCACAATGGGAACGCCAAAGCCAGTTCCTGCACGGCATGGACTATAAAGTCCATGCCGTGCAGGAAAGGGGTGCATGCAGAAAGTGCCCCCCTGCATGCATCCCATGGCCCTGGGGGAACAGGGGGCCTTGTAATGCACCCTTTTTATGGGGGCTCACCGCCGTGAAAACGTTGGATGTTAGGAAATAGTAATATGCTTGTCGGTGCTGTAGAGGTACTTCCAGCTTTTTGTGGTCCTCAGGCCACCGATCCACCGCCAGGGATCGCGGATCTCTGGTGGTTGTGACGGTCCTATGGCGGTCTGACTGCCATCCATGTAATACGGTAGTCCAACCACTGGTGTGGCGGTTCCTGCACTGCCACCGTGGGTTTGACGGTCCATCTCACCACCAAACTCATAATCAGGCACCAAGTTCTCAGAGGTCAGTATCCTCCATCTGACAAGGCTAAAGGTTCTATCTGATGATGAGTTCCACCAGCCTGGATACCTTCTCATAGAGGACCAGCTGAAACAGATTTGCTGCTGCAGAGAAGCTCCTTGCACGAGAAACCTTTTTCTTCAACCCACTGAACCTGCACTCTTGTGGGATTGGCTCAGATGGTTGGTCTCAGTTCTCCTATGACTGGCAGTTCAAAACCATTCTATGTCCCAACTTTTCAGAGATTGCAGCAGAGGTCTAGTTAGACACACCCAAGTGTCCCACGACCTCAGGGACAGCACTTAGAAGTTTAGGCTCAGACTTACTAACATTTTTCATTGTGGTTGTGTCACTTTTTGGAGCAACCACAATTCAAAATGCTATTTGAGATTTAGAAAGGCACTCAAGGACCAATTTGTGTCACCTTGCGTGGCTCTGTAACAAAAACAAAAAGTGAATCATGTTGGTTACACTGTGTCGGGTTAGACGTTAAATGGGGGGACCATGAGCATTGCCATACACCCAACCTTGTATTTTAATGCATTCATGATTTACTGAAGGTAGTAAACCTGATTTCATGTGAAAATCGTGCACCTACCTGAGAGAGCAGTAACAGGGAGAAATAGCTTAATTTTGCTTTGTTACTTCGTCTTTGCGCTTTATTCTGCAGCTCACATATTCTATCAATCAATCAATCAGGGATTTGTGATGCGTGCTACTCACATGCGAGGGTCTCAAGGTGCTGGGGGAGAAACGTGCAGCTACGTCTTACCCAAAGATCCAGGTCTTGAGGCTCTTCCTGAAGGCAAGCAGAATGGGGGAACGTCTGATGCTGAGCGGGAGTTCGTTCCAGGTCTTTGCTGCAATGTAGGAGTAGGCTCTCCCACCCGTTCTGGCTCTGCGGATGCAAGGGGTTTCGGCAAGGGCGAGGTCTGCGGAGTGGAGGTTTCTCTTGGGTGCGTTGAAAGAGACTCTTTCGTTGAGGTACTGGGATCCGGTGTTATGGAGGGATTTGTAGGCGTGAGTGAGTAGCTTCAAGGTCACTCTCTTCTCGACGGAGAGCCAGTGGAGGTTTCGTATGTGCTGGGTGATGTGGCCTTGTCATGGGATGCAGAGGACGAGTCTGGCAGTGGTGTTCTGGATGGTCTGGAGTTTTCGGAGCAGGGGTTTTGTTGATTCCGGCGTAGAGGGCGTTTCCATAGTCCAGTCTGCTGGTTATGAGTGCGTAGGTGGGTGACGGTCTTCCTGGATTTGGGGGGATCCATTTGAAGCTCTTACGGAGGATGCGGAGGGTGTTGAAGCACGTGGGGGTGACGGCTTTGACCTGTCGGGTCATGGTGAGGGATGAGTCGGGTATGATGCTGAGGTTGTGGGCGTGTTCCGTAGGTGTGGGGGGGTTGTCGAAGGAAGTGGGCCACCAGGTATTGTCCCATGTGGAGGGGGTAGGTCCGAGGACGAGGACTTCTGTCTTCTCTGAGTTGAGCTTCAGGCAGCTGCTGCTCATCCAGGAAGCGACGTCTTTCATTCCTTCCTGGAAGCTTAGTCTAGTGGTGTCGGGTTCCTTTGTGAGGGAGAGGATGAGCTGGGGATCATCGGCATAGGATACTATGTTGAGTCCGTGCTGTCTGACGATGGCGGCGATGGGGGCCATGTAGATGTTGAAAAGCGTGGGGCTGAGCGATGATACTTGGGGTACTCCACAGCTGATCTCTGTGGGTTTGGAGAGGAAGGGCAAGAATCTGAGTCTTTGGGTTCGGCCGGTGAGGAAAGAGCAGATCCAGTCGAGGGCGGTTACCTCTATGGCGGCGTCGTGGAGTCTGGCGGTGAGTGTGCGGTGGGAGACGGTGTTGAAAGCTGCGGCGAGGTCAAATAAGTCAAATAGGTCAAATAGGATGAGGGCCGCCATGTGGCCCTGGTCGAGGAGAGTACGGATGTCATGTGTCATCTGTGGCGGCTAGGAGGGCGGTCTCGCTGATGTGGTTGCTGCGGAATCCAGATTGGGAGGAGGAGTCGAGGATGGAGTTAGCTTTGATGAAGTTCGTGAGCTGGATGTTGACGATCTTCTCAGTTACTTTAGCTGCGTAGTGGAGGAGAGAGATAGGTCTACAGTTTTTGTGCTCCATCGGGTCAGCGGAGGGTTTCTTGAGGAGGGGCTTGACTTCTGCGCATTTCCAGTCATCGGGGAACATGCTTGTTTCAAAGGTGGAGTTGATGGTGTGGAACAGTTCGGGAGCTATGGTGGCGGCGGCTCTGTGGAAGATGTGCGGTGGGCAGGGGTCCGTGGGGGCTACTGAGTGAATGCTCTTCATGGTCGTGGCGGTGTCCTCTGTAGTGACTGGGGTCCAGGCTGAAATGGTAGGCTGGCTGGTGCTGCTGGAGGTAGGTGAGGTACGTTTCTGCACTGTTTTAATATTGCTTCAAAAATCTATAACTCCAGTTATACGTATGCTATTTCGTTCATTTTGTTGTCTAAATTAAGATAAAATTACACTCAATTTGTATAAATTGGTGTCGGATTTCTCTCAAGTCGTGTCAATTAATTATTGTCCATGTTGGTACTCAAATCATTAACACATGTTCCTCTAGAAAAGCCTGATTGCTTTTTGACACTCTACTTACTAGGACTAAGCTAATGATGTATTACTGTGAATCCAAGGACCATCTTTGGGGTATGAGTATAGTATTACAAGGTAGGGCTCCCCAGCCATAATATATAATATTCCACTTTCCTACAGGTAGGCCTAAAGCCAAGTTTTGTACCATCAGTTTAGTGGATGGTACACTCAGTGCTACAGTCCAATAGTGGCATTTAAATTGCCAGCCTTGGGTACACTTTTTACCACATACTAGGGGCTTAGAAGTAAGATTAAATATGCCAAGTTAGAGTATACCAATTTCGGGGGGGGCGTGGCTTGGCGCCCAGCGGTAATGGCAGCGCACGGGTGAAGCTCCCGGAGGAGTCTTGGAAAACCCAATTCTAAGACCGAGTGACGACTCGGAGTGGATGGCAGATCGTGAATGAAGGTTGGGAGAGCAACCTGAAGCCCTCGCTTCATCAAAACCTAACAGCAAGTAATTTTAAAACCGAAAATCTGCTCTCTGTCAGAAACGCACTTCGCGGCCGCCATTTTGAATTTTTGCACGCGATCGCGGACTTTCCCGATTTTGCTTCCTAAACCTCTAATAACTCCTAAGCTAAAGTTATTAACATATCCTTCGCCTAAAACTCGCTGGGAAACTCATTATTTGATCGAATTGACTTAGGAAGACTCAGCGTGTTTAAAATTGTTTGGAGGTTTGTGACAGGAATGCAGGGCAGCCATTTTGAGACTTTTAAGACTCTTCAGTCATTTGAGTCATACTTTACAGAGAGCAATGGTTTTGCGTCATATGTTGCTGTAGGGAAGTAAGCGAGATGAGCTCATTATCACATCCACAGACTGTTTTTGGATGCATTCGGCATAGCTCAGCCTCTGTTGGGTGTCTGGCCTCTACAAGACAAAGTGATGAGTTGTTGAAGTACGATAGTAATAAGTAGAGGAGGGAGTTCGAGATTCTTGTCAGTGCTGACCTCAGGTTATACAAAAAAAAAATCCTCAGGAGAAGCGCTTCTTGTACTCCCACACTGTTGACCGGCGACGGAGAGACTTATTCAGAGGTTTATGGGCAGAATAAAAGTACCCAGCTCGTCCAGCTCCAAGAAAACATTTTTATAAAAATTCTAGAATCTTTACTGAATTCTCTAGACTTGAGGAGTCTTCACCATCCTCACCTCGACAACTAAGAACAACTATGGATCCCCCTCTGGCCCGGCTGGGAAATCTCTCACCAAGCTGCCTCAAGAAGGACCCTCCTTCTCCACCCAAGTCAGCCTCACCAGTATCGATGGAGATGCTGTTGGAGGAAATCAGAGCCCTCCGACCTTTTATGGAAGAGACTAACACCAAGCTGCAAACTCTAACAGACAATTGGTCCCGATTGGAAACGAGAGTTACAGAAGTTGAAAGCACTGTTTCCTCCCCTAAAAACACATGTGAAGGTGTTTCTCAGTTGCACTCCCAGGTATCCATACTCCAGAAACAAATCGAGGAGCTTGAAAACCGCAACAGACGGAACAACCTGCGCATTTACGGTTTGGGAGAGGGACTTGAAGGTTCGGATTCTCTCACTTTCTTTAGATCCTTTCTCCCTAAACTACTTCACTTGCCAGAGGGGACGCAACTCAACATCCAACGAGCTCACAGGTTAGGTCGAATGCCATCCCAAGCCAGCTCATCACAGAGACCAAGAGGAGTCATCTTATATTTCTTAGAATATACAGATTTATTGAAGGTGCTGGCGGCGGTTAGAACCTCTCCAAAAATAACATGGTCAGGCTCGTCTCTATTCTTTGCACAAGACTATGCTAAAGCTACTGCTGACAGACGCAGAGCCTTCCTGAATTTGAGAGCGGATTTACGTTCCTTGGGGGCCAGATACGGTCTTTTCCATCCTTGTCTCTTCAAAGTTACGTATAATAACAGAACAACGGTGTATGAAGATCCAATGCGTTTACAAGACTTCATTAATTCCTGCAAAACACACGAGATGGATTCCTCTGGACCCTCCTCTTCATTCAATACTTGATTGACTGTTTCTTCTCTTCTTCCTCCCACAAGTTCTTCAGTCTCTGTTTGCTTAACAGCTATACTCCGCCATTTTAGATGCGCCTTTTAGCAGCTGGCGATATATCTGATATGGCGGCTAGGACGTTACAGAAATATTCACGTTGCTTAGTGTTAAAAGCTGGTTTTCCTGGTTCTGTTTTATGAGATAAATGGTTTACAGTTATGTTCTGAAACATCTCCTAATCTTTGATTGTTATTGTCTCCACAGGTTTTTCTACTCGTCTACCGTGGTTTTTCCTTGGTCCTCCGTTTTGTCGATCCCGGTTGTGTTGCCTAACCCATGTGGTCCCATCCATCCTCCCGTATATCCATGACCCTTCCTTTGTAGGTATGTCTTTTTCCCACATTCCCTCAAGTTTGGTGCTGGATATGTCTTTCGTTTTTTGTCTTTTTTCTTTCATTGCTTGTATCCTTTCACATGTTGGTGTCACATGTATAACTAATTCTTCACACTTCTTGATATCCATCGCATTCTTGATCATCATAACTCTGCTTATTTCTATTTTTGCATCTTCCTTTCGCCTGTTTCTTAGATCTTCTCTTCTCTTATTCCTATCTTCAGCTCACATTCTACGCCTTTGTTACATGATTTACCTATTTTTCTCAACTTTGAAGCCGCAGAAAATACTCCTTTCCTGTTTTGCATATCTCTTATTTCACTTTGCCACTATAATGAATTGGACTTATGGTTCATAATTTCAGTACAAATTGTTTTTATTTATTTATGTCATTAAAATTGATCACCTGGAACGTTAGGGATTAAACTCCCCATCAAGAGGCAGAGAGTTCTCTCTTACTTAGCCAAATTAGAAGCCGATATTGTATTCTTGCAAGAAACCCACTTATCGGATGTTGAATCATTAAAGTTGAAGAGGGGATGGGTGGGGGAGGTCTTCTTTTCCCCCGGGATGGCAAACGTAATGGAGTGATGATATTGTGCCGCAGATCCCTCTCGTTTACAGTTATGTCCCAGGACTCGGATGCTGATGGTAGATGGCTAAATGTTAAGTTATCTTTGAAGGGTGTTCCTGTCTCTCTTCTCAATGTCTATGCCCCTACATGCGGAGAACCTTCCTTTTGGCCCACACTGGCTAAGCAAATTACCCAACACATGGAAGTTAATTTCATTTTGGCGGGGGACTGCAATCAGACCTTTGATCCGTTTATAGATAGAAATTCCAAAGTTTCTTTTATTCCCAACAAGTCCCATAGATCTTTTGTGCATGCAATTAATCAACACAAACTTTTGGACGCGTGGCGTCTCTGTAACCCAACTACTAGAGAGTACTCTTTTATTCCCCTTCCCATCAAACCCAATCAAGGATCGATTACATATTTGTCTCTCACAACATCTCACAAAATCTTACAAATGCAGAGATTGGTCCCATTCTATTATCAGATCACGCTCATGTCTCGATCAACCTAGATATTTTACCTAAAGTTACAGGTCCCAAAAGGTGGCGCTTCAACAATACCCTCCTTCTAGACCCAAAGTTCACTGCCTCGTTTACTTCCTTTTTTGATGAGTTCTACGAGATGAATCAAACAGATTCCATATCATGTTCAACCATATGGGATGCTTTTAAAGCCTCAGCGAGGGCTTCATAATTGGCTTTGTTGCAAAGAAACGAAAACTCTTCCGCAAATTAACTAAAGATCTCCTCCAAGATATTAAAAGATTGGAACACTCCTTCTACACTTCACATTCAAAAGATTGCCTCACAGCTCTCATAAACGCCAAAATGCAATTTAATAAGAAGTCAACGGAGGACGCCTCATTATATTTGTTAAAATCCAGTGCAAAATTCTACGGAGGCAAAAATAAGGCTGGGAAACTATTGGCTAATTATTTAAAAGTTAAACAAAACAAGCTGAATATTGAGTCCATTTATGACAACGGATTAAACCTAAAATTTAAAGATAATGAAATTTTGAATGAGTTCTCTCTCTTTTACAAGTCTCTGTACGACTCTGAAACACAACCCTCTGAAAATTCTCTTCTGCACTTTTTCTCTGGTATTCAAAACCTCAAAACGCTTTCCCAAATCTATCCTCCCTGGAGTCCGATTTAACATACCAAGAATTGTTAAAGACTCTCCAACATCTTAAAAAGGACAAAGCACCAGGACCAGATGGTTTCACCGTAGAATTTTACCAACATTTTTCCAAGCTCATAATGCCCAAGTTACATTCTTTACTAGATTCCTTTAGCACATCAGGTAGCTCTTCAGGTTCTTTTTCAGAAGCTCATATTTGCCTCATCCCCAAAGAGGGTAAGGATTTTAAATATTGCAAGAATTATAGGCCTATATCCCTGGTTAACATAGACTACAAAATTTTTTCCAAAGCATTAGCCATACGATTAGATTCATACCTACCAGACTTATTGGGGAAAGAACAATCTGGATTCGTTAAGGGGAGATTTATCACCGACAACACGAGACTTCTTTTTAATGCCTTGTCTAAATCCTCCCATTTAAAGTACCCCTAGCAGCAATTGCACTTGATGCCGAGAAGGCGTTCGACAGAGTTGAATGGACCTTTTATTCTATACTCTCAAGTGGTTTGGCTTTGGCCCTAAATTTACCTCCCTAATCGCTCTACTATACTCCAATCCCCGTGCGGCAGTATGTGCCAACGGTTTGATCTCACCATTTTTTGACTTAAAGAGAGGAGTGCGTCAGGGATGCCCACTCTCCCCTTTCCTTTTCAACTTGGCCTTAGAACCCTTTCTCTCCAAATTACGTCAAAATCCTGACCTACATGGATTCCAATCATCTAATTCCCATATTAAACTTGCAGCATATGCTGATGACATTCTGCTTTTCATGTCCAAACCGGAAGACTCAATACCTACTTTTTTGGAGGAGGTGCAGGCTTATTCTAGCATCTCTGGATATAAATTGAATAATGATAAGTGTGAAATTTTGCCCTTAACTAAGTATACTTTCAAGTCGGATTTTTGTGCTTCCAACTTTACTTGGAGCCCTCACCACATTAAATATTTAGGGTTACACGTGACTTCTTCAATAGCAGACACGGTGGCACTTTGCATGACCAAATGCATACAAAAGGTTTCGGATTTAGTAGCTAAATGGCATCCCCTTTATATATCTTGGTGGGGTCGTCTAGACACTATAAAGATGATGTTATCACCTATAATTTTATATACCATCTCTAACATTCCAGTCCCTATTCCTAAAAAGTTTTTTAAGAAGATTAATTCCACACTATCTTCCTTTCTATGGAGCAACAAGAGGTCCAGAATGTCTTTATCTAAATTAACTCGTCCTAATACAGAAGGTGGGGTTAACTTTCCAGATTTTCAGACATACCAGACAGCTTTTCTCCTACGTCAAGCATCCTTTTGGTTACTTGAATCTGTGGATGATTGCCCTTTATGGACAATAACTGAGCATTCCTTCATATCCCCTTTCTCTTTTCAGGAATACCTCTCATTTTCACGCAAACCACAGGCTATGTCCACTCCCATAATCAAATTGACCTCGAAGCTTTTAGAACCCACATCTGCTTCCACGCACAATACTACGGAGCTATTCCTTAATTCCACAATTTGGCACAACAAAGACCTAACTATTCGAAGTAAACCTTTCTACTGGAAGACTTGGCGACAGAGGGGTTTGATCTGGATCCATCAGTTATTTGCACAATCAAACTTTTTATCCTTCCCCTCACTTAGTCAATTATTCGACTTACCTGCCTCGAGCATTCACAAATATAGATTACTTAAAACTGCTGTGATGGATAGATACACTCAATTATCCACCACATCCACTATCTCCACTCCATCAGAACCTTCCTCTACACTTTGCACTTTACTAAAGACTAGACCCAGAGCTTCCACTATATATAAGTATTTACGGGGCGGGGACATTAATAGGCAGAAATCTAAAACAGAGGAGGCATGGGAACGGGATCTCACGTCAACATGGCCAATTTCTTTTTGGAATAAAATATGGCTTAAATTACGCAAATCATCTAGGGCAGCCAACACAACACAGACGCTGTTTTTTGTGTACAACAGACTTTTATTTACACCAAGTGTTTTGAGCAAGAGATTTGTGACTGTGTCGGATGCATGTTGGACATGTTCCTCTTCAAAATGCTGACCTATTCCATATGATATTTTCATGTACAACTGTAAAAAGTTTTTGGAGGCAAGTGTGGTCTCAAATTAATCTGATCTTCGGAACTAAATTTTCTTTTTCCTTCACTCATGTTTTCTTAGGTAGTCTCTCGCCTTGTTGGGAGAATGTTACACTTAATGTGAAAATTATTGACTTGTTATTAGCGTTTGCATTCCAACAAATTACCGTAAATTGGAAGGATTTCTCTAAAATCTCATATAAGGCATGGTGGTATACTGTTTGTCATAATCACAGATTGGATACCTCCTTTGTTTATCCTATATGCATGGCTACGAAACGCTTAGACCTGTGGTCACCTGTTACAATATACCTAGACGTTTGTGCCAAACAATGTTTCCAACTACAACCATCCCAGCAAGAAGTTCCAAAACCCCCTGAAACCCCCTATACGTTCCTACAATATCTATTAATCACATTATCTATTAATCACCTACTTACAAGATTCATTTGTACTGCTTAGATTTTCTAAATTTACCCATAAGTCTGGTTTCTCATTTCTTAATCTTTACTGTAGCAAAATGTATTTATTGTACTGATGTGTATTTAATGCTATGAACTCTGTATTGACACCTTTACTCTACTAATAAAATTTTCTTTTTAAAACTGAAGAGTATACCAATTTCATCAATTTGAAAGGAGGAGCACAGGCACTTCACCAGTGGGAGGCAGGTGTAACGTATACAAAGTTCTATAGCCAGCAGTAACAGATATGGCAAGACTTTGGATATATGTAATTCAAAAGATGTTCATTTTCTAAAGATATATCACCGATTTTATGTTTTACCACCATACTCAATTTTACTTGTAGAAAATATTCAGATTATTTATTTTGTTTTACCTGACTGTTTCATCTCAGAAAGTCCACTAAAATTGTTGGCCTTTTGAATTGTGACAGTTGTGACGTGTTTTTCCACCTTTTTGCAAACATCTACACCGCAATTAAGTGCATTCTATATTAATACCAGTTTCAATTATTAATACCATGAATTGGTAGTTGATGTAGAATCCTACTTCTAAAATTGCACTTTATAATACTCATTTAGATTTTTATGTTCCTCAAACCAATAAATGACGAATAATATGATTCTGATTGTTTATGAGAAGATGTTCTTTTTTGGAATTGTTTAATAATCTATATTGAAATGAAGCATAATCAAAATAAGCATGAAAATGAATGTCTTCATTGTATGTTTATCTCATAACTACAAATACCTCCATTTGTTTTGCTATTATTTTTTAATTAAACAACAACAAACATTTATGCATATTATATTTTAGCCAATAAATATTTTTCTTAACAATTCTTTTATTCCAATCACATGTAATTCTATACAATAGTTGACATAAACATGCTAAATAATTTATCAATGCAATAAAGAAGACAATCTTTCAAAAATCTTTTTTCAGAGCCTCTCTCTTTTTTAAATGTGTGCACTTCATCTAGTTTATCCTCATCGGAGTCTAGGAAGTATCCTCTCATCAGTACAAGCTCTCCTTCATACCTATTTACTTCTTCCAGTTTTTGGAGAATCGTTCAAATCTCTTACTTACTTTTACTTTTAGCTTTAAAGCTTACATGGAAAAGATACTTACCATTTAACATTTCTTACAAGAATTATAGTCCTGTGTTATTTGATTTTGAAAAATTTATATTTCAGTATAGTACGTTTATAAGTTGGCTTTACTGTCAGGTGTAAAGTGTGTACACTTACTTAATATTTTCAAAAGTTTGATTCTACAAATAATGTTTTACATTAGAATTTTCCAAAATGATAAGCTGCTTCCATTCTATTCTTTCCATGCAAACATTTTTATTTTATGTTATACGACAACACACAGATAAATGTACAACCATTTAAGATTGTAAATATTGCTCATCTTTTATTGTCTTTGCTCATTTGAAAAGTTATCATTACCCTTGCTAGCTACATTTGTTAACATGTTAATGGTTGTAAGATTTTCCCAATTTAAATATACAATAATAACAGTTTGCCTATTGTGGTTGTGCTTCGAAAATGCCTGGTTAATTCAACTTTCAATGTTTTACAGTCTTTCACTGATGAGTAATACACTACATAGTTTGAGGTTTATGTGAGTACACTTTTAACTAGCCCATTTTAATTTCTATTTATTAATGCCACGATAGACATGTATGTATTAGTTAACATTTTATTTTGGTAATAGGTAATGAATTATTGCAGTTTCCAGAATAATAACAGATTATGAGGTATGTGTTGTAAAGAGCAAGGCTTACTAATTCATGACAATTTATTTTTATGCAAATCTTCCCGATGCCCTCTGCAAGTGTACAACCTCATTTTCTTGCACCACATGCCCACATTTTCAATCTGACCACTTGATCACAGAAGAAGGCTAAACGTCAACCCATAGTTTTAGCCATTTTCATCAAAATACATGTTTTTTTTAAAATAAAATATGAACTTTTTATACTGAGTAGACACACTCAAAGAAAATCTTGTTTTGTCTCAAAAGGAAACTCCATTTTTAATTTAAAAACATTTTTCAATTATAACCCCCATATGCCAGCTTGTGAGTCTCCTAATGCCAATAAAGCTCATTGAAAGATTATGCTCCGCCTGACCAGGTTTTATTATCACATACCAGATTTACCTACCATAATGCTAAAGATGCCTACTTAATGCAAGAATGTCCACCGTTTTGTCAGGGACATAACTGCAAAATGGATACCCACTATAATGCTAAGAACCTCCTCAACATGTCAGTCATAGACATTATTATTCAAAGAGTAGCCAGAATGATGTGACATATGGCCACAAATATGCCATGATTACTAACAATGTGGCAATTAAAGCTGCCATTATACAATAATTAGTTCAAGGATGCCTGACTTAAGCAGTATTTAACATTATTATGCCAGTGCAAACATAATAAGAAACAGTTATCATTAATCACAAACGGTCATAATTATGGCAGAGATGTGCTGTACAAACAATGTGGAAAAATATCCATACATTCTTATGAATACTGTACACAGACCAAGTTCTTTAATTTCGGCCCTTGCAGCATCAATTAGAACAATAGGAGACTCAAACCTTTTCCCATACCATAGACATTCAATACTAATTTCCATAGGCTTTGATAATCAGTTGGCTGTGGCTCTTGAACATTTTTGGGGATCAGCTTAAACAACACCCCTACTAACGTGCATGAATTATTATATGTACATAGTCAACTATCATATTCCTTAATTTCCTGCAACGCATCATGTCTAAGGAGATTTTCTCAACAACCCACTGCAGTTTCCTTCTTAACAAACTGGTATATTTTATGCTTGCGTTAGACTTGTAGCACAAAATCTCAGGCCTTAAAGAGGTACCAGAACACCAACTTCCCAGCTACAAAGACATTTAAACATGGTCCCTCACCAGGTAGTTTTTCAATTTACATATCTACATTCTACTATTACATAATAACACACTTTTGAATTAACTTCAAAGCAGTTGTTTTGTATAAATGTTGGATATTAGGAAAAAGATCTCACATTTTATTAGTCGAATTGCCAATCTAACTATGCATGGAAGTGGCCACAACATTTTATTTCAATTTTTGTTTTTAGTAATATCGACAGATTGAAGACTTTATATCTGGGCGCAGCAGTAATTAGAGCAGGGTATTTTAGTTTAAATGTATTTGAAAATAAAGGGATCATTTATAATGCTGACAATCGGGCTACTACTTATGATTAAATGGGGGATCCCCCAGTAAAAATTCTCAGACAAACAGAGGGCCCTGAAATTGTAGGTCTCTTTCACACCTTTCACATCTCTTTCCTTTAAATGGCCTCCCCTCATGTAATTGTTCACCCATGTAGGTGGACCACACAAGATTAGAGATTCAGTTCATGTTCACTATATTAATTCTGTTTTCAATTTAATGTGTTTCAGAGGAACGAGATTGACCACTTCCATATTCTTGCAAAATGTAATGTGAACCATGTGCGGTTCTATAGGGGCTGCCCCAGCTGTGAGGGTTGCATCCCCTGCGTAGGTTGAGCAGGTATGGTTCATAATTGGCCCGCCCCTAAACCCAACGAGAGTCTCCTTTCTGTAAGGGCAATTTCTTTCTATAAAACTGAAGTTTCTCTGGCCAAAAAGGTATCTAGAGTAGTCACAGTTACCTCCTCAGTTGCTGAAGGCTTTTTCTTCCCCATTGTGGTTCAGCGGCAATGGTGTGTGACTTTAGTGGGAGGCCCAGCTCAACCTTCTCCGTGGTCCGGGCTGCGTTTGAGCGCCTCCTGGCGCAAACAGAGATCGTAGGCGGTTCCTCCCCCAATGCTTGGTGGGGGACCTCCAAGCAGGTTTCGTTGTACTGGCAACAGCAATGGGGTCTAGATCATGTGAGGGAGCCAAGGGAGGTGGCCCAGCCCAGCCTCGTCCGGCCGCAGACGGGCCCGCCCTGCACACGTCCCACGCCGCGGGAGCCCTGAGCAGGTTAAGAAGCGCTCTTGGCGTGCGAAAGCACGTTGGTGGCTCCGGCCGCAGGGTAGGCCGGGGAATGGAGTCCCCGTGAGGCTCTAGGTGGCTGGCAGGAGGTGTTAGTAGTGATGGGCTCTGGGTAGCCAAAGCTGATGCCTGTGGATGTCTGCTTGCAGGCCAGTCTCTGCTTCTTGGACTGGCTTGGAGAAGGAAAGCCAGCGACCAATCACAGAGTGTGTGGTGCAGGAAGCTGCGAGCAGACACAGCTGCAATCAGAGTAGTGTGATTGGCGCCCCGGTTCTTTGAGGCGCTCCCACTAGGAACAGGAGTCGCAGCGATTCAGCTAAGGGGACCGAGCAGCAGGACAAAAGCAGCCCGATCTCTCCTCAATCCTCCTCAGCCCTCCAGAGGTTCGCGGGAGGGGCTCCCATCAACAGGCTGGGAGGCACAGCTCCCCGGGCTCAGTCGCAATGCAGTGGGACAGGAGGGCGCTGTCAAGAGGACTGCGCCGCATCAGCAGCTCCGCCCACCAGCATAAGCTGCGAAGGCACTCTCACTCCTCAAAGGCGAAAGCAGCAAGTCCGAATCTTGCACCCTGCACCAGCCCGGCTTTATCCGCAACGGGAGGGGGAGCGTAGGCCGAGGCAAATTCTCCTACCTCCGTCGCGGCCGTAACAGCTCCCCGCCCGCGGCTCGATCAAAGGCGGCCCCACAATCTCGCAGCTGGCAGCAAGCTCCCGCCAGCTCGGTAGGCAGCAGCAAGCCCAGTCGCCTCGGTAATCTCCACCTCAGCCCCTCACTGTTGTCCAATGACTGAAAGGTGAAAGGGATCTGGAAGGTAGCGGCGAGATCAGTCCGCCAGATAGGCAGCAACACCACAATGGTCCGAGAAGATTGGCCCCAATAAAACACGTTTGGCCAGAGGGATGCGCATTCCCAACACACCATAAAGTTAGATGCCACATGTAGTTAGGAACACTCAGCCAATCAGACCAACACCACACGCACACTGCACACAGTGATCATGTGCTCCCCATGCCATCTGGACACATTACCCACTGGCCGCATTGTGTCCACGCAAGGTCACAAGGTCGAGACCCACCTGCACTCCTCATCAGGTGAACAAATATACATCCCCGTGACTAGTCCCGGGATTACTGTTCTAAAAGAATGTACAAATTGCTTTGTGACAAGTTGTGAAATGTATGAAATAACGGCCAACACCAATGTACTTTGAGACAATCTTCAGACCCCTACTCTGCTCTCTCGCCTTCTGCATTTAATTAAATAAACTGTTCCTGTTTTGCCAAATGCCTCTTGTCTTTTATTTGTTATGGTAAATCCACATTCGAGCAACAAGGACTTGCAGCCCTTAGTGGGGAACCAACCATTACAACGCAGTCATTAAAAAGCACTACCTTTACAAAGCAGTCATTACATCGCAACATCCTTTACATCGCATGCCATTACAACGCAGCCATTACAACGCATGTCACTCCAACGCATGTCACTCCAACGCATGTCACTACAACGCATGCCATTACAATGCATACCATTACAACGCATAGTTTTTACCCCTACACTATCCAACATTTACCCTACTGTTGCTCTTACTGGAGTGGGAATAGTAATTTTTTACCCCTACACTATCCAACACTTACCCTACTGTTTCACTCACTGGAGTGGGAATAGTAATTTTTACCCCTACACTATCCAACACTTACCCTACTGTTGCACTCACTGGAGTGGGAATAGTAATATTTACCCCTACACTATCCAACACTTACCCTACTATTACCCGAAAAGTATTATGCGTTGTAATGGTATGGGTTGTAATGGAATGCTTTGTAAGTGTAGTTTCTAAATATGCGTGTAGTGGCATGCGTTGTAAAAACATGCGTTGTAATGGATGTTGCGATGTAAAAACCGCATTGTAAAGGCATGCGTTGTAAAAGTTTGCGTTGTAACGTAATATATACCTCTTAGTGTGCCAGCTCTTAATGTGCCGCTCAGTTAAGTAGCCTCCATTGCAGCTCTTAGTGTGTCAGCTCTTAATGTGCTGCTCAGTTAAGTAGCCTTCCATTGCAGCCTGGTTTTGTTATGGTAAATCCACAGTCGAGCAACAAGGACCTGCTGCTCTTAGTGTGCCACTCAGTTAAGTAGCCCCTTAAAACATGCCCCAGGCCTTCCATTGCAGCTTGAAGTCAGTTTTATAACCCCTGGCTACCGTTAAACTCCCCTTTTATTGCATATAAGTCACCCCTAAATTAGGCCCTAGGTAGCCCACAGGGCAGGGTTCATTATAATTGCAAGGTTGGACATGTACTTTTACGTTTTACATGTCCTGGTAGTGAAAAACTAATAAATTCATTTTTCAATACTGTGAGGCATACCTCTTCTAAAGAATAGCATTGGGGTGCCTTATTACATTTAATAAATGCTAACTTTCGATTGGGAACAATTAGACTTTTCATGTTTTGTGTCTGAGAAATTTGTTAGACCTGTCAGCCTTTGGGTGGTCTCCCCTAAGTTTTGCCCTCTCGCCTCCCACTTTAGACTATACCTTTTTGTTGGACTTAGGACTCTGGGCACCTTACCACTGCTAATCGGTGCTAAGGTGCAGGTGCTCTCCCCTAAAACATGGTGACATTGGCAAACCTACTTCAGGCCTCTGCCATTGCAGTGAGGCCTACCCCTCCATAGGCTAGCATTAGGAATTCCCTTATATCCCTTTAAGTGATAACTCCTGCATAGGAAGGAGTAAATATATCATGTTTGGTATGGTTGGAATGGTCATGAGAAATCCCCCTGTTGGTGTTTTGGGTGTTGACCTTAGTGTTGCAGAAATGCCACCTTTGGAAAGTGGACATGTCTCTGTCCTTCCCTATGTCATGTCTCTTAGGTTTGTTCCATCATGTATATACCAATTGCATAGATTGTGTCCCATCCACTCGACATAACAGTCTTACATAGGTGACCTTGTACCCAGTAGCTTCCGTCTGTCTCTCCGACAACAGGCTCTTGGTACCATATCTTAATCCCTGTACCTGACGTACACAAAACATGTCCCAAGGCATGGTAGATTTATTCTGTATAGGGTCACCACTTTTTTTCATTCATGGCCAACATCCAGCTACATATGCTCATGTTTGTTTAGAAAAGGATTAGCAGGAGATTAGCGAATGTTTTCAAAACATATCTATTCTAGAAAAACCCCAGAGTGACCACTTTAGTATAAATGATTCTCACTCCCCTTACCAAGACAGAGGAGAAATTCCTTCCAGGCTGGACCGAGACTCTGCAGGCTGAGCCTTCGACAAGCAGAGATTCGACATCCCTTGCGGGGTGCCATACTCGACGCAGAGACGGGGTCCTTCATTCAGAACCATCAGGTGAGGGGTTAGCACTTCCCGGGGAATTCTTGGCTCCATTAGGCTACATTAGGTTCCATTAGAACATATCCTAGCACTTACACATACATGCTTCACCTACACCTCTAGGCTAGGCGCGGTTAGGTAGGCTACGCATCGTAGGAGTACGCCAACGCTATTGTTTTATGTAATATGCTTTTATTCATCTTATTAGCACTATGGTGGAAATGTATCTACTTTTTACAATATTGGTACTAGCGATTACATTTGTCTGCTCCTGTCTTTTGATTGTTTCAGCTAATATGTTTCATAGTAGACTGACGCTTGACCAATAAATAATTATTGAAACCATACCAATCGTCATTATATGTATTCTGAGAAAAGCAAGCACGAGTGACGGAGCGAAAGATACTGTATTGTTTCCACGATACCTGAGGAATCAGGGTTGTCATGTTCAGTGGCTGCCAGAAACTACCTACCACACCGTATAGTACAGGGGGGTGGTAGTGGCACTGTAGAGCTAGGAGGTCTAACAGCTAACTCATCCTGTGGGGGTGTCCAGAGTCTGTCTTCACACCAAGCCCTCAGTTTAGGTCATCCAAAATGCACAGGTCTTGGGGGTGCTAGGAACTACACAACACCTAAACTCTGTGTACCTGCTGCCTACCCCAATCCATGTATGGCCCAGGGTAGCAGTCCCACACTTGCATACTCCCTAGACTCCCTCAAACACAGGAAGGGTTGCCACATATACATACTGATGGCCTTCTTGGGCTGAGAGGATTGAGTAGTGATTTGCACTTACATCTGAATAGGCTGATCCGGCCACCCCACAATAGGCTTAACGGCTCTGCTTTGTCAGTGCAGGCAGCCATGAGCCAGGTCAGGTGAGACAGGAAACCCCATAATTTCAAAGACCTCTCTAGATGTTTCTGCCCCCTTCTAGTAACTGAGCATCATGGTATCAAATTGGGCCCTGGCCCCACATCTGTGTGACACTAGTGGACCTGCACGAAGCTGGAGTAAAGGATGCTGCGTGGGAAGGATTGGCTCTATGCTGTGTCTGACTGCTCCCAGGAACTGCTGTCCTGCTTTGTTGAGCCGCCCTCCTGCCTGCTGACCTCTGCCCTGCAACCAAGGCACCAAGAACTGCTTCCAGAGTGACGCTCGGGGGCTTGTCAACTGCCCGGTTCACCCTACCGGGATTCAAAGCCCCACCAGCCTCGCCGGTCCTGACTGCGACATCAGCTTTCATGCTGTCCAGGTGCCAAGGGCCTAGTGAGCTGTGGATCACCTCAAGACCGTGCCCTTGCCCTGTGACAGCATCGACTGCCAACCGGGAACGGGGTGCCTCCCTTCACGGGGTTGTTAGGATTACACTGCAGCGGAGTACTTGGGCCATGGACATCCCGCCCGACACCGATGGGGCACAGAGGACTTGGGCTCCTACCAGCACCAATTTGCCAGCTGATCGCCTCTTTTCCCATTGTGTATGTGCGTGGACAGCCACGGTAACACCCGTCCCATGACTGTCTATCTCAGAAGTTCTCCAGATTCCCTAACCGCCGGGCTAACTTCCACAAACCCTCAGCTGCAGTGGTGTGATTTGTTGCCGTCTTGGACACGACCGGTCTCCCACGTTGTGGTGCGATGCGTCTCACTGCCGGAAGGTGCCCCCCCACTTAGTTACAGCTACAATATTGCCCCAGCAGACTCAGTCTCACTTGCAGAAAGTGCAGAGGATTCTAAAATCACTGTAATGCTCCTGAAGGGAGCCCAATGCATTCAGCACTGTCTGCCTATAACCTCGTAAATGAACTCATATCCTGATTCTTATTAAGATGAGCTTTATTGTATTGCCTTATTTTACTTGCATATAAATCGCCCATATTTTTCTACCACTGTGTGAAGTCTATTTGTTGTGGTGTCCTCTGTGACTTGCTCTCTGGGTGTACACAAATACTTTACCAATAGCCTCTTCAAGTTAAGCATGTCTGCTCTGCGCCAAGCTACCAGAGGGTGGGTACAGGATTCCCTAGGGGGATTGGGAACTTACCCTGAATAGAGTGGTGGTCCCTGATTGGACAAGGGTGCATACCCCTGCCAATCAGAGCCCTCATTTCTAACAAAATTATATATTTAAAAATCCTCTTTAATGGTAAAGTCAGATTTTAAGTTACAATTTTTAAAATGCCACTTTTAGAAACATGGCATGTTTTTTGCAGTATTTGATGCCTGCAGCCTGCTCCAGGGCCGCGTGACTGGGTGTAGTTGGCAGCTGGACTTTGTTTATTCCTTCCAGATAGCCACCCAATAGAGAGATTAGGTGTGCCTGGATGGGCCACAAATTGGCTGGATGGGGACGGACCTGGGCACAGACTCACTTGCAACTGAACAGACTGTGCCCTGCCTTCACACAAATTACTTGCCATCACTGCATTGTTCATGCAGCCAGTTTGGCGCCCGGACAGGAGAGGCAGAGAATTCAAGGACTTCAAAAGGGAATTCTCAAGAACCTTTTCCTACTTCCAAGTGGGTACCAGATATAAATATTGAACCCTCAGACCCAACTCTTCAGTACACCTCTGGACCTGTGGAAAGCTCAAAAGGACTGTGGTGCTGCTCTGCAAGAAGGACTGCTACTCTGTTGCCTGGCTGCCTTGGTGCCTGTTGCCTGGCTGCCTGAGAGAATGTCTGGGTCTGCATCTTGAATGCAGGACCACTATTGTGACTCCAAGGGGTAGTTGGCTGACCTCCTAATCATAGCCTCAGGGACAGAAATCACCTTGAAACTGGACCTAGACTCTGCTTGCTGTGAGATCTGCCCACCAAGTGGTGGCACACCTGTCCTGGTCCCTTGGGAGTGGACTTGAAGGTATTCTAACCGCACAGTTGTGGTCCCCATCAAAACCGACACAAAGCTTCACGAAGCACCACAAATCCTCATCATACACCTGCTAGCCTCATTGGAATCAGTGCAGAGTGACACAAAGCCCTGCAAAGCATGGCTGCCCGGCTTCATCGGAAACAACTTCTGATAATGTGAAGCCTCGCAAAACAAAGCCATGCAGAATGCACACCAGGATTTAAAGTATAATATTCAGTGGGGCTAAAGGGGTCCCTGTAACCGGCCCACGCTCCATCGTGGTCAACCAGTAACCACATTTTTAACACTGTCTATTCTTGAATCCACATATATCAAGTAATGATTCACACCTTTTGAGGATTTGTTCATGTTTCTTTATCATGAATAAATGCATGTTTGTAAATTAATTCAAAATCCGTAGTCACTGTGTGTGGGACCTGCCCCATTTGCAGGGTTATCCCCCAACTTTTGCCTTCCTCCAGTGTTTTTCTGACTTCATTTTTGCTGGGTTTAGGACTGCTGACCAGTGCTAAAGTGCAAGTGCTCCCTGTGTAAAATTGTATCTGTAATTGGTTATCCGTGATTGGCATGTTTGAATACTGGTTAGTCCCTATTAAAATGCACGGTGTTCAATGCTACCAGTGGGCCTGCAGCACTGATTGTGCCACCAACATGAGTAGGCTTGCAACCTTGTCTCAGACCTGCCACTGCAGTTTCTTTGTGTGCCATTTAGAACTGCCATGTCGACCTGGCAAGTGTACCCACTTACCAGAACCCAAACATTCCCTTTTACTACATGTAAGACACCCCTAAGGTAGGCCTGAGGTAGCCCAATTAGCAGGGTGCAGTGTAGAGGAAAGGTAGGACATGGACTGGAGTGTTTTACATGTCCTGATAGTGAAATACCACTAATTTCTTTTTTCCCTATTGCAAGGACTATCTCTCACATAGGTTACCATTGTAGCTGCCTTCTAACCTCTTACAAGTGTAACTTCCCATTGGGAATAGATAAAGATTTGTAGTTTGGGGTCCCTGAACTAACAAGTTAAAAATACATCTTTTAGTGAAATTGGTTTTTATATTGCGTGTTTGAAAATGCCACTTTTAGAAAGGGGGCATTTTCTTGCTTTACAATTCTGTGACTCTTCCTGTCTGTGGAATCCACGTCTGAGGAAGGATGAAAGTTGGGCTGTTTGTGCATTCACTAGAAACAGTCACACAAAGGGAGTTGAGATGTGCCCTGCATATGCTGATGGCCCATCACCAGGCTGATAGGTCTTCCTGAGCTAGAGTGATGGAAGGAGTTGTCACTGACAAGTGAATAGGGCTGTGCCTGTCCTCACACAAAGAATTTGCCGCCCCCTGTAGTGTGTCTGGAGGCAGGTCAGAGTAAGGCAGGTCCTGTGAACTACAAAGACTTTCCTTTAAAGTTTGCCTACTTCAAAGGTAGAAACTGGTATAAGTACTGGAGCTGTGACACCATAACTTCAGAACACTTCTGGACTAAGAGGACATTCGTCCAGGAAGAAGAGCTGGATGCCGTAGGAAGAACTGACATTCTGTAGGGTGTTTTTGTCCTGGGAGTGAAAGGACTGGACTTTGTTTTTTACATCCTGCTTTCCAAGGTTCTCCAAAGGCTTATGCATACTTGCCTCCTGTTAAGAAGTCTCAGGGCCATCAAAGACTTCATTTTCAGCCCCTGAAATAGTCTGCTGGGAGTTCTGATTTGACAAGGGGGTGCCAATTCAGGTTTTGGGCAATTTGGAGGTGGTTTGGCTGCTAAGAACCCATAAAATCCATGCATTGACTCTCAACAGCTGTTTTTCCAAGGCAGCACCGCCGTGCGGTTTGAAATCCAGTGCATCATCGAAGTGCGGCCAAAGAATCAATGCAGTGCCTACTTGCGGCTGAAGGATTGCTGCAACCCGAGTCCCGAGCACCATGTAATCGACTTCCATGGTGCACGCTTTGACTCCCACCAGGGCCCTGCTGTGTGGCTGAAGAAATCAGTTCATCACCTGCTTCGGGCTGTTATATCAATGCACTGCCTGCTCCTCCACATCAACACAGCGTGTCTGGATTTTCAATGCATCGTACCTATGAGCCAAGTTCTTCATCGATGTGGCCCAGCAGTAAGGAACCAAGGCAGTGTATCCAGAGTTCGACACATCACCTCCCCTGAAAGTAAGGAACCAATGCATCACCTCCCCTGTGCTGCAATTAGAAACTGATGCATCACCTCCCCTGGCAGTAAGGAACTGATGCATCACCTCCCCTGGTAGTAATGAAGCAATGCAACACTTTGCTTTTACGGCACTTCACCTCCCCTGCGCCTGTTTTCGGCTTTGATTTGAGCCCATGCCAGGTATTTTGTGCTGAAAGAGACTCATCCATAGTTTCCTATGGACTGAAATTTTTGAACCTTTTAAATGTGATATCTTTACTTGTATATGCAGGATTTTTGGTGTTTTATTCCGATAAATATTGGTTGTTTTTATAAACTGGTGTGGTGTCCTTTCGTAGTGTTTTCACTGTTACTGTGTTTGTATGTAGAAATGCTTTACACATTGCCTCTGATATAAGTCTGACTGCTCGAGCCAAACTACCAAGGGGGTGAGCAGGGGTTATCTGAGCTGTATAATCACCCTACCCTGACTAGAGTGAGGGTCTCTACTTGGACAGGGTGCAAACCACTGTCTAACACTGTGTTTCTTAACACCCCAGTCCCCTGTGGATTTCGGCTCAAGCTCGAGGCCTCTTTTGCACTGTTAGTATTTCAACTTTAACCAAAGAAAACAACAAGTTGTGAAACTTATTTATCTTCCATGTATTGCAAAAGAGTTGATGTTCAGTAATTGTATTTCTAAACAAGGCAGGATTTGTGTGAATCTTTATGCGCTGCTTTAGTATTACAAGCTCCAACATGAATGTACCATGTAAACAATCACATAAATATGTTGACGAGAATCGTAACTCATGGTATAAATAATTGGCCAAGCTAGATTTAATAAGTCAAATAGGAGGTAGAATCCAAGTGCTACAAAATACCAATTTGTGCAATCATTCCTATATTGTGTGTTATTCGCGCAATTTATCATGAATGTGAATGATTAACAAATCCATGCCCATGAACTACAAAGTGTGTCTTCATAAGATACTAAACGTGCCTAACTGCTGTTGTGTGTCATAACACTATAAGATAAAGCAAACTCAAGGAGATGATGGACGGAGCGATGAAACTTTTCAGACACTCACCCCCAGATCTGGGTTGAATGCATCATCATTCTTTAGCTCACTTCGCCACCCCAGTTAAGACACAGCTATATGCAAATCAGTCTTGACCCTGTGCCTCATGGGAACAGTCCAGACCGAACTGCCAAGCCATGTCTCCGCTGGACCGGAAACAAGCATCCTGGGACCGGTTTCGGGGTAACACCCTTCATTAGCCAGGCTAGCTTGAATCCAGTGATAAAGTTCTATGTATGGGCAGTATACTACAGAACACTTGCTTTTTGAGAGCTGCTTTTCCTCAATCGTTTATTGCTCCATTACAGTTGTTTTATACCCAAAGTTAGATTATCCTTCTGCCAGTCAGTGCCTAAATTGAGCCGGTGGTTGCCGGTGTGGGGCACTAGCACTTATTTTTGAGGACCAGCACTTATTTTTCCGCATCTGTTGTTTCAAGATGGCAAAGCAGGGAAAAAGGGGAAAGATAGAGAAAGAGAAAAATGAGAACAACATCACAAAGGGAGAAAGCAGGATAGGCAAGAGTGAAATAAATGGGCAGGTATATGTGTGTCAGTGGAGTTAAGGTGCATCATGAGTTTTGAGACTACCAACTTTGGTATTTCACGCACCAACTTTTAATTGCACGGCCCACAGGCTTCTCATAAAAGTTGCATGTACCAGCACTCAGTATTTTACAAATTATGCGCTGCTACTAGTGCTCTCCTTAGGCTTTTCTGTGCATCACCATGTATCATCATCATGCAGCTGAAGTGAACGCCAATTGTGTTCGGTAGTCATACTTAATTACGCTGACTGAGCACCCATGTCTTATCATCTGTGTATGTTTATGTAAGCATACTTGCTAAGCAATTAGAAAACCAAAGCTTTTCTTCATCCTATAGTGATTTTGCCGACTGTAAGTCATGTCTGTTTCATCTACCAACATACACTCACTTTTATCTCACTTTTGCAGAGGTTCCATTTCATTTCTGCTTTCTCTCTTTCTCACTATTTCCTGTCTTTCTCTTCCTTCCTTGGGTTTTCACCTTTCTCTCTCGGCCAAAGCCCAATTAAAAATATTTTCCCTTTCACCAAAAAGAGAGTCGCTTTATGCCCCACCTCGTGCCACAGACTTAAATTAAGCACAGATGAGCACATTTCAGTGTTCGTTTGACAAAGGATCACATTTAGGACATTGACATATTACACAGAAACTACATGGTGATTTGGAAGGTTTTGGACAGTAATCTTTAGGACCCCACAGACCTTGATCCAGGCCCATGCTTCTGCTTACCTTGTCTTAATGGCAAAATGTGGAGTGGCTATGTCAGAATCCTGTTTCTGTCAGCAATTCTCCAGGATGAGTGACACAACCTGCATATGAAAGGTGGCACTTTTCACTGCTTAAGCAGGTAGAAGTGGATAGTTGATGAGGTAGATTATTCCACTGTATGGCAATATATTCGAAAACAACCTCACAAAATAACTGGAGCTAAACTGGGGTGTCACATGGCATAGAGGAAGGCCTATCATTGAATTATCCTAATACTTGAAATAGAAAAGGGACTGCAGTTTTTTTTAATTTAAAGATTTATAAAGCGCCCAGCTACCCAACAGGGTGTCCCGGCGCTGACAGCGGAACAAGCAAGATAGAAGCTCAGTTGGCATTAGGCCTGGCTAAAAAGAAAAGTCTTGAGCTTTTTACGGAGGCAAAGAGGGATTGACAATTCCTGAGTTCTAGCGGAAGAGAGTTCCATAATTTTGGTCCCAGGAAGGAAAACGAACGGCCACCCATACGGGCCAGCCGTACTCTAGGGACTGAGAAAAGGAAAGGATTGGCAGATCTTAGATTGCGAGAAGGTCGATAGGGCTTGACAAGATTGAGTATGTATGCGGGGCCAGGCCGTGCTGAGCTCCAAACATGTAGCAGAGAGCCTTAAATTCGATACGCTTGCCAACCCTGAGCCAGTGGAGTTGATAGAGCAAAGGGGAGACAGAGGCGTGGCGAGGCAACCTAAAAAGTAGGCGGGCAGCTGCATTCTGAATGAGCTGGAGACGGCGTACAGAGGTCTTGTCCGCACCCAGATACAATACATTGCCATAATCAAGTCTGGAGATCACCAAAGCCTGCAGGACAGTCCTCTGAGCAGCAGGTGGAATTAGCCAGAGAATTTTCTTTAACCACTTGAGGACCGCAAAGCAGGCCGAGGTGACTCCCGAGACCTGAGCAGCAAGAGAGAGCTTGCTATCGATGGAAAATCCCAGGTTCTTAACCTTAGGAACCGGGGTGGGTAAAGGTCCCAGAGATACAGGCCAGTGGTTGGCTCTCCAAAGCTCAAGATTGTTCCCCAGGATGTTCACCTCCGTTTTAGAACCATTCAGCCTTAAAGCATTGCTGGACATCCACAAGGAGATGTTACGCAGACCAAGTTTAAGTGAAGAAGGATCTTGATGTTGAGCAGATGATAAAGAAAAAATAATCTGCGTATCGTCAGTGTATGAAAAGATGGTCAACCCAGATTTTGCAGCAATGTCTGCCAAAGGGCGAAGGTAAAGATTAAAAAGCAGAGGACTCAGGATCAAACCATGCGGAACTCCAGATGTCAAGGCAACGTGGTTAGATTTCGCGGTGTGAGAAAAGACTTGAAAGGAGCGATCCTCCAAAATAAAGATCAGCCACTGGAAGGCTTCACCTACAATACCAGAGCTTACGAGGCGCTCCACCAGAATGGAATGGGAGACAGTATCAAAAGCAGCGCTGAAATCCAAAAGGATGAGCGCTGCTGTGCCCCCACAATCAAGCTGCAGCCTAAGGTCCCCCGTGACCCCCAACAAAGCTGATTCGGTACTGTGACCAGGACGAAAGCTAGACTGAGACGGATGAAATAGCTTATGTTTCATCACATGTGCAGAGAGTTGAGAGTTAATGTGCTTTTCCAATTTTTTGGAAAAGGTGGAGAGAAGAGATGTAGGCCTGTAGTTAGACCAGCAGAGGGGATATAAACCAGTCTTTTTCAACAGTGGAAGCACCAGAGTGTGCTTCCAACTGCGAGGCAACTAGCCCAGATTTAGGGAGGAATTAAGAAGCTGAGCAATCACCTCAAGGGCAGGCTCATCCAGGCATCTGAGCTTGGAAGGAGGGAGAGGATCAAGTGGGGAGCCAGACTTGATGTTTCCAAGTAGATTTCTCAAAGGAATTCAATCAATTGGGAGCCAAGCCTTAACTTGACAAGATTCATCAGATGCAAAATCAGGGGGAACAGTCCCTGGTCAGAAAGTTGAGTAGTGGGAAAGATGAAGTTGTCATGAGAAGAGGAATCTAACTCAAGCTCATGATGAGTAGACACAACTTTATTATGAAAAAACTGCGTGAGTTCATTGCAATGGTGTAATGGAATTGAGGGGGGATGGCAAGAACGTATTGGATGCAGAAAGTTCCGACACAACTTTAAATAGGGTTTTCTGACGATTTTGGGTGGATGTAATTTTATCCGTATAGAAGGAGGCACGAGCAGATCTGCAAAGAGCATGATATTTTTTTTTGGGCCTCCAGATAAGTGGCTTTGGCCTCTGGCGCATAATGCTTTCTCCACAGTCTCTCCAAAACTTTACATTGTTTTTTTCCAGCTCTAAGGGAGTCAGTAAATCATGGAGCGGGGGGAAGCACTCTAGATTGGGATTTAGTAGAAAGGGGAAGAATGGAATGGATAGCCGCAGACAACCAGTGATTCACAAGTAGCAGGTCTGAGTCCAGTTGAGATTAAATGGAAGGAACAGTCTGCCGAAGTAGCTCATTAAGTGCCTTCCTATCAAGTAGAGACCAGTTCCGAGCTTTCTTTGGCAAGGCAGGAGGGCGAGGCAAATGAGCCAAGGAGAAATCAATAAAGAAAGGAATGGCAAGGTGATCAGACCAGCCTAGCAGGATAGGAGGAGCAGTGGACACAGTGGGAAGATTCGAAAAGATAGGGTCCAATAGATGACCTGCTACATGGGTAGGTGAGGAATTGATGAGTGAAAGATTCAGTGTCAACAGATTGTCCAAAAGAGTTCGAGCAGATTTATTACTAGAATCATCAAAATGAAAATTCAAGTCCCCAAGCACAGAAAAATTTGCAGCACGAAGAACAAGAGGGGCAAGTTATTCGTTCAACAGGGAACCCCAGTTGTTGGACAGGCCAGAGGGACGGTAAATGAGGGCACCAGAAAAGGTAAGATTAGGGGAGAATGGGATAGAGTAAAGTAGGGCTTCACAGTTGGGAATCGTGAGTGCCTCAATTTTGCAGTTATAGATTTTTTTTAAATGATGGCAATTCCTCCACCAGTTTTCAGAGGTCTATTTATACCTAATAGAGCAAAATTCTGTGGTATTGCCGCAATCGCATCTGGTATGGACCCGTCGTGGAGTCAGGTCTCGGTTAAAAAAACCACATCCGGATCCATGTCAACTATGATGTGAAATAGGTGCAACTGGTGTTTGGGAAGGGAGCGACAATTGAGACCAAAACAGCGGAAAACCTTAGATGAATGTGAGCCAGAATTGTCAACTCTGGAAAGGTGGGAAGTCTCTCCTCCGAAAGAAGGGTGGGGGCTAGGCCGGGAATAAGTGGGAAAGATATTATCAAATAAACAGTGAGAGCAGAACCTGACGCTGGCATCAGGGGCAAGAACCTGACAAACATCATTTGGGGTGGGTTTAAAACTCCTAAGATCTTGAGAGGAGTAAGTGAGTCGAGGCTGCAAGCAAAAACAAGCAGGGGTTCTGGCCCCTAGCCCTGGCCGGACGTGGACAGGCACAGACGGGCTTGCCTTAGTCGTGCCCGCCACGGCATGGGTTTAAATAGGAAAAACCCAGAAATGCCGTGAGACGCGAGCCTGGCTGGTTCGGGAAGGCCCTCTGTCCAATCGGCACACAGCCGCGGCGGAACGGGGCGGAACAAGGAAGGAAGAGAAATTCCCCAGCGTGAGGAGGTGAGAGCCCCTCAAGTAAAAATACAAAAGTAAACGGTAATTAGCCACCAGTTAAAAAGTTCAAAAGCGAACGTCATAAAATCAAACACTGGGATAGCGTACAGCAACAGCGCAACTGACCTCACTCATGTTATTGGATGCAAAATCCTTTAGGCAAAATACAGGAACTAAGAAGCTGCTTGGTTGTTATCCAGAGTTCTAGACTGACCAGTAGAATGTTTCAAATGCGCTTTTCTTACATAATTGAAAATATTTAGCAATCATATTTTATAGAACACAAAGAGAAAAATGAATAGCTATTTTGTGGCTAACAGTCTTGAAAAGTAAAAGTGTTTTTGAGGCATGCAAAATACATATGGAATTGTGGCAGAAGTTATACAGAAAGAGTTTGTGAGAAACATATATTTATGGGACTGGTCTCAGAATGAAAGAGAGGGAGGGTTATTTATTTATAAAGCACGTTTATAAAGCAAGTGTGGATGAAACTTTTTCTAGCCGACGCGTCAAGAATTCTATTAAAGACACGGAGGCGAGGATTATGCTTCTCATTTCTTTACTACTAATTTCAGCAGCCAATCTCAATAAAGTAAAACACAAACTACATTATCCATGTTTCCCTGTACCTCCCATGTCACATGCTCCAATCATATATGAGCTACCCATATAACCCATATAACCCATATAACTGTAGAAGTCACCATTTTGTGTCCTCTTTCTTTGTTAGATAAGTCCATAAGAACAGAGGGCCTCATTTATGAAAAGTGACGCATCGCTGCGTGAAAACAGCGATGCGTCACTTTTCATTGCGCCCTCCTTGCGACATGCTGGATGCGTCATATTTACAGTATGACGCATCATGGCGCAAGGAGTTACAGATACGTCAGTATTTCTGACGTTACTGTAGGCGCGAAATAACGCATTGCTGGAGTGTGTCACAAAAGTGACGCAACTCCAGCAATGGGTCATTACACATGGGCAAGTCCCATGTTAAGTTTGCCTGCGTCAGTCTTACGCCTGCCATGAGGCAGGCGTAAGATATTGACGCATTTGCGTCCTAGAAGTGGCGCAGTGAAATCTTATAGATTTCACTGCGTCACTTCTACGACCCTTTCTTGCATCAGAACGCCCCCTGCATACATTATACCTGGCGCAGGTATAATGTGGCGCAGGGGTTTACAAAGTGATGCATCTACCTAGATGCGTCACTTTGTAAATATGGTGCAACAAGGCGCATTTTTACACTGCTGGTGCGTCACAAAAGTGACGCACCGGCGGTGCAAAAGTGACGCAAGGGCTCATAAATAAGCCCCAGAATATTCCAAAGGGAAACAGGGTAAAAGTCACCAAAGATTCATACAGCCCAAACGTGGACTTAAAACTTCCAGTTGATCCAATCACCAACCACAGCCCGCGACTGAACTCTGCAATGGGATTAAAATTGCAGCGAGTCAACACGCCATATATAACTCCTCTCAAGGGAAAGAATTCCAAAGCAGAGTGCACCTCACAGCTGTTCTGGTCATTTGCTGAAATAGAGAGAGATCCCCAAAGTAAAATCTGGCATCATAAATATAAAGCATAGACTTTTGCCAACAATCATCGGGTGGGAGAAATAAGACAGAAACAACTCAATTTTTTTCAACATTAGTTATAACAATACACTTTTAACAACTGAATTATAGCTTCAAAGACAATTGCATCTAAAGTGTGGGATAATCCTCGCCTCCGTGTACTTAATAGAATTGGAAATTCTTGATGCGTCAGATAGAAACATTTTCATTCTAAGTCAGGACCGGAGGCTCCGATTATGTTAGTTTAAAGTCGTGTTACCACCACAGATGCCACATCTACAATAGGTTTATAATAGTATTTCTTATATGTAGACTCAGAGATCCAGTTTAACGCACTCATGATGTCTTCTACACGAGAGCCGAGAGCATACGATTTGGATGCCATGGCTCCTCTGGCAGAATGCGCCACAAAAGACAGAAATGTTGACGCCTGCTTCTGCCAGTAGTCATTTCATCCACCTGGCTAAGGTTGCTGCAGACACTGGTTTGTAGAGTTTTTGTAAGGCAATGAGTAGTTGTCCTCCAGCCTCCTATCTCATATCACAAGTAGCAATTTCATAATCCTATAAGCATTGCATCACACATAATTTACTACTGTTTGGTAAACTTGAATAGGTTACTGTTAGACCTGGCATTTCTTGGCGTGATTACCCCTGACTTTTTGCCTCTACCTCCTCTATTTTTGATGCTGTGAAGGATCCCGTGTTATTGGCTTAGATGCTTTTGGCCCTTTGCCACTGCTGATCAGTGTCAAAGTGCAAGTGCTCCTTGTGTAAAGTGTAAGGATAATTGGTTGTCCATGATTGGTATGTTTGCCTTACTAGTAAGGTCCCTGGTAAAGTGCACTATGTGTGCCAGGGCTAGCAATGCAAATGCTACTAGTGGGCCTGCAGCACTAATTGTGCCACCCACACCAGTAGCCTTTAAAAAGAGAACTCAGGCCTGCCACTGCAGTGCCTGCAAGCAGTTTGTTAAATTGCCATGTTGTACTGGCAAGTGCACCCACTTGCCAGGCCTTACCATTTTTATGCACATCAGACGCCCCTATGATAGGTCCAGGGTACCCCCCTGGGCAGGGTGCAGTGTATGTGGAAGGTAGGACATGTACTAAGGTGTGTACCATGTCCTAACAGTGAAATACTCTCCATTTCGTTTTCACTGTTGCAAGGCCATCTTGCCCATAGGATAGAATGGGGAAGGCTGTGTAATATTTCTCTGGCTATAGGGTTTTTTAAAGGAAGAATGGCGCTCTGTCGTGTAAGCGTGCAGTGTATTATGATATCGAGTAGGTACGGTGTAACCAGGTAAGGGGAACACCCTATAACCCCTAGTTGTGTGTAGGAATGATCCTACACAGAGCTTCAAAACAAAGGTCCTGGGCACACGTCAAGTGATTAAATGATTAAATGAGTACATTCAATAGAGTACATTTGAAGAAATGTCCAAGTAGTCCAGTTGGAAAGATTCTTTGTCTTTAATCTTTGTTATAGCGAAAAAGGGGGGAACCAGCCAACACGTGTTTCTGTCTTGGGGGAAATAGTCCCGCGACTTCTTCAGGGCTGTAATACGAGATGTGTAGTCTTTATAATCGCTCTGCCGGTGATAATTCAATGAAGAAAGTAAAAATAGGTTGAGTCTTTGGGTGTAAGATGCGTAGAATAATCGAATGATATCAAGTGGTGAAGATCCTAAGTCTGCCCGTGCCGTGGGTGATGAGGAGGGTAGGTAGACCGCTCACCAGGTTAGATCTCAAGCGGGTGCGCTGAGTCTCCCATGGCAACGGTGTCGTATTCTGTTCCAGAGAGGTAGATCTGGTCATCTGAAGCAAGAGGAGGCCAAAATGATGAAAATCAGCCGCCTGGGAGCCGACCTACGCCTCCCAGAAGGTAGGCGACCTGTGACCTCCCTGGGGACCAACGACGAAGTGCGTGGGGCTCCGCCACCAGTCCTAGATGTGCCCCCGGGTGGGTCAGGTCCCGGGGCTGCCCCACAAGAAGGGGAAGTCAGGGAGCGCCGTCGCACTCCCCGTGAAATTATTCCAAAGCGGGGTGCCAGGAGCCCACCCTGGCCCCCGAAGACACTGGTGGGGCCCGGGACCCCCAACCCCGGGCCCCGGTGATGGTGGTGAGAAGGAGGGGGCGTGCCATTGCGCGTTCCCCTCACGGGCAGAAGTCAAGCCAGAGAGCACTGTTGCGATCCCCGTGAAGTGGTCCAGGGGCCCGGGACCCCATCTCCAGGCCCCAACACGAGAAGAAAGCCGGGAGCGCCGTTGCGCTCTCCGTGAAGATGTCTGGGGGCCCGGGACCCCATCTCCGGGCCCCGAAGTGATGGCGGAGGCGGGGGGAGTGCCGTCGCACACATCCGCGGCAGCGGGAAGGCAGGAGGAGTGCCGTCGCACTCCCCCGAAGACCCGCCAGGCTGGGGAAAGCCTTGTGTCTGCCCGTCGGAGTGGGCAGACCAGAAGAGCACCGCTGGCTACCGCGGCCGCACACAAGGGTGCGGGCTGGACCGGGAGCCAGCCGGAGAGGTGTGAGGGGCCTGGGTGGGACCGGGCCCTGAAAAACAGCCGGAGCAGCTGGGGGTGGACTCCCCAAGCTGCAGGACTGACCTGGGGGTCCGGGTGGACCGGACCCTCCCACGAGGCCAGGACGCGGCGTGAGGCCGCCGGCAGGGCAGCGCGGCTCTCCCCTAAGCAGCGGGAGAGCCGCTGCTCTAATAGGCATGGGCCAGGAGAAATGCGCCTCATAATGCCCTGCAGAGCCCAAGAAGGCCTGCAAAAGAAACTGGCTTGTTGGTGGCATGTGGTTGCCCCAGGAGGATGGGGTCACCGCCAAATGAGTGAAAAGGTGCAGGGGAGCTGCAGCAGCATCGCAGCCTCCCCAGCACGAAGAGGAGAAGACCCTCCCTAAGTCTCTGAGGGACTTAGAAGAAACAACCCCTCAAGGGCTCAGCCAGCAATCAACCTTCCTTGGGCTGGAACTTTTGTTCTACAGCTGAGGGGGTGCCTGAAGGATTGCCTCAATGTGTGGAAGGCTGTGCTGGGGATGTCTGGAGAAGGGCATCCCCTGGAGGTGAAGAGGTGCAATTGCACGAGAAGTGCTTTTACCCAGGTTATTTTTTTAGCGGGACTGAAAGTCACATGTGTAATGTGAAGTACCTTTGTAAGGTGAATTCATAAGCAAAGTGGGGTTATGTTGCCAGACCTTCCTGCTAGGGTGTCTGGCTGTATATGCTTAATCCTGTGATTTCAACTGTGATGCCTTTTATGGGCTGTGATTGCAATGCATTACAACTGTTACCAGATATGATAAGTACCTAATTTAAAGTGATGCCCAAACATGTATTCTTGCTGGTGCGTTAGGTGAAGAACAACCCAGACTGTTAGTCCCTAAGATGTAGAGGTGTATGCTGTATGTTCAGTACTAGATGCTCAGTCAGGGTTATGTGTCACCAGGGCTGGTGTACCTATTTTTAATGCTTGTTGAGATGATGGGGTGGGGGCGCCACTGGGATGGTGCCAGTTGGCAAGGCCCTCGCTCCAGGTTGTGTCAACCCACTGCATTAGGGGGCAAGATGATGTGCATACATGGGAGTGATGGTACTAGACCCCACCCCCCCCTGCGGGAGGGGTGGAAATGTTATGGAATGTCACAAAGTAATTCCAACAGCTTATGTATATTTGTAAATTGGTGCATAGTATTGAGTAGTGTGTGTGTTTAATAAATGTACTCTTCCTTTTATAAAGCAAAGTACAGACTGGACAATCAATTATTGAGTGTTATTTCTGCATACTGGTAAATGGCGATTACTAGCCCACACCACCTCCCTTGAGTAAGCCTTAGACTGCTTCGCAACGCTACCCTCTGAGAGTCAAGCGCTACAATGGGGTGTTTGGTTCCCAGTGAAGGAGAAATGTGGCATGCTATTTGTGCAGGCCTCGCAGATACTGCCTCGTTTTCCAACAGGTATGTTAAACCGGAAGATGCTAGTTCTGATAGAAAGTTTATTACCATGCAATGTTGTGCCCCCACGGGATCAACACTCCATGTGTTGCACCAAGCACACCATCTCATCCGAGCTAAAGAATATCTTTTATGGGTGTTATCTGGCCAGGCCTGCCTGATGAAGGATGCAGCTTGTTGCGAAATGCCTTGGGTATGCCATCTTTCCCTGAAACCATCCAAGCCATCATCTTGAGTTGACCTGCTAGATTCAATGGGTGAGGAATACCTTCCGGGTCTAGGAGGAGATCCGGCTGAACGTGGAGTAGAACTGGAGGCGTACTCGCTAGAGTTAGGGCTACTGGGAACCAAGGTTGCGCTCTAGAGTAAGGTGTCACCACAATGATTTCTGCTCCTTGTCGTCTGATCTGTGACAGGACATGGGGAATCATTAGGAATGGGGAAAGGCATAGCCTCTGGAACTGAGCCCAGTCCTGGATAAATGCATCTGTCGCCTGGGCATCCGGATCTGGGCGCAAGCTCAAAAAATGTGTCAGTTGCCGATTGAGTCATGATGCGAACAGATCTATTTCGCACGGGCCCCACAATCTGTTCAGAGCTTGGAAAACTGAGTGATTCAGTTTCCAGTCGCTGAAATCTCGTAAGTGTCTGAAGTTCCAGTTGGCTATGGTGTTCCTCTTGCGTGGTAGCTACTCCACTGTGAGGGAGATGCAATGATCAAGGCAGAAGTGACAGAAGTCCTTGGCAATCTCTGCTAGTAGACGGGACTTCGTCCACCCGAGGATGTTGACATAGCGGACTGCTGAGATGTTGTCCATTCTCTGTAAGATACAATAGTCCGTCTTTATCGGGGAGAGACTGCTGATAGCGAAAGAGCCCGCCAGGAGTTCCAGGCAATTTATGTGGAGCCTGAGCTCCGCCTCCGACCACCGACCCCCTGACGACATCGTACAGCACCTCACTCCCTAACCCAACCGGCTGGCATCCAATTTGATGCCTATTTCTGGCAAGGTGCCGAAAATGTCTTGACCATTCCAGGATTCCATGTGGTCCAACCACCATGATATCTCTGTCCTGGCTTTGCCCATCAGTTGGACTTGTTCTGTGTAAGATAGACCCTTCCATAACTGTTGGATTTTTAATCTCTGAAGGGCTCTGTAATGGAGGGGGCCTGGAAATATGGTTTGTATCGATGAGGCCAGGAGTCTCACAATTCTGGCAATCTACCTCAATGATACTGTCTGTTTGCACAACGCAGACCTCAATTCCCTTTTGATATTGTGAATCTTTTGGGTTGGAAGGAGCAATTGTGCTCGGACTGATTCTATCTGGAAACCCAGAAATGCCATTTGCTGGACTGGCGACAGGACTGACTTCTGGGAGTTGATCTAGAATCCCAGACTCTGAAGAAGTTGTATAGTCCATGATAGATGAGTCCTGAGTGTCTGAAGGTCCTGGGCCATCAACAAGAGGTTGTCTAGTCAATTAGACATACTTCTCAAGCCCTCAGTGCTTCTACGACTGGTCTTATTAATTTAGTGAAACACCACGGGACCAATGAGATACCGAATGGAAGGGATTTGAATTCCATGCACTGTCCTCGTCATATGAACTGTAGAAAACATCTGTGAGGTGGGAATATGGGGATGGAGAGGTAGGCATCCTTCAGGACCAGATGGACCATCCAGTCACCTTCCTGTAGAATATCTCTTTGCAAGAGAATTTCTTCCATTTTGAAATGTCTGTACATTATCCAGACATTGACATCTTTGAGGTTTAGAACTAGTAGTGACCTCCGCCCTTCTTTTCGAACAGAAAGATGGGGCTCATGAACCCTTTGGGGTGTGGAGTTGTCAGGCATATTGCCCCTTTGGCTAGGAGAGTTTGAATATAAAAACGTGTTGTGTTTGGGAAAAATACATTTGTCTTGGGGGACAGACTGAGTTGAGATTCGTAAAATTCCAGTTTGAAGCCCTGAATGGTCTCCAGTACACATGGGTCATATGCATTTCCAATTGTCGTGAATAACGACAATCTTCCTCCCAATATCACTTCCGAGAAGGGAATAACTCATACCAGTATATCCTGTGTCCTGGATTGCATTCTATTGTCTGTGTCTGGATCTGCGGCAGAATCTGGGGCGGCCACCTCTGGGTTGAGTGCGATAAAAGGTGGGATCTGGTTTGTCTCCATACCAACTACCTTTGCCGCAGGCATAGTAGCCTTGTTGAGAGCTTTGGTGGGTTCCACAGCCCGGCGCACCCTTCATGGCACCCGGCCCTGACAAAAGGCCTCTCCAGAATACTCTTTTTAGCGACATTTGGGCCTTGTATTTAGTCGAGTAGGTGGCACAAAATCTGGACAGTTCCTTAATGAAGGAGCCCCCGAATAATAGGCGGTCAGCCATTGGGCTGGATTCCAAATTGGATATATCATTGAGTTTAGGTTCTAATCTCATCAAGATAGATCTCCGGTGCTCTGTAGAGATGGTGCAGTTGGTGTTCCCTAACATGCAGACTGCTTGCTGAGCCCAGCCAATCAGATTGTCAGTATTTACTGGGGAGTTGGACTCTTTGGCTTAGTATGCTAAGTTTAAGATCTTAGTCAAGGTTCCTGTCAGGTCAAGCAGTTTATCTTGGCACATCCAACATGAGCGATCCGGGCCCTTTTTCGGATCCCTTGCGTATTTTTCATAAAAGTGACCATGATGGGATCTACCTCTGGCGTGTCTGCAACCTTACCCACCAGGTCTGGGTGGGGGCATTCCATGCGGAGGCGTGCACATACCTCTTTATCAAAGCTCTGCCATAGATGGGTTTGAAGGTGTTCCACGACCTCTGGGGGGGGAACCCAATTGGAGTCCGTGGGGTGAATTATTTTGGTGGGCTCGAATTGGAGCACCCGAAGGGTATGGACTGGAGCCCATTTCTTCTTACTGAGTCTTGCCTTCTCACCCTCATCACTGTCCTCAGTGTGGGAAGAGCAGTCTGAGTCTAGGGCCTCTGCATGCTGTGAGCTGTGAGACTGAGAGGACTCTCCCTGTGGGTTGGCACTATAATCATGTTCAGTCTCTCTCTTGCGCCTTAGCTTTTCAAAAGCCTCTCCATGTACCTCTGGCTGTGATTTACTCTTGACTTTGCCCTTTTTTGATGGGCCCACCTCATTGTTGAGTTAAAAGAAATGTTCCCTTTGGATGGGACCTATATTCAACCAATCACTCTCAACAGTCTGCCATGCTTATATACCACACATACAGTACTCACCAATGATTAAGGCACTTATAAGTCGACTGCTTATTTTAGTCAAAATATAGATATATTTTAATCACTGTAAAAAGTTTTCTCCAAGTTTATATGACACACACAATTTTTTGATCACATCGTTAAAAACATTTAAATTCAAATACATTGAAAATACAATAATCTAAAAACACAACTCAAAAGGAGAATATAAAAAGACAATCCACTATGTCTTTAGCATGTTAATTTGGCTATGTACATAGACAGCATAGAGCATGGATCTAAATTCCCTGTCTGTAACTTGATGCTGACTCTTCCAAATTTAACACAACTTCTATTGTGGGCTTCGACGCGTTTCAGTGGCACATTCGCAATAGGACCACCTTCTTCAGGAAATTAACTTTTTTTCTCCTTTTATTAAAAAGTGATCATATGTCAACCTTGTATCAAACCGGTGCTACTGCACTCAGTTCTAAGGTTTTCAAATCACTGCAACTGATGGTTGAGGTTGGATAATGATTTTCATAAAATCTCTATATCTTTTTCTGCGAATCTTCAATCTGAAAGAGATTAACTCGGGTAGTTCAATATGCCTCCAAGGTCATGAACCCTTAAGTTAGTGAATCCAAGACCTCACTCCAAAATAATTAGGTCTGTTTAAAACCGAAACTGCCGTTAATCGCGTTTCGTCTTCCAATCACGGGTATCAATGTTTTCCCGGCATTCCTAACAATAGGGTAATTTGTTCGTGGCTTTTAATTCCAACGAAACTCCGTCCCCTAAAGTTTTTCTTCCGCCAGGATCCGTGCCTTAATCATTGGTGAGTACTGTATGTGTGGTATATAAGCATGGCAGACTGTTGAGAGTGATTGGTTGAATATAGGTCCCATCCAAGGGAACATTTCTTTTAACTTGATAGTTACTGGGTGCTCCATCCCTTTGGACAAAAGAGCCCCTATCCTTGATTTCAAGGTTTTTGTGTACCACCTCATTGTTGGCCGGAAGAAGTTGGGGTTGCCAGCCTTGTTGGCATGCAAACTCACACAGCTGCCCCGTGAAGGGACCTTGCCCCTGTACCAGGGCCTTATTCACAAATTGCTGTACACTGCAGTCCAGTGCATCCACCAAATCAAGCTCTAGCTGGTCATCACCTTCTTCATGGTAGTTGTTTGCCTCCGCCTTATAGGGCTCCCATTGTGCCATTCTCTCCACATGCACACTCAATTTACTGGGAGCTGAGAGAGTAAGGGGGAGTGGAACTAACCCTGCAAGGCCAAGGATTGTGCCTTAATTTAAATGTGGAGGGAGCTGCCTGGGCCAAAAACCCACTCTAGGCAAAGCCTATGCAAATGTATACAACCCTGCACACACTTGTGAGACAGGGCGTAGGGGGAGCATTCACCCCTGCCACCACATACAGAGCCGGGTCACGTTATGTGTAGAAAAAGCCAGCAAACGCTCTGATCAATATCCCTGAGCGTCGCGTTCAATTTCCTTCACATGCGCGTTGTGTGGTCCTTGTTCGCAAGTAAAGAGGACTGCGCACATCAGCGAGATGTGTGCTGTCCGCTCCCCGCTCCACTGAGGCAGCAAGCAGCATCAGAGTCCGGCCGCTGTAAGTGTTCAGAAAATGAAGACGGAGTCCCAGCGCTGTAGCGCATGCAGTGGGTGATTGGTCATCTTACCACTCCTGCCCTCATAGAACCGCAACTCGTATAAAGCATGACATTCACAGCAAATAGTGGTATGAAATACCTATAATTATGGCATAACAAGCATATAGAAAAGAAACATTCTAAGCAATAGAGATATGAGATATCTATAATTACGTCAGTACAAGCATAAAGAATTAAACTGCACTTATCTGGCTGTTAAGCAGCAAAGAAAGAGGACACAAAATGGTGACTTCTACAGTTATATGGGTAGCTCATATATAATTGGAGCATGTGACATGGGAGGTACAGGAAAACATGGGTAATGTAGTAAAGAAATGAGAAGCATAATCAGAGCCTCCGGTCATGACATAGAATTTGTGGCATGTAAAAACAAAATGACATAGAAAGAAAAGAGAGGTAGGCATACTCCATGATGAAAGGGCTTTGGGCCAAATAAGTTCATCAGTCCAATAGATGGTACAGTGGATGCTCACAGTGAGTATGAGTGTTTTTGACAAGGGTTCAAACACCAGCTGGGGAAATTCTATTTTTCTATTTTTTTCTATTTTTCTTCTATTTTACCCAAATGAAAGATGCCCTATTGTAAATCACCCCTAGCAGTGTTTGGGAGATTTGTGGCCTTTTTAGTCAAGCCAGTGCATGTCAGACATTGGTGAAATGCTGTGGCACGTGGAAGGGGGCAAGGTTTGCTATGAAAGAAATCCCTTAATTTGTGGAATGAGATTTTGGGAATGGTTGTGTAAGAAAAAGAAATGCATGGGGCAAGTGCCAGAGTGAAAGAAAGGAAGGGCTCTTTGTTTATAAATCATGAAAACCAAGTGTAGATTTGTGGCATGTAAAAGCAAACAGTCATGGAAATAGAAGGAGGACAGTACCCTTCTTTCATGACACAAAAGCTTTGGACAAAATTTATGAATGCAGGATAAATGGTCCAGTGGTAATTCACAAGGGTGTTAAGTAACTTATGACAAGAGTCCAAACCCTGGTTGTGAAAATTTAATTTTTATATTCTTTTCTATTTTTTTCGATCTTACTCAAATGAAAGATGCCCTTTTGTAGATCACCCCTTAGCAGTGTCTGGGAGATTTGTGGCCTTTTAGTCAAGCCAGTGCATGTCAGACATTTGTGACATGCTGTGGCATGTGGAAGGGGGCAAGGTTTGATATGAAAGAAATCCCTTGTTTTGTGGAATGAGACTTTGGGGATGGTTGTGTAAGAAAAAGAAATGCATGGGGCAAGTCCCAAAGTGCAAGAAAAGAAGGGCTATTTGTGTATAAATCACGAAAATCAAATGTAGACATGTGGCATGTAAAAGCAAAACAACATGGAAATATACACAGGACCATACACTCTTCCCATGACACAAAAGGCCTTAAGCAGTTGATAATTCCAGTAATACAGATGGTATAGTGGAAGCTAAGAGGAGCTAGGAGTGCATTTTTGACCAAGGTTCCAACCCCAGCTGGAGAAAATCGATTTTTATATTCTTTTCCATTTTTTTTCAAATTTACACAAATGAAAGCTGTCCCTTTGTAAATCACCCCTAGCAGCGTATGGGAGACTTGGGGCCTCTTTAGACAAGCCAATGCATGTCAGACATTGGTGACATGCTGTGGCATGTGGAAGGGGGCAAGGTTTGCTATGAAAGAAATCCCTTATTTTGTGGAATGAGAATTTGGGGATGATTGGGTAAGAAAAAGAAATGCATGGGGCAAGTGCCAGAGTGAAAGAAAGGAAGGGCTATTTGTGTTTCAAATATGAAAATCAAGAGTGGATTTGTGGCATGTAAAAGCAAAACAACATGGAAATAGAAGGACCAGCACACTCTTTCCATGACAAAAGGGCTATGGGCAGCAAACAAATTCAGCAGAACAGATGGTACAGTGGTAGCTAACATGGGTTATCATTGCTTTTTGACCAGGGTTCAAACCCCAGCTGGGGAAAATCGATTTTTATATTCTTTTCCATTTTTTTCTAATTTAAACAAATGAAAGCTGTCCCTTTGTAAATCACCCCCTAGCAGTGTATGGGAGATTTGGGGCCTCTTTAGTCAAGCCAATGCATGTCAGACATTGGTGACATGCTGTGGCATGTGGAAAGGGGGCAAGGTTTGCTATGAAAGAAATCCCTTATTTAGTGGAATGAGAATGTGGGGATGATTGTGTAAGAAAAAGAAATGCATGGGGCAAGTGGCAGAGTGAAAGAAAGGAAGGGCAATTTGTATATAAAGCATGGAAATCAAGAGTGGATGTGTTTCATGTAAAAGCAAAACAGCATGAAAATAAAAGAAGGACAGCACCCTTTTTCTATGACAAAAACACTTTTGGGGAAGGATTTTAAAAGCAGAGCACATGGTATAGTGGTAGATAACAGCAGCTATGTGTACCTTTTGGCAAGGGTTCAAACCCCACCTGGGGAAATTTATTTTAATATTTTTTTAAATTATTATTTATTTATTTATTTTAGTAGAGTGAAAGATAGTCCTTTGGAAATCGTTAACTGACATTATCTCCAGTTAATCATGAAAGAGAATGTAAAAAATCTGTGGCACATGTCACATGAGCTGTGGCATATGCCACATGACAGAGTGACACGTGTCACATGCCAGGAATGGGCTCCAACCCTTACTGTTATTACAGCTAAGCTATCGGGATATGGGCTGCTGCAGTAATAGAAATATGAGGACGACCTTCTCCGTGCTAGTGAGTGCAGACTTCTCCATGGTTATGAGGATGCCACTCCGGAAAGACAAAACTGCCAGTCCTCCCCTTCAGTGTCTGCCTATGGCCGCCAATCCTACACTGCATGGTCACTGGGGCAGGCACCCTGCCGGAAAACAGCAACAGACAAGGTGCAGCCCCAGGATCTATGTGAGGGACTGTCTGAATATGTTTATTAAGACAACTTGCTGCTGACATAGGACCACTCGCCGCACCGGCTGACTAAAGGTGATTCCCCGGCTCATGCGGCGCCTAACTGGAGACTTGATGAGGAGTGGAGTGAACAATAAGTAAGCAAACTAGATGGAGAGATGCCAATTTATTGTGAAATAGAGCACTCTCATTAAGTAGCACAGCGCACTCACTGCCAGTGCGTTCGCTTCTTAATAGCAGCTCATCGTACAGCGCACCTCATGAGGAGGTTCAAGGGTGCTACAATGTGCGACTAATACAATTGAGTGCAGTGATGTGGACACTAGCACTAAAATGCGTTAGTCTAACACAGGGCTTTAAGTGGGATAAAAAACTGGAGGGTCTCTCAAAGGGGTGCGGCCTATGGAAATAGGGGCGTGGCTTAAAAGCACACAGGGTAAAAATCTGTGCTTAGCATAGTGTGCCGCCCGACTTGTATTTTGCTGTTTCTGTTATTGCATCCAGATAAGTAACATCATACCTACAACAAGTCAGGACTATTGGCTTTGTCAATGGTTGTTAGTTGCATAAGATAAATAAGCAGCAACTATGGCTTGCATATAATATTGAAAAAGCTTCCACTTAAAGCCCTGGTGACACCACAATGTTGCTGCTCCTGAGTTTCAAAAAGAGAAGGGAAATCCAGAGAGGAAATGACTCTCTTCAAAGGATTTCCCTTCCCCTACAAGGCTCACCTGGCATGACGTCATGCCGTAACTTCTCCACTAGTGAGAAGTGAGCAGTGTGAGCACGCGCACATCGATGTGCCTGCTGTTAGTGCAGTCCAGAAAACAACGGACCGCCTGTGCCAGAGCACAAAACAGAGCCCGAGAGAAACCTGTTTCGAGGCCTCCTTTAAAAAACTGCCGGTGCTCAGCACCGGTGAGACCCGGCCCACTTAAAGCCCTGGTCTAACACCTGATGCATGGTACTTGGCAGGGCTGCATTTCCGTCCTTGTGAATGATCAGTAGGCACTTGCCTATACTTTTCTACCAAACCTAAGCGTGAGATTTTACATTCAGCTGCATACCTACCTATATATAGTGTAAGACCTGAATATTTTCGGAACCATATCTCAGTAACAAAAAAAAGATTTGCATCTGATTCTAGCCTTAAATTTCTAGTTCAAACGTTATTTGTTTGCTAATGAACAGTGATAAGCAAAGCACGTTTAATGTCCAAGTGTTTTTACAGCTTTACAATGGCCTCTGATTCCATGATCTGAAGTTTAAACAGGTGTCCGCCATCTTGGGACAGAACTTTACCGAGCCCTGGTTAGTGAATTGTCCCATAGCATGTTTTTACTTTACTGTATAGGAGATTTAATATATATAGAATCCAAAAAGGTGTTGTTTTTTACCATATAATAAGTTGGAATGTGGACGACAGAGACAGGCTTGCATTTGGCTTTCCTTCAGTTGTGGAATCACTGCAGGCCAGCACAGTAACTTTGGGGCACACCAAACTGGTAGCTCACATCAGAGGCATCTGTGCACAGTCATCCTGTACTCATTTATTATTTCCCTGACACTGTGCCCGGCGTCAGGATGCATGTATGCATAGACGTGCACATGCCGTAGGTGTGTCATATCACACCTTACATTCAGCCAGTTGCCAGTTTGTTTGACACTCTCACACTCCCTGGGGCACTGCAGCCTGTGCTGTCGCAGGTGGTGCCACAGACAGGCCCTCAGAGGACCATCTGTACGATCCCTTTCCTGCATCACTTGGCACATCCTTTCAGGAGTGATTAGGGAAGTGTTGTTGTCATCCACTATGTGGACAGCCCACTACTTCTGAAAAGTAGGTACGTTTCTGTTGACTTGATTTTCTCCCTGGTTGGCTGTGATCATAGTTCCTGGCTTCCTGGTACAGGAAACAGGTGTCTCTGAAAAGGAAGGTGAAACTTTCCTCCACTAACTCTGTTACAAAGCAGCACCCAGTCACCAACACTGATCCCTGATTCACATGAGTGAGGAGCAAGGCTTGCCCGAGTGTTGTTCCTAGCCCTTATCTGTTAACTGGTACTAACATCTAGTGTTGGTGGTGACCATGACTCTGCATGTGATATAATGTCCGGTACTACTCGTCCAAATAGCACATCCACTGGCGAACAGTGGGTGGTGCTGTGAGGTGTCTGTCTGTAAGCGCCTAGGAACTTGTGGATCAAATCCTCAGTGTCCACCTATTGCTCCACGCCTATCCTGATGGCCTTGTTTAGCGTCCTTATGAGCCTCTTAACTTTCCTACCGGCCTGAGGCCACCTGGACATGATCTTTTGATGGGTGGTACCAAGGGTTTCCAAGTAGGCTCTCAAATCACTCCCTGAAACAGCGGTCACCTGACCTTCTCCACCTGTCTGAGAGGAAACTGGACATTGCAAATATTTTGTCTAGGAGACTTCTTGTTTGTTAAAAAGTGGTACTTGTCTTTACTTCCACAACTGGGAACTTAGGGTAGGCATCGGTTAACACTTGCATTTGTGATGCCTATCGTGCAGTGAGCCAAAGTCCACACTAACATTGTGCTATGGGTCTGTGCTGGAGTACGTCTGTGATGATGAGAGCAGGTCAGTCAGGTACAATGGTGGTCTGACACTATGGGCAACTGGTAACTACATCATCTACGTAGGTATTGATAGCTGAGAACCATACTTTCCCTCGCATATGTGACTTTGTCTTGGTTGCAACTTGGTGGCCAAAATGTGCTAGATGGACAATCTGTAGCTGCAGAGCCCATGCTATAACAATTTGTGGCCCTCTCAAGAGAATACCCTCAGAAGTGGTGCTTAATTTATCTTGTACATTCCAGAGGGCCTTCAGCTCCTGACTGCTATCTTCATCACAGTTTCTCACGTTTTGCAGGAAGTCCTTCCATTGGAAGTGTTTGCTGCTTCTCCTGCTCACTGGAGAAAGGGGAAATTTCTTATTGCTTGTGCAATATCTGCTAGGTGGACCCTACGGGGACATTTTGTCATGGCAGCCCATTCCGCATGGTCATCTGCTCCGGTGTTGACTTCTTTAGACTCAGCGCCTGGAGGTCATGTTTGTCAACAGAGGTAATCTGCAGGGTTTGTACAGCCAGGTTTATACCCAAGGGTGAACTGGTATTCCTGCAAATGGAGCACCCATTTCTCTATTTGTGGGGTAGAGTGTGATGTTGTCCTTGCAAAGAGGAGGATTAGTGGTTTGTCATGACCCTGAATGTGTGTCCATACATCTATATAGGTGAACGTTGGTACATGGCATAACACCTTTCCGTCTCCATGGGCTCTTCTTGCGAATGCAATGTGCTTCCACTTGTGTGTTGCTGTGTGTTGCATAAGTACAGCGTATAGCTTGATTAGGCTGGCATCCATGATGAGCTCAGACTCATTAGCAGGACTTAAGTTGGTCATTATTGTGACCTGTCATTCGGCCTCTTAGATTCCCTGGAATGTGTCTTCTTCCTGTTTTACCGAGGTCCAGGATGTTGACATCTTGGTGAATTCCTAAAGTGGGTGGCCAGCAGCACAAGATTGGTGATGAACCTCCCTGAGTACATGACCAGTCCCAGGAAGCTCCTGATATCTGACAGGGATTACGGGGGCTCAGCATCCTTGATATCTGCCCCCTTGCTGGGTTGACTTGTGTACTCTTTCCAGAAAAGATATATCCATAGTACCCTACCTCTTGTCACATGAACTGGCATTTTACTTTGTTGAGGGTTAACCCCATGTCACTTAGTCATTGGAGGTTAGCAATCAGTCTTGTCTGATGGTCTGTGACTGTGGACTCGTAGATCCGAATGCTTTCACTGACGTTTTTGACGCCTTCTAGCGCTATCAGGACTTTTCATATTGCACTTTGAAAAACCTCTGCTGCTGAAAAGATTCCAATGTTGAGGTAGCTGTATCATTGGAGGCCCATGTGAGTGGAAAACAATGTGATATAGTGGCAGGTTTCCTCGACCTCCAGCTACTGGTATCGGGAGTTCAAGTCAAGTTTTGAGAATCAGTGGGCTTTGTTAAGGTCATTAATAAGGCCATCCATCATGGGGGTGATGTGATACTCCTCTTGATAGCTCTGTTGGTAGGCGCATATCAATTCAGATCCTAATGTTGATTGGGCTTACTGCCAACCAGCACGGGGAGACGCATGGGGTAGGGCCAGACATTTTTCAATTACACTGGCGGCCACCGGCTTTTGTAGCTCGGCTTCCACCATTGGGCTTAGATAAAATGGAATTCTGTGGTTTCAAGAGAGACTGGTTTTATCATGGGATCAATTTGGAGAGAGACAGGGGGTGCTGGCTGTTTTCCTAGACCTTTCATGAGGTGTTGGAATCTATTACATGCTTCTTCTATATTCCTGGAGTGGATGATGGGGGTAAAGTGGACGAGACTTAGTTTTTCAGCCGTGTAGTAGCTGAGCAGAGTCTTTATTCCTTCTGTAGTAATGTAGAACCTGGTATTGCATGCTGTCCCATCATGAATCACAGGGCAGTTGAATGCACCTTCCAGGGAGAGAGGTATGGATCCCGTATGCGAAAATCATCACTCGAGTAGGCAGGAGTGTAGGAATCAAATGTAGCTCTACAAATTGATGTTTGCTGATGATATTACCGGAGGCACCAGTGTCTATTAACAAAGTCACAGTGGTCCCAGCCAATTGGATTTGACATGTATGGCATGATCTTTTCACACATTCCGGGTCGCTTGTGGTACAGGAGATGAGAAATACCTCACAGTTGTCTTTCTCGATATTGACATCTGTGAGTGGAAGGTCCAACTGCTGCAAGGTGGGGTCAGCAATAGCCACGATAGTACGGACCTTTGGGCACCATTGGCTGCCTCTACTTCAAGGTGCATTTGGGCAGTGGCAAAATCTGCAGACTCTGACAAAGTGGTTGGGACACTGGCAGTTAGAGCATGTCTTACCTTTTGCAGGGCAATCTTTAAAGTGGGTGAAGTAGCAGTCCATAATACCCACAGGATGTTCCAGGTGGGATCTTAGGATTTTGCGGTCCAGATGGTGTGTGTGAAGTCCAGTCTTTGGAGAAAGCTTAGATTGGTTCAATCTTGATTGGTCCTGCTTCACAGGGTTTCTGTTTGGTGGAGAGTCTGGGGAATTTGAGCTCCATTTATCCAGCCCAGTCATTTGACAGTTTTTGAGACCTGGCAAGTGTGAGGATCTCATCAAGTGACATGCCCGCCTTCCAGATGATGTATCGCTTGAGGGCAAGAGGCCTGCAGCCTTGTATGAGTTGTGTACACGCCTCTTTCTCAGGGTCATCATTGGTGCAGGTGCTTGCAAGTTCCCGCAATCTGGCATAGAACACATCAATGGATTCTCACTCTCATTGGCGAGAATGACAGAGCATGAATTGCTCAAAATTTGGGTTCATTTAAGGATCAAAGAGTTTAGGAAAGAGATAGCACCATCCCCGTTGTCATCACTAACAGTCCTGAGTAAATTTACTGAGAGCTTGAATATCTTCTCTTCGGCATGGTGTAGGGAAATGGATTCCATGACTACACCGTCTGTCTCTTTGGTGGCATTAAAGAAATAGCTGAGACTAGTGACCCACACACGCCATCAAGGTGGTGCTGTGACAGGTTCGATTAATTCACTTAATGGCGGAAAGTGGTTAGTAGCCCCACCTATTGTGTTCTATGAGGTGTTTGTGTTCTGGGAGGAAGAGCATGCGGGTGGAATGTTAAGGTTGGGACACTATGGCTAGAACTGTTGGGGAATTCTACCGGAGTCAGTTGAACAGCAAGGCGATTCCTGTTGCTGTAAGCGGTGTGGCTGCTCCTATATAATGAATAAACCTTAGTTCTTTAACTTCGTGGAAGACTTTGTCAATACATATTTTGGTGATGACCAGGAGTTGGAGCAGCCACGACGTCACTGAAATCCTATCGGCTTCTGCACTCTTTGGATAACAGGAGTGGGCTGACAGGCGGTGCAATACAGTTTTTGAGCACTTTGGGAGGCTTCGCGAGCACTTGGGTGAGCCGCACTGTGCTCACATCTACTGCTATTGAGGCTAAAGTGGGAAGCTGGCATGAGCAAAGGAGTGAGCAGCGCTTGTGCTTACATCAACTGCTGCTGAGACTTGTACAGGAGGCTGTCACGAGCAAAGTAGCTGACTGACTGCCATCGGCAGTGTTTAGCCTTCGTCACCGCGAGCTCAGCACTTGTGCGTTCTGATTGAGGGCCACCTGCAGTGTGTGCCTTTGCTACTGTGCGTGACCTCATTGTGTTCAACGCGAGGGGGCCATTTTTGAATAGGCTCCTTCCCAGTCTCATCTTCCAGGCGTGTGAAGATGTGTAAGTTTGACGGGCAGGTAGTACGGTGATACGCTCACCTTTTTCGATAAGCAGCCTATATTAGTCCATTTTGACATGGCAAGTTGGAGTATAGTTCTGATGTAGATATTCATTAACAGTTATATATCTACAGTATACTATATTTCAACAGTGCACCCACAGTGATACACACACCTTGAATTGTTAATTTTACAGAATGTGTTAGGTGGGCTAGTGTATCTTGTTACCTGGAATACTTGTATAACATGAAGTTATTTATACCAAATTACTCTATTACTACTGGTTCAATTTTCCCTGTATTCTTTTGAGGGTAGTATTGTATTTTGCAACACCATGTCCAGTATTGCTCCACCACTGTCATTTTTGCAGTGTATGGGGAGACCCCCGATGGAATGGGAATTATGGTTTCCTGTGTTTCTGGCTTATGTTGATGTGTTGGAAGGGGAAGATTGTACGCCTCAAAGTAAATTGGCTTTTTTAAAACACACTTTAGAAGGTGTGACTTTTAAAGAATTCACAACGTTGCCTCCTTTGCAAAATCCTGGTGATTTGAATGTGTTTGAGTGTAGGGTGAAACAACTGTCGGGTAGATATGGGGAAAAACCAACACTGTAATGGAAAGTTTTAAGTCTTATTCCAGAGTGCAAAAGGATGACAAGAGTATTGAAGAGTATGTGTCAGCCCTTAGACCTTTAGCAGCATCATGTGCCTTTGAGACCATAATGTATGATCAGGTTTTAAGGGATCAGGTAATAATGAAAACTAAAAATAAGAAGGTGCAAGAAAGACTTTGGGTGGGCACAGACATGACGTTGAATGCCACTATTAGTACTGCCAAGAGCATCGAGCAGTCAGAGAAATTTGTGAATAAAATTAGAGGAAGTAGTAACAATGGTGTAGGGGACAGGAAGAAACCAGAGTCAAGTACTAGTGTCAATGCCATTAAAACTGTCAAGGAAAAAAAAGATTCCCCCAAAAAATAAATCTGTTACAGATGTGGCAGTAGTTTTCATCTTGAAAACTTCAAAGGTTGACCTGCAATTGACAAAACTTGTAGCCATTGTAGGAAAAGGGGATATTGCGGTAGGGTGTATAATAGAAATCCTGTGGCAAATGAGGAGTATGAGGAAGAGTTAAATCCCAACGCCATACTATGTGTGCGGGATGGAGGGGTAAATAGTTTTCCGAAGTGTGTTGTGCACATTAATGGGACAAGTGTGGAGGTCATGGTGGACTCATGTGTGTGGTACAGTACATTAATAAAGCCCTGTGGGAATCAAATTTGCAAAGTGAGAAATTATTGGTTTCGGATGTGCATCCTGGTGGGCATACTGGACACAGGATTGATTTACTGGGTTATTTCTGGGCTAATATTTGTTTCAAGGAAAGGAAAACTCAAGGAAAAATGTATGTGGGTGCTAGGGGTGACCCCATTTTGGGTTGGCCTCATCAGCAAGAGTTGAACATGAAGTTACACCCTATTGCAGTTCCACCTGTGTATGTGGTAGAAGTTGTAAAAAATTATCCACATGCTGCTGATGTAAAGACAGAATTTCCAGACTTTTTCTGATAATTTGGGTACGTTTATCGGGTTCCAACACAAAGTTGTTTTACTGGATAACGCAGTTCCAGAGAGGCATATGGTTCAAAATGTTCCTCTCATGTGCAGAGTAACATTGAAGGAGATGTTACAGGATTTATGTAACAAAAATGTAATTCGACCTATGGAATCTTCACCATGGGTGTCTCCAGTGGTTATTGCTTTAAAACATTCTGGAGATCTTAAACTATGGGCCTTATTACAATGTCACCATTGCGGAATGGAACCACCCGACCATAGCTCGGCGGTTCCGCCTGCCGGATTTGGATGCGCATCCACTTTACAATTGTAGCTTCAGCGGCGGGCGAAAAGGCCCGCAGCACAAGCTACAATTGTACAAGAGATGTTTGTAAACATGCTGTGCCTGCCACAAGGTGCAGGGATGTTAGGCCCTATAGCGGATGGCGAGGTGGGAAGGGGGCAGTGCTAGGGCTCCCAAAGTCACTTTCCACCTGCCTTTTCATGGCGGGCGAACCGCCATGAAAGGGCAGGAAGAAAGTGACATCGTAATCCCGACGGAGAACCCGAGGCTGGCTCCGCCGTCATTATGGGATTATCATTCTGCCCGCCGCCACAATGGGCTCTGTGAGCCCGTCGGAAGCTGAGCGGAATCCCCCAGCCGGTTTCCCTCCAACCGCCTGCTTGTAATACGGCGGTCGGAGGGAAACCATCGATGTCGGGGGAAAGCCTCCGACTAGCTGTCGGAAGGCTTTCTGCCCGACATCGAAATCAGGCCCTATGTGTGGACCTTAGGAGCCTTAACAACGAAATATGGATTGATAGAAATCCCTTACCAAATTGGCATGAGCTAGTTTCCACTCTGGCTGGGGCAACAGTTTTCTCCATGCTAGACTTGGCCAGTGCATATCATCCGACAGCGTCACAGGAAGAATTGCACCATTTGACTGCATTTGTTACCCCAGAAGGAATGTTTCAGTTCTGCAGAATGCCATTCGGGTTAGCCAGCGCAGCATCTGTTTTTCAACGATTGATGAAGGAAACGTTGGAAGGTGCTCGAGGAGCCATAGCATTTCAAGATGGCATTTTGGTCTATGGAAGTAATGAGCAAGAACATCTTACTAATTTAAGGGGTGTTCTTCAAAGATTGCAGTTAAAAGGTTTGACTCTAAAGGAATCTAAATGTAGATTGAATTGTGAAGGGGTGGAATACTTGGGACACAGTATCTCTAAGAATGGAATTAAGCCTAAACAAAATCATGTCCAAGCTGTCGAGGATGCCGTGGTTCCAGAGACAAAGGAACAATTGTTATAATTTTTGGGCCTTACAGAGTTTTAGTCTTGGTTTATCGATAACTATGCTGCCAAAGTTGAGTGTTTACATAGTTATTGAGAAAGAACAATGAGTTTTTGTGGAGGGTAGAACAAGATCATGCTTTCATGGATCTCAAGACAGAACTGGCTTATGCTCCTTTTCTAAAGTCCTTTGATGTTGGAAGGGAGTGCATTGTTGCCGTTGATGTCAGCAATTATGGTTTGGGGCCACTCTGTTACAAAAGCAAAGTCAGAGGAGTATGTGGTGTCTTATGCTTCCCTGGAACTGAGGGAATCTGTAACAAAATACTCCGTTATTGAAAAGTACTTGGGCAATAGACCATTTTAAGCAGTTTCTCTGGGGAACACGATTTGTGTTAAGAATGGATCACAAGCCTTTAGTTTATGTGCTTTTTCCAGGGTGTGGCAGAAATTTGATTGATAGATTGGCACCTTTGGCAGCAAAATTACAATCCTATCAGTATAGGATTGAGCATGTTCCAGGAAGGTTAAATGTTCATACTGATTTTCTGTCATGTTTACTAGTAAATACTAAGCTGGATGTGAGTGATTTGGAGGGTGATTGTGAAGTAGCATATACTGTGGAGGACATTAATTGTTAGGATCACTCAAATGTTGACATGGAAATGATTTCTAAAGAAAGCTGGGTGAATCAACTTAGGAAAGACGTGGATTTGTCACTGGTATGTGATTACATGGTTAATGGTTGGCCAGAGGAACGGAAGTTGAGTGGAAAAACAGCTTTTTTTAAAGGTACAGAATGAGCTGATGTATGATGGGTTCTACTTATTTTGTGGTGATAAAATTGTGGTGCCTTTTGGTCTAAGAAATAATATTTTCCTGAAGGGTCATGAAGGACACATTGGTGTGTCTGCTACTAAGAGACGCATTCAAGAGCTCTACTGGTGGCCTGGGATGGATGGCATGGTGGAGAAAATGATGAGAGAGTGCAGTTTGTGTGCAAATAGTGATAAGACGGAAAAGCCATGTGTCACAGAATGTTCTCCTACTGATTTTGCTACTGGCCCATGGAGAAAGTTAGGAATAGATATCTTAGGCCCATTTTGTACCATTGTTAGGAAAGAAGCATTTGCCATTGTTTTTGTGGATAATTTTTCAAAATGGCCTGAGTTTAAAATGACAGAGAAAGTATCTTCAGAAGTTATAATTGAGTTTTTGAATGATGTATTTTGCAGGGAAGGTTTACCAGAAGAGTTGGTTTCTGGCAATGGTCTCCAATTTGTTAGTAAGTCTTTTGAAGAATATTTGTCAAGGTGTGGGGTGAAACACAAAAAAACTGCTAACTTTTATCCCCAGTCCAATGGTCAGGCTGAGAGGTTTCACTGTGTAGTTAGAGAATCCTTTCAGGTGGCTTGCAAGGGAGGTTTGTCCTGGAGGAAGGCCTTGCAAGCAACCTTGTTGTCATATCGCACCATGCCGAGTTCAGTCATGGGATGTTCACCTTTTGTATTATTATGGGGCAGGAAGCATGAAATGAAGCTTGCTCCATGGTGGCTGAAGGAGTGTTGGGGGAAGTTGGAAGTTTGCATTGACTATAGGAAGATCAGGGAGCACGTGGAAACTTATCAAGGGAAAATGAAGAAGAGTATGAATAAAGGCAGAGGAAAACTGTTGGGTTCGCATTAGGAAGCTCGTAGTAAGTGGAAAAGAGTGACCAAAGTGGTCGGACCCTATTAAGGTGGTGCAAGGCTGTGAAAGTTTAAGGAGGGAATGTTTGGAGTATTAGTCGGATACGCTGGAACTAAGGATGTGGAGCAATTTCCAAGAATGGAGGATGATAGTAATGTTTTCATGGATGTGTAAGTCAGTGAAGAAGGTGGGGTACCAAGAGAAATGGAAATTGCTCCCAAAGATGGATTGCATTATAAGGGAATTGAGGATTTGTTAAGAAGAAGTTCTAGAACAAAACATTGTCCAGCAAAGTTCTCATAATATGTCAAATAATAACCACTATATTCTACTGTGAGTGATGACTGTAGGAATATTTTATTTCCATATGTGTATATACTTGTTGTTTATTTAATTTGGTTAATTTAATTTGTTGTTCATTTTGGGGTTGATTATTGTTCTCTAAAGGGGAAAGGTGTGTTGTGTTCTATGTAGTGGTTTGGGTTCTGGGAGGACCAGCATGCGGGTGGAATGTTAAGGGTGGAACACTAGGGCTAGAACTGTGGGGCAATTCTATTGGAGTCAGTTGAACAGCAAGGCAATTCCTGTTGCTGTGAGCTTTGTGGCTGCTCTGATTTAATGAATAAACCTTACTTCTTTAACTTCATGGAAGACCTCCTCATTACACTGCCTATTTGATGCTGAGGGCAACCCCAATGTTGGGTTCCCAGAAGTTGCGTGCTAGGAGATTGCGCCTGGGGCCATGTTGGGATGAGTTGTCCCAGTCTTGGTTGATTCTTTACCTGGTTTGTTGTGTGGTGTGTGAGAGCACCTACAGCATAGAGTGTAGGCTTCCACACAGTATGCATCACTGGTCAGTGAGGAGACAGGCACAAAGTTCCTTCAGTCATCAGTACGTGGTGGGGTACACTGCCTTCTCTTTCAGTTGGTTTTTGGACCCTCTTGTGTCCGCAATGTGGGTGTGGGACCCAAAGCCTTTCTGTGGTGGCTGGCATTTCAAAGTGAGCAATCATACACTGCCCCTTAATGGTGGAACATTGCCATTCCATTCTGCCAGGAGTAATGGTAATTGGATGAAGTGCAGACTGCCGAGCTCAGTTGCCTCAGTTACCAATTCCCCTGCAATTGCTCCTTATAGGGTAGACTTTTGTGGTAAAATGAATTTTCCATAGGAAAATAATGCTTAATATAGGTTTGGTTTACTTAGCATAACAAGGCCGAACTAGGCCCTATTGATGAAAGTGCCTGATTAAATGCTGTGTATGAGTTTTGCTTTTCATTAGCCTTTCAGAAAATGTTCAAAATTCAGCTGTAGCCATGGTGTCCTAGTCTCTGTATGCAGATTTTTTGCTTCCTTAGCCGCTAAGATGTATTTGAAACAGTTTGAAGGTTAATGTGTTAAACCTTCATTACTACGTTCATTGTAATGAATGTGCAGAACAGTCCATTGTATTAAGTTGCATTTCTGATGTTTCTGTCCCATGAAAATAATTTCCATGTTGGTGGTTTAGAAATGAACAGATTGGTTGATTTGCTGTGTAGGTAATATTAAGTACCACCTATTTACAAAATGACATGCCATGAAATCGTCTGATGACTTTGTATAATATGTTATAAAGAATCTGAAAACATTATGTCATGATTGAATTTGCTTAGACATTTGGCTTTCAATATTCTTTCCTTAAACACTTTGTTGTACCCTGTACATAGAGACACTGGTAGCCATGTAGTATATTCCAAGTCTTCTTTATTGGTTCCATGTCAAGGTAGCATCAATCTCTGTCAAGCCAGCTCTGGTCAGGTACTAGTCATGTACCAGCCCCACCAGGAGCAGCCTGCCTAGCTGCTCAGCCCATCTCTAACTGTCACCACTCATCCACTCAGGCACCCAGGCATTCCATTCATCACAGTCACACCAACATTCCGTTACCATCTCTCACTCTGGCTGAGCAGCTAGGAGGACCTAGGCTGATTACATGTAAATGTAACACTGAGGATATAACATTATCCCTTTCCTTTAAATAAAAACAAAATAACAATGCTAAAGGAGAGAACTATGCACAAGAAAGCAGTAATGTTCGGAACTCAGGGTTGCAACTTAAAGCAAAACATCACGAGAGAGTGAACAGTACAAATCAAGAAAAATGGGCAAAATAAGACATCAAAAATATGAGCATCAATATCCCCCATCCTCCCCCAAGAAAAATGAAAACATTATGAAGCGTAAACTTGTAGAAATACAAGTACAAATTGTAATACTTTGTAACATAGGATAACACACCCCACAACCAATCCCAAAGAAGATATGTGAAGTGACGCAAAGGGTAAAACACCCCGCAACACCAATCCCAACTGCAAGGGAACCAACAGGATATGGGACAACGACCCATGAAACTGTGTGAGGAGCTAGCACCCATAACACACACCCTATGTAGGGTTGTACCTTAGTACTGCGTGCAACATGTAAATGGGGATAACCCATGTCCTAACCCTGTGTAAGGGTTATACTAAATAACGATTATGTATGGGAACTAACCCATGACCCGAAACCTCATGTAGAGGTCACAATCTGGGACTCAAACCCAACCCAATCCCTGACAAAGGGATTAACTGTGATGGTTGACTCAAGTTTAGCATTTTGGGTGGTGTTGTTGTGTTTTCCTTATGCAGGGATAGTACTGACCTAGTACAACTCGGGTGAGAAATCGCTCACCGGTGTGGTGCACAGTTCGCTAATGTTCTACAATTATCGGAACTGTATGTGTATTTTCTTTTCAACAGTTTAGTATGTAGTGATGCCACAGTTTTACGCTGTTTAATGGAGGGGTCATCCATGTGTTTGGTGGGTGGACATCACAGTTGATCCCTTTCTTGAGGGATAGGTTTTGGCCATGGTACATCCTTACATGAGGGATGGGTTTGGGTAATAGTCCCATCTGGGTCGCCAAAATAATGTTGTACCCTGTACATAGAGACACTGGTAGCCATGTACTATATTCCAAGTCTTCTTTATTGGTTCCATGTCAAGGTAGCATCAATCTCTGTCCAGCCAGCTCTGGTCAGGTACTAGTCATGTACCAGCCCCACCAGGAGCAGCGTGCCTAGCTGCTCAGCCCATCTCTAACTGTCACCACTCATCCACTCAGGCACCCAGGCATTCCATTCATCACAGTCACACCAACATTCCGTTACCTTCTCTCACTCTGGCTGAGCAGCTAGGAGGACCTAGGCTGTAACACTGAGGATATAACACACTTCTTTAGACATTCAGGCATTTTAGTCTTGAAATATATTTTCATTTTGCATTGCACATTTCAAAAGTGCTATTTTTTATTTTGGAGAGGCACTGTTCACATTTTTATTCTATTCTGCTAGCTCTATTCAGAACAGAGTGATCTGCTGTTTATTTTGATATAGAGAGGGCTAGTTACAAGTGGTCATTTTGTGTTTAGGATTTATTATTAGGATGTGACTTATGCTAATTCCCTGTTTATGAATAAACATTTGCTTTCTGTAATGATAACTTTATTATTTGAATAAATATGCAAAATTGAGAACTGGAGATACGTTATTGTGCACTTTTTTGGGTCTCGGTTCTAGACAGCACATGCGCTGTCTCGAACAGACGTGTTGGATATTCAGCCTGCCATTGGCTTCCCATTTGGTGGCTCCATCGTTGCTCTCTTATTCTTTCTCCCCATTTGTCCATAGCATGCACGTGTCATATCTCTTCCTGTGTTTAGCCCTTCACTAGAGCATGGACTAATTACTAGTATCCATCAACAGTTCCCATTTTAGCAACTGTTTTATTAACTGCTTTTTTAATTGATTTTGAGCACTTCATACAGGTGCTCGTACTTTCACTCGGTCCGAGCGCCATTTCTGTAAACAGCCCTGTAAATCATGTCCTTATCTCTTCACATTTTCTGTGAATTCAAAGACCGAGATCAAATGTCAGACTCTGTTTTCCGAGGGCGCCTGTTCCGTCCCCCAATACGCTCCTGCTTCGATGCTTAACCCATTCCCCTCAGTCCCTCACTCATCGCTGCTTGCCCCCTCCTTACTTGCTCCGTCTGTCTTCTGCCGCTCTTTCAGTCTTCTCCTCTCTGAGTCCCATGTTCATCCTTTCTTTATTTCTTTGCCTCTCTGACTCCAATGTCCGACTGAGCTATTTTTAGCTTCCTGGACGCTTCCTTCTTTGCACTGTGTTTAGGAGGCGAGCCCAGAAGTTTCCTCCAAGTCAAGGGGGTGGCAGAGACATTAGCACAGTTCAGCGGTGTCTGCAGTCATGGGGGTGCGTGTCAGAGGCTATGAACCTCGGGCGTTGAGTGCTGGCTGCTTCTGAGGGTACGGTGCAGCTCGCGGTGCCAGCTGCCACTTTCTTTAGGATGAACTGAGTTTCTGCAGGTGCGCAGGTCTTAATGTCAGGTGCCCCCTGCTGTCCAACCTGTGCCTTCGTCCTCAGTAACTAGACTGTCCAACCTGTTATTCATCTCAATTTAGTCATCTGTAATTTCGCTCAAATACCCTGCCATCAACCCTTGCTGATAAACCTGTGGCCTATGTCACGTCCTCTGTAACTTCATATTCACTCAAAGTCCTAGAGCTGTACAGTCATAGAGTTGTACAGTCATGCAGTTCTGACAGTTCTGTGTGAGTTGCAAAGTGGGGAGTGGGATTGGCGTGCAGAAGGGTCTGTGTTGGCTACCGCTCACTTTTCCTTGTGATTCACAATCAATTGCAATGAGTCACAAAGACAGCTGTAACTTGCTATGCCACTTTAGTACCCATGATATGGGCTTTTACATTTACAAAGTTTACTAGTTTGTGCCAAGTTTGGATTGCAAAAACTCTTTAAACATCTTGCCCCATACCTCCTAAACTGAAATAAAAATTCTGATTTTTGCTTTTGTATTAATGATACCTCAGCATAGTTTACTAGACTTTGATTAAAATACCCACATTTTTAAATGTAATGCAAGTACAATGTATTGAGATGTAGCTAGCTGGATCATTTTCATTGTATTATGTATTCTGTTATCCTATTCGTTTTTTTATTTCAAATTGAGATTCTAATTTGAATTAGTTTTAAAACAACCTTACGTTTGAAGGGATTTCATAATAAAGCCATGTTTTTACATTTAAATTACAACAACACAAGCCCATTGCCTCTTTATGGTACATCCTTTTAAATTGTATTTTTCAGTCAAGATTTTGAATTCACAAGATTTCCTTAAAAATTGCAGAATACAGAATTCTGTGAAAATACATCATCTGGACAGTTCATGCAATTTACAACAGTAATATCACAGACATGCTGCTATGCAGCATCAATCAATCAATCAATACATTTATAGAGCGCACTACATACCCGCGAGGGTCTCAAGGCGCTAGGGGGCAGGGGTGGGTGCTGCTATTGCTCGAAAAGCCAGGTCTTGAGAAGTCTCCTGAAGGCCAGTAGGTCCTGAGTCTGTCGCAGGTGGATGGGGAGGGTGTTCCAGGTCTTGGCGGCGAGGTGGGAGAACGATCTGACCCCGGTGGTTGTTCTTCGGATGCGGGGGATGGCGGCGAGGGCGAGGTTGACAGAGCGGAGCTGGCGGTTCGGGGTGTAGAAGGTGAGACGTCTGTTGAGGTATGTTGGTCCGGTGTTGTGGAGTGCCTTGTGAGCGTGGGTGAGGAGCTTGAAGGTGATCCTCTTGTTGACGGGGAGCCAGTGCAGGTCTCTCAGGTGGGGTGTGATGTGGCTGTGGCGGGGTGTGTCGAGGATGATGCGAGCAGAGGCGTTCTGTATCCGTTGTAGTCGTTTCAGGAGTTTGGTCGATGCTCCTGCATAGAGGGCGTTGCCGTAGTCCAGTCTGCTGCTGACGAGGGCCTGGGTGACCGTCCTTCTGGTCTCGGTGGGGATCCATCTGTAGATCTTGCGGAGCATGCGGAGGGTGTTGAAGCAGGAGGATGAGACGGCGTTGACCTGCTTGGACATGGAGAGCGATGCGTCGAGGATGAACCCCAGGTTGCGTGCGTGGTCAGTGGGTGTTGGTGCAGTTCCTAGTATTGCCTAGCATGCTCTGTACATTAGGGCTAGGGTGCTTAATAGGAGTCGCACTGAGTGCTCTTGGGAAGGGGGACTCTTTCCCATGAATTACTTGGTTCTGCTTTCCTGCAGCGCTCCCTCCAGTGCATGCAATAATGAGAGAGTTGGTGCATGCACATTAGAAACAATGGGGGATATTCTCAAGAACGTGTGTTAACTATCGCCAAATTCCCTTAACGCAACTTCTCACACCGCAGTCCATCGCGGGAAAATAACACAGTGTTAACGCAGTATTCCCAACCCTGCGGCACCATGCGATAGCCTCACGATAACGCGACAAATGCCCGCGTTAAAAGTAACGCGACGCAGAAAAAAGCGAAACACGAATGCCCAAAAAGTTGCGATGTCTCCAATGGCGATACAAAAATCTGCGATAACCAGCGACAGGCCTGCGATTTCCACGCGTCATGCGTGAGAATGCACTATAAAAGCAGATAAAAGAAAAAGACAAAAAATGCAACTGCGTAGCACCATGGACACACCCGGACCGAGTGCAGAGGACAACGCGAACCCCACAAGCCCCACAGACGACCAGCCAGGAACCCTGGGGCCGGGGAAGGGCAAGGAGAAGAGGAAGAGGAAGACGGGGTTCAGTCCGCAGGAAAACCGGATCATCGTCACGGAGGTGACAGAACACTACCAACAACTGTTCGTCACCTCCACTGTGTCATCGGCAACACAAACGGAAATATGGCAGTCCATCGTGAACAACGTGAATGCAGTCGGAGTGTCGAGGAGGTCAATGGAGGAGGTCAAGAGGCGCTGGCATGATGTGAAAAGCCAAACCAAGCAGAAACTCGCTGCCAACCTGAAGGCAGCAACGGCGACTGGAGGTGGGAGTCCTGCGCCACAGGAGGAGCTGGATGAGCTGGAGGAAATGGTGGCCATAGTCATCAGTGCGGAGACGGTGCAAGGAGTCGGGGGTCCGGACACTGCTCGATATGACCTGACCATACAGCAACAGGGTGAGTAACGACCAGGGACTGGGGGACGGGGTGAGATGGCCACAATGGCACACATGCACAATCAAGAATAGCACACTGCACACCCACAATGACTGTGGAACATGTCCCTGATGGCCTTGGCACACTGCAGCACACATAGAAACACCAAGTAGGCCCCCGTCCACCATGTGCACAAATGCCCCCCTCACCAATCTCACAATCCACCCATGCACATGTGCTGAACCCAGCAAAGCAGCGGCTCTGTGAGCCACACTGACAATGCAAGTGCCACAGCATGACCAATAGCATGGCTGCAGTCAAAATACATGTCATGGTGCACGACACGACACTGAGGTGGCCCAGTGTGGATAACATCCTCAAAGGAGCAGGTCACACTGACACATCCACGTGCACATACAACCCCTGACGTCAACAACACAGCTGCAGACAAACAATGCACAAGAGTCCAAAATCCGTCCAAGAGCACAAATGACCCAAGTCGCCAACATCCCAGCACCGTAAAAGCACACAAGTCAAAGGCACACCGCCTCAAAGGGATAAGGGGCCGCTAAATCAGAGCTGCAGGGGTGACTCTCCCACAATGCAGCACACACACATATCAATCACAGCACATCAACATTGACGACAATGTGGTACAAAGTGCCACACCTACATCACAGAACAGAGGACACAACTGGTGTGGCATGTGCGTAGAAACTGGCCAACCACATCAGGCATAGCAGGAGACTGTCAGATGATAATGTACGAGTACAGCCTCACATCCGTCATGTAGTCGAAATGTCCACTGTCCCCCATCAAATACCCAGCTCCTCCAAAACAGTCACAATGTACATTGTCATGCAGTCTGTATGTAAACATGTACAATGCGTGCACATACATGGAACACACTGTTAACCTGCATCTCCCCTTCACATTGCAGAGGGACAATCAACACCTCCTGCAGAGCAGACCAGACCTCTCTTCAGTGATGATGAGGAGGACCCCCTGGCCATCTGCTCCGACACCCTCCAACGGCTCATGGACAGCCTCCGCACCCCACCTCCAGGAGCAGGGCAGCCCAGCTGCATCAAGGTGATCCCACCCCCTGCACAGACCACACAGCATGAAGCACCCACCACCACGGCTGGCTCCCAGCACCTCACCGAAGAACACATGGCATTCCAACGCCGTGTGTCAGACTGCCAGAGGGGGCTGGCTGAACAGGTGCGGGTGGGTTTCGCCCTCATGGCAGCCAAACTAGATGCCCTTACGTGGGTGTCTCAGTCCCATCAGGGACCACTTACAGTCCCTAACGGACACCCACAGTCCGCTCCATGCCCTACAACAATCCTTGGCTGACCTCGCCGGAGCCATTACTCAGATACAAGAACCGTCTAGTCAGACAGGCTCCAGCGACGACAGCACAGAGTTGGCACAGATGCGGAGGACAATGGAGAACATGGAGCGGATGCAGGCAGGAAGGATGGCTGCCACGGCTGAACACCAGCGAGATGTAGCTGGGATCTACCATGCCCTGCAGATCCTCATCTTGCCATTGCTGCCACAGAGCCTGTCCCAGATGACTGCTGCAGGAACTTCGACACACACATCTCCGCCCCCTGATGTGTCAGTGGCACACAGTGATGCAGCCATACCACCTCCGCCCCCTGGTGTGTCAGTGGTACACAGTGATGCAGCCATAACACCACCACACACACCTGGCACACCTGACACAGAAGACATATCAGAGGACGAAGATGTGGATGTTGATGACTCTGTGTCAAGAAGGAGGTTGTAGCATTCATCCCCCGCCATATGGCCTGTTTCTGCTTGGTACATCCCTCTGCATCATGCCCTGGTACAACACCTTCCACTGTCCCCCGGAACACTCTGCGACATTCACCTGGACCCCGACATGGACTGCCATATCTGCTCTGGTTACCAATGACACAGCAAACCGGCTGCGGACTCAACCCTTCCTCTACCGATGAACTTGTCATCCCCTAAAGGACTCTGTTTGGACCTCCACTGGGCAACCATGTAATGTGGGGTGTGCATGGCCATGTACTGCTCCAGCTCCGACACTCCACAGGATGTGAATAAAACATTTCTAATCACACAGATGTGTCATGTCTATGTTCAATCAAGTATAACAGTATGGATGACTGTAGGGACATTGATTGCAAAAAAAGGTACACCCTGGGAAATGACATCAATGTGCATGTTTGACAGTGACACACATGGCCAATTAGATGACTGTGAAGGTGTGAACTAGCTGTGGCCTCATTGATCATGAACAACAATCTCGCAACCCCCAACGTAGACCCACGTCCATGTATTAAATAGGGCTGTGTGTAAAAATGTCAAAGTCGGTAGGAGGCCTAAAGTTGAGTCCCACATCACATGTGACAACAGAACATCTCTTCGCATACCTACACACACTCAACTGTGTGGACACAGCCTGGTTTGATAGAACACATTGATCCACTTGGCAAGAAGTTGGACACTATACTCACATTGCTGAAGACACGTAAGCGCACAGGTCTACCAGCAACTCTCCCAACCAAAATGTCTGGCTCACAGAGGTGGAGTTGGCAATAGGGACTCACCCCTAAGTGAAATGCGTCAGTCAGTCCCTCCCTGTGTATGGACAATGCTCATTGAGGCACACGATTTGGCATGCTAATCAACACTCATCACAGTTGAACACTAGTGAAGTTGCGTACACTTTATTAGCATGCAGTAGCAGCCCGTGGTGGGAGTGCTGCCGGGCGCTGACGTGGGACGGGGGAGGGGCAGGGTGGGGGGTAGTAAACTACAGATTACGGCCGATTAGAGGTAAGTAAACATATAAATAAATAAAACGAATTTTGTTGCGCGCTGCATCGCATTTGGCGATGCAGCGCGCAACGAAATTTGTTTTATTTATTTATATGTTTACTTACCTCTAATCGGCCGTAATCCATAGTTTACTACCCCCACCCTACCCCTCCCCCACCCCACGTCAGCACCCGGCAGCACTCCCACCACGGGCCGCTACTGTTAGCATTTGCGTGTCAGTACGGACAAGACAAGGGCCACAACATGCAGACCAATGCATCATACACTAACAGGCAGCAAAGGAACATGTAGAGGTGCAAGACATGGGGTGGCACAAATAAACACCAACCATGACGGATGCCGATGGTCTCAGCCCACCTTGCCTTGCTGGACGAGTCATGTGGTGTTTGGCGAATGCTCATTGCACCGTGTCAGGGGATACCACTTACAGCCCATGGGATCTGCATAGTCCTGTACCACCGGACAGCGCTGACTGTCTGCTCTGCTGACAGTGAGCAGGTGAAGGAGTCCAACAAGGTCACATGTAGTGCTACATTGCCATGTGTGTACTCTCCCTCCAGCGGTGTGTCAGTTTGAGGAACGTTGCCAGGCGACGCTGTCCACTCGCCTTGCACAGGTGTGTGTCAACCCGCAGTCTTGCACGCACATGCATTCTGAGTCCAGGCGAATGCAGCCATGTCCACTGTCATGGTGGGATATGTGTCCATTTCTCCAAGATGCAAAAGGGTGTAGGGACCTGTGCCATGGGTTACAATCTTTTGTGGCTGCAGGAACGTAGTTACTCGTCCATGAAAGCGAGCGCAGCTTCATGGGCAATCAGTTCCAAGAGTACGTCGTTGTCGACTTCAACGAACACGGGGGCGAACCAATCCATTAGCTGGTCCGGACAGATGTGCTCCGTCCACGCCGTTTCAGCAATCCGCAACACAGCCCAATAGGGGAGCGCTTCGATGTGGTCACTGCACACGAGGAATTGTGCAATCTCACATGCCCAACTGCCAGCACATACGCCCAATACCAAGGCATCCCATGAACGGGTATCACGGTTACACTCCTGGTCGTGGGCCAACAGGGGGCGCACACACATGTCATGATCCAGTTCATCTACCGTTGTGTTGGATAGGCACACATCCATGGGCCACTCGAATATGCATGATCGGCAGTGGAACCAGGGCTGGACGCAGGTGACGTACGCAAGACGGAAGCTCAGACAGTAAGTGATGCGCAACACTGCCAGTGGCAGTGCCCCCAACAAATGCAGCATTCGGTCACGGTACAGTTCCACGTGACAGGGGTTGTGCATGTGCCCGGGATGTTCTGACTTTGCGTTGTTCGCACTCGTAGAACCGGCACTCTTCTGACCTGCGGCTGTTATGTGGATGATATGCCACAGCTCAGAGCAATGAGTCGTATGAGTGTGCAAAGTTTGTACGTATGGGTTGTCCTGTACGTAAGTGTCAAGGCCGTTCCATGCAGGAGTACCTCGAGCAAGGACTTCTGTGTGTGGGGTGTGGAGATGTTGATCTTTCATTGGTGCCGTGTGTAGTGTGGGAGTCGTCATCATCTGCCATGGTATCTCTCTTAGGGGGTGCCTGCCGCATGCATTTCCAAGGTCGGGGGTGCAGATGTCCTTCCGCCTTCTGTATTGAGACAAAGGGGCTTTCATCCCTAATGTCAGTCAGACTACTGCTTGTATCCTGGGAATGTGATGTGGCTATCGCGCTGCAATTGAGGCTAGGCCTTGGGCTTATGGTGCACCAAAAGCGATGAACACACACAACAGTTGCCATGTATGAGCCAAGAGCCCGAGCGGCCTTGCGCTCCTTGTACAGTCCCTTCGTGCGCGGCCGCCCTCTGGCTGCATGCAACATTGTCGATTGAGGGCCGTGTGGCGCAGACACTGCAACAGAGACACACGCATCAGTTGGTTTCCTGTGCAGCCCAGATATGGACCACGCCCAGAGGCCACGGATATTTGTTCACACCCCTACGCTGGCCTGGCGTACGCCGAGCGAGCCCACTCGGCTTACGTATAAAGGGGGGGACGACGACGCTACGTGTCCCAGTTCTTCCCCACTGCCTGAGGTGACATGGCTGTGTCCGCCTGGCCGATGACGAGACTCAATCATTTAGGGTCCATGACTTGCGTTGCACGGAGTCGGTGGCATCGGTTGCACTGCGGCCGGCACGGGCCTACCGCCATGGGACGGTGACTTACTGTGCACTGGACGGTGGCTTACTGTGCACTGAGGTAGGGGCACCTAGAGAGCTGAGCGGGTGTGCCGCCTGCAATGATAACGTGTGCACTGATATGATCTCTGCCATTGCAAAATCAAGACCCAGAATCAAGTGTGCGACCTGGTGGCCCGCGCTGCGGGAATGCGTGATGTGGAGGCTGCCAGGGTCGCGGGCCCCGGGCTTGGAGCTTGCACCGGCACGTGGTGGGCCCTCTTGGAGACACGCCGGTGGCGGAAGGTGAGCAGTGAGGCCTGGGTGCGCAGGGGCGGGCAATCCCCGCTGGGCGGCGGGAGGGGCTGGGGTGCAGCAGCCTGTGTGTGCAGGGGCAGCCTAGCGATGTTGCCGTGTGCAATGATATGTACTCTGCCATCATTAGCTGTGGACTCTGTTTCAGATGAGGGACCTGGTGGCCTGCAGTGTGAACCGGCACATGGTTGGAGACACACCGGTGGCAGCAGGTGAGCAGTGAGGCCTGGGTGCGCAGGGGTGGGCAATCCCCGCTGGGCGGCAGGAGGGGCTGGGGTGCAGCAGCCTGGGTTCGCAGGGGCGGCACTGTCTCTCCCTGTCCCTCTCTTCCTTTCACTGTCTCTCTCTCTCTTCCTCTGTTACTCTCTCTCTCCTTCTCCCTCTCTTCCTTTCTCAGTCTCTCTCTCCCTCTGTTTCTCTCTCTCTCTCTCCTTCTCCCTCTCTCCCCCTTTCTCTCTCTCTCTCCGTCTCTTTCTCTATCTTTCTCTCTCTCTCTCTCCCTTTCTTTCTCTCTCTCTCTCTGTCCTTTGTTGAGTGCATGACACACCTTCTTATCTTCAATTTTGTCTTGCAGGCTGTGACTTACGGTTTGTCCGGAGAAGACCCGCCATGACTCTTCCAATTATTGATGTTGAGTTGAATTTGAATAAATTGGTTATTTTTGGAATTCTAAGATGTATGTATGTTTTTCCTTTTTCGGACCACACATGGATGTTGGTTGTTGTACTTGTGCGACATCAGGCAAATTGTTGTGTTCATGAATTTGTGAGGTAGATGTGAAATATCTTTGTCCGGGGGTGCCCGGGGTAGGGCCCCAGGGGGGGTCTGGAGGGGGTGGGTGGCCTGGGGGTGGCGGTGGGTATTGTGGCCCTCTTGGGGCTCCGGGCTACATGATCAGTAGCTCCATGGCATCTGTTGTTCTTCAGGTGTGGCTCTGGGCTGGGCTCCCTTTCATGGTGCAGGTTGTTGTCCAACTTAACACCAGGTAGGAGCAGGTGTTAAATCCCTGCTGCTAACGTGCCTTATCGCATGTTTTTGATTCTTATCGCCAATCTGGCTGGTCGTTGGGAATGTTGCCTAGTGGTGTTTCCGCTGGTTTTTGCACGGGAACGCCTACTCTGCATCTCATTAGCGTTAGTTGCCGGTGTCATCCGTGGCGATGTTTTTTGCGGCTGCTATTGCAGGATAACTGGCGATATCGGCTGTTAGCACCAGCTTGTGAATGGTGCGATGAATTTATCACCACTTTGGCTGCGATAAAGTGCCGCTAACTCGGCGATAAGTCCTTGAGAATATGCCCCAGTGTTTGTCTGCACTGGGTGCACTGAATGTGGGTGTCCACAGGTGCAAAGCAAGGCGCGTACCCCGTTTCTAATCCATGCCCTGGGCTGCTAAGCTTTCCAAGGTTATGGCGGTCAGGGTCGGACTGGTACAGAAAATAGACCCGGCACCAAAATAATAGTGACCTCCATTAATGGCCTAAATAGCTCAAAAAGTGGCACACAATTGCAAATCGGGAAAGTTTTAAATTTGTAAAGACACTCTGTGGAGATGTTTAGCAAGGTAGGGGCAATTGCATGCATTTGTGCTTACTGCCAACAACGTTTGTGGCAATATCATGGAAATCAACAGTAAAAACCAGACCATAAAACACGCCCAAAAACCGTCCCACACACTGACCTGTCAGACCAGCCTATGGGGCACTGCCTGATTGCCCTATAGGCCAGTCCAACACTGATGGCGGACAGATGATCAGCAGCAGTGGACTGATTCCTGGCCTCTGTTCCAGGAGACAAACACTGTATAAATCTCAAGCAAGATCCATCTTGTTGTATCTTGCCCTTTAAGTGTGATGCACCTGGAAGAATGTTGGATGCATCACTAGAACACTGGGGAGCACTTCAGGCAGTTACTGATATGTGATGACTGCTGGGCGGTGGCTCTCTGGTGGGTGTCAATAAAGACTCACTATCTGTTCATCCATAATGGTGCTAGCTCGTTTTATTACTGGCGATGAGCTACGAAGACACCCACCGAATGAACCCAGCGTGCAGAATTGAAGGCCACAGCTCTAATCTTGAGGAGGCTGGACATTGCGTATAAAGAGAAGGTCAGTTACTGCCTCTTGACTGGCGTTGATACTGAGAGACTGCGTGCTGATTTCGCTTCATATTTATGACTTATTTGAATGTGTTGCGCTTATTATGGTGAAAAAACCTTCACAGTTCATAGTGCGGCAGTTGAAGGAAAGAGGGAGCATCTTTTAAACTCACCTCGAGACGGCCGTAGCGTCATTCTGCAAAGAACAGCGAGCGTGCAACACAGAACGCGAGTAACCACTCGTCACGGTCAGAGTGTTGGTGGAAGCGTGTAGATGTCAGGACGCATACTGGGAGCGTCCTGACATCACAATAGCCCTCACAACCAGGAAGAGTCACCGCAAGCAACTAGAATGCTCATCGTGCACTGAGCAGTTCTTACAGTGGAAAAGATTATCACAGAGATGTCGTATGTTGTATCATGTGGAAAGAATCGTTTTTTATTCTAAACAAAAGGCAGAGCATTAAAGCGATCACCACATGAGGGTTCCAGCATCTTATAAAAGCAATTAAAGGATCTAAACGGACAGACAGGAAACTGCAGCATTGTGATGGGGCATAAGCTGGATTGTTCCCTCAACAAGCACAGGAACAATCATATTTCTCTGTTTGGAAATACATTTCTGAAGAGTTTCATCCAGAAGAGAGAAGGCGGTAATTATTTTAATTAATTATTTTATTTACTTATTTTAGATTGTTACTTATCATTTTTATGTTAATTTCTTATATTGATTTGTTGTGTTAGCTTGTTAAGTTTCTTCTTATTTACAGGATGGCTGCTAGTGGTATGAGTGAACCTCTGCAGTTCTTGTGTGAACGTGGGGAGCCTACCCTGCCCTGGAAGAAGTGGAAGCCTTTATTTGATTCATATTTGATTGCAATTGGGGGCGAAACATTTTCAGCAGCTAGGAAACAGGCCGTTTTATTGCACAACCTAGGAATTGAAGGGAGGAACATTTATGATAGCTTAGATCCTGTGCCTATAGGAGGAGTTGGAGAACCTGGTGATGTCTATGAGATGACAGTGTTACATCTTCTGACACATTTTGGCGCCCGTATTAATGTTGCAATGGAGAGACATACATTTTTTATGCTAGTACAGGCTAAGGGAGAAAGAGTAGGAAACTATGCAGCGGCACTTAAATCCTTAGCTCACACCTGTGAATTCGAACAATTAACTGATTCACTCATACGTGATCAATTGGTCCGCTGCACCAATGACAGTATAATCCAGGAGAAACTATTAGCCAGAAATCCCAACTTAAAAGAAGCCATCAGCATTGTGGAAAGCATTGAGAATACCTCAACCTGGGTGAAAGAAATGCGGAGTGCCCTTACACCTTGTGAACCTGTTGTTACAATTAATCCCAATGGGGATGGAGATATTGATTCTAGTCTACAATCTGCACCTATTCAAAAAGTCACTGGGAGACAAGAAAAATTACCTAGTAAAAGTGAAAAGCCAAGGTGGAATACATATGCAGGTAGAGACACAAGAATGAAATGTCCCAAGTGTGGCAGTCAAGGCCATGGCCCTAACTATCCTAATTGTTTTGCAAAAAGTGTCAACTGTAGAAACTGCGGAAAGAAAGGACATTATGCACGGATGTGCAGGAATGCTAAAGTAAATTTTATAGATGAAGATACTAATTACCCACAACAAATCATCCACCATATTTCTGCCATGTCAACTGAGGTTGTTCAGGATGTGAAGGGTATAGATTCCGATGTTGTGATTATGCCCAAATGTGACATCCGGGTTGGAAGCAGGTTTGTTACTGTTCTAGCCGACTCTGGTTCTCCTTATACACTACTAAGTGATAAAGTTTGGGACCTCACCTTTGGAAAAGATGATATCACTGTGCTACCCCCTGACATTAACCCTGTTGGATATGGTGGACAGAGCATTGATCTGGTGGGTTATTCCATTCAAACCATCGCTTTGAAAGGAAGGGAAACTGTTGTTAAGGTTTACATCACCAAAAGAGGTGACAATCTCCTGGGATGGAGCCACCAGAGAGATCTGGGCATCATTTTAAACCCAAATGCTTGTGAACAGGTAATGTTAGTCACGCAACAGAATGAGAGTGGCAACATCATCAAGAATTACCCTACAGTTTTTAGCGACAAACTGGGGTTGCTCAAGGGTTTCAAACATAAAATAATTGTGAAAGCGGGATCCCAGCCTGTTGTTCACAAAGTAAGGAAAGTACCCAATCTTATGTTAGTAAAACTACAAGAGGAGCTCAACAGACTGATGGACCTGGAGGTAATTGAGGAGATAGAATCATCTGAATGGTTGGCCCCGATTGTTTTGGCCCCAAAGGACAATGGTACCAAGATCAGGATGTGTGTTGACTTGAGGAGCCTCAACAACTGTATCTGGGTGGACAGACAACCTCTGCCCAATATTAACGAGGCTCTTGCCAAATTGTGTGGTGCCACTGTTTTCAGTGTAATGGATCTGTCCTCGGCTTATCATCAGGTCTTACTGCATGAAGAATCAAGGGCTCTAACCTCTTTCGTCACACCTCTGGGAGCTTTCAGGTTCATCAGAATGCCTTTTAGGTTAGCTTCTGCCGCTGCCTGTTTCCAGAGATTGATGAAGGAGGTTTTATCAGGGATAGATTCAGTCCTGTTTTTCCAGGATGACATACTTGTCTTTGGGAAGGACACGACTAGCCACGATGTTGTTCTAAATCAAGTTATGTTGAGACTACAAGAGTGTGGTTTAACCTTAAAAAAGGAAAAATTTAAATTTAGGGTCAGTTCTGTGTCATACCTGGGGCACACCATCTCTGGTGAGGGTATCAGCCCCAAGATTGATTTAGCGGAAGCAATCTCACAAGCTCCAACACCTGTCAACAAGGAACAAATTAAATCGTTCCTTGGACTTTCTGAGTACTATTCAAAGTTCATCCAGAATTTTGCTTGTGTCATACACCCCTTGAGACTCTTACTCAAAAAGAAAGCAGACTTTGTATGGACTGAAGAATGTGCATCTGTCTTTAGCAAAGTTAAGGAAATGATTTCTTGCATGCCCACTCTAGGACACTTTGATGTGAAAAAAACCAGCCTAACCACTGATGCAAGTGTGCGTGGTCTTGGTGCTGTCTTTTCACAAGTTGTTGACGGCTGCGAAAGAGTTGTGGGTTTTGCTTCGCGTGCTCTTAGAGGTGCAGAAGAGCGCTACTCTGTTATAGAACGCGAAGCCCTAGCGTGTAGTTGGGGCATCAATCATTTCAGGTTTTATCTTTGGGGTCTCCCTTTTCTTGTAAGGACAGACCACAAGCCTTTAGTCCATATGTTCGCATGCAGAAATGTCGAACACACCACACCTAGGATCAAGAGATGGATTGAAGGGTTGTGGGAGTATAATTTCATTGTTGACTATTTGCCAGGTTTGAGAAATGTGCCTGCAGATTTCTTGTCAAGGATGTCTTTAGATAAGCCTAGCTTCACCTGTTTTGAGTCTGTCATATCATGGGTCAAAGAGCCGGCTCCTTAACAAGTCTGAATGGAATTCAGGAATTGCAAATTATGAATCTAGAATAATTTTGGATGACTACGTGGTCAAGGGATGGCCGTTAATTGCTGATGTGCCCCAATCTGTGAAAGGGTTTTGGAATGTGCGTGATGAGTTATGCATAGTAGAAGGGAACCTCTATAGGGGTGAAAGATTAGTTCCCCCATCTGTTTGCGTGAGAAAATTATCAATCTCGCCCATGAGGGACATCTTGGGCGCTGCCTGACCAAGTCAAGAGTCAGAGAATCATACTGGTGGCCTGAAGTTGACCGACAGGTTGAGGAAGTGGTCAGGGATTGTGTCCAGTGTGCAAGCAATGACAAGTCTAAAAAAGTAAGAACGAGCCCACTTTCACCAGTGGAGTTACCAGACCAACTTTGGACCAAACTAGCTTTAGATATTGTGGGGCCGTTTGACATTTTAGCACCCAATGAGAGATTTGTGGTTGTTTTGGTGGAATACACGTCCAAATGGGTTTCAGCTTGTTGCATGGGATCTGTTATCACAAAAAACATCATAGAATTCCTTCGAGATATTTTTGTTTCAGAAGGGATACCTGATGTAATGGTCACCGACAACGGTGTGCAATTCACTTCATTAGAAAAGGAAGAATTTTTTAAAGATCTCTCCATTACCCATCATCGCACAGCTCTTTACGCACCACAGGCCAATGGCCTCGTCGAGAGCATGAACAGGCTGGTTAGGTCTAGTGCTCAAACTGCTGTTGAAACGAACATCTCTCTAAAGAAAGTATTGGGTGAAAAATTGTGGGCTCACAGGAATGCGCCCAACAGTGTCACCAGTGTAACTCCCTTTAAGAAACTCAGAGGGAGGCCAGCTGGATCAAAACTCACTCCCTTGTGGTTGCATACTATTAAGAATGTTGTAAATGATGAGTCCAAACTTAAGGTGAGGAGATACCAAGATATGTACAAAAAGATATATGATGAGAAGAAAGGAGTTAAAAAATGTTTTTGGAATGTAGGTGACATGGTGTTTATCAAAAAGCGGTATGGTCCCACAAAGGTGAAAGCAAATTTATGGGCCCTAGGCACATTGTTAAAGTTATGAAAAATGTGGTTATGCTGAATGGCGGAGATGTTTGGAGCATGTCTCGCCTCACTAAATGCGAGACACCAACAAGAAGGTGGTTCAACATGGTGGAGTTCAACCTGATCCTTTGTCTGTAGGGAAGAGGGTGAGGAAGCCTCCATTGTATCTTAGTGATTACGTTCCCAAGTAGTGTTCACCAACGATGTTATCCTTTGTTGCATTGTAGTGTTCACCAACGATGTATCCTTATTTCTCCTTTTCTTTCTTTCTTTTTTCTTTCTTTCTTTCTTTCTTTTCTTATGTTTCATCACCTTTTTTGTAAAAGGAAGATGTGTTGTATCTTGCCCTTTAAGTGTGATGCACCTGGAAGAATGTTGGATGCATCACTAGAACACTGGGAGCACTTCAGGCAGTTACTGATATGTGATGACTGCGGTGCGGTGGCTCTCTGGTAAGTGTCAATAAAGACTCGCTATCTGTTCATCCATAATGGTGTCAGCTCGTTTTATTACATCTCCCGAAAGTTTATCCACAAGTGGCTGCCTGTAACTGTCAGCTTGCCAAGTGTACACTGCCATAAATTGTTCAACCTTTTTGAGCAAGGAAACACGGGTTCACGGGTCAGTCGTGGCCTTGGGTAAATGATTCATGCATAGTTACTGTTCATTCTTAAACAAAATACAAGGTGCAGTGTATTTGGTAGAATAAAGGATACTTTGGAGAACATTTGTTGGCATGCCGTTTCAAAAGTAAGAAATATGAAATACAGTTTAGTTTAATAAAAAAAATGTGTCCAAAGTCCTTCACCATGAAATACGAACAGCACATGTAAAGCACATAAGTGAGAGAACATTTATTGAAACAGTAAAATAAACTCTTGAAGCGAGGTACTAGTACCTTAATTACAATGAAGTTGGGGAGTTTGGACCAACTGAGGGAGCAGAAAAACCCTTGCGCATTTTCAGACGCATGTGGGGGTTCTGCTTGGAGTGGAAACAAGGGATTTTTTAAAAGTCCAAGCTTGGGATCTTCAGCAGATAGCAGCTAACGGATGGCCACATTATTGCCCAGTGTCCTCAATCTGGTCCCAGCAACCGGCAGTGTCGGCTGGCAGGAAACGTGGGTTGCGTGGGGGAGGAACAAAATATTTTTTAAAAATCCACTTACCTCCGCACTGCTGCCTCCATCTCTGCTTCATCGTTGCTTCGCTGACGAGTCCCGGAAGCACACAGGCTCCCCTAAGCCAATCACTACGCTGCAATGCAGCATTGTGATTGGTCTGAGCACCGTGGTTCGCCGTTCAAACGGGAACTGGGAGCCTGGGCATGTTCTCCTCTCAGGCTGTGTATTACAGCCGGTGGAGAACATGCTAAGTGTGCACGACTGTTTGGCTGGCCTAAGACGGCCAGTCAAACCATCATGCACACTTAAGTACATGAACCACTCCTCCCCCTGTGGCACCAACCCACCCCGTCCTAACTCAGCCCCATAGCTCCGAAAATACAATGATAATAACGATGTTATTATCATTTTATTTTTCCTTTTTCCTGCAGTGCAGTGGGCGACGCTCCTCCGCCTTAGCGGAGAAGCTGCCCCTGGCAACCGGGTGTAGGAACACTGGAAATTATTTTTCCATCCGTTATAAAATCAAGCCGATATAATTGCTTGAGGCTTCAGCTGGAAAAGCAGCCAGCCTTTGGAGCCTGGCTTTGCCTGGCCTTTTTCTCTAGCAAGGTGGGAGAACTTCCGCTGTAATATGACCCGTCCCTCGCCTACTGTGCCTAGCTCCTCCTTTCACTCTACCCCACACACGTTCAGCACATACTAGGATCAGGTGGTAAATGTGGCCCTTAACCCCTCAGAATAGGGGCAAAATTACACACTGTAATTCGGTGTCTGAACAGTTACTCCCCATTCCAAAGGGGTTTAACTCGTAATAAATGGTAATGGCAGGCTGTTTCATCTCAGTAACAGTAAATGACGTGTGCGGAGTTAGCACTTCAGCATTGTTGTGCAACTCATAATTAGGGTGTGGGGGTGTATTTTGTTAAATAATAAACCGAAACTACGAATGAATCATTTATCAAAGGCCACGACTAGCATGGTTTCTTTGCTCAAAAAATATATCATGTCAAAAGAGACCCTCTTCCACCATAAATTATGAGACGTTTTAAGGCATGAGTGAAGTGGGCAATTACCTAGGACCCCCACCTTCTAAGGGACCCCTGAGAAAGTGAACTTTCTCGCATTTTCACCATTTTCCCTACATTAACATCTCTCTCTCTCTTCTCTGCCTACTTTTACCTCTGACTCTGTCTTTCACTACCCGGTGTCACTTTAGGGATTTGTGTGTCATGGGCAAGACATATCTTACTGAACCTCTGACTGAATGATTAGCATATGATTAAGCTTTATTTTGCATCATGCGGGTTGTTCCGCATAGGGACATCCCAAATATACCTTGCCCAGGGCCGGCCCAAATCCTAAGATGTCACTATATAAACTCTACAAATGTTTCATATTTCGGTTCTAAAACCCTCCTCCCTTATTAGGCACAGCACAACACAACACAGCAGCAACAGCAACAGCTGAGGATTCTGTCCGACCCACGACGTTGATAACTGTGGACAACACTGGGAGAATCTTCATCCTAAATGTTATTGAACAAAATTTGTCATAAATATGGGGGTTGCCAAACATTTGGTTTTCACCCAACTTCGTTCTGAAGTGAAGTTTTTATAATAAAAAGGATTTTGAGCAAGAGGTTTTCCACTAGAAAGATTAGCATATAATTTACGCCTGTTCTTTATATTTAACTTTGCAAAAATTTGTGACATTCTCAAATTTTATGACGTGAAATAAACTTCATGAGGTTGGTGTTGTTTAAGTTTCACAAGTGGTTCCTGTAGCATCCTCGCCAATGACTATGCCACACACAGAGGGTAGTTTTGCACTTCTTTATTCATCAGCGTGTAAACGCGAACTTAACATTCTAAACCTACATTCACTTCACTACGCTCTAACACTTACATCACAGGTCTACAGAGTCCATCAGGAACCATAAGGGTGCAGTCATTTCTACCTCACACAACACAACATATCACCCTTTACTAAATAAAAAAATATTTTTTTCACAAATATTTACACAATTCTAACTCTTCAATGAGTCTTCCTGGCGCTCTAATCAACTGGCCTGATCGTGTCTTTGGAAACTGGGGACAGGCAGTCAAAGTGTCTGAGATCTGCATTGGCATTGGTGAAACAAAAGCAGTCAGTGAATTTTCAACTGTCCGTTCAGACCTGGTCTCTTTGTTGACATCAATGTCTGGCGAGCGATGGGCCACATATCTGAAGTGTGAGGAATTTCATGTGATGGGCTTCCTAGGACTTTGGGCAGCCACTATGTGTCCTTTGCTGGTCACAACATGAAAGGACTCAGCATCGATTGGTGCATCAGATTTTCTCTTTTGAGGCTGATGCACAAGTACTCTATCTCCTCTTGTGAAGGTGACATCTTTACGATGTCTGTGCTTGTCATCATAGGCCTTCATCTTTTTCTTATGACCCAAATCATTGGTATGGACAACTTCCTCAGTAGTAAAGCTCTGACTGGTCCATTGAGGCAACTTGGTTATCAAAGCTCTTCTGAACATCAGGGTCGCATGGCATTTGCCTGTGGTTGAGTGAGGGTTCGAACGGTAAGCTGGAAGAGTGGAATTCAACATCATTCTGGAGGTTAAGCTTCTCTAACACAGCACGTTGAACATAGTTTTTCAAAGTGCTCATGAAGGGTTAGACTAGGCCATTGGCCTGTGGTCAAAGAGGAGTGCTCTTCTGATGCTTCACATTAAGATGACTAAGAAAGTCTCTGAATTCTCGACTGTTGAAAGATGGGCCATTGTCAGATTTCAAACTCACAGGGACACCCCATCTCGAAAAGATACCATTTAATCATCCAATGACTCTTTCTTGAGTGATAGATGAAAGATCTTCTATTAATGGGAAACAGGAGTATTCATCAACAATCACCATTAAGTGAAGTCCATTGTCAAGAGGACCGAAAAAATCGACAGCAATTATTTCCCATGCATAATTTGGTAATTCTGACATGTTTAAAGGGTGTTGAGTGGTTTTCGATGAAAGGCATTTGCATAGATGATAGGCCTTCTACTCTTCTTTCAACCCTGACTTCGAGATGAGGAAACAAGGCTCAGTCTCGGAGAGCTATTTTTGTGCAAATATTCCACGATGTCCTTCATGGGCCACCTCAATTATATGTTGTCGCAGACTCTCCGGAATACAATCCTCGAACCTCTCAAGATAACACCTTCCTGCGTAACTAACAGTACGTCTTTGACATTCATGAACTCTATGTATTCACTGTCACTAGTGAGCAACTGAGAGCACTGATTCCAAGACTGTTGGGTAATGTCTTTCAATGTTACCATATCACTACCTTGACTCGAGGCAGTGACAATTTGTTCCAATTAAATGACAGCTGGTGTGCTTTATTTTACAATTACATTTATGTAGGCTTCAGCTGTCTTTGAAGGGGTACCAGGGTACTGTCAAGGTACTCTTGAGAAATAGTCAGCAGAGATTTGATCTTTCCCTGGATAAAGCACTATGGTGTAGTTGTACTCTTGTAATCTCAGACCCCAACGTTCAATGCGAGGAGGCATTTTTGCCTTTGGATTGCCAAAGATGGTCAATTACGCTTGATGATCGGTCACAAGTGTAAAAGGCATTCCATATAAGAATACGTGGAAATGTTCACAAGCCTATTCCACAATGAATCTTTCTTCCTCAGGTTGTGAATAAGCACGTTCAGTATGGGACAAACTTTTACTTGCATGTGCCAAAATATGTCTTCTAGCATATGGGTGTCTACTGTGCTGTGCAAGGATTGCACCTGACCCGAAAAACTAGCGTCAACAACAACCTCTGTATGAAGCTGTGGATCGAAGTATGCAATTTCAGTGGCATTCTCTATGGCTTGTTTCATCTTCTTGAAGCTTTGCTGGCACTCATGTGACCAATGAAATGAGATGTTCTTTTCCGTCAAGTCTCGTCGCGGAGCAATGACACTAGCAAAGTCTTGTATGTATCTAGAACAGTTACTAACCATGCCAAGGAATGAACGTATCATGGAAATGTCTTGTGGGGTATTGGCAGTAGACAGTGCTTGTACTTTAGCTGGATTGGGTGCCATACCCCAATAAGAAAAGATATGGCCAAATAATTTTAATTTTGTCTTATGGAACTCACATTTATCAGCATTCAAATTTAAACCAGCATCAGCTAGTAAATGACACACTTATGTGAGAGCTTTGTCATGCTCCTTTTGAGTAGCTCTGAAATCAATATGTCATCACTATAATAAAAGCATTCATGACAGGCTCTATGATACGTCGAATGACGTCTTGAAAAAGCCCTGCAGCAGATGACACACCGAAATGGAGTCACTTATATTGTAACAAACCAATATGTGTAGAAAAGGTGGTAATGTACCTGCAAGTTTCATCAAGTTCAAACTGATGATATCCTTTCTTTAAATCAAGGCAAGAGAAAATCTTTGCACCATTTAATTGCATTGTGCCAACAATGTGTGGGCCTGGATGTGGTTCTCTTTTAATTTCACTTATATTGTAACAAACCAATATGTGTAGAAAAGGTGGTAATGTACCTGCAAGTTTCATCAAGTTCAAACTAATGATTTCCTTTCTTTAAATCAAGGCAAGAGAAAATCTTTGCACCATTTAATTGAATTGTGCCAACAATGTGTGGGCCTGGATGTGGTTCTCTTTTAATTTTACTTATATTGTAACAAACCAATATGTGTAGAAAAGGTGGTAATGTACCTGCAAGTTTCATCAAGTTCAAACTAATGATTTCCTTTCTTTAAATCAAGGCAAGAGAAAATCTTTGCACCATTTAATTGCATTGTGTCAACAATGTGTGGGCCTGGATGTGGTTCTCTTTCAATTACCTTGCTCACCTGCTGCGTATCAACGCAAATGTGTACAGCTCCTTCACTGTTGCTCTTGGGCACTACGACTATGGGAGAAAGCCATGGCGTTGGACCAGTGGAGCGCTCAATGATATCATGCTTGAGTAGTGATTTAAGGTCCGTTTTAACGGCTTCCTGCAAATGAAATGCTATTCGTCTGTGTCTTTGAGCAATAGGACGAATATCCTCATTTATGTGTAATTGTACTTTCATGGTTTAGAGCTTTCCTAACCCATGAAACAACAAAGGGAACTGATTTACTATTTTGTGATGAGCATTCATGTTATAGTTCACTGATATCAGTGCCATATCAGCAGCTGTACTGAAACTGAGTAAACAGGTGCTGGACGCCGTACATTAAAGTACATGAATGGGTGTTTGACTTTTTAATGGTGTTGTGCAGCCCATGTGTACAATTTAGTCTTTGATGGCATAAGGCGGGGCAACGGAGACTGTTCATTGTATTTCTCCTCAGGCATGTTTATCGAACCACCACTGTCGATGATGAAAGGTATAGAACATCTGTTTATCTTTAAGTTTATCTTTTGACAGTTTTTGAATGACTTTGATGCCTTTTCATGCTGACTCTACTCTGACCTATGTTTCTCTTCACACGCGACCAGTCCCACATGTGCACATTTCTCTGAGGTGAATATCAACATTGCACAGCCATCGTCTTCACTTTCACTTGATATTGAAGAACTTTTCGACGATGATTTAGATGACGATCGACTTAGTTCAATATTAATTTGCCTCAGCTGGTTTTTTCGCTAGGCCTTGTGGGCGTCTGTCGAATGACATTTGTGGAAAATTCGGGTGGCTATTTTGTCTTCGCGCCATGACACACCTATTTTTCCTTTGCCTTGCAAACCATCACAAAATGGTTTGCTATTCCACAGCCGTTGCAAATCTATCCAATGGCCAACCTTTGTGTGGAAATGACAATCCACACCTGAAACACAACTTCTTTTTCCATGGAGACATCACTCTGAGTCCCTCAGCCTTGTGTGTTGGCTTACTCTTCATGTCCATGACTGACTCACTCTGGGCACCTTCGGCATCCATGTCAGTTGCTTGTCGATCGGCAAGCTCTTCAGCCCTGGCAGCCATGAGAACTTGCTCCAGGCTAAGAGTCTCTCTCAGCATTCGTCGTCTGAATGAATCTGACCCGCATCCATCAATAACTCTGAGACATATAGCTTCTTAAGTTTAAGTTTAAGTTTAAGCATTTATAGAGAGCATGGTTACACCACCGGTGTGTCCCCGCGCTAAGACGCTCAATAGGAGAGAGAGGGCGTGTGAGACAAGCGGACTACAGAGGTAGAGGTACTAGGACCCCTAAAACCCATCGGACTTCACATATAGCCATGTTTTCAGTTGCCTACGAAATCTCTTTTCGCATGGCTCTACTCGAAGTTCAATAGGCAACCTGTTCCACATTTTTGCTGCCTTATATCTAAAAGAGCGTTCGCCCATTCTCGCTCTAAATATTCTAGGCACCGTAACCAATGCCAACTCTGAAGATCTTAGACTGCGGCCAGGGATGTACTTGGTTATTAATGAACGGAGATACTTCGGGCCTTTGTTTAGTAAGATACGGTGGCAGTAGCACATAGTCTTGAAGGACACTCTTTTCTCCACTGGTAGCCAATGCAAAGCTTCCAGTGCTTTCTTAGTGTTAGACCTTCTAGGGAGGCTAAGTACCAGCCGTGCGGCCGCATTTTGGACCCTCTGTAGTTTTGCTAAACCTTGTTTAGTAGCTCCAAGGTACAGTACATTCCCATAGTCTAATTGGGAGTTAATGACTGCATGTACTATAGTCTTCCTGGAGTTAGCTGGTAGGAGGTTTAGGATTTTACGCAGAACCCTCATAGCACCATAGCATTTGCCAGCCACTTTACATATTTGGGAGTCAAAAGTAAGTCCGGAATCTATCCAGACTCCGAGATTCTTGACTACGGGCTTAGGGGTAGGAAATTGGCCTAGGGATTCAGGCCACCAGGCGGATGACCATATGGACGGGGTTTTACCAACCACCAGCACTTCAGTTTTGCTCCCATTTAATTTGAGGCAATGATTTGACATCCAATCCGCGACCTCATCTAGGCACTCTGCAAAACGGATGGGAGCCTGATTATTCTCCTGTGTTAACCTCACAATTACCTGTGTATCATCAGCATAGGAGACGATCGATACATTATATTTCTCCACTAGTTCTGCAAGCGGCCCCACATATAGGTTGAACAGAGTGGGGCTCAAAATGGAGCCCTGAGGCACCCCCTGTGCCAAAGGAAAACTTTCCGATACAGAGGACTGCTGCCTGACTTGGAAACTTCGTGCTGAGAGAAAAGATTTCATCCAACCGAGCGCACTATGCCTAATGCCACATTTCTCTAGCCTCTGCAGAAGTATTTTATGGGAGACAGTATCAAACGCCGCACTTAGGTCAAGCAGGATTAGTGCGGCTGTTTGACCTTCATCTGCATATTTCCTTAGAGTCTCAGTGGCGATAAGAAGGGCCGACTCAGTGGAGTGGGCCATTCTAAAACCTGACTGAGAGGGATGCAGTATATTATTCCTCTCTACATGTTCTACTAGTTGGATGTTCGTTACTTTCTCTGCGATCTTAGCTACGAAAGGTAGTAGAGAGATAGGGCGAAGATTATCTAGACTAGTTGACTTCACAGATGGATTTTTTTTTAGTGGCTTAACGATGGCCTGTTTCCATTTATTAGGGACTGTTCCGGTTAGAAAGGAGCACGAAATGAGCTCCTGAATGCGGGGCATGATTGCCTTCGCTCCTTCCATAACTATATTTGGATGGGCTGGATCCAACGGAGAGCCAGATTTAATCCCTTTAGCTATGGACGTGAGTTCTTCAAGGTCCTGGATCTTAAAGACATCCAATGTCACCCCTACAGGATTCATTTGATTACCCTTGGTCAGCTCCGTGCCCTGTTTCGCTTCATCTGGGAAGGTGTCATAAATCTTCATCACTTTTTTTGCAAAGAAGTCTGCTACCTTATTACAGTTTTCCACCGAGTCAGGTAACTCCTCCCCCGTCTCCTGGGTTCTGAGGGAGTTCAATATGGAAAACATTTCTTTAGAGGAGTTATTAGCACTCTCAATTTTCTCCGTGTAAAACTTACAGCGGGTTTTCTTAATCAGTATATGGTATTGTTTTAATTCCTTTTTATACTTTTCTTTAACCCCATTGCTGTAGTCCTTCCTCCAGATGCGTTCTATTTTTTTGCATTGTTTTTTGGCCACCCTCAGTTCTTCGTTGAACCAAGGTGCCTTTTCTTTCCTCCTCCTGGGCATCGTTGTGCTCCAGGGAGCTGTTTTGTCTAGTGCTTCTGTAATCCAGCCTTCCAGTTGGTTATTGGCCTGATTCACATCGCTGGCTAGTACGGGCTTTGTTTCTTCTAATGCCTGTGTGAAAGAGGCAGAGTTAAAACCTTTCCAGGCCCTAGTGGTGATTTTTTTACCTGTTGCTTAGACCTCTTCCTCTGTGACGGGACTGTAAATTGGACTAAGAAATGGTCTGACCAGGGAACAGGCCATGGGGTGTCCACCTCTATCTCCATGATGTTAGAGAAAATGGGATCTAGGATATGTCCCCCTTGATGTGTTTTTGTTTTTACACTTTGTGTTAAGTTTAGTGTTAATAGGTCGTTGCAGATAGTAATTACCTCGGAGTGAAGTTTATTATCAAAGTGTAGATTTAAGTCTCCTAACACCATGAAATTTTTATGTCTGAGAGCATGGTGTGCAATTTCCTCCTCTAAACTTTTCTTGAATTGAGTTATTGGCTCTGGCGGGCGGTAAATTAAATAGCCAACTATGGTATTATCTCCAGTAGCTGCTAAGGTAAAAAGAAGTGCCTCGCACTCCGCAAGTTTTATCTTTTTTATCTCACATTTAGTAGAAGACTTGTGGATTATGGCGATACCGCCGCCTTTTCGGCCCTCACGATCCTGCCTTGCTATCCTGAAATCATTGGGAATAGCATCCAACAGGTCAGGAGTGGAGCTTTCATTTAGCCAAGTCTCTGTCAAAAATAGCGCATCCCATGAATTCTCTTTTAACAGATCGTGTATTTCATACTTATGTTTGGCTAGAGATCTACAGTTTAATAGTGCAAGGTGTAGCTTGCCATCCTTTTCCACGGTGTTCTTATATGATAGCGTCGTATTACAGTAGTCACACTTTATTTCCTTATTATCCACCTTGATGGTGTGCTTGCAGAGTGTATTTACGGGTTTAGCCAGTCCGCGTAACTCATCTGCTGAATATGAGAGTCTGCTTAGTGCCTCTGGACAACCAGGGTTTCTGACCCCTGGGCCCGTATGGGCGCGGACGGGCGCAGACGGGCTTGCCTTTGGCGCGCCTTCGGCGCGCCAGCTGCGCGGCCGGCAACACATCCGTTATTTATATTGTGGGGAATCCCTTGTCAGCATCCGCCTTCCTCCCAGGAAGTGACGCAGTGTGTGATTAGCCCCGCCCTCCACGCAATCGGCACTCAGCCGTGATGGACCAGGGCAGGCGTACACGAGGTGAGTGAAGATAGAACTTCAAGATACAAATAAAATTTCCGTGCAACCACGAATATTTCAAAGTGAACAGGTAAAAAGACAGCAGTTAAAACCACTAAAAACGATTAGAATAGCACACGCACACCGGTTCTCTTACCGAGTGTCTCTGCGCGGCCGGCAACACATCCGTTATTTATATTGTGGGGGAATCCCTTGTCAGCATCCGCCTCCCTCCCAGGAAGTGACGCAGTGTGTGATTAGCCCCGCCCTCCACGCAATCGGCACTCAGCCGTGATGGACCAGGGCAGGCGTACACGAGGTGAGTGAAGATAGAACTTCAAGATACAAATAAAATTTCCGTGCAACCACGAATATTTCAAAGTGAACAGGTAAAAAGACAGCAGTTAAAACCACTAAAAACGATTAGAATAGCACACGCACACCGGTTCTCTTACCGAGTGTCTCTGCGCGGCCGGCAACACATCCGTTATTTATATTGTGGGGGAATCCCTTGTCAGCATCCGCCTCCCTCCCAGGAAGTGACGCAGTGTGTGATTAGCCCCGCCCTCCACGCAATCGGCACTCAGCCGTGATGGACCAGGGCAGGCGTACACGAGGTGAGTGAAGATAGAACTTCAAGATACAAATAAAATTTCCGTGCAACCACGAATATTTCAAAGTGAACAGGTAAAAAGACAGCAGTTAAAACCACTAAAAACGATTAGAATAGCACACGCACACCGGTTCTCTTACCGAGTTCTTCATTATTGAATTAGTTGAACTTGCAGTGTTTTATGAGTGTGTCAAGTCTTTTACCAAATTCATCAATGGTTTCAACCACTTTCTGTCATTCTTGACTGAAAATATACCTTTCCTAATCTACGTTTGGCACTGGATTGAACTTGAGATTTAAGGCTGCTTTGATTTGGCTGTATGCAATTTCGTCAGCTACTGGCATTTTCTTTATGACTTCTTTTACACCTTCACCAGCAAGATTCTTGAGATTTTTGACGATCTTTTTGTTATCAGTTTCCTCTATTGCATAAATGAAATTTTCAAATGTCTCTTTCCAAGCAGTCCATCTGTCTTGTCAATATTTTGCTTTTTGGCAGTATCGAAAGGCGTTGGTGGTTTCAGGAAAGCGGCATCAATGTAACCATTGGTAAAGATTGCAAATGTAGAAAGCAAGGTTCTTTCCAAAGCTGCTGGTTGATCTTGTTTATGCAAATCATCTCTGAGGGCTTGCAATGTGCTGGCCTCGGAGTCATCTTTGATAATTATGCGAAACGTGGCCTCTGTCTTGAGTTCCATGGAAAAAGCTAACCTACACGATTCCGACCACCACTCTCGGCTTTCAACTTTCAAAGACCTATGGAGTTGTTCTGAGCCCCACCCTGCAGTCTTGGTGGTATGCCACTACAAACATTGACAGGTTCATAAGCACAACCCGGGAACATCCTCTGGGGCCCCTCCACCCAGCGTGGTGGTAGGATGACTCTCTTTACTCAGCTCTGGCAATCTGAGAAATGTTCTTGTTTGAATGGCTTTGCTCTGAGGCATCACTTTGTGCTGTTTGACACCAAATTGATCTCTGCTTCGCAGCACGTCTGATTGCAGCTTTAACTTGTGCTTGGCTGTCATTGTATGCTTCTCCTTCAAAATGTGGCTGTATCCGCCTTTAGCGTTATCACTCGTATGATGCATAACATTAAGTTGAATAGTAGTGCAGTACCTCTAATTGTGGCCTTCTCGTTCAGTTCTTGGCCAACGATATGAAAACTTCTGAGTGAAGCCCCTTTATCTTCAAATGCTTCACAGAGGCTGGAGTTGCACTGTGACTCCACATACTCCAACGTTGATTCTGCACTTTGAATGAGGCACATGTAGCACGCACAAGCAGTCTGCTGGACCACGGCAACCTCTCTGGGAGAGCACTGTTGATCTTCCGGTTGCTTACCCACTAACTCGTCGCCACTTGTAGCATCCTCCACAGCCTGGGCACTCACTAATGACTATGCCACACATGGAGGGTAGTTTAACATGTCATTAGTCATCAGCGTGTAAACTCGAACTCAACATTCGAAACCTACATTCACTTCACTATGCTCTAACACTTATGTCACCGGAGTCCATCAGGAACCATAAGGGTTCTGTCATTTCTAACTCACATGACACTAGAGTTCCCAATCAATCTGGACCTAGTTTGGGAGACGGGTGAAGCAGGGTTTTGTAGCTTGCACGGATACTGAAGGTGCAGACCACTAGCAAAATAAGACGGCAAACGAGAATTGCATGTGCGCCATTCTGCCATTCCACAGAGAAGAGTAGGCTGAAACGTGTGGTAGGCAGAGTGGTCACAGAGCAGAGTGGTCACAGTGCAGAGTGTGAGCTGCTCACTGTGACAAGCAAACCACAGTGTTCTTTACCTAAGTTGTCATCTCCAAGGCTAAAGGAGCAGCCCACTCATGCCAGCTATTTCAGGGTAACTAATGTCAAAGCAAGTGTAGTTATAATCCTATTTATCATTGATTAGGTGGGCCTGTCTTGTAATTCACTCACAGTTTACTTGAGAAAAATAATTCTGAACCTGCAGCATAAGTTATATTGAATGGGGCAGAAGCAAACAGTTAGGTATATAGTAAATAAATACATGTTCTGTTTCGTATTAGAAATGAAGTAATATAACCTTGAAAACTAACTTTAGAAGGGAAATTCAGCAGTTTGGTAATGATGGACATAAGAAGGGAAAGACATAGGGCCCAAATTAGAGTTTGGCAGACTGAGTAAAGGCAGTCAGGGTCGAAGAGGACTTTACATCCTCCACCTTGCCTTTATGCTGGCTACTTTGAGAGTTCAAAGCCATCCCAGCAGTGAACTATATAGATTTGTATGAATCGCCATCACGCCGTTTCTTAGAAAGCCAGTGAAAGGTTGGGTGTGAGTCAGTCTTTGGTTATGTGTGCTTACACCAAAACCTTTGACATTTAAAAATTTTCAGAAGCAAACTCCCACAATGGAAGGTTGGTTTAGAATAATGTAAAACGAATGGCCCCACGCCATGGGAGTTTTCTCCCATGGAGTGAGGGTACATTTTTTTTTACTTCTATTGTCCCTCATGGATAGCAATAAAACAAACATCTGATCCGCGAATTTAAATTTGGCAGAAGGTTGGATGGCTAACCTTCAATGATCTGTACTCCATCGGAGGAGTTTGTCTGCAATGGTGAAAGAGTAGATTTGTCGTCGAGATACTGTCGGTCCACCAAGCCCTAGATCGGGCTGGTGGACTGAGAGTGTAGCAAAGAAGGTACTCCATCACTAGTGCGATGGACTAACCTGTCTGCAAAACTCTAAATCAGGCCCATAGTTCTCCATTGTAAAAATGAAAATGTACATGTAAGCCAGTGGCATCTGATGAACTCTGAAAGTGGTGGAGTGCAAATTCATACCGAGTTGCAGGGTGAGTAAAAAAGTAAGAGTGAGACATTGATAAGCTAAAGGGCCACAGTGAGGAGAGTCTAGTATATAACATAAGGGTAAATTACCTCAAGACCTGGAGACCTCAAGAGAGGTACATTGTGAAATAGATGTGGAACACAGGGATCTGAAAGTAAGAAGTGACAGATAGAGGAGATGGCAGAATGTGACATATTGATAATAGTGAAGGTCGGGATATGTAAGACGGCAAAAAGTGGCAGCAGAGAGAAGTGGGAGAAAATGGAGGATGGAAAGTTGATGACAGGGGAGAGAGAATAAAGGCAGGCAAGAGTGGACAGGAAGAGAGACGTTGGAGAGAGGAAGTGGATTAAAGAGGATGGCACGTGGATAAACAAGAAAGGCAGAGTATCATGCAGTAAGAAGGAGGTGGTACATAAGTCAGAAAGTGACAGAACGTACGGGGATCCAGGAAAGATGGGGCTGCACAGTTGAGGGAGATGAGAGACCCTCAATAAAAGTATTAAAGGGTAGAAAAATTGTGAATAGGGAAAAGAGGGCACAAAGTGAAACAAATGGAGAGAGAGACATTTTGATGGGTGAGAACGCCAATTGACACTGGAATAAGAGGGGAGAGACATGGAGGAAAGGGCACAGCACAAAATCATAAGGGAAAAAGAACGGCATAGAGTGCAGAGAGATATGAAAGCCAAGGGGAGACAAGGAAGTAATATGGGGAGTGAAATACAAGGAAAAGACCCCATGTGTTCTAATTATTCCCTGTAACAATCCAGAATCTGCCAAACCCACCATCGCTCCTGCAGAACAACATAGTATTTTTTCAGCTGCTACTTTTTGGCACAATGAGTAGCTGTCAGGATGCATGGTCTGCACTCATCTGTGGATGCCGTGCAAGCATAGAGTAAAAACCATGTCCTTCATGGGCATGTGAGTGTTCCATTCCAATGGATATCATAGGCATGTGCAGAGTATAGGTTCTGCTCAACTGAGGCTCCAAGGTTGCAATTCCTACGCTATGCAAAACACATAATGAACTAAGATGAACTACAATTCTCAAAGCACTGCATGACTTTCTTGAGACTTACTGCGGCATTAACCATCTCGATCTTTTGACTGTAAGTTGTGTTTCATGGTGTTCCTTACTAGGCATTTGACCTTCTAGTTGCAGCAGCTGGAACCTTTCTCCCCAGGAATCAGATTCTTTGCATGGTCACATCAAAGTGATACAAGATCTTGTATACAAAGAAGTATACCAGATAACCCTGTAGGTATGAACTCTGTACTAGAACTTGCTGACTTTGTGCTATGAAGTGTGTACTAGAGTGATCTGTGCTATCAACTCTGTACTGGAGTCTTTTGGTTTGTACTCTAACTTATATTTTTAGTCAACCCATTTGGGTTGCCTTGTTGACCATTTGGAGTTGCCTTGTTAGAACTCAGCATGGCAGTAATTGTTAGGCTTCCAAACTCTGCTTCATAGACTTTTTTACCTCAATTGATTCACACATGGTATTGCAGTATTACTAGTGGTAGGCAAGTGATTGCATTTGCCAAGGGAAAAATGCCTGAGGCTAATCTGTATTTATTATGTTGCATAAAATGAAATATGTGTGTAAAGGATTATTCAAATCACTAATTTAACTTCCAATCTGCTGAGTGTAGTAACAGAGACTAGAACAGATATCATAGTTCATGTTCTGCTATGCATTGTTTCTAAAGGTTATTAATTTCTTTAAGCTCTAGGAACTCTAAGAGTGGTCAGCAAACCCAGAAAGTGGGTAATGCAGAGATTTTTACTGGGTATATCATGTGACATAGTTGACCCAGCGAATTGTAATCCTGTTTGAAAAATGTTTTCTCTGTTGTAGATATCACCTAGGTGGAGACCGGCAGGGAGATCAGGCAAGGTGAAGATATGCTGTGTGTGGTTTTCTGTCTCTCGTGGCCCAGTCTCCTCTCCCCTGATCTACTGCATATCTGCATACAAATACTTTGCATGGTTACTAGTGGGTCCAGGGAAGAGTGAATATAAGTATTGTTACTGTTGGATCCAAATTGCCAGGCTAGTGCAATGGTGACAGTAGAAAAATGCATAATGTATTTCATTCCTAAAAACAAATGGTGGAATATTACATGGGGTAGCGTCCCAAGCTTCAGCCGCACGTTTAACTTGACAGTGGTTGACAAAGTAAACATAAGAAATAAGGGAGACAACCCCAAGGGACTGCTGCTGAATGGCATTATTGAAGCAATAGGGAAAATGCCTGCTTTCTTTCCCACTCACCTTTTCAAGCACAAAAACATGAAAGTGAACACTATCCCTGCTGCAGCACAGGCTGACTGACACCTGCACATCTGTTTGGACAAATCTGTGTCTGTTCTATGGCGCTGCATGTGGAAGTACCAGAACTCAAACAGCAGTAGTGGAGGCCAGTGCTGAGCGGGAAACCAAAATATAGTCTTGGCAAAAATATTCAAAGCAGCCCCACCTGCAGTGGATCGAAACCAGAGTGCGGTATGGGAGCTGCCATGGACCGTTCTCTGCAGCCTTCAAACTCTGAAAGCAGTCCTGTAGCCTGCAGCCCACCAGGAATATGCCAGAGAAGGTGAATGCCCAGCTTGGCCCTGCAGGAGCCAAGCAAGCACAATCAGGAATTCATGAAGAAGCTCTATGACCCAAGCAGCATAGTTACATCACTCACACCTGCACTCATACCTACATGCAGGGTCGGACTGGCCGTAGCGGACACCTGGCCTTTTCCGGGTGGGCCGGAAGGGTGGGGGCTGGTTTTCGAGTGGGGGTGAGGGCGATTTTGTAACTGGGGGCTGGTTTTGCAGCAGTGCTGCAATATCGGCCCCTGTAACAAAAGCAGCAGCTGTGGTAAAGCGGCCGGCAGCAGGGCTTCTCACTAACACTTCCCATCCCCACACCGGGCCGGTCCAGATGAATTGCCAGGGCTGGTTTGCGTTCCCAGTTTGGCCCTGCCTGCATGCATCTGCCTTGTGATGACTGGGGCAAAAAGTGGGATCTGCCTAAGAAGATTGACACATTGCCTCAGGTTGGGCTAGGCAGGGAAGTAGCAATGTCTCCATTATGTCATTGGCCTCACACTCCCACTCAGTTTGCACTGTGGGACAGTTTAAATGTAAGCCAAAGTGCATCCTATCATTCTTAGAGTAAGTCCGTTTTTATATAGCGCAGCTACTCACCCTTACGGGTCTCAATGCGCTGGGGGCCGTCGTGGAAATTAAGTGAGCTATTGCCCAGAGTCACATGGTGCTGGGCTGAGCTGCCACCGGGGATCGAACCGTGAACCCTGTGCTCCGAAGTCAGCTGCCCTGGCCGCTGCATCACACCTCTCCTGGCCTTTGTGCTATCCAAAAGTGCCTGGCTGCTGATCTTCTCAAAGAGCAAGAGTCAGGCCAAACCCTAAAGATAATGGTTTAAAAACTGCCTACTATCATCTGCACAACAGATTGGAAATGTTTTCTTTGGACAGCAAAATGTGGGTGGGAGGCACAGGTCCACAACGCAAGATGCCGCTTATACCTACTTTGGATTTTTATCTTCCAGTTGAAAACCAACTTTATTTAGCCGTGAATGGGGCTCTGTTTAAAAAGAAGGAAAATCAATCCCCTATGAAGGGGTAATTTGCTTCACCATATCACCACTTGTCCCGAATTTTCTTCCATTTTAGCTCAATGTTGATTCTTACCCTTTTCCACGTATCCAGGTATATACAGAGCGTTATTCCTTTGTATTCGACGTCCAAGTTTGGTGGTCTTATCCTTCCCCTGAACACGCACTTTTAAGCTGTATCTGCCATTACCACTGAAAGCTGTGAAATACCTTGAGTAGACGCCATCATTCTTAGCAATATCTGCACCTATTGGGTAAAAAAACATTCTCATGATGCAAGGTGGATTAGTGAACTAGTCACTCCTGGCTTAACTATCTGCAGGTCACAAGTATGAAACCTGACTTGGCAACTCACACTTCCATCCTTCTGGGTGATAGTCATACCTGCAATTTACAGCACTTAGAAATGGCAGAATTGGCATGCGAAAAAGCAAATCATTATTGTCATGTATGCACCGGTTTACATGCTTAAATATTTTACTTTTATATACAACTTTTACGATGTGTAATAGTTATAAGAAAATATGCCTATTTTTCTTATTGTAGTCAGCTTATGACATCGCTACCCACTTGTAATAAGAAAATCAATACTTACTGTATTAAGTTAGACAGTGAAATGGGGGCTGCCTATACAGAATGAAATTGATTTCCTCTGACAGTTTGTTGTCTGCAAGTATTCCATTTTTGTTTCACAGTATCGACTACGGGAAGCCGTTCATGTCAAAACGTGGTTTTGGGGGGGATGGGTGGGGTGGGGGGAATGGACAGAATGCCCAACCCCCTCGGAATTTCTGGGCAGGGGGTATGTTCCAGGTGCAGGGGCAGAGAGGATTGGCCTGGGGGCATGGGGTGGGGTTTTCCCAAGGGTCTTAGGGCATGTAGTGTAGGTGTAGGGTGCCATTTTAGTTTGTGGGCACACACCAGCTGAGAGGGACCCCATATAAAAGTTTTTAATTCAGGTAGTGTTAACTAGTTGCGGTGTTTTGAACGTTTGTGGTATGGCTTCCGATGCAGTGCAGCAGTCACTGGAGGTCCTGAGGAGTGCAGGCAGGCTAGACCTGTTGGCGGATGGGGCCCTACTACAAGCAGGTGAGCCCCTTGGAGAGAGGCCGACGAGACGGTCAGTGCGCGGAGAGGCAGTGGCCGTAATGGCATGCTCCTCCCCCTCCCGCAAGTATTCCAGGAATGTAGTGTTTAATCCCAAGTCATTAGCCCGCTCGGTGGGTCAGCCGTCACGGGCTGCGGTGCAGCTTCGAGCTGTGCTGCATGACAGTGTGCAGCTGGCCCCCCATGGGGTGTGTGGGGTGCCACAGGGGTAGGGAGGAGTGCTGTTCATCCGAGGGATAGGAGAAGCAGTCTGAGTTGTGGGGCGGGTGCTGCTGCTGCCTTTCCAGCTGCATGTGGGCAGAGACAGCCTGCGTCATGTAGATGAGCGCACCCGACCAGGCAGCACTTATTATTCAAAACAGGCCTGAGTGCTGGGGGTCGGCAGGGAAGCTCCCTGGTGCAGGTGCCAACGAGCGCTTTGTATGTCCCTCAGCAGGTACAGCCCGAGAGTGCATTGACGCCTCTCGGCTGCATGGGTGTTCTTAGTGAGATGGTGGGGGCGGGGCCAGTGATATGCAGGGCCTGCCGCTTGATTTGTAAAGCCCCTGCAGGCAGGCCCTGACTGCAGTTCAGACAGGGTTGTGGGGCAGGCAAATGAGCTCTTTCAGCATGCAGATTTGGGTCATTCGGTATCCAGGTCATGATACAGGAGGCAGCAGTAAGGGGCCAAGCCCAAGCATGCTATAGATGTGGTACACAATGTTACTGTGAACCCAGCTTTGAAGCCAGGGGTCCTGGGTACTCATGTGGGCGGAGAAGGGGGACCAGGGGCAGTCAATTTGTGGTTCAGGAGACAGGAGATTCTCAGGTGGCCATCTCACAGGGGTTAGGTGGGTCGTCTCAAAGAAAGCCGGCATCTGGGGCAGTGCCTGGCATAGTGGCGAGGTCTGGGACCTGGCTGGGGCCCAAAGCTTTTCAGAATGGGGGCCTGGCCGATAGATGTGGTGCTATGATGGGCCGCTGAGTGTCAGGGTGCAAGCAGGGCAGGGGCGAGTGTAGCATCAGCCAGGGGTTTCAGGTAGGTTCTCTAGTGTAAGCATCGGAGCTGCCAGGATGTCTGGTGTGGCCTGCCCCCCTGGCCCGAAGACAGAGCGTGTGTCAGAGCGGCTAGCTCTGGGACAGCGGCGGACCGATGGCAGGAGCATCAAGGATTGGGCCGTGAGCCCACCTTGCAGGACTTAGATTTTACTCAAGATTTATTTGATGCACAGTTTAGTGATGGTGGTGCTGGTGATAGGGAAGAGCCGGGGACCAGTGTGGATTTTGGGGGTTTGAGTGAAGAACCTGAATAGGAGTTTGATTGTGGTGAGGATGAGTTGGAGGAAAGGGAGATTGTGGAAGGGGATGAAGGTGAGAGTGCATGGTGGGAGGTGCCTCAAGAGGTTCAATGGGGGTGGGGCGAGGCTAACAGGAGGGGTAGCTTTGCTGTGTTGCAGTCCGGAGCAGAGAAAGTGACGAAGTTAGCGATCAGCCAGAAGGAGTCAAGACGGATGGCTTCAGTGCGGGCCATGACCCTGAGGCGAGGTAAGGCTTCTGACATGGCCGCTGAAGCAAAAGTGTGGAGGAGAGGGTGCAGGCTCTGGGGACACTGGTGCAGGTGCAAGCAGAAGGTGGACCTCGTTTGGCAAAAGGTAGGTATGTGCCGGGTCAAGGGGATGGGAACGGATGGTGTGAGAAAACACAGACTTCAGAGGTTTCTACTGGGGAGGCTGACAAGGGAGCCAAGGATAAGAAAGAAAGGAAGTGAAGTGCAAGAAATGGCCTTACATGGTGATTACTAAGCCACTGGGTGCGCATTTGAAAACAGCGACTAAGGAGCATATTCGGAAGGGGGAATATGTGTAGCGGTTTATGCTTCTACATAGGGAGGTGCGCACCAAAGAAGGGTCCAAAGAGGAGGAGTACGAACCATCTTATAGGCCCAGGGTCCCAGTTAATATAGAAAATTGGACAGCAGCCTTCCTGATCTATGCAAGCATTTACTGTGAGAAATTCCCTTAAAGGTGTGTGGCACTGTTTAAGGATTTGGATGTGGTGAGGACGGCACAGGTCACGTTCGGGGAGTGGGCCTGGGTGAGGTACGATGAGGAGTTCAGAGCTCGCCTTGCAGAGGAAGAGGATGTAGTGTGGGGCTTGTTAGATAATGAGTTGTCTTTCAGAGTTTGACTCCTAAGCGGCCAGCCCCATTGACTTATACGGCGAGTGACTGGTACGCCATTTACAAGCCTTTTCAAAGGCGTCGCACCCCAGCGGGGATAGGTGGGGCCGGGAGGGACAAGCGGAGAGAGGACGCGCTTGTTGGTCCTATAACAGGTGCAATTTGTGCATGAGTACTGCAATTACTTCCACAAATGTTATGTGTGGCAGGAAACATATGCTTACCCAAAGCAGCCCTAAGGGGGCAAACAGCTAACTAGGCACAAATGCCAGTCAGTGGTCCAAGGCAGGAGAGCAAGGAGGGGCTGAATCCTATGGGAAAAGGTGAGTATGCCAGTTAAGCTTGACAAAATATGTCCGTCTGTAAGGTAACTGGTGCTCATGTAAAGCGTTCCGATACCTTCGGGTCTAGTTCGCACTATATAAAACTCCACAAAAAAAAAAAAATGAAGGAGGGGCAAGAAGGAAGGATGGACGGCCCCTTTTCACATTGGCTGTTGGAGCGTTTGCGGGTGTCACCAGTTGGTGTTGTCCCCAAGAAGGTCCCTGGTGAGTTTCTTCTGATTCACCATCTGTCATGGCCGGAGGGATTGTCAGTCAATGACTTCATTCCGGAACATTACAGCAGGGTACTTTATACCTCAGTGGATGCAGCAGTTCAGCTTGTGATCATGGCAGGACAGGGGGTGTTGATGGCAAAATGCGATGTGAAGTTAGCTTTCATTTGTTGCCCTTTCACCTGAGGAACATGAGTTGTTGGGCATCCAGTTTGGGGACAGTTTTTTGTGCACAAGGCTTTGCCGATGGGTTGTTCAGTGTCCTGTTCTTTGTTTGAAGCTTTCAGCACTTCTCTGCAGAAAATGTTTGCATATGTAGCAGTTAGGGAGGTTATGATTCACTACCTTAATAATTTTTTCATGGTCGGTGATTCGCAGTCTCAGGATTGTCAGGACAGTTTGAGTTTGTTTCAGGCATTGATGGACAACCTGGGTGTTCCTTTGGCACTGGAAAAGACAGTGGGTTGGGCGCGAGCCCTTATGATTTTTGGGCATTGGGCTTTATTCGGTCAAAAACGGAAATCAGTCTGCCAAGGGATAAGAAGCATACTTATCTTGAGTTGCTGGAGAAGAAGTGAAGGGCATGCAGGTCCTTCTGAGCCACCTGAATTTTGCATGTAGGGCTGTGAGAGCTGGAAGGACCTTTTGCAGGTGACTTGGTTGGACTCTAGAGGGCACATCCCTCCCACACCTCCCTCCCACACCACAGGGTGTGCCTCAAAGTGGGAGAGTAGGAACACTTGCGTTTGTGGAAGACATTTCTATGTGAATGCAATGGTATTCCCATGGTTGGAGTCGGGGAACAGATTTAATGGTCAGTTGATCTGTTTTCAGATGCAGCAGGTGGCCATGGTTTTGGCATCTTTTCGCAAGGCCAGTGGTGTGCAGAGGAATGACCAGAAGCATGGAAGAGAGGGGATCGAAGTATCGCCTTCTTGGAATTTTTTCTGTTGGTGGTCGCTGTGTGCCTGTGGGGGTGTGAATTTGCAAATAAGGCAGTGCGATTCAATGTGGCCAACATGTCTGTGGCCAGCATTGTTAATCGTCAATCAGCTCAGGATCCAAAGGTATGGCAGTTGCTGTGAGTTTTTGTTTTGGAGTGTTTGCTCGCAAATGTCATCTACAAAGCGCTTCATTTTCAGTGGATGAGGTTCCGTGGACTTGTACCATGGGCCGATAAGAAGAAACGGCGATGCCGCATCACTTGTGGGCTGCCGGAGAGAGCCTTTGCTCATTTCAAAGCATGCCACATTTATATCACATAGTTTCATATTAATTTCAACAGGTGGCATATTCATTTCAAAGTGGTTCATATTCACCTTAACATGTGTCATATTCCTTTCAATGAATGTCATATTTATTTCAATGGATGGCATACTTACCTTAACACCTGCCATAATAATTTTAACATGGGTCATATCTATTTCAACATAAGTCATATTCATTTCAACACATGCAATATTTATTTGGATGTGTATCATATTTCAGCAATTATCATATTCAGTTTAAGGCATGTTAAATCGATTTCAAGGAGGTTCATATTCATTTCAATGTATGTCATATTTATCTTAGCATGTGTCATATTCCTTTCAATGGATGTCTCATTTATAGTAACACACTTTATATTAATTTTAACATGAAACATATCCATATTAACACATATCATAATAATGTCAACATGTATCATATGAATTTCAATGCAAGCCGTATTAATTTTGATACATGTCATGTTCATTTTAACGTCACTCGTATTCATTTTAAAACATGTCAAATTCATTTCAATAAAGCTCATATTCATTTCAACTCATGTCATATTTATTTTAACATGTTTTATATTTCTTTCAATGCATGTCATATTCATTTCAGTGGATACAATATTAATATTACCATTTGCCATATCAAGTTTAACATGAGTCATATCCATTCCAACATAGGTCATATTCATTTTGATGTTCATGATATTAATTTCAAAGCATAACATATTCATTTTGTCCAGGGCCATTTTAACTTCAGCATTGGTCATATTCATTTTAAGGCATGGAAAATTAATTCCAATGGGACTCATATTCATTTCAACATGTCACATTCATCTTAGCATGTGACATATTCCTTTCACTGGATGTCACATTCACATTCATATTAACACTTAGTCATATCCATTTCAACATATATCATATTCATTTCTATGTGTATCATACAAATTCCAGTGCATGCCATATTCATTTTGATAAATGTCATGCTCATTTCAACATTACTCATATTCATTTTAACGCATGTCAAATTCTTTTTGATTAAGCTTATGTTCATAATAACATATGCCATATTCCTTTTAACACGTCATATTACTTTCAATCAATGTTATATTTATTTCAATTGATGTCATATTAACACTTGTCATATTCATTTTAAGATGCAAAGCATCCATGTTAACATATATCATTCATTTTAAAATGTATCATATTAATTTCAATGCATTCCATATTCATTTTGTCGAATGTCATGAGAATTTCAACATTGGTCCTGCTCTTTTCAAGGCATGTCAAATTCAATTCAATGGGGCTTATATTAATTTCAACACAAGCCATATTCATTTTAAATCATCTCCTTTTCATTTCTGTATTTTTCATATTCATTGCCATCTGGGTAATATTTGTTTCAATGCAATTCACATCCATTGCAACATGTGTAATGTTCCTTTCAGTTTATGTTATGTTAATTTCAATGTGCATTTTATTCTTTTCAGAATATAAAATATTCTTTTCAGTAATTTATTTTAATTTCAATCTGTCATATGCATTTAAATGTATGTCATTTTCCTCTTGGCAGATGTAGGTCATTTCAAGGAATGTCCCCTTCTTTTTGATGCATATTTCATTTGTTTCAGTGATTTCTATATTGTTTACAGTGAGGGCCATATTCATTTCAGTATGATTGATATATATTTCAGTATATCTCTTTTTCAATTTGGAGTGTGTGTTATTCATATTTATCACTAAGTAGCATATTCACTCTGCCAGGTTTCATATTTGTTTTAGATCAAGTCAGATTTTGTCTGCCAGCTATCATATTTATTTTGACACATATTACATTCATTCTGGTATGTGTCATTTACATGTTGCAGCACGCTTTTCATTTCAGGAGGTGTCCTATATAGGGAGCTGTAATTTTAACATGAACGGCTTCCCACAGTCCACCCTGACTTTCTCTAGCACCACAGGTGCCAGATGACTAGTACTCCATTACTGCATGTGAAGAGCATTTTAGGGATGTGCACCTTAGAGTTTGGGGCTATTGCCCTTGTTTTTAAGCCTGGCTTGGCAATTTTAACTCTCTGGGGAAAACAATGTAATGAAGAAAACATTATTATCGAAAGTGGAGATTTGGGTCAGCCACCTTCTGCCATTGCTTGCTGTAAGTGCCATTCACATTTTAGACCAGGCCACATAACTGCATACATAGAATGAGACACATACTCTGCACCCTTCAGACACTGATTTGTCCAAAGTGTCATTCACATTTTGGCGAAGGATACATAACAGTCATTTGAAAATTGGATTCTCGGTCATCTTGAGTGGCAGCATTTCGCCGATTTAAGTATATGTCCACTTTGGGAAAAATGAGCTTGGAGTATCAAAGAATCTCTACTCTCACTGCCTATCTTCCTTGGAGCTGGTGTGTGTGTGGCTAATGAGGCTGTACACTCTGCCAATGCGCTCGATTAGAGGGTTAGCCAACTGACACAGCTGTGGCACCATGGGAACCCAGTCCCTCCAAACAGAGGGTGACAAGAGCAATATTTGTAGAGCACTCAAGTTCTAAGAACCACTCTGAATTCTGCACTTAAACTGGAATGCCATGTTGGTGAGTGTGTGTTTACAGTTGTGCATCCTTGTGATTTATTTGTAGATCTGTGCTTGTATAATGGTATTTCTAGTTTTCCGGGTATTGTATACATGCCAGCATTTTCGAAACGTGAAGTGGGTACTAAAAAAAAGAGAAGGATAATGTAAACCCCCCTTTAATTTGTATTGTAAGATATGAAGCTGTAAGCCAAATAAAGCTGAACAATGCAAATAATTGCTTAGAAAATTGTTTTGTTTTTGTAGTGTTTTTATCTATGTGTTGTCGTTTTATCTATGGAATTGTAGTGTTTTTATCTATGGAATTGTGACTGTTGAAGAGATTAGGAACAGCGTCAATGTACCTAACTATTTTCTGCCTCCAGGATTTGAGGCTGTGATTGGTGTGGTTTGGAAAGTTTAATATCATACTGCTACATCACTGGTCAGTTGGTGTGTGCTCCAATCCTGCTTCCCGAGGCATTTTTTCTCCTCAGCGAGCATTCCTTCATCTCTAGGCTCATCAGTGTGTCCTCCTCGAAGGCAGCAGGAGCGGCACTTGTTTATCCTGTAATTAATGTTGCTCTTTTTTTCCTACACCGAAGCTGCCTTCTACCAACCTCCTTTCTCTACAGCTTTGTAATTTTCCATGTAACTTTCGTTGAGTGGAGCACAATGTCACATTATTAGGCCTTTTTTACTGTGAATTACACCCTGTCATTTAAGAAGCCTTCTGTTTGGAAACTTCAACTCATTTGCTTGGGTGTTTTTCAGGGATGAGCTTTGGTACAGTTTGGAAGCCAGACTCCGAGGTATGACATGGCACCCCGCTCGGAGCAGGTGCCCAGTCTGTGAGTTTCTCCATGGCTTTTCATAAAAGCAATGCATCAACATATGTTCCGTTTGTAGTATGAAACAGGGCTCAGAAATCACAGGTACAACTGGAGATTGCAGTCCAAAGATACAACAGTAAAATGAGGTTCATGGGTTAATGGGGCAGTGGGTGCAGCAAGTGATTCAGGTAGTGAGGGTCTAGCCCAGCTTACTCCCTAGACTAAGGCAGACCTGACAAAGAAATAGAAGAAGGAAGAAATGCAGTTGATTCTGACCCGATGCCCCACAAAGTGTTGTTGGCCCATCCAGATGACACACAGGCATACTACCCAGGCAACTAAAAAGAGGACAATCAGTGTCTGTACAACTCTGTGCCCTTAAAAACACAAATACTTGCATGAATAACTGATCACAAATTATGAATCACAGTAATACTCTAGTTTCAAAGCTAAATAGTATGTCTACTCGCTCAACACCCTGTTTACTACTTACTACCAAAAGAAGGGTGTGTACTTCAAAAGCTTTTTGGTATGGTTGCTATTTGTACTGATGCTGCAAGGGATGTTTTCCTGATGACAGTACAATGAATCACTCATCATATATAAAATGGTCTGCATGAAAAATGGACAATAGTATTGCTATTATATTAAGCAGAAATATGGTGCAAAACTGGCACTATGGGAACAAGTACAAGATCTCTAATACAAATCAACTTATAAAACAGTTTTCACAAAAAACAACCATAGACATACATATTGTTTTCCCTAGGGTAGAGCTACTCAGACACCACAAAGTAGATGCATTAATCACACCTACTGGCAAGTCCCCTGGGTCGAATTCCTTCACATTAGTTTTTTTGTTAATTTGTGCTGTTACAAAAGTGGGATATTATATACAAATTAATCCTTGCTCCACAAAGATAAATCTACCTCTTGGACCAACTCTATTAAAGGAAAGACAGGTAAGCCAAGGCACATTTGGGGTTCGTTGGACCTTATGGGTGAAGTGGCTTTTCTCAACGCAATGGGATAGTACAATCCTGCTACTCATGTGCCTATTCCCTCTCCACATTCAATTTCAATTTTGATTAATTTGTTACTTGCACATTCACCAACACAGGCATCTTGGTGTTAGGGACAAGATAAAGTAAATGTCAATATTTCCAAGAGAAAAGGTGTGTTTTTAAAATTGTCCTAAACTTGAGAGAGGATGCATTTGATTTGAAGAGGAAGTTTGTTCCAGAGTTGTGGACTGAGGGAAGATAAGGCAACTGCTTTGGATGTTTTCCAGTCGCATAGGAGTAAAGTAATATGAGAGTGGGAATTTTAAAGTGTTGGAATATACTGTGTGCATAAGCCAGTCTGTCCTAAATTGAATGCACTGTTTTATCGGAAGCCAATATCGAGTCCTTCCACCCATGCTCTCCACCCAAGTTTTCTTGTATTATAAATTAAATAGTCCAGCAACCCCAAGTAAACAATATTGCAATAGTCAATTCTTGACATAATGCGCTCAGTAGCCACTTGAGCATGGAGCTCCTTTGTTAAAAAGGGAAATGCCTCTTTTAATAGCTTCAAATAATAGAAGCAACTAGAAACAACATGGTTGATTTGTGTAATAATAGAAAGGCTGGAATCCAATGTAACCCCTGAAGATTTAACTGTCTGAGTAGGAGTGGGTGGCTCACCCATATATAATAGCTGGTGCACAGTCAAAATATCGAATTTTTATATCGATGTACAGAAATATCGAGTTCATAATATCGAGAGTATGAAATATCGATGTTCTGTATATCGATGTAGTTAATATCGTTTTGAGGTGTTTTGGTAAATATCGATGTTAGTAATATCGATAGTAAAAATATCGACATGTCAAAATATCGTTTTTGTATGTTTTTTCAAATATTTTAGAGTTAATGTTAAGTAGTAAATTTTTTTAAATTTGATAAAATAAAAGTATTTTTTTATATTGTTTTAGGAGCGGGATGTTGGGTTATAGGGGATAAGGGTGGGGAGTGTTTTAAAAAAAGTAATATAATTTGTTTAAATGTAAAAATTTTAATTATGAATTTATAATTAAATTTCAAATTTCAATATAAAAATTAGGAGCGGGATGTTGGGTTTATAGGGGATACGGGTGGGGAGTGTTTAAAAAAAAAAATTTCATTTGTTTAAATTTAAAAATTTTAAGTATGAATTTATAATTTAATTTCGAATTTCAAAATAAAATTTAGGAGCGGGATGTTGGGTTTAAAGGGGATAAGGGTGGGGAGTGTTTTAAAAATTTTTAATTTAATTTGTATAAAATTGAAAATTTAAAGTATGAATTTTTAATTTAATTTCGAATTTCAAATTAAATTTTAGGACCGGGATGTTGGGTTTATAGGGGATAAGGGTGGGGAGTGTTTTATAAAAAAAAATTAATTTGTTAAAATCTTAAAATTTTAATTATGAATTTATAATTTAATTTGGAATTTCAAATTAAAATTTAGGAGTTGGATGTTGTGTTTATTGGGGATAAAGGTGGGGAGTGTTTTTAAAAATATTATTTTAATTTGTATAAATTGTAAAAAATAAAATATTTATTTTAAAATTATTTTCGAATTTCAAAGTAAAATTTATGAGCGGGATGTTGGATTTATAGGAGATAAGGGTAGTTATTTGAGAAAATAAAACAAATTAAAATGTTAAGATCAAATTTTTTTATATGTATAGTATAAACAACATTTAAAATTTTAAAAAATGTAGGGAAATTTAACAAAATTATTGTGATATTAAAAAATTAAAAAATTAAAAAATATAATTAAAAAATTAATTATAATGTTATACAATATATGTAGTAGTGTGAACATGTGTTAATTAAATAGTGACTATAGTGGGAATAGTACATTAATTTAGTTTAGTGTCCAGCACTTACCCCAATTAAATACAGAGTGGAGTAGGAATAGTAATTAAATTAAGTTCAGTGTCCAGCAGCTACCTCAATTAAATACTGACTGGAGTGGGAATAGTAAATTAATTAAGTTTAGTGTCCAGCACCTACCCCAATTAAATACTGACTGGAGTGGGAATAGTAAATTAATTAGGTTTAGTGTCCAGCACCTACCCCATTTAAATATTGACTGGAGTGGGAATAGTAATTAAATTAGGTTTAGTGTCCAGCACCTACCCCAATTAAATACTGACTGGAGTGGGAATAGTAATTAAATTTGGTTTAGTGTCCAGCACCTACCCCAATTAAATACTGAGTGGAGTGGGAATAGTAATTAAATCAGGTTTAGTGTCCAGCACCTACCCCAATTAAATACTGATTGGAGTGGGAATAGTAAATTAATTAAGTTTAGTGTCCAGCACCTAGCCCAATTAAATACTGATTGGAGTGGGAATAGTAAATTAATTAAGTTTAGTGTCCAGCACCTACCCCAATTAAATACTGACTGGAGTGGGAATAGTAAATTAATTAAGTTTAGTGTCCAGCACCTACCCCAATTAAATATTGACTGGAGTGGGAATAGTAATTAAATTAGGTTTAGTGTCCAGCACCTACCCCAATTAAATACTGACTGGAGTAGGAATAGTAAACTAATTAAGTTTAGTGTCCAGTACCTACCCCAATTAAATACTGACTGGAGTGGGAATAGTAAATTAATTAAGTTTAGTGTCCAGCACCTAGCCCAATTAAATATTGAGTGGAGTGGGAATAATAATTAAAATAGGTTTAGTGTCCAGCAGCTACCCCAATTAAATACTAACTGGAGTGGGAATAGTAAATTAATTAAGTTCAGTGTCCAGCACCTACCCCAATTAAATACTGATTGGGGTGGGAATAGTAATTAAATTAGGTTTAGTGTCCAGCACCTACCTCAATTCAATACTGACTGGAGTGGGAATAGTAAATTAATTAAGTTTAGTGTCCAGCACCTACCCCTATTAAATACTGACTGGAGTGGGAATAGTAATTAAATTAAGTTCAGTGTCCAGCAGCTACCTCAATTAAATACTGACTGGAGTGGGAATAGTAAATTAATTAGGTTTAGTGTCCAGCACCTACCCCAATTAAATATTGACTGGAGTGGGAATAGTAAATTAATTAAGTTTAGTGTCCAGCACCTACCCCTATTAAATACTGACTGGAGTGGGAATAGTAAATTAATTAAGTTTAGTGTCCAGCACCTACCCCAATTAAATACTGACTGGAGTGGGAATAGTAAATTAATTAGGTTTAGTGTCCAGCACCTACCCCAATTAAATATTGACTGGAGTGGGAATAGTAATTAAATTAAGTTCAGTGTCCAGCAGCTACCTCAAATAAATACTGACTGGAGTGGGAATAGTAATTAAATTAGGTTTAGTGTCCAGCACCTACCCCAATTAAATACTCAGTGGAGTGGGAATAGTAATTAAATTAGGTTTAGTGTCCAGCACCTACCCCAATTAAATACTGATTGGAGTGGGAATAGTAAATTAATTAAGTTTAGTGTCCAGCACCTAGCCCAATTAAATACTGATTGGAGTGGGAATAGTAAATTAATTAAGTTTAGTGTCCAGCACCTACCCCAATTAAATACTGACTGGAGTGGGAATAGTAAATTAATTAAGTTTAGTGTCCAGCACCTACCCCAATTAAATATTGACTGGAGTGGGAATAGTAATTAAATTAGCTTTAGTGTCCAGCACCTACCCCAATTAAATACTGACTGGAGTGGGAATAGTAAATTAATTAAGTTTAGTGTCCAGCACCTAGCCCAATTAAATACTTACTGGAGTGGGAATAGTAACTTAATTAAGTTTAGTGTCCAGCACCTACCCCAATTAAATACTGACTGGAGTGGGAATAGTAATTAAATTAGGTTTAGTGTCCAGCACCTACCCCAATTAAATACTGACTGGAGTGTGAATAGTAATTAAATTAGGTTTAGTGTCCAGCACCTACCCCAATTAAATACTGACTGTAGTGGGAATAGTAATTAAATTAGGTTTAGATTCCAGCACCTACCCCAATTAAATACTGATTGAAGTGGGAATAGTAAATTAATTAGGTTTAGTGTCCAGCACCTACCCCAATTAAATACTGATTGGAGTGGGAATAGTAAATTAATTAAGTTTAGTGGCCAGCACCTAGCCCAATTAAATATTGACTGGAGTGGGAATAGTAAATTAATTAAGTTTAGTGTCCAGCACCTACCCCAATTAAATACTGACTGGAGTGGGAATAGTAAATTAATTAAGTTTAGTGTCCAGCACCTACCCCAATTAAATATTGACTGGAGTGGGAATAGTAATTAAATTAGGTTTAGTGTCCAGCACCTACCCCAATTAAATACTGACTGGAGTGGGAATAGTAATTAAATTAGGTTTAGTGTCCAGCACCTACCCCAATTAAATACTGATTGGAGTGGGAATAGTAAATTAATTAAGTTTAGTGGCCAGCACCTAGCCCAATTAAATATTGACTGGAGTGGGAATAATAATTAAAATAGGTTTAGTGTCCAGCACCTACCCCAATTAAATACTGGTTGGAGTGGGAATAGTAAATTAATTAAGTTTAGTGTCCAGCACCTAGCCCAATTAAATACTGATTGGAGTGGGAATAGTACATTAATTAAGTTTAGTGTTCAGCACCTACCCCAATTAAATACTGACTGGAGTGGGAATAGTAAATTATTAAGTTTAGTGTCCAGCACCTACCCCAATTAAATATTGACTGGAGTGGGAATAGTAATTAAATTAGGTTTAGTGTCCAGCACCTACCCCAATTAAATACTGACTGGAGTGGGAATAGTAAATTAATTAAGTTCAGTGTCCAGCACCTACCCCAATTAAATACTTATTGGAGTGGGAATAGTAAATTAATTAAGTTTAGTGTCCAGCACCTACCTCAATTAAATACTGATTGGAGTGGGAATAGTAAATTAATTAAGTTTAGTGTCCAGCACCTACCCCAAATAGATACTGACTGGAGTGGGAATAGTAAATTAATTAAGTTTAGTGTCCAGCACCTACCCCAAGTAAATATTGACTGGAGTGGGAATAGTAAATTAAATTAAGTTTAGTGTCCAGCACCTACCCCAATTAAATACTGACTGGAGTGGGAATAGTAATTAAATTAGGTTTAGTGTCCAGCACCTACCCAAATTAAATATTGATTGGAGTGGGAATAGTAAATTAATTAAGTTTAGTGTCCAGCACCTATCCCAATTAAATACTGACTGGAGTGGGAATAGTAAATTAATTAAGTTCAGTGTCCAGCACCTACCCCAATTAAATACTTATTGGAGTGGGAATAGTAAATTAATTAAGTTTAGTGTCCAGCACCTACCTCAATTAAATACTGATTGGAGTGGAAATAGTAAATTAATTAAGTTTAGTGTCCAGCACCTACCTCAAATAAATACTGACTGGAGTGGGAATAGTAAATTAATTAAGTTTAGTGTCCAGCACCTACCCCAATTAAATATTGACTGGAGTGGAAATAGTAATTAAATTAGGTTTAGTGTCCAGCACCTACCCCAATTAAATACTGGTTGGCGTGGGAATAGTAAATTAATTAAGCTTAGTGACCAGCACCTACCCCAATTAAATATTGACTGGAGTGGGAATAGTAATTAAATTTGGTTTAGTGTCCAGCACCTACCCCAATTAAATACTGACTGGAGTGGGAATAGTAAATTGATTAAGTTTAATGTCTAGCACCTACCCCAATTAAATACAGGCTGAAGTTGGAATATTAATTAAAAAAAGTTCAGTGTTCAGCACCTACCCCAATTAAAAACTGACTGGAGTGGGAATAGTAATTAAATTAGGTTTAGTTTCCAGCACCTACCCCAAATAAATACTGGCTGGAGTGGGAATATTAAATTAATTAAGTTTAGTGTCCAGCACCTACCCCAATTAAATACAGAGTGGAGTAGGAATAGTAAAATTAGTTATTTTACTGAAAATTATTATTGGGTATTTATGTTGAGTGGAGTAGTAAGCATAATTTAGGTGAGTGTTTTTAAAATATATGATAATATTATTAGAGTTAAAATGAGTTAAAACGTTTTAGTTATATTTACACCAAGAACAGCTATATTATATATATATTATACAATGAAAATTATGCCTTTTATAGTATATAATTTATTACAAAATATTTAATTAGCTACATTAAATGTGATAGCAATGAAAAGGTAGTCAAAAAAATAGAAATCTCATTTTTATTAATAATTTTTATTATATAAAACATAAAAATGACAGGTAAATTCAAAATGTAATTTTTTATTAAACAGTACAAAATTAATCACAAAAAATATATATATATATATACAGGAGAGTATATTTATTACATAAAAAATACAGTTTACCAATATGTATATTCTAACAAGTAAATAATACAAACAAATTTTAAACAATAAAAGAAATTGTAATTCACAATTGTTTATATGTTAGAAATATAGCATGATGCATATGAATTTTTTTATGCACATTTTATACATTAGTATATATTTTTAATAAGTGCTAAATATTGTTTGTCATTTTTAACATTTTTACAACTGTTACAAATTTTGGTAAGTATTTATTAACATTATATACTGAAAATATTTGTACAATACATTTCACATAAAAATAATATCGTTTAATTTTGTAATACAAGCATAATATATTTTAATTATTAATATTAATAATAAAATATTAATATTAATAATTATTACATTTAATAACAGTTGTTCATTTTATTTACAATTCAGATATTTTTTTAACAAAAAACAATATTAATGAAATGTTTTAGTAATTGTTGTTTGACATATATAAATTTTTCTACTTATAATATTAAATATTAATAATTCATAATATTTATTATTATAATTTTACATAATATAAAAAAGAGATAATAAATATAAATAAATCAGGTAAATTTTTAAGTATTTTATTAGAATGTAACAGTAATTTTTAAACCATTGTATAATATTAAATAAATAGTTTAGCTATTTATTCAATATGTTTATAGTTGCCATCTTTGTTTGGGGCTTTAATTTAGTAACCGCTCGCTGTTGTTTTGGGTCATTTGGGAAGAAAGAAGCTCGCGTTTGGGAGCGGCTTCGCGTCTGAGAAGGTAAGAGTAATTTTCTTTAATATTAAACTATTTTAAGTGTATTTTGAAGGTAGTAATGTTGTAATTAGTGTGCGTGGAGTTATGTTTTAGAAGTTATAGTGTGTTTAGTGTTTTATTTAGTTATTAATTGTTAACGTTGTGTTCCGTATTTGCGGCCTAGTTAGATTTTTTCTATTTATGTTGTTTTTACGTTAATACTGTGTGAATAATATTTGTAGTCATGTTTTTAAGTGTATTATGTGTACATTTGTGTGGGTGGGAATGCTTTTTTTTGTTTTGTAGGTTTTACGACGAAGAAGTTTGGAATTACGGAACATTGCGATTTTTTTTATTTAAGGAAGTGTGTATTAGTTATATTAACTAATAATTATTTTATACTTCCTTCATTTTTCGGTTTTCATGGAGCGGTTTTTAATTTTATACTATTTTTCAGGTTTTTTATGGTTACTGGATTGTCGATTTTTCCCTGGAGGATTACGTTTTTGATACAGTTGTATTTTTACATTTTATTGGGTTCCTTTTTAATATCTATGGATTGTGAACTACCTGGATTACTTTGGAAGATGTGGCATTTTCGTTTTAGAGCAACGGGAAAGGTAAGTGTTTTTAAATATTTTAATTGTGAGAGGGAAATGATTTTAATTTAATTGCAGTTATCATTTAGTTGCTTTGCTGTTTAATTAATTTGTCTATATATATGTATATATAAATTTATAACACATATTAGACACATTAATTAATTTTTTGATTTAAAAGAATGCACTGTTTTTATTCTAATAATTTTTTTCTTCAGAATAGCATATCTACATTGTTTATATGTTTTAGAGTAGAGTTTTAGCTATCATATTTAAGTACTCAAGGCCTCTTGTGGACGGGTATAGCTGAACTTGCTGTTTGAGATACTGATACATTTGATTAGTTTGTCTAGATAGTTTTGGTTTTAATTGGATGACCGATTGTTGCATTCTGAGTTCTTGGAAGCTTTGTTCTTTTTGTATGGCAAGTAATAGTTTATGTAGGGTAGGAGTGCTTCGTCCTGTAGAAGATAGGAAGGCATTATGCCAACCCTCAACTGCATTGTTTGTTTTAACTTCTTGGTTAAGTGTAGTTAGATACACATTCCACCAAGGAATTTGAAATTTAGGTTGACGCCTATGGCCTGATCTGTGTAATCTCCCCACCCAGGAATCCTCAAAATAATCTAGGAGGGGAGATCATTTTTGTTCATTTTGTTGGTAAAATGGACTTTCAATTAAAATGTTATAATGCTCAGCCACATCTGTCACTGACACATAGGCCAGGGCAATTAGATTTTTAATTTGGTATGCAAAGGTAATATTTGTTGCATATTCCACACTAAGTGGCCTATTATGATGGCGGTCGGATGTCCACCGCCGGGCCGGCGGTGGCACCCGCCGGACCGGCGGTGGACATCCGCCCGCGATCGCAACGAAGAAAACCGCCGGTCAAATGAGGATGGCGGTGGTGACCGCGGCGGTGGGAAATTCCGACTGCCGCTTTTCCGCCGGTTGCTATCCGCACTCCTGCCTGGTGGACGGAGCAGGACCGGGATAATGGTGGCGGTGCAGAGCAGGCTCTGCCGGCAGGATTATGATGCCGGCGGTAGCCAGCCTTTCCTCAGCGGTCAAACCGCCATGGAAAGGCATGCAGAGATTGTCTTCCGGGGCCGCTACGGGCCCCCAATGTGTTGGGGGGTGTGGGTGCACTGGGGGTACCCATGGCCCCCTACATTTCCCTGTACCAGGTGGCAGGCACTGTGCAGTGCCTGCCACGCAGTGCAGGGCAATGCAGGACATGCTCCTTTCGGCATCGCGGCGGTGCTGCGGGCAGCAGCAACCGCCGCAATGTTAAAGCCCGCGATCAGACCGCCGCGGTTGGATTTCGACCGCGGGTCATCGTAATTCGACCGGCGGTGATGTCGCGGTCCATGCTGGCGGTCTTTTCCCGCTACCATGGCGGTCGGGGAGGTTTTCCGACCGCCATCGTAATAGGCCCCTAATTGCAGATTTCTGTAAATGTCTCCATAAACATTGGTTGAAATGGAAGTAACATCCTTGTATAGATGTGTGGGGATACAATTTAAGGATAGAATTTATCATGGCTTGCTCAAAGTCTATTATTATTCTTTGAGGAAAAAAGTTGTTTGTTTCTTGCTTTATTTTACCTAACATTTCAGTATATGTTGCATTCTGTTTATTTGGTAACAATGCATATATAAAGGGGATGCAACCGTTATGATATTGCCCATGGATACTGTAAAGTTGGTAGAATGGTTTGGGGCATATTGTGAAGGTGCCATCCATCATCCAGGTTTGGCATTGTTGAAGTTTAGTTATATTGTTTGCTGTAGCAAACATAATAATTCTTTTATCTTTATTTTTATTGTCAAAGAAAATAAAAGGTTCATCACTGTGTGTTATACTTAGTTCTGGGGGAATTATGACATCTTCCAAATTTTTAGGCGTAGGTATTGTGGTTGTTGTTGCTTTTTTGGTCCTAGCTATGGTTTTTTTAATTGAAGCAATGGATGGTAATTGACCGGTTGCTTCTTTGGGTACTTTAGGTAAAATTCCTTTAAGTATAACACTTGTAGGAGTTTGTGAGCTAGTACTTAATTCTTTTATATTATCAAGGGTTGCTCTCACTTCAATTTCAGAAACATTTGGCTGATGGTTATGTTCTCTAGTGTATAATACAGTTGTTTCACTGGTGGTAGCGCAACCATAACATTTATTTGAATAATATTTTGAACATTTCCAGTTCACTTTAAGGCCCGTTTGCTTCTCTTGGGTGTAGACGTACCCCATGTAACACAAAAAGAATTTCCCTTTCTGAGATGCTATAAATTGGGCACCTTCAGTAATTGTGATGTGGAAAATTCTATAAAAAATGTATATGAACATATATTAAAAAGCATAGTATACATGTTTATATGGTTAAAAAGAAAACATTTTTTACATATACTTACCAAGTGTTATTTAGTTGTCTTTAAATGGAGATGTTCTTTGCTCAATAAATGCTGTTTGGTCGAAGTTTTCTGTGAAAGGAAAATAAAGCATATTTTATTTGATGTTTTACAATTTTACATGGGGTGGTATTGGTGTTTACGATAGACTATAGCTTCATTAACGTTTTTGTTAGATTTTACAAAGGTTTTTAAAAGGTTTAAAAATCTAAATGGGGTGGTTTTGGGGTCTAGGATATATTAGGTGTTTAGTTGTATTTTAGTGAGATTTTACAAAGGCTTTTTAAAGTATACTTACTTTGTTAGTGAGCTGTTTTTGCGAGGTAAATTATTTTTTCTCGTTCTTTGGAGTAATATCTGTAGTGGAAATATAAAGAGATAAAATATATAAGTTAGTAATTTTAGTTAACAATTGAAATCTGTGTAACATTTTAATTTAACTGCTTATTTAGAAATGGTAATTTACTTACTTTTTCCTAAGTGTAGTAGGCTTTATTTTGATGCAGTCTTTGATTGTGGTCAAAATCCGGCAGAGTTTCGCCTTCCTTAATTATTTTGGTTTAAGGTGTAAAATAAGACTGATTTTTCTTGGTTTTTATAGTGTGTTTTTAATTGTTTGTTGAATTTTATTGGTTTATTTCGATCTTCTGTATTTTTATTGGTTAATTTTTACTTTGTTTCTTGGTTTGGGAATTGTTTTCCTTATATGGAAAACGCTAATTAAGAGTAATTTATTTTTTTGGGTGAGGAAGGAGACGTTGAACTAATTATATTTTAATAAAATATATATAAGATGTATTAAAATGTTTGAATATGTTGCAAGTATATATTTTAAAATATTATTAGTGTGTTTATTATGTTATTATTTATTTATGTTGTAATAATTTTGATAGTTATGTTTTTAGTTCAATTTAATGTGATATGTATGTTTATGCAATTTACTGTATTTATGGTGTTTAAAGTAATTGTTTAAATGTATTATTGAGTTGTCGATATATTGAAAAAAACGATAATATTGATGTATATATTTTTGAAGTCGACATTTTAGACATGTCCTATATTTATTTATAAACGTCGATATTTTGTATTGCGATATTTATGTGTGCGATATTTGTGTTGTCAATATAGTTGTATCACGATATTGTTGTATCGATATTTGTGTATTTTTATAATTAAGTATGCAACATCGATATTTTTGATATCGATAGTTTTGCGTCTAAATATTTGCAGTTCGATAATGTGACTTTCGGTATTATGTCAGTGATTCATAATAGCTAGGTAGCTTGAATTGGATTAACTCTGTTGTTGCCTAGGATAAGAGTTTCTGAATTGCTGGTATTCAATTTAAGGAAGGGGGTTTCCATCAAGCATTAAACTTCAGAGAGGCAATCACTCAAATTTGAAGAAGAGAAACAAAATGATGGGTCTAGCCACGCTATTAGTTGTGTATCATCAGCAAAACTAATTGCTTTACAGCCAAATTGTCAAATTAATTTTCCAAAGATAGAACTGACACATTAAACAACATGGGAGATGAGCCTCGTGGAAGTCCATGATTGACCGATAAACATGACAAGCTGAAGGGAGGATTAGAGACAGTTAGGGAGCTATCACTTTAAAGCAATATCTCTTCATTAAACCCCATGCTGCAAGACTAATCCTCAACATCCCCTAGCGCAGCCACATCACTCCACAGCTCCGCAACCTCCACTGGCTCCCAGTCAACAGAAGAATAGCCTTCAAACTCCTCACCTATGCATACAAGGACCTTCACTACGCCGGACCCACATACCTGAATCACCACCTCACATTCCACGTACCCAACAGACAGCTCTGCTCCGCCCAGCTTTCCCTGGCTACCGTCCCACGAATTTGCAAGACCAGAACTGTAGGAATGTTCTTCTACCTCGCCTCCAAGACATGGAACACTCTGCCCATCCACCTCAGGAAATCAACCTTGCTGACGCAATTCAGGAAGGACTTCAAGACCTGGCTCTTCTGATGAACTCAGCACTTAATCTTATCCGCTGCACCTCCCTCCCCTTCAGCGCCTTGAGACCCTCACGGGTGAGTTGCCATGCTTTACAAACCCTGATTGATTGATGCACAAAGACCACTGCTACATTTTGAGAAATGGGTCTACTTCAAACCTGATGACAAAAGCCTACTTACATGATCATGCAAAATGAAAACACAAATTTGGAAATTACACGTGCACACATTAGATAGAAAACATTATTAAAAAATTATTTTAGAATAGTTGAAGCACTTTAAAAGAGTGCTTTAAAACATAAGAGATAAGTATTCATGCAAATGTATACATTTGCATAAAATATGTGAAAGAGAAAAACATGTCTTAATGTCATTGAAGAGTGCTATGAGAATTAACGTGAGCTAGAAAATGTGGTGGTATTGGTACTAAACTACGTGCTAAAAGTTTGAAATTTTAGAAAATGAAATTAGAAATTATACAGATTATGAAAATATTGAAACAGATTTTATATCTTGAAAGAACTTAATAGAATCTTGAAAGTGAGATTTATTAGAATTTAGGAAATTCGCAATAATCAAGCATACCAAACCATAATGAATCCACTATGATGATAGTACATGAATATTAATAAAGATTAATGAGAATTATTATGAGTTTATATCCTTTAAGTGATGATCGCAAATACATTAGCTGAAGTAAATGTGAAGTCAAGTTGAAGGCTTTGTGTTAGGACATGTTTAGCTGTGACCTATGCTTTACAATTTTAACAATGGCTTGGTGATTATGAATGATGTTGGCTTTACATATTACAACTGCACATTTCGTGTTCTCTGCGTAATTCCATTCCCATGGGAATGATAAAACCATGAACTGAGTTACCTAAGATGCTGTATGTTGCTATTATGTTTCTTTTTGACAGTCGATGTGGACCTGTGAATCTTTCCTTTCTCATCGCAGACATGAGAAACATTGCTGATGTTTCTATTCTCTATATGACTTAATGTGCATCCTGGACTGGTGATGGTCTTTGGATGGCGGTGTGACAGCACATGACACAGACATTTCATTACTAACGTATAAAAGAAGAAACCCTGGAAGAGGGGCAAGGCACTCAATTTATTTTGCTTATGGGTTGCGACACATTGGGTTTTGCTTTCCTTTGAGGTGCACAGCACACTCTATTTTTTATGCTGACTGAACTTTGAGGATATTCTGAATTATTTTTCCATTGGATTATGGCTCAATAGTACAGGCGGTAGCAGATAGACTGAGAACCTTTCTTGTTGAACTTGAACTCGAACTAGATTTTTGCTTTCCTTGGCTTTATTGGACAATGCACTTAGAGACTTTAAACCATCCTTTTCCCTGATTAGAGTGATTATTGCTGTTAGTAGAAGAACCATCCTACTATATTATGGGTAACAGCACTTTGTACCTCTGTCAGTGGTCTTAAGCTATTTCTGCAGGGCCGTACTGGGAACCCAAAGCAGCCCTGGCAAATTTGTCTGACCAGCCCTCAGGTGGCGGCAGGCTGTGCAAGTGTGAAGCACTGCTGCTTTTGTAACCGGGGACCGATACTGCTGCACGGCTGCAAAACCGGCCCCCAGAAACAAAACCGACCCCCACCATGGCAAAACCGGCCCCCACCCTTCCAGCCTCCTGGGAAAATAACAGATGCCCGCTACTGTGAGTACGGCCCTGTATTACTGCACAAATGCTGAGTGCTCTTATTAAAACTGTTATATTTCTAACTGAAATGCTAAAGAGATTGCTTATACTAATGAATTCTGATTCTTTGATACAATAACTTCAAACTCTAAATTCGATTGAGACTTTATTTTGTGCCTATGTTTCTTCATTGAAACTGTGCATTTGGGTGGGATTTTGTCCTGAGATAGTAATTGATGGTGAGGCTGAATTTGCATTGTGAATCCTTAACTAATTCTCTACATCACTGCAATATGTCCTACTTATATATGGTACATTATATCAATATAGGCACTAACTAATTAAGTGACTTTTACCCATTGTTATTCATTTTTTGTTGTTGCTCTGGGAGCTCTACTCCAATTCTATTATGAATTAATATTCTATGACCAGGACGTCACCCTAATACTATGTAATATCTCTTATAGATTCAGATTGTTCACATATGCTATGTCCTGAAGTGATCTCTAATTAACTGAGATCGAAACGCCGTCGACCCCCTACAACCTGAACCGCATATATTTTATATAAATCCCCTCAGGTGTTCACCTGTGTGTTGTTAATGCGATGTACATATTTTAAAGTCACCCTCACTGAGCACCTCACGCTTGTTGTCACTTATTTATGTGAGCACCTGAACTATTATTATTCCTTGCATACTATTGAAAATAAACAACTATTATTATCCTGATCATAAAGTGTCCCTGGTCACACATTTCCTTGCTCCCCCCAGCATTAATTGCCCCCCCTGACTTAGTTGCATTATTCCCCATTCTGACACAAGCCCTGCGTCTGCCTTGGACCGTCTCGGCCACTTTCTGAACCATTGTTTACAAAAGCATTATTCCACCCAGGTTCTAATATTGGGGTACCCTTGTTTTCTCTCTACAGGAATTGGAATTAGGCCACACACTCACACAGAAAGAATGGGAGGAGGTCTACTACCAGGCAAAGCACATCGCCCAGAGCTCATCCAGCACAGACCGCTTTTAAGATTGCCTCATACTGGTACCTGATGCCCGTACGCATCCAGAAATGGAACCCAGAGTAGAATCGGAAATGCTGGAGGGGTTGTGGGAACACCGGGATCTTATTGCACCTTTTTTGGGACTGCTCGAAGCTGGTCTGATTCTGGTGGACATTCTGGATGCCATTTAAAGGGCCTTCAATGCTCAAGTCCCATGTTTCCCTACCTATGCACTACTGGGCTCATCTAATCCCTGACCTATCCCCTAAAATCTTTACAGGACCGACAAATGACTCTTATCGAGGCACGGCCCACCAGGCTATCCCCACCCACTGGGACACAGACTGGGTTCCAAACCACACAACATGGCTTCATACGCTGTGGCATATAGTGGACATGGAGAAACTATCACTAGCTGACAATCTCAAACGAGACACATATTGTGAACTATGGGCACCTTTTATAAGTATTCTGTCTGCAGAGTTCAATGAGCTAACATACCCCCAAATACCTTAAACTACTGCAACTGATTCTGGATTCCACGGACACTGCCATTGATGCAACCGTCTACCCATAGGCAGGTCGGAACCCGTGGGCCTAAGAGACCCACAGAGGTGCTAAGAAAGGACTGCAAATTGACCGATGCCTAAACTTTATTGTGAACGAGTGAACCAAGGGGGGAGGGATGGGACTGCTTGAGGTTTTGTTTTGTTTTTCATGTCATATCTAAGAGATTGGCTGCCAGCCGTAGCTGTGTACTTTATATGTGGTGCTATGTTTATAGACTCATAAAAATAATTGATCCATAAAGCAATATCTTTAAATTCCGATAGACGACTCAACAGTATATTATCATCCACAGTGTTGAATGCCATAGAGAGATTCAAAAAAGTGTTTCCAGCAGAATCACCTTCATCTAAGATCATTCTGAGTTTTTCTACAGCTAGGACTAAACCTGCTTCTGTGCCACTACCAGGATGGAAGCCAAGTTGCCAAGCGTCAAAGCAGTTGGAATTTTCCAGAAAGCTTGACAGTTGTTTTGCTACCACTTTTTCAGTAAGCTTAACTAAAGCTGAAAGAAGGGTAATAGGTTGATAGTTTTCTACTACTTTTCTGTCTGAATTCTGTTTTTTCAGAAGAGAAGTTATTACCCTTTTCTTCCACTCCAAAGGAACTTCACCAGGAGATTGTGAACAGTTCACTATATTTGTAATAGTTCGAGACATTACTCAAACGTAAGAATGAAAATATGAAACAGGTCAAATATCACCAGGACAACCTGATCTAATGGTGTTAAGCATTGAAATGGCCTCTTCTGGAATGATAATGCAAAACATTGCCTACGTCTAATGTAGCTACTTCAAGGGGGAATGATCACAAGGGAGAGATAGATGTAAGTTTCAAAGTTGATTTTCTGAATTTTGGAAAAAAAGAAAGCCAATACTTCAAAGATTTTTTTGCAAGGAGAGAGACTGTGATGATAAACACTGTGGGGCTAGAAGATCTGCCCACACTGTGAGATCTGATTGTTCTGCAAATCATCTGCCACTTGGTCAAGAAACACTAAGGGGCCGATTCCGATTCGGGCCGGAAAACGTACCGACCGACTCGGTACGGGAATTTAGTCCGACCGACTCGGACCGGTGCCGCACGACCCTGGTAGTACGATGAAATGCATGTGAAATCCGACAGACTCGGACGGAATACAAAACGACCGACCGAGCCGGACGGAAACAAGGCATCCGGCCGGGAAATCACGCGAAATGAACCGACCGACACGCACTCGGATTGAACCCGAACGAAACGTACCCGCGAACTCTGACCCGCGTAGTACGATGCTGTGCGTGCAAAACACGACCGACTCACCCGGAGCACAAGCCGTACGACTGACACGCATACAAAACCCAGCCGAAGCAACCCAATACTACGCGACCGACTCGTACGCCGCATATGAAACCTAGCTGACACACAGCGGGAACGAGTCGGACAAGATCGCACCAGACAACTGCATCGTCCTACTCGGACACAAGAACGACTCCTACATGCACCAAAAACACCAAGGAAATTTTTTTTTAAAAAAGGGCCAAACAAGCAACCACTAAGCCAATAAATACAGGGAGGAAAAAAAATGCAACAAGGACACACCTCCAACTCCACCTACATAAAGGCCACAAATCCCGACCATGATCCCTTGCAAATTCCACTGACCTGCCAGACAGAACACCATCACACAGCAACCACAGACACACTCACAGCTCATACATCACACAAGCCACACACCATTACCACACCTACAAATAGCACCCTCACACACACCCAGCTAAACCTACACTCACACCCCCCCCACTTGCACACACACACACACATCAATCACCACCACCACCCATCACCATGCCCCCAAAGAAGAACCATAAGTTCCTAGATTGTGAATTGGAAGTCCTGGTAGACGAGATCCTGAGGGTAGAGCCACAGTTGTTTGGTACATTGGTACAACAGACCCCCATGTCGCAGAAAACCAAGATGTGGGTGAGGATTGTCGACAGGGTCAATGCACAATCACCATGTTTGCGCACAAAGGAAGACATCCAGAACAGGTGGTATGATGTGCGCAGGAGGGTCAGGGACCTACTCAAAAAGGACTACCTCCTCAGCCAGCACACCGGCAGTGGCCCTCCTGCAAAACCAGTATACCTCAGGCCCTGGGAGGAGAAGGTGGGGGCCATCCTACCACCAGTGAGCGTTTACGGACTAACAGACATCCCAGAGCCTGGTGAGTACACAACTAATATACACAATATGGTGTGACTACACACACACATCACAGTCAAGGGGATAGGCAAACCATGCACACTTAGCAAATACACACCAACCGAAAGATATCCATCCCAAGATGTGAATGCTAGTCAGACGAACACAATACCTGCCATCCCATAGTGATATGTAACTGTGTCATGACATCTACAAACCTAACAACAAATACAGCAAGGCAGTGGCACAAATAGAACCAACAAATACTCCCAGATATTTACCCACCACTAGAACACCACCTCACAGGGAAGCTCACTGAAAGGAAGGAATTCTGTGTATGCTGGTCAAGTCAGTGTAGGCAATAGCATGATGGGAGTGGTAGTCACAGATATTGGTCACACCCACAATTGGCCCATCAACACCACTCTGAACCATGCTCACATCACAGGGAGTGGAAAACAACTGACAAGATGGCTGACACTGGCTACTGCTGTGGGGAGTACAAGGCCCTGCTGGGAACTGGGCACCAACAAACAACAGGACCACACAGTCAGCCATCTTGCCATTGCTGTCACACTCACACACACTGAAGTCCATCCAAAAGGAAGGAAGGATGGGCATGCTGGGAAGGGGGGTGGAGGCAATAGCAGGATGGGAGTTGTAGGCACAGATATTGGTCACACCCACAAATGGCCCATCAACACCACTCTGAACCATGCTCACATCAAAGGGAGTGGAAAACAACTGACAAGATGGCTGACACTGGGTACTGCTGTGGGGAGCACAAGGCCCTGCTGGGAACTGTGCAACAACCAACAGCAGGACACCACTGACTGACATCCTGAAAGACAACTTGCACTCCCTGCAATGGAAGCACGTTCCATGGTGGGATATCTGGCTGGGTGGGAAGGAGGACTCACAGCTATGACCATAGTTACAAGGACCTCCCCTCACACACACCCTCAACACTAACTCCACATAACCCACCTGGGAGAATGCAATGCCTCACATCCTAACTGAAGATCCCACAAAGAACAACCACCCTGGGTCATGCTGTGTGAAGCACAGGGACACTCTTGGGACTTGTAGCCAAACAACTGCCAGGACAACACTCCCAGCCATCCTGTCAGCACAGGCACCCCACCCCACAGGAAAGCAGAGTCAAAAGGAAGGAAGGATGGGCATGCTGGGGAGGGGGGTGGAGGCAATAGCATGATGGGAGTGGTAGGCACAGATATTGCTCACCCTCACAATTGGCCCATCAACACCACTCTCAACCATGCTCACATCACAGGGAGTGGAAAAGGGCTCACAAGATGGCTGACACTGGGTACTGCTGGGGGAGCACAAGGCCCTGCTGGGAACTGTGCAACAACCAACAGCAGGACACCACTGACTGACATCCTGAAAGACAACTTGCACTCCCTGCAATGGAAGCACGCTTCATGGTGGGATAACTGGGCTGGGGGAGAAGGAGGCCTGGATGGCAACCAAATACCACCAATGCTGGTCATGCACACACCTCAACATACACATTGACATGCCACAGGTTGGCAGGACAATGTGCTACACCAATATCACTCTCTGACTGTCACAATTTAGGAGAATGCAATGTCCTGGCCCACATCCAGAGGTACAGTCATAACTGTCAGGTGTTTGAACAATTGATGCCAGTAGAAACATAACATACAATCTGTGTCTCTCCCCAAAACAGGTGATGATGGGGACACAGCAGCAGACGAGGAGGAGTCCCTGTCCCAGGCTCCGGGGAACACTGAGCTCACTGGTGTGGATCAGCCACTGCACTCCTCGGATGGCGAAGAACCAGCTGGAACCTCCGGTGTGAGTCATCATGCAGCACCAGCAGGACCAACATCTGCACCCCCTGCACCCACCCCACCAACAACTGCCAACACACAGCCCACCCCTGCCAACACGGACAGACCAAGGACCACAGATGACAACAGCGCAGGGACCCAGGCCCAAACTGGAGCTGGTGACAACGAGCCCAGGAACAACACCCAAGTGGGCCCACGGTCACCTGTGCGTGCCACCGCAGGTCCTGCACGTGTCGCCAGGGGTGGTGGGAGGGGTGGTAGACATAGGTCGCTCTTTGCAGAGGGGTCTGGACTGCATGATGACCCACAACTGGCACGCATCGCGGATGCGTACCAGACTAGCACCGGAGAGGTCACCCAGGTAGTGGGGATCCTCAAGGACATACAACAGCAGCAGGCTGCCCATCATGCCCGCTTGGACTCCCACATGTCCTGTGTCGACACACACATGTCACATGTCGAGACACACATGTCACGTGTCGAGACACACATGTCTGGCATGGAGTCCAAGTGGGACACATTGGAACAACTGACAGCGGTGCATAGGGACATACTCACATGCCTCCGCCAGATCAGCACCAACATGGCCTCACCTCCCTGTGTGCTCACAACAACTGCTGCTGAAACAACAGCAAATGCCACAGGGAGGGAGGAGGACTCTGGCAGAGAGTCCCCTGCACCGCCGCAGCCTGCACCTGAGGGCCCCCCCCCCAAGAAGAGGGGCCGTCCGAAGAGGCCAAACTGAAAGTCCGATGGCCATCTACATCCCCCAGGAAGCCAACACCTGTTCTGGAACTTTTCCTCTGTGTGCAAACTGCACGCCCTGTCGAAGCCAACCCAACTCACCCACATGACATGGGGAGCTCTAGTTGGCCAAATTCATCAGATGACTGTGGACTTTACTCTGGACATGTCAGCTACCAAGACTTCCAATGCACATGGGAACTTTGGATTCCAATTAATATGTACAGCACCCACCATCCTGTGCCCCATCCTCACACCTGTATGTAAATAAACTCACCAATACACCATATCTGCCTCTGTTGTGATTCCAACGTGGTTTTTGTCATGTAGATGGTGATCTGCTAAATGACACTGTGCATGCTAACTGCTATAGCAAGTCCAACCCCGTCATGTCAGTCATAGCGATGTGACACATATGAGGGAGACACACCACTAGGGCCACACAACACATACACACCATCAGACTCATCACCTATACTGATGTTGCAACTAAATACAGTGGAATGCACAGACACGCCACCTATTCACAGTCACTGTGAACTAGACTACAGGTGCAGTAAGCAAATGTCAGTCAGATGTGTGACTACAGACAACGCACATCCCAAAGTGAAGCACAGGTTTATTACACATTTGCAACATGTCGTTTCCACTACAAATGCAAGCTAATCCAACCGGGCTGTGGCCACAAAGTCAAAAAAACAGAAGATAGAAAGTCCAGGGGTGTGTGCACATCACCTGTAGGGAAACGACTGCTTCCACCTTGGAAGTTGAATCATGGATTCGGGGGATCCAAGTTGATCAGACAACTCCGGCAGCACCCTGTGAAGGACAGACATGACACACAGTCAAAAACAATGAAGAACAGCACAGAACGGCAATACTCATGTCTAATACATGTCACGAGATAACTACACAAAACCAATTTAGCATGTCAACACTGTTGGGCAGTACAGACCACCTGCAAGGACACATCGCTGCACGCATCCAGTCAAGTAGCACATGGGCACACTCAAACAGCACCAGAGCACCACACACACATATCATGCAAACTCAAATCACTGACATCACAACCCTCTGGAGACTCACATTCAGCTGAAGAAGTTGGTGATGAGCTGTGTGCGGACATCACCATCATCATCATCATCATCTTCACTGGCATCGTGACCCAGGCTAGGATCTTCCACAGGTGGCGGACGTTGGTCATCGTCATCCAGGATGAGAGGCAACTCCTTCCGCACTGCCAGGTTGTGTAGCATGCAGCAGACGATGACAATCTTGCACACCTTTGCTGGGGCATATGGGAGGGCCCCTCCTGTCTTGTCCAGGCAGCGGAAGCGGCTCTTCAGGAGACCAAAGGTCCGCTCAATCACCCTCCTCGTCCGACCATGTGCCTCATTGTAGCGCATCTGGGCTGGTGTCACAGGGTTCCTGAGGGGTGTCAGCAACCACGGCATGTTGGGGTATCCCGAATCACCTACAGACAGACAATTGCACATTAGCTGATTTGAAAATGTGTGCGGAAAACAACATAGCAGAACACACACAATGGTACAAAGTCAGTACACACCAACAAGCCAGGCACGCTGGTTCGGCATCTGTGACATCATCCTCGGGATGCGACTACTCCTCATCACGTAGGCATTGTGTGCCGAACCGGGGAAACGGGCACACACATGTGAGATGGTCATATATGCAAGACATACCACCAGAGCATTGATCGAGTGATAATGTTTACGGTTGCGGTATGCCTGCTCATGTGCCTGTGGTGGTATCAAAGACACATGTGTCCCATCAATGGAGCCAATTACATGTGGCATCCTCCCCAGGGCATAGAAGTCACTCTTGACGTCAGTGAGTCGTTGACGTGTTGGGAAATAGATGTACTGGTTGAGGTATCTCAACATTGCCCCCAAAACATCGCGTAGCACACGGCTGAACATAGTCTGTGACATCCCACCAGTAGTTGCCACAGTGTGTTAAAAGGTACCGGTGGCAAAAAAGTGTAGGGCTTCCATCACCTTCACCTTGGGGGTCAGCGCTGTAGGATACGGCCGGCCAGGCTGCAAATGTGGGGCCAATCGCACTGCCAAATCCTCAATAAGCTGCCTGGTGAAGCGGTACCGTCGGATGCTGTCATGTTCCACCATCGTTGCCAGGTCTGGGAATGGTCGATGGACAGCAGGAGCCCTGCAGTGCATAGGTGAAGAAAGCAAGATTGTCAGTCACCCCACCTATGTGCCGTTCACCATACTCAATTTCACATGATACATCATCAACATACACAAGTACTTGATGTGTGTGTCGTTCCGTTTGGACATATATGGCACCTACATGGACATCATCTAACATCCCTGTTCAACAAGTGTTGACAACAGGTTCCAGGGTGTGCTATGGGACACCATTAGGCTGTGTCACAGTACCCATTAACTGCTCTTACGTTCCACACACATACCACAGTGACATGTCTGGACAGATGCTCCACAGGCATCACAGCTCATTGACAGGTAGATTCCCAGGGAGCCTGTCTTGCCACATGGACACTGGCATGACATGGCGTATCATGTACACGTCAGAAAAACAAACATGACACCCACAGGTAGTGGCCCCTGTAGCCTCTGCAGGACAGATATGGACGTCTGTGACACACACACACACACCATCAAAGTTCATGCACAAACCACGTGGATGTGGAGACTGTCTCCCATTGTGCACATGGAGTCAGAGACATGTGATACACAACATGCACACAGACTGTGGAGGGACATCACTATTGTTGGAATGGGCCACCCTGTGACGTACATGCCTTCCCACATGTGAGCCTGGGGGTATGTGACATGTCATACACATACACAACCTGGAAATGTGACCATGACACATGCTCAGAAATGAAAAGTTGCACACCACAGTGGTCAGGTGCACAACACACAAAGGACCCTGTCCCCATTAACACGTGCACAACCATGGGTGTGTCTGCCCCCAAGTGCCACCCCAAAATCCACATGTTCACCCCCATACACAGATACGGTTATGCTGCCACACATGCCTCATAGACAGTGTGGACTGGGTGTGGTGTTGTAGGTGTGCCCCTGAGTCCCTGGAATGTAAATGTGGCTGGCATAGGTTCACCAGTGACCAGCATGGTGACATATGCGTGTGACCTGTCCAGGGACGTGTTGTAGAGGAATGGACCGATCGGTGTTCCCGGCCGGCCCATTGCATTGAATGTGAGCGGGTACGCGTTGTATGCCTGCTACGCGTTGTAGAGCAATGGACCGATCGGTGTTCCCGGCCGGCCCATTGCATTGCATGTGAGCGGGTACGCGTTGTATGCCTGGTACGCGTTGTAGAGCAATGGACCGATCGGTGTTCCCGGCCGGCCCATTGCATTGAATGTGAGCGGGTACGCGTTGTATGCCTGGTACGCGTTGTACAGCAATGGACCGATCGGTGTTCCCGGCCGGCCCATTGCATTGAATGTGAGCTGGTACGCGTTGTATGCCTGGTACGCGTTGTACAGCAATGGACCGATCGGTGTTCCCGGCTGGCCCATTGCATTGAATGTGAGCGGGTACGCGTTGTATGCCTGTTATGCGTTGTAGAGCAATGGACCGATCGGTGTTCCCGGCCGGCCCATTGCATTGAATGTGAGCGGGTACGCGTTGTATGCCTGGTACGCGTTGTACAGCAATGGACCGATCGGTGTTCCCGGCCGGCCCATTGCATTGAATGTGAGCGGGTACGCGTTGTATGCCTGGTACGCTTTGTACAGCAATGGACCGATCGGTGTTCCCGGCCGGCCCATTGCATTGAATGTGAGCGGGTACGCGTTGTATGCCAGGTACGCGTTGTACAGCAATGGACCGATCGGTGCGCACACATTGGCTGGGGCCTGGCATGGCAACGGACGTGTTTTCGAAGCTCCTACGAGTCTGATGCAGTGAATTCAGTTGGCCAGCCACAACAATGTTGCAAAATCATGGGTGTCATGAAGTTGAAGATTTGAAGGATGCTGTGGGCGTGTATTAGTGCTGCTATACCATGGATTGGTCAGATTTAGAAGATGCAAACGACTTGGACCTATCACTTTGGACACATGGGACAGTATCTGCCTCTGCAGCACACATATAATGCTGGCTGTTCCCCTGAGAGCTCACTTGCCTGCACTACATGCTCCAGGACGACATCTGCCACCAACACTGCTGCTGTTTATGCATCCTCTGGCTCCTGCAATGGCACGTACTGTGGAGAGAGCCCCAGCCTTCAGCCTTGAGGAGAACCAGGCCCTGCTGGACAGCCTCCTTCCACAGTACAGCAAGCTGTATGGGAAACCAGGGGAGCAGGTGAGTGTGCTGTCCACTGCATCACTAATTGTGCATGTTGTCTGACTAGCAGGACTTTCACTGTGCACACCACTGGCTAGCATGCCCACTGAGTAGTTGTCACACCCCAAAGTGTGTAGTTACATGCACTGAACTGGTACAGTGCAGTAACAGTGCATTCCAACTAGGTTTACTTCCCATGCAATGATACCATGTAGTGACTGCTGGCAAACTGTTCATAGCCATTGTTGCACTGCCTGTGTACATCATATGCCCCTGTAATTGAGACATGTATATCCAACTGTGTGATGCACGTATATGTTGCATGTGTAGTAATGGCCATTTCACTTTCTCATCCTCACAGGTTGATGCCCACCAGAAGCAGGACATCTGGCTGACCATCGCCCGGAAAGTAAGATCCGTGGGGGTCTACAGACGCAGGATCCGCAACTGCCAAAAGAGGTGGCAGGACCTTCGTGGCTGGACCCGGAGGATGGCAAGGGTCCAGCTGAAGCTGTCGCTTCCTCGCAGGAGGGGCGGACACCGGACCCTGACCCCCCACATGCTCCGGATCCTGGCAGTGGTCTTCCCTGACCTGGATGGGCAGCTGAAGGACAGACAGCAGCAAGGAGGGGGTGAGTCCATGACTGCACTGTGCACTTTGTCTGCCATGCTATGTGCCCTCCTCTGGCCTGGGTAAACTTCCACAGTACATCAGTCATGTGGTCCAGGACCCACGTCCCTCATTTGTTACATGCCCACTTCTCCTCTGATACGCATATGTGTGGCCCTTATAGTCAGGAAATTGTGTCATTTGGGGACTGTGTCATTGCATTTTGCTTTGCTCAAGGTGGGGGACAGCATTTGTTCCCGTGACTATGTTGTGCGATTCATGGGTGGGTCAATTGCTTACACAATGCCTAAGTTCTGACATGTGATCTGCGTGTAACTTTGATATGTGGTCCGCTTGCTGCTCTGACTCACCACATGTCCCTGGGGAATGTGGCACACACCCATGCTGCTGGTGGGAACAATATTTGGGCCTCAGGAGTATGTGTATCCAGTGTGTCACACATGCTTAGCCACCTGCCTACTGTCCAGGACTCATCCCTCTTACAGGTGGAGCTGGACAGTCATGCCTACTCCAGTGCATACAATACACTCTGTACTCCCACTCCCGTGTATCATCTGGCATGTTGTGATCAGTGAAATGTACCCTCAGGTCTCTGCCTCTGTCTCATTGTGCTGTGTCTTCGTTGTCAGGACTACTGGTATGTTCATCGTTTGGGGCTCAGCATGCCATCTGAGATGTGACCATGATAGACGATACTTCTGTGACTTATAGGTGTCTGATCACTTGACTGTGCACACAGGTGTTTGCGACTGTGACTTTCAAGCAGCTGTATTTTCATTCACAGCACACTGTGAGGTGCTCATGTTCAGAGAGTTGTGTTTCATGTCCCCCATATGTCCAGTTGGTATGACGTGGACAAATAGTAGTACAGATGATGTGGTTTTTGGGGGATGGACATGTGCACTTGTCAGTCCCATAACTTGCATTCCCCATGCCCTCGGATTGTGACACAGTGCAGACTGTTGTTGTCTGGCTGCCATGGCCATGTGACTTGAGACAGTAATGTATGACTTTGCACGCATTCCTGTGTCATGGCATTCAACTTCCTGGGACTGATCCTGCAGGGGAGTGACATGTGCAACATGCACTCCATTGTGGCATTGACTATCCGGACATGGGTGCATCATGGTGTCTGGTGTTGGTATGCATCACATGCATTTCTAATTAGAATCTGGCCATCCCTTTATCCGGACACCTGCACTGACTCAGTGGCAAGAGATGTGATGTGTGCATGTTCACATGCTTCACCGTGTTCCCTGCAATTTCCAACAACTGTGTAGGTGGTGCATGTGTCCACACTGGGGTCTTACCATCAGACAGGCACCGGACAGATGGGTGCAAGGGCAGGAGGGGTGTGAGTCCCATGGTTGACCATCAGACTGACAATTGGCTTCCCGAATCTGTGTGAGGACTTTAGGCAATGTTCAACTAAGGATGCCAGGGCTTGCTCTGTAATGTGCTGTACTTACTGTGGTGTGTGCGGTCAGTGCAGGTGACTGATGTTTGTCTGTTTCCCTAATTGTTTGCAGATACATCCACGGCCACAGGAGGGGACAGCTCCACGGACCAGGAGGAGCAGCGGAGCCAGACTGGGTCAGCATCGGACGAGTGGTCAGAAGGACCCAGTGGCACGGAGGGTGAGGGGAGCCACACCGAGGAGTCCTCAGCACCATCCACCTCAGCTGGGGACCACAGCAGCTCAGAGGATGACTCCCTTGTGGAGGCGGGTGTCAGCAGCCACCAAAGGCCAGCTAGTCTGTCTGGCCCCGCCACCACCACCACCACCACCGCCCTCCCATCGGCTCCCATTCCTGAGGTCCGTGGAGGCTCCCGTGCTCGGGAGCATGTCTCCTTCGTGCCAGGCACTGCACCCCCTGCCCCTGTGTCCCCTGCTGCCCTGAGTGAGGAGTCTGTGTACCTCCTTCGGCAGTTCCATGTAGGGCAGACAGCAATGCTGAGTGTCCTCCATGCACACACCACTCTGTTGACACAGCTGGTGTCGTTCATGGAGGGCATCTCGGCGGGTTTGTCTGCCCTACAGAGGAGCAATAGGTCTATGGACTCCTCCCTGACGGCAGCAGTGTCCCTCCTCCAACAGTCCCTCACCCCTCCCACCTCTGCCCCATCCACACTTCCTGCTCCCCTACCTGTCCAAAGCACATGCACACCTGCACAGTCATCCAAACACACAGACACGAGCAGCACAGACACACCCAAGAGTAAGGCAAGACGTGCACACAAGCATCCTCAGGGGACTGATACCACAGACACAGGGGATGGGGAACACACACACACACAGGCATCCACATTCACTCCGCAGTCCTCCAAATCCTCTCCCTCCAAGACCCCTTCCCTTGCCTCGCCTGCTACCCCACATACACAGCGGGTCTTCCTGTGTGACCTCGGCCTCTTCCCCACCATTCCTGCTGACCCAGCACACCAGGGGAAGACGAAGTCTACCCACACAGAGAGGAGTGCCCCTCGCCCCCGGACACCCTCCCCCAGGCGCAGGCAGACACAGGAGCCCATTTGGAAGTCCCCCCGGAGCAGGAAGAGCAAGACCCCACCACCACCACCACGCAGCTCCAGTGCCCAGTCTCTCTCCTCCATCCCCCAGGCCACCACTGCACAGGTTCCCCTGCCACACCCTGCCCCAGGTTGCCCCACACACCGATACCGCATCCCCAGACTGCTTAGGTCCTCCCCCCCTGCCACTTGCTCTTCCACCCCCAACCCAGACGCTCTGCCTGTTAGTGGCACTGTTGTGGGGACCGGGTCCCCCCCCTCTGTCCTGCCCACCTCATCTGCCCACCCTTCCACTCCCTTGGAGTCATGCACTGCAGTGGAGTCTACAACCACCACGTCTGACTCGGGCACTGCAGTGGGTACCCAGTCCACTACATCAGTCCAGCCCACTGCAGTGGTTGCGGCACCCACACCAACTGACTTGTGTACCACGGTGGTGCCGGCCCCCCCTGAGTCAGACACCTCCACTGCACTTGCCGGTGACACTCCTGCACCCACCACCCCTTCACCGCCTCACTCTGCCATCCCCTGATCCTGTCCCTGCGGTGCCTGGCCTGCCCCTTGTATGCCCCTCCAAGGGTGATGTCCCCCAACCGTACCAGTGCAGGCAAGCAATGTGTGACCAGTTGTCACTTCTCAGCCCGTTGGTACTGTGATTTTGGACTGGCCATTGGCCTTAGTTTCTTTTGGACTTCCGTTTTTACCCTGACATTTGCTGAATAAAGCCTCTTTTTGTTTACTTTTGGGTTTTCTTTTGATGTAGATGATGTGGATGAGTAGCATCCTGCATTTGCAGTTGTAATAGTGTTCACATCAGGACGATGAAGTGTTGCAGTGATGGACTCCATGTGGTCCATGTGATATGTGTCCTGTTGTATTCTGGATCTATGGCATCCTTTGCTACAGTCTGAGGGTGTAATGTTCAGCATTTGACACAGGGATGTCCTTTTTGCATTTGTAAATGAACATCTTTGTCTTACACTGATGCACATCTTGTGGGCTTACTACTGTTCAATGTTCCAATTTCCCTTACTGTGTGCCCAGCTCCACTGGACATGCAGTTTTGCACATCAATGTCGAAGGACTCATCTGTGTATACAGTGCAACTTGCTTGACACGTGTTTGGTGTGTGTGCAGATGACTGACGTGACACCCCGTACCCAGGCTGATGTGAGCAGAGCCTTCTGTGTGTTGTGGTTGTTGACTCACTGACGGAGTGTTCTGCTGACATGTTTGGGTCGTGCACAGACAAGGTTTGGCACAGCGGACCTTCCACAGGAGTGGTGTGCCCTCATGGCAGTGTGTAATCTGGTGACATTGCGTGGGCCTGTGTTGTGTAAGCATGTCTGTGCGTGTTCCCTTCCCTTTTCCTACACAGGATGTGTCCCTAGGGATGTTCCTGTTTGTGATGCTTGCTGAGTTGTTCTGTGTTCATCCAGCATCTTGGACCTGGTTTCTCTGTGATGTGGGTGCATGGCAAACTGATGTTCATGAGGTTGTCATCCCAGGTTGTCTTTGTTGTCAGTGCTGGGGATGCGGGCAAACGCAGATGGGACACATTCAGGATTCCCCTTGGCACTTGTTGTTTACACGAGTAATGTGATTTACAGTTTGTGTTAGCTTACAGTGATTGTGACACGTTGTGTGTGTGACTGCTGCCACTCCTCAGGGTCAGAGCTGTAATGTTGGTAGTTGTGTACGTGTGTTCTTCGTGTGTCACCTTGGCTTCTTCCTTGGTGTGTGACTATGGCCAGGATCCCATTGATTGTGGTGGATTTCACATCATGCCCATGTACAGCATACTGTGCTGTGTGTCAGACATTGACAAGTCTTGTTGACTGGCCATGTGTGATGGGTTTCTGCACCTTGGTTCCCACCACCACCCCTGGTATTGTCATGGGTGCATGTGCAATGTCACCAGTCCATGTGAGCTTCACTGCTGCACATTGGTGGAGATCAGGGTGTGTGGTGTTGAGTGTGTGCAAAAGTGAGTTGTTGCACGGCCAGACCCCTACCTCCATGTTGGCCTTGGCTGGCAGGCCGTGCTGATTGATTGGAGCTTGTGTAGGTGTGATGGTAGTTAGTTGCTCAGGACACATGGCTGGGGTTCACAGTGTGAACGACATCTAACATTGTCATCACAGTGGGATTATCATGCAGGCTAGTGTCAGCACAATATGGGGTCGCTGGGGGTAGTGCTATGGTGGGTCTGTCTCTTGCTGTGTTAGTTGCTGTTCCTACAAGCTTGTGTGACATGTGTAATTTGTGCTCCCTCTCATCTAACAATGCCTGATTTCCCACATAGGGGATTTGGATCCATGAGTTACTTTTGTGTGGCACTGTATGTGCATCTGTGTAATTGGTATTCAGGCCTCATCATGTGTTGTGTGGTTGCCTGGGGACACTGGCACCCCCCCCTCACCTGTTGTGTTTGATGTGCAGTGTGGGTCTGCCTGTTTGTGCATCTGCACCACTGCATTGGCAAATCTTTAGTGTGCTATTGGCTGTATGTTGTTTGGTGGGTTTCACCTGCTGTCCCTGGGACTCCTAGGTTATCAGTCAGCACAATGATCATTGTTTGTGTGTCCCATTGCTGCCATGGTATGTTATTTGTTCACCTCACATCTACAGTCTCCACAGGGTATCTACATTTGTGTGCCCATTGGTGCAAATATGTGGGTCTGCATTATGATGGTCACTTCTGTCATTGTGTCATTGATGGATGTTGACAGTGTCAGCCCCCATGGGTGATGTTTGTCTGCACATGGCCAAAGGTATGTCTTCTTTGCACTGCACTGTTTGCCTCCCCCAATCTATGTTGCTATGGGACACAAGCACTACTTTGCCACTGATGTGTTTGTTGTTCTGTGACCAGGAATCAACCATGCAGTTTGGCAGTTGCAGCTTTTTCAATGTCAACACTTACATTTTGGTCACTGTGATGATGGGGGTTGGACCCCATTGCCACAATGTTCAGAATGTGCTTCAGCTATGGACCCCACACTTACCTTTTGGTCACTGTGATGATGGGGGTTTAGACCCCATTACCACAATGTTCAAAATGTGCTTCAGCTATGGACCCCACACTTACCTTTTGGTCACTGTGATGATGGGGGTTTAGACCCCATTGCCACAATGTGCAAAATGTGCTTCAGCTATGGACCCCACACTTACCTTTTGGTCACTGTGATGATGGGGGTTTAGACCCCATTACCACAATGTTCAAAATGTGCTTCAGCTATGGACCCCACACTTACCTTTTGGTCACTGTGATGATGGGGGTTTAGACCCCATTGCCACAATGTGCAAAATGTGCTTCAGCTATGGACCCCACACTTACCTTTTGGTCACTGTGATGATGGGGGTTGGACCCCATTGCCACAGTGGTCATGGTCTGCTTGCATTGTGGGGGCCACACACATTTATGTGTGACACATGTGATAGGGGGTCACATTGTATGTTCAAAGTCATGTTCAGTGTTGTAGGCATTTGACACAGTCTACACACGCTTGTCATGGTGTTGGGGGATGTCTTTTGTTGCATTCCTTATGTCGGTGTGTGCTTGTTGTGTCATGCATTAGCCATCCTGTGAGTGGGGGTGTTGTTGGTGGTAGGCATCTGGCACCCATGGGTAGAGGTGGTAGTAGTGACAGGCATCCAGCCCCCCATGGGTAGAGGTGGTAGTAGTGGTAGGCATCCAGCCCCCCATGGGTAGAGGTGGTAGTAGTGGTAGGCATCCAGCCCCCCATGGGTAGAGGTGGTAGTAGTGGTAGGCATCCAGCCCCCCATGGGTAGGGGTGGTAGTAGTGACAGGCATCCAGCCCCCCATGGGTAGAGGTGGTAGTAGTGACAGGCATCCAGCCCCCCATGGGTAGAGGTGGTAGTAGTGGTAGGCATCCAGCCCCTATGGGTAGAGGTGGTAGTAGTGACAGGCATCCAGCCCCCCATGGGTAGAGGTGGTAGTAGTGACAGGCATCCAGCCCCCATGGGTAGAGGTGGTAGTAGTGACAGGCATCCAGCCCCCATGGGTAGAGGTGGTAGTAGTGGTAGGCATCCAGCCCCCCATGGGTAGAGGTAGTAGTGGTAGGCATCCAGCCCCCCATGGGTAGAGGTGGTAGTAGTGACAGGCATCCAGCCCCCCATGGGTAGAGGTGGTAGTAGTGACAGGCATCCAGCCCCCCATGGGTAGGGGTGGTAGTAGTGGTAGGCATCCAGCCCCCTATGGGTAGAGGTGGTAGTAGTGGTAGGCATCCAGCCCCCCATGGGTAGAGGTGGTAGTAGTGACAGGCATCCAGCCCCCCATGGGTAGAGGTGGTAGTAGTGGTAGGCATCCAGCCCCCCATGGGTAGAGGTGGTAGTAGTGGCAGGCATCCAGCCCCCCATGGGTAGAGGTGGTAGTAGTGACAGGCATCCAGCCCCCCATGGGTAGAGGTGGTAGTAGTGGTAGGCATTTGGCACCCATGGGTAGAGGTGGTAGTAGTGACAGGCATCCAGCCCCCCATGGGTAGAGGTGGTAGTAGTGACAGGCATCCAGCCCCCCATGGGTAGGGGTGGTAGTAGTGACAGGCATCCAGCCCCCCATGGGTAGAGGTGGTAGTAGTGGTAGGCATCCAGCTCCCCATGGGTAGAGGTGGTAGTAGTGGTAGGCATCCAGCCCCCCATGGGTAGAGGTGGCAGTAGTGACAGGCATCCAGCCCCCCATGGGTAGAGGTGGTAGTAGTGGTAGGCATCCAGCCCCCCATGGATAGAGGTGGTAGTAGTGACAGGCATCCAGCCCCCCATGGGTAGAGGTGGTAGTAGTGGCAGGCATCCAGACCCCCATGGGTAGAGGTGGTAGTAGTGACAGGCATCCAGCCCCCATGGGTAGGGGTGGTAGTAGTGACAGGCATCCAGCCCCCCATGGGTAGGGGTGGTAGTAGTGACAGGCATCCAGCCCCCATGGGTAGGGGTGGTAGTAGTGACAGGCATCCAGCCCCCCATGGGTAGGGGTGGTAGTAGTGACAGGCATCCAGCCCCCATGGGTAGAGGTGGTAGTAGTGACAGGCATCCAGCCCCCCATGGGTAGAGGTGGTAGTAGTGGTAGGCATCCAGCCCCCCATGGGTAGAGCTGGTAGTAGTGACAGGCATCCAGCCCCCATGGGTAGAGGTGGTAGTAGTGACAGGCATCCAGCCCCCCATGGGTAGAGGTGGTAGTAGTGACAGGCATCCAGCCCCCCATGGGTAGAGGTGGTAGTAGTGACAGGCATCCAGCCCCCATGGGTAGAGGTGGTAGTAGTGACAGGCATCCAGCCCCCCATGGGTAGAGGTGGTAGTAGTGGTAGGCATTTGGCACCCATGGGTAGAGGTGGTAGTAGTGACAGGCATCCAGCCCCCCCATGGGTAGGGGTGGTAGTAGTGACAGGCATCCAGCCCCCATGGGTAGAGGTGGTAGTAGTGGTAGGCATCCAGCCCCCCATGGGTAGAGGTGGTAGTAGTGGTAGGCATCCAGCCCCCATGGGTAGAGGTGGTAGTAGTGGTAGGCATCCAGCCCCCCATGGGTAGAGGTGGTAGTAGTGACAGGCATCCAGCCCCCCATGGGTAGAGGTGGTAGTAGTGACAGGCATCCAGCCCCCCATGGGTAGAGGTGGTAGTAGTGACAGGCATCCAGCCCCCATGGGTAGAGGTGGTAGTAGTGGTAGGCATCCAGCCCCCATGGGTAGGGGTGGTAGTAGTGACAGGCATCTAGCACCCCCTGGGTTGGGGTGGTGTTAGTTGTTGGCATCCAGGCCCCTATGTGTATATGTAGCATTGGTGATGGCCATCCCGCCCCTATGGTGCTGCTGTTGCTGGTGTAAGTAATTTCTGCATCCCTCTGTGTGTGTGTGATATGTCGGGTACGTGTAGTTTGTTTTTGTGGTTGGTGTCTGACTTACCTTCTGCGCCGTACGCGTCCGTGCCTGTTCCGGTAATAGATGTAGAATATTGGTAGGATCGTCACGATGGGATTCATGGTTGGTTCGTCTCGTTCGTCTTTCTCTTTGCTTCGCCTCATCCTCGTCGCTGGCGTGTTCGTCTCGTAGCCGTGGATCGTCTTGTGGCGCGAATCGGAGCTTATGTGCGCCTCTCCCGGATGCTCTGACGTACCGTGCGTAGCGACGGGTTCGGCGCGTACTGAAAGCGCATCGTACTTGTCCGGCCGGACGGGGCTGCATTTTGGCTTCCGTGCGACTCGATTCTGCGTTTCCGGATCCGCATCGGTCGGGGAACTGGACCTGTATTGGGTGAGTACGACTGGGTCGGGATTTGGGCAGTTGAGCGCATCGTACTTGCTCGTTCGGACGTACGTGCGAATCGGTCGGGAAACAGGCATTCGCCTGGCTTTTTTCCCGGCCGAATGGTATTAGGTGCGCCTCCGACCGGGATCGGAATTGACCCCTAAATCTACAGAGCCATTCACACAGTATTATTATCTGGATACGCAGAATCCTATGCCATGGAGGCCACATGTGTTGATCAGACATGGAGTTCAGTTTCAATAAACCTATTCTTGAAACTTAAAAAGGCATGGAGTTCAGAACACTGGCCCACTCTGCACTGATGGAGACTGCCCCCTGGTGACTCACACATCCATGGTTTTTCTCAGCTTTGGCTATAGATCAATTTGGAGGCAGTTCACATTAATGAATGAAAATAAATGAAATAGATATTTGTAGAGCGCTTTAATATCAGAAGGACTCTCGGCAATGAATAAAGCAAAATCCTGAACACAAGAACATAAGTCAAGAAAAGGTAAATGTTAAGCAGCTGCTTCAGGCAATGCATATAGAAGGAAGTGGATTTAATGTCAAAGGACAGTTCATTTAATAATTTATGGGCCAGAACAGGAAATCACACACCTTCATCGAGCCTTTGCTGAAGCAGGAGATACAGCAAAGGTTAGAGGCAGAAGAATTCAGCAGATGTCAAGGAGTGTACTTTATCAACTTATTCTTAATATTTACGGAAGGGGACCCAAACATATATTTATGTACTAAACAGAGAACGTCCTCCTAGTGACTGGAAGCCAGTGCAGTATGTGTAAAATATTCTCCTCAGACATATAACTCAGAGCTAAGGTCACAGATCTGGCAGCTTAGTTTGGCGTGAGCTGAAGTCTGTTCATTAACTCAAACCCTATCATAAGATGGAAAGGGGAAGTTTTATTGTTGGAAGGCATTGTCCTTTACATGTCTCCGGGGAGCATGCACCATACCCTGGCTTGATCGCTAAAAAGTCAGGGTAAAGTCAGTATAGATTTTTGATTTTGTATTTCACAGAGCATGACGATCATGCATGCTCACTAAGTCGTCTCCCAGTTATAAGGTTTGAGACCCCAGAGTTGGAAGCGGCACCAATCTGCTGCTCTCCTTTTGAGAGTGACTTGTCTTTGAGGGACTGGCAGTGGTGGCAGCAGAATCCATTGCTGATGGAGCCGGCATTTTACTTGTCTGCTTCAGGGGGAGCCGCCTAGTGACCTCCCTTATTTAAAGATTCTGCAAGCCTACCTTTGCTGGGATCTTTTCTCCATCTGAGCCAAAGGGATGAGCACTGTGTAGTGACACGAGATGAGTGAGGAGCTTCTGTGCATGTTTGACTCGGTTCAGCAGTGAATTCATTTTGGTTTCCATGTTTGTGTGTTGGAGTACAATATGCTGGAGTTCCTTGGGTGAGACTTACCTGTTCCACTGTTAACCTGAGAACCTGCACGAAAACATTCCCTCATTTGCCACAGATATTTTACAGTAGAGGGTTACAATGTCTTGTGGGTGGGTTGTTGTCAGATTCCTCCTTTTGTGTCTGCCCTCTGACCACCTGCCTGAGTGATCTTAACTCCAGCTTCTATTTCTGCCTCATCAAAAAACATAGATACATAAGCTAGTTGGAAAAGAACTGAGGAAGGGCTCCTGTGGGCCGTCACCCTGCCATGCCCTGATCATTGGCTGAGCCGCACCAAATTAAACAGTTCACAGGATCTGTTTGGCCAGGCTTGAGGATACGTGCAGGCTTCTTTAGTCACAGGGTTCCAGAAATCTCACTGATCATACGTTTGTGAAAATACTGCAATTCTTCCTTCCGTTTTGTGTACCATGACCAGGAATCCTAGTTTGGGCTGGATCATCTGGACAGTTGTGGGTGGCAAGCTACTATTGGGTCGAAGAAACTCCTGTGAGGCCATGCAGGAGTCTGATAACCCCAGAAAGGCTGGGCAGGGTCTCCTGTTTAGTGCCCTACTTGAGTACATTCTCCTCTCAAACAACTGCAACTGTATCATGAGCCACATCTAAAGAAAACTATACCAGAGTGAAAAAAAACTGCCTTTCAATGTTTTCTGAATACAAAACCTCTCACAAATGTCCTCTCCTTTCAAACTAGAGTTCGATAGGGTCGATAGTTAGAGTAGCTCAATTTGAAGCTCTCTCTTGCCTATATAGGTCTATCTTGTCATTAATAAGAACATTTAGGCTCTGATTAGAAATGGGCCTTTTATCCTGTTTCGCAGCAAACTCATGTGTGTGCCCAAAAAGGGATTGAAGCAGGAGTGCGCCCACTGATTTGTAGTAAGTAAAACATTTTTCATTTCATGAGGGCAAGTGTAGCATTTCCAATATATGTTTACCATTGTCTTTCACCTACTTCTTTTAGTATGTCCAATGAGGCGCCTCTGTCGCAGGACCCATACTGATCCTGTGTTTGTATTCTAATTCAAATTGTTAAAATCTCACTTGACACTGTGGGGCAGATTTACAAGCCCCTTGCGCCACTTTTGCGCCGCCGTTGCGTCACTTTTGTGACGCAGCGGCGACGTAAACCATGCGCCACGTTGCGCATTATTTACAACGTGACGCATCTAGGGAGATGCGTCACGTTGTAAAGCCCTGCGCCACATGAAACCTGCGTCAGGTTTCATGTGGGCGTTCCTCCGCAGGGTGGGCGTTCCCTCGAAGGAAAGCCTCGTAAAGTGACGCAGTGAAATCTACAAGATTTCACTGAGTCACTTTTCCGACTGCGCTGCGACGAATCCTTACGCCTGCTTCAAGCAGGCGTAAGGAGTGGCGCACCACGTTAGGTATGGGCAGCCCACGAGCATTGCTGGAGTTGCGTCGCGCTTGCGACACGACTCCAGCAATGCGCCGCCCTTGCGCCACAGGATGCGACACGCATCGGCCTTTCCTTGCGCCACGGTGCGCCGCATTGTAAATGCGGCGCATCCGTGGTGGCGCAAGGAGAGAATTGCGTGTCGCAACTATTCTGGCGCATCCCTGCTGATTTGCAGGGATGCGCCAGAAGTTGTAAATCTGCCCCTGTATTGGAATAAAGTCACTTCCTCCCACCTGTTGCGAATCATTATTATTGTTAAATATGAAATAAGTGACAGTTGTGCCTAACTACCTTGGACCCGGCACAGGTATTTGCACATTCTTTCTGAACTACCTGCGGGTCTCTTTCCATGCATTTCTGTCTGGCATCTCCAGAGCACATAGTCTGCTATGGGTGGAGTCTACAGTCCACAGCTATGTTTAAGGGATCCTCTTACAAGGTAAACAGCAGTGAAATTTGGCTGTGTGCAGCAGCACTGTCCTGTGGCAGAACACAGTGACTATTTCAGATGGATTCAGGCCCTTCACTGTGTATTAGTTACAGGGTACCAGCAACTGTGCATGCAGAACTAAGAACTGATTTCGATGACGGAAAGGGTGTTGTTTTTTTCACTAAGACGCCTCAAGGACAGAGCAAGTGAAGGAGAGGTTGAGTGGCCTCCAATGTGTCAATGGTCTGTTTTTAGGAAGACGTTCATGCTAATAGCAGATTCATGTGCTCTAGGCAAAATAATGAACAAAAAGTTGCTTTGGTGAGTTTTTGATGGATTGATAGGAATGGATGAATTGGAGCAGTTCGGAATTGTGGCAAAAGCATTTGATAGGAGCAAAATTCATGTGGTGGGTTTTTGCATGGTGAATTTGTCTTTTAAAATAAATGTGCTGCCATCAAAGTATATATGGCAGAGGAAGGAGTGAATATGGTTAGATGTAAATATCAATGGAAGTTAGGTATCTTTCTAAACTCTGGGAGTAAACAAGTGCTTGTAGTGAAAGATGCAGGTAGTGATGTGAGAGTACGGAAGCAGCTCGCTGAAGTATTTTCTGGGGAACTGGGTTTGATGAAAGGATGCAAGCAAAGAAGTACATTGAAAAAGGACTCCATTCCTGTGAAACACAAATTGAGAGGTGCACTATTTAGTGTGAAGAGTCAGCAGAAGGAGGTTTTGCGAGTTTGATTAAGGATAACATTATAGAAGAAGTGGACTCTCCATATTGGGTATCACCCATAGTTTCGGCCAGGAAATCAGACAACAAGCTGTGGCTCTGTGTTGACCTCACAGCATATCATTACCTGAAACCCTCTAACCAACATAAACAAATTGGTGGCCAGGTTGGAGGGTGCAAAATATTTTCAACATTTGGATACACGCTCAACTTATCATCAAATCATGTTATCCCCAGATTCCAGGCATATCACAGCGTTACTCACTGCAACAATGCCTGTACCAGTTCAGAAGAATGCAATTTGAACTGGATTCTGCCACCTCTGTTATTCAAAGGTTATTATTTTACATTTTCAGATATGAGGAATTCCTTTTTAAACGTTTCCAGAAATATATTTTGAAGTTGGTTTTCTTGTAAAATGAAAAGACCACATTGAGCACATGAAGGGAGTCTACATAAGGTTAAAGGAAAATGGGTTCACATTAAGAGGAGACAAGTGTAAATTGTTTCGAGCCAAAGTGGACTATTTAGGACACACAGTATCAAGAGATGGTGTGGTACCTAAGGTGTTTTTGGTGGAGGCGATTTTGAAAGCTCTTGTTCCACACAGTGAAGAGAGGTTACTCTCTCTTGCAGGGCTCTCTGAATACCACAGAAAATAATTTTGCAGAAAAGATGGAGATAATTAGGGTGTTATTGAAAAAAGTGTTAGAAACTGGGTTACTGGTTGACTGGGGTGTGAGCCCTGGTCAAGCAGCAACCACAACCCTAGTTAGAGTAAGGCACAAGCAAAGCCCAAATTAACCTGTGCTCACCCACTGATGGCTTGGCACAGAGCAGTCAGGCTTAAGTTAGAGGTAATGTGTAAAGTATTTAAGCAACACTTCAAATAGTAAAACAGTGAAACCACCACACAAAAAGATCCCACACCAGGTTACAAAAATGGAGCTTAATTTAATAAATAAAACAAGACCAAAATGATAAAAATCCAATCAGTAGAACTGGAGTTATGAATTTTTAAAGAATAAATTGAATATAGCGCCTAAAAGCATAAAGTGCCATCCGCGGCTATCTGGTCATGCTAGACCGGGTCAAAGTCAAAAACTCAGGCCAGCCGTAATGGAGCACGAGTCGGATACTGTCCCAGATTAGTCCAGCTGAAGGTTTACCTTCTCAAGATTTGTGCCAAGAGTCCTATTTGCTTTGAAGAGGGTTGTCAGGAGCAAGGAGAGTGTTGTGGGTGCCAGTCAGCGTGGTGTGAAGAGCAGGCCATGCATCGGGGATGTGTAGGCTGGAGCTTTCCATTGGCGGTTCCCCACAGGCTGGCGCAGGTCACACTTATTTTTGGTGCAAGCAGTGCGACTCCGGTGTGAACAGGTCCTTTCCCAGTCACAAAGAGCCCATAAGCTTGATTTTCAGAGCTCGAGAGCCACACCAAGCGTCCATGACCTGAGAGGCACCACTTGGGGTTCAGAAACTTGCGGAAGACGGGCCCAGGAGCTATTGGGAAGCCTTTTATGTCCAGCAGACTAGGCCTTGGAGTCACTCTGGGGTCCTGGGTTCAAGATGAAGTCGCAGGTCCAGTACTTCTTCCCCAGGCAAGAGGGCAGCAGGAAGCAGGTCAGCACAGCAGGGCGGAAGTTCCTTGTAGAGCAGTTTTCCAGCAGAGTGGTGGTCCCTGTAGCAGTACAGCAGTGCTTCTTCCTGGCAGAGTATCCACAGGTCGGAAGTGGTGGTGTCTGAGGCCCTTCATTTATACACTGGTGCCCTGGTTCTGAAAGGAGAGAGAAGCTTCTAGACAGTGTCTTTGAAGTGCATGGGCTTTCCCGCCTCCCCTGCCCTGCTTTCATGCTGGCTGAAGTGACAATGCAGGATTATTAGGCCCTTTGTGTGGAGAACGGACACAGCCTATTCAGGACACAGCCTATTCAGGTATTTAGTACATTTTTATTTCTAGCCTACCTGATTCCCGGAGTGCTCCGTCTGGGAGGGGAGCAATAGGGCTTCGGTTCTGTGTTCCTTGCCCCCCCTTCCGTTCTCCTTCAGCACTTAACCACGCCGTTAGAGGCGGGGTATAAAATCGTGGCAGCTGTCCAGATGCGCAGCAGAAGTGCGCAGTGGGTGTGCTGCTGGCGAGCCGCAGGCCCGCCAAAGGCAAGCCCGTCTGCACCCATCCGTGCCTAGATGGCACCAGGGGCCAGGCCCCCTGCCCTTTCTCCCGTTGGTCCTCTCCGTTACTCTGCCTCTGAGATCCTGTCCTTGCGACCCACTGTGGATAAGGACTGCCACTCCTCAATAGATCTATGCTCTGGTGAAAGTGGATGTGGTCAGTGCAACTTTATCTTCGATGTATTACCACTGCCGGAGGTAGCCGCATCCTGGGTTTAGCATGGCACGAATCTCTCGCAATGCTTACTCTTGAACTGTCAGTTCCTTAGCAAACATAAATTTGAAATTGCAGAATTGTTAGCTAGCCAACAGCCAGCAGCTCTGTTCCTAGTGGAAACCTGGCTCCATGCCCAGTCTGCACCATTTATTCTGGATGCCGTCCCAGATGGCTATTCTATATTGAGAATAGATAGACCTAAACAAAGGGGTGGTGGGCGGCTTGCAGTGATTTTTAAGAGACATTTTCAATTCAAGCTGTTGGAGCTTACAATTCCGGACTGCGAAGTGGCATTCTTCTCCTTATCATTCACTAGTTCTCACTCTGTAGCAGGTCTCCTTATCTGTCGGCTGCCTGGACCACTGCTCTGGTGGATCTACTCCCCTCTTATGCCATCCGCTATTCGAAATGTGTGGTTCTGGGTGATCTTAACTTACATCTTGAAGACACAAGCTGTCTCGTAGCATAGTCCCTAGTAAAGGACCTGGAGGCACTGGAACTTAAACAGCTGGTACAACTTTCCACGCACTTTGGAGGCCATACCCTCGACCCCATTTTTTCAAACTGTGCATCTGTAAAAGCCATCTCCCCGATTCCTGTGGCCTGGTCTGATCATTTCATTCTTCATTTCCAGATTACAGATTCCTCTACTGTACTAGGCTTCCCTAATTGTTCTGTTTCTTACAAAAAAAACACGTAAATGGTCCTTGGTGAACTCTGCCGCTTTTACAGCCAAACTGGCTCTCAACTCCCCTGCACTCAACACATGCCCGCAGAGTGCCAATCAACAAATCTCTTCCTGGCCAACTGGGGCTCTGGACACCTTAGCTCCTCTGAAGCCATATAACAGCACCCGCTGCAATCCAACTGCGGAATGGTTTACCAAGGAACTTATTGGCTTAAAGAAGGTTTGCAAAAGGTTAGAGCGCCTCTGGAGAAGGGACAATAAGCCAGATGATAAAATCTTATATCTGGAGGCACTAAAAAACCATCACAAACAGATCAAGAGAACACAAACCAAATTATACACTGATATGATCGAATCCTCTAGGGGTTCACCCAGGGAGATCTTTCATATTGTCAAAAGCTTTACCTCTCTCGAGTGAGTTGCTGTTACCACCCCTCCCTCTACAGAATATTGCAATTTAGTGGCTCGCTATTTCTCTAAAAAGAAAGATACTATCTATGCCTCCTTCCCTAAATCTAGCAGGAATTTTAAATTCATCCCGCCAGAGAATACTCTCCCCTCCGAGGGTCTCTTCAACCTTAAAGTTCTAACTGTTCTGGAGACTCATAGCCTTCATTCTATAGTAAAATATGGCTCTCCTCTTGATCCCATCTCACCGACCATGCTGTTATGTGGGGAGAATGCTATTGCCTCCGACACTCTGTAATCTACTGAACCTTTCCTTTGCCACTGGCCGAGTCCCTTCGAACTGGAAACATGCAATGGTGGTTCCATTACTAAAGAAGCCCTTACTGGACCCTACTCTCCCGGAAAATCTGAGACCAATCTCTCTACTTCCAGTTTTTGCTAAGATGGCCGAAAAAAAATTCAACTTCCAGTTAACGGAGTTTATTGAAGAAAATAATCTTCTTCATGAGACTCAATCAGGGTTTAGATCTATGTTCAGTACTGAATCTGCTCTTCTCCTAGCCTTTGAATCTCTTAGAATATCTCCTGATGAGGGCAAGACTGTGGCCCTGAGCTTGTTGGATTTGAGTGCCGCATTCGATACTGTATCCCATGTTCTCCTACTGGGATGACTGTGGGGTCTTGGGGCTGCGCACTTGACTGGATCACAGATTTCCTCCATGACCATACTTTCCAGGTCTTCCAGCAGTCCCAAAGGTCTGAGACTCGCCCCTTGCTGCAAGGAGTGCCTCAGGGTTCGGCTCTGACCCCGACCCTATTCAATGTCTATATGCGCCCCCTGGCGGATGTAGTTGAGTGCCATGGGGTGAAGATGGTATCGTATGCTGATGATAATCAGCTGATTATCATCCTGACACAGGCAAAGGTGATGCTGCCCCCAAGTTTAGAGCGTGCCTGGTAGACCTGGCAAAATGGATGGTCTCCAGTTGCCTGAAACTAAATGTGGGAAAGACTGAGGTTCTTGTGGTTGGTAAGCAACCACCCATCAGGTCCTCTGTATGGTGGCCTTCTGAAATGGGGTCGGTCCCTGTTCCTGAACTGAAGATAAAAAATCTTGGGGTCTGGTTTGTTTCAGCACTGTCTTTCGACTACCAGATCTGTTCTCTGGCTGGCTCCTGTTTTGGCATCTTGAAGATGCTCCGTAACATCTTAAAGCTGCTACCAGAGTCGACTAAGAAAACAGTTATTGTATTGTATTGTATTGTATTAAGCACTTGTAAAGTGCACTGTCGCCCAAAGGGTATCCTGGCGCTGTCAAACATGTGCTCAAATCAGCCGTAGATGGATATATGGCCGAGTGCAGATTGATCGAGGCAGGCTGATTATAGGATGGTTCAATCCCTGGGAAAGAGCCAGGTTTTAACTCCTTTCCTGAACTGCATCAAATCTTCTGACTGTCTGATATTAATAGGGAGTTTGTTCCAAAGCCTTGCTGCCGCAATGCTGAAAGCTCTCCCACCTGACTTAACCTTTCTGAATTTGGGCACCTTAACCAAATTGGCCGAGGATGAGCGTAAACTCCGGGTGGGGACATACCATGCAAATTTGTACTGCATGGGTTTGGGTCCAGTACCGTGCAGAGCCTTGAACACCAGGCAGAGGGATTTAAACTTAATCCTTTCTGACACTGGAAGCCAATGTAGCTCTGCCAGCGTTCGCGAGGAGGATGAGTATCTTGATCTTGATAAGGCCAGCTTGGCCGCCATTGTCTGGACCCTCTGCAGTCTCAATTAAGTACTTTGGAGACTCTAACAGCAGTGCGTTGCAGTAGTCTAGTCTACTCAAGATAACACTTCTGACTACCAGTGCTCTGGCCTGTGAGGGTAGCATCGGTAGGATCTTTCGGAGCACCCTGATGAGGGCAAAGCAGCATCCAGCAGTTTTGTTGATCTGGGTTTCCAAGCTCAGTTTGTCATCGAACACCACTCCCAAATTACGCACCGTCTCTGAAGGTCTTAAAGGAATATCAGTCGATATAGGCCAGAAATCATTTGGTAGTAGGCAAGGAACTTTACCTGCTGCGCAGCATGGGATCTCTGTCTTGTCTGCGTTAAACTGAAGAGAATTTTCTATCAACCAGTTTGATGCATCTTTCATGCAGGTGTGGAAATCTTCCAGGGCAGTAAATTGGTCTCCCCCCAGTGACAGGATGAGCTGCGTGTCATCTGCGTAATTAATAAGGCTAACGTTGTGAGCTTTAATGTCAGCCAACAATGGTCTCAAATAGACATTAAATAATATCGGGCTGATAGCAGACCCTGAGGAACACCATGTGGATTGTTAGTGAACTCAGATTGAAACGGTAAAAGAGCCACTGCCTGTCGTCTATTGGAGAGGTACGATTGGAACCATTTCCATGCTGTACCTACTATCCCTATGCCCTTAAGCCTGGCTAGAAGTATCTCATGGTTAACCGTGTCAAAGCGGCGGACAGGTCAAGCAGAATCAGTATTGCTGATTGCCCCTGTCCGTCCGCATTCGAAGATCGTCCAACACGGTTACCAGAGCAGTCTCCGTTCCATGCCCTGGGCGGAAGCCGAATTGCACATCTTCCAGTATATTGTTAGTTTCCAGAAACTGGGAGAGTGCCTTACTGACCACCCGCTCTATGATCTTTATTGGGTAGGGCAGCAGGGAGATAGGTCTATAGTTCTTAGGGCATGCTGGGTCCAGTGTTGCTTTCTTCAGCAAAGGTGTCACCACCGCTTGTTTCTAGCGGTCCGGCACTGACCCACTGGACAGTGATTGATTACAGATTTGTCTAGTAATCGGAAATAGCTCCAAGCTCAGCTCTTTCCAGATTCTTTGTGGTAATGGGTCCAACGGCGAGCCTGAGGAAATATCTAGTGCTACTCTGTTGAACTCCTCCATGGATGGCGGCTCAAAGTGATCTAGGCAATGGGATTTTTCCCCCATACTTTCTCTTTCCTTTCCCTGAGGTGCTTTTATTGCCTCTACCTCAGCATTTCCCTCGGTGCATGACCTATTTGCCCCAAAACCATCAAGAATATTGGTGATCTTTTCCTCGAAAAAGATCGCAAGGTTATTACAGAGATCCCGTGAAGGTTGTATTTTATTATTTGTACACTCTGGATTGGCGATATCCCCCACTATTTTAAAGATACTTCTGGCACTATTTGAGGACCTTAAGATCAGATCTGCAAAGTACTCTGCTTTTATTCTGCCAATTTCTCTCTTATAGTGAACTATTGCCTCTTTCCAGACAGTTTTGTCCTCCTCTAGGTATCCCTTTCTCCATTTTCTCTCTGCTGACTTACAACTCATCTTTAAGGATCTGAGTATTTCATTGTACCAAGGTGCGGAAGGTCTGCCCTTTTCTTATAATTCTTTAGAGGAGCAACCAGGTCTAACCTAGTGTTTATATGTTCACAAAAGGTCTCATAGTTTTCCTCTACCTGCCTATCTCCGTCAAAAGTTTCCTCCATGGAAAATACCGGGAGAGCTTTGCTCTTTGCAAAAGTCCCTTCCAGTCCCTAGCTTGACACTTCCTCACGCCAGTGATGTCGGGGTTATTCTTTTTCGGGTTATATACCCGAAATTGTACCAGGTGGTGGTCAGACCAATCCATCAGCAAAGTGTCTACCTCTCCAACAGCTTGTTCTTCTGCAAAAATTAGGTCTAATATATGCCCTCCCTTGTGTGTAGGTTCAGTGACCTGTTGTGTTAAGTTTAGGTTCTTACAGGGGTTAATAAGACTATTGTAATTTGAGTCCAGACTCCCGTTACACCATAGGTTAAAATCCCCCATAATAAATAGTCTGGAATGTGTAAGTGCCATGTTAGTAAAAACGTCGATAATCGCCTGCAACTGTGTATGGCTAACTGCTCCGGGGGTCTATAACACAGTATTCCAGTCAGCATTTGTCCCTTATGGTCTTTTAGTGAGAAGCCCAGCATTTCTATGCCATCGGCATCATCAACGTTTATGGGGGCAAAGTCCCATATATCCTTAAAGATAATCCCGACCCCACCTCCCCTCCCTGTGGGTCGTGGTTTATGGAAGACTTTGTATCCTAGTGGACAGGCTAAACCCGGACCATGTCTGATCCTGGGTGTGTCCATGTCTCGGTCATAAATAGGACATCTAGATCGTGTGTTTCCAATAATAGTTGGGTCTGTAGCCAGTGTTTGGGCAGGGATCTGACATTAAGCAGACCACATGTAAGGGCATCCCTCCAATCCACGTTTGACTTTAATCCGTCTGTCTCTGCATATCTGGGCATACCATTCCGGCCTCCTATTTCCCCCAGGTCCCGCAATTCCTTACTTGTATAGGTAAGTCTCCTTTCCCCAACCTCTTTTTTCCCCAAACCGGCAGCATGGTTAGCGCTGTGCGCCGTCAGTGCGCGGACGGGCGCAGACAGGCTTGCCTTTGGCGCGCCGGTGGCGCGCCCGCTGCGCGCATCCGCTGCGCGTACACGAGAGCATCTTGTTTAAATACTTTACAGAGTTCCCGCCACCAGCCCGCCAGCCAGCCGGAGGTGGGGGTGGTCTAAGTGGGTGGGAGGGAGGGAGGGAGGAGTGAGCTAAGGCGTTTCTCTGTTCAATCGGTACTGGAAAGCCGTGACGGACCGAAAACGCTAATAAAAAACAATTCCTATCAGGGGGTGATTGTGCAAATATGCAATATGGGCAATAAAATTTAAAAGTTAAAAAACGTCACGACAAAGACAACAATTCCGACTAGTTTTCCCAAGGTGCCCCCTCCCTGCACAACAGACCTTGATCCGCTGCGCGCCCCGAGCGCCTCCCGTTTAAATACTTTACAGAGTTCCCGCCACCAGCCCGCCAGCCAGCCGGAGGTGGGGGTGGTCTAAGTGGGTGGGAGGGAGGGAGGGAGGAGTGGGCTAAGGCGTTTCTCCATTCAATCGGCACTGGAAAGCCGTGACGGACCGAAAACGCTAATAAAAAACAATTCCTATCAGGGGGTGATTGTGCAAATATGCAATATGGGCAATAAAATTTAAAAGTTAAAAAACGTCACGACAAAGACAACAATTCCGACTAGTTTTCCCAAGGTGCCCCCTCCCTGCACAACAGACCTCGATCCGCGCTTGTAGTGTCTCGCCTGGACTACTGTAATGTTCTTTATCTCTGAGTTTCTAAAGGCTGAATAAGAGTGTTGCAGAGGGTGCAGAACGTCCGGCCCATATGCTCCTGAATATTCCTAGGCATTCCTCTTTGGGCCCTGCCCTTGCTAAGCTTCACTGGCTTCCAATTCAGGCCAGAGTGGCCTTTACAGCCTAATGCTTCTGTAACAGAATCGTAAATCTGAAAGGTCCTTGGCTAAGCTTATGATACCCAAAGTACATAGAGCTCTCTGGGTGGCAGCTCTTTTAGTCTGCTTGCGGCAAATATGTGGAACCTCCTCCCTTTGGATCTTAGAATGCTAATCTAACATGTTTTAAGGCGAGAGCACAAGCACTTTAGCACTGGTTAGCCATGGTAAAGTTCACAGAGTCCTAAGGCCAACAAAAACAAATTTAGCAAAAATAGGGGGACAGAGACAAAGGGGGAAATAGGTGTTGGCTGGATGGGCCATCTCTGACTTGACATGGGGAGGAGCTGTCACCTACCACACCTGCACATAAAAAAGCATCTGCCTAAGCTCACTCACAAAGGGTTTCACAGAAGTCTTTTGTGCCCCCAGACGAGTTATGGCCAGGGCAGGGAGGCAGCAAATTCCAGACACCTCTGTAGTGGGAGGACTCTAGAAGCTTCTCCTACTTCAAAGTGGGCAACAGGTATAAATAGTGGCCCCTCAGACCCAACTCTTCAGTACATTTCTGGACCTATGGAAAACTCAGAAGAAGAACTGCTGTGCTACTCTCCTTCAAGAAGGACTGCACTGCTGCCCTGCTACCTGAGTGAGAATGACTGGACCTGTATCTTGAACCGAGGGCCACCAGAGTGACTCCAAGGGCTAGTTGACTGGCATCCTGATCAGAGTCTCATGGACAGAAAAGGCTCCAACCATCTTGACCTGCACCTGGACCCTACCTACTGTGAGTCCTAACCTCCCAAGTGGTGCCCCTCCTGTCCTGGACCCTTGGAAGTGGGACTAAAGGTACTCTGCCCGCCTAGCTGTGGTTTCTAACAGAACCAACGCAGCATGATGCAAACCTAATGCAGTTTTTTATATCGCCTCATCTGAACCGACCTAGCATGATGCAGCTTCGATGCAAGCCAACTTTGCAGCTCTTGCACCTCATCATAAATGCCGCTTATCAGTGCATCCTCGGCATGGACCTTGCATTGCTCCTCAGGACGTTTGCTGCTCCTCAGGACGTTTGCTCCACAACCAGGATTTAAGGTACATTTCTCAGCGGGACAAACCTGGTCCCTGTATGTGGCCCGCACTCCATCGCGGATGCCCTGAACTTATGACTTTGCCCTGGTCCGGCATGCCCAGACTTTGTGCTTTTAAGCACTATTTTTACCTAAACCTTTAAAATTGCATGTCTCAGGTCTACTAATTGCATTTTTGTTGTTTTGGTGTCAAATAATTTATAAAGTTTTCTCTATTTTTCTACATTCATGTGGGATCTTTCTTGTGTTGTGCTTTTACTTCATTACTCTTTAAGTGCTGCATAAATACTTTACATATTGCCTCTAAGTTAAGCCTGACTGTTTTGTGCCATGCTGCCAGAGGGTTAAGCACAGGTTAATTTGGGGCTTGCTTGTGTTTCACCCTGACAAGTATGGTGGTTGTTGCCCGAGTAGGGTTTCACCCTCCTCAACCAGTAACCCAATTTACTACACACATAAATGTGGATATTGTGCATGTGCTCACTTTAAAAGCTTTTTGTGTTGGGAAGAGTTGTGTGGTCACGGTGTGTATGAAGTTGGTGCAGTCTTATCGCAAAAGATGGGAAAAGATGAGTGGACTGTGGTATTTACATCACGGATGTTCAATACTACAGAGAGGAGGCATATGGTTATAGGAGTTATTTGCTTCAGTTTTGGCCATAGAACATTTCAGGAAATACATCTGGGGTAACCTTATTTTTTCCTGCGACTGATCATAAACCCTTAATTGGGATATTATCCTCGGAATGGGGTGGAATGTCACAGTGTGTATTGCCAGATTGACTCCAAATTGCAAGAGTACAGTTTTCTTGTAAAATATGTTCAGGGGGAGAATAAATGTGACAGTGAAAAAAGAAAAAAAAAACAGGACAACAGGCCTTTTCCATTTATGCACCCAGCATCTGGAACAACATCCCCATATCCATCAGAACCGACCTATTGCTGCTCTAGTTTAGGAAAGAGTTGAAGACTCACCTATTTAAGGAACACTACATTACAGTTCATTATTCGTCCACAACTCAGCTTCCTCTCCTATTTCTAACCGACTTTAAGCTTGCTTTTGACCATGTACAGCTTTCCTCTGCCTTTTAGCTATGTTTAGAGAAACTTTTGTAGGATTCAATTGAACTATAACATGTAGGGTTCACAAAAGAGAGGTATGGGAATAAAAATATTCATACCATAGTTGATATTATCAGCATGTCTACATCATCAGGGGAGCTAATATTACCATAGAGCTTGGGTACAGAGGACATTTATTATAGTCTGATTTTCTGCTATAAAACATTTGTCAGTTCAGAAAGCATCTAAATGAGTTTGTTCTCCTACATAGTTCCTTGAAATGGTTATACTAATATAGGTGGATGTCTGTTTAAAGTCACAGAAGTGTCTGGTGTTTCTGTGATTTATAAATGTATCACAAAATGGATAGTCAGACAGAAAGACGCAGATAGAAAAGAACAAGGATCATAAATATTTGATGCACATGTAACATTCATAGCACGTGACATTTCGTAGGAAAAGGCTGTGTTAAGAGGTTGGCTTTTAGTCTTTGCATTTAAGATTTGTCACGAGGCAGAACAAAATATACTCCATGAAGAGCTGAAGGTTGGTAAATTAGAGATACTGGAAGGGGGAGAAGGGTGGAGTATTATCTAGAGAAAAACAGGGTTGGTAAGGTATGACATAAATCAATTTAAGAACTTGCTGCGATGAAAACCAATTTAACCCCTTGCCAACAATGCCCTTGCTTTTTCCAAGGATATTGCTGAGTAAATTGTGATTGATCCTGAAAGAAGGTGACAATTCAAGAATGGGGAGATAAAGGCTTTCTAGTGTGGAGTATACGTAAGGTGTAACTGATCATGTGAAAGCAATGCTGCCTCAGTACAGAATACTGATCAGTACCAAGATTAGAATTTGATATAGAGGTTGTAGTCAATGCTGTATTTTTTAAGATTTATAGTCACCCAGCTTCACTGGGAAAGGTTGGGCAGATTCTGGTCTGATGTTAATGTAGTCATCTTAACTGAATGAGTTTTTTGGGCGGAGTTGAACCTTTACTCTCTTTAAGGCCATCATATAATCAAATTCATCATAGGAAAGGGACAGGTTATATTAGTGCAAACGGGTGGAAGGTGATGGCTCGTGTCTTTAGCTAGAGACGCTGGAATAAGATTTGTGAAATAGATGAAAGGTCACATTGGCTATGGTCTTGAATAGTTAACTTTGTGATTTTCATCAAAATCTTGTCACATACATTGACGTGTTCTACTAATGTGGGAATATTCAGTGGGTGGGATGGTCAGGCTAAAGAAAGCCCTATTGAATTGATTGTTTTTTTGTTAAAAATTTGACAAATTGTTTGTATTTGTACGCAACAAAGAGGGAGGACTTGTGGCACACTTCACTATTTACAACTAAGTTTTGTTCATTTTATGGGTGTGTCAATGTGAGGTCTTGGCTTTAAGGGCCTAATTATGATTACGGCAGTCCAATGGACTGCCGTAGCCATGTTGGCGGTGAGGGCACCACTGCACTGGCGGTCCGACCACCCTATTACCAGTTGGCCGGTCGGACCGCCATGGGTCTGCCGCAACTGCCAGGGATCAGAGATCCCTGGCGGTGTTGCAGCGGTCTTGAGGCCACAATATGCTTGTGACTTCACCAAGCGTATTACAAGTTTCCTCTCTGCCACGGTTTTCATGGCAGTGAGCCTGCCAAGAAAACTTTGGCATAGGGGAAACAAAGGGGGCCCTACAGGGCCCCCTGTTGCCTCAGGGCCATGGGGTGCATGCAGGGGGGCATGCACCCCATGATGTGCAGGAACTTCCTTTGACGCTCCCACTGCTGTGCCTTTTTATTAGGCACCATCACCAAAAATCTGCCCGCCAGACCAGGAGAAAATCCTGATCTGGTGTGCGGTCTGACTATGGGTTTGGCGGTCCTGGAGCTGGGCACTGGCGTGACAGCCAGCTCCAGGACCGCCAAACTCTTAATCAGGCCCTGAGTATGCATCTTTTGTACTATCTCCTGTCTGTTTTTTAGGATTTCTAGATTAGAGACTGAGGCAAAGATCTTTAAGTTTTCTCCAAAGCTATGAGTGACTGCGATTCAATGTTTCTTCATCTTAGAACCATTGAACAAATAGTTTAGATTTCTCCTTTTTTTCTTGCGAGGTGTTATGTTATTTAGTCACACTGATACAGAAATATGTACAAAACAATGCTGATCATTAAGTATTTGGATCTAATACTTATAATTTACCTGCTCCATTGTCAAGAAGTTCCAAGATTATTGCTGATCCCGTTTGTGGTTCGATAATGGACGTAACATTTGCCCCAAGTACAGGTAAATACCCTTGACTGACTTCTGCATACACAACCATTGGATGCGGGTAGTTGTTTGAGTCTTTATTCATTTGGGCCTTTACCGTCACAGGAGGAACATCGCTGTTGGCTGCCCGAGAAGTCACCGTCATACTTAAAACCTGAGCAGAACTATGTGGATTGCAAAGACTGTACTTCCAATCCCCTGCCTGAAAAAAAGCATTTATCATTCTCATTAATTATCATTAACACTGCAGCTTTGAAAGAGCATTATAATTTCATTTAATGGGGTTGAGATTATTCAACAAAAACAAACATTCATAAGATGAATGTAATATAACTGGAACATTTTGAAAATTGGTATTATACATTGTGTCAAACCGGTAGTAGAAGCAACTTCTAAAGTGGCACTGACCAGTCCATGCTTTGTTCCACTTACTGGTGTCCATTGATGAGGTAGAGTGCTGAAAAATCTGACTACATTAGGCTTGAGGAAGTGACTCTCAGGAAAAGACTTTTTGGAGATTCACAAAAACTGATATAGAGAGAAATACATTGTGTACATGCACAGCTTTCCCCTATGTTCCAGACGCAAAACGTACCCTTGGGGTAGGGGGTCAGAGGTGAGACACTTGCAGCACATCATTCCCCTATGCCAGTCTTGTTTTGAACCAGGGCTGGTGTAAAGAATCTTCGGAGCTGATGGGGGACAGGAATATCCCTTGACAGCATTGCAAACTCAATGTACGCCATTGCTTATGTAAGCCACCAGCACTGGGATATAAAATTACATTTAAACCCTTAAAGTAGAAATGTAATTCAATACACTAACATGCATGGGCACTTTCATCCAGTATATATCAATGCAGCTGTCAAGGCAGATGTGACCCAAGGACCAGAAGCTAGTGGACATCTGCAGGCAGCCATCCGCTAATTCATGTGAGTCACAGGAGTAAATACTTATTTGAGCTGTTGGAGCATAGCTGCTGCTCTCATATGCACAAAACACTGGCTGAGAATAGTGAGAGCAGCAATTGCACCTATGACATGATCCTTCTTCTGGAAGCAGGTCCCAAATTTTAAATGCTGTTGGTGTGAGTGGGAAACAATGAAACAACGAGGACTATACAATAGAGTCACAACGTCAAAAGCTTTTTCTCTAATGAGGTGGTGGTGAGCCTTCCATACTGTGTACCATGTCTGAGCATCAGGCATGGCTGACTGCCTTGTGCGAAGTGCCCAGTGGTTTGGCCATGGGACCCAGTGGAGGTTCATTGAGCTATCTGGGGGCATGCTTGTTGCCAAAGTCGGTTGGTTGTAGGGCCTTTGGAGAGATGAGGATCCTAGTACTTACTTTGGTTGTTGGAAAGTGGCATGGTATCTGTAGTCCTGCTCCATGAGGAGATTAGTGGGTCTTGCTTTGGTTGTTAGTCAGTAGCATGGCATCTGGGGGCCTACACAATAAGGAGACTAGTGGGTCTTATGCACGTGGGTGGGTGCAAGCTATCCTGGAGGAGGAGTAATGTTACCTAAATAGAGGGGGTTCTTTGTGTCTGCCACAGGTGACATGTCTCTTCTGTGGTGGTTTTGGGTGATGTGAGTAGGTGGTTGGTTGATTGGCTGTGTTGGATCTGGTCATCTAGTGGCCAGTATGTGACCTAGGTTGCTGGGGCATATGTTGTATGGGATTAGAGTGCCCAGGAGGATGGTATTTGATTGTGTTTAAGTTTTTCTGAACACTGCAGTTTATAAAGGGTTATAGGTTTATTCACTTTCCGCTGAAGTAGCTGTCTTTGACCTTTTACTGGTTTCACTATGCAGTGACCAAAGTTTATATGATGTCACACATGAATGTGTGAGAAGGAGAGGTGCATGACAGCAGTAGCACACTTCCTAACTACCTAGAGTTGTCTTGTAAACAGCACTGGTGAGTTCTCACCCTTTTTTGCCCTACTCTTTCTTCAGGCCATCTTCACTCTCACATTCCTATATCTTCTGGGTTATGTAACTGTGGTACACTCTCTTCTTGGATCTGCTCTACCTTTGATTTGTTGTCTTCCTCTTTTATACTCAACTTGTGAAGTTGTAATGCCTGGCAGTACTGAAGCACCAGTCATTGGTCTGTGCTCACAACATTTCAGGATGCAGTGTCCATGTCTCTTGACCTTCCTTTCAACTTTTGATTGGCTATCTTTAAATCATTGTTCTTGCGGGGCTGGATAGACAGCAGTCTAATTTTCTTGCCTCGTATTGCATGTTTAACCTCTGGTGTGCTGTAAAGTCCTCTTTGGATGTCCACAGGACTATGCCCATTGTCTCCTCAACTCTATTTGTGAAGCTGTGAAACTATGGAGAGATGGCTCCATAAGTTGAGGCTCCTTTCTAGACTTTTCTCCCTGCTGTGTTCTGGTCTGATTGACCTGAACCTCCTAGCCCTGGACTGATGATAAATCAGGGAGTCAGAGATGAGCTTCTTTCTGCCCCAACTGGAAAGATGCAGGAACAATACTAGGAAGGGGTGCTTATCACTCTAGGGAGGCACATGAAGAAGAAAATGGGCTACAGCTTACAACCATTGGTTGGAGTGGAAGCGCTAGGAACCTACAGTTGGAGTAGACCCTGCTCCGGGTATAAATGGGAGAAATGCTGTATGGTAACTAAAGCCACAACAGAAACCCTACTCCTCCCACAACTATGTTTTTTGGTGAGGTTTCTCTCTGTAATATATTGTAAATACAGCAATGCAACTGCTCGATTGCTTAGATTATACAGAATCAGACAGCTTACACAAATCAAATGCCCAGGCCTCAGTATGAAGCAGTGCTATTATGGGAAGCTTTATTGACACAAATAGTCCCTTCTCCACACAAGTGATGAATTAGCAACCTTAGCAGCAAAGGCCGCTACTATCAACTTTTAACCATATTGCCAAAATGCAACAATTTTATCAGAAACATCAGCTTGCTATTTTCTGAAAATATAGAGATTTCATCATAGAATATTTTTAGTTTTGCTTAAATAAACTAAATTCTCACTATCATTTTCATAAAACCCTACCTTTGACCAGACGTAACTGAATTTTAATTGTAGTAAGTAAGTTTGTGGCCCACAGGCATCAGCGTGCCATTTTCACAAATATCTTACATTGATAGATTCAGCTTTTTATGTCTATTTATCATCACAATCAAAGACCAGGGATGTTCATAATATGATGGGAATTTTAGAAAGCATTATACTTAGTTGGAATATAACAAGAATGGTCAGAATAAGTCTATGATAACCATTATTGCGCCAGGGCCACATTTATGCATTGGTTCGCTGCAATTGAATCTAGAACACCCACCCTCTGTTAAGATTGGCATCAACTTGCCAGGGATAGATGTAATGTTTTCAAGAATGCCCAACACATGTCATGTATGGGCCATTATTATCACAGGAATAGCCATAAAACATGCCCACATTATGACATGGATTGGCCATCATGTCAAGGATAGTCAGAATGTCAACAGGAATGCCCACAAAATGTCAAGGCTATTCTAGCAGTATGCCAGCATAGCGAGAACATCAAGAATGTCCAAAATATGTCATAAATGAGCCATTAATATGTGACAAATATTCTGAATGTTGTCATGGATATCCACAATATATGTCTGGCAGCACTAGGGCAGGGTGAGCATCCTCATTCTTAGACCATGCGTCCAACCCCCGAATAATCCTACCCCAAACCATCCTCTACAAACAAATACACGCATTCATACACTCACATTGCAAACACGCACAAACATGCACACAATGATGCATATACACACAGGTTCTTTACCCCATTTCCAACTTACCTTCCTAGGCCTGATGGCACTGCACAAATTCCTTTTCCAGCACTGCTGTGGTCAGTTGACTGCTGTTGGACTAAGCACTGTCTGCAGGATCACTCCCAAACTTTTTGACTTTACCCTCCTGTTTTCTGAACCCGTTCTTGTTGCCTGTTTGGATTCTGTGCACTTTACCACTGCTAACTAGTGCTAAAGTACTTGTGTGCTCTCCTTTAAACATGGTAAAATTGGCTTAGACCCAATTGGCACAATTAAGTTACTTGTAAGTCCCTAGTACAGTGGGACTGCATGCATCCATGACCTGTATATTAAATGCTACTAGTGGCCCTGCAGCACTAATTGTGCTACACACTTAGGTAGCCTTTTAAACATGTCTCAGGCTTGCCATTGCAGCCTATCTGTGCATTTTTAAACTCCCATTTTGACCTGGCAAAATAAACCCTTTACCAGGCCTAAACCTTCCTCTTTAATACAGATAGGTCACCCCTATGGTAGGCCCTAAACAGCCCCTAGGGCAGGGTGTGTGTATTTAAATTGTTGGACGTACTTTTAACTTTTACATGTCCTGAAGGGTGAAAAATCTCACATTTGTTTTTCAGTACTGCAAGGCCTACCTCTCCCATAGGATAACATTGGGTTACCTTAATACATTTAATAAGTGATAGCTCTTGATTGAGAGAATGCTGGAAATTCATGTTTAGTGGCTGAAGAATTGTAATTAAAATCCTCTTTAATGGTAAATTCAGACAGAAGAGGATCTGAGACAGGGCCTATCAGCGTGGGTGGACTAAAAAGGCTCTATAGACGTGAAAATAGCGAGGGGATGGGACACTTGTTGTCATTTCAGATATAGACACTGTGAGAATTCAATTACTAGTATTCGGAATTCAGCTAGGCAGATAATTTCGTTACCTCTGTTAAATCTCTTTATACCTCATTATCAACTTGAATAGCTAGCATGGGTGGATTGTTAGATACAGTTTTGCTCAACCGAGGAACTAGACAGGGCTACCCCCTGTCTCCCTTGCTATTTGCACTATATTTGGAACCATTTATTCAGAAGTTAAAGTCTCTGCAGCTCAAGGTTTTTTTTAAAAATTTGTCTTTATTGGCATTTTGATTATCATACATTCAGTTGCATTAGATTGGTGTCAAAGTACATGGTAATGTTGTTGCATATCAATACATACAAGACAAATGTGAACAGGCATAACAGCTTAGTGCACTTAATATGGGAAAGTGTTGGCTACAACTACTCGCATTACTTGACATTCAGTAATACCATTGACCATTCAGATGTGCAAGGCATGTGTCTGATCTCAAATAATCTCTGGAGTGGCACTGCAGTTTCGCGGGTAGGAAGATCTATCATGTAAGGTAAAGGTGTGGGATTGTGTGTAAGGCAGCGTATTGTATCAGTTCTGCGAATATTCGTCTGTCTGGTGAGTGGGTGATGTGGCGAGGGCCGATTCTCCATGGTCGTACGCCTTCAGCCATATGAGGAAAGGACCCGATATATCTTTAGGTCTAGAAGCGGTGGGCATCAGTTCCCAAAAAGCGGTCAGTTGTTCTTGACAGAATGTAACTTCCAGGATCAAGTCCTGAACTAGGGGGGGATTTGATCTGCCCCATTTCATGGCGACCCTGCGCTTTGCTAGCAGCAACAGCATGGCCAGGAGTCTGCGGGTCTCTATCGGACATCTTTGACAAATCCCAGCAGCCCAAGTGAGGGCGTGGGCTCAAACTGTGCCATGAGTATGTCGTTTATTTTGTGAAAGATCTCATTCCAATATGTGGCAATAGGGGGACACTCCCAAGACAAGTGTAGGAAAGTTGCCTGATACATGTGACACCTCCAGCACTCTGTGTTAGCTTGGGCGCCCATGCGGTGCAGCTGCTTAGGTGTTCTGTAGTATCGGTTTAAAAATTTGAAATGAATCAGTCTGAGTTTGTAGTTAGGGGATAGCTGCTCGAGTTTGCACACAGCAGAATTGCCATTGCTCTTCTGTAATCTGCGGGTGTATCTCGGTGTTCCAATTTTCTCTACAGTTTGGCGTCGTCACTGGGCAGTGTTTTTGCTGGAGGGGGGCCAGGGAAAGTGGTGTCTAACTGACGACATGTGGCGCGTATGCGGTGGTATAGCAATATGTCAGGGAAACTGGGGGGCGGTGTATCAGTCGGAGATGGTGGCTCGATGAATACATCTTCAGGTATAAATCTGCATATTTAGTGATACGTAGTTTCCGTGCTCTCACTGTAGTGCCCTGGTCTTCCAGCGGGGGCATTTGTGGATTCCTAGCCAGGAGTATCGAGGGGGCAAATAGTATCTCAGTTTTAGCTCTCACACGCAGCCCCGTAGCAAGCCCATCTCAGCGTTTCCATTGTGTCTATGACGTATCGGGGGCGTTTGTATGGCCGGTAAATCGCCACTTCTAGGGGAGTAGGTGCAGCAATATCTAGCTCAACAGCCACGTGGGGCTGGAATGGGGTCAGATGCACCCAGTAGTGTAGAAACTGTGCCTGTGCACAGTAGGCATAGAGAGGAATATCAGGCGTACCCAGACCCCCTTGATTTTGTGGGAGCGTCAGAGTTTCCCAGGCAACCCTGGCTTGTCCACCCGCCCACACTAGCGAGATCATCAGTGAACGCATGGTGTTGACAAATGATTGAGTGAGTGTTATTAGGAGGTTTACAAAAATATAAAGAAATTTAGGAAGGACTATCATTTTCGTTATCGCTATTCTGCCCGCCAATGTCAGTGGTAATTTGGACGAAACTTTAAATTTCCCCTCAAGCCAGGTGATATCACGACCAAGGTTCATATTCCATAGTTCTTGGGAGTCCCTGCTTAGCCAAATTACCAGATATTTAACCGGGCCCTCCACCCATCGGAGCGGATAGTCGAGTTCGAAGGGTTTGGCGCTGTCAGTCAGTGGGAACAATGTAGATTTCTTCCAATTCATCAGGATGCCTGAGAGGCCACCGAATTTAGTGGTCTCCCTGAGTGCCGGTAGTAAGTTTTCTTGAGGAATATTAATATACAGAGTGATATCGTCTGCATATTGTGATATGATTACTCCCCTGAATGAAAAACCCAAGCCCCTGGCTGCGTGTTGCTGTCTGAGTCGCGCCGCGAGCGGTTCCATCGCAATCGCGAAGAGTAGAGGGGAGAGGGGGCAGCTTGTCTGGTTGAACGAGTAATGGCGAACGCATTGGATATTTAACCATTTACTCGTAGTCGCGCGGTGGGGTCTGAATATAGCAGTTTAATTTGTTGCATAAATAGTAGGCTAAAGCCTAATCTGGTGAATACCGCAAACAGGAATAGCCATTCCAAAGAGTCAAAGGCCTTAGTGGTGTCCAGGAGTGCGGCCACTGCAGGTGTTTGGGGGTCAAGATAATGAAGGATCGAAAAAAACGTGCGTAGATTTTGGGCAGTCGATCTCCCGGGAATAAAACCCGTTGATCGAGTCTGGCAATAAGCGATAAAAGTGGCTGGATTCTGTTGGCCAATAACTTAGCGTATATTTTATTGTCTGTATTTATGAGGGAAAGCGGGCGGTATGAATCAGAAAGATTAGAGGCTTTGTCAGGTTTAAGTAGCAGCAATATGCTCGCTTCTTTCGAGCGAGTCTTGGTATACCGCTGTGAGATGGGGAGTTAGGATCGGCGAGTAACATTTATAGAATGAGGCTGGAAGGCCATCCAGTCCGGGGGGCTTTGTCATTCGGTAGGCTATTGATGACTTGTACTACGTCATCTGTAGTGAATGGTTCGTCCAAATATGCTCTGTGGGCTCTGCCCAGCCAGAGCAGCTTGATCGAGTCAAAGTAGGAATGGATGTCCTCTAGCAGGCCTGTGTGCCGGGAAGTATATAGATCAGAATAGAAGTGTGTGAGGTGGTTCACTATTTCCTGGGGACCTCTTATGGGCTGTTGGGCATCATCTCTTAATTCCGTGATGTAGTCTATAGTGCGCGGGGGTTTTAGCAAGGAGGCTAGTATTTTGCCTGGCCTATCTCCCTCTCCATATCTTCTAGCCTGTGTGTGTTTACCTAGGTATTTGACTTCTCTCTGTGCCTCTTCCTCAAACTCAGTTAGTTTACTTCTGATGAGGGGAAGAAGCTCAGGGTCATGGGATTTGTTTGTAATAGTCAAGTTCTAGTGTTCGGATCTGCGTTTCAAGCCTTTTGAGTGTTTGCCTGAGGGCATTAAGGACACCAGCCTGTCTGGCTATACACCGGCCCCGGATTACCACTTTTAATGCCTCCCACAGAGAGGATGGAGACAACACTGTTCCCTCATTGAGCGAGAAGTATTCAAAGATGTCTCCTTTTATTTCCTCACGGTATGCAGCGTCCAGCAGTGCTCTGGGCGGGAGTCTCCACTGAAATGCCAGGCTAGGCGTTGATGGTATCAGTAGGCGGAGCAGGCAGGGTGCGTGATCAGATAGTGTTCTAGGGAGGTGTTTAACGTCTGTGGTCCATGAGGCTATGTCTTTGGATAGCAGCCAAAAATCTATATGGGACCAGGTAGAATGTTGAGAAGTGATGCATGTGCCCTCTGTTACGTCTGGGTGCCACTGCCTCCAAATATCTATTAGCCAGTTGTTAGAAATGGGGGTCTCTAGTTGGCAAAGGTTTGCACCTTGTCCAAGTAGGGACCCTTCCTTCTAGTCAGGATAAGGGAGTTACACTCCTAAAATAACCCCTGCTCACCCCCTTGGTAGCTTGGCACGAGCAGTAAGGCTTATCTTAGAGGCAGTGTGTAAAGCATTTGCACATAACCAACAGTAACACAGTGAAAACACTACAAAAGGACACCACACCAGTTTAGAAAAATATCCAATATTTTTATATCCTTAAAACAAGACCAAAAACGATAAAAATCCGCAATACAGTACTCAGAAATCTTCAGTTGTCCAAATAAACTTGAAATAAAGTTCCTTGAAGTTGATAGCTCCATCTGGGGCTATCACGGCATCGTGAACAACAAATCCAAACAGTTCTGGCTGACCGCTGCGTCGCGGGCCAGCTACGGTGTCGGGAAGACCCGCAAAACAGTACCTTTAGAAATGCAGGGCGTCGGCGACCTCTTGTTGAGCTCCGAAGGCACGGCGTCCGCAGGCGTCGGTTCCGGAAGTCGGTGCAGGAGTCGTCGGGCCCTTGAAGTCACACGCATTGCAGATCGAACTCCTCTCAGTTGAAGTCGGGAGTGCCGGCATCGGCAGGCGTCGGGTGCTGCGGTGCAAAGTGCAGCGGTGCGGCGTGCGGTGCCCTCAGGTCGCGGTGCAGGCAGCGGCTCGGTGACGGTCGTCCGGCGGCATCAGTGAGACCAGGGCTGCAGTGCGAAGTGATGCGGTGCTCGCCCAGTGCTGGCAGGTCACGGTGCAAGCAGCGGCGTCATTGTTGCTGAAGCACTGTCGTCGGCTGACAAACTGGAGTCAATGGCACCGGCGTCGGTAGGCCAAGGCTGCGGTGCGGGATGAGGACGGTGCTTTGTGTAGCTTACGAGCGGTGCCCTCGAACCACAGTGCAAGCAGCAGCGTCGATGTTGGCGTGGAGCCGCGTCGTCGGGGATACCAGGGCCATGGCGTGAAGCGAGGCGGTGCAGAGTGCGGTGCCCACAGGTCGTGGTGCAAGCAGCGGCTCGGTGGCAGTGTCAGATGGCGTCGTCGGTGAGAACAGGGTTGCGGTGCGGCATTGCGGCGCTGGCAGGTCACGGTACAAGCACGGCATCGTCGTTGCTGAAGCACTGCCATCGGCTGACGAACTGGAGGTGATGGCACCGGTGTCGGTAGTCCAAGGCTGCGGTGCGGGATGAGGACGGTGCTTTGTGTAGCTTACGAGTGGTGCCCTCGAACCACGGTGCAAGCAGCGGCGTCGATGTTGGCGTGGAGCGGCGGCGTCGGGGATACCAGGGCCACGGCGTGAAGCGAGGAGGTGCGAAGTGCAGTGCCCACAGTTCTCTGTGCAAGCAGCTGCTCGGTGGCAGCATCAGATGGCGTCGTCGGTGAGACCAGGGTTGCGGTGCGGTGGTGCCCTCTGCGGTGGCTACAGGACATGGAGTCGGCAGCGGCATCGTAGACGGCGTCGGGTTGCTTTTCTTCTGTTGCAGCACAAAACACACAGGGGCAGATTTACAAGCCCCTTGCGCTGCCAGTACGTCACTTTTTGTGACGCACTGGCAGCGCAATACACTGCCCCATATTTACAAGGACAGGAAAAGCCATCCTGCGTGGCTTTTCCTGTCCTTGTAAATATGGCCCCTTAACACGCAGCACTTTGCGTGAAAGGGGTGTTCCATGGGTGTTGCTGTGGGTGTTCCCACGCAACACCCATGGAATGAGACACATTTCCAGATTTACGAGGAATCGTAAATCTATAAATGCGTGTGAAAGCTACGCCTCCCCGGGGGAGGCGTAGGGAGGCGCAACGAGGAGAAATGAATACATTTTTGTTTCCTGTTTCTATGCGTGCTGCATTCTGCAGCACACATTGAAAGAGGAAATCACCTCTAATGATTGTTTTCGTTCAGGAAGGTTGCCCTTCCTGCACATGAACAATCATTGAAAGAATGCTGTTTTTCAACTTCTATGTGTGCTAATGCAGCACACATATAAGTTGAAAAGCGGTATTTCAGATTGTTTTTGTGCAGGAAGGGAATCCTTCCTGAACAAAACCAATCTCCCCATGACGCAGGCATCCTTGCACCATGTTGCAAGGGTGCCTGCGCCGGCGCATGGCAGCAGTTTGTGCGCCAGCGCAGGGGAAGCACAGAAATGCGACATATTGTTGTAAATATGTCGCATCGCTGTGCTTTCCAAACTAACGCAGCACGGTGCAGCAAAATGACTTGCTGCACCGTGCTGTGTTAGTTTATTGTAAATCTGCCCTATTGTCCCCAGTGCTGAGGGCAGAGAACTTGAAGTCTTTGCTGTTCCTGAGACTTCTTGAACAGGGGGCAAGCTCTACCTCAAGCCCTTGGAGAAACTCAATAAAGAAGTTTGTAGAAAGTTCAGTCCAGTCCTTTCACTTCCCAAGACAGAAGCAGCCAATGCAGACCAACACAGCAAAGCACTCAGCAAAGTGGTAGTTCCTCCTCACAGCTTCTCCAGCTCTTCTTCTTGGCAGTCTTCTTGGTCCAAAAGAGTTCTAAAGTTTAGGGGTTTGGGCCCCACTTTTTATAGCCCAAAATCCTTTGTCCTCTCAGGCAGAGAGTGTCTGTGCCCAGCCAGAACCAGTTCTGTCCTTTCAGGTGCAGCTTCCTGGCAGGAGGTGGAGACAGCATTGTCAGAGGCAGACCAGGCCCATTCAGGTGAAAGGAAATCTCCTCCTCCTACTCTAAATGCAGCCCAGGTCTATGCAGCCCATCCCTGACCCATCTAGACTCTTTGGAGCCACTGCACATCCCCAGCCCCTGTCACTCCAAAGCCAGACAGCCAATACACATCCTAGCAGAGGCACACTGGATGGCTAAGCAAGAAAATACCTACTTTCTAAAAGTGGTATTTTCAAACACAGAATGTAAAAATTACCTTTACTATAAGATGCATCTTTAGATTCTGAGTTCAGGCATACTAAACTTCATTTCTCTACCTTGTTCCCAGGGGTAGTTCTATTTATAAGATGTTATAAACAAACTCCTAATTCTGTCCTATGGGAACAGGTAGCCTTGCAACAGTGAAAAACTAAATTGGCAGTAATAATCTCCCTTCCGGGTCAGACTGGGTTTTGATCACGTTCCAAGCCAATCTCCTCTGTATGAGGATCGCAGTCCCTCTGGCATAGTTTGAATATGTCGCCAAGTAGATATCCCCCCAGTGTCTATGTTGGAGCTTGGCGTTCGCTGTGCTTTGCAGGTGCGTTTCCTGAAGAAAACAGATATCTATTTTGTGTCTAATTAGGTAGGACTGTATAAGTCTGGATTTCCTATTATCGTTAAGCCCACGTATGTTCCATGTAAGACAGTTATATGTGGTCATGTCGTAATAGTATGGAACTAGAGTGTGCCCACATTTCTTTGGCTTTTATGCCTTACTGCACAATCCGCGGAATGGTTGTTCTTATTAGCAGTGCTGTGTACATTATTACTGTGTGTCTCGCTGTTTGTGTAACATGGCGTGTGTACCTTATGTTGTTGCAGCCCTTCCCCTTTCAAACTAGTAACTCCCTCCCCTGAAATCCCACCCCTACCCACACCAACCCCCCAATCAGCTTGAGTCTGCGGATCCCCCCTTCAACTAAACCAGCATAACAATCAAAAGCAAAAAAGAACCCCAAATCGATAAAAGGTGGAATATTGGGAACTCTCCCAGAGGGCGTGGAGGCACCGGCATACAACCCGGCTATGATACCGGGTGGCAGAGGTACATATGAAAAAAAAAACAAGACGTAATCTACAATTGTATATTCGTTAGATCGCAGGCTGTGCACAGGAGCGGACAGGGATCAGTCTAGAGACACTGTGGCCTAAGCAGGAGTGGTTGGAGTTGACCAGGAAATGGAGAGATATACAGTACTCAATGTTAATCATTGTCGCTTAGATCATTGTCCACAGTTTGTGCTCTGTTGGTCCGAGCTGCTTGTCTCCTAGACCCTCCAATGTGTTTAGCAAATTTGAGAGCCGATTTTGCGTCCATAAAATAATGTGTGTTATTGTCATGTGTAACTTTCAGCTTGGTGGGATACAGTAGGGCTTAGGGCACCCCAGCCTGTTGCAGCACACGTTTAGTTTGAAGAAATTTGCGGCGCGCCGCCTGGACGCTGGGGGTGAAGTCCGGGTAAAAAGAGATGTTGTTACCCTTGTAGGAGATTTGGCCTCGCTCCCTGGCGCCCCTAGGTATAGTGTCTCTGTCGTAGTAATTCAAGAGTTTAGCCAGGATCGGTCTAGGGGTGGCTCCCCCTAGGGGTCTGGGGCCCAAGGAGCGATGAGCACGCTCAACTATGAGCCAAATATATCCTTTATCAGCTCTTCCACCAACTGTTCCATCTTTCCCATGGCTGTAGTCTCGGGAATACCGATTATATGTTGGTTGTTCCTGCGGGAACGAGCTTCCAAGTCATAATTCTTTGCTCTAATAACACTCAGTACTTTCTCCATGTTTCTCCATGTGTGTATTGACCTGTTTTTTGACCTGATCCAATTGGGCAGTATGTATGTCTAGTTTTGAGTCAATATTTTTTAGGCTGGATTTCATTTCCATCAAGAGGCTGCGTAGGTCATCGTTGTTTCCCCCTGCCTCATCTCCTGCCCCATGCTCGATTTCCGTTTCTGCATCTGTTTCGATTTGTCGAGTGTGGCTTTTGTTTTCGAACGTTAGCTTGGTCTGTTTTGTGTCGTTCTTTCCCATGGTGTTTGCGGCATGAGGACCCACAGCCAGGGGCGCGGTTTGATTGGCCTAAGTTGGCACCTTGTCCGTGTTCTCCCACGCTGCGCTGCACTCAAGCTAGCGCCTTTTTCCGCCTGTGCTTGTAGTGGTGTAGTGGTGTATCAGTGCTTGCTAAGCTCCGTAGTTAAGTCCGTCGTGGGCCGATTGTGCCAGTGCAAGCACGCCCCAACTGTTTCCGTGCGGCGATTTCCTGTGGAGGGCCCTATGATCCAAATGTAAGGGGCTGTAGCTGTGGCCTTGATGGGCAGTTTATGACTTGAGTGGCCTCCCTGAATGTCTGCCCCCGCCCTATTTCACGACTGGTGGTGCCAGCTCCACTGCTGCGATGGGCCTGCAATGCATCATCCCCTCAAGCTCGCTGGACCCACGAGGCTTCTCCTGTTGTGTCGGGGTCTTTGTGACCAGCTGCAGCAGACCGACCGGAGTCCGTCTACGCGCCCTGGCTTGATGCGCAGATGCCCAATTTTCTGACCGGTGTCCGCGGTCTCTTTGTTTTGCAAGCTGGTGCCTGAGAGATGTGTCAGTGGCTGCCACCATTTGGCCCGGGCCAACCGCAACCCCCCTCTATGTCTCCTCTTCTTACTCTTCACCATGTTTGGGTGTTTCTAGGTGGGGATGGGGAGGGGGGCTGCCCAGATCTGACCTGCTTCTCCTCGTGGTTCGGCGTTATTGCGCGGCAGCGACACCTCCAGTTTGCGGGCCTTGGTCTCCCCACGCGGGCATCAGCGGCACCGATGTCCTCAGCTATCTGCCCCCGCCGTGCAGGTCTAGTCTGCATTTCCGTCAGGCCCGGTGTGCAAACCTGTCCTGTCACAGGCCCGCGTATCCCATCTGGATAAGAGACCGGGGTCTTGGTTCGCAGGCGCCCAGGCGGCGCGGCTTCTCAGCCTCCGGTTCTCTCCACGTCAGTCCGGCGCAGGCTAGGCCCATCCGTTGGCTCTCAGTAGCCCTGAGCACCTCCCGTATGCAATGCATGATCAAGCGAAGTGGCGGTGGCAGGAATGCGTGGCAGATGGCTTCCTGCACCCCCTCTAGATTATCACAAGTCTACCCCTTTGCTCCTTAGCTTCTTGGTATGTTAGAGAAGTTGTATATTTAGGGGTTTGGATCTCTTCTTGCATAAGGTATATTGTTGACCTTAATTATGACTGCTTTTCGCAAATGGGATAAGCTTAATTTGCGACTGATTGGGAGATGTATCCTTATCAACATAGTCATCATGCTACGGTTTCTCTGTCTGTTTAGATCGATACCTTTATATCTCCCAAACTTTTTTTTAGAAAGATTGAAGCTAGCTGTCAGAAATTAATCTAGCAATAAAAAAAACCCTGTTGCTACATCCAGCACTTGCAGTTAGTGCGTGATGGGGGAGTTATAGCCCTCCCTTTGTTATGGCTTTACTTTATTTCTTTTTTTGGCTGGAGACGTTTGGCAGTGATGGGTATATATGGTTGGCAATTGTCAAGTCTCTTTCCAGAGAATGAGACTTTTAGTCGCATGCAGTTGCCTTCTCAGGGCCTAATTTACACAGTTTATTTTAAATGTACAAGGTTTAAGACGCTTTTGGTCTATCATATGATTTGGGTTTCAATTAGAACACAATGTGGCATCTTGAGTTTTAACCAGTATACGTCCCTTGGATGTAACCCTAATATTCCTCTTCTATTGCATGAGGGCTATGCACAGTTTTGCCACCATATTGGCATAGAAAGGCTCAGTCAATAGTTTTTTCGATGGGGTATTTCTTTCTTTTGCAGCATTACAAAACCTAGGTGTTATGCATAGGCAGGGCTTTTTAAGGTATTTCCAGCTTAGAAAGGTTATTGCCATCCTCCGGGATAATGAAGTCTCAATAGAGCATACTGTGTTTCTGGACAGGTTTTGTCACATGTATAAAGGTCGCTCTATTGGTACTCTTTATCAGACTCTAATGAGTTACAGCTCTAATGAACAACATTTTCTGCATATAGCGAGTAAATGGCCAAGAATGTAGGTCTGCTGGTTTCTTAGATTTAGTATCGAGCTGGGCCAAAACACGCTTAACGTATCTTGTTTTAAGGCTCATTCCATTAAGAACTTAAAGAATATGTACTATACACCTTATAGATTGTTTAGAATGGGTTTTAGAGAGACTTCTAACTGTTTTCTGTGCATAGGGCTAGATGCGGATACGACTCATATCTTTGCAACCTGCTAAATTCTACGACCATTTTCGGCTGTAGTGTTCAATAAATTGAATAATTTGTTACAACACAATGCTAATTTTGATTGGGCCACTCAAGCAAGATACCCTGTAATCTGGTTGGGATTTTTTTTTTTTGCAATAACGGTGGCAAGTTTGGGCATTGCAAGAGCATGGTTTCAAAGCGAATCACCATATCAAAGTGCTTGTTGGCAGGCATTATTTCTTGCCTGCTGTTTGGAAATTATGATAAAAGAGATTAAACCTAGCAGATGTAAAATGATGAAGAAATGGGCACCACTTAGGGAGGGGCTCGAGTTTCATACACCTGGTTGCCTTAATGAGTTTCTATGAAATTCACCTTTTTGACCTGTCTGGATGTATGTCTACTTATCGGTATTTTTGATACTATGGTAGTATGACAAAAGAATTGCTTATATCTAGAATATGCTAAGAATTTGTAATTGTATTAATGCTGTTCTTGTGGCATTTGTGTTTTACCCTTTGATACTGTGTCAATAAAACAAAATAATCGTAAGGTCAGATTTTAAGTCACAATTCTGAAAATTCCACTTTTAGAAAGTTGCCATTTTCTTGTCCTAACCATTTGGTGCCAACAGCCTGTTCCTGGCTCACATTAGGGGTGGGCGGTAAACACCGCTCTGCCCACAGAGTTCGGCAAAAGCTCTACCCACTGCCTCATACCGGAGTTTACCGGCACACACCTCTCTCCTCTGATTGTGGATGGGTTTACGAATTGGCTAGTCTTTAATCACAGGAAGGCAGTGTGATTGGTGCTTCTGCGTTTTAGCCTCCTCCACAGACTGCTCGTGCTTCTGTGTTAGAGGCAGAGTACTGTGGGTCAAATGTCAAAGTCACATCAGGCCCGCTTGGCTATTGGATGGCTTACACCTGCACCACTGACCATGCCTCGAAAGCCATGGCCACCGCTCTGAACAGCATTGGGAATGGGACCTGGAGAGAAAGTTGTTGAGCTATGGGTGACTGCGCAGTGTCACACTGTATACTTGACACCAGCACCCAGATCGCTCCTTACTGTGATGTCTTCTTTCAAGGTAAGAGACGTGGCAAAATAAATATTATAGCACCTTCCTGATTTACCAGTTGTTCTTGTCCAAAAGCGGAGCCATTGTCTGCCATCCCGGGGGGCATAATAGTTATAGTTCCTGCCCGAGACTGCCTATCCCTCTATCTGCCACATATTGATTGTGCTGGAGTGGAGCAGGGAGACAGCTGCACAGATATGGAGCAAAGAGAAGCATTTTATCTCCTTTATATGCAGTCTGTTTAAGGAGCAATATGTGTCACTTCTGCCACCGATTCGACGACCATGCATGCGGGTCATGATTGAAATCTGTATCCTCACCGTCCTTCTCCAAGCACAAGCTTTTCATTTCTAAGAACTCACAGCACGCCAATGAGACTGAGCGCCAGCCAGTGCATAAAGGCGCGCAACCGTGTTTACATTATCCCTGCATCCTATGAGGGTTCAATTTGATTTGTTTTAATATTTTCATCTAAGAACGGTTGGGAGCTTCCTTACAAATGAGTGGGGTATCCCTCACGCATAAGACAGCACGTGTGACCACCTGCCATAATGCTCCCTCAACTCCATCCCACCAACCCTCCCCCCTCTTCACCCCCCACTCACTCATCTTAAGGCTGGCACGCTCTACGCTTCCACATTTGACAAGTGCGTTGTGGGGCATCAAGAGAACAAAAGAGGAGAGGGGATGTGCGTTTCCTACAAAGCGAGCCCTGCAGTCACAAAAGTGCAATGCTAATTTGGGGGTTGCCCTAGAAATACAATCACATAACTTGTTTTTCTAAAAATAGAAGATGCTAGCACATAAAACTGGGTACAGAGCTTTCCAAAAACACAAAATAATACCTAGGTCTAACTGGTGTATAAGGGAGGTGGTGTGTCGTGACCAGGCACCTGACAGCATGTTCCAGTGACACAGAGGGAGGGCCAAGTGTCTAGCATGTGCCGAGAAACTGCTTGAAGCACATCTCGCCCTGTCCCTCTTCAGCAGTGGGGCCTAATCACCTTTGTAACAGGGTTTTATAAACAGCACACACAAAAGAGACCCTCTTATGACAGATCGAGCTTTTACAACTGGTCCTTTTTGGTGTATTTCTCCACTGTGTACCTCCCAAGCTCCCACAACCCCACGTTCCCCAGCACCTTTCAGTGTTTGAGACGCTCTTCCGTATCACCTCAAACATTGGGCATTTTAAGTTTGTGAGAACATAAACACCAAGCACAGTAGAAAGGAGAGAACGGGCGAGGGTAAAGTTCAGAGTCGGCGCGGAGCAGAGCTTGACACTGGTGGGCAGAACTCTGCGGAATTCTGAGGCGTTTTAACACGTTCGCTGCTTCTGTCGGCCAACGGCCGTCGCGAGCACTACCTCCGTAGTGCTGTGCACGTCCGTTGGGCGACGCGGCCCCGCCCACTCTTCAAAGCCGCCGCACCGCGGCGGAATTTCGGCCGCGGTAAAGGGGTTAATGGAACTTCATGGAATTCCGTGGAGTACAACTCCCCGAGTTCCGCCCACCCCTAGGTCACATGGCTAGGTGTAGTTGGCAGTTGGCCTTTGAGTAGTTCTCCCAGAGAGTATCACAATAGAGGGCTTGGGTGTTGGCAGGATGGGCCATCCTGGCTTAGAGAGGGGGGCGGAGCTCTCATCTACTACACTTGCACTTCAAAGGGGCTGGCCCAGCACACTCACAAAGTGTTTCACACTTTACTATTGTGCCCCCGACAGACTGGGAACAGGACAGGGAGGCAGGCAGTTCCAGAAACCTCTGTAGGGGGAAACTCCAGAAGCTTCTCCCACTTCAAAGTGGGCACTAGATATAAACATTGAACTCTCAGACCCAACTCTCCTGATCACTTCTGGACCTGTGGAAGACTTAGAGGAAGGACTGCTCTGCTGCCCTGCTGCAAGAAGGGCTGTCCAGCCACTCTGTTGCCCTTCTGCCCTGCTGCAAGAAAGACTGCCCAGCTGCTCTGCTGCTCTGCCTGAAAGAAGGACTGCTCTGCTGCCCTGCTACCTGAGGAAGAAGGACTGGAACTACACCTTGAACTCAGGATCACCAGAGTGACTCCAAGGGCTACAACACCCTTGAACCCTGCATCTCAACTGTGCCTGCTGTGAGTCTTGCCCCCCACCCCACAAGTGGAGTCTTCCCAGTCATGGATAATTGGAAGTGGGACTAAAGGTATTTTGCTAGCCTAGCTTTGGTCCTCATCAGAACCAACGCAGCATAATACATTTCCTCATTAGAACCAACGCAGCACGATGCAGGTCAATGTGGCCCATACATCACAGCCCTTGCAGCACTTTATCGAAACCAACGCAGCACAATACAACTTGACGCAAGATCCTGCATCACCCATCGGAACCGACACAGCGCGATGCAGAGCTGTCGGTGCATGGTGCAACACCCCACATCCAGGACATAAAGTACAATTCTCAGTAAGCCTAACCTGGTCCGTTTATCCAGCCTGCAGTCGTCCTAAATATGTTTCTTTGTCCCGGTCCGGTGTGACCAGATAACCACAGTTGGAGCTTTGTGCCTCTGGACACTATTTTTACCTAAATCTTTAAAACTACATAGCTCGGGTTCTACTGATTGGATTTTTGTTGTTTTGGTGTCAAATAATCCATTAAGATTTAGTCTATTTTTCTAAATTGGCGTGGGATCTTTCTTGCATTGTGTTTTCACTTTATTACTATTTAAGTGCTGTATAAATACTTTACACATTGCCTCTAAGTTAAGCCTAACTGCTTTGTGCCAAGCTACCAGAGGGTTAAACACAGGTTAATTTAGCGACTTTTTGTGTTTGACCCCGAAAGACCCCCCCATCAACCAATAACCCAGTTTCTCACAACCAGCATACAAAAAACAATGTTCCCCATGGAATCGTTTGAACATACTTTGACACATAAGAAAAAAACTCCAATGTATGACAACTATGTCCAAATTCACAACAAATGTGATCCACACAAATTCATCAGCAACATATATTTTATGGCATTATTATATTATTAACCCATGATAGAGAAAGTTCAACAAAAATGCAGGTGCTCCAAGTGATGGCGCAGTGTGCTCAGACAATATTTAGAATATGTACAAAGGTCAACCAGTATGTACAAAGGTCAACCAATGTGACAAATGGTGCTTTTAAACCTGACGCTGTAGATGTTCAGGTTTTTCTAGTCTGACATTGTATGGTATGGTATGGTTAGGACCTAAAAAGATGATGTTTCAACCCCTTAAAGCGATTTGTGTTAGGTCTTTCTCAGGACTGGAAGATACTGGTAGCATAATACAAAAAGGAAATGACATTCGAACAGGGCTGGACTGGCTACCGGGCATTTCTAAGTAAAGAATGGAAAACCAAATGGTTTTAAAGTGTGCTTTAAAGCCATTTGTTTTGCTTTCTTTACTTAGAAGCAAATGCAGGTCACCATCACCATAAATCAGCCCCCACGGCAGTCAAATCGGGCCCCAGCTTGGCAGCCGACCAAAACATCCCGTAACCAGTCAGGCCCTGCATTCGAACCTTCAAAAACCACAAATTAGGTTGTACGTATGTGGGTGAGTCCAAAAAATGTATAAATAGAGCCCACCTGACCAGAGAATTCTGGTGTATTCAAAACACCATCCAGGAAACTGGTCACCATGACCTAAAGGATAAATCATTCATGAACAACCCATAGTCCATCAAAAATTCAATATGTCAAGGACAGACCATTTAATTTGAGCAATAGTTAAAACTCCATGCAGAGAGTTGTGTATCAGCCGAGGAATGCAATTATCTGAATGCCTATGCTCTGAATAGTCTGCATGTAGACGGACCTTAGGAAAATGCTAAGGAAGAACAGTGGTGCATTTGTTTAAAAGGATTCTGTAGGAGCCAGCAGCGGAACCCAAACGCCAACTACTTTGAAGTGAAAGGCGCAGGGCCAATAAAAGAGTTCAACCTGCAAAATAAACTTTTAAATATGAAGTATTTGATTATTGATAAACTGCCTTAACTTACAAGAAATGACCTGAACTAAAGATGAAATATTAGGCCTTTATCTCCAGAGAAATTAACCAAAATTATTCAAAGGCTCACTGGCAACAGAGTAAAATCAATTAAATGCCTGCATGTTCAATAGTAGAAACTGGAAAGCTAAGGTATGTGACTTGAACTAACCTTTAACTGTAGTATGCTGGCTGTAGTGACAATGCAGGGTCGCTAGGCTTGATGTGCGACGGCAGAGCACAGGCTATTAAGTTGTAAGTGGGCCTGTGTTCAGCTCTGCACCCCATCTTGCCTGGCACACCTAATCCCTCTATTGTGTGACTGTCTGGGAGGAATTCACAAAGTCTGTCAGCTACACCCAGTCCTATGACCCAAGGCAGGCTGCAGGCACAAAGGGCTAATGGCAGGAAAATACCACCTTTCTAAAAGTAAAAACAACAATTGATGGACAGAATGCAGAACAATGTCGTACATTCACCCCAGTACAGAGATCTGGGCCTAAATCCATCGTTTTTTTGCTCACCATGCCATTCCAGTTTGGACCCAGCCATATGCAAATCAGTCTTGACCCTGCGCCCAATGGGAACAGTCCAGCCCGAACTGCCAGGCCAGGTCCTCCCTGGACTGGAAACAAGCATCCTAGGACCGGTTTCGGGCTTTCAGCCCTCATCAGCCAGGATAGCTTGACTCCAGTGGCATGGAGAGCACGGGACCCACGTCTGGGCATACCCGTCCCACTCGGGTGACAAATGCAAAAACAACAATTGATGGACAGAATGCAGAACAATGTCGTACATTCACCCCAGTACAGAGATCTGGGCCTAAATCCATCGTTTTTTGCTCACCATGCCATTCCAGTTTGGACCCAGCCATATGCAAATCATTCTTGACCCTGCGCCCAATGGGAACAGTCCAGCCCGAACTGCCAGGCCAGGTCCTCCCTGGACTGGAAACAAGCATCCTAGGACCGGTTTCGGGCTTTCAGCCCTCATCAGCCAGGATAGCTTGACTCCAGTGGTATGGAGAGCACGGGACCCACGTCTGGGCATACCCGTCCCACTCGGGGTGACAAATGCAAAAACAACAATTGATGGACAGAATGCAGAACAATGTCGTACATTCACCCCAGTACAGAGATCTGGGCCAAAATCCATCGTTTTTTTGCTCACCATGCCATTCCAGTTTGGACCCAGCCATATGCAAATCAGTCTTGACCCTGCGCCCAATGGGAACAGTCCAGCCCGAACTGCCAGGCCAGGTCCTCCCTGGACTGGAAACAAGCATCCTAGGACCGGTTTCGGGCTTTCAGCCCTCATCAGCCAGGATAGCTTGACTCCAGTGGCATGGAGAGCACGGGACCCACGTCTGGGCATACCCGTCCCACTCGGGGTGACAAATGCAAAAACAACAATTGATGGACAGAATGCAGAACAATGTCGTACATTCACCCCAGTACAGAGATCTGGGCCTAAGTCCATCGTTTTTGCTCACCATGCCATTCCAGTTTGGACCCAGCCATATGCAAATCAGTCTTGACCCTGCGCCCAATGGGAACAGTCCAGCCCGAACTGCCAGGCCAGGTCCTCCCTGGACTGGAAACAAGCATCCTAGGACCGGTTTCGGGCTTTCAGCCCTCATCAGCCAGGATAGCTTGACTCCAGTGGCATGGAGAGCACGGGACCCACGTCTGGGCATACCCGTCCCACTCGGGGTGACAAATGCAAAAACAACAATTGATGGACAGAATGCAGAACAATGTCGTACATTCACCCCAGTACAGAGATCTGGGCCTAAATCCATCGTTTTTTGCTCACCATGCCATTCCAGTTTGGACCCAGCCATATGCAAATCAGTCTTGACCCTGCGCCCAATGGGAACAGTCCAGCCCGAACTGCCAGGCCAGGTCCTCCCTGGACTGGAAACAAGCATCCTAGGACCGGTTTCGGGCTTTCAGCCCTCATCAGCCAGGATAGCTTGACTCCAGTGGCATGGAGAGCACGGGACCCACGTCTGGGCATACCCGTCCCACTCGGGGTGACAAATGCAAAAACAACAATTGATGGACAGAATGCAGAACAATGTCATACATTCACCCCAGTACAGAGATCTGGGCCTAAATCCATCGTTTTTTTGCTCACCATGCCATTCCAGTTTGGACCCAGCCATATGCAAATCAGTCTTGACCCTGCGCCCAATGGGAACAGTCCAGCCCGAACTGCCAGGCCAGGACCTCCCTGGACTGGAAACAAGCATCCTAGGACCGGTTTCGGGCTTTCAGCCCTCATCAGCCAGGATAGCTTGAGTCCAGTGGCATGGAGAGCACGGGACCCACGTCTGGGCATACCCGTCCCACTCGGGGTGACAAATGCAAAAACAACAATTGATGGACAGAATGCAGAACAATGTCGTACATTCACCCCAGTACAGAGATCTGGGCCTAAATCCATCGTTTTTTTGCTCACCATGCCATTCCAGTTTGGACCCAGCCATATGCAAATCAGTCTTGACCCTGCGCCCAATGGGAACAGTCCAGCCCGAACTGCCAGGCCAGGTCCTCCCTGGACTGGAAACAAGCATCCTAGGACCGGTTTCGGGCTTTCAGCCCTCATCAGCCAGGATAGCTTGACTCCAGTGGCATGGAGAGCACGGGACCCACGTCTGGGCATACCCGTCCCACTCGGGTGACAAATGCAAAAACAACAATTGATGGACAGAATGCAGAACAATGTCGTACATTCACGCCAGTACAGAGATCTGGGCCTAAATCCATCGTTTTTGCTCACCATGCCATTCCAGTTTGGACCCAGCCATATACAAATCAGTCTTGACCCTGCGCCCAATGGGAACAGTCCAGCCCGAACTGCCAGGCCAGGTCCTCCCTGGACTGGAAACAAGCATCCTAGGACCGGTTTCGGGCTTTCAGCCCTCATCAGCCAGGATAGCTTGACTCCAGTGGCATGGAGAGCACGGGACCCACGTCTGGGCATACCCGTCCCACTCGGGGTGACAAATGCAAAAACAACAATTGATGGACAGAATGCAGAACAATGTCGTACATTCACCCCAGTACAGAGATCTGGGCCTAAATCCATCGTTTTTTGCTCACCATGCCATTCCAGTTTGGACCCAGCCATATGCAAATCAGTCTTGACCCTGCGCCCAATGGGAACAGTCCAGCCCGAACTGCCAGGCCAGGTCCTCCCTGGACTGGAAACAAGCATCCTAGGACCGGTTTCGGGCTTTCAGCCCTCATCAGCCAGGATAGCTTGACTCCAGTGGCATGGAGAGCACGGGACCCACGTCTGGGCATACCCGTCCCACTCGGGGTGACAAATGCAAAAACAACAATTGATGGACAGAATGCAGAACAATGTCGCACATTCACCCCAGTACAGAGATCTGGGCCTAAATCCATCGCTTTTTGCTCACCATGCCATTCCAGTTTGGACCCAGCCATATGCAAATCAGTCTTGACCCTGCGCCCAATGGGAACAGTCCAGCCCGAACTGCCAGGCCAGGTCCTCCCTGGACTGGAAACAAGCATCCTAGGACCGGTTTCGGGCTTTCAGCCCTCATCAGCCAGGATAGCTTGACTCCAGTGGCATGGAGAGCACGGGACCCACGTCTGGGCATACCCGTCCCACTCGGGGTGACAAATGCAAAAACAACAATTGATGGACAGAATGCAGAACAATGTCGTACATTCACCCCAGTACAGAGATCTGGGCCTAAATCCATCGTTTTTTGCTCACCATGCCATTCCAGTTTGGACCCAGCCATATGCAAATCAGTCTTGACCCTGCGCCCAATGGGAACAGTCCAGCCCGAACTGCCAGGCCAGGTCCTCCCTGGACTGGAAACAAGCATCCTAGGACCGGTTTCGGGCTTTCAGCCCTCATCAGCCAGGATAGCTTGACTCCAGTGGCATGGAGAGCACGGGACCCACGTCTGGGCATACCCGTCCCACTCGGGGTGACAAATGCAAAAACAACAATTGATGGACAGAATGCAGAACAATGTCGTACATTCACCCCAGTACAGAGATCTGGGCCTAAATCCATCGTTTTTTTGCTCACCATGCCATTCCAGTTTGGACCCAGCCATATGCAAATCAGTCTTGACCCTGCGCCCAATGGGAACAGTCCAGCCCGAACTGCCAGGCCAGGTCCTCCCTGGACTGGAAACAAGCATCCTAGGACCGGTTTCGGGCTTTCAGCCCTCATCAGCCAGGATAGCTTGACTCCAGTGGCATGGAGAGCACGGGACCCACGTCTGGGCATACCCGTCCCACTCGGGTGACAAATGCAAAAACAACAATTGATGGACAGAATGCAGAACAATGTCGTACATTCACCCCAGTACAGAGATCTGGGCCTAAATCCATCGTTTTTGTGCTCACCATGCCATTCCAGTTTGGACCCAGCCATATGCAAATCAGTCTTGACCCTGGGCCCAATGGGAACAGTCCAGTCCGAACTGCCAGGCCAGGTCCTCCCTGGACTGGAAACAAGCATCCTAGGACCGGTTTCGGGCTTTCAGCCCTCATCAGCCAGGATAGCTTGACTCCAGTGGCATGGAGAGCACGGGACCCACGTCTGGGCATACCCGTCCCACTCGGGGTGACAAATGCAAAAACAACAATTGATGGACAGAATGCAGAACAATGTCGTACATTCACCCCAGTACAGAGATCTGGGCCTAAAGCCATAGTTTTTTGCTCACCATGCCATTCCAGTTTGGACCCAGCCATATGCAAATCAGTCTTGACCCTGCGCCCAATGGGAACAGTCCAGCCCGAACTGCCAGGCCAGGTCCTCCCTGGACTGGAAACAAGCATCCTAGGACCGGTTTCGGGCTTTCAGCCCTCATCAGCCAGGATAGCTTGACTCCAGTGGCATGGAGAGCACGGGACCCACGTCTGGGCATACCCGTCCCACTCGTGGTGACAAATGCAAAAACAACAATTGATGGACAGAATGCAGAACAATGTCGTACATTCACCCCAGTACAGAGATCTTGGCCTAAATCCATCGTTTTTTTGCTCACCATGCCATTCCAGTTTGGACCCAGCCATATGCAAATCAGTCTTGACCCTGCGCCCAATGGGAACAGTCCAGCCCGAACTGCCAGGCCAGGTCCTCCCTGGACTGGAAACAAGCATCCTAGGACCGGTTTCGGGCTTTCAGCCCTCATCAGCCAGGATAGCTTGACTCCAGTGGCATGGAGAGCACGGGACCCACGTCTGGGCATACCCGACCCACTCGGGGTGACAAATGCATAAAACAACAATTGATGGACAGAATGCAGAACAATGTCGTACATTCACCCCAGTACAGAGATCTGGGCCTAAATCCATCGTTTTTTGCTCACCATGCCATTCCAGTTTGGACCCAGCCATATGCAAATCAGTCTTGACCCTGCGCCCAATGGGAACAGTCCAGCCCGAACTGCCAGGCCAGGTCCTCCCTGGACTGGAAACAAGCATCCTAGGACCGGTTTCGGGCTTTCAGCCCTCATCAGCGAGGATAGCTTGACTCCAGTGGCATGGAGAGCACGGGACCCACGTCTGGGCATACCCGTCCCACTCGGGGTGACAAATGCAAAAACAACAATTGATGGACAGAATGCAGAACAATGTCGTACATTCACCCCAGTACAGAGAGCTGGGCCTAAATCCATAGTTTTTTTGCTCACCATGCCATTCCAGTTTGGACCCAGCCATATGCAAATCAGTCTTGACCCTGCGCCCAATGAGAACAGTCCAGCCCGAACTGCCAGGCCAGGTCCTCCCTGGACTGGAAACAAGCATCCAAGGACCGGTTTCGGGCTTTCAGCCCTCATCAGCCAGGATAGCTTGACTCCAGTGGCATGGAGAGCACGGGACCCACGTCTGGGCATACCCTTCCCACTCGGGGTGACAAATGCAAAAACAACAATTGATGGACAGAATGCAGAACAATGTCGTACATTCACGCCAGTACAGAGATCTGGGCCTAAATCCATCGTTTTTTTGCTCACCATGCCATTCCAGTTTGGACCCAGCCATATACAAATCAGTCTTGACCCTGCGCCCAATGGGAACAGTCCAGCCCGAACTGCCAGGCCAGGTCCTCCCTGGACTGGAAACAAGCATCCTAGGACCGGTTTCGGGCTTTCAGCCCTCATCAGCCAGGATAGCTTGACTCCAGTGGCATGGAGAGCACGGGACCCACGTCTGGGCATACCCGTCCCACTCGGGGTGACAAATGCAAAAACAACAATTGATGGACAGAATGCAGAACAATGTCGTACATTCACCCCAGTACAGAGATCTGGGCCTAAATCCATCGTTTTTTGCTCACCATGCCATTCCAGTTTGGACCCAGCCATATGCAAATCAGTCTTGACCCTGCGCCCAATGGGAACAGTCCAGCCCGAACTGCCAGGCCAGGTCCTCCCTGGACTGGAAACAAGCATCCTAGGACCGGTTTCGGGCTTTCAGCCCTCATCAGCCAGGATAGCTTGACTCCAGTGGCATGGAGAGCACGGGACCCACGTCTGGGCATACCCGTCCCACTCGGGGTGACAAATGCAAAAACAACAATTGATGGACAGAATGCAGAACAATGTCGTACATTCACCCCAGTACAGAGATCTGGGCCTAAATCCATCGTTTTTTGCTCACCATGCCATTCCAGTTTGGACCCAGCCATATGCAAATCAGTCTTGACCCTGCGCCCAATGGGAACAGTCCAGCCCGAACTGCCAGGCCAGGTCCTCCCTGGACTGGAAACAAGCATCCTAGGACCGGCTTCGGGCTTTCAGCCCTCATCAGCCAGGATAGCTTGACTCCAGTGGCATGGAGAGCACGGGACCCACGTCTGGGCATACCCGTCCCACTCGGGGTGACAAATGCAAAAACAACAATTGATGGACAGAATGCAGAACAATGTCGTACATTCACCCCAGTACAGAGATCTGGGCCTAAATCCATCGTTTTTTGCTCACCATGCCATTCCAGTTTGGACCCAGCCATATGCAAATCAGTCTTGACCCTGCGCCCAATGGGAACAGTCCAGCCCGAACTGCCAGGCCAGGTCCTCCCTGGACTGGAAACAAGCATCCTAGGACCGGCTTCGGGCTTTCAGCCCTCATCAGCCAGGATAGCTTGACTCCAGTGGCATGGAGAGCACGGGACCCACGTCTGGGCATACCCGTCCCACTCGGGGTGACAAATGCAAAAACAACAATTGATGGACAGAATGCAGAACAATGTCGTACATTCACCCCAGTACAGAGATCTGGGCCTAAATCCATCGTTTTTTGCTCACCATGCCATTCCAGTTTGGACCCAGCCATATGCAAATCAGTCTTGACCCTGCGCCCAATGGGAACAGTCCAGCCCGAACTGCCAGGCCAGGTCCTCCCTGGACTGGAAACAAGCATCCTAGGACCGGTTTCGGGCTTTCAGCCCTCATCAGCCAGGATAGCTTGACTCCAGTGGCATGGAGAGCACGGGACCCACGTCTGGGCATACCCGTCCCACTCGGGGTGACAAATGCAAAAACAACAATTGATGGACAGAATGCAGAACAATGTCGTACATTCACCCCAGTACAGAGATCTGGGCCTAAATCCATCGTTTTTGTGCTCACCATGCCATTCCAGTTTGGACCCAGCCATATGCAAATCAGTCTTGACCCTGGGCCCAATGGGAACAGTCCAGCCCGAACTGCCAGGCCAGGTCCTCCCTGGACTGGAAACAAGCATCCTAGGACCGGTTTCGGGCTTTCAGCCCTCATCAGCCAGGATAGCTTGACTCCAGTGGCATGGAGAGCACGGGACCCACGTCTGGGCATACCCGTCCCACTCGGGTGACAAATGCAAAAACAACAATTGATGGACAGAATGCAGAACAATGTCGTACATTCACCCCAGTACAGAGATCTGGGCCTAAATCCATAGTTTTTTGCTCACCATGCCATTCCAGTTTGGACCCAGCCATATGCAAATCAGTCTTGACCCTGCACCCAATGGGAACAGTCCAGCCCGAACTGCCAGGCCAGGTCCTCCCTGGACTGGAAACAAGCATCCTAGGACCGGTTTCGGGCTTTCAGCCCTCATCAGCCAGGATAGCTTGACTCCAGTGGCATGGAGAGCACGGGACCCACGTCTGGGCATACCCGTCCCACTCGTGGTGACAAATGCAAAAACAACAATTGATGGACAGAATGCAGAACAATGTCGTACATTCACCCCAGTACAGAGATCTTGGCCTAAATCCATCGTTTTTTTGCTCACCATGCCATTCCAGTTTGGACCCAGCCATATGCAAATCAGTCTTGACCCTGCGCCCAATGGGAACAGTCCAGCCCGAACTGCCAGGCCAGGTCCTCCCTGGACTGGAAACAAGCATCCTAGGACCGGTTTCGGGCTTTCAGCCCTCATCAGCCAGGATAGCTTGACTCCAGTGGCATGGAGAGCACGGGACCCACGTCTGGGCATACCCGACCCACTCGGGGTGACAAATGCATAAAACAACAATTGATGGACAGAATGCAGAACAATGTCGTACATTCACCCCAGTACAGAGATCTGGGCCTAAATCCATCGTTTTTTGCTCACCATGCCATTCCAGTTTGGACCCAGCCATATGCAAATCAGTCTTGACCCTGCGCCCAATGGGAACAGTCCAGCCCGAACTGCCAGGCCAGGTCCTCCCTGGACTGGAAACAAGCATCCTAGGACCGGTTTCGGGCTTTCAGCCCTCATCAGCGAGGATAGCTTGACTCCAGTGGCATGGAGAGCACGGGACCCACGTCTGGGCATACCCGTCCCACTCGGGGTGACAAATGCAAAAACAACAATTGATGGACAGAATGCAGAACAATGTCGTACATTCACCCCAGTACAGAGATCTGGGCCTAAATCCATAGTTTTTGCTCACCATGCCATTCCAGTTTGGACCCAGCCATATGCAAATCAGTCTTGACCCTGCGCCCAATGGGAACAGTCCAGCCCGAACTGCCAGGCCAGGTCCTCCCTGGACTGGAAACAAGCATCCAAGGACCGGTTTCGGGCTTTCAGCCCTCATCAGCCAGGATAGCTTGACTCCAGTGGCATGGAGAGCACGGGACCCACGTCTGGGCATACCCTTCCCACTCGGGGTGACAAATGCAAAAACAACAATTGATGGACAGAATGCAGAACAATGTCGTACATTCACCCCAGTACAGAGATCTGGGCCTAAATCCATCGTTTTTTGCTCACCATGCCATTCCAGTTTGGACCCAGCCATATGCAAATCAGTCTTGACCCTGCGCCCAATGGGAACAGTCCAGCCCGAACTGCCAGGCCAGGTCCTCCCTGGACTGGAAACAAGCATCCTAGGACCGGTTTCGGGCTTTCAGCCCTCATCAGCCAGGATAGCTTGACTCCATTGGCATGGAGAGCACGGGACCCACGTCTGGGCATACCCGTCCCACTCGGGTGACAAATGCAAAAACAATTGATGGACAGAATGCAGAACAATGTCGTACATTCACCCCAGTACAGAGATCCGGGCCTAAATCCATCGTTTTTGCTCACCATGCCATTCCAGTTTGGACCCAGCCATATGCAAATCAGTCTTGACCCTGCGCCCAATGGGAACAGTCCAGCCCGAACTGCCAGGCCAGGTCCTCCCTGGATTGGAAACAAGCATCCTAGGACCGGTTTCGGGCTTTCAGCCCTCATCAGCCAGGATAGCTTGACTCCAGTGGCATGGAGAGCACGGGACCCACGTCTGGGCATACCTGTCCCACTCGGGGTGACAAATGCAAAAACAACAATTGATGGACAGAATGCAGAACAATGTCGTACATTCACCCCAGTACAGAGATCTTGGCCTAAATCCATCGTTTTTGCTCACCATGCCATTCCAGTTTGGACCCAGCCATATGCAAATCAGTCTTGACCCTGCGCCCAATGGGAACAGTCCAGCCCGAACTGCCAGGCCAGGTCCTCCCTGGACTGGAAACAAGCATCCTAGGACCGGCTTCGGGCTTTCAGCCCTCATCAGCCAGGATAGCTTGACTCCAGTGGCATGGAGAGCACGGGACCCACGTCTGGGCATACCCGACCCACTCGGGGTGACAAATGCATAAAACAACAATTGATGGACAGAATGCAGAACAATGTCGTACATTCACCCCAGTACAGAGATCTGGGCCTAAATCCATCGTTTTTTTGCTCACCATGCCATTCCGGTTTGGACCCAGCCATATGCAAATCAGTCTTGACCCTGCGCCCAATGGGAACAGTCCAGCCCGAACTGCCAGGCCAGGTCCTCCCTGGACTGGAAACAAGCATCCTAGGACCGGTTTCGGGCTTTCAGCCCTCATCAGCCAGGATAGCTTGACTCCAGTGGCATGGAGAGCACGGGACCCACGTCTGGGCATACCCGTACCACTCGGGGTGACAAATGCAAAACAACAATTGATGGACAGAATGCAGAACAATGTCGTACATTCACCCCAGTACAGAGATCTGGGCCTAAATCCATCGTTTTTTGCTCACCATGCCATTCCAGTTTGGACCCAGCCATATGCAAATCAGTCTTGACCCTGCGCCCAATGGGAACAGTCCAGCCCGAACTGCCAGGCCAGGTCCTCCCTGAACTGGAAACAAGCATCCAAGGACCGGTTTCGGGCTTTCAGCCCTCATCAGCCAGGATAGCTTGACTCCAGTGGCATGGAGAGCACGGGACCCACGTCTGGGCATACCCGTCCCACTCGGGGTGACAAATGCAAAAACAACAATTGATGGACAGAATGCAGAACAATGTCGTACATTCACCCCAGTACAGAGATCTGGGCCTAAATCCATCGTTTTTTGCTCACCATGCCATTCCAGTTTGGACCCAGCCATATGCAAATCAGTCTTGACCCTGCGCCCAATGGGAACAGTCCAGCCCGAACTGCCAGGCCAGGTCCTCCCTGGACTGGAAACAAGCATCCTAGGACCGGTTTCGGGCTTTCAGCCCTCATCAGCCAGGATAGCTTGACTCCATTGGCATGGAGAGCACGGGACCCACGTCTGGGCATACCCGTCCCACTCGGGTGACAAATGCAAAAACAATTGATGGACAGAATGCAGAACAATGTCGTACATTCACCCCAGTACAGAGATCTGGGCCTAAATCCATCGTTTTTGCTCACCATGCCATTCCAGTTTGGACCCAGCCATATGCAAATCAGTCTTGACCCTGCGCCCAATGGGAACAGTCCAGCCCGAACTGCCAGGCCAGGTCCTCCCTGGATTGGAAACAAGCATCCTAGGACCGGTTTCGGGCTTTCAGCCCTCATCAGCCAGGATAGCTTGACTCCAGTGGCATGGAGAGCACGGGACCCACGTCTGGGCATACCTGTCCCACTCGGGGTGACAAATGCAAAAACAACAATTGATGGACAGAATGCAGAACAATGTCGTACATTCACCCCAGTACAGAGATCTGGGCCTAAATCCATCGTTTTTGCTCACCATGCCATTCCAGTTTGGACCCAGCCATATGCAAATCAGTCTTGACCCTGCGCCCAATGGGAACAGTCCAGCCCGAACTGCCAGGCCAGGTCCTCCCTGGACTGGAAACAAGCATCCTAGGACCGGTTTCGGGCTTTCAGCCCTCATCAGCCAGGATAGCTTGACTCCAGTGGCATGGAGAGCACGGGACCCACGTCTGGGCATACCCGTCCCACTCGGGGTGACAAATGCAAAAACAACAATTGATGGACAGAATGCAGAACAATGTCGTACATTCACCCCAGTACAGAGATCTGGGCCTAAATCCATCGTTTTTGCTCACCATGCCATTCCAGTTTGGACCCAGCCATATGCAAATCAGTCTTGACCCTGCGCCCAATGGGAACAGTCCAGCCCGAACTGCCAGGCCAGGTCCTCCCTGGACTGGAAACAAGCATCCTAGGACTGGTTTCGGGCTTTCAGCCCTCATCAGCCAGGATAGCTTGACTCCAGTGGCATGGAGAGCACGGGACCCACGTCTGGGCATACCCGTCCCACTCGGGGTGACAAATGCAAAAACAACAATTGATGGACAGAATGCAGAACAATGTCGTACATTCACCCCAGTACAGAGATCTGGGCCTAAATCCATCGTTTTTTGCTCACCATGCCATTCCAGTTTGGACACAGCCATATGCAAATCAGTCTTGACCCTGCGCCCAATGGGAACAGTCCAGCCCGAACTGCCAGGCCAGGACCTCCCTGGACTGGAAACAAGCATCCTAGGACCGGTTTCGGGCTTTCAGCCCTCATCAGCCAGGATAGCTTGAGTCCAGTGGCATGGAGAGCACGGGACCCACGTCTGGGCATACCCGTCCCACTCGGGGTGACAAATGCAAAAACAACAATTGATGGACAGAATGCAGAACAATGTCGTACATTCACCCCAGTACAGAGATCTGGGCCTAAATCCATCGTTTTTTGCTCACCATGCCATTCCAGTTTGGACCCAGCCATATGCAAATCAGTCTTGACCCTGCGCCCAATGGGAACAGTCCAGCCCGAACTGCCAGGCCAGGTCCTCCCTGGACTGGAAACAAGCATCCTAGGACCGGTTTCGGGCTTTCAGCCCTCATCAGCCAGGATAGCTTGACTCCAGTGGCATGGAGAGCACGGGACCCACGTCTGGGCATACCCGTCCCACTCGGGGTGACAAATGCAAAAACAACAATTGATGGACAGAATGCAGAACAATGTCGTACATTCACCCCAGTACAGAGATCTGGGCCTAAATCCATTGTTTTTTTGCTCACCATGCCATTCCAGTTTGGACCCAGCCATATACAAATCAGTCTTGACCCTGCGCCCAATGGGAACAGTCCAGCCCGAACTGCCTGGCCAGGTCCTCCCTGGACTGGAAACAAGCATCCTAGGACCGGTTTTGGGCTTTCAGCCCTCATCAGCCAGGATAGCTTGACTCCAGTGGCATGGAGAGCACGGGACCCACGTCTGGGCATACCCGTCCCACTCGGGGTGACAAATGCAAAAACAACAATTGATGGACAGAATGCAGAACAATGTCGTACATTCACCCCAGTACAGAGATCTGGGCCTAAATCCATCGTTTTTGCTCACCATGCCATTCCAGTTTGGACCCAGCCATATGCAAATCAGTCTTGACCCTGTGCCCAATGGGAACAGTCCAGCCCGAACTGCCAGGCCAGGTCCTCCCTGGACTGGAAACAAGCATCCTAGGACCGGTTTCGGGCTTTCAGCCCTCATCAGCCAGGATAGCTTGACTCCAGTGGCATGGAGAGCACGGGACCCACGTCTGGGCATACCCGTCCCACTCGGGGTGACAAATGCAAAAACAACAATTGATGGACAGAATGCAGAACAATGTCGTACATTCACCCCAGTACAGAGATCTGGGCCTAAATCCATCGTTTTTTGCTCACCATGCCATTCCAGTTTGGACCCAGCCATATGCAAATCAGTCTTGACCCTGCGCCCAATGGGAACAGTCCAGCCCGAACTGCCAGGCCAGGTCCTCCCTGGACTGGAAACAAGCATCCTAGGACCGGTTTCGGGCTTTCAGCCCTCATCAGCCAGGATAGCTTGACTCCAGTGGCATGGAGAGCACGGGACCCACGTCTGGGCATACCCGTCCCACTCGGGGTGACAAATGCAAAAACAACAATTGATGGACAGAATGCAGAACAATGTCGTACATTCACCCCAGTACAGAGATCTGGGCCTAAATCCATCGTTTTTTGCTCACCATGCCATTCCAGTTTGGACCCAGCCATATGCAAATCAGTCTTGACCCTGCGCCCAATGGGAACAGTCCAGCCCGAACTGCCAGGCCAGGTCCTCCCTGGACTGGAAACAAGCATCCTAGGACCGGTTTCGGGCTTTCAGCCCTCATCAGCCAGGATAGCTTGACTCCAGTGGCATGGAGAGCACGGGACCCACGTCTGGGCATACCCGTCCCACTCGGGGTGACAAATGCAAAAACAACAATTGATGGACAGAATGCAGAACAATGTCGTACATTCACCCCAGTACAGAGATCTGGGCCTAAATCCATCGTTTTTTTGCTCACCATGCCATTCCAGTTTGGACCCAGCCATATGCAAATCAGTCTTGACCCTGCGCCCAATGGGAACAGTCCAGCCCGAACTGCCAGGCCAGGTCCTCCCTGGACTGGAAACAAGCATCCTAGGACCGGTTTCGGGCTTTCAGCCCTCATCAGCCAGGATAGCTTGACTCCAGTGGCATGGAGAGCACGGGACCCACGTCTGGGCATACCCGTCCCACTCGGGGTGACAAATGCAAAAACAACAATTGATGGACAGAATGCAGAACAATGTCGTACATTCACCCCAGTACAGAGATCTGGGCATAAATCCATCGTTTTTTTGCTCACCATGCCATTCCAGTTTGGACCCAGCCATATGCAAATCAGTCTTGACCCTGCGCCCAATGGGAACAGTCCAGCCCGAACTGCCAGGCCAGGTCCTCCCTGGACTGGAAACAAGCATCCTAGGACCGGTTTCGGGCTTTCAGCCCTCATCAGCCAGGATAGCTTGACTCCAGTGGCATGGAGAGCACGGGACCCACGTCTGGGCATACCCGTCCCACTCGGGGTGACAAATGCAAAAAGACCAACTGATGGACAGAATTCAGAACAATGTCGTACATTCGGCCCAGTACAGAGATCTGGGCCTAAATCCATCGTTTTTGTGCTCACCATGTCATTCCAGTTTGGACCGAGCCATATGCAAATCAGTCTTGACCCTGCGCCCAATGGGAACAGTCCAGCCCGAACTGCCAGGCCAGGTCCTCCCTGGACTGGAAACAAGCATCCTAGGACCGGTTTCGGGCTTTCAGCCCTCATCAGCCAGGATAGCTTGACTCCAGTGGCATGGAGAGCACGGGACCCACGTCTGGGCATACCCGTCCCACTCGGGGTGACAAATGCAAAAACAACAATTGATGGACAGAATGCAGAACAATGTCGTACATTCACCCCAGTACAGAGATCTGGGCCTAAATCCATAGTTTTTTTGCTCACCATGCCATTCCAGTTTGGACCCAGCCATATGCAAATCAGTCTTGACCCTGCGCCCAATGGGAACAGTCCAGCCCGAACTGCCAGGCCAGGTCCTCCCTGGACTGGAAACAAGCATCCTAGGACCGGTTTCGGGCTTTCAGCCCTCATCAGCCAGGATAGCTTGACTCCAGTGGCATGGAGAGCACGGGACCCACGTCTGGGCATACCCGTCCCACTCGTGGTGACAAATGCAAAAACAACAATTGATGGACAGAATGCAGAACAATGTCGTACATTCACCCCAGTTAAGAGATCTTGGCTTAAATCCATCGCTTTTTTGCTCACCATGCCATTCCAGTTTGGACCCAGCCATATGCAAATCAGTCTTGACCCTGCGCCCAATGGGAACAGTCCAGCCCGAACTGCCAGGCCAGGTCCTCCCTGGACTGGAAACAAGCATCCTAGGACCGGTTTCGGGCTTTCAGCCCTCATCAGCCAGGGATAGCTTGACTCCAGTGGCATGGAGAGCACGGGACCCACGTCTGGGCATACCCGACCCACTCGGGTGACAAATGCATAAAACAACAATTGATGGACAGAATGCAGAACAATGTCGTACATTCACCCCAGTACAGAGATCTGGGCCTAAATCCATCGTTTTTGCTCACCATGCCATTCCGGTTTGGACCCAGCCATATGCAAATCAGTCTTGACCCTGCGCCCAATGGGAACAGTCCAGCCCGAACTGCCAGGCCAGGTCCTCCCTGGACTGGAAACAAGCATCCTAGGACCGGTTTCGGGCTTTCAGCCCTCATCAGCCAGGATAGCTTGACTCCAGTGGCATGGAGAGCACGGGACCCACGTCTGGGCATACCCGTCCCACTCGGGGTGACAAATGCAAAAACAACAATTGATGGACAGAATGCAGAACAATGTCGTACATTCACCCCAGTACAGAGATCTGGGCCTAAATCCATCGCTTTTTGCTCACCATGCCATTCCAGTTTGGACCCAGCCATATGCAAATCAGTCTTGACCCTGCGCCCAATGGGAACAGTCCAGCCCGAACTGCCAGGCCAGGTCCTCCCTGGACTGGAAACAAGCATCCAAGGACCCGTTTCGGGCTTTCAGCCCTCATCAGCCAGGATAGCTTGACTCCAGTGGCATGGAGAGCATGGGACCCACGTCTGGGCATACCCGTCCCACTCGGGGTGACAAATGCAAAAACAACAATTGATGGACAGAATGCAGAACAATGTCGTACATTCACCCCAGTACAGAGATCTGGGCCTAAATCCATCGTTTTTTTGCTCACCATGCCATTCCAGTTTGGACCCAGCCATATGCAAATCAGTCTTGACCCTGCGCCCAATGGGAACAGTCCAGCCCGAACTGCCAGGCCAGGTCCTCCCTGGACTGGAAACAAGCATCCTAGGACCGGTTTCAGGCTTTCAGCCCTCATCAGCCAGGATAGCTTGACTCCATTGGCATGGAGAGCACGGGACCCACGTCTGGGCATACCCGTCCCACTCGGGGTGACAAATGCAAAAACAATTGATGGACAGAATGCAGAACAATGTCGTACATTCACCCCAGTACAGAGATCTGGGCCTAAATCCATCGTTTTTGCTCACCATGCCATTCCAGTTTGGACCCAGCCATATGCAAATCAGTCTTGACCCTGCGCCCAATGGGAACAGTCCAGCCCGAACTGCCAGGCCAGGTCCTCCCTGGATTGGAAACAAGCATCCTAGGACCGGTTTCGGGCTTTCAGCCCTCATCAGCCAGGATAGCTTGACTCCAGTGGCATGGAGAGCACGGGACCCACGTCTGGGCATACCTGTCCCACTCGGGTGACAAATGCAAAAACAACAATTGATGGACAGAATGCAGAACAATGTCGTACATTCACCCCAGTACAGAGATCTGGGCCTAAATCCATCGTTTTTTGCTCACCATGCCATTCCAGTTTGGACCCAGCCATATGCAAATCAGTCTTGACCCTGCGCCCAATGGGAACAGTCCAGCCCGAACTGCCAGGCCAGGTCCTCCCTGGACTGGAAACAAGCATCCTAGGACCGGTTTCGGGCTTTCAGCCCTCATCAGCCAGGATAGCTTGACTCCAGTGGCATGGAGAGCACGGGACCCACGTCTGGGCATACCCGTCCCACTCGGGTGACAAATGCAAAAACAACAATTGATGGACAGAATGCAGAACAATGTCGTACATTCACCCCAGTACAGAGATCTGGGCCTAAATCCATCGTTTTTTTGCTCACCATGCCATTCCAGTTTGGACCCAGCCATATGCAAATCAGTCTTGACCCTGCGCCCAATGGGAACAGTCCAGCCCGAACTGCCAGGCCAGGTCCTCCCTGGACTGGAAACAAGCATCCTAGGACCGGTTTCGGGCTTTCAGCCCTCATCAGCCAGGATAGCTTGACTCCAGTGGCATGGACTGGGGGTGAATGTTTGCCAATGTGCAGCATTCCGTCCATCATCTTGTGTGTTTTGCATTTCGCCCTAAGTGGGAAGGGTATGCCCAGACGTGGGTCCCGTGCTCACTACGCCACTGGAGTCAAGCTATCCTGGCTGATGAAGGCTGATAGGCTGAAACCGGTCCTAGGATGCTTGATTCCGGTCCAGGGAAGACATGGCTTGGCAGTTCGGTCTGGACTGTTCCCATGAGGCACAGGGTCAAGACTGATTTGCATACGGCTATGTCTGAACTGGGGTGGCGTGATGAAGCAAAATAACGATGGATTAAACCCAGATCTGTGACTGGGGGTGAATGTTTGCCAATGTGCAGCATTCCGTCCATCATCTTGTGTGTTTTGCATTTTGCCCTAAGTGGGAAGGGTATGCCCAGACGTGGGTCCCGTGCTCACTACGCCACTGGAGTCAAGCTATCCTGACTGATGAAGGCTGATAGCCTGAAACCGGTCCTAGGTTGCTTGATTCCGGTCCAGGGAAGACATGGCTTGGCAGTTCGGTCTGGACTGTTCCCATGAGGCACAGGGTCAAGACTGATTTGCATATGGCTATGTCTGAACTGGGGTGGCGTGATGAAGCAAAATAACGATGGATTAAACCCAGATCTGTGACTGGGGGTGAATGTTTGCCAATGTGCAGCATTCCGTCCATCATCTTGTGTGTTTTACCTTTCTAAAAGTGGCATTTTCAAAACGTTTATGAAAAATCAGACTTTATCATTAAGGAGTGTTTATCATTACAATTTCAAAGCTCTCAAACATGATATATTTACCTAGTCCCAATTAGGAATTACTGCTTTTTAAATGTAATGAGGAATCCCCAATGTTATCCCATGGGAGGGGTAGGCCTCATATTAGTGAAAAACAAATTTAGGAGTTTTTCACTAAAAGTACATGTCCAATCTTTTTAATCACACAACACCCAACCCAATGCGCTACCTAGAGCCTACCATAGGGATGACGCGTGTGAAATAAAAGGGTAGTTTAAGGCTTAACAAGGGGGTTTAAATGTCAAGTCGACATGGCAGCTCAAAACTGCACTCAGGCTGCTATGGCAGGCCTGGGACATGTTTTAGGGTGCTACTCTGGTGGGTGGCACAATAAGTGCTTCAGGGCCACTGGTATCATTTAAGTTAAAGGCCCTGGGTGGGAAACATCCTTTACCCCGCATGCATTAGTCCGCATGCTATTACCACGCATTTTTTACTCCACAAAATCTTTTACAACGCAGGGCTTTTCACCGCAATCTATTACAATGCATTCCCCAAAGTAACGCCCCCTTGGAGTTTGAATAGTAAATTGCATTGTAATGGGGAATGCGTAGTAATGGATTGCGTTGTAAAGCCCTGCATTGTAAAAGATTTTGCGGTGTAAAAACTGCGGGGTAATGGCATGCGTAGTAAAAGTGTGCGGGGTAAATTGTCCTATTTGCCCCTGGTATGAGGTATACCACTGTAGAATTGACTTATAAGTAAATTAAATAAGCCAATCAGGTATATGCTAATTAAACCATGCTTAGGGGAGTAAGCACAAGCACTTTAGCACTGGTTAGCAGTGGTAAAGTGCACAGAGTCCTAATGCCAACAAAAATTAATTTCAGAAAAATTATTGGAGGTAAGTAGGCAAAAGGTTTTGGAGAAGACCACCCTAAGGCTGACAGGTCTTATAGTTGCCATACATTGGAGTTCCTTGCTTATGTGTTGAAGTATGTTCAAATGATTCCTAGAGGAACAGCCCCTGACCTCTGGTCTTGCGTGCCACTCCCCCTCTCCTGTCGCATAGCACCTCGTGACTGGGACTGCGATCAGCAACAGCGATCCGAGTCCCCACTGCCGCCAGTTTGCTCTGCTGCCTGAAAGCCCGCCTGGTTGGAATTCAAAATCCTTCCATTTGGGCATGTCACTTCAGGAATTGTGCTGGGGTGAGGTAGTTTATTTAGGTGTGATTTCGGTTGTTTATTTACCATTGTTTACTAGTTATCTGGCCTCTATTTGTTATTGTTTAATTTTAGTGCTATTTCTGGGTCACTAGTCCCACTGGTTGCCCCCCAGTTTCCTGCCGTTTCTCTCCCACCCCCACTCCTGTTCCCGCTTTCCGCACTCCTGCTTTCCCTTACAGCCCCTCCCACCTCCCAGGGCTATTTAGGGAGGCTGCTGCATGGCTCCAGTAGCAGCTCCTGACCTCTGGTCTTGCGTGCCACTCCCCCTCTCCTGCCGCATAGCTCCTCGTGACTAGGACTGCGATCAGCAACAGTGATCCAATTCCCCACTGCCGCCAGTTTGTTCCCGCTCCCCGGAAGCTCGCCTGGTTGGAATTCCAACTCCTTCCATTTGGGCACTTCATTTCAGTGATTGTGCTGGGTTGAAGTAGTTTATTTAGTTGGGATTTCTGTTGTCTATTTACCATTTTTTTATTTGCTATCTTGCCTCTATTTGTTATTGTTTAATTGTAGTGCTATTTCTGGGTCACTAGTCCCACTGGTTGCCCTGCCTATTTTCCGTCATTTCTCTCCCACCCCCACCACTGTTCCAGCCCACCTGCCCCCTGACAGCCCCTCCCAGGACTACTTATGGAGGCTGCTGCGCGGCTGACCCACATGCGTGCCAAAGGCAAGTCTGTCTGCACCTGTCCGCGCCTGGACCTCACCCAGTGCCAGAACCCCTGTCCCTTCCACCATCCACTGCTGCACTGCCGAGGAGCTCTTAGCCCTGGACCTTGGACACTGGAACAACAGCTGCTTCACGGCCTCCCTGCGATCAACCAAAGGACCCTTCACCTGCCGCCACTGCCACTTTGCTTGCCACACAGGAACCCCTGCCCTCACCGGATCCTCAATTGCTCTCACTCAGAAGACTACGAACAACCTAGCAGTGCTCCAATGCATCCTGCTCAACGCCCGCTCCCTCTGCAAACACGCCACAGAAATTGGGGACATCATCACCACCCTCTCCCCGGACATTGCCTTCATCACGGAAAAGTGGCTCAACCCTTCCTCAAACCCTGACATTGCCACTGCCACTCCCGATGGCTACAAGATGATACACCGAGACCGCACTGACAAACACGGTGGGGGCAATGCCATCATCTACAAGGAAACCATCGAATGCACTGCCACCAACGACGACCCAACGCCTCTTATGTAACAACTCAGCTTCGACTACAAACCGACTCTAAGGCCACAATAAAAGGCACCCTCATCTACAGACCTCTGAAACCCCGACCACCCTTCTGCGAAACATCTCCAACCTCATCGCCCCCCTTGCCATCGATTCCCTCCACTACGTCCTGCTCAGTGACCTCAATCTCCACATCAACGACCCCAACGATGTCAACTCTACTGCCCTCTTGGAGAACCTCAACAAGATTGGCCTCACCCAACTGATCACTGAACCCACGCACAAAGCTGGACACACACTCAATGCCATTTTTACCTCCAGCGACAAAATCAAATTCACCCATGTCACAGAGCACATCTGGACTGACTGCGCCATTATTCAATTTGCCATCTCCGATGCCCAGCATCCCACCGCCAAGCACCACAGCACCTCCCACCGCAGCTGGAGCAAGGTAACCAAGACTCTATGGACACAAACCCTCAGCACCACACACCCTGAAACTTCAGCAGACCTTGACCAGGTCCTCAAGAACTTCTCCGCTTGGATCAACAAATGCACTGACAGAGTCACCCCGCTGAAACCAGTGAAAACCAACAAAACCTCGAAACAAGCCAGCTGGTACACGCCGGAGCTCAGAACCACCAAGAGCAACTGCTGCAGACTCGGGAAGTGATGGCACACCACCAAGAACCCCTCGGACAGAGCCGCTCACATAGAGGCCCTCAGCAACTACTACCTGCACATCAAGGAAGTAAAGAGAGCAACCATCACCACCTGCATCGACATCACGGCCAACCACACAAAGGAACTCTTCAAAATTGTCAAGAAATACTCCAACCCAACAACCGCAGAGAATACCATCCACCCCTCCCAAGACCTCTGTGACACCCTCTCAGATTACTTCCATTGCCACCATCTACAACAACTTCGACACCCAGCCCCCCACTCTCAGCCTCGACAACCAGCGAACACCAGCCGAACAATAACTACCTAGTCTCTGCTCACCACCCAGACCACCACAGCCATCATGTCGTCCATCAACTCTGAGGTGCCCAACGACCCATGCCACCACCATCTCTTCAACCTCTGAGCCAACGCAATCAGCACGGAACTCACCGGCATCCTCAACACCTCCATCTCCACAGCAACCTTCCCAGACATATGGAAACATGCAGAGGTCAGACCCCTCCTAAAGAAGTAATCTGCCGACCCCAGCGACCTAAAATTTATCACCACTCTCCCTGTTCCCTTACCCAGCCAAAGTACTCGAGAAAGCCATCAACCAACAGCTCACCGAATACCTGGAACAAAACCACCTACTCGACGTCTCACAATCAGGATTCTGTGTGAATCCCCGCTCTGAGACCGTGCTGATTGCCACCACAGATGACATCAGAACTCTTTTTGATTGCAGAGAAACTTTGGCCCTGATCATCCGCAATCTCTCTGCTGCATTCGACACCATCTCCTACCACACCCTCATCGACAGACTCCACAATGTCAGCATACAGCATAATGCCCTCAAGTGGATTGCTTTTTTCCTTTCAGGGTGCACACAGAGCATCCGACTGCCTCCCTTCACCTCCGCCCCAAGAACATTTGCGGCGTACCCCAAGGATCATCCCTCAGCCCCACCCTGTTCAACATCTACATGACCTACCCTCGCAGGCGTTGTCAGATCCCATGGACTCAACATAATCTCCTACGCTGACGACACTCATCTAATCCTCTGGCTCACCGCGGACGACTTCAACGCCCAAACCAACTTCTGCAAAGCCATGACCAACGTGGCAAAATGGATGAGATACAGCTGTCTCACACTCAACTCCGACAAAACAGAAGTACTGATCTTCGGAAAAAAGCACCTCCGTTTGGGACCACAGGTGGTGGCCAGCAGAACTCAGACCAAAACTCACATCAACAGACCATGCGCGCAACCTTGGCATCATCCTCGATAGCCAACTTACCATGAAATGACAAGTCAACGCAGTTGCCCCCTCCTGCTTCCACAACCTGCGCATGCTCCGCAGACTCTTCAGATGGATCCCCATCAACACCAGAAATACCTTCATGCAGGCCCACGTCACCAGCCGCCTCACCTATGACTACGCTCTCAATGCCAGAATGTCCACCCAGCTCATCAAAACACTTCAGACCATACAGAACACCGCAGCCAGACTCATCCTGGACCTCCCCAAACGGTCTCACATCAGCACTCACCTCAGAAACCTCCACTGCCTCCCCATCCAGAAGAGATGCCAGTTCAAGATCCTCACGCACGCTTGCAGAGCTCTACATGATCAAGGACCATCATACATCAACCATCGACTGAACTTCCACCTGCTCGCAAGACACCTGTGCTTTGTCTCACTCACCCTCGCAAACAGCCCTCACATCTGTCGCAGCCGCAGTGGGGGTTGCTCCTTCATTGCTGCCAGGACCTAGAATGACCTGCCCCTCCACCTCCGAACAGCACCCTCCCTGGCAGACTTCAGAAAAAAACTCAAGACCTGGCTTTTCGACAGAGACCTCGGCACCCTCAGTGCCCAGATACCCTTAGGGGTGACAGTGCTACGCTTTACAAATGCTGATTGATTGAACATTGCTTTTGTATGTCAGTATTACTCATGTCCCTTGGAATATTTGGTGCCTCTTGTTTCATATGAACTATTGTGGCCAGTTGAACTGCATTTAAGCAAAAAAACAATGTTCACAAGGAACTCATTTACCAAAAATAATACAAATTCTGCAAGAGAAATTAGCTTGCTTGAATTAATCAAGAACAGAAACACATTTATGCAAATGAGACCTTAGTTGAGTTCAGTCAGAACCATAATTCTTATATCTAAAAAAGCCCACACAACAGTCTAATCCAAATAGTGCTCACTTCAGCCGAAGTGAGTATAGTTTATTTTATAATGTTATGTTATGTTATGTTAATCGCACTTATAGAGCGCACGGTTACCCTGGGGTGTCCTGGCGCTAAGCACTGCCTGCTGGAGAGACGTGGAAAATTGTTCTACTGGGAGAAGAGCCAAGTCTTCAACCCCTTCCTGAAGGAGAGGAGATCCGGAGCATTCCTGAGATGAAAGGGAAGCTCATTCCATGCCCGAGAGGCACAAGTGATAAAGCTCCTGCCTCCCCAGTTGACTTTTTTAAATAAGGGGACAAGAACTTGTTTAGATCCAGAGGAGCGTAACATTCTACCAGGCACATACCATTGGAATTTACGCACAAGGAAGTCAGGTCCTGTTCCGTTGATAGCTTTAAAGACAGTGCAGAGGGCCTTAAAGCGTACTCTTTGTTTGACCGGAAGCCAATGAAGTTGCCTTAGTTCCTCCTTTACTGAGACAAATTTCGGGATTCCTGACACCAATCTGGCCACAGCATTTTGGGCGAGTTGGAGCCGATTGATGTGTTGCTTTTGGGCGTTAAGATATAAACCATTGCAGTAGTCGAGGCGCGACATTATTAGGGCTGTTACTACTGTCTTTAGGCTGTTTTCAGTAAGAAAAAACTTGATCTTTCTTATGATTCTTAGGGCTAGAAAGCAGGCCGAGATCACCTTACCTATTTGATCCCCCATGGTGAGTTTGTTATCCACCAATACCCCTAGGTTTTTAGGTCTCGGCCTGCACCAGCGCTTGCGCTGGTCTGGCCGAGAGTTTTAGTAAGCGGGTTTTGGAAGTGCAAACACTGGCTTTCGGCTGGCGACCAGCTTGAGTTCACGATGGCGTGCACGCGCAGCTGCCATCTGGGTTTCCTATCTCTTCCTCATTTCCTCGTCATGGCTCATTAACTCTCTGGACTCTGATGTTTCAATCGCAGCAGCAGCTCACATTACCAACTGAGGGCCCTGGACTACAGTCACATGAAAAACAACAGCGATTAGCATTGAAATGCAAGCTTTTTTTGTCTAGTTAGAAATATTGCTTCGGTGGGTTGATTTCACCTTATATTGCTATTTGTTTTATATTGGGAGTCACAGCCTAATTACCAGTATTTTTGTCTCTCACTGTTTTTTAAAAATATTTATTCGCGCAAAGCACAAAGCTATATTTAAGGTTACTTTTTCCGCGTCACTTCTTCACTCTATTTAAACTCCACACCCCCACTCTTATTGTCTCTCTCCTTCTCTCTCTCTCCCTCTCTAATTCTCTCTCTACTTAATTAACTCTCCCCTCTCTATCTTTTTAGCCTTTCATTCTCTCTCACCCCTTTATCTGTTTCTCTTTCAAACTCCTTCATTCACTCTCTCTCCCCTTCTTTCTCTCTCTCTATCCCGCTCCACTCTTTATTCTATGTACACCCTTTCTCTCTCTTTCTCTCTCACCACCCTCTCTAATTGGGCATTATATCTTCACTCTATCTCTCACTCGGCAACGCCACAGCATCACTCAGTGCAACCACAGCATCAATCAGAGCCAGCACAGCATCAATCAGAGCCAGCACAGCATCACTCAGCACCAACACAACATCTCTCAACGCCATCACAGCATCACTCAACGCCATCACAGCATCACTCAGTGCAATCACAGCATCACTCAGCGCCACCACAGCATCACTCAGCGCCACCACAGCATCACTCAGCGCCACCACAGCATCACTCAGCGCCACCACAGCATCGCTCAGCGCCACCACAGTATCGCTCAGCGCCACCACAGCATCGCTCAGCGCCACCACAGCATCGCTCAGCGCGACCACAGCATCGCTCAGTACCGCCACTGCATCGCTCAGCACCGCCACTGCATCGCTCAGCACCGCCACTGCATCGCTCAGCGCCGCCACTGCATCACTCAGGGCCGCCACTGCATCACTCAGGGCCGCCACAGCATCACTCAGGGCCGCCACAGCATCACTCAGGGCCGCCACAGCATCACTCAGCGCCGCCACAGCATCACTCAGCGCCGCCACAGCATCACTCAGCGCCAAGACAATATCACTCAGCACCACCACAGCATCACTCAGCACCACCACAGCATCACTCAGCACCACCACAGCATCACTCAGCACCACCACAGCATCACTCAGCACCACAGCAGTATCACTCCGCAACACCTGAGTATCATTCAGCATCACCTCAGCATCGTCTCCGCAACAGTCACCACCACTACCACCTCAGCATCACTCAGCACCACCTCAGCCTGCTCTTGGAATCTGGCATCTGTTGATTCTCCCCTAGCGTCTGGCCGCTGCTAGTGTTATAATACAGGTACTAGTTCCCAACCTTCACCCTCCGATTGTTTATGCCCCCTCAAAAAAAAGCTTTAACAAACAACCATTGCAATAGGCAGAAACAAGTTGCCAGCATTGCAAGAACAAAAGAAAACTGAGGAAATTTTTTATTGTAAATACTTTTTTAATATGGTCGTTCAGTTTTACATAATGCCTTCTTGGTCGTATATAAAGTAACAAAAATGCTTCTGACACTTTTTATTATAACTTTTCAGCATGCCGCACAGCAGCCACACTTCTCTACAGCACAGCTTGAAGACATTGGCAAAGTCAATAGCTCTGGCTAAACATTTATAAGGCCCCAAAGGCGAGACCTACTGGCTATGCCAATGCTTGTTTGCCTTCCTAGTAGGTAAGGGGCAGGATCCAAGAGCCTTCGGCCACCTTTCTGGTGTCCACACACGTGGATTATTGCCAAACGTTATGACCTAGGTCTTGCTGGAATTAAGTTTTAGACAATTGGAGGACATCCAACCAGAAATGGCACCCATACAGTTGTGGAAGCGTGCCCCTGTTTCTTTTTCCACCTCCTCAGTCAATGGCAACACTATTTGAGTGTCGTCAGCATATGAAGTGAGCTGGAAGCCAAAGGATCTAATAACTTCTGCCAGGGGTGCCACATAGATATTGAAAAGCGTCGGACTAAGCGACGAACCCTGTGGCACCCCGCATGGAAGGGAGAATGGTTTAGACATATTGCCATCCAGATCCACTGTCTGTGATCTGTCAGATAGAAACGATTGCAAAAGTTTCCATGCTCGGCCTTCTATCCCTATATCGGATAACCGGTCCATCAACACTTTATGATGGACCGTATCGAAGGCCGCAGACAGATCCAGCAGGATCAGTACGGCACTACCACCCTTATCCAAGGCTTCTCTGATTTCCTCAGTGGATTTTATTAGAGCAGACTCTGTACTGTGGTCTGCTCTAAACCCATATTGGGATGGGTCTAGGGAGTTATTGGACTGAAGGAACGCACTAAGTTGAATGTTCATGGCCTTTTCTAAAATCTTAGCAGGGAAAGGGAGCCATGAGATTGGCCTATAGTTGTTGGGATCCTTTGGATCCAAAGTTTGTTTCTTCAGCAAGGGAAGAACAGAGGCCTTCTTCCACATTTTAGGGAATATACCTGAACTGAATATTATATTCAACAAGGGCGTAAGTGCAATTCCAATGATTTCTGGAATTTGTTTAATAACCCATGCAGGACATGGATCAGTGGGGGCTCCAGAGCGAATGGAATTCAGAAGTTTAATCATTTCTGATATCCCCAGGGGTGTAAAGTGTTATAAAACTGGTGGATGGCAAGGACTTTCCATTCTGTCCATAGACGGCGTCACCTGTGCCCTTTTGTCGGTTTGGGTAAACGAGGAAAAGATGATTTCTACTTTTTGTTTAAAGAAGTCGGCTAGTTTGTCACAAAGTTCCGAACTGCTCTGACTCTTTGGGGCATTGGGGGTGGCAAGTTTCTTAAGAGTTTTAAAAAGTTCTTTCGAATTGGACTTAGCTATAGCTATTTGCAAGGTGAAGAAGTTTCTTTTAGCTTCTAGTAGTGACTGTTTGTAGATGGTGAGACTGAGTTTATATAGTTCCTTGTCGGCGCATGCATACCTTTTCCGCCAAGCCCGTTCTAAATGCTTGCCTGCTAGTTTTTGAGCTCTAAGTTCCTCAGAATACCAAGGAGCTGAGGGTTGGGCCCGTTTGGGAGACCACTTTTTTTCGGGGGCTATGAGGTTACAGGTTGTGCCAAGCCATTGCGTATAGGCTAATGTGGCATCTTCCACTCCCGAAGGGAGAGGGCACAATGAGCACCTCAGGGTGTCTTCCAGTTTCTTAGTGTCTACTCTTCCCCAGGCCCTAGTTACAATCTCCTGGGTAGGCTTTATACTATCTACGTGGCACCCATGACTCTTCAGTTCAAATTGTATGGCGTGGTGGTCTGACCATGAAAGAGGGAGAAGTGAAGTACAGACTAGATTTTGGTTGTTAGAGTATATCCCATCCAAGGTATGCCCTTTTTCATGAGTTGGGCCCTTCACCAACTGCTTAAGATCTCCTGCCCCCATGATTTGCTCCAGTCGAGAGGTGTCTGGATCCAGGGGTGCCTCCAGGTAGAAGTTAAAATCTCCAACACTGTGTAAGAGTCTAGGTAAAACCCTTCCTCAAGCAAGGAGCCTATTGTGTCCAAAAATCCACTTTTATGACCAGGTGGGCGGTAAAGCAGTATACCTTTAAAGGTGCTATACTGTGCTGTATGGATACTAAAAGCTAACGCCTCACACGAAGTGTTGGAGGCCGTGGAGAAGATAGGTTTCATCATATCATGATATGATAATCACAATAATTACCACAAACAATATTTCCTAAAGTATGAAGTATTTACACTATAAACATTTCATATGTGATTCAGTGAGCCCCAGTGAAGTGACCATAACCTAACGTGGTGTAAATTGGAGTGAAAAAAAGGGGGAGGGGAAAGGCGAGGTTATTGGTTATAACAATAAAGAGGAGCTTTTCACAATTGAAGTATAGTAGATTTGTGTATTGATTTTCTTAGGCTCTCTCTTTGTAAAAGTCGACGACGTTTCGACCCTCTCGTGATACCGGGTCTCTTCAGGACAGGAATTCTGGGGACATTGTTAGCACAGGGTGTGCCTGGGTATCTTCAGGGGTAATTGCTGGAGTTCTCAAGGTAGTACCAGGATTCAACAAGGACTAGGTAAGTATATACTGGTTCCTATGAAGCTTAATTCGAGGGGTATCCTGTTCAGAACTTAGGATACTGGGAACTACCTCGTTGCGTAAGGCAGTATCTATTTCCTTATAGTGCCTCCAGGAAGTCCGAGGGAGGAGCGGTGATCAGTCAATGACTTACTTGCGTTCTGTCACGAATTGATAAGTCGTGCAGCGGTGCGTATTGGAATCAGTCTTATCGTGAACTGCATGGCAGCAGGGATAAACACAAGCTGTAATGATTGGCTGCTTTCTCTTCTCCGCTCTATGCCCATACCTTCTGTTCAAATAGCAAAGAAGGGAAGGATCACTGTGAGATTTTGGCGTGGTTGAGGGAGGGTGAATGCTTTGCCCCTTACTCAGACAAAAACAATGTACAAGGGAGCCATTAGCGAAGCTGATGGCTCGAGTTCAAGACCTCAGCTTTGTTAATGATACACGTAAATGGCAGCTGGAAAGTGATGGAGCTCTATCCACCAAACCCTAGAGGACCTGTCGCCAATGCCAAAATGACAGGCATGTGAAAAATGTTCATCTGATCTCAGCCAATTTAATGGTAAATTTAAACTGAGAAATGGTTCTGTTCACCTGGGGCTAAAGATAACAAAAAATGTACGACCATTATTTTACAACTGTAAGTTGAAGTGTCCTGTGACTTTAGGTTAATTCAGTGTGATACTGTCCAGTTATTTTGCTCTGACCACCATTCCTGCCTTCACATTCTCAAACGGGGAAACATTTTTAAAGCAACTTGATTTCCAAAGGGGAAGCGGTCCCCTGGTGACAGCTTCCCCTTTATGACTTACTTACCACCTCTTTGAAGTGTTAGTAATTTTTCAAATGGTTTGCAGCCGAAATTGTGGTTGCAAGCCATTGCCACATACCACTGCAACTCACAATTCGGACAGGACGCTTTTAATGCCTCCCCCTAATTGTAATGTGAATAGGTCGCAAAATCCACTTTGCAAGTCGGAAATGCTTTTCTGACTAGTCAAACGGGCTTAATATATTACTGACATAAACACTGCATTTAGGGATGTACATTGCTTTCCACTTAAGATGACTTGAGGGGGCATGCAATATATCATGTGCTGTCACCACACAGTGTTTTTCAAATCGACAGGCCCACACTCTGTAACAAGGAAGGGAATTTTGGAATTATTCTGTTGAAATCCAAAGATATGACTTTTAGAAACCACAGGAGAAGTACATTGAAATGGCGGATGTATAAATACAAAGTAGAGTCATGTACTCAGTATATGTACTGAGCAATGTGAAGATGTGGAGATGTGCAGCAAGAAATTAGCGTAGTGTTCGTATTGCCAGAAACTTGCCTCGTCTTAATTCACAAGGGTCCGAGATGTAATGCAGGTGTAACGGAAACATTGAAACGGTTTGTAGGTTGTGATGAATATCTTTTATTTTTGGGACTTTAGAGACTGTTGATACATGTAGCTATAGTGAGGCATGTGCAAAATTAATGTAATTTGGGTTTGTGTAGTTTTCAAAATTCCCGAAAAATTCGACTACATTAAACAAAATTTCAGGAAATGCAATATCCTTGTGTCCATTTTGGCGGCGAGAACGCATTTTGCACTAAACAAATAGCACAAACACAAGTGCAGTGAACAAAATGTGTTTGCGTCCTGTTTCTTCATGTTGTTTTCATGATAAAACTGGGGAATAATGTAATTTGGGAATTTTGCGTACGAAGAGTGATGTAAAATTCCCAAATTTATGCGAGATTACGGCAGTATAAAGGAAAGCTCTCTCGGTCTAATTATAATGCTGCACAGATGTGTTTGTCCTTCAGAGAGTTTTTTTGTATTTTTACTGTTGGTAAACACAGATTATCCCCTCATCTAGTCCTCCTCGTCCCAGTTACAACCAAGTGAGGCATTCCCACTTCCGACAGACCGATAACTACGCCCAGAAAACAGACTTTTCTGTAGTATGTCTTCTCTACCTATGACACACACTATAACATGCTCCTTCCCCCTTCCCTCTTCCATTATGTTTTTCTGTCCCTGGTGAAAATAGTAAGCCACACTTCTATATTTTTGTATATTTCTAAAAATGTTTACCCGTGTCGCGTGGTGCATGGGTTAATTTGCTCTGCCTAATGCTGTGCTCCCCATCAATGTGCTGGGCACGGGGGGTGAGCGTCTTTGTTGCAGTGGTAGCCAGGCCGATCGGGAGTCGCTGTGCGGTGTCCTCAGTCTCTGAAGGTGCGCGAACGCACGTATTGTTAGAGTAAGACTGCAAGCTTGCCTTCACTGAAAGTACTTGCAAAAGTGAGATTTGGGTGCTAGGCAATGATTTAAAAATGGAAGTAACACTGCTGTTTGTGCATTGCCTAGGTCCTTTTTAGGTCAAGCCTACAGCGCTCGTGCTGCAGGATGATCTGTTGTATGTACTTTGTGGGGTTTGACTCCTCCCATCGGTGCTGATTGGTTAAGGAGAGCGTCACTCGCAAAAGCTTGCTTTTCAGTGGGTTATTTTGCTTCTATGTCCCACCTTCTAGTGTCTTGCTCCTTCCCTTGAGTACTGGTCTAGTGATGCTTTTGGTTGGCCATCGCAATACGTTCTTCCTGTCCCGCAATTGGCCTAGCGATGCCCCGCAATTTGCCTAGTGATGCTTTTAGTTGGCCATCGCAAAGCGTTCTTCATGTCCCGCTAAAGCCCCGCCTCCCTGCCTCTTCCCGATGCTCGTGCCACGGATCTCTTGTTTAGCATAGCAGTTATGCCTCTGCTTTAAAAATAATTTAGACTAAAATACCACCCCAGCTATTAGTGTGCATGCCTTGCGTGTATTCTTTTCTCTCCCACTTAGGTTGTGGCATTGAGTATGCCTCTTGTGCTTCTGTACATTTGCTGTCACCATGTTTTTCCTGCCACCTCTTCCTTGCCTATCCTTCTCTCTGTCTCCCAAGAAGGCGGCGGGATGCACTTCCTTCCCCGGTGATCTGGTCCTGGTTTCCTCTATCCCTGGCACGCTCCCTGCGCAGAGCGGTGCTGCAGGAGGCTGGCCGGTGGGCAAGAGGAGGCAATGCCTGGCAGGTGAAGGGCGTGCAGTGGCCAGGCTTTACACTCCACTCCTCGGCGCTCAGTGCAGTGCCCAGGAGCAGCTTGGACGAAGAGTCCGTGAGATCCACGCTCACCTTTCTCCTCCGTAGCCGGACCTCAGCACAGGACCTGCGAACCCGGCATGCCCCGCCCTCACACGTAACCCCTAGCCCAGCATGTTGGCTCCAGGTTTGTTGCAGGATGGCCCTCCCACTGTGTGATAAATGCAGGTGGCATGAGAAGTGAGCCATGACCCTGCAAGCAAACGGTTCAATTGCGTGTAATGCCCGCTTATCCCATAGGGATCAATACTCCACATGGGTCACCAGGGCCGGTCCTAGGACTTCTGGGGCCCCGGGCGAAAGGGAAGATGTGAGGCCCCTCTAATTTGCATGTAACATCACAAGGATTGACATCACAGAAAATGACATCGCAGGACTAATGGTGGCATGCCACATTTGAGCGTCACTGAAGAGACCTAATGTGGATATCAGTAACATGGACAAAAAGATAAATATGCAAAAGAAATAAGACCATATATTTTAAAACTGTATAAAATGGATTACATTTGTCACATTGGATGGAAAAGCTAGGTGCAGGTCTCACAAGGATGGATATTTTTTACTCCAAGTTAACTGATTGTTTCCAGATGAGCGCATGATAAAAGGGAAACAGGTGAGCAAATATACAATTCTTATAAAAAGCAGATAAAAGGAAAGATTGCAATCAAACAATGAAGAGAGAGTAACTCCAACAGTCTAGATTATTCTTGTTGATGGGCTCCTGGTATTGATTCATTAGGGAAGGTCTAGTATCTGGGTGTGTTTAAAGTGAAGGTATGCTGTAGATTCAAGGGGTTTTCAAATCAATGTTTTTGATTTGGTATTAAAACTGTAGGAAGTGGTACTGGCCGGCTTTAGCGCTGGTGAAGCCCTGTGCGACAATGTTTGTTGGTGCCCTCCAATGACGCCCTCCGCTACAGATTCCCTCACTAACACCCTTTAGCAGTGCCTCTCAAGTCTCCATAACCACACTCTCGCTCAGATGCATTTAATTTGATTTACAGTGGCACTGATACCAGTGTAGGGTGTCAGTGCACTTTACATCACACACATTACACAGAGACAATCAATCATAGGTGTGTTAATCACTGTATAGGAAATGTTACATAAGGCAAAGGACTACAAGGTGTAGGAGTCACATGACAACCATACTAGTAGGAAGTATAGTTTAATAGTGATTGGTCGGGAGAAACACAAACTATGAATTTAGAACGTAACACCATGGTTGAGGGTTCTCCTTAATAACCAGAATTGATTTCTATCTAAAAGAACCCTTTTGCAACATTAGGATAATCACAGACTGGGGAAAAAACATAATGCTCTAATTTATACCTTGCAGTTTGCATCCAGCTCTAAGATGACAGTTGTTAGCTCACTGTTCTATGTTAGGATTTTGACTTATAAACTACAAGAAACAAAAGGCTCTCTCTGACAAAAGCAGTAACCCACTGACCTATTTATATTATGTGCACTTTGTGTTCTGCATAGTACGTGTTCTTTGCAGTAGGCACATTAACCCTCTGTGCTACCTTTCCACGAGTCAAAACTTCCACTTGACAAAACTCCATCTCTGTCTAGGAAGAATATTAATCACCGGAGTTATCATGACATTTTTGTTGTTGCCGAAAATTGCTGGAGGCCAGGAGGAGGCATTAAGTGCTTTTAAAAACATAATATACTTGCAAACATGACGCCCCACCAGAAGTCAGCACCCGGTGCGATTGTACCGGTTGCACCGCCCTAGAGACTCCCTGCTCAAGGGTCCTGTGACCTCAGTGACAGAGTCACTGTCGCACTAGGGTGTGCTGCTTCGTAGGCCTCCGCGCAAGACTGGAGGTGAACTTCAGTATGGATTGTGGTGGACAGACCTTCAAGGTTAACCTACACTTGCCACTGCTCGAGTCCACCTGCTGGTGCTAAGACACCAGGGCTTCTAAGGTCTAGTACAGGAATGGGCTCCCTCGGGAGAGTTGTCTAGGGGACTGGTCATGAAGGCTGAACCTGGTTCCCCAGTTCCAAATTCAGGATCTCTGGCCATAGTGCCACATTCTCTCCCCCACTGAACAGCATACTGACCCACTGAGAGAAACTCGCACTACCTTCAGCTACAACCCAATTGTGCCCCGCTATAAACACCTGGTTGTGACTCAATTGAAATTATGCACTAGACAAGAGTAATATGCTGCGTGGAAAAAACAAGTAACAACATCCTGGAAAAAGCTAACTAACACTCAAGGGAATGCAAGATTAAGTAACACATGTGAAATGTAAGAAGGAACAACATAGTTAGTTACCTTAACACTTTTGCACTTATTATTCAGAAATCAGTGAGTGCTTTTGCCTGAAAAGTTAAGGACATGACTACAAGGCCCGGAAGGGACCATTTTTAATGTCTATTACTTATATCCTTACAAAATGTAAGCAGTATGGTTTAAAAAGACCACATCCGTGAACACAGAGCAGCTGTACACATTTTGTTTTCCAATCCACCCATCAAGCAGGTATTTCAGTACATTCAGGAATGGTGCACTTCTCTACCGGGGAAAACAATGTTGTTCAAAGAAAGACGAGAAAACAAAAGTAGCGCTTCACTGGCAAACTCTGTAAAGTGGCGCTAATGTGTTTGGGTTTGAATAAAATCAATCTGGCCACTTTGCGACCCACTGTGTCTTGCTTTATTTGGTTATTTCACATTTTGAACCTTTTTTTCTCTCCGTCCTGAGACTGGACTTTGGAATAGAAAAATGTCTGAAAAAGACGACATTTCCAGCAAAAGTGTTTTTCTTTTTGGATTCATTTCACGGAGGAACAAATAAAGGAAAAGAGATAAAAAGGGAGTAATACCCATTTCTTGAAGTTACGTTTTTCAGTAAGTGAGGAGGAGCAAGAAAGAAAAAGAGGGAGGAAGAGTAAGAAGGGGGCAGCTGCCAGCAGCAGAGCAGAAGTGGACACTGTCCTTGTCCTCTCTGGGCAAGAAGGAAAAGACAGTCCTTTTCCGTCTCTGACCGCCTCTGCCCCGAACAGCCAAGCCTTATCTATAGGCTTTGGCTATTTCTGCCATCCTGGGAGGCGTGTTTAAAATGAAAAGTAGGGGAACTAAATATATTAAATTAAAGAAGTAGGGACATGCCCCAAGGCTCTAGACATGAGACCTAAAGACAGGCAAAAAAATTCTAAGTAAATCTATGGGCCATCTTGACATGCCTGGGGCTCACCTGCCCTGAGCATCGCAGCACTACAAAATGGCTACAAGGCCCAGGGAAGCCCCCCACACCTGGACCTTACAGTTTACTCCACTGCTTTGAGGCCCAGGGAAGGGGGGGCCCTCTCCCCTGAGCCTGGAAGCAGTAACGAGGCAATTTGCAAAATACTGCCCTAACACAGCCGTTCTACAAACATTTTAAATGCACATTCCCATTTAAAAAAATCTCCAGTATCGGTGATGCAAAGGTTAACAAAAGCCAGTTGATCTGGCTGCTCCCTCCTCCCCTCACCCACCTCTCCTTACCTGTGTCTGGCTGGTCCTGGAAACAAAGGGGCCTTCTGTCGCCTAGAAACAAAATGCAGAAAAGGCGCCTAGAATGGCTGGTACTTAACAGAGGCGCTGCCCCACCCCTGACACTGTGAGTTAACATAATTGCTGGCCCCTTCCCATTATGTTTGTCTCTTCCCCCACTGCACCCCCTGGAATGCCACCACTACCTCACCAGCAAGATCAAGGCACCTCGTATTTGTAATATGATAGTGTGGGGAAGGGGGCCTCGGAGGAGCATGTGGGCTAACTGGGAAAGTGTGGCCTTTCACACGGAAGCGGGGCCCCCTGTATTTTAGCTTAACACGAGGCCCTGGGCAGCTGCCCACACTGCCCATGCCTAGCGCCGGCCCTGTGGGTCACTACTAAACACGGAAAGCAGTAGTCATGAAACCAAACTAGGAGCAGTTAAACACAAGTAGATTGTGATCCCTTTAATCTACTTTTTAGTATCTGGACTGGCTCTGAAGAGCAGAATGTGTTGTTCGTGTGATAATTTGATACTTCTACTGGCTGTGAATCCACATTGCACCTCCAACCGCTATTGTGCTGTAACGAATGCTATATATGGGAGAGGATGTGGCATAACGGCCAGCACTGCCGACTTTGCAGCTGGGGAACCAGTTCAAGTCTCGGCATCAGCTCAACATCCTGTGATTCTGGGCAAATCACTTAATCTCCCTGTGCCTACCAAAACATTAATGTGTCCTTGTGAAACAATACAGTATAGCGGTAAAGATGTGATTTTTTTTTTTTTACAAGAGTGCCTTGTTCATCACATGCCACATTGACTGCTTAAGCTCTTAATGCATTCAAAGATCAGTATATTACACCATTACACAAGGACACATTCATTTTTGGTAGGCATGGGGAGATTAAGTGATTTGCCTAGAATCACAGGATATTGAGCCGACGCTGAGACTCGAACCTGGTTCACCAGTTCCAAAGTCGGCAGCTCTGGGGGCTTTAGCATAGATGTTTTTGTTTTCATGTGTCGATCCAGAGAAAGCATTTTTGCAATACCTCTTCTAAAATTAAAGGCACACACTTTCATAATCTGTTTTGTTGTCCATTTTCAACAGCACAGGCAAATAACACCCAGTTGTCTGGTGGGCATTAGTATAACTACAAGGTGTGTGGTAAACACCTCAAAACTGGACAAATCACTTAATCTCCTTGTGCCTACCAAAAAATGAATGCGCCCTTCTGTAACAAAACTGGTGCTAATGTAAAGGGCTCCAATAACCTTCGGGTCCAGTTCGCACTATATAAAACTGCAAAACAAAATCTGCAAAAAAAAACCCACACACAATTTACCGTTGTCACGAGTGCGATTGGTTCACACATGAAAAATATTTTATTTTTACTGTGCATAAGTCTGTTTGCCATGGTGCATTTAGCAAAATATAATAGCTTAGTCTGTTAACAACAGAATATCTGTTTCTGGCCATTGTTGGATTACAGTAGAGGGTCTTGCTTTATTTGGTGCCGCCGTAAAGGTACATTCATGCCCCCACAGCTGACCAACCTCCCCTGGCGTATCTGTTGTCCGTTTCACCAGTGATAGCCCAGATCTGCCAACTCTCTCATGAGACAGTCAGTTGAGAAACAACTAAATGAGTTCTCTTATGCTGTGCAGGTGCAGTGCCCAGAAGCGGACAAATACATGTGCCTTGGCCCTTGAGGGGTACCGTATTAACAGATAAAGCTGTGTCTCCTTTAAAAACCAATGTTGTATACCTGGGCCAGATGCTATTTTGAATAGTGTTATAGAAATATACTGATAAGTAGACGAATAAGGCAGGCAGGTGGCTCTTCTTGTACCGTATTGGCCAAATCAGACTGTTTAGATACCATTTGGGTTTTTTGGAACTCTTGCTTTTATCATTTTCCTTCTGATTTATTATAGAGCTAACAAATGCATGATGCTGTTGTTCTAAGTGCGTTTTAAAAATGAACGGTGTTAATCTTGAGACAGTCAACAACAAAAACTCCCTTTCCACCGTAAAATTCAACTGCTCAAGGTAACTTATTTTACAAGGCGAAAATAATCAGTTTTTTTCCACACTCTTTATAAATAGACAGTGGTGCCGTGTGTCTTTTTAATTAGTTTTAATATATAAATGTGATAGTGAACATCAAATATCTTTTTATTCTGCATTTTATTCTGTTTTGAATTTTATGATTATGTGTATCACTATCTACATGAGTTAAATGACTGGCACTAGCACTTTAGAAAATGTGTCTATGATTTGGATTTAGAGTTTTAAACAAAATATATGCTTCATTGCTGATCAAAAAATAAAATGTTTATATGTATTTGTTGATGTAACTACAAGCTTTTCTTTATTGAAAGGAGTGCGAACTTTTACAGCTGAAACTTTATTTATTCATTTATTGATTTTTTTTACATGTTTTGTACTGGTATGACAATTGTTTACCTTTTTTTGAGGTCCCACTTTTGAACCTTGTCTAAATTTACTGTATGGCTCTTTTGTTTTCGCCTTGTAAAATAAGTTACCTTGAGCAGTTGAATTTTACGGTGGAAAGGGAGTTTTTGTTGTTGACTATATCTATACCCGTCCCTTTTCTCTGCACTAGGGTAACTCCCTTGATAGTGTGTGTTAATCTTGAGACAGACAGCTTGTTCTCAATTGTGTACACACTGTTTCCCTTCCCCACATCCCAGTGGAACCACTACTGACCCCCAGCAGCAGGCAATGTGCTGCATGGCTAAATACTTATAAAGCCCCAAAGGCGAGACCGATTACATTGCAAATGCTTGTTCAACTATGGAGGGCAGGAAAGCACTTCAGAAGCAAAAGCATTCTGAGCAGCAGGAGGTGGAGGTAGCAGGGCCGGACTGGCTACCGGGAGTTTAGGCATGCTGCCGAGCTGGGGGCTGATTTAGTTGATGGGGACCTGCGTGTGCTGAACGAAATTCGTTTTGCTTTGTTTATTTCGAAGCACACGCAGGTCTCCATCAACGAAATTAGCCCCACCGCAGTGACATCAGCCCCCAGCTCGGCAGCATGCCCAAACGCCCAGTAGCCAGTCCGGCCCTGGGAGGTAGAGATTTCAAGATTGGAGCTGCAGTCTCTTATCAAAGAGGCTGTGGATTCTGCATTAGCAGACCCTCATGGAAAAAGGCAAAAGGTGGACTTGGATGATGATCCTGATTCCGACCAACGAGGCAGATATGGTCCTCTTTTGAGAGATCTCTTGACTCATATCAGAGAGGTCCTGGGATTTGAGGCTAAATCTTCTGAGCAGGAGGGTTTTACTCTCAGGATAGCGGAGCTGAAGCAGATGATCTACCTCTCCACAAAGTTATTAAGGACATTGGGGCATATTACCAAGGATTTGCGATAATTATCGCAAAGCGTGCTTAGCGCTGTTTTTTTTATCGCCGGCTATCGCTGGATTTCATCGCGGAGATAACACGTTATAATCAACGCTTATCTCCAAGGCAATAAAAAATCCAGCGATAGCGGCGAAACCCAGCAATAGCGCGAGAAATCCAGCGATAAATTCACTGCGCTAATGGAAAGCTTGCTAATAGGCAGGTGAGGACTTAACCTTACAATCCACCTCCCATTGACAAGATGGTTAAGTCAAGTTTTTATCAGGTGTTAAATTCCAGCGATAATCGCAGTTAGCGCAACTTTTCTTATCGCTTCGCGGGCCTTGCTAATTGGGGGTAGTTGTGTTAGCGGCTGTTTTTGTTGACTTTTGGTTGGGAACGCCTACTTTGCATGTCATTAGCGATAAATATCGCTGACATGCAAAGCGGCAACAAGACGGCCGCTATCGCCATTAAGCTGTCGCTAACAGCTGTTAGCGACAGCTTGCTAATAGGGCGATAAAAATATCGGCGCTTTATCGGCAAAAAGTGCCGCTAAAGTGGCGATACTGCCCTTGATAATATGCCCCATTGTTTTCAATGAGTGGAGGGATGTGAATAAATTGTCAATTCCACTTTTTCACAGTAAAAGATATATGTTGCATAATTTTGAGACTGAATTACCGCAAGTCCTGAAAGTAAATACTTGTCTGTCTTCTATGGCCTCTACTTCGTCCCTGGCAGTCAGGAAGCACCTTTACAAGATCCTGTCAATAAAAAGTTGAATCATCCTTGAAAAAATATTATGCCACTGTCAATTTTGCACTAAAAGCAAACACTTATTCTGCATATGGCACGCAGGTCCTTTTGAAGGATTTTCAGGCATTATATGACTGTTTACAAGTGAACGAGGATCTAACTCAGGTATTAGCAAATATGAAATTGTTTAAGCTGATGTCTCTCTTGACTCCTTGTGGGCATCAGTTGCAGCAGCAGGCGCAGCAGTTTCTGGTGGGCGCTTGCTTTGGTTAAAGTCTGAAAGTTCGACCCTGGTCAACTGTCTTTAATACAAAAGCTGCCTTTTTCTGGTCCTAAACGTTTTGACTTAGAACTGGACAATATGGTGCAAAAAGCAGCTGAGGAAGAGAAGATACTCCAGCTGTTCAAACTGCTCCCCAATAAAAAGTCCTTCCTTGCAAAACGGGGTATGCAGCGTGTTCAAGGGAGGCGTCCTTTTCATGGCAGGGCCCGTGGTCAGGGGCCACAATTGGAGGAAAAACCCAGCCCACTATCCCCACAGGACCAGATGGAGGTCAGAAATTGCTATATGGTTACAGCATTTCATCAATATCTGGAAAGATTTTATAATGGACAAATGGGTGTTAGAACTGGTTCAAGAAGGTTATCAAATCCCATTCAAGCAGTGTCTACCTGGCACTCACTTTGTTCCTACTCTTATGCTAAGAGATCCTTCTAGGGCACTAGCAATGTTGGCAGTGGTTCATGCCCTTCTATCCAAAGAGGCAATAGCATCAGTTCCCCTTTCAGAAAGAGGTATGGGAATTTATTCCATTATTTTTTCTGGTGCCAAATGGCAGATGGCCGACTTCGACCAGTACTGAACTTGAAAGCTCTGAACAAGTCAGTGACCTTTCAGATCTTGAAGATGGTATCGCTGCAGTCCATCATTCCCCTCATTTCACACGGAGATTTTTTGGCGACACTAGGGCCCTCATTTATGGGGATTTGGCATAGCACAGCACAGCAAGTCTCCTTGCTGCGTTGCCTTTCGCCAAAGTGAAAGGGCAGGAATGCAGGGTATTTATGCAATTAGGTGCATTCCTGTCCTTTCTCCCTGCACTGGCACCGTTTCTGCTGCCTAGCGCCAATGTAGGCACCCTTGCACCACGGTGCAAGGGTGCCTGTGTTGTCAGCAGGATTGTTTTTGTGCAGGAAGGGGCACCTTCCTGTACAGAAACAATCCTAAAAGGCATTTTCCTTTTTCCATGTGTGCTGCAGAATGCAGCACACATAAAAAGAGGAAATAACGAGGAGAAATAAAGTAATTTCTCCTTATTACGCCTCACCTCAGGGAGGATTAAGGATTTGGCACTTGCCAGGTTTACATACACATGTAAGTCCAGGGCAGCGTCAAAATCCATGGTTGTTGCATGGGAAAACCCACTGCAACGCCCATGGAACGCCTCCTGAGGGCAGAGTAAGGCAACTCAGTGATTTGCGCTGCCTTGCCTTACTCCATATCTATGAAGCCATTCAAAGCCATGCATAGTGGCTTTGCATGGCCTCATAGATATGATTTTGTAATCTGTGCTGCCGGACTGTCACAAAAAGTCATGCTCCGGCAGCGCAGGGGGAGCCGATTCATGTCTACAGCCAGCAGCTCCTGCACTTTGTAGTCAATGGGAATCATTACCAGTTCTGAATCCTGCTTTCAGAGTGGCAACATTTCCTAGAGTGTTCACCAAGGTACTGGAACCAGTTGTGGTATTTTTGCAGTTACAAGGGGTTTGTGTTTACCCTTATCTTGACGACTGGTTGTTGTCTGCTTCCTCCCTATCTAAGGCTCAAAGCAATGTCAAATTGGTGACCATGATCCGGCAGAAGCTGGGCTTCACACTCATAACGCAACTTCTCACATCGCAGTCTATCGCGGGAAAATAACACCGTGTTAACGCAGTATTCACAACCCGGCGGCCCCATGCGATAGCCTCACGATAACGCGACAAATGCCCGCTTTAAAATAAACGCGACGCTGAAAAAATGCGAAACACGAACGCGAAAAAAGTGGCGATGACCCCAATGGCGATACAAAAATCTGCGAAAACCAGCGACAGGCCTACTATTCCCACGCGTCATGCGTGAGAATGCACTATAAAAGCAGAGAAAAAAAAAGACAAAAAAATGTAACTGCGTAGCACCATGGACGCACCCGGACCGAGTGCAGAGGACAACGCAAACCCCACAAGCCCCACAGACGGCCAACCAGGAACCCCGGGGCCGGGGAAGGGCAAGGAGAAGAGGAATAGGAAGACGGGGTTCAGTCCGCAGGAAAACCGGATCATCGTCACGGAGGTGACCGAACACTACCAACAACTGTTCGTCACCTCCACTGTGTCATCGGCAACACAAACGGAAATATGGCAGTCCATCGTGAACAACGTGAATGCAGTCAAAGTGTCGAGGAGGTCAATGGAGGAGGTCAAGAGGCGCTGGCATGATGTGACAAGCCAAGCCAAGCACAAACTCGCTGCCAACCGGAAGGCAGCAACGGCCACTGGAGGTGGGAGTCCTGCGCCACAGGAGGAGCTGGATGAGCTGGAGGAAATGGTGGCCACAGTCATCAGTGCGGAGACGGCGCAAGGAGTTGGGGGTCCGGACACTGCTCGATATGACCTGACCCAACAGCAACAGGGTGAGTAACCACCAGGGACTGGGGGACGGGGGGAGATGGGCACAATGGCACACATGCACAATCAAGAATAGCACACTGCACACCCACAATGACTGTGGAACATGTCCCTGATGGCCTTGGCACACTGCAGCACACATAGAAACACCAAGTAGGCCCCCGTCCACCATGTGCACAAAAGGCCCCCCACCCCCATCACCAATCTCACAACCTACCCATGCACATGTGCTGAACCCAGCAAAGCAGCGGCTCTGTGAGCCACACTGACAATGCAAGTGACACTGCATGACCAATAGCATGGCTGCAGCCAAAATACATGACATGGTGCACGACACAACACGACACTGAGGTGGCCCAGTGTGGATAACATCCTCAAAGGAGCAGGTCACACTCTGACACATCCACGTGCACATACAACCCCTGACATCAACAACACATCTGCAGACAAACAATGCACAAGAGTACAAAATCCATCCAAGAGCACAAATGACCCAAGTCGCCAACATCTCAGCACCGTAAAAGCACACAAGTCAAAGGCACACCGCCTCAAAGGGATAATGGGCTGCTAAATCAGAGCTGCAGGGGTGACTCTCCCACAATGCAGCACACACACATAGCAATCACAGCACATCAACATTGACGACAATGTGGTACAAAGTGCCACACTAACACCACAGAAAAGAGGACACAACTGGTGCCGCATGTGCGTAGAAAATGGCCAATCACATCAGGCATAGCAGGAAACTGTCAGATGATAATGTACGAGTACAACCTCACATCCGTCATGTAGTCGGAATGTCCACTGTCCCCCATCAAATAGCCAGCTCCTCCAAAACAGTCACAATGTACATTGTCATCAGTCAGTATGTAAACATGTACAATGCGTGCACATACATGTAACACACTGTTAACCTGCATCTCCCCTTCACATTGCAGAGGGACAATCAACACCTCCTGCAGAGCAGACCAGACATCTCTTCAGTGATGAGGAGGAGGAACCCCTGGCCATCTGCTCCGACACCCTCCAACGGCTCGTGGACAGCCTCCGCACCCCACCTCCAGGAGCAGGGCAGCCCAGCTGCATCGAGGTGATACCACCCCCTGCACAGACCACACAGCAGGAAGCACCCACCACCACGGCTGGCTCCCAGCACCTCACCGAAGAACAAATGGCATTCCAATGCCGTGTGTCAGACTGCCAGAGGGGGCTGGCTGAATAGGTGCGGGTGGGTTTCGAACTCATGGCAGCCAAACTAGATGCCATACGTGGGTGTCTAAGTCCCATCAGGGACCACTTACACTCCCTAACGGACACCCACAGTCCGCTCCATGCCCTACAACAATCCTTGGCTGACCTCGCTGGAGCCATTACTCGGATACAAGAACTGTCTAGGCAGAGAGGCTCCAGCGAAGACAGCACAGAGTTGGCACAGAAGCGGAGGACAATGGAGAACATGGAGCGGATGCAGGCAGGAAGGATGGCTGCCACGGCTGAACACCAGCGAGATGTAGCTGGGATCTACCATGCCCTGCAGATCCTCATCTTGCCATTGCTGCCACAGAGCCTGCCCCAGATGACTGCTGCAGGAACTTCGACACACACATCTCCGCCCCTGATGTGTCAGTGGCACACAGTGATGCAGCCATACCACCTCCGCCCCCTGATGTGTCAGTGGCACACAGTGATGCAGCCATAACACCACCACACACACCTGGCACACCTGACACAGAAGACATATCAGAGGATGAAGATGTGGACGGTAATGACTCTGTGTCAAAAGGAGGTTGTAGCATTCATCCCCCGCCATATGGCCTGTTTCTGCTTGGGGCAGCCCTCGGCATCATGCCCTGGTACAACACCTTCCACTGTCCCCCGAAACACTCTGCGACATTCACCTGGACCCCGACATGGACGGCCATATCTGCTCTGGTTACCAACGACACAGCAAACAGGCTGCGGACTCAACCCTTCCTCTACCGATTAACTTGTCATTCCCTAAAGGACTCTGTTTGGCCCTCCACTGGGCAACCATGTAATGTTGGGTGTGCATGGCCATGTACTGCTCCAGCTCCGACACTCCACAGCTGTGGACTCTGTTTCAGATGAGGGACCTGGTTGCCTGCAGTGTAAACCGGCACGTGGTTGGAGACACACCGGTGGCAGCAGGTGAGCAGTGAGGCCTGGGTGCGCAGCGGCGGGCAATCCCCGCTGGGCGGCGGGAGGGGCTGGGGTGCAGCAGCCTGGGTGCGCAGTGTCGGCACTGTCTCTCCCTGTCCCTCTCTTCCTTTCACTGTCTCTCTCTCTCCTTCTATTTCTCTATATTTCTCTCTCTTTCTCTCTCTCTCTCCCTCTCTATCTTTCTCTCTCTTTCTCTCTCTCTCTCCCTCTCTTTCTCTCTCTTTCTCTCTCTTTCTCTCCCTCCCTCTCTTCCTTTCACTGTTTCTCTCTCTTCCTCTGTTACTTTCTCTCTCCTTCTCCCTCTCTTCCTTTCGCTGTCTCTCTCTCTCTTCCTCTGTTTCTCTCTCTCTTTCCTTCTCCCTCTCTCCCCCTTTCTCTCTCTTTCTCTCTCTCCCTCTCTCTCTCCCTCTCTTTCTCTATCTTTCTCTTTCTCTCTCACTCTCCCTCTCTTTCTTTCACTGTCTCTCTCTCCCTCTGTTGCTCTCTCTCTCTCTCCTTCTCCCCCTCTCCCCCTTTCTCTCTCTTTCTCTCTCTCCCTCTCTCTCTCTCTCCCTTTCTTTCTCTCTCTCTCTGTCGTTTGTTGAGCGCATGACACACCTTCTTATCTTCAATTTTGTCTTGCAGGCTGTGACTTACGGTTTGTCCGGAGAAGACCCGCCATGACTCTTCCAATTATTGATGTTGAGTTGAATTTGAATAAATTGATTATTTTTGGAATTCTAAGATGTATGTATGTTTTTCCTTTTTCGGACCACACATGGATGTTGGTTGTTGTACTTGTGCGACATCAGGCGGGTGTTGTGTTCATGAATTTGTAAGGTAGATGTGAAATATCTTTGTCCGGGGGTGCCCGGGGTAGAGCCCCGGGTGAGAGGGTGGGGTCCGGGGGGGGGTGCCTTGGTGTGGTGGCGGTGGCTGTTGTGGCCCTCTTGGGGCTCCAGGCTGCATGATCAGTAGCTCCATGGCATCTGCTGTTCTTCAGGTGTGGCTCTGGGCTGGGCTCCCTTTCATGGTGCAGGTTGTCGTCCGACTTAACACCAGGTAGGAGCAGGTGTTAAATCCCTGCTGCTAACGCGCCTTATCGCATGTTTTTGATTCTTATCGCCGATCTGGCTGGTCGTTGGGAATGTTGCGTAGTGATGTTTCCGCGGGTTTTTGTACAAGAACGCCTACTCTGCATTTCATTAGCGTTAGTTGCCGGTGTCATCCGAGGCGATGTTTTTTGCGGCTGCTATCGCAGGATAACTGGCGATATCGGCTGTTAGCACCAGCTTGTGAATGGTGCGATGAATTTATCACCACTTTGGCTGCGATAAAGTGCCGCTAACTCGGCGATAAGTCCTTGAGAATATGCCCCTCAATCTTTAGAAGTCACAGTTGGTTCCAACATAGTTGATGATGTTCATTGGGGCGCTATTCGACAGTCAACTGAGTCGGGTTTTTCTACCCAATCCCAGAATTCAGGCGATCCAATTTGGTATCCAGAGTCTCCTGACGAACAAGTTGGTCTCGGCAAGAACCTGGTTACAGGCCCAGGGACTGATGGCGTTGTCTATAACAGTGGTTCCTTGGGCCCGGTATCATTTAAAGCCTCTGGTGAATCGCATCCTTCAGTTTTGGTCCACGAGTTCTCACAACTACAGTTCCTAATGCCCATCACTCCCCAGAGAGTGGCTCATCATCAGTGGTAGTTGCAGTCCAAAAACCTATTGGTGAGGGTTCCTCTGACCTTTCCTTCTCCTCTACTTCTTACCACGGATGCCAGCCTGTGGGGGTGGAGAGCCAGTTTGTTGAAGCAGGAGGTTCAAGATCCTTGGTCGAGCTGGGAGAGGTTTCATTCCTCCAACTGCAGAAAACTGGTGGTAGTTTGGAAATCACTTCAGGTGTTTTCCAGCCAATTGGAGAACAGGAATGTCATAGTACGGACAGAGAATAAGATAGCTCGATGCTATCACAATTGGCAGGGGAGGGGCACAATGAGTGAGAATTTAAATCTCCTAGCATCTCTAATCTTTACATGGGCTGAGATTCACCTCCTCAACTTACAGGCAGTTTACATTCGGGGCAGGTTGTATCTTCAAGCAGATGCTCTCAGCCGAAACCTCCCTTCCTCGGTGGTGTTTCACTTATCAGTTCCCCTGTTCAGACAGATTTGTGCATGTTTTGGCACACCATAGATGGTCATGTTTGCGTCCGAGACCAATACCTAACTTCCGGCATTTTGCACGTCGACTTGGTGTCCAACAGCTTGGGCGATAGATGGGCTCTCCATCACATGGCCAGCTGGTCTTCTGTATGTTTTTCCTCCTATTCCCCTCCTCCCAAAAGGTGCTTCAGAAGAATCGGGAGGAATGTAATTCTGATCACCCCTTTTCGGCCAGATCACCCTTGGTTCTCTCTTCTAACTCTCTCGAAGGGGAACTTCTGCCATATGCCTCTTCATCCTTTCCCTCTTCATTTTCCTCTCCAGCCACCAGATCAGATCTGCCACCTACAGCTGAGGGCTTGGCACTTGAATGGATGAGTCTTGAGAATTTGGGCTGTTCTAAACAAGTGGCTATGGAGATTCAATGGTCTCATAAACCTTTTACTCTAGCTTCTTATAAGATGCATTGGGGTGCTGTCTTTCTCATAACTATGATCCAATTTCATTTGATTCAAACACAAAAACTGGCGTGACCCCCTTTTCTGTGGCGTGGAGCAATTTTCCTAGAACGCCTATAGCTGATGTCAGCCTCACCACCACCTAAAACTTGGATCCAGTAAGGTGTTGTCAGAGGACATATATTGCTGCTATAACCATTATGCACTGGTGTCAGTCTGCTGTTCTACCGGGGCACGGAAGGACCAACGCGTATGTTCTACCTTGATGCAAGTGTGACTAGAGGAGGTGTCCATCCAGAATAGATCATGAGGCGATTAGCCTCTATACATTAGGTTAATATGCCTGATGTTTTTCTATAAGAGAGGTAAGTTCCTCCCTACATATTTTCTTTGGTGCCCTGCACTATTAGTTTATTGGTGAGGGTATACTTAGACCTGGCCATGATGAATGGCCGAGACCACTCAGCTCAACTGAATGGGCAGAAACATGTTGGCAAGTTCTGTCAGTAGCACATAATGGTCATAGCAACCATATATGTCGTCTGACAACACCCTAAATAAGCCTAGGATACCACCTAAATAAAGGACACGTTGTGGATTATCCTAAGGCTTTTTTAACCTTTGAACTGTATCCAAGTTTTATCCAGAGAATAAAAAGTAATTTCTAAGAACTCCCTCAGGTCAGCCCCACCCTGAGATCGAGTCCGCCTTGGTAGTACCACCTTACCACGGTGGGACGAGGTGGCAAATGATGAAGCATGTCACATTACGTAAGTGAGCATACCTCTCCAATTCTTGGAATTTCCTTGTTTTACCTGGAGGGAGTGTAGCAGTAGGTGGTGAGACTGACATTAGCTATAGGTATTCTAGGAAAATTGTTCCACGCACCAGAAAAGGGCGCCACACTAGATTTTGCATTTGCATGGTTCTCTGAACAAGTGTGAAGCCGGTAGTGCCTCTTTCTCTCTCCATGTGTTATATGCCAAATTAATTTGACCCTTTTCTGGTTCTGGATTGTCTAAGGGATAGTTTCTTTCAAGGCCTTTCTCCTGCAACTCTTTCTGCTTAGTGGGCGGTTATACAGGCACTTAGAATTGGGGAACAATGGGGGGCTGTTTCCCCTCTGGCTGTTCAACTACTGGGAAGTTTTAGGCTTTGAAAACCTTTTGCCCCTGTACCATTGCCTACTTGAGATCTCTTCAAAGTCTTGAAAGATCTTCGAAAATATCTTTATCAGAAGTGGCAAAGCTGGTGTGGCTGTCTTCTAAGACCTTCTTTTTCACTGTGGCTACTTCTGCATGTCATTTGGGTGTGCTACCTGCTTTGTTGGTTTCTTATCCTTATCTCAGATTTTTCTCTGATCGAGTAGTACTTCGACTGGATCCTTCTTTTGTCCCAAAAATTCCTTCGTTTTTTCACTTGTCTCAGGAGATAGTCTTACCTCTGTTTCCTTCAGAAGGGGATCCTCACATTACATATTCTTTAGATTTTAGTAGATCTCTTTGGAACTATTTAGATCACACAAAAGAATTTTGTGTTTCAAACTCTTTATGTGTTTCCTATGATTCAGCGACCAGGGATAGGAAGGTTTCCACACAGACCATCAGTAGATGGGTTAGGAAAGTAATTTCTCGGGCCTACTAGATTATGGATGTGACTCTGCCTGAGCAGATTCAAGTTCAGTCTACCGAATCAGTTTCAACCTCCTAGGAAAAAATGGGGGGTGTCCCTGGAAGAGATTTGTAGGGTGGCAAACTGGTCGTCCACCATACTTTTGTGAAACATTACAAACTGGATCTGTCCAGTTCTGTTATGCATAATCTTAGCGTTAAATATATGTCAACAGCTATTCAGTGATTGTAATTGTATAAATTATTTTTTGGGCATGAATTTCAATTTGTCGGTGACTGTGTTCATTTTTTGCTTGGTATTTCCTCACTTGGTTATTACTGGGTGGAGGAGGACTAGATGAGGGGGTAATCCATCAATTACTTACCGATAATCTTTATTAACCCGAATCGTGGTCCTCCTCATCCCAGTATGCGTCCCTCTCTCCCCCCTTGTCATCACCAAATTGGGGCTATACTTAATCCCTACAGGAGGAGGGAAGGGGGGAGGAGCATGTTATAGTGCATAGGTAGAGAAGACACTCTACACGAAAGTCTGTTTTCTGGTCGTGGTTATTGGTCTGTCGGAGGTGGGAATGCCTCACTTGGTTATTCCTGGGATGAGGAGGACCATGATTCTGAGTAATGAAGATTACTGGTAAGTAATTGATGCACAGTTAGTAATTAGACTGAGAGATGACCTAACAATGGTGAGTAGTTCCAACAAAATATGAGATGTATCTCGGACTGGATCTGCAGTAATTGAGTTAGTCTTCAGGCAGAGAAGACTGAAGTTATTGTAGTGAATGGGAGAGTGGAATTATGGCTTGATAGTTACTGGCCAGGTGAACAGATTCACTCTATACCCAGGTAGTGAAAAACCTTGAAAAATATATTGGTGCACAGGTATCTATGTCCAGTCAGGTGTGAGCTCTGGTGTTGAATTGTTGTTATTGTTTGAAAATACTCAGGAACATCCTATCTGTTCTTAACAAGAAATGTAAAAGACGGACGATCTTTCCTATTGTTGTATTTAGACCATGCCAGTTTTCTTTACCTTGGTGATCTTGACTCCTACTTTATAAATGCAGAAGAACCAGAATCATGCAATATTGTTACTATTGAAACTCCTACATTTAGTAATGCTCACCCTGTCCTGCATTCTTTAAAGAATGTATTTGTTTCAATATTCTAGTTACTGCTCATAATGCACAAAATGCCCTTGTTTGTTGCCAAACTTCTCGAACTTCCTGCCAACAGATTTGAGATCTGTTGCTCGACTCAGTAAAACTGAGTTGTTAATTTAAAAGGTAACTATTTTCCCAGAGGTTCTAATGTTCTGTTTTCCAGCCCTGCGAGTGTGCAATTAAATTGTTGGTCTAGCACCAGGAAACCACTAATGTAAGAATGCTTCATCAGATAACATATTATAACATAGCCCCAGAGCCTTTTCTGCGTGCTTCATGCATAACATACTGCATTCATGACACATGGTAAACAAGTCATAGAGCAGGGCCTTCAGCCACACCCATGTGGGTACTAATGTGGTGTAAAGGCAACACATGACATAGCTTGTAGCCATGCTCTCTATATAGTGCAAAATACATAGTCTTCGGCCATGCCTTGTGCAGACCATAGGCAGGTGCATAGGGAAAACAGAGCAGGCCTTGTAGTCATGCCCTATATATAGCACTTATGAAGCATAGGGGGATATTCTCAAGGACTTATTGCCGATTTATCAGCACTTTAGCGCCGCAAAAGTGGCGATAGATTCATCGCCCTATTCCCAAGCTGGTGCAAACTGCCGATATCGCCAGTTTCCCAGCGATAGCTGCCGCAAAAAACATCGCCACGGATGAGAGCGACAACTAACGCTAATGATATGCAGAGTAGGCGTACCCGTGCAAAAACACACAAAAACACCACTTCGCGATATTCTCAACGACCAGCCCGATCCGCGATGCGACCCAAAAACAGGCAATAAGGTGCGTTAGCAGCAGGGATTTAACACCTGCCTTTTACTGGTGTAAAGCCGGACGACAACCTGCAGCATGAAAGGGAGCCCAGCCCAGAGCCACATCTGAAGACCAACACATGTCATGGAGCTACTGACCATGCAGCTCGGAGACCCAAGAGGGCCACAACACCCACCGCCACCACCCACAGCCCCCCCCCGGACTACCACCGAGGCAGCACAGAACAAGACAGCTGACCTTCCCAAAACGGCATGGCCCCTCAGCCACACAATTGCAGAATGTGGGGAGAGGTGTGAACCAAGTATGTGTGAAGGAGGCAAGTCACCCATGAATAAGAATGTACACAATGCCAAGTGTGGCGGTGATGTGCTGGACAGACTACAGTATGCAGAGCACATACATGTCCATGTGGACATACACTGCTGGTGTTTGTAGTGTTGTGGAAAGTGGACGCAACCATGTTACCTCAGGCAGTGGGGAAGACCCCGGTCATGTATCCGTGTCATCCCCCCCTGTAAGCGTAAGCGGAGTGGGCTGGGCCGGAGTACGCCAGGCCAGTGTAGGAGTATGGATAAATAGGCAGGGGCTCTGGGCGTGGTTCACTTCCCGGGTGGCCAACGCGTCTGCCAGGGAGGCGCCCCTCACCCTGCCACGAATCTGCCGCCATTACCGCCAGCCTCCTCAGCCAATCACTGGCGTCCGCGACACAGGCCCCCAGCGCACCCAGCGGCACAGCACCGCGGAGTTATGTGTGTGCTGACTACTGTCTGCGGCCTACACTGCGGTCAGCAGGGCCCGCAAATCAAATTCAATCCTGACCTGCGAGGACACGCCATCCTCTCTAGCTGCACGCCCGCTGAGCGCTCCAGGTGGCACCAACTCAATGCACCACAAGTCATCATCACGTGGCTGTGGGCCCTTTCTGACCGCTGCCTCCGGCCTACACTGCGGTCAGCAGGGCTCACAAATCAAATCCAATCCTGACCTGCGAGGACACGCCATCATCTCTGGCTGCACACCCGCTGAGCACTCCAGGTGCCACCAACTCAGTGCACCACAAGTCATCATCACGTGGCTGTGGGCCCTTTCTGACCGCTGCCTCCAGCCTACACTGCGGTCAGCAGGGCCCGCAAATCAAATCCAATCCTGACCTGCGAGGACACGCCATCATCTCTGGCTGCACACCTGCTGAGCGCTCCAGGTGCCACCAACTCAGTGCACCACAAGTCATCATCACGTGGCCGTGGGCCCTTTCTGACCGCTGCCTCCGCCCTACACTGCGGTCAGCAGGGCCCGCAAATCAAATCCAATCCTGACCTGCGAGGACACGCCATCATCTCTGGCTGCACACCCGCTGAGCGCTCCAGGTGCCACCAACTCAGTGCACCACAAGTCATCATCACGTGGCTGTGGGCCCTTTCTGACCGCTGCCTCCGGCCTACACTGCGGTCAGCAGGGCTCACAATACAAATTCAGTCTTGATTTATTTATGGCGCAGTCCAGTAGGCAACAGACATTGCTTCCAGTGCGGCCCGCCCGGACGACGCATCATCGCTGGCTGCACACCCACTGAGCGCTCCAGGTGCCACTAACTCAGTGCACCACAAGTCATGGACCCTTTATGTTTGAATCTTGTGTGTGGTTCCAGATCTGGTGCCACGAACTCAGTGCACCACAAGTCATCACCACGTGGCTGTAGGCCCTTCCTGACTGCTGCCTCCGGCCTACACTGCAGTCAGCAGGGCTCACAATTCGAATTGAGCCTTGATTTATTTATGGCGCAGACCAGTAGGCAACAGACATTGCTTCCAGTGCGGCCCGCCCGGACGACGCATCATCGCAGGCCGCGCACCCGCCGAGCGCTTCCGGTGCCACGAACTCAGTGCAGCTCAAGTCATGGACCCTTTATGATTGAATCTGTGTGTGTGATCCGATGATCACTGTTCTAGTTGTTGCCAGCACCAACCACACCCTGAGGGCTGGCTTACACTCACCCCACATCCATCCAGCACAGGCATCACTGGACATGTGACCCTGGTAATAAAAAGAGGCCGGGCGCACGTGCCCGTAGCCAGTTCCACCATACATCTAAGTGTGTCCGTGTGGTCATTATGAATGCGTGATGGCCCCTGGCCCTACCACATCACATCGTGCTGTGGACAGCGGACGCAAGCATGTCACCTCAGGCAGTGGTTAAGACCTTGGACATGTAGCTCTGTCCCCCCCCCTGTACGCGTTAGCGGAGTGGGCTGGGCCGGCATACGTCAGTCCAGCGCAGGGGTGTGTAGAATTAGCCCGGGGCTCAGGGCATGGTCCAGTTCTGGCCTGGACAAGGAAGTAACCAATGCGTTTGTCTCTGTTGTAGTGTCGGCACCACCCGGCCCGCAATTGACAATGTTGCAATGTAGCATGCACCCGGAGGGCGGGCTCGCACGAACGGTGAAATGAAGGAGCGCAAGACCGCTCGGGGTCTTGGCTCATACATGCCAAGTGTTGTGTGTATCTGTATTGCCGCAGCATGAGCCAAATGCCTAGCCTTAATCGCAGCGCGAGTTCAGCCAGGCATGAACTCTACATCTGTGTCCGCACTATCCTTACCAGAGGCCTACACTCACGTGGCCGCCCACCTTCAACGGCCAACATCACAGTGTCGTTGTCAGGCTTGTGGACATGCGCAGACAGGCATGACAATGGTGTGCCGTTGGAGTGCAAGTGATGCAACCGCACAGCGTACACAAGTGAATAGGCCTGGGGGGAGGGAGGAGCAGCTGTGAGGCAACGTAACACACAGTGATGCCGCTCATTTGCCACATGCAAGTCATGTCAAACATGAATCCCAAAGTCGCACACATCCCACCCCACACCCAACAAGCCACATGACAATTCCTGAATGCAAGCAGATGACAAACTGACATCAGGGATGAAGGCTCCTTTGTCTGAACTATCAGGCGGAAGCACATCTGCACATCCGACCTCAGAATTGCATGTGCCCGGCACCCCTTGACAGATACGATAGCAGTTGAGGACGACTCCCACACTACGCACAGCCCGACGACAGACCAACGTATACACACCCCACACACAGAAGTCCTTGCTCGGAGTTATCTTGCATGGAATGGCCTTCACACTTACTCCCACACCATCCCAGGTGTACAACCGTTGCACACTTAAACAACTCATTGATCCGAGCTGTGGCATTTCATCCACAGAACTGGCGCAGGTCAGAACAGTGCTGCTTCAACCAGGGCCAGTAACGCAATGGCAGAACATCCCGGACACATGCACAACCCCTGTCACGTGGAACTGTACCGTGCACGTATGCTGCATTTACTGGGGGCACTGCCATTGGTAGTGCTGCGGGTCAGTTACCGGCTAAGCATCCGCCTTGCCAACGTCACCTGCGTTCAGCCTGTGTTGCATTGTCGATCGTGCATATTCGAGTGGTCCATGGATGTCTGCCTATCCAACAGGACGGTAGGCGAACTGGATTACGACATGTGTGTGCGCCCCCTGTTGGCCCACGACCAGGAGTGTCACCGTGATACCCGTCTATGGGATGCCTGGATACTTGGCATACATGCTGGCAGCTGGACCTGGGATATTGCAGAACTCCTCGTGGGCTGTGGTGCTAATTGGTGACAGGGGGTGGACGCAGCACATCTGTCCGGACCTGCTAATGGATAGCCTCGCCGTCCTGTTTGATGGAGTCGACAACGACCTCATGTTGGAGATGATTGCCTACGAAGCTGCAATCGCTTTCATGGACGTGTAACTACGTACCTGCAGCCACAACAGTTTGGAACCCATTGCACATGTCCCGACGCCTTATTGCATCTTGGGGTTCTGGTCACATATCCCACGACAACAGTGGACATGGCTGCATTCGCCTGGACCCGGAATACGTGGGTGGACAACCACGCGGGGTAACACACACCTGTGAAAGGTGAGGCACTCCCCCGGAGTGGACAGCGGCGCTTGGCAACGTTCCTCATTCTGACATGCTGCTGCATTGCTCCGCATGTTGTGGCACTTCTCTTGCCCGTACTGACACGCATATGCTAATAAAGTCTACGCACATTCACTTGTATTCAACTGTGATGTGAGTTGTTTTGAATGAGGATGTGTGTCTCACTGCCTATCTGGGTCACAGCCATACATGCACATTGATAGCATTACCCAGGGAATACCATTTATGTGGAATCACTGTCCCTACATTCATCAATACTTTCATGCATAATTGATCAGGGCCATGACACATCAGTGTGAATTTGAGTGTTTTATTCGCATTCAGTGGGGTGTTTCAGCTGGACCAGTACAGGGCCATGCAAACCCCACTTTACATTGTCGCCCCGTGGAGGGCCAGCCAGAGTCCTTTAGGGATTGACAGGTTCATCGGAAGAGGAAGACTTCAGTCCGCAGTGTGATTGCTGTGTCATTGGTAACCATTCCAAATATGGCAGTCCATGTCGTGGTCCAAGGTGAGTGTCGCTGAGTGTAACGGGGGACAATGGAAGATGTTATTCCAAGGCATGATGCAGAGGGCAGAAACAAGCTGAAACAGGCCATGTGGCGGTGATGTATGCTACCACTTCAATCTCACCACCAAGCCAGATTCATCATCATCTTCGTCCTCTGATGTGTCAGGTGCCTCACATGTGGGTGGTGGTGTTTGGTCTGCCACACTGTGTGGCACTGACACTTCAAGGGGCGGAGATGTGGATGGAGTAGTAGCAGCAGCATTCATCCACGCCAGGCCGTGTGGCGGCAATGCCATGATGAGGATCTGCAGGGCATGGAAGATCCCAGTTACATCTCGCTGGTGTGCAGCCGTGGCAGCCAATCGTTCCGCATGCATCCGCTCCATGTTCTCCATGATCCTCCGCATGTGCCCCAACTCCCGGCTGACATCGCTGGAGCCACTCTGACTAGACAGGTGTTCTTGTCTCGGAGTCATGACTCCAGCGATGTCAGCCATGGATTGTTGGAGAGCATGGAGCGGACAGTGGGTGTCCGTTAGGGACTGTAAGTGGACCCTGATGGGACTTAGACACCCACGTATGGCATCTAGTTTGGCTGCCATGAGGTCGAACCCCACCTGCAGCTGATCAGCCATCTTCTCCTGGCACCCTGACACACGGCGTTGGAATGCCATGTGTTGGTCGTAGGGGTCCTGGGAGACAGCCGTGGTGGTGGGTGCTTCCTGCTGTGTGGTCTGTGCAGGGGGTGGGGTCTCCTCGATGCAGCTGGGCTGCTCTGCTCCTGGAGGTGGGGTGCCGAAGCTGTCCATGAGCTGCTGGAGGGCGTCGGTGTCGATGTTGGGGAGGTCCTCTTCGTCATCAGTGCTGAGTTGTTGTGTCTGCTCTGCAGGAGGTGTTGATTCTCCCTCTGCAATGTGAAGGGGAGATGCAGATTGACACTGTGTTCACATGTATGTTCACGCATTGTACAGGTTTACTGACGGACTACATGTCAATGTACATTGTGACTGTTTGTGAGGAGATGCCTATTTGATGCGGGACAGTTGACATTTCTACACCATCAGGGATGTGAGGTTGTACTTGTCCATTGTCATCTCACAGTTTCCTGCTATGCCAAATGCGAATGGCCATTTTCTACACACAAGCGGCAGCAGTTGTGTCCTCTGTTCTGTTGTGAGGGTGTTGCAGTTTGTACCACATTGTTGTCAATGTTGAGGTGCTCTGATTCTTATGTGTGTGTGCTGCATTGTGGGTGTGTTGCCCCTTCAGCTCTGATTTGGCTGGCCCTTCTCCCTTTCGGGCGGTGTGCCTTTCACGTCTGTGCTTAAACAGTGCTGAGATATTGCAGACTTGGGTAAATTGGGCTCTTGGTCGGAGTTGTGACTCTTGGGCATGGTTTGTCTGCAGATGTGCTCTACTTAATTGTGCATGTGTGCCATTGTGCCCATCTCCCCCCGTCCCCCCAGTCCCTGGTCGTTACTCACCCTGTTGCTGTTGGCTCGGGTCATGTTGTGCAGTGTCCGGTCCACCAACTCCTGCCACCGTCTCCCCAATGATGACTCGGCTCACCATTTCCTCCATCTCATCTAGCTCCTGGTGTGTCGCTGGGCTCCTACCTCCAGTCTGCATTGCTGCTCTCAGGTTGGCAGCGATTTTCAGCTTGGTTTTGCGCATCACATCAGTCCAGCGCTTCTTGCAGTCATCCACTTCCCTTCTCTTCACTCCGACTGCATTCACCTTGGCCAAGATGGACTGCCATATTGTATTTTTAGTTGCCAATGTCACAGTGGAGGTGGTGGACAGTTGGTGGTGGTGTTCTGTCACCTCCGTAATGAGGATCTGGTTTTCCTGCGTACTGAAACGCGTGTTCCTCTTATTCTTCTCCTTGGCCTTCCCTGTCCCAGAGGTCCCAGGCTGATCCTCCGTGGGGCTTGTGGGGTTCTGGTTGTCCTCTGTACTTGCTCCGGCTCCCTCCATGGTGCTTCGCAGTTGTTTGTGTTTTGTAGGTGTTTTTTACTTGCCGCTTTTATAGTGATTGTTCCCGCCTTACTTGTGGGACTTGCGGGCCTGGCGCTGCTTTTCGCTGGATTTTTATCGCAGTTGGGCCTATCGCAACTTTTTTCACGTTCGGGTTTCTTTTTTTATCGCCGTCGCAGTAGTTGTATCGCGGTCATTTGAGGCGTTCTCGGGAAACTATTGCATGTTACCGCCGTGTTGGGAATACGACGTTGACACAGAGTTATTTTCCCGCGATAGACGGCGATATGGTAAATTGCGTTAGCCTATTTTGGCGATGTTTATCGCACGTTCTTGTGAATATCCCCCAAAGTCTTTGGCCATGCCTTGTGTGTGATACTTTGAAAGGCCTGTGGCATACACCACATGGCCTTAGGCCATGGACTGTGTGCACCCCATAAGGGACAAACAGGACACAGGAAGGGCCAGAACTTGGCTGATGGCTAGACCTTTCAGATAGCCTGCACATGACATGCCTGGACCGTGCTCTGTATGTAGCACACACAACAAAGAAATGAATGGAATGCTTGAATTAATCTCAGTCACTTGCAGTCACTCTGGGCATATTCCAGTCCATTGTTTTTCACCTAACATCTTACTCCAGGCAGAGGCCCGCCTTATGCAGATCAGTACTGACCATGCTCCTCCTGGGATTAGTCCATCCTGAACTGCCAGGTGTGGTCCCCTCCTGAAGGGAACACATGCAACACATACTGGATTCGGCCTATATTGACCTCATCAGTAGGGTGCAGCTTGAATTCTATGGCACAGTGAGCATAGGATCCTGTACGTAGTTTCAGGATAATTATGTGATTCCAGTACTCCAAGAATTTGTTTTCAAGTATTGTTTCGCAAGATACAAACATGCTACATTTAAAAAGTCCCACAATCAGTGGCAAATACCAACTCTGCTATAGGCCAAGATGTTTTTCTTCCATTAACTCTGCTCTAGTTTTCGTCTGATACTCTTGCTCTTCCTAAATGAAATATTGGGCATGCAAGATCAGAAGATCTCTCTGTAATGAGGGCATTCCAATGTTTTAGGTTGCTTCTCTTGAGAATATTAGAAACGGCTGTATCACATAACGTTTTTTTGTGACTTACGTGTAGTTTGTTATACTTCAGCATCTCTCAACCCAACCACTTTTAAAAACGTTTGGGTAAATGTAATCATAGAACATTTATTGAAGCATTCCTCTTAGCATGCAAAACGTTTGGGTACATGTAATCATGGAAAAATATTGAAGCATTCCTCTCGGCATGAAGAAGGCATTTGGAAAGAACATTGGTGCTAAAACTGTATGCAATTTGTTGTATATTAGAACCTCCCAATCTATGTTATTTTTAAGTGTGGCGAACTCTTAGGAAGAGGACTGAATGATCCAGAAATCTCTTTAACTGTAAAAAGTGTCTTTTTATTGGAAGTGTTGTACTGTTATCGAATTCAGTATGTCAGCATGTGTTGGATTTATGTTTTAGATTCTGTTATTAGTGTTTGTAATTGAAAGTCAGTCTATGTTATATTGTCGGTCCATGTTATATTGTCACATAGGCATATGATTTTTCAAACAGTTCGTTGATTTTTACAGAGGATGGATGAAAACAAATATATCACTTTTTTCAGGGGAACGGGTCGCCACTAATGAATACATAAATTTTTGGTGTAGTAATTAAATAAAACCATTACAAATATAACTGCAGAGTCCGTTTTCATAGAGTTAATACATTGTGAAAATATAACACAATATAAATACAAAAACATTTTGTTAAAATTTTTTTGTAATAAAGGACGTTTTTGAAAAATGGAGTTGCTGAAACCTAGTTTCTTCAATTGGAAAAGTCAGCTTTAAGAGATATTTGAGTTAAATCCTCTAGAATAGGCATTTATCTCGTTTTTTAATAGCATCATTTAAAAAATGTGCAGTGCATGAAAGATTAAACACATTCACTGTATTCAGACAACATTTAAAAACATCTTTACAATTGGTAATTCCATTTTTTAGAAACATAGGAGGTCATTACGATGGCGGACGGAAAAACAACCGACCGCCATGGTAGCGGGAAATCACCGCCCGCAGCTACCGCGGTAAAACCGACGGCTAGATTATGATCTTCTGCGGTAAAAATCCAACCGCGGCGGAAAGGAGACCCGAGAAACTGCCGATCGCCTGCAGAGAAGGGCCAAACCCGTCCGCGGCGGTCGGTCTCGGAGCGGAAACAGCCCAAACGACCGCAACCACAGCGGAGACACCGCCATCGAAATTATGATATTCCCAACATCTCCGCGGTGCAGTGCGCTGTTACCACCCGCCGCGGTCGACAACATAGATGAATCAGTGAGACGGCGGAAGCGCCGTAGCCGAGCCACCGCTGCGGGCGCTCCGTTAAAAAAATGGTGGTTGCGAGAAAATCACACAACATGGCCACAAAGTGCACCAACCAAACAAGGCATGCACCCAAAAATACCTAACACAGCCCAAAGACACACCCCCATGGGAAACTCCAAAACTCCAAATACCAGGTTCACACACACACCACACCTGCTACCAATACCCCATCCTGACACACCCACAGACACCAGTATAAATCCAGCTCCCAACAGACCACAATCCTTTGCAAAACTCCACAACTGAGGGGACATCCACCACAGATGACAAGAGAGGCAAATCTGCACAACACACACACATCACCACCACCACCACCACTTCCACACCTGCACCTCTAACACCTTTGAACAGAACACACCATACACATCACAACCACCACTACCACTTCCAAACCTGCACCTTAAACACCTTGACACATCACACACCATGTCACCACAGAGAATGCCCAAATTCACTGAGAGTGAGTTGAGGGTCATGGTTGATGAGATAATCAGGGTAGAACCACAATTGTTTGGTAACCAGGTCCAACAGACACCACTAGCAACAAGAACGCTAATGTGGAGAAGGATAGTAGAGAAGGTAAATGCAGTAGGGACCGTGCCACGTAATAGAGATGAAATCGTGAAGAGGTGGCACGATCTGAAAGCAGTGGTCAAAAAGAAGAGAGTCAAGAACCATGAGCTGGCTCACAGGACAGGCAGTGGCCCTCCCGTTCCACTCAAAACATTCACTGAATGGGAGGAGAAGGTGCTTGGCATTCTACATCCAGAGAGTCTCTCAGGAATACCCGGGGGAGTGGAGGCTGGTAAGTACAAACAAATGCCTAACGTCACACAAATGTACTGTCTTGCACTACTACAAAGTAATAGCTCCTAGGTACAAATGTATTCATGTGCACAACACTCCCCCCAACACATCTCTCACAGATTCAACAGACACTCCCCCTGAAGCCCCCCAAAGGTAGCTAGCAACATCACCATGGGTACATGTGTACATGCTGCCAGCACTACAACTCCCACCAGGCCCCCTTGTCCCACAGCTGAGAAGGATGGAGCACTTGTCCCACCCAGAAGCATGCCTCAGCCATTGTGTGCTTCACCCTCACCTAACAGGTAGGTAGCCATCTTTACAGGGAGGTGTCTGTGGAATAGGGAGGCCTGCACTACAACTCCCACCAGGCCCCCTTGTCCTACAGCTGCGCAAGATGTAGCCCTCCACCACAACCCATGTGCCAACCATAGCATTGCTCACCTGAACCTAACAGGTAGGTAGCCATCCCTACAGGGAGGTGGGTGGATGTTTGGGAAGCCTGCACTACAACTCCCACCAGGCCCCTTGTCCCACAGCTGAGCAGGATGGAGCACTTGTCCCACCCAGAAGCATGCCTCAGCCATTGTGTGCTTCACCCCACCTAACAGGTAGGTAGCCATCTTTACAGGGAGGTGTCTGTGGAATAGGGAGGCCTGCACTACAACTCCCACCAGGCCCCCTTGTCCTACAGCTGCACAAGATGTAGCCCTCCACCACAACCCATGTGCCAACCATAGCATTGCTCACCTGAACCTAACAGGTAGGTAGCCATCCCTACAGGGAGGTGGGTGGGTGTTTGGGAAGCCTGCACTACAACTCCCACCAGGCCCCCTTGTCCCACAGCTGAGCAGGATGGAGCACTTGTCCCACTCATAGGCATGTGACGTCTGTGCAGCCGCACATGACACCATGCCACTTAGTCCACAGTCACCGACACAAATAATGCAAAACAGTTGTGTTGTAGTCACCATGCACAAGTCTCTGTTCAAAATTGACCCACATTGTGTACACTGTGCCAGACATCACACACTGCAACACTAACAACGATCATGCTGCCCTGCAGCAGTGTCTGGCCTTTTGTTTTGCAAAGTGCAAATCACCCATGTCATACCACAGTGTTGCAATGTAAACAGTGGAAGTGCACTGTACCCAAAAACTACACTGCAGCTGGGACTCACAATGCTAAACTAAGCACATCCCAAATGTCCTGCAACACACCCAGCTACCACAGTGCTGCACTGAATTGCAGAACAGCACCTTGTCTGAATAAAATTGCCAAAGGTGTCTTGTTTGGACCACCAATGTGTGTATGCATTGACAATGTTCACAACTCACACTGTATGTCTGAACAGTGCTGGTATAGTCTGGCCCCAAAAGCACACATTGTCTGCACAAGGCTGAGTACATCTCACACACACACCACTGTTGACCACAACATGTCAGTGTATGGATGCCCTGGAACAACTGCTTCACCAGTACTGTGCTCATGTTTTCAGGTCCCCAAATACCATGAAACCATGACAGTGTGGAAATGTATGCTGGGTGAGATGTCCACCCTGCTGTCTGTCACCACTGTGCTACGAGACTATACCCCTTGCCCTATTGTGCCTTCAAATGTTGTGGGACTGAACCCCACAGCCAGATAGGTGGGACAACAGTGATGGGGGGCTATACCCCATGACCAAATGTAATCTGAAATCAATGGGTACAAAAAGCCACACACACATTATGCTCACCACACGCACATTCTATCCAAAGATTTCTACCAAGTCACATAGCCATATCATTGCTCACCTCCATCTCAAACGGTAGTTAGCCATCTTCACAGACAGTTTAGTGTGTTTGGCTATCCGTTCCACAAAATGCAACATGCATGCTGTTCCACCACTATGGATGATGGGACACTACACCCCAATAAGAATCATGTGGCAGGCAATGTATGCTACCCACCCAACTCACAGGTGGGTAACCGCATCTCACAGGTCGTGGTGTGTGGGGCTAGGAAGCTTGCACAACAACTCACACGGGCCCACCTGACCGCCAGCACACAAGACCCATTACTTCCTGGCACCAACATGCATGTGTCAGTCATTGCAATGTACACTGCAAAAGAACTGGCATGTGGACATATCATGCTGACTTGTCCCACACTGGACCAAGATGGAAGCCCTCATCATACACACACAGAGAGGTCACTCAAATACAAGGAAAAAACAGCAAACACAACATATCAACAGCCACAACATGCAGCCAGATATGCATTTAAAAAACATGTTGGCATAGGACACCAGGCCTCTCAATGCACAACTGCACACCCATATAGCATTGGCAACTATAGTGTGCACACACCTAAGAAAATGAAACTGTGACAGCAACCAAAGTGTGAAAGTCTGAAACACATGTAGATGGAACTCCGAGCACAACCATGCACACCACTACATGCCATCTGACAGTAGCAGTGGTCCAGACCACCTAGGATCTAATTAAAGCAAACTTAAGCATGTCTGGAATTGCAAATACAGATATGTACACCACATTGCAAAGGTATGCTTGAGACTACAATGTTCACTCAATGTGCAGAGTAAACCGCTGCAAGGGCTCAACAAGTGACACATACGCGTAAATGGATGACATATGATTGATCAATAACTGTATGCCAACATGAGACTGTCAATGTTAAACAATTATATTGTGCATGTCATGTCTTGTCTTGACAACTCCCAATATGGACAAGTAATGCATGTACCACAACAGCTTGTAATGCATCACTGGATGTCGGTCAATGCAAATTTGTACAGTGAACAACTGCTGGATGTACAAACAGTTGATGTAACACTGCTAACACAAACTTTGCTGGGTGCAACACAATGACCATTTCTCATCTGACCCACAGGTGACCAAGAACTCACTGCAGAGGATGACACCACCCTGCAGAGCCAGTCCCCCCCGGAACAGAGACAACTGGATGAGGACTCCTGGATTCCTTGGATGAGGAGCTCCACGCTGGCCCATCTGGTGTGGCAGGCCACAACCAGTCCCAGGCACCCATTGTCCCCCCAACCACATCAGCTGCAGCCCCTGACCATCCTCTGACAGCTGCTGTCACGGCTTGTGTGTCAACCACTACCACCACCACAGCTGGCTGCAACACCCTCCCTGCCCCAGGGGTTGAGCAGCCCACTACATCGACTGCGGAGACCAGGGAGAGGATGCAGCGGGCCAATGTGAGGACCAGACAGGACCGTGGCAGCAGTGCAGGTGGTCGGGACAGGGTCATGCAGAGGGGGACTGATCCTGGGACGGAAGCCCTGGGCCACATTGACAGAGTCCTTGGGGCCTACCAACAGGCCCAGGGACGAATGGGCCGGTTAGAGGAAGAATCTCGGGAGCACCTCTTGCTGCTGAGGCCCATGGACACACGCATGGGACAGATTGTGGACCTCTTGGGGCAGCTAGTGGCGGTTCTGAGGGACAGGCCAGCGCAACATTCTACCCCTCCGCCTCCCCCTGTTGGGCAGCAGGATGACACTTCATCATCCTCCCCTGTGTCCACAGAGGGGGTGAGTCCTCAGACACCACTGTCCCTGCAGAAGTGGCCCCTCCAGTCAAGCGCAAAAGGGCCGTCCAAGGAAAGGCCAGGGGGACCCACGTGCCAAAGCACCTGCCAAACGCTAGTCCCCGAACCAGCTATGATGGCAGACCACTGCACCACTGCACTGACCTTTTGGACTATCCTTCACCACACTGCCATGTGAATGGCATCTATCGGTTGGCCAGGGTCTCCACATCATTGTGGGGACTACTCAAGTATCACATCTACCATGACTGTCAACTCACTTCTTCAATTTCCCCCTTCACATTTTCTCCACCCTCGCATGTCACAATTGTAAATAAATACACCTTACACACATGTTGTTGTGTCTGCTCCATCTTTAATACAGGATGTGCAACCTTCACCGTGTAGGACATGGTCCAGGGGAATGGAATCTAGGTAGGCAGTGAGATGCTGAAGGGACCTAGGGAAAACCGCAGAACAAGAGTCACTTGTATGGGTGTGGCATCGCACACATCACACAACACTTGTCAACAAGGTACTCAGATCTACAAACTTTACACAGAGCAACAGTCACCATAGAGACATTCTGTATCACACTAACCAATCACACATACATTGGCAGGCAGCAATGAGTCAACACAAAGCTGCAGTCAGCAAGCTCACATACACCCACACAGCAACTGCAACACCATCAGCCCATTTTGTCCCTTCTACATCGTCACTCACCTTCAAGTGAAGTAGCGGGTGATGAGCTGTCGACGCATGTCTACCCCTTCCTCCTCTCCACTGCCCTCGTCACTGGATCCGAGTTGATTTGCATGCGGGGGCCTTGGCTGCTCATCATCGTCATCCAGGATCAGGGGTATTGCCTTGCGAATGGCACTAGGTTGTGGAGCATGCAGCATGCCACCACTATCTGACACACCTTCCCTGGCGAGTACATAAGGGCACCTCCAGTACGGTCCAGGCACCGAAATCTCGATTTTAGGAGACCAAATGTCCGTTCTATCACACGCCGTGTCCTCCCATGGGCATCATTGTATCGCACATCAGCTGGCGTGACCGGATTCCGCAATGGGCTCAGCAACCACGGGCGGTTCGGATATGCCGAGTCACCTGGGTGTGAGAGACACAGATTAACCTTGCAGTCCCAAAATGCCACACGACAGCATGTCACACACACACCACTCTAATCCACCATGCATACTCACCCACAAGCCATGCACGCTCCGGAAGCAGATTGGCCATCAGCTGAGGAACGATGCTGCTGCGCAAGATGTGGGCATCATGGGCTGAGCCGGGAAACTTGGCACACACGTGTGAGATGATCATGTCCGCCAGGCACACCACTTGAACATTTACCGAGTGTGAATGCTTCCTATTGCGGTAAACCTGTTCACGTGCCTGTGGTGGCACAAGCCCAACATGTGTGCAATCAATTGCACCAATGACATGGGGGATATGTCCAAGGGCATAGAAATCGACCTTCACAGCCACCAACTCAGGCCCCCTGGGAAAATGGATATACCTGTCTTTGTAGAGCATCATGGCCGACAGGACATCCCTCAGCACCATGCTGAACATCGGCTGTGACATCCCGCCTGCACTTGCAACCGTGTGCTGGAATGAGCCTGTTGCAAAGAAATGCAGGCATGCCATCACCTTAGATGTTGCGGTGAAAGCTGTTGGATATGTCCGACATGGCTGCAGGTGGGGCTCCAACATGGCACATAGGTTCTGCAGGGTTTGCCGGTCCAGCCTGAATTTGCGGATTATATCCTCATTTTCCATGTCTGCCAGGACTGTGAACGGACGATGGATATTGGGCCTCCTCCTCCTAGGACAGATCAAAGTGCACAGATGTCAATGCAGAAGAACATGAAATGTGCATCACATCAATTGTTTCTACAAACACATTCCCAAGTCTTACAACATGCACCATTAACCGACATGGCACTTCACAAGCAGGTACACATCAGGCACACTACTCGTACACCTGTCCCCTTACCAGCAGCAATTATCTGTGCACCCCTCCGGCTCATTCGCATGCACAGTGTGATATACCAACAGATATGTGTGCATACCTGTGAGTATGACCCCCAGCATATGTTAATAATTGCAATACTACCCGAACACACCATGTTGCTGGCCCTGATACACCTCCCAACACAGGTTGCACATGGCACACATCAACTACACACTGACCACCGGCTGAGCGTGGGGGACACGTGTGTGCATGTGCATTGGACAATGTGCCAGTTGCTGATGCCCCTAGTTCAGTAAATGAGACGACATTGTGCGTTACATTGCACACACAGACATTGACCATTATCTCCATATGTTATGCAACACATAAACTGGACAGTCTACATTTCATTACACAGCACATGTGACATGTGCGAGTGTATGTGCCCATGCAATGTATTGGCGACCCATATATGGTATGTGTTGGTGACGTGGAGTGACATGTCCCTTTTGTCCATTTGCCCTCATGAGGACCCTTCAATTGTTGAGACACTGGGCACTATACATGTTGGCCTATGCAGAGAGCTGGAGGACACGTTAGGTGCAGCACAGCTACTCCACAACTCCATTAACGCTCACTCCAGGCACTGTCTGCCAGACATATGGCGGTGCCTACCGCCTGGCCCCTGAGGTGTGTCACCGCCCATAACCCATGCACGATCACGGGAGTCACCACCAGATATGTATGTGACAATAGCGGTCACCATGCACCGCTACCCAAATCACGGTCACTCCAGGCACTGTCTGCCAGACATATGGCGGTGCCTACCGCCTGGCCCCTGAGGTGTGTCACCGCCATGGACCATGCCCTTGCAGCTAATGGGAAGCAGCCTCGCGGTAGCCTGATGCGAGTTTGAAAATCGCGGTAGGCGTGCACCACCCCCGCGGAGGCGGTCACTGGAGGCATTCAAAAGATGCACCACCGCGGTAGCGCGCGCATGGCCCCTACGGTGTGTCACCGCCATGGACCATGCCCTTGCAGCCAATGGGAAGCAGCCTCGCGGTAGCCTGATGCGAGTTTGAAAATCGCGGTAGGCGTGCACCACCCCCGCGGAGGCGGTCACTGGAGGCATTCAAAAGATGCACCACCGCGGTAGTGCGCGCCTGGCCCCTACGGTGTGTCACCGCCATGGACCATGCCCTTGCAGCCAATGGGAAGCAGCCTCGCGGTAGCCTGATGCGAGTTTGAAAATCGCGGTAGGCGTGCACCGCCACCGCGGAGGCGGACATTGGATGTATTTGAATGAGGCAGACCTGGTACACCAATTGCAGCACCCTGGGACCACTGACACAGCCCCAGGGGCCTATATATGTGTGGGAGGGTGCACCACATTCCCACAGCTACCAGGGACTGCTGACTGACAACCCTCACCTGCTGCTGCTGCCTCAAGGGACTGCTGGCTGCCACCCTGCACCTGCTGCTGCTGCCTCAAGGTACTGCTGGCTGCCACCCTGCACCTGCTGCTGCTGCCACATGTCCATTGTGATGTCGAGGACTCAGAAGATGCGTGCCAGTCCCTTCATCAGCGAGGAGCTTGGGGTCCTGGTAGACGGGGTGCTTGCACAGTACCCAAGGCTTTATGGCGGCCCTAATGTCGTGGTAAGTCTCCCAGACTGTGAGTGAGGGTGCAGGGTGGGCACACGTGAGGTGGAGGTGCTTCGGTATGTGTCAGTGGTTGTGGGGCTCTGACATGCACTGCCTATCATGTTTACTACAGCGGGAAGGGCTTGGTGGGCTCTTTCACACGTTACCCTGAATGCCTATCCTGAGTGGAGGGACATGTTCTGTAGTGTCAGCCATACAGTGCAGCTGCATTTTGGTGATGCAGGAGTCTGGCCAGTTATCGTTTGTGTGAATGGCTGTGTTGCTCCCAATTTACCCACTCAGTGTCAGTCCACCTGCCCTGCACAGTCCCCGCCGAATGCCACATGTCCACATCACTGCATGTACAGTGTGTTCCATGTGTGTTTGGTTCACGCCTCTTCATCTAAGTCCCATCTCTGCCATGTAGATTGCATAGGAGCAGCCGTGGGAGAAGGGTGTGTGTATGACAGTTGTTGTCACTCTATGTGAGTTCCAGGACACAGTGAGGCTTTCACAGGGCTAGGACACTTAGGTCTGCGCAGTGTTGGACACAGTGAGTCCAACAACAAGACACATGTATTGCTATCTTCTCTATGTGTATTTGTAGGTAACTGCAGACAGTAGCTGCGGCCAGACTACATGTTGCTGGCTGTGTTGGTATCCTGCATGTGAATGGGATGTGGAGGTCCTGTGTCCACCATCAAACATGCATGCCTGTACGTCTGATTGACCAATGACAATGTACCATGTTCACAGCAATTGTTGGCTCTGTTACAGTTGTAGCTGGAGTTTTGGATGAGTCACTGTCGTGCTACTGCATTTTCGTTGTGTTGTCATTGTGCACTGTGTCACTGGAACCTCACCCCTCTTGTCTCCCATGCCTGCAGCTGAAGGTCCACCAGCGTAAAGCAGTGTGGAGGGCCATTGCCTCCAGAGTCCGAGATCTGGGTGTGTCAAACCGAAGGCGCACCCACTGTCATAAAAGGTGGGACGACATTTGCCGGCTGAGCAAGAACGTGGCCGAGATGACGCTGGGGCTGCACCCTCGGACTGGCAGGTTGGCTAGGCGCAGCATGACACCACTAATGGCCCGCATCCTGGCTGTCACACAACCTGAGCTGGACAGACAACTGAAGGAGCATCAGCAGCAAGCCAGGGGTGAGTATGTGTTGCAGGCTGCCTTTGGATGGGAGTGGGTGCATGTGTCTACAGAGTGTGCAAATTGTCAGCTGTGTGACGTTGGTTGTGTGGTGCAATGTTTTGTGAGTGGCCTCTGTGCTGGGTGTATGTGCCATGCATTTGCCCAAACGGTGCTTCATGATGTCAGTTTTAGCACTGTGCATCTCTCTTACATTTGGAGTTGTGGCCTTCAGGTACCTTCTGCTGTGGGGTAGTTTGTGAATTCAGATGGATGGGAATGCCAGTGTGCCAACTGTGAATGCGTTTCAATGAATGCGTGCTATTCCAGACCTCAGATGTCTGCCAGTCAGACATCTGAGGCCAATGTGCAACAGTAGATGTGCCCATGAACTCGATATGGTGGATGGCATGTGTGCAGGGTCATTGTGGGCTGGTATGTTGTGGTCTGTGTGGTCCCCTACTGCTCCCTACATGTAGGTGATGTGCACCATGTTGTGGTGTTCATCCTTGCCAACATCGGGACAGTGTGTGTGCACAGGCCATTTTGTGGCTGTGTCTGATGTGAGCCAACAGCAGGATGGTGTGCTGTGTGAGTCACCTGGGGCACTTATGGCAGGATGTGTGTCGGACATGCACCGTTGGGTTGATATTTTGGGTGGCAAGATATATGTGTGCACAGGGTGGCATGCGATGTGCTGCACACCTCTTCTAGGATGCAGATGTATTGGCACGTGTTAGTTCTGTTGATGCCACTCATCTCACAGTACTTCTCTCTCCTATGCAGCAGCTCCCGTATGTGCAGAGGGAGCGGGGACGGACACCAGTGGTGAGGCTTCCAGTGCAACAGCCGGACCGGAGCAGACTGACATAGATGTGACCAGCATCGAGGAGGGGGACAGGAGTCTGCTAGAGGATTCACAGCTGGAGACACAAAGCTCTACCTCATCTGACGCCAGTGGTGACGCATCCATGTTGGGGGGTACAGGTAACGGGGACTCGGCCTCCTCCTCCGCCACACAGCGTCCAGTGCCCAGCCTCCCTTCAACCTCCACTGGTGCTGCCCGTGTCCGCACGAGTAGGAAGGGAAGAGTCACCTTCACCCCAGGCACAGCTGCCCCAGCCCATGTCAGCCCTGCTGCCCTCAGTGCAGAAGCAGTCGAGCTATTGCGACAGCTGTGTGTGGGGCAGACAGCATTTCTCAATGCCTTCCAAGAGCACAATAATAAGTTGGGGCAGGTTATAGCTTTCATGGAGGGCATACATTCCGACGTAGGTGGGCTACACCGGTCTGTGCAGTCCTTGTCATCAACTGTGACAGCAGCCCTGCAACAGGCACATAGTCAGGGAGCGGCTCCCAGCACTCGGTCCGGCCCCGTGTCACTGTGCACCTCTGACGACAGTGACAATGCTCAACGGACCACAAAGTCCCGATACAGAACCCGCAGCACACAGGAGCAGCAGCAGCCCAAGCGTACTAGGGCGCAGACACCATCCCCACATAAGAGTAAGGCCACCCCAGAGCGCAGAGAGAAAAGCCCATCAGGCGACAGCAAGGGCCACAAAGCAAAGAAACAAGCATCAGGGTCACAGGCCTCACCTTCCTCCCCGCCAAAGACTCCCCTGTCCCAAAGACGTCTCGCAGAGGCAAAAGACAGTTTCCACACCCACTGAGAAGGTGTTGCCTGCAAACATTACACAGGATGAGGGCCCCATGGATAATCCATCCTTGACCTCCACTCCCATCCCAAGCCCTGTGAAGCCAGCACGGGAGGACACTGTAGGGGGCAAAGCTGGTGGACAGAGGGAGGCAGGGCGGCGGCAAACACCAGGCAAGCGCACAGCGGGATCGAGCATGTCCCCAGAGGGAGGGTCAACATCCACACCAGAATCAGCTTTGGTAGTGGGGTCACCTGTTGTGTCTGCCCCAGTTCCCCTCAATCCCCAGACAGGGAAACCTTTCAGGATCCCCAAGAAGTGGAGAGGCACCCCTCCACAATCTCCGGCACACACTGTGTCTCACCAGGGCATGAGTCCACCTCCCCGGGCCACCACCCCACCTGGTCCAAGCAGCCCCCCAGCTCCCACAAGGACAGTTGGCTCTTCCACAGTTGTTACTCCCAGTGCCCAGGGCAGCCCTCCAACTGACCCCAACACACAGTGAGCTCCAAGTCCGACAGACAGCCACATCTGAGTGGTGGTCAGCCTCACACACCTGTCTGTCCACAGGGGTGCGTGTGATGCCCATTGTCAGGCCCATTACTCTGTTGCTGGGCATGGCATGGTAGAGTTGCATACATTCCCTGTGTAGCTTCTGATGTCACTACTCTGCACAATGTCTTTGCCTTGTTGTTCAGTGCTGTTTGCCCCTTGCCTGTGCAGCTTCTCATGTACCTCACCTGCACTGTGTCCTGGCCACTGGCCTTGTTGTTCACTGCTGTTTGCCCCTTGCCTGTGCAGCTTCTCATGTACCTCACCTGCACTTTGGACTGGCCACTGGCCTTGCTGTTCACTGCTGTTTGCCCCTTGCCTGTGCAGCTTCTCATGTACCTCACCTGCACTGTGTCCTGGCCACTGGCCTTGCTGTTCACTGCTGTGTGCCCCCTGCCTGTGCATCTTCTCACGGACTTAATCTGCACATTGGACTGGCCACTGGCCTTGCTGTTCACTGCTGTTTGCCCCTTGCCTGTGCAGCTTATCATGTACCTCACCTGCACTGTGTCCTGGCCACTGGCCTTGCTGTTCACTGCTGTTTGCCCCTTGCCTGTGCAGCTTCTCATGTACCTCACCTGCACTTTGGACTGGCCACTGGCCTTGCTGTTCACTGCTGTTTGCCCCTTGCCTGTGCAGCTTCTCATGTACCTCACCTGCACTTTGGACTGGCCACTGGCCTTGCTGTTCACTGCTGTTTGCCCCTTGCCTGTGCAGCTTCTCATGTACCTCACCTGCACTGTGTCCTGGCAACTGGCCTTGCTGTTCACTGCTGTGTGCCCCCTGCCTGTGCATCTTCTCACGGACTTAATCTGCACATTGGACTGGCCACTGGCCTTGCTGTTCACTGCTGTTTGCCCCTTGCATGTGCAGCTTCTCATGTACCTCACCTGCACTGTGTCCTGGCCACTGGCCTTGCTGTTCACTGCTGTTTGCCCCTTGCCTGTGCAGCTTCTCATGTACCTCACCTGCACTTTGGACTGGCCACTGGCCTTGCTGTTCACTGCTGTTTGCCCCTTGCCTGTGCAGCTTCTCATGTACCTCACCTGCACTTTGGACTGGCCACTGGCCTTGCTGTTCACTGCTGTTTGCGCCTTGCCTGTGCAGCTTCTCATGTACCTCACCTGCACTTTGGACTGGCCACTGGCCTTGCTGTTCACTGCTGTTTGCCCCTTGCCTGTGCAGCTTCTCATGTACCTCACCTGCACTTTGGACTGGCCACTGGCCTTGCTGTTCACTGCTGTTTGCCCCTTGCCTGTGCAGCTTCTGATGTAACTACTCTGCACATTGTACTTGCCTTGTGTTTCACTGCTGTTTGCCCCCTGCCTGTGCAGCTTCTCTTGTAAATACTGTGCATATTGAAATGCCCACTGGCTTTGCTGTTGCCCAAATTTGTTGTCTCAATATGCAAATTGTGAATAAACACAGTTGGTCCTGCTGTGAGTTGTGTCAGTGTCCTTCCTGAATAAAGTTGTTTCTGTGTGTGCATGGTTTACTGTGTCACATGCTCAGTATGCCACTTCAACATTGTCAATGGGTTGTCTCACATTTCATTATTTTTGCAGGGGTGGGAGGCACTTCATTTTTACCTGACTGTGATACTTATGGGTGCAGTGCAGGTGGTTGGCAATGAATTCTTGTTGTCATCTTCCTTCTTTGCTCATGTTATCTATGGTGGACACATGTCAGGTTTGTGGGCAATGGCAGCACAGGGTGGGAGTTTGGGCACAGGCTTACAGGCAGGCAGGCCAGGGTCTTGGGGTCTGTGTGAGCTTCCTTTCTGTGTGCCAATCAGTGTCGGTGTATGGACATCTTGTGGTGATGAGTTATCCAGGTCCCATGGCTTACTTCCAATGTGTGTACTTGGGTGGTGGAGAAGTGTATGGTGTGAAGGGGGTGACTTTGTTGTGACTGGGGATGTGTGTGCACCTGCATTGTCAACTACTGCCATGTGTCACCCTGGAGTGGTGTGCCTGTATGTGTACTTGTTGAGCCCTGTGGTTGTGTTTTGTGCACATGGCAGTATTGTGTGTTGCTGTTGTGGGAGGAGGTATGTGTGACTTATCCTACTTGTGTTTGGCTGTCATGTAGTGTGTCACTGGGCCCTGTGTGTTGTGCAGCAGACATTCTCTTGTCCAGTATTTGGATGCCTATGTGTGTCTGGTCAGTGTTTGAGTTCAGGGCCTTCCTTACATCCCTGTGCCTATACATGGGTGTCCTTGCTGTCTCCAGGAGTTGTTGCATTGGGGTGACCGTGGATTGTGTTGACTGACTGTGTCAGCCATGTGTGCTGTGATGGGCTGTGTGTGTTCTCACATGTGTCTTGTCTTGCATGAGCATCACACATGCTTGATGGTTGTGTCACTGCCCTTCCATTTGTGGGCACCTCACTTTGGCTTTCCTATTGGTTGTCCTCCATTACTGCTGGCATGTGGTGTGTGTATGTAGCTGTGAGTCAGGGTGGTGTGTGTGTGTGTGACTTGTCAGGTAGTGTGTGCAGTGAAGTGTTTGGTCCTCATCTGTGTTGTGTACATTTTGTGCCTGGCCTCAGTGTTCTTGGCTTGTGTGTGATGCTGTTGTGGTGTGTGTGTTGGCTGGGGACTGGGCTTCTGTTCTATGTGTTCCTGTGCAAAGGGTCCTGCTGTGGCTGTATATGCAGTTGTTGGGACGTGGGGCATGGTGTGGCTGTAGTTGTGTGGTTGTTGTGCAGGAGTGGCACTTGGGAGGCACATGTTGTGTCCCTTCAGGGAGGTAGCTGGTGTGTTGTGGATGGAGTTGTGGCTCTGTGCGATTTGTACGGTGCCCTTGGCATGCGCTGTCCCTGGGCTCTGCGTTGTGTGCATGGTTTCATGCACACTGACCGCGGCGGTGACGTGACCGGGACATTTGTTCATGATGGCGGTATATGGGTGGGCAGTATGTGGCGATGTGTGTTTGTCACAGGTGGAACATGTGTGTGTGCAGTGATGGCTGTGTGCCTGTCCCCACAGGGGTGTGTGGTGTTCCCAGGCGAAGTTTTTCCACCCTGGAGCTGTGTATTGTGTTACTTGCACTGTTGTGTCTGTACGTACCTGCGGTAGCGTCCGCGGCGGACGGTGACTTGCAGGTGGTGTATCATGTACAGCACCGGGAAAACGTGTAGGGCAGGATCCATAGCGGTGTGTCCCGGGTGTCTCTTTTCTGTCTCCGCTGTGGTGTCTCCGCCGTCTTTCGCTGTGCGGTTTCTCCGTCACGTTCCGCTGCCAGGTTTCCGGCATCGTGATATCTTCGGCGTACGGGACGTCATTCCGCACAGCGGTATGTGGTGATTGGCTCACTCCGCCGCGGTGGCGGGCGCACTTTGATGGCGGTCGGCCTCGCACCGCAGCGGGCGGGAAATGGGCAATGTGTGGCCATCCTAATATGGCGGGCGTGAGGACCGCTGCCGGCGCGCGGTAAATTGCATTTTTCCGCACCGCCAGCATCGCGGAGGTGCATCCGCCAGTCATCGTAATGGACCCCATAGTTCTTAAAAAGGTACGCCATTCAGTGTTCCTTCCAGGACGGCAGCATAAAATATGCAAAATGGATTCCTTATTTTACTGGCCAGGTCTGCAGTGCTGTGATGTTTTCTGATATATGAGCCATTTAGCTCTAGAAACCTTCCCTAGGAAGACCAAAAATTGCATTCTCGTTAATGAAGTCGAGAGAGGCTATTTAAGGCAATGTTGCACAGAAGGTGAATTATGCAATCACTGATTCTGTCAGCTTGCGTGGATGTTGAGAACGAAGCTAAGTCAGTTCCCTGTGAAAGTAAAGGTAGTTGAGATCATATATTATGTTTCAGAGCAAGTTTTGATGGAATATTCCCCCACGTATTATCCAGCCCAAGTATTTTTTATTGCAGATCTAAAGTTTTTAGACCATGGGTTTATTGTACCTCTGTATTCCTCCAATATGGCTTGACGGATGTGTTTTTTAGTGATCACCATTTTGCATTCTTGCCACTAAATATGCAACTAATCAGTGAATTCTGCCTCCCTCTAGCCTAGGCTTCTTCACTCTTCTGTGTTTTAGGGGAATTAGGTTGCATAGAATAGGGGATATATTTTTAAAGTGAATAGTGAAGCAAAGGTAGGACCTGTTTCGTGCTTGTCAAAGGCAAATTTGTTTAGAGAGAAAGTAATTTGTTAGCAACAGTGTTTCAAAGCTCCAGGGGCCTAAGGATTCGGATCTCCTTTCATATGTAGCGCATAGGTCAATTATGCAGTCAAAATAACAAACGTATAAAAAGAAATGTCGTAGCATCTTCTTGGGCTGAGATACTACTTCTAAAATCAATAATGCAGCTTAAGCAAAAAGGTGATATTGTTCAAAACAACATGAAGCCCTAAGGTCATGGTTACTCTACTGGGAAATGGGGATGCCTGGTTTTCTGGATACAAGTATTTTACACTAGCAATGTTTACAAGTGCTAGTAAAAAATACTAGACCCCTGTGCTGAATCCTTAGCGTGTATCCTTCAGCCTCTGCTCAGATGATTTCGAAATCATTATCTGTCCTTAACATTGTGTTATTTCACAAAACTAGCCTTTTTCCTTTAGCCAAGGGCTTCTTATTCAAATTCAGTTTGCTTGGGTGTCCTTGAATAAAAGTGGATACCAAAACTATGTAATGGGTTCTGTTAGCTGGAGCATTAAACGGAGAAAACATGGTTGTAGTCAAGGCAATGGGGCACAGCAGCACTGGCTGATTGACCATGTTCCAGGGCTGAAGGTTGTTGAAGATGTCTCGAAGGGACGGAGTTCCAAGTCAGGTTTCCGGCCCCCAGCTTCCAGGCGAAGATGTCTAGGTTATTCTTGTCTCAGGCGGCGGCGCTCGGAACCCAAGGATGGCGCTGACAGGAGACACATCTCTCTTTCTCAAGACAGATTGAATAAGTAAAACAGGCGACTGAGTTTGAAAGCTATATTTATAGCCTGTCATACAAGTATTTATCTGGAGCTTTGAGTGTTTCCTGTGAATTACTCGAGTGTCTACAGCGGGAGCCTGGGCAGGAAATTGAGGGGTAAGTAAACAAACACATTAAGCCCTGGAGCCTTCCTGAATATTATTGAGTTTTTCCGGTCATTTAGAAGGCTGTCTCTGTCAGGAAACTGAGGCAGGCAGTGCAGGACTTTAAGTAGATGCTAGAAAATCTGAACAAACAAACAACAAGCAAGCATGCCAGGCAACCTTGAGGTTAGCAGGAAACAGAAACGCTTTACTAATCAGCACCATCTGTTAGAGCAGTTGAACTAATAAACAGAAAAACAAACATCAGGCAACGCTGGGGTCAGTGGGAAACAGAGACTTTTATCTAATCAGCGCCACCTGTTTGCATTAGCACTTAGGTAAACAGATCTTGAAATAATGCACTCAAACTAAAGTACATAGCATGCCTAAATAAAATGCACAGCAGAGTGCATGGTACCTGCCTAACTAGAAAATAGTGAAAAGTGCATAGCAGAGTACATGGCACTTCCCCAACCAGAAAACAGTGAAAAGAGCATAGCAGAGTATATGGCACTTGCCCAAATAGAAAATACTGAAAAGCGCATAGCAGAGTACATGGTGCCTGCCCAATTAGAAAACAGATAAAATGAGAAACAAACAGCATAGGCAGACAACGATATGACAGGGTATGCTAGGTTTCATCGGAAAACTCTCTGGACACAAGTGTTTTACACTGGCAGTGTTTACCAGTCCTTTGTAAATGGAGAAGGGTACCCTACAGATTGCTATAATGCATACAATTGGCTATAAGTTATCAATAGCTCCACATGCAAGAATAAACATCTCTGTGTGTTTGTGTCTGGGGTACCTAATGGACGACCTATTCCCTAGATGGAACTGTGGAAATTAATTTAGAGTCGGGTTCCAACTGCACGGTCAAACTAAGATCTCAGGACCCGTACGGGATACAGAATTAACAGCCTCAGGTAACATGATACTTCTCTATGACCTAGCGTAAAGAGAAAACATCTCTAGGTCACATTCAAGCAAGAAGTGAGGCAATATGTTTACTTATAAAATAATCGTTGACTCAGGATAGAGTTCTGAAGATGCTGGAATATGGAAGTCCTCAACTCATTTGATAGTATGGAAATCATTGGAAAAGTTTTGGTCAGTTGGGCTGCAAGGTTCTTATAGCTCTTAGGAAGCTCTCTCTTTTTGTGAAGACTTCTACACAGCTTCAGCCCAGTGGGTCTTGCTCTTTCTCCTCCATGTCATGAGCCTGATCTCTCCAATCCACACGCAGGTCACAAAGAAGAGCTTATTATAGAGTTTTAGTGTTACTCCTGGCAGTGTTAGGGTGGTCTTCCCCTAAACATTTTGCCTTCCTACCGCATTTTTGCTGATCTCATTTTTGCTTGCCTTAGGACTCTGCACACTTTACCACTGCTAACCAGTGCTAAAGTGCATGTGCTTACTCCTTAAAACATGACATTTTCTTATCCCCAATTGGCATGTTTAATTTACTTGTAAGTCCCTAGTAAAATGCACCACATGTGCCCAGGGCCTGTCAGTTAAATTCTGCCAGTGGGCCTGCAGCAATGATTGTGCCACCTACTTAAGTAGCCCTTTAAAACATGTCTCAGGCCTACCAATGCAGCCTGTGTGTGCAGTTCTAACTGCCATTTGGGCCCGGTAAAATAAACCATTTGGCAGCCCCTAAACCTTCCCTTTTTATACATATAAATCACCCCTAGGGTAGGCCCTAGACAGCCCGAGGGCAGGGTGCAGTGTATTTAAACAGTAGAACATGTACTTTTAAGTTTTACCTGTCCTTCTCAAAGTCGTTTTTCACTACTGCAAGGCCTACCACTCCCATAGACTAAGATTACATTTAATAAGCAGTGCTTTCCACAAGGGAACAGGTAATCTGTTCATGTTTGGTATCTTTGGAATTGTAATGGAAAATCCTAATGTATGGCGAAGTTGGATTTTAAATTACAATTTTGAAAATGCCACTTTTAGACAGTTGGCATTTTCCTGCCATTTAGTGCCTGTAGCCTGTACCTGGGTCACATGACTGGGTGTAGCTGACAGCTTTGTTTATTCCTCCTAGACAGCTCTACACAATAGGGAGCTTAGGTGTGCATGGATGGCAATCACTGGCAGAATGGGAGGGAGGAGTTGGGCATGCTTCAATAGGCTCAAGACCAGACCGAGAGCAGGAAATATAGATTAAACAAGTGGGTTTTTAGGGCTTTTCGGAAGTTCGCCTCGTATGTGAGGGTTTTGAGTTGAAGCAGAAGCTGGTTCCAAATCTTGGCAACAAGTACCATGAAGGAGGCACCCCCTGTGCTTTATTCTAAAACGGGGAACAGCTATCATCCACGCAGTCCTCGAGTGAAGGGCCCTGGTTGGGTTGTATTCGAGAATTCTCTCTTAAGGTATTTGGATCCTGTAATGTAGAAACGTTTTAAACGTCACTCTCTTACGGACTGCCAACCAGTGCAGTTGTTCCCAGAGATGGAACACAGAGGAACGTTTGGACAGTTTGAACAGAAGGCGGATTGCCGTGTTCTGCACCATTTGTAGATGGTGCTAAAGATAGTCTAGATAGGGGATGTTGACGTAGTTCAATCTGGGCAGCATCAGCACCCTAACCACTGTTATCTGCACATCCCATTGAAGAAAATTCAGGAATTTCTTCAGTAGTCTCAACATCTAGAAACAGGATTTCATAACTGCTGCTATCTGGGCTTTAAAGGGGAGCTGTGCATCAAACTATACTCCAAGATTCCTTTCTACCTCCGTAGGAGGGGGAGGTGGACTTGGAAAAGCACTGTCCAGCCCAGGAGAGGATCGGGGCCTAAAAAGCAGTATTTCCATCTTATCCGGGTTACACTGTAAGAGATTAGTTCTAAGCCAGTCCTTCACTGCTTCCACACAGGATGTGAACGTTTGCTTAGCAGTGACTGAATTGCCCTCATAAGACAGCAGCAGCTGCATATCTTCCACATACAAGACAATTTTAATGCCAAATGACTCTACTAAAAATTCCATGGGAGCCATATCAATATTAAAAAGAGTGGGGTTCAGTGATGAGCCTTGTGGCAACCTGCATTTTAATGATTTCACCTCTGAGTAGAAGGGCTTTATCCATACTCCTCTCTCTCTCTGCTCTAGGAAAGGGCCCAGCCATTTCAGAGCCATTTCACCTACCCCAAAAGACTCCAGCCTTTGAAGCAAGATCTCATGTGAAATAGAATCAAACAGCGTGGAAAAATCCAGCAGAATGAAAGTAAAGTAATGGCCAAGATCTAGACATGGCAGATTCTGTTATTTCCAGTAATACTGTTTCATTGCTATGACGGGCACAGAAGCCGGATTGGGATGGGTGCAGAAGGTTACCAGTGGTTAGAAACTCTGAAAGTTGGGTATTCACAATCTTTTTGAGAGTCTTTGAAATAGCTGGCAGCAGGGTGATTGGTCTAAAGTTTGAAAGGACTTTAGGTTCGGCATTAGGATTTTTTAGAATATAAATTACATTTGCCCTTTGACAGGGTTACAGCACTATCCCAGACTGCAGGGAGTCTCTTCATTCCACTTCTGAACACTTCTGGACCTGTGGTTACTCCACTAGGAAGAAGGACTGCTATGCTGCTGAAGGACTGCCATTCTACCACGAAGCAGCTAGCAACTCCAGTGCATTGAGATCCTCATAGGTAATTTGCCGCACTTAACAAATCCTGATTGACTTTGCTAGACTGCTGTCCTGCTGGAGTACTGCCTTGCTGGACTGCTGTCTTGCTGTGCAGATCTGCTCCCTGCAGTCCTCTTCCCTGGCTGAGAGGACTGGACCTGCATCTCTTGAACCCAGAACCTCAGGATGTCGCCAAGGGCTAATTGACTGACCTCCTGACTTGAGCCTCAGGGACAGAAGGCTCCAACAACTTTGCTCCTTCATCTGGACTCTGCCATCTGTGAGTCTACCCTGCCAAATGGTGCCACCCCAGTCCTGGACCCTTATAAGAGAGCCTAAGGTGCTCTGACAGACTCTGTGAATCCAGAGGAACTGATGCATCTCCTCTGCTGCATGGCGCAACCGAGAACAGAACAGCTGCATTGCCGCTGTTGCGTGGATTGCAAGCGCTGCAAAAAACAGCGTCACAGCCCGTCACCGCATCAGAACTGCCACTGTACAACACATCCTCGGTGCAGGCCTTCACATGCCTCATCGACGGCAGCCTAGACGATGATGCAGGACTCCGCATCACAGCCTTGCAGCACATCAGAAGCAACGCATCGCCCCAACTGAGTGGCACATCCCCCACTCCAGACATTGCATTGCAAGCCCCAGTCAATGGAATCTTTGACACAGCAGGACCTTGCACCGCAGCCTCGCCACGTCTCGGAACCAAGCATTGCTTCTGCTGCTCAACAAACCTTTGGAGAGGATCCTCGCAATGCTCTGCAAATGAGGATTTAAGGTACTCTGTTCTGCAGGCCTAACTGTAATGCAGTAGCCGGCCCGCACCCCATCGCGGTTGGCCTGAACTTGTAACTTTGTCCCAGTCCGGTGCGACGAGATATCCACAGTTGACGCTTTACACGATATGGTGCTATTTTTACTAACATCTTTAAAATGTAATATCTCTGGTTCTACTGATTGGAATTTTGTTATTTTGGTCTTGTTGTATTTATTAACAATTACTCTATTTGTCTAACTCTGTTGTGGTGTGTTTTCACTGTGTTACTGTTTGAAGTGTTGCACAAATACTGTACACATTGCCTCTGAGTTAAGCCTGGCTGCTCTGTACTAAGCTACCCGATGGTTCCTCACACGATAATTTAAGGTTTGCTTGTGACCTCACACTGAGAGGAATTGGGGTTCCAGCTTGAGAAGGGGTTTACCCCCCGTCAGCTAGTAACCCAATTTCTTTTACTCAGGTTCTGTCCCAGCCTTGACTGAAATAGAAAGCTGTAAAACCCCTTTCTAGGCAAATCTTTCTCTGTAATTGGACAATAATGATTTTCTTGTAGTCCAGATGAAGTACAAGTTACTGGCGCTAGCGGGCCTGTATTTATCACTCTTTAGGCACTGGCTAGAAGCCAAGGCAAGGGAGGATTCGAGCTACATTCAGATTCTGAAATCTCTGCCAACCCCAGCTGGATATCACAGGATTTCTTCGTGGTAATTGTTACTGACTAGTGAAGTTGGGCCTTGCAAGCAAGGATTTTGAATTTCCCAAGCCACCATAAAAAAGCTTTGAATCAAAGCTCCAAGCATAGCAGCAGAAGTATATTATGTCCACGCAAAGGACACTGGCAACGTGAAGGAGCACCGCTGTTTTGTTCAACTTACACTGTGCCTTCCATACGATACGCTTTGTGCCATACAAGGTTATCCCACCACACAACACATAAAACACTTGTAACATCATTTACATCCTCCCCTCCAGGGCATGATCAAAAGGTCATATGCCTCTGCTCTGCTGGGAAACCTCATTAAAACCAGGAGCACCTTCAGTGGATTTACACACTGTTGATTTCACTGGAGTAAAAATCACGAGGCAGGCCAGAAAAAGTCAGATGGGGTAGGGTGCCATATTTGTCTTCGCTATGCAAGGACTTTCATCACTAGACTCCAAATAATAGAATTAGCCAGATTGATACTCATGGCCTGATTGAACTACTTCAAAGCGATCTACATAAGCATACCCAGTAATCCTATCTAAATACCTCTGTTGATAGAACATGAAGCAACAAGGCTAGTCCTCAATTGGAAGAAGCATAACCACATCAATTCTGCCTGAGAACACTATATTGGCCCTTAGTGCAAGCTAATACCAAATTCAAAGTGCTATGCACCATGCACAAAGCATTCTAGAAAACATGACCAGCATACATAAACATACCAAACACTACATTTCACCTAGAAATGGCAGTCAACGGATGTATGATGTAACAACGCGATCAATTAGATCGCGGTACATTACATCGCTGTCTTTACAACGCAAGTCGTTACCACGACTTGCGCTGTAAACGCTGGACTTAGGAATAGTATGATTTACTATTCCAACTCCAGCCTACGTACAGTAGGGAAGGTGTTGGAATAGTAAATCACACTATTCCTTAGTCTAGAGCGCCCTCCAGTGCAAGTCGTGGTAACGACTTGCGTTGTAAAAGCAGCGATCTAAATGTACTGCGGTGTTTTGACCGCGTTGTTAAGGTCGTTTCCCCAGTCAACCAAAGCGGTCACATGTCAACACATTTAAAAGGTTTACAAATGAGGGCAAGTCCTTCTGAGAACAAGGAGGAACACTGTGGATCAGCAATGAGCTGTCAGTCTACCTTAATGAACAGTTCAGACCATAGTACGACTGAAGACACAGATACCAAATACAGTAAAGAATAACGCTGGCTGTAGGACTTCAAATTTGAACGACCATTATGAAACTCTTTTGCAATCCATTTTCGTTACTCAAACCAACACCATGACCTGCTACCCAGAATATTTGTACCATTCCTTTTAAACTTAAGGCTGATCTACAACATCTAAGCATGTTCCCTGATTAGGACAGTGGCACTGGAACAATTGTGAGAGTGGTGGTGCTGTGCGTTAACGTCGCCTAACTGAAAGTGTTGGGGTTGTGAAAAATTCAAGTACTACTTAAAAAGCAAGTGTATTAATTGACACACAAGAGGGGGAAAGTAGAGGTGCACTGGAGGGTGTGCTAGTTCGTTTTGCATTTTCATAAATATCTGGCCAAAGGTGGTGATGTTTTCAAATGTCATTTATAGATGCCACATTGTAGGAAGGTAGGATCCTTCTGCATGGTTACCCCCACTTTCTGCCTGGTGCTAAGCTGTTTTTGACTAGTCTACCTGGGATTCTGCTAATCAGGACCCCATTCTCTCTGCTTTCTCCCTTAAATTGTTGCGGTTGGTACTTAGGTCCATCCCAGACTGGATACCGGGGTACCCTTATCAGTCCCTAGTATATGGTACTAAGGTACCCATGGCATAGGTACCCCAGAGGTCCCCCATAGGCTGAAGCATGCATTATGCCACCCATGGGAGACCATTCAAAATGCAACTACAGGCCTGCCTTTGCAGCCTGTGTAAGCTGGTGCTAGCACCACTTACTAAAGATATAGGTTTCCTATATCTAAGGTCACTCCACTTAAAACCTATAAGTCACCCCTACAGCAGGCTTTTGCAATCCTGAAGGCAGTGTGCTTGGTTCTAAGTGTGAGGGTGCCCCAGCATGAGCAGTACACCCCTACAGCCTACGGAATCCATTCTCCCTAGTTTTAAGTGAAGCAGCCATATACCAAATAGAGGGGCACCGCGCAATTGCGCGATGACCATCTCGAAATTGGCTGAAACTAATCCTATCATGTTTGGTATCAAACATGTTGGAATCATACCCCCACACCGTAAACGGTGTGGGAGGTATGATTCCAAGCACTGGAACGGGCCTCCGTTAGGCACTCAGTGCTCCCGGTGCCAGTCTTCTAGACCAGGACAGCACAACATGGCTGCTGCCGACCAGAGACACGATTCTGCCCTCCTGCTGCTGAGCCAAGCTCGAGCAGGGGAAGGCAGAACAATAGGTATCCTGTCACCGGGAGGTGTAACCACCTCCCAGACAGGATTTAGTGTATTGGGGCCGGGTGGGTGCGCTTGCCAGCGCCACTAAGTCTGCATGAGGGGCATGTTTGGTGCCTCCGTGCATAGTCCAGTTCAAACCAGCTCTGGGAGCCGTTGGCTCCCGCTCTGGCGCAAAACTGGACAAAGGACATGGGAGTAACCTCCCCCCCTGTCCAAACCCTCCCCTGGGAGGGTCCCCTGAATCGTCCCAACCCTTTACTTTGGGTACTTAAGGGCTTACCTGAGAGTGGGTCCCTAGATTTGTCGTGGGACACGATTCAATTCAGACACCACTTCAACCTCTACCGTCTGGCCACTCTGGACTTCGCTGGACTTCATTTGGGCACGACTGCGTCTCACTTCCAGTCTACTGCATTGTCTGTACCTGTGCACCATACAGGAACCTTCCAAGGCATGTGGGCATCCAAGACACCTGAAGGAATCTCCCTTGAAGTGAAGGAGTCACTTTCCTGCATCTGCAGGCACCGCAACTAAGCTGACTGGTCTACTGATCCTAAGCTCCTATGGACTCCGAAAGGTTCTGCAACACAGGTGATGGTTCTCCACAGCTCTTGAGGCCTGCCCTGACCACTCACCAAGTTTGAGGCTAGTATCCCAAGTGGGAGCTGCAGGAACCGTACCCCTGTGCACCATGTTGACTTGCTGTTGCAAAGGCTTGTTGGCTTCCTTTCACCAAGAGCTTCGGGATCCGAGTAGCTCCAACCTCTAGCATCTCCAGTGACTAAAGTCTTCATCCACATTGCATCGTTTGTACCGTGGCCTGCATCTTTTGGTGAGCTGCTCGAGGTCCTCTTGCGACTCCAGTGCCTCCGGCCTGTGGGTCCTGTTGAGGGTCATCTTTGTTTCTTTTGTGCTCCTCTGATTGCTCAGGCCTGACCTGACTCCCCTGCTTGTGGTGAGTCCCCTGGACCTTGCTGGTCCCGACATTGCACCTTCTTTGACTTCCACATTGTTTGCAGTTGCCAAAGCTTATTGGTGCTCCCGATGGACACCGACCCCTCAACTCTCGACATCCAACGTAGGACAGCTTGTGCACAGCTCCTGGTCTTCCTCAGCACCGCCTGGTCCTCACAGCTGCAGAGTCAAGGTCACCGTCAACTCTCCTGCAACTCCCGCCATCGGTGGGCATTCGTCTTCCAGATCTCCTGGTCACTCCTGAGTGACATAGACTCTGTCCCCTCTGCTTTCAGGTATCTCTCAATTAGACTCCACCTTCGGATTCCACCGGACACTATTCCCTTCTCCAGCAGCGGCACTTTCCTGAAGTCCTCCAGTGGGTTCGACGGCAGTTTCGACACTACCTCACAACTATGCACCCGCCTTCCCTGGTGTAGGTAACGTGGGTACTAGAGTATCCACAGGTGTGGTGGCTCTCCAACCTTCTGTCTTCCATGGAGTTTCTTCAGGGTCCACTGGGAAGGGTCCTTAATCTTTAAAATTCCAACCGCGACTTACACGTTGATTTGTACGGAGAACGCAGTTGTTTTCCCAAACTGCACACGATCTCAAATGGGGCTCCTAGTCTCTCCCATTCGGTGGTTCCTTGGGTCCCCAGCACTTCTACGTCCTCTGGATATTGTCTTGACATGAGTCGTGGTTCTTATACCACTTTCTTAGTATATGGTTTGGTCCCCCCCTGGGGTCCACTGTGTATTGTGTCCTATTACCTGATTTCTATTGAAAGTATTGTGTGCATTGTGCATATCTCCGGGTAGGAGATATCTGTATGTGTTAGAGAGTAGTATATAATAAATACATATTTTTATAAATATCTTGTGTGGTTCTTTTTCACTTAATCTATACATATAAGATTTCATTCTGCTAAAACAAGCTGCTTTACACTTCTGGACTAAGCCTGAAGGCTGCTCTCCACAGTTACCACTTAGAGAGCTTTCTAAGGTTGTCTAAGACCTCTTAAATCACCATAAGGGTTGTCTGGACTGGTGCAGGGTGTCCACTTACATAAGTGTACATCATAAACCAGGCCAGCCTCTCACACACATGCTCCTTCAAAAGGCCTCAGTCTGTGTAGCAAAACCACCAGAAATAATCAGTGGACAGGCAACTCGTTTTTCACTGGGGAATGGTGCCACCTTAATCACTTTTGCAAGTTAGAATGGTTCTTTTTTGCAATGTAAGGCCGAGTTACAACTGTCTGAGAAAGAACACCTAGGTTATGCACAGATATTCCATTGCTTTACAAAACCTGAGGTACAGCAGGCAGCTACGTGACATAAAATCCCATTTGAGGCTCTCCTGAAACTCATCAGCTCTAGGGGCACTATCTCTGTTTAGAATGCTTTATTAAGAATACGTGAATAAACAAATACAAATGTAAAAATGAATGTTCAAACAATTCAACCCAAGCAAGAAGAATGAAGGAAAGAAATATGAACACTTATCAGTTCTGTAAATAGGAAAAGGAAACGTAAAAATAAAAAAACAGCCAAAGTTAATAATGCATAAACTGGTGAATTATGAAACTAAAGGGCTTGAATTGAAATATATAAGCACATTATCAAACCATATGCATTTTAACAAAGTTTAAGAAAAAAAGAAGAAAAGACAAGAAGAAGAAGAGAAGAAGGGGAGAGGGAAAGAGGGGAAAGAAGCATAAACAGCATTGTGATAATAACAGTGGCAACCTATTACATTTTCTAATATTATGAAGGTTCATAACTGACAGTATTAAATGTGGGTTGAACAGATTGTCTGTTTAAGAATGAGGTGAGTGGTGACCATAATGAAGCTTTTTTAATCATTAAGGGAATAGAAGTAGCATGAGCATCATCCAATCTGTGATGACAACATAAAAGATTCCACCAACCAATAAAATTAATTTTAGAGGTATCTTTCCAATTCGATGTAATTATTTGTAAAGCAATCGCAATTATCAAATCGATAAACTTCCTGACCATACTCTGAGAACGCCATAAGGGAGAGGAACGTCCTAAAAAATATTCCGAATATCAAAAGGAATAGTCGTGGACAAAATTTCATACAGTTTATCTGAAATGAGCAACCAAGGCTTTTTAACAAACAAAAAAACATATGTAGAAAGTCACTTTTAGCAAAAGAACAAGACCAACATTATGCATTATTAATAAGCTTGAATATATGGAGGTCTTCAGGGGTCAGGAATAATCTATTATAAAAATAATATATTGTTTGGGTTGTGTTTGCTGAGCAAGAAGAAGTATGAATCTTAGCCCATAAGGAACCCCAAGTTTGAAAAGAGAACTTCTGGTGAAGATCCATCTCCCACAAGAGCTCTACTTTGGATTTTGTTCTCGAATCGGAGAAACCAGACAAAATCCTATAAATGCCAGATGCTTTCATTTGAGAGGGAAAATCCAATGTAAGTGAGGGAAGCTGATTATGTGAGACAGAATTGGAGTTTTGTGAAATATATAGAAGAAGAGGAGTCTTGAGATGTAGGTAATGGGTGGCATGATGAGAGGATATGTCATATTTTTTCTGGATCTCAGAAAAATCCATAAGAGAGCCCTCGGAAAGTATATGACCGATGGTTATAATTCCTTTGATAATCCATTCTTTCCAAGAGAGAACTCTGTTATTTAATTTTAAGTGCTTATTGTACCAAATAGCAGTTTGTGAAATAATATCAAAACTGGAATTAGAGGAGGTGATTAAAGGTTTAGCAATAACTTTAGAATGGGTAAGTATAGGAGAGAAAAAAGCCCTGGGGGGTAGAGAGATATGAACCGCCTCCTTTAAAGAAAATGGTGTACATTGAGCCTGTTCCAGTTGACCCCAAAGCGTTCACACTTCATGAGGATTCGCCGAAAGGGAAGTCCAAATGTGTTTCAGTGTAAAGCCAGAATGATATCTCCTAAGATTGGGAAAAACTAACCCTTCCAGTGTCCTTGGATTGTTGAAGAAGGGGTAATGAGATACGTGGCTTGCGTTTGGCCCACGGGAATTTGATCAAGGAACGGTTAATAGTTTTAAAGAATGAGAGTGGAAGGGTAATTGGTAGCATGGATAAATAGAAATTAACTATCGGTAACACCATCATTTTAATCGTGGCCAATTTACCCCACCATGACAGAAATAGAGGGGACCAACCTTCCATCAGCGATGTAAGTTTTGTAATGATTTCATTAAGGTTAATTTTAATAGTATCCTTGATGCAATTTGAATATAGGATACTTAAACATTGAATACTTTTTAATTCCATGTGAAACCTGTATCCTTAAACATATCTGGAAGGCAGTATTTATTTAGGGGCAGGACCTCGGATTTATCTATATTAAGCTTATACCCAGAGACTACCAAGTAATCATTTAATAATGAAAAAACTCAGCTAATGATGTGCTTGGGTTAGATAAATATAAAAAAATATTATCAGCATATGCTGTAAATTTTATATCCATGTTCTTAAATTGAAAGCCTGTAAAATTTGAGGAACGACAATTTTTTCCAAGAAAGGTTCTAAAGATAAAATAAATAAAAGTGGAGATAGGGGACAACCCTGTCTAGTCCCTCTGTGAAGGGAAAAATAACTGGATAACTGGGTTGATTACTCATATAGAGGTAGAGGATTCAGAATATAATAACTGAATATATTGAAGGATATGAGGACTGAACCCGTGCCATTTCAATGCTACGAAAATGAACTCACAATTCACCCGATCAAAAGCCTTTTAAGCATCAAGAGTTATGGCAGCTATGGGGGAGTTCAACTTAGAAGCCAAATGTATGATATTGAGGAAAGTTCTAGAATTACCTGCAATAGAACGTCCTTTCACAAGCCCCGACTGATGCAGGTCAACTAAATCAGGAACAAACTGATTAATACGGAGTGCCAGTAACTTGGCAAAAATCTTACAATCCATATTAATCAGAGAGATAGGTCTGTAGTTACTACATCAAGAGAGATCTTTACCTTTTTTTGGGATCAAACAAAGCATGGCCTGAGTGAAAGAACTTTGTATCCTTCCCTCCTTTAAAAAATGAGTAATAAGGAGCAACAGCTTAGAAACTAACAGGTGTTTGAAATGGAGAAAGAAGACGCACAGAGAAGCCATCAGGCCCAGGGGTTTTGATCTTTTGGAAGATGATTAATAGCACCTAAAATTTCTTGCTCCGAAATTGGGATGTCAAGAGAGGACAAATCAACAGTATTATCTGGGGACTAAGGAATTGAGTGGAAAAAAGCATCCATCTGTTCAGTTGAAGGAGAGGACTTGGGGGGTATATAAGTTAGTATAATATTCTGTGAAGCACTCTAATATTTTAGAGTCACTAACGTGCCTGACCCCAGCAGTATCTGTTACCGCAATAATCTTAGACATTTGCTTTTTAATTTTAAAGTAGTTGGCCAGAGATTTGCCAGCCTTACCACCGTACCACCATACATTTTAGCATTAAACTTAAGCAAGCTACACGCAGGTATTATCCCAGGATTGTTTATTATATTGCATTTTAGCCTTAATAAGTTTAGGGGCACTATCTCTAACCTGTATTGTACACTTAATGTGCAAGATGAGCCACAGACGTGGCAACATAATCATGTTTTGTTTGGGAGCGCCTGTTGGACATTCAGCTCACTCAGAAGCAGAGGGACAGATAGGAGAGTGATATACATTTATCTTCTACGTCTATTCAGGATAGAGAAATCCAGTATAAGATATAGTTTGGTTGGCACTTAACCCCCTCCTGGCTGCCCATGTTCCCGAATGCTAGCCCCCAACTGTTGAAGACGCTGTGGGGTACACAGGGATGCATTACATATTTGGTGGCATAGTCCCAAACTTCACTCATTTTGGGAAAAGGTGGCAGACACGCTGAAGGTGTTTATGGGGTGCCCATTGCCCTTTGTCCCAGATGTGTTGCACCTTGGGGTAAAGCCACCCGCACTTGAGTTAATGAGGAAGTGCGAATAGCATATGCTTTTGCAGTGTCTTGCTGAGGCTAAACTCACGATAGCGCACAATTGGAAAAAGACGCATACCCCTCGCTCACTCAGTGGTTTGAAAAACTCTGTTCTCTCATGGCAATGGAACAGCTTACTAGTAATATGTATGAAACTAACGCACATTTTGAAGCCAGTTGGAAACCTGTCTATGAACTCTTGTGTGAAGGCCTTCCAAATTCTATACTCCTGCCCCAATGGAGGGTTCTCTGTATTTTTAAGTGAGACAGAGTGATCCCCTACACTATGCGGAGGGAGTCGCCACCTGTCAGTCTGAGGGTTGTGCGAACAATTTTTTACGAGCACCAATGTGTGCCCACTGTGGTGAGGATAGATGTCATTTCCTTAGTTGGGAGGAGGGGTTTAGTTGTGATAGGGGCTGAGATAACATGGTTTCTTTATGTGTTATAGCCTATTTTCCCTTCGACTATTGCTACTGATGGGCATAAGGTTGTCTCTTGTATTATTGAACTGTATCATCTAACGTCGTAAACGGTTCCTTAGGAGGCAGCATTGTAATAAAGGCTGTTGCCTCTTAAGTTATCCTTTTCATATAGAAAATCAATAAAAAAGAGTTGCACAAAAAACTGGGAAAATGTAGTCTCAACATGAATGGGAGCTTTGAAATGAGCCGCCCACCTCCAAATTAACAGGGTCTGTCTCAGCTTCCACTGGTGACTGTTCAGTGTATCTACATGGAACAGGTCGAGTTTGGTTAGATCTACACTTTTGGCACCCTACTTACATCAACGTTTTCAGACCATCAATGCACAGACTTGAAGAACGGGTAGATGATGCTCTAAAACCATATGAAACACCCGGGAATGTAATGAAGAAACAAAATTGACAAATAAGGAATGTGCACTCAGAGAAAGTAAATCAAAGCCAACAAATAAATTCCATTGTTCTTCTTTATTTCTGAAATCGTTAAAAACGGCAAACAGCCAACGCGTTTCGTTCCTTATTGCCAAAGGAACTTCTTCAGGGCTGAAAAGATTACATAAAACCAATTACATAAAGACGAAATACATAGAAAAATGACATAACTCAAACTATACATAAAGACATATATAAAAACATACATATTAACATAATTAGAATACAAGACAACCCACATAACTTGTGTTGACATAAACAAACATCACAAAGAAATATCTAACAAATAGAATACAATCAATTAATACATACATATAACGCAATTTTCTATAAACCACCATCTTATAGATAAATATATTCTTAAAAAATATATTCTTAAAAAATATATTCAGACTTCAAATTTATTGTAATAAGTGGAAACCAATTATCAATCATCAATTTGAATTAACAAACAATCAATAAAATGACCAAAAAGTCTAAAGATAGAAACAGGACAGAACAGAAAAACCCAAAGAGGAAGGGGAAGACAGAAAAAAGAATAATATGTGTCGAGTTTGTGTTTTGCTCTTGTTACCGAGTTTTTGCATTATTTTGCCTCTCATGCAGTAACTTTTAAGTAATTATTTATTGTATTTTTGTGTTTCATTTGATCTGTTGTATCAGCCATTTGTGTGTTATTTAACACATCTTTGGCTTTCTCCTTTTGTGTTTTTAGATCCAGAATTTAAAATTACAATGTAAATCGTCTTCAATTGCTTTCGGAAGTACACTCCGTGGTCTTTTCATTCGCTTCAATACTTACCTATACATTGGAAGTAACATTCATAAGTCGGGTGAATTATAGGCGAGATAATAATTAGTTTTTTTATTCAATAAGGTCTTCTGTTTCATCACCGTATGAGGGTAGTTTGCTCTTTTCATTCGCATTCACCGCAGGACACTGCTATAGGAGATGTGTTTTGCGTTTATATAAACCAGGTGATGTTACAAAATGGTTATTTTCTTTTGGTCATTAGATTTGAATCCTGATGTCTTGCTAATGCGCATCCTTTTGGATATTGTACAGAAGTCTTTATTTGGATATCTTGGATACCGTACATTTGTTGTTCCTATACTCTTCAACTCAATTGACTTTTAGGTGAGATTCTGTTAAAAAATAACACTACCTGTTGTTAACTTTGGATTAACATTGTGTTTTGGGTGTTCTTTTAGACGTTACTATCCTAATTTTATTCTGAATCTCCCTGTTGGTACTTTTTGGTTTCGCATTGTGTCTCAGGTGTTTCTTGGATGTAATTAATCTTATTCTGTATCTGACACATATTATTCTTTTTTCTGTCTTCCCCTTCCTCTTTGGATTTTTCTGTTCTGTCCTGTTTCTATCTTTAGACTTTTTGGTCATTTTATTGATTGTTTGTTAATTCAAATTGATGATTGATAATTGGTTTCCACTTATTACAATAAATTTGAAGTCTGAATATATTTTTTAAGAATATATTTTTTAAGAGTATATTTATCTATAAGATGGTAGTTTATAGAAAATTGTGTTATATGTATGCATTAATTGATTGTATTCTATTTGTTAGATATTTCTTTGTGATGTTTATTTATGTCAACACAAGTTATGTGGGTTGTCTTGTATTCTAATTATGTTAATATGTATGTTTTTATATATATGTCTTTATGTATAGTTTGAGTTATGTCATTTTTCTATGTATTTTGTCTTTATGTAATTGGTTTTATGTAATCTTTTCAGCCCTGAAGAAGTTCCTTTGGCAATAAGGAATGAAACGCGTTGGCTGTTTGCCGTTTTTAACGATTTCAAGAATAAAGAAGAACAATGGAATATACTTGTTTGCTTTGATTTACTTTGTCTGAGTGCACCTTCCTTATTTGTGAACTTCTTCGAATTTTGTAGCATCTAACAACGGCGGATGCTGGAAGTTGTTGCACCCAATCTGATGATATTAATTTGGGAATTTAAGTGCTTAACCTTGGTCTGTCGTTGTTGGCTTCCTTTGTTTAAGAAACAGAATTGTGCTCATTTAGAGTACAGGTAAATGGAAATGTGGTACCAGATATTGTAAATAACTTTTCTGCTGAGCTTTACCTACAAATTTTAAATTTGCTGAGCTTAAGTGACACATGACATACCGAAATACTGTTATCTCATGCTTTTACACAGTTCTACATCCATATTTACCACTGTGGTTACAGGTGGTAATAGCATTGAATGTCAGAAATACAATGTCTGACCCATTGCATCACAAATGCAGAAAATGTTGTATTTGTCATTATTTGTATATTAAATGAAGCAGAGCAATGAGTAAGCTATTTTAATCTCGTATGTATCACATAAAGTAACCTTATTGTGCTATGGTGTGTTTTGCTCTCAGTGAAACGTTTGCTCGCTTCACACTTCAGGATAGAGGGTAGTATTCTTGAAAAATGTGTACATCTGCACTTGTAGGTTTTCTCTCTTGCATAGGTTCATATTTTTTAAATTCACAAAGAATACAGGTTTATAGGGTAATTCCTGGAAAGATTGTGAATTCCCAGCTGGGCAAACACAAAAGTAGTTCTGCATGACTTATTGTGCATAATGTAGATTTGTGTATACGAAAATGCCTTTGCAGCAGTGCAATTGCACTTTTATATATTTTTTTCTCCCCACTGCGAAAATATTTTTTTGATGGAGAAAACCCTTTCCTAAACCCCCACCAAATTTGGAAGTATTTCCTTTCACCCCATCCTTACAATAGAATTACTCCTGCAATTGACGAGAATACATCTCTGTTTCCAGGGTGGGAACGTGTTGTGGAGAAGTTTATGAATAACCATTATTCGTGAATTTGTTTGCATTCCCTAGAATTTCCACTCCCGCACCTGGAATAAGATTTTTTCAAGCAGAATATTCTACCATTCTAGATTGTAATTGTGCAGTAAATCCTTTTTCACTTTTATGAATTTTAAAAGTGAATTTATACACAAAGATCAAGCCACGTGCTCACGTATGTTCAACTTACCTGTACAAATGGCTTTTGTGAATCCTGTCCAAGGAGTGGATGATGTCTTGTGTGTACTTCACATGTTTCCGGGATATTTGGCAATACTCCGAACGCTCAGTTTGCAAAGCTAATCCATCGCTTTACGTATATGTGTTAGAAATTTTTCACATGCCGTAGTATTTACTACCACAGAGTCTTCTATATTGTTACTAGGTTTTGGTTAGAAAATTCAGCCAGTTTCCAGTCAAAGAAAGGAAAATAAAACATACATCTCCATGTTGAAATAAATGGGAGCAGTATGTCGGAAGAAGTTGCCTGATATTTGACAGCCTGTCTTTGTAAACACAAGGAATGCTGCCAGAAGGAAAACTCTTGAAAGGGCCTCCTAATTGCTCATTCTTCATCTGAACTATTTCAAGGTTACCCGGAGGTGAACCCCTACTTCCAGTAGCTAACGTTCAACAGGAACTTGCTATCGAGTTAGATCTCACTCTACTGTATTCTTGTCTACTGTTTGGAATTACTCTTTGGCCGAAAGACAACTTGTTGATGCTTTAAAACCCTGACAAAATTAACCATGCTTTAAACCAATGTATGAAATCAAACGAAAAAAATGATAAGTGAGTTATGCCTGGTTTATGTACTCTTCTTGTGGAGAGATAGCTGCATGGAGAAAGAACTGTGCAAAACTCTCCGTGGTGCTATATTGTGTTATATTGTGTTATAATTGCACGACATTGTGTGTCAATTGAGAATCTTTCTGAGGATTGCTCAACTGATGCCCAAAAACCTTTTTTTTGCAGTCCAAGCTGTTGAGTCACATTGATATCACACAGAAGTTGCAATAAAAAGCAGGTAAACGATGTGCACCTAACTGTAAATAAATGGCATGCCTTTAGTCTTATAATTGTGTGTTTTAAATACTTTAGGATATCCTTATGTGTAGAAAGATTGCTAAATTTATGTGAAATGTTACTGGTTGTCCTTCTCTACGGTCTCGTATTCTTCTGCAGAATAAAACAAGCCTGCTAGCAGCAGTAATGGGATAAAGTAAATCGTTTTTCTAATCCCTTACAAAATGATGCATTGGTAGCTTGGAAGAACCCCAGTTGGTAGTGTACATCAGAAGAGAGGCTCAGAATGAATACTACTTAAAGTGTGTAAAGGGAACAGGGGTGCACAGTAAGTCACAGGAATAGCATCAACTGTTAACTGGACAGACACCAAGGGGCACATGCATCAAAGTTAGAATTTGCGATTACCAAATAGCGATTTTTAAGGAATTGCTATTTGGTAATCGCAAATGCCTATGCATGTAGTATTCGCAAAAAAGAAATTGCGATTCCTTAACATCAGCTAATAGCAATTCGGAAATTGTGAATCGCTATTAGCTAAAGAGACTCCATTGATTCCTATGGGCCTACAGGCCCATAGGAATGAATGGCATTGCATTCGCTAATTGCGATTAACAAATTGGTAATCGCAAATAGCGAATGCAAATCCAAGGGTGCCCGGGGGCCTAAGGCCCCCCTGAAGCACCCCATAAAAAAAGTTAAGTGTGCACACGTAAAGCGCACACATGCCCATGTGTGTGCAACATGGTACTTTGAAAAATGCATTTTTGTGCATTTTTCAAAGAATGCACATATTACCATCAACTTGTAGTTGATGGTAATTAGCGTTTCCTAAATGCACAGTTCACATTTAGGAAAGGCTACATGCATCGGCATTAGGGAATCGCAAATTGCGATTCCCTAAATGCATTCGCAATTTAGGTAATCGCAAATAATTGTGATTACCTGAATTACGAATGTCAAGCCTTTGATGCATTGGAAATGGCCTTTTCCATTCGCAAACGGGAATGGAAAATGGCTTGATGCATGTGCCCCCAAATTCCCTGAACTATGTAAGTCACTTAGGGAGGATAACCCGAAACAAAACAAAAAGTGGCCCTCTCAGCCCATCATTAAGTTCTGTGTGCTATTAAAACAAACAACACACATTAGCATCGTGCTGGCATGTTTCAAATCAGGACACAGAATAGCTCAACTTACCTGTGGGATGAGAATGACAAGTTTAGAAGGCGGTACCTCTATGACGTACTTAGGCTGCTTCTAAACATAAAGACCTGTACCCCTGTGAGGATTGTCCACTGATAGCATGATTTCCCACCTGAGCAGTGCCTGGGATTTGAAGACGAGCTGTTCTGGTAGTTGGTGCCACAGTGAAGTTGGCATTAGAATAGGTAACTCCGTTAGGGTCAGCGACTTTTATGGTTGGTTCGACGCCCTGCCACGTGACGACAAAGAAGGTGTCATTCCCCACAGTGCTGTCAATAGCCACCGTCTTGTCCAAACACTGGTTCGGTCCAAGACTTAGTCCGTCACTTTCAAGCTGTAAAAGAAAGAAGGAATCAGTTTAGACTAAACTAGGGTTATGGACCATCGAAAAGCTCTTCCTAGAAATGTCTATTTGATGTTGACGTTTTTGCTATTATCACTGTATAGCAAACCTATTTAATAAATACAGTTCTCTTTTGCTTCCAGCTTTTAGTGTGGCGTCTGGCTTAAAGGTAAACGTTACATTATACTGTTAAACGTATTTGCAAATTTAGACAGAAAAGCTGGTCGTTTGATTCCCAAATTAATTTCAACAGATGGGCTTTGGGAGTAATCAGAATGAAAACATGGTACAGTTTACTTTGTTTGTAAATGGTCATTCATTATTATGTAATACAAAACAATGATTGTAGGAAGCTGGCTCTGTATATACTATACCAAAGTGAGGTATAGTGTGCACAGAGTCCAGTGGAACCCCAAAGGTAGGCAGAGGTAAAGTTAGATAGAACTTTACTCTCTATTTGTGGTAGTGTGGTCGAGCAGTAAGGCAGTATCAGAGCACAGTGTTAAACATTTGTTGTACACACTCAGTCAGCAAATGAATTCACCCACTCAAAGACTGAACCTCAGACCAATTGTTTTTGTATAAAAATATTCTTTTAGTTATTTTATTTTCTAGAACCAAGCAAGCCTGGCACAGGTAAGCAATAGGTACTTTACAGTAGTAATGCAATTGAAATACAGTTTGAATGATAATTGTATATGCACTTTGATTTGATTTACAGTATGGAAGCAGAGTAATGCAATACTTAGTAAATACAGTACATAGACTTGAATAGGCTTTTTTGTAAAATAGCAGATAAGTAACTTTTGAGATTACTAGGTTTACACAGAGTAGTATACCTAGATACTACTCTGGGACATTTCCTGAAAACAGGTAAGTAAAATCGTTTTTGTTAGATTATGCAAGTTTAAACAATTTCTTTAGTTTCTCAAACTCCACACTTACAAACTTTTCACAGAAAAACAGTCAATGTTATCCTATGGAGGAAAGTTGTGTTATCGGTTTTGAGGTAAGTATTTGATAGTGGGAGTTGAGGTTCTGGGGGTAGACTCAGGGGTCCGCCAGGGTCAAGGATGCACTCTAGTTACACCCTCAGCGGCACTATGGCGGCCGGGTGCAGAGTGCTGAGGCCCAATGTTATCCAATGGGGGAAAGGGGGCCTCCGGTTCGTGGCTGCTGGCAATCAGGCCACTAGGTTGTGGTAGCAAAGCTCCTGAACTTTAGCTCAGGGCAAATGGGGAAACAAAGTAGCACCAAAGGTGCACCCTCAGCGGCACTAGGGCGGCCGGGTGCAGAGTGCTGTTTCGACGTCGGACGCCCTGTTGTTTTCGATAGAGAACCTCCGGTTTGGAAAGACACTGCAGGCTTGGGGACGAAGGTCTTCTAGGTGCGACCACCACTTTGAGAGGTAAGTTGGGAAGTTAGGGGTTGGTTAGGCACCATCGGTTTGGCCACACAAGGCCGTGGGGCGTCGGGTGCAGGGGTGCCTTGTGGGGTCGGATCTTCTTACCAGCTCCTGGTCACGGTTAGGGGGGCCTTCTGGATTTAGGCTGCAGGCGTCGGCTGGAGGCTTGAGGCAGGTCAGGGGTCGCCGGATCTCGGGTCAGGATCGCCGGGGTGACCTCCTCGTGGTGTTTGCCCTCTCGAGCTCGGGCCGTGGACGGCGGGTGCAGAGTGGGGCGGATCCGCGGTGTCCGGCCGGAGGCAGAGGTTGCAGATGAACAAATCTGGTGTTCACGGGAGACACAGTCTTTGTGTTTGAAGGCAGGCAGGTCCTCCAGGGTTTTCAAGGTTGCTGGCTGCAGGACACACCTGGATTTCGCAGGAGCAGGTTCGAGGTGGAGACAGGCCGGTAGGGCTGGGGCCAAGTCAGTGGGCGTCTTCCTCTTGTTAGCTTCGGCACGGCTGTTCGGTCCTTCTTCTTTTCTTGTTGCAGGTTCTTGTCTGAGGAATCAAGGTTCAGGGGTGCCCCTAAATACTAGATTTAGGGGCGTTACAGGTAGGTAAAAGGCAGTGACCAATAGGTCCCTTCCCTGGGGTGGGTACACCCCCTATTATGCCACCCTCCAGTGGGAGGGGGGCATGAGCCTGTCCCTGGTTGGCTGAGTCCCCATATCTTCAAGATGGCGTGGACTGAGAGTTGTGCTTCACCTCGCCTCCCCCACCTGAGGGGTGGAGTTGGCAGAGGTGGGCACACCTCTCTTCCTCACTTGTTTTTCCTGCTGGTTCTCCCGCCCAAAGTGGGGGTCAGAAAGAGTGGGGACCAGTTGCTGAGAGCAGCAAGTGGCCTGGGTAAGCTCACAAAGGCGGCAAGCCTTTGAAGCTTCCCCTTCGTGAACCCTGCCTATCCTCTTGGGAGGAGGCTTTGCACCTCGCCCCAGGATGTGCATTGTTTCAGGCCCCAGAGAACAGCAGGCTCTCGACCCAGGGGTCCAGAAACATGTCTGGTGGTGGCAGCTGAAAGCAGCCACTCAGCCAGGACACTAGAGGTAGGTTAATTTTCAGGGGGCATCTCTAAGATGCCCTCTGTGTGCATTTTTCATTGAATCCCACACTGGCCTCAGTGTGGGTTTAATGTGCTGAGAAGTTTGATACCAAACTTCTCAGTTTTCAGTGTAGCCATTATGGTGCTGTGGAGTTTGTAATGACAAACTCCCAGCACCATATACTCTTAATGGCAGCCCGGCACTTACAATTTTTGTTTTACATTTTTTTTTTTTTTTTACAGAGTTTTATATAGTGCGAACTTGACCCGAATCGGGTATCAGAGCGCTTTACATAGCACCAGTTGCATTACATGAGGACACATTCATTTTTGTTAGGCACGGGGAGATTAAGTGATTTGCCCAGAATCACAGGATGTTCAGCGTCATTGCCGAGACTCGAACCCAATTCCCCAGATTCAAGGTCGACCGCCCTAGCCGTTAGGCCAACTCCTCTCCCCAATGTCTAAGAATGGACTTAGACACTGTAGGGGTACAGTGCTCATGCACCTGTACCCTCACCACTGGTATAATGCACCCAGCTAGAGGTGTGACTGATCTATGCCAGGGCAGTGGGTTGTAGGCATGGCACACAGAGATGTGTGCCATGTCGACTCTTCACTTTGTGTTGCACCAAAACACGCAGCCTGCAAAGGCAGTGTGTGTGTGTAAGCGTACAGGACCTCTAAGGGTGGCACAATAAGTGCTGCAGCCCTTAAAGGCCTTCTCTGGTCACAGTGCCCTGGGTACCTGTGGTACCATTTACCAGGGGCTGACCTGTGGCCAGAGAAGCCAATTGGGTTTAGGCTTCAAAGCAGTTTTAGGGAAAGAACATAGGCCCTGGGTACCTGATTAGCAGGAGCCCAGGGCACACTCTGTCAAAGCACATCAGCAATTCAGCAAAAAGTGGGGGCAACCATGCAGAAAGGGGGCACTTTCTCACACAACCCCTTCCAAACGAAAGAGGATGAGACTAGCCTTTCCCTAGAGAGTCTTCATTTTCTAAGTGAAAGGACCTGGAAAGTCCATCTGCATTGGCATGGGCAGTCCCAGGTCTGTGTTCCACTACAAAGTCCATTCCCTGTAGGGAGATGGACCACCTCAACAGTTTAGGATTTTCACCTTTCATTTGCATTAGCCATCTGAGAGGTCTGTGATCAGTTTGAACTAGGAAGTGAGTACAAAACAAGTATTGTCTCAGCTTCTTCAGGGACCAAACCACAACAAAGTCCTCCCTCTCAATGGCACTCCAACGGTGCTCCCTGGGGAGAAGCCTTCTGCTTATAAAAGCAACAGGTTGGTCTTGGCCTTCATCATTGGTCTGGGATAGGACCGCTCCTATCCCTAGCTCAGAGGCATCAGTTTGCACAATGAACTGCTTGGCATAGTCTGGAGCTTTGAGAATTGGTGCTGAGCACATAGCCTCTTTCAGGGTGTCAAAAGCCTTTTGACAACTAACTGTCCAGTTTACCTTCTTGGGCATCTTCTTGGAGGTGAGTTCTGTGAGGGGAGCCACAACGAACCCATATCCCTTCAGAAACCTCCTGTAGTACCCAGTCAAGCCAAAGAATGCCCTGACTTGGGTTTGGGTTGTTGGAGCTGCCCAGTCCAGGATGGACTGGATCTTGGGCTGTAAGGGTTGTACCTGGCCTCCACCAACAAGGTGGCCCAAGTACACCACAGTTCCCTGCCCTATCTGGCATTTGGATGCCTTCATAGTTAGGCCTACAGTTTGCAGGGTATTTAAAACCTTCCCAAGGTGGATCAGGTGATCCTGCCAGGTGGAGCTAAAGACAGCAATATCATCTAGATAAGCTGCACTAAAGGACTCCAATCCAGCAAGGACTTGATTCACCAACCTCTGGAAGGTGACAGGGGCATTCTTTAAACCAAAGGGCATAACAGTAAACTGATAATGCCCATCAGGTGTGGAGAATGCTGTCTTTTTTTTGCTCCTGGGGCCATGCCAATTTGCCAGTACCCTGCAGTAAAGTCAAAGGTACTTAGAAATTTGGCTGCACCCAATTTGTTTATCAACTCATCTGATCTTGGGATAGGGTGAGCATCTGTCTTGGTGACAGAGTTGAGCCCTCTATAGTCCACACAGAACCTCATTTCTCTCTTTCTACCCTGTGGATGAGGTTTGGGGACTAGAACCACTGGGCTGGCCCAGGGGCTCTCAGAGGGTTCAATAACCCCAAACTCTAGCATCTTGCTGACTTCAGCTCTGATGCTTTCCTTGACTTGATCAGATTGTCGATAGATTTTGTTTTTGACAGGTGAACTGTCACCAGTGTCCACATCATGGGTACACCAGTTTGTCTGACCAGGGGTCAAGGAAAAGAGCTTAGCATACTGCTACAAGACTTGCTTGCAATCAGTCTGCTGTTGGGCAGAGAGGGTGTCTGAAAAGACAACTCCATCCACTGACCCATCTTTTGGGCTGTATGAGAGGAGGTCAGGGAGAGGTTCACTCTCTGTCTCCTGATGCCCATCAGTCACCATCAGCATGGTGATGTCAGCCCTAACATGAAAGACCTTCAGGCGGTTCACATAGATAACCCTTTTGGGTGTCCTGCTTGTGCCCAGGTCAACCAAGTAGGTTACCTCACTCTTTTTCTCTAGGATAGGGTAAGGGCCACTCCATCTGTCCTGGAGTGCCACTGGCTCCAAAACCCACACCTTTTGCCCAGGTTGAAATTCAACCAGTGCAGACTTTTGGTCATACCAATGCTTCTGAAGCTCCTGGCTGGCCTCAAGATTTTTGAATGCCTTTTCCACGTACTCAGCCATTCTGGACCTTAGGCCAAGCACATAGTCCACAATATCTTGTTTGGGTTCTTGGAGAGGCTTCTCCCAACCCTCTTTTACTAGACAGAGTGGTCCCCTCACAGGATGGCCAAACAGAAGTTCAAAGGGGGAAAACCCTACTCCCTTCTGTGGCACCTCTCTGTAAGCGAAAAGCAGACATGGTAAGAGGACATCCCATCTCCTTTTGAGTTTTTCAGGGAGCCCCATAATCATGCCTTTCAATGTCTTGTTGAATCTCTCAACAAGGCCATTGGTTTGTGGGTGGTAGGGTGTAGTAAACTTGTTCTGCACTCCACACTCTTTCCACATGTGTTTTAGGTAAGCTGACATGAAGTTGGAACCTCTGTCTGAAACCACCTCCTTAGGAAACCCTACTCTGGTGAAGACACCAATGAGGGCCTTGGCTACTGCAGGAGCTGTAGTAGTCCTAAGGGGAATTGCTTCAGGGTACCTAGTGACATGATCCACTACCACTAGAATGAATTTGTTCCCTGATGCTGTGGGAGGTTCAAGTGGACCCACTATGTCCACACCTACCCTTTCAAAGGGAACCCCCACCACAGGTAGTGGTATCAGGGGGGCCTTTGAGGGGCCACCTGTCTTGCCACTGGCCTGACAGGTGACACAGGAGCTGACAAACTCCTTTACTTTTTGGTGCATCTGGGGCCAGTAAAAGTGGCTAACTAGCCTTTCCCAAGTCTTGGTTTGGCTCAGAAGTCCAGCTAGGGGAATGTCATGAGCTAGAGTTAGGAGAAACTCCCTGTACTTCTGAGGCACTACCACTCTCCTAGTGGCTCCAGGTTTGGGGTCTCTGGCCTCACTGTACAGTAGTCCCTCTTCCCAATAAACTCTGTGGGTACCACTGACATCTCCTTTTTCCTGGGTAGCAGCTTGCTGCCTCAGGCTTTCAAGAGTTGGACAGACCTGCTGTCCAAGGCACAGCTCTTCCCTAGAGGTTCCCCCTGGGCCTAGGAGTTCAACCTGGTAAGGGTCAAGCTCCATGGGACCAGTTCCCTCTGGGGTGTCCAAGTCCTCTCCCTGAGGAGAGGGGTCCTGATCCTTTTGCTGTACAGAAGCTGGTTCCCCAGTCTTCTTGCCTTTTCTCTTGGAAGGTTGGGCCATACTTTCAGGCTCCGACACTTCTTTTTCACCCTGTCTCTTGCTCTGTGCTCTTGTTTTTACACACACCAATTCAGGGATATCCAGCATTGCTGCATGGGTTTTCATTTCAACCTCAGCCCATGCGGAGGTTTCCAGGTCATTGCCAAGCAGACATGCAGCTGGTAGCTTTGGAGAGACCACTACCTGTTTCAGGCCAGTAACTCCCCCCCCCCCAGTCTAATGTAACCATAGCCATTGCATGGGTAGTGGTAACACTGTCAGCATTAGTGACTGGGTAAGTTCTCCCAATCAAGTATTGCTCAGGGGAAACCAGTGTGTCTCTCACCATAGTGACACTGGCACCTGTATCCCTCAGAGCTTCTATCCTAGTTCCATTAATCCAAGAGTATTGTAAGTACTTTTTTTAAGTTGGGTGGCCACACAGCTACAGTGGCAAACTCAACTTCCCCTTCTGAAACTAGAACTGCTTCAGTGTGCAACCCGATTTGCTCTTGGCACACTGTTGATCCCATCTGGAGACGTGCTACACCAGGAGTAGCTGTAGTAGGACTACGGGCCTTCTTGGTTGGGCAAGCAGCATCTCCAGTAAAGTGTCCCAACTTTTTACAGTTGTTACACCAGGCCTTTAAAGGATCAAAGTTCTTTCCCCTGTACCTATTAATGGACTGGGAAGAGTGTTGGGACCCACCCCCCTGTGCAGGTTTTTGGGGCCCTTTAGCAGACTCAGGCTTTTTATCTTGGGGATTCTCACCACCTTTCCCCTGGGGAGGTTTTGTAACCCCTTTCTTTTGGTCACCCCCAGTGGTTGTTTTTATCACCCTTGTCTTGACCCAGTGGTATGCCTTCTTTCCCAATTCTTGGGGAGAAATTAGACCTAGGTCTACCAAATGCTGATGTAACTTTTCATTAGTGCAATTACTTAAAATATGTTCTTTCATAAACACATTGTAAAGTCCATTGAAATCATGCACATTGTGTCCAGTTAGCCAACCATCTAGTGTTTTAACTGAGTAGTCTACAAAGTCAATCCAGGATTGGTTTTGGGTCTTGTGAGCCCCCCTGAATCTAATTCTATATTCCTCAGTTGTGAGTCCAAATCCCTCAATCAGAGTTCTCTTCATGAGGTCATAAGACCCAGCATCTGCCCCTGTAAGTGTCAGGAGTCTGTCTCTGCAGTTACCAGAGAACAGTTCCCAAAGCAGTGCCCCCAGTGTGACTTCTTCACTTTTCTCATTTCACAAGCCCTCTCAAAGGCTGTGAACCATTTTGTGATATCATCACTCTCCTCATATTTAGGGACAATCCCTTTGGGGATTTTAGTATTGTTGGACTTGGCACTTTTTGCAGGGTCAACCCTAAACTTTCTGCCTTCCTCCTGTATTGTTTCTGACCTGTTTTTGTTGGTTTTATGACTCTGCTCACTTTACCACTGCTGATCAGTGCTAAAGTGCATATGCTCTCATTACAAATTGTTGTTATGGATTAGTGATTCCATGATTGGGTTATTTGATTTACTTGTCAGACCCTAGTACAATGCACCGTGTGTGCCCAGGGCCTGTAAATCAAATGCTGCTGGTGGGCTTGCAGCACTGGTTGTGCCACCCACAGAAGCAGCTTGTAAACTATGGCTCAGGCCTGCCATTGCAGAGCCTGTGTGCAGTCTGGGACTGCCATGTCGACTTGGCAAGTGCACCCACTTGCCAGTCCCCAAACCTTCCCTTTTCTACATGTTAGTCACCCCTAAGGTAGGCCCTAGGGCAGGGTGCATTGTATGTGAAAGGTAGGACATGCCCTGGTGTGTGTGGCATGTCCTGATAGTGAATTACAGCCAATTTCGTTTTTCACTATTGCAAGGCTAGCTGCTCCCATAGGCCAGAATGGGCAGTTTGATTATAACATCTTATAATCCTAACTGACCCAGGGAACAAGGTAGAAATTCGAGTTTGGTATGCCTGAACTCAGAATGTTAAAATACATCTTTTAGTGTGGGTGATTTTTACATTCTGTGTTTGAAAATACTACTTTTAGAAAGTAGGTATTTTCTTGCCTAACCATCCAGGTGCCTCTGCTAGGTTGTGTAATGCTTGTCTGGTTTGTGAGTGACAGGAGGGCTTGGGCTCCAGTAGTCTGATGGGTCAGGGCTGGGCTGAATAGGACCTTGACTGAATAGAGAGTGGGGGCAGGGATTTCCTTTCACTCCCCTGAGCCCTCATAGAATAGAGAGTAGGGGGAGGAGATTTCCTTTCAGCTACCTGGGCCAGGTCTGCTTTCAACAATGCCGTCTCCACCTACTGCCAGGAAGCTGCACAGAACTGGTTTTGGTCAGGCACAGACACTCTCTGCCTTCAGAGACAAAGGATTTTTGAGTATAAATATTGGGGCCCAGACCCCAAGATTTTAGATCACTTCTGGGAATCAAGACGAACCTTTGCTGAGGAGAAAAACCAGGAAACTGAAGGAGACTGCCCCTGTGCTGTGTGCTGTTGGGGTTGGCCTGCAGTGGTTACTTTATTGCCAAAGAAAGGAGAAAGGAACTTTGTGTGTACTTTCATCATCTTGAAGAAGAGCTCCAAGGGCTTGAAGATTGAGCTTGCCTCCTGCCTGAAGTCTCAGGGATACAAGACTTCACAAACCAGCTCCCCTGAATTCCCTTGCTGGGAATTCTACCTGTAAAGAGGTGCCTGCTGTTGTGTTGGGCCCTTTTGAAGACTGCGTGTCGCTGGGAGCTGGAAGTGCGACTCAACGAAGGAGAAGCGTGTCGTTGCCGTTGCATCGCCGAGGAAGCCACCTTTGTCCAAATAGGGACCCTTGCTTCTAAGTCAGGGAAAGGGGATTACACACCTGGATAACCCCTGCTCACCCCCTTGGCACGAGCAGGCAGGCTTATCTAAGAGGCAGTGTGTTAAGCATTTGTGAACACATACAGTAATATAGTGAAAACACTACAGATGGACACCACACAGGTTTTTATAAAAATAAGTATTCTTTATATAGACTTATCACAAGACCACAAACGACAAAAATCCACAATACTGTACTCAAAATACTCTTAAAAGATGGTGAAGTTACTTAGTTCAAGTTGATGATAAATGCGACACAGTTCTCACAAACAGTACCTTGATGCGTATCGCAAAATAAACAAAAGGCTCGCAGGGAAGGAGATGCGTCGGTTTCCGTACTTCGGGGGATACGATGCGTCGCGCCTCAATGCTTGCGCAGAGTAGGGGACGTGTCCGTTCCTTACCGGAGGGGAGTAGATGCGTTGATTCTCGTGCTGCGTTCCGGTTGCGATGCGCAAGATGGCGCAGCGATGCGATGCGACACTCAGGTGGGGATGCGATACGATGGCGCCCTTAATGCGATGATGTGAAGACGATGCGTGCACGCCGAAGGTCGTGCGGCGAACTCTGTACCTTTGGAGCCGCGAAAGGCCCTGCGACGCGCTTCTCCGGTGATGCGCCCGCAACCCTTGCAGTGGCGACACGCTTCTCCGGTGATGCGACACTCAGCGGCTGTTGATGAAGACACGCTTCTCTGGTGATGCGGCAGCGACACGCTTCTCCGGCGATGCGACGGCAACAGCTACGATGGCGACACGCTTCTTCTCATTGCGTCGCGCTTCCAGCTCCCAGCGACACGCAGGTCTCAGCAGACAGAATCCCCAGCAAGGGAATTCAGGAGGGAGCTGGTGGTGAAGTCTTTTGGCCCTGAGACTTCAGCAGGAGGCAAGCACAAATTCAAGCCCTTGGAGTAATATTCTGCAAGATGATGAAAGTTCTTTAAAAGTTCCTTCTCCTTTCCTTGGCAATGAAGAAACCACTGCAGGCCAACCCAGCAAACAGCACACTTGGCAGAGGGGCAGTCCAACTCCTGCAGCTTCCTTGGTTCTTCTCCTTGGCAAAAGGGTCGTCTTGTTGTTCCAGAAGTGATCTAAAGTTCTTGGGTCTGGGTCCCAATATTTATACTACTTTTCTCTTTGTTCTCTGAAGGCAGAGAGGCCTTTGCCTAGTCAAAACCAGTTCTGGTCAGTCTTGGAGCACTTTGTTGACAAGACTCCTTCTTTCCTTTCACAGTGTAGGCCAGGGACATCAGACACACCACAGGAGGTGGAGCCAGCATTGTGGAGGGAAGGCACAGCCCTATTCAGGTCCCAGGTGCAACTCCTCCCTCCTATCTGCATGCAGATCTCTCTATTCAGCCCTGTGCTGACTCACCCTGTCTCCTGGCAGCCCCCAGCCCCTGTCACTCAAACTCCAGACAAGGAATACACAACCTAGCAGAGGCAGGCTTGGATAGTTAGGCAAGAAAATACCCACTTTCTAAAAGTGGTATTTTCAAACACAGAATGTTAAAACCAACCTCACTAAAAGATGTATTTTATCATTCTGAGTTCAGGCATACTAAACTCGAATTTCTACCTGGTTCCCTGAGTCAGTTAGGATTATAAGATGTAATAATCTAACTGCCCATTCTGGCCTATGGGGAACAGGTAGCCTTGCAATAGTGAAAAACGAAAATGGCTGTAATTCACTATTAGGACATGCCACACACATCAGGGCATGTCCTACCTTTTACTTACAATGCACCCTGCCCTAGGGCCTACCTTAGGGGTGACTAATATGCAGAAAAGGGAAGGTTTAGGGACTGGTAAGTGGGTGCACTTACCAAGTCGACATGGCAGTCAGACTGCACACAGGCTCTGCAATGGCAGGTCTGAGACACACTTTACAAGCTGCTTCTGTGGGTGGCACAACCAGTGCTGCAAGCCCACCAGCAGCATTTGATTTTCAAGCCCTGGGCACACCTGGTGCACTATACTAGGGGCTGACAAGTAAATCAAATGATCCAATCATGGAGTCACTAATCAATGCATCAATTTACCATAGGGAGCACTTGCACTGTGGCACTGAATAGCAGTGGCACAGTGCCCAAAGCATCTAAATCCAGCAAACAGATCAAAAACAGAGGAGGCAATCAGAAAAAAATGGAAGGGAGACTCACGCCAATGATACCAGGTCTAACACTTACTAAAAGGCTATCCTCCTCATTGAGGCTGTCCTCAATGTCCTCAGTAGTGCCTGACCCACCTGTGTGGGATCTAGGTACTGAGAGGTTGATTCTTGGAGTCAGGTCCACTGAGGCCCTTTTCTCCCTAAGCAGTGGAGGGGGTTGATCTACCTGGTCTTCCTCTTCCACTCCTTCTCCATCTGACTGGTCATCACCATTTTCAGATGGGTGGTCCTTAGCATACCCAGCCAAGAGCTCCTGGAGCTTTTGTTTGGTGGGATGGGAACCCATGGATATATTTTTAAGTTTACATAGGGACCTTACTTCCTTGAAAGACAAGTGAAGGTAAGGGGTGAGGTCGAGCTCCTCCACCAAGTTCTCTATGTCATTGTGGTTATTTTCACTAACAGCTGGGTTCTTGTTTTGAGACATAGTTAAAAAAAACTTCTAACCCCTCTAACCATAGCTAAAGTGACTTTTTTTTTATTTTTCTAAAATTCTAAAGGGACTTAACCAAGGCCCTAACAAGACTTTTAGTAATTTTGCAAAAATGCCAATTTGAAAAAATCAGAATTCTAAAGACAATTTAGGAGTTCTGTGTGTGATCAGGTGGTAACCAAGTAGTCCAACAAATGCAAAGTTGTATATCCCACCGCTGATCCACCAATGTAGGAAGCTGGCTCTGTATATACTATACCAAAGTGAGGTACAGTGTGCACAGAGTCCAGTGGAACCCCAAAGGTAGGCAGAGGTAAAGTTAGATAGAACCTTACTCTCTATTTGTGGTAGTGTGGTCGAGCAGTAAGGCAGTATCAGAGGAAAGTGTTAAGCATTTGTTGTACACACTCAGTCAGCAAAAGAATTCACACACTCAAAGACTGAACTTCAGGCCAATTGTTTTTGTATAAAAATATTCTTTTAGTTATTTTATTTTCTAGAACCAAGCAAGCCTGGCACAGGTAAGCAATAGGTACTTTACAGTAGTAAGGCAATTGAAATACAGTTTGAATGATTATTGTATATGCACTTTGATTTGATTTACAGTATGGATGCAGAGAAATGCAATACTTAGTAAATACAGTACATAGACCTAAATAGGTTTTTTAGTAAAATAGCAGGTAAGTAACTTTTTAGATTACTAGGCTTACACAGAGTAGTATACCTAGATACTACTCTAGGACATTTCCTGAAAACAGGTAAGTAAAGTCGTTTTTGTTAGATTATGCAATTTTAAACAATTTCTTTAGTTTCTCAAACTCCACACTTGGAAACCTTTCACAGAAAAACAGTCAATGTTATCCTATGGAGGAAAATAGTGTTATCGGTTTTGAGGTAAGTATTTGATAGTGAGAGTTGAGGTTCTGGGGGTAGACTCAGGGGTCACCCAGGGTCAAGGATGCACCCTCAGCGGCACTATGGCGGCCGGGTGCAGAGTGCTGAGGCCCAATGTTATCCAATGGGGGATAGGGGGCCTCCGGTTCGTGGCTGCTGGCAAGCAGGACACTAGGTTGTGGGAGCAAAGCTCCTGGACTTTAGCTCAGGGCAAATGGGGAAACAAAGTAGCACCAAAGGTGCACCCTCAGCGGCACTAGGGCGGCCGGGTGCAGAGTGCTGTTTCGACGTCGGACGCCATGTTGTTTTCAATGGAGAACCTCCGGTTTGGAAAGACACTGCAGGCTTGGGAACGAAGGTCTTCTGGGTGCGACCACCACTTCGAGAGGTAAGTTGGGAAGTTAGGGGTTGGTTAGGCACCGTCGGTTTGGGCACACAAGGCCGTGGGGCGTCGGGTGCAGGAGTGCCTTGTCGGGTTGGATCTTCTTACCAGCTCCTGGTCGCGGTTTGGGGGGCCTTCTGGATTTAGGCTGCAGGCATAGGCTGGAGGCTTGAGGCAGGTCAGGGGTCTCCGGATCTTGGGTCAGGATCGCCGGGGTGACCTCCTCGTGGTGTTTGCCCACTCGAGCTCGGGCCGTGGACGGCGGGTGCAGAGTGGGGCGGATCCGCGGTGTCCGGCCGGAGCCAGAGGTTGCAGATGAACAAATCCGGTGTTCACGGGAGACAAAGTCTTTGTGCTTGAAGGCAGGCAGGTCCTCCGGGGTTTTCATGATTGCTGGCTGCAGGACACACCTGGATTTCGCAGGAGCAGGTTCGAGGTGGAGACAGGCCGGTAGGGCTGGGGCCAAGTCAGTGGGCGTCTTCCTCTTGTTAGCTTCGGCACGGCTGTTCGGTCCTTCTTCTTTTCTTGTTGCAGGTTCTTGTCTGAGGAAGCAAGGTTCAGGGGTGCCCCTAAATACTAGATTTAGGGGTGTTACAGGTAGGTAAAAGGCAGGGACCAATAGGTCCCTTCCCTGGGGTGGGTACACCCCCTATTATGCCACCCTCCAGTGGGAGGGGGGCATGAGCCTGTCCCTGGTTGGCTGAGTCCCCCCTTATTCAAGATGGCGTGGACTGAGAGTTGTGCTTCACCTCGCCTCCCCCACCTGAGGGGTGGAGTTGGCAGAGGTGGGCACACCTCTCTTCCTCACTTGTTTTTCCCGCCGGTTCTCCTGCCCAAAGTGGGGGTCAGAACCAGTGGGGACCAGTTGCTGAGAGCAGCAAGTGGCCTGGGTAAGCTCACAAAGGCGGCAAGCCTTTGAAGCTTCCCCTTCGTGAACCCTGCCTATCCTCTTGGGAGGAGGCTTGGCACCTCGTCCCAGGATGTGCATTGTTTCAGGCCCCAGAGAGCAGCAGGCTCTCAACCAAGGGGTCCAGAAACATGTCTGGTGGTGGCAGCTGAAAGAAGCCACTCAGCCAGGACACTAGAGGTGGGTTAGTTTTCAGGGGGCATCTCTAAGATGCCCTCTGTGTGCATTTTTCATTGAATCCCACACTGGCATCGGTGTGGGTTTAATGTACTGAGAAGTTTGATACCAAACTTCTCAGTTTTCAGTGTAGCCATTATGGTGCTGTGGAGTTCGTAATGACAAACTCCCAGCACCATATACTCTTAATGGCAGCATTGAGCTTTGCTAAAGGGATGTTATTAGTTATTTATCTTTGTATCTGTGGAATTACTATTGCACTATCACATTTTAAAATGTTTAGCTTTGTTACATGTAACATCATCCCATCCTCGTCGCCAGAAATTGTAGTGTAGTTGAAAGGAGAACCAAAGACCAGTAGAAGGTAAGTGGGATTTATTCTTACACCTCATCCAACGGCAATGCTAGAGGAACTGTCATACCACAGAATTCTCTCGCAGGAAGAATCCACTGTGGAGGTTCTGACAGTGACCTCATCGGAGATGAGGTTCCACATCACACACTTACAATGTCTAAGAATGGACTTAGACACTGTAGGGGTACAGGGCTCATGCACCTGTACCCTCACCACTGGTATAGTGCACCCAGCTAGAGGAGCGACTGATCTATGCCAGGGCAGTGGGTTGTAGGCATGGCACACAGAGATGTGTGCCATGTCGACTCTTCACTTTGTTCTGCACCAAAACACGCAGCCTGCAAAGGCAGTGTGTGTGTGTAAGGGTACAGGACCTCTAAGGGTGGCACAATAAGTGCTGCAGCCCTTAGAAGCCTTCTCTGGTCACAGTGCCCTGGGTACCTGTGGTGCCATTTACCAGGGGCTGACCTGTGGCCAGAGATGCCAATTGGGTTTAGGCTTCAATGCAGTTTTAGGGAAAGAACATAGGCCCTGGGTACCTGATTAGCAGGAGCCCAGGGCACACTCAGTCAAAGCACATCAGCAATTTAGCAAAAAGTGGGGGCAACCATGCAGAAAGAGGGCACTTTCTCACATTGATATGTTAGGTAAATACTTGCCCCGAATGTATCAATAAAATGCCGCATAGCTTACTATCACTGGGCATGGTACACTAAATATACATTGAATAATTTAAGAGTATTATGTAATCATTTGTCACCCCACAAAGGGAAACGAGCGTTCAGGAGGAGGCTATAAGTGGATGCTTTATTATTATTATCATTCATAATAATGTATTTTATATAGTATTTAGCACTTCGCACCTGTTTTTTTTCTGTGGGTGTGCAGTAGACACTCTGTGGCCTTTTTTTCCTAAAAGGTCCTCTCTAAGGTAAGCTACTGAAAACAGTTGCAATGAATATGATACAGTAACTACTTTTCTTGTTCTTATTCGTATGGTTATTCCTATGGTTAATTTACTAGCCTACATTGATAATGTAATTAGACCGTACAGCCATAGAGAACACATATTTTAAAGGCTAGAATCTGATTGGCTCCTTTTTATTTGCATTAAAACACAACAGAGGAAAGGGAATGGTAGAGTTCTTCCTCCTCAATTGTACAGGATCTGCACCTATGTATGTAATGCTACTATGCAAGAATGTTTATCTTGCACAACGTTTTAAGGTTTGGCTTGACATCACAGCTGTCACTAGATATTATGTAATTAACCTAAAAAAGTCCTTTAAAAACAATACCAGGAGAGGGGCTATTTCTATGCCCACATGTTGGCAGCCAGGGGTACGTGTTTTAATTGGGCAGACGCTGTGTGATCCACAAAAAAGTGCTTGCCCTCCACGAAGCTGTGATCATGTTGTTTATTTACCAGCAGCCTGAGACTCAGCTTCCAGGGGCATACACATGACACTGTAATGCTATTAACGTTTCTCAGATAACTAGGGTCATGATGCATCAAAGGGTTTTCCCCATGCTGTGTCAATGAAGAAATGTGTAGATCAATAGGGGTCTAGATAATTTACGGCATTTTTTACCTCACAGCAGCACAGATAGGAGGAGGGCAGAAATTAACTTTCAAGTTCAGAGTGCAGTTTTCTGTGTGAGAGCCCAAGGATACATAGTCAACAAGGATATTTAGTCCTGGCTTGACAGTGCAACTACTGCCTGACTTTATGTGACCAACAAAACCAAAAGAGTTCTTTCAGTGTCGTACTGAGAAAGGGGCTCTCCCACATGTTGGTTCACCTGGACACAGGATTTAATTAGCCCGAAATTGTGTGCTTTCCCTAACAATCCTGCTTGATTTGCACTTTTTGGTTTGTGGCAAAGTTTATACTCGATACAGCAGGTATGAGGGGGTTATAACGGCAAGCCAATGATCATGGCTACAGGCCTGATCTGTGTATTATGAAATGGTAAGATAAAGGCACTAGGTCTGACATATTTATTGTAGCAAGCATATGTTAAAGTTAATAGGTATTCAAGTGTGGATTGTTATTACACAATATTAAAGCCTCCAGATGGGTATTTGGTTACATGGAATCTCACAGATTACCGTAGTAGGCAATGGTTTTTGTGTTGGTCACCCAGTGTGATAAACCGTGTATTTAAAAGTTTTGCTCTTTGAGAATACTTGCTAGGCTGTCTTAGGAGACTTTGCTTAGCCAACTGTAATTTCGTATACTGTGAGAAATTGGGTTGTTGGTTGACTGGGGTGTGAGCCCTGGTCAAGCAACTGCCACAATCCCTTTCAGGGTGAACCACAAAAAAGTCATTACATTGGCCTGTGCTTTACCGTGTGTAGCTTGGCACAAAAAGCAGTCAGGCTTAACTTAGAGGCAATGTGTAAAGCATTTATGCAGCACACAAACAGTAATAAAGTTAAAACACAACAAAAGAAAAATATCAAACCACTTTAGAACAATAGAGCAAATGTTGTTAAATTATTTGACACCAAATCGTCAAAAATCCAATCAGTAAAACTGGAGTTATCAATTTTTAAATTTTTTTGTGAAAAGTAGGGCTTAAAAGATCAAGGCACCAACCACGAACATCTAGTCACACAAGAGCAGGTCAAAGTCGAAAGTTATGGCCGATCGCGATGTAGCAAGGTTCGGACACAAGAAGTGGATTGGGCTTGTTCATTGCTTACATTTGGATGCATGAAAATTCTTGAGAAAAATTTTCTGAGGAGGTAAAGTTCAGCAGGGCAAGGCTGCAGGAGGTATGCGAGGACAGAGCGCCGTCATCAGATGGCCTTGGGATGAAACCACAGTGAAGATTTCTATGTTTGGACTTAGTCATCGAAATGGAAGTCAGATATCTCCAGCGAGATGAGACAGAGGGCTGTAGCCAAAGACATTTCCATGAGGTTGGATACCCTTTTGGTCAAGGACCGCTGGAATGGATTTGTTGCTGCAGAGAAGAACTTAGCGAGAGAACGGCGATGCACCTCAGGTGGATAGGCGAGCAGGTTGGTCTCGGCCTCCTCCTGGTTCTCAGAGCAGTTTTTACCCACTTTGGGATTTTGGCTATCTGGGTGCCTGCAGCACCACTTCCAAGGGTCCAGGACTGGAAGGGCACCACATGGAGGGGTAGGAATCACTTAGGCTGGGTCCAGGTGTGGGTTCAAGATGGAGGAAGCCTTTTGTGTCCCTGTGGCTCTGTACAGGAGGTCAGTAAACTAACCCCTGTGAGTCACTCTGGAGGTCCTGGGACAGTGGAAGATCCACTCCTTATCCATAGGCAGAAGGTAACACGACAGCAGGACACACACAGGGAAGCAATCCAGCAGGGAGGAAGTCTTTCGGAGCAGAGGTCCAGCAGAGTGGCAGTTCTTCCAGCAGCACAGTAGTCCTTCTTCCTGGCCAAGTATCTACAGGTCCAGAAGTGTACTGAAAAGTGGGTCTGGCGGTCTTATTTTTATACTCTGCTGGCCTTCATTTAGAACGTGGGAGAAGCTTCTGGAAAGGTTTTTTTAAGTTTGTGAAATTTCTTGACTCCCTTGGCCTGACTCCAAGCTGGCTTCGGTGACAATGTAGGGTTATTAGGCCTTTTGTGTCAAGGTACAGCACAGGCTATTCAGTTGTAAGTAGAGCTGTGCACCCCCATCCTGCCAGCAGATGGCCAATTGAGGCACACCTAATCCCTCTATTGTGTGACTGTTTGGGAGGAATTTACAAAATCTGTCAGCTACACCCAGTCATATGACCCAAGACAGGCTGCAGGCACCAAGGACTAAGGGCAAGAAAATGCCCACTTTCTAAAAGTGGCATTTTGAAAATTGTAATGAAAAATTCAACTTTACCATTAAAGATGGTTTATCATTCAATTTCATTGATACCAAACATGAAATAGTTTCCAGCTCCCAATTGGAAATTACAGCTTATTAAATGCAATAAGGAATCCTCAATGTTATCCTTTGGGAGGGGTAGGCCTCACAGTAGTGAAAAACGAATTTGGGAGCTTTTTTTACTACCAGGACATGTAAAACTTAAAAGTGCATGTCCAACCTTTTAACTACACAGCACCCTGCCCTATGGGCTACCTATGACCTACCTTAGGGGTGACGTAAATGCAATAAAAGAAGAGTTTAAGGCTTGGCAATAGGGTTTTAATGCCAAGTCGATATGGCAGTTTAAAACTGCATTCAGGCTGCAACAGCGGGCCTGGGACATGTTTTAAGGTGCTACTTAAGTGTGTGGCACAATAAATGCTGCAGGCCCACTGGTAGCAATTAATTTACAACCCCAGGGTATTTGGTATACCACTGTACACAGGAACAAATATGCCAATTCGGTGTATGCAATCAAACATTGTTTAGGGGAGTGAGCACAAACACTTTAAGACTGGTTAGCAGTGGTAAAGTGCACAAAGTCCAAAGATGAACAAAAACTAATTTCAGCAAAAATCTTAAGTAAGTCGGCAAAAGCCTTTGGGGAAGGCCATCCTTAGGCTGACATATCTAACATATACCTTTCTAATTTTATAACTGTGTTTCTGAAGGTTGCCTTGTGAAAAAGGTTACTCTCAAAACTGTAGTTCTGAGTTGGTTTTGGTGACAAGCTATATGCTTGTTTGTTGCTTAGAAATGTTATGTTCGATGCCATAGGTCTGGTCTGCCTATCATGAAACTTTATGACAAAGGCAATTGGTCTAGCTTATTTATTGTAAAAAGAACATGTTAAAACCAGTAAGCTTGTAACAGCTGTTATCACATCGTGTTACAGACTATAGATAGGTATTTTCTTAATTGTAATCTCAAAGATTACTGTAGTGGGCAAGGGTTTTGGCGTTGGCCAACCACTCTGGCAATCCCTGATGGTATTCACTGTGTTGATTCTTGTTAGGTACTTTGATGAGAGAGGTTGTATATTATTTTACAAGCTGTTATTTTCTATGTGTTCGTAATTTTATAACAGTATGCATGATGATTGCTGATTGACGTGAACCTGAATAAGTTGGTAGGTAAATTATAAAGCCAACGTTAAAAGGTAAAGGGCTCATTGGAAAAAGTCATGCAAGATTTCTTACCTGACCTACTTATTGTGAAAAGCATGCATTAAAGACAATAGGATTTTATGGATGGATTAATGTTACACTGTGCTACAACCAGTAGGAGGTATTTTGTTACCATATAAACAAGGTTTTTGGTGTTGGTGATCCTCTAAACAAACTGTGTGAATAGGAGTTATGTACTACAATAATTCTTGTTAGGCTCTCTTAGGAGAGACAGTGTTTTGCTTTGCCAACTGTAATTTTGTATACATCTGTACTTTTATGATTGTATGCTGGATGGTTGCCTAGTGGAAAGCTTACATTCAGTACAACGGACTTGAGTTGGTCATGGTGACAAGCTCACAATAAAGGCTATTTGCCTGATTGTTTATTATGATAAGTTATGAAAAAGGAAGTAGGTCTGACATATTGATTGTGCAAAGCATATTATCTTAATCTTAACAGGCATTTAAGGGTGGATCGTTGTTACTCTGAATTTGAGTTTGCAGATAGTCGTTTTTGTTACATGGAATCACATTGATTATCATAGTAAGCAAGGATTTTGGGGTTGGTTAATCCCTCTGACAAACCAAAAATATAGAATATTGGCACTGTGAGAATCCTTGTAATGCACTGATGAGAGAAATAGTATTTTGGTTTGCCAACTGTAATTTTGTATATATTTGCAATGTTATGACTGTATGCTTGATGGTTGTCTTGTGGAAAAGCTTACGCTAAGTACAGTAGGCCTGAGTTGGTTATGGTGACAAGCCAATGATAACACCTATAGGCCTGATCGGTGTGCAGGGAACTTGTATGCCCAATGCCATGGATCTGGCCAGTTTATTTTGTAAGTTATTACAAAGGCAGTAGACCTCGCCTATTTATTGTGAAAAGAATATGGGAAAGCCAATAGGCCTCTAACAGTTGAATGTTATCACATTATGTTAACCCCTTCACTGCTAGGCCTTTCCCTCCCCTGTGCTAAGGCTTTTTTTGGCAATTTTTGGGGTAGCTCGCGCTTAGACTCCCATAACTTTTTATCCACATAAGGTATCCGCGTCAAATTTGCTTTCTTTTTTTCCAACATCCTGAGCATTTCAGAGGTACTAAGGGTTTGTGGATTCCCCTGGAAGGGACTGAGAAATTAGCCAACATACAGATACATTTAGTTTTTTGGGGGAAAAATGGGAAAAAAGGCTGCAGAAGAAAGTGTATGTTTTTTTCCCTGCCAACAGTATCAACAAAGTGTTTGCGGTGCTAAAATCACCATTTTCCCAGCCTTCAGGAACAGGCAGACTTTTGTATGAAAACCACATTTTTTCAACACAGTTTTGGCATTTTACGTAGCCTATTTTTCATATTTTCTGTGCTTTCAACCTCCTTTCAGATAGTGGTAGAAATGGGTATAAAACCAATAATGGATCCAGGAAAGCTATACATTTCTGAAATGCAGACAAAATTCTGAATTCAGCAAGGCATCATTTGTTTAGATCCTTCAAGGTTTTTCTATAGAAAGTAACAGTTGAAGTTGAAATAAATAAAAAAAATATTGAAATTGAGATGTTTGAAAGCAATATACCGTTATGTCCACTGGACTGTTCTGGTTTTGTGGATATATATATGGCTTGTAGGTTCAACAAGAACCCAGGGTACCCAGAGCCAACAACTGAGCTGCACATTGCAATGGTTTTTCATTGTGTACCGGGTATACAGGAATTCATTTGGTAAAATACAACAAATTAAGAATAGGTATCAAGGAAACCTATGTATTTCCAAAAAGGGAACAAGATATGGAGTTTGGAAGCAGTGGTTTTTTCACATCACTGAATTTGTGGGTACCCATACTAGCATTTGAATTAGAGGGCACTTTTCAAAATGACTTCTTTTTACACAGTGTCTTACATTTGAAAGGCAGACATGAATAGAAAAACAATTAGTAATAACACTTGTTCTACTATTCTGTATTCCCCTAAGTCTCCTGATAAAAATGGTACCTCACTTGTGTGGGTAGGCCTAGTGCCCGCAATAGGAAACTGGTCAAAACGCAACATGGACACATCACATTTTTCCACTGAAAACTGACCCTTTTCTTGAACAGTGCCCAGCTGTGGATTTTGGGCCCTAGCTCAGCCGGCACCTGGGAAAACCTAGCAAACCTGTACATTTTTGAAAATTAGACACCCAGAGGAATCTAGGATGGGGTAACTTGTGTGGCCCTCACCAGGGTCTGTTACCCAAAATCCCTCGCAAACCTCAGCATTTGTCTAAAAAAACAAATGTTCCTCACATTTCTGTGACGTAAAGCTCTGGAATCTAAGGGGAGGCACAAACTTCCTTCCACCCTGTATTTCCCCAAGTCTTCCGATAAAAATCATACCTCACTTTTGGGGGTAGACCTAGTGCCCGCGACAGGAAACGGCCCAAAACGCAACGTGGACACATCACATTTTTCTACTGAAAACTGACCCTTTTTTTGCAATGTGTCTAGCTGTGGATTTTGGGCCCTAGCTCAGTCGGTGCCCAGGAAAATCTATCAAATCTGTACAGTTTTGAACACCAGATACCCAGGGTAATCCAGGATGGGGTGACTTGTGTGGCTCTCACCAGGTTCTGTTACCCAGTATCCCCTGCAAACCTCAAACTTTGTAAAAAAGAAACACCTTTTCCTCATATTTCTGTGATGGAAAGTTCTGGAATCTGCAGGGAGCCACAAACTTCCAACTACCCATCATTCCCCCAAGTCTCCGATAAAAATGGTACCACACATTTTTAGGCGGGTAGGCCTAGTGCCCATGACAGGAAATGACCAAAAAGTACTGTGGATACATCAAAATTATCTATCACAAAACGACCTGGTTTTGCAAAGGAGTAACCTGCGTTTTTGGTCCCGGGCTTGGTGGCCGTCTAGGAAAACCTACCAAACCCAGACACCCTGGGGAGTCCAGGGAGGTGTGGCTTGCATGGATTCCCTAGAGTTTTGTTTCCCACAATCCCCTGCAAACCTCAAATTTAGCTAAAAAAAATCAAATTTTCCTCACATTTCTGTGTGGAAAAGCTGTGGGATCACTGGGCCGGCAAAAATGTCCTACCACCCGGCATTCCCCCAGGTCTCCCGATAAAATGCTACCTCTCTTGAATGGCTGGGTCAATTGCCCGCAACAGGGAAGGTCCCAAAACGTATTGTGGAGGCATCAAAATTATCGATCACAAAACAACCTGGTTTTACAAGGGGTGTCACCTGGATTTTTGATCCTGGACGGTACCGAAGCATTAAAAGTGAAACAAGCAGATCGGCTTTTTTCAGTTTCACTTTCAATGCAATTACGTCACCGCGCCTTGAGCACGATCGTAATTACATTGAAAAAAAAATGCCTTGGATGGTTGGGGAAGCTCTTCCCCAGCTCCGGAGGCTGAAAAATAAAAAATAAAACCCAGAGGGATTTCCTGGTTGTGTGCAGAGGACAGAACGGTTCCGTCCAAGGCACACGACCACCGTGGCTGAGGACGGAACCATTCCGTCCTCAGCGTGGAACCAGTTAAAGGCCATATAATATTTGTTTACATGTAATCTCACAGAGAACCTCAGTAGGCAAGGGTTTTGTTGTTGGTGACCCATCAGAACAAACCATGGGGATAGATGATGTGCACTATGCTAATCCTTATTAGACTCTATCAGTACAGATTTCATATTGTTTTGTTTACTCTGTTTTGTTCATATTTGATACTTCATTACGGTATCCCCGATGGACCAATACAGTAGGTCTGAGTTCGTTATGGTGGCAAGCCAATGATAAAGGTTATAAGCCTTATCGTTTATAATGAAATGCACGATAAAGTCAGTAGGCCTGACAAACATTGTGAAAAGCACAAGTTGAAGTCAATAGCCATATAAGGGTAGATTGTAATTACTTTATAAAAGCCTACAAATAGGTATTTTGTTACATTAGAATCTCACAGATTACTATAGTAGGCAAGGGTTTTGGTGCTCATTACCCCCACAGCTGTTAAGTCCTCCAAATCTGGGGCACCACTAGTTCCCTGACCTCTGAAAATACTGCACCTGGTTCCTGAAACTGTCAGCGAGCAATTAAAGGCCATTTTCAAAGAGATCATTTGCTCAGCCATCTTCCCCGATGCCTGGAAAATAGCGTCAATTCTGCCACTCCTGAAGAAACCTGATCTCGACCCAGCTGACCCCAGCAGCTATAGACCCATCTCGAGATTACCCTTTCCAGTGAAAGTGCTGGAAAAATACTAAATACGCAACTTACAACATTAGGGACATAGTACAGAGACATCATTGGTTATGGCTACTGAAGAGCTGAGATCAATTCTGGATGATGAGGGGAAGGCCGTCCTGATTTTATTAAATCTTTCGGCGCCCTTTGACACGGTGAGCCATGCCATCTTAGTCAACAGGCTCTCAGAATTAGGAATCAGAGGCACAGCCCTCAAACTGTTGTCCTCTTTCCTTTCTGATAGGGCTCAATCGGTAGAAGCCGGAGCCTTTTCCTCAGAACAATTCACGCTCCCGTGTGGGGTGCCAGAGGGCTCGGCTTCAAGCCCTACGCTGTTCAATCTATATGTTCCCCCTCTGGCTAAAATCATCAGAAAGTTCGGCTTCTCAGTGGTCTCATATGCTGATGATACCCAGCTAGTCGTATCAATCTCCAGCAACAGTGAAGAGACAGCAGATCGGTTCAATCGCTGTATGACTCAGGTCCATCAGTGGATGAGTCAGAACTGCCTGAAATTGAATGGGGGAAAGACAGAGGTTCTCCTGTTTGGCTCGGATACCTCATTTTGGACGCCCAGATGGTGGCCGTCCAGTTTGGGAGACCTTCCAGCCCCGGTGCAAAAGGCAAAAAATCTAGGCTTTATTTTTGACGATAAATTGACCTTCAAAAACCAGATCAGCTCCCTCACCTCTTCAATCTTCTTCATCCTAAAGATGATCAGGAAAATTCGCCCCTTCATTCCTCCGGAATCCTTAAAAATCCTGGTGACGGCACTAGCCTTATCCAGAATGGACTACAGGAATGCGCTGTACGTAGGGATCCAAACGCAGCACATTCAAAAGCTGCAGCGTCTTCAAAACGCAGCTGCCAGACTGCTGCTGGATATCCCAAAATTTCAGCCAGTCTCGCACAAGTTGAGAACCTTGCACTGGCTCCCAGTGGCCAAAAGGATCACATTCAAATTCCAATGCCTAGCGTTTAAGGCACTCCAAGGGTCTGGTCCTCACTATCTGAAGAGCCGACTGAACTGGTACAAACCTACTAGAAATCTAAGGTCTGCTCACTGTAAACTTCTACAAACACCCAGGTTCAAGAGAGCTCGCTGGGGTGGAAGAAGTTTCCTGGTCGGGACTGTTAAAACCTGGAACATGCTCCCAGCTGGGATAAAAAACAGCCCTACACTTCTGCCCTTCAGAAAACCACTAAAAACATGGCTATTCGTCAACTAATCCTCGCACACCCAGTCGCAGTGGCAACCTTGCTGTATTTCAGGGTATTAGCGCCTAGACGCCTCCGGGCAGTTGTGCGCTTTATAAATTCTCAAATCAAATCTAAAAATTAGAAAAATAAATGCTATGACACGACCAGCGACGGCTGCGTTATAGTTATTTTTTTGGGTGGGAGGGAGGAGGACAAGCAACAATGCAAGAGGGTGGAGGGATTGGAGGCAAGGAACTATGAAGGAAGGGGAGGGGAGGCAAATAACTATGATGGGAGGGCAAGCAACAATGACAGGGGGAGGGTGGGAAGGTAAGCAACAATTACGGGAGGGGATGCAAACAACAACGACGGGAGGGCAAGCAACAACAATGGGAGGGCGAGAGAGACAAGCAACAATGATTGGAGGGGGAGGGGCAAACAACAACGACAGGAGGCAGGCAGGTGCAAGCAACAATGTAGGACAGTGGAAGCAACGATGAAAAGGAAGCAACAATGACTGGGGAAAAAAGAAAAATATGAGCGCAAGCAGCTCCAGGGAAGGGACAAACACATGAATAGAAAGTGAAACAGGCACATGCTAACCAAAGAAAAGTAAGGAAATGAGACTGACAATGAAACCAATGAATGATAAGCAATGAGTGGGCTTTAGTTAGAAAATGTCTCGCAAACAGTAGAGCACATGCTGTCTCAGACGAGACCTAACAAGGTAATATTCTGAAACAAGCATTGCCAAAGCCAAAAGGTATTGCCTTTGAAAGGCACTCGCTGAACCTTTTGATTTGTCAATGCTTTATGTCGATGCTGAACTGCATAAAAAATGTTGTTTAGCATCAGCTAAAAAAAGGGTAAAGATGTCGGCCCCAGTGTCATGATGCATGCACACATTTGTGTCAAGATACTGTAGTGGAATTTTTTGTCTTAATCTACTATTGCAAGACATGCTGGCCACGCATTTGTAGCAGTGAATTAAAAATACAAAAAGGTGCACCAAAGCGCATTTTTGAGAAAGGAGCAGCCTGGTAGCAAATTGCAGGTGCCTGGCCCTCCCAAAAAGAAAAAAAAGAAAAATATAAAAACTGTGAACCCGACAGGGAACTGCGGGGAAGCAATGTAGGCGTGAAGAGGGAGAGTGGGAGGAAGGTAACACTGCTGAGCACAGGAACAAGAGCAGGAAAGGGCAGGGACACAACAGTGGTGCTGTGAGATAGGAAAAATCCTAAAACAAATCCAGAGGGATTGGGAAGGGAGGTAAAAATTACATAAAGGTTTGAGGGGGGAATCCTGGGGGTCAGGGATGTGAAGGGGAAAACAGCACATATGGAAAACAGCAAAAAACACATGCACTTCCAAGAAGTGCTTAAAGTAAGATAATAAAGTAGTTCCCTGATGTCAGCCGTGGAAGGATGTAAGTCATCCAATCAAAAGGAATGGTAGAAAAGCTCTGCTCCCAGGGAGGGACAAGCAGAAGCAGAGGAAGTAAAGACATTGAATAAGAAGCATGCAAATGAGATTGACAAAAAAGTCAGCCCATTATGAGCAATGGGCTGGCCCAAAGCCCCTTGTTCACAACCAAACAGCTAAAAGATATCTGTAGGCAAGATAAAAAAATAACAAGATCTTTATGTCCTCCCCAAAGGGAGTAGATATGGATCCACTACATCCACTTCCTCCCTGTATTTGAATTGGGACTTGTGCATCAGCGGCCTAGATGTAATGAAGCAAAACATGGATAGAGCTTTTAACACAAACATTAAAATGGAGGTAAAAAAACATGAGCTGAGCCAAACCATATGATACGGTTCACTGTCCTGACTATAACTGCACTGCCCATGGTATAAAACGGGAAATGATAATAAGGCACTAGCAGGGATCAAGACCTGCACACAATTGCAATTTTGAAGATATTATTTAAAAAGATCAGGTTGACTTCTTTTTTTCATTAACCTACAATAGAATCTTGACTGGCTGCGGCCAATAAACTTGTAATGAAAGATCATATAGTGCTTTGACTTTGCCACTCACAAATCCATACAGAGACAAGGCCACAATATAGAGGTTAGTGAGGACAATCTACAGTTAACCTATGTTCCAGATTCTAAGGAGGTCTTTTGATAAGATGCACAACAGATTCCAGCTTAAAGAAGGAGAGAACATGCATAGATGGCAATGAAGTATTGACAAAACCAATAATGAGCAGGCCCTGTGCATAGAATATGAGTAATCACAACTCTAATTATTAGAGTCAATGTGGAGTAAGGTGATTATTTTGTCATGAGAAAATAGAGATGTTGGACCTGGCCCTTTCTGCAGGGTAATCCCCAAACCTTTTGCCTTCCTTCTCCCTTTTTCTGACCCTCTTTTTGTTGGCTTTACGACTCTGGGCACTTTACCACTGCTAACCAGTGCTAAAGTGCATGTGCTCTCCCCCTAAACACGGTATAATGGTTGCACACCTGTTTGGCATATTTGATTTGCTTGTATGACCCTTGTAAAGTGGTATACCATATACCCAGACCCTGTAAATTAAATGCTACTTGTGGGCCTGCAGCTGCTTGTGCCACCCACAGAAGAAGCCTTTCAAACCTGTCTCAGGTCTGCCACCACAGGGCCTGTGTGCGCAGTTTATTGCCACTTTGACTTGCCATGTATAACTAGTTGCCAAGCCTTAAATTCTCCTTTTATTACATATAGGTCACAACTACGATAGACCCTAGGTAGCCCTATGGGCAGGGTGCTATGTCAATAAAAGGTAGGACATGTACCCTTATTTTTTGCATGTCTTGATAGTGACAAACAGCATATTTTGTTTTTCACTGTTATGAGGCCTACTCCTCTCATAGGCTAGCATTGGGAGGTCCCTTATATACTTTAAAGTGGTAATTCCTGAACACAAAGGAGTGTTGTTACCATATTTGGTATGTTTAGAATAGTAGTGATAAATCCTACTTGCTGGTGAAGTTGGATGTCACATTACTATTTTAGAGATGCCACTATTAGAAAGTGCACATTTCTCTTAGCTTATGATTCTTTGTGCTTTGCTGCCTGCCTCCAATACACGTCTGGGCTGGGTGACAGCTACACTTTGTGCATACTCTCTAGACAGCCACAACACAGGAAAGGAAGGATTGGGTGTGAAAGGGGATACATCTGCATGCATCTGCATACTGTTAGTCTTCCTGGGCAGGGAGAGGTGTTCACACTTACATTTGAATAGGTTGCATCCTGCCCTCACACAGAGGACTGATTTGCCCCTTACTGATTGTTTGGAGCCAGGGGTGGGCTGAAAGGGCTTGTTGCATACTTCTGAGGGTTCCTTTGAAGTCATCCCTTCATCAAAGACATTGCTTCCTGCCACCTCCCTTTGTGCCCCCAAATGTTCTCCAAGGGCTTGTTGGCTTGCCCCATGCTTAGCAATCTCATGGCCATCAAAGATTGCACTTAAGTACCTCTGCCGTGGGACTCTCTTGTGAGTCCAGCAGCAATATGCTGATTAAGGAGCCATGATCGTTGGTTCTTTGCCTAGCATTACACATCCAGCGCGTGTTGAGCACTGCCTGGTGCCCGAGTTTACAAAGATCAGTGCATGTTGAGCACCACGTGAACTGCCAAGAACCAATACGTATCGAGAGCTTTTTCCTTTCAGACACCCGTGTGTGTTTGTGTGGCCCAGCACAGAGGGAAGCACTGGGTTTGTGGCCCTGTCTGTTTTCTGTGTCGACCGGAGCCACATCTCAGCAGCTGCGAAGGAAATTCTCCCAGTGCGGCCCCGAGCAAGGGGACTGCGATATACACCCGTGGAGAGAGGTGCCATCCCATGGCACCATCTGCCTGCCAAAAAACCTCCCTGCCTGGCCAATGAAAATCTCCCCTAGATTTGCCACCACAAGAGACGTAGTGAACAGGGTTCGGGAGGTGTGCTGCTGAGGAGAGGACACAGCTTGTGAATGCAGTGTTGGAGGCTCTCCCCAGCAGAAGTACAGGCTCACCTAATGTTCCGAGGAGTTCCTTTGGGTCGTGGAGTCCCCATGATCGGTCCATCCCCACAGAGCATACAGTTGGTGAGCGGGGGCCAGGGGAGCAGTGAAGCAGTCCTACGCGGATGGCCCGGATTGAAAGGAGAGTTGAGCCCAAGCGAGCGGCTCCTGACTCGCTGGCTGATTAAGGGCTTATATGCACTGGGCGGAAACCTCTGTCGAGGGCCCCCAAAAAGGAATCCGCCATACCTCAACAATGTAGTGTGACCATGCAGAGACCCTGACCTACCTGAAACTTTGTGAACATTGTTCGCCGCTAGGATTGTTCTTAGATGCTCTAGGAGTTCTCTCATGATTCCCTGAGAGGGGTCACTGTAATTGTGCTGGCAAATGCCCGTAATGAACCTAAAGGAAGAGAACATGCTTCTAGGATTGATGTTTATTTGATGCCTTTCCTGTGACCGGAGAGTCTCCAAGAGGGGCATCTGTATTTTCAAAATACTGTGTGCCCTTCAGGCATTTATGGGGATAGTGAGTACTATCTTTCAATATGTATATTGGGAAGATCATATATGGTAACCCTGTCACTTTGGTCTTGTTCCTACAGGATACTGAAGGGTATGTCTAAAAGTACATTCACTGTGATATTTGACAGTTGCAGAATGTGCAAAGTATTTATGATTCATGTCGTTTTGGTCTTGCTTTATGTCTGATAAAGAAAGCCATTTTTTATATAAGTCTGTGTGGAGTTTCTTTTGGTGGTGTATTCATTGTGTTACTGTATGAGTGTGTTGCACAAATGCTTTACATATAGCCTCTGAAGATAAGCCTGCCTGCTCTGCGCCAAGCTACCAGAGGGTGAGCACAGGTTATCTTTGGTGTGTAACTTACTACCCTGACTAGAGTGGTGGGTTCTGCCTGGCTTAGGAATTTATACTAGCCAGCCAGAAACCCCATTTCTAACAAGAGATGTATGGAAATGTAACATGTAGAGAACATATGTCGAGGTTGAAAAGAGGAGATGATCATTGTGGACAAAGTGAAGTGATGGTCTCATAAATCTCCAAGACTGTTTTGATAAAAATATGAGATTTTAGTGTGGAATGCTTGGTTGTCAATATATTTCTTCACTGCAGGGCATTACTCCAACAAGGTAACCATGAAATATTCCCAACACCAATGTGAACGAGCCAAAATGTATCCAGAAACATATTTTTGAGTTTTAGTGGCTTTGTTGTCTTTTTCATCAAAGAAAATACAAATAAGTCTGATTTTAATATTTGCAGAGGTCTCATTCAAGTACCGTAACACTTTCCTTGGACTGCTGCAGAGAACTGGAGGGTGGTTGTTGTTGATATATTGTTTTCAAACTGTATGGTTAGGGGATGCTTTCATGGCATGCTATCATTTAGCTACGAACAGTATAATTTGTTTTAAAAAAAATAGCAAAGATTAGGGAATGTGGGTGCTTCCCATTAAATAGCTTCTTGATTACTATCAGATGCACATTTCCTCAGTGGAGTGATCAGATGTGTACAGTAATCTTGTGCAGGTGAGATTCCATGGACCTTTTCTATCGCCTGTGTCTTAATCATCCAGGGGGCATATTTACAAGCCTGTAGCACCATCGGAGTGTCATTTTTTTGACGCTCCGGTGGCGCTCTATGCAAGCCCATATTTACAAGGCACAATCTGCAGCACACATAGAAAGAGCAAAACTCCATTAATGATTGTTTATGTGCAGGAAGGTGCCCCTTCTTGCACAAACACAATCATCCCTGCAACAAAGGCACCCTTGCACCATGGTGCAAGCGTGTCTGCGTTGGCGCTAGGCAGCTTTTTTAGCGCCAGCGCAGGGGTGTGAATAGGGATGCGCTGGCGCATCCCTGAGTTTTGAAAATGACGCCGGTCAGCGTGGCAAAATTGCTTACACCACCGCCCTTCGCCATTTTCATGTAAATATGCCCCCAGGTATTGTTCCCACTAGGCCTTCATTACAAGTTCAGGGCTGAATTTTGATCCCTGTTCAAACTAAGGAATCAAATTTCAAGTTGTTTGATATGAATGAATGAATATTGCATTTGTAAAGCACGACTGGTGCTCATAAAGGAGCATCCTGGCGCTATGCGGTAAAAGGCACAGATTCATGACAGCGTGATTAAACAAAACAAGAGATCTTCGAATGAGTGCATGACACAATGAGTCAGAGGCCATGGAGATCCAAAACTTCAGATGTTTTCTGAAAAGAGGTTCAGTATCAATGAATCTCAAATAATGGGGAGATGATTCCAATCCCTAGTCCCCAAGACAGCAAAGGATTTGCCCCTTTGGTCTTGCGCCTAAAGGTCGGTGGTTTGAGAAGATTGGCAGATGAAGATTTCAGGGTCCCAGAAGTGGTGTAATGGGTAAATCGGGGGATTAAATACTTTGGTCCTACTGCTCTGTAAGCTCTAAAAGTGAGTAGGAGAATTTTAAACAAGACTCTCTTGACACTGGCAACCAATGTAGGGCTTTAAGAGCTGCTGAGGCCAAAGAATGACATGGCAATTTTAGCAGCTGCATGTGGTACTACTTGCAGCTTCAGAAGGGTCTGTTTGGTGGCACCTGCATAGAAACTATTACAGTAGTTCAATCTGGATGTAATTAATGCAAAGGCCACTGTCTTTCTTGCTGCAAGAGGAAGATAGTCAAAGACATTGTTTTATGATTTTATTAAGCTGAAGCACATCCCTGCCACTGCTAGAGCGTGTGGGCGAAAAGATAGAGAGGTGCCAAATTTCATGCCAAGGTTTTTACTACCTCAACTGTGTTAGGCGGAGGAAGTGCAGAGTTAGGCTACCAAAGCATCAAAGTAATTGTCCTTACCTAAAAGCATGATCTCCGTCTTATCAATGCTGCATTTTAGGTGGTTGGATTGCATCTACCGGATAACCTCTGTTAAACAGAGTTTGAAATTAGTCTCAGAGCTGATGGATGCTTTATCCAAAGCCAAAATAAGCTGCGTATCTTCAGCATATGAAGTTGTTTTGATTCCAAAGGAGGAGATCAATGAGATGAATGGGGCCATGAATAAGTTAAATATGGCAGGGTTGAGTGAAGAGCCCTGCAGCACTCCCAATTTAACCAATTTTTTAGGAGATAGAAAAGGTCAGCACTGCATTCTTCCCAACATTTAAAGTTAACTTTAGAGTATCTGCAACTTCCAGCAGAGCTGACTCCGTAGACTGCTTAGGACGGAAGCCGGACTGCCGAGGATGGAGAATGTTGGCTTCTTCCAAGAACGTCATTAATTGGCTATATACCCGTTTTTCAAACATTTTTCCAAGAGCAGGAAGTAATGAGATGGGACTAAGATCAGAGTTGAAGGGTCCGCCAGTTGTTTTTTCCGGAGTGGTTTAACGCTGCAAGTTTCTAGTCTGTTGGGACCTCTGCAGTGGTCAGCGAGGTATTTAAAATCTCGTTGATCATTGGATTCAAGGTGTCCACAATTGTATGAAGAATGGGTAAAGAGCAGGGGTCAAAGGGGGATCCCGATTTACAAGATAGGATCGCTTGTCAAGACTGATCTAAGCTAATACTCTGAAAAGCTTGAAGAGAGACTCCTGTCTGGAGGGAATTTACCTCTAAGTCAATTATTGACAGAGGAGTAGGGCTAAACTCGCAATTAATTTTCCACATATTTATTTAAAAAGGAGGAGATTTGGTTACATAGAATCTGCGAGGGGGGATCTCTCTAGCCAAAGCTTTTGGTTGCAAAAAAGATTTAGCGATTAAAAAAAATATTTTTTGTCATGTTTAGCTTCATTAATCTGCTTAGAAAAATAGACCTTTTTTGCTATCTTAATCTGGCCATGGTATGTTTTAAGGACCAGTCTAAACTGAAGTAGGTCTTCGGCCTTATAGGCTCTCCTCCACCTCCTCTCAAGCTGCTTGCAGTGGAGATGCTGATTTGCTAGAGCCTACTAAGGGGCTAAGGGCTGAGAATTCTGTTTCCTCTTTATAGGAATTTCTGGAGCTAATTTGTCAGTGATCTGAGTGATCCAGGTCTTGAAAGCTAAGGCATCCTCTGTTACATTTCCTGACAATAACAATAACAAAAGTCACAATCTGTCTAACCAAATCTACTTTTCTGCCGCCAAATTTTGGTGTAATTCTGTCCAGCGGTTCAGGCTGTATTTGTGTTCAAAGGTCCAATGGGAATTAACATAGGAAAACACACTTTGGTGACACCCCTTTTTCTTGGCCCCCACTTGACGGATCACCCCAAAACTTTCCATGCACAACAAAATTTACTGGAGCACTTTTTTGGGAAAATTTTGTGAAGATTCGTCAAACGGCACCAAATATATAGGCATGTCAAAAAACACTTTTCCTATGGAAACATGGTCCTAACTATAACTACCTACTGGCAACCGCCAGTAGGTTATATATATGTATATTTGTCAAACAACATCCGATAACTTGAACAGAAGGCATGCACACTCCAGTAGTTTGAATTCAGACAAGGAATTCCTTTTAATTGGCAAAATCACTCTATGCGATTCGTGAGGTGATTTTGCTGCCAAAACTACGTAGAGTGATTTTTAATGATTGTACTATGAGCAACGGTGCTGTTATGTTATATATATGAGAATCATATATATATATATATATATGTCCATAACAGTTCCAGCTCGTTGCGGTCAGCCTTTCACCTTCCTGACAACGCCGGTGCCTGCAGCGGTCACAACATCCGCTAGTAATTTTTCAGAGGAAAGCGATTCGGGAATTCTCAAAGAACTTCAGCGGCATACCACAGGACGGCACAATATATATTTTATTGTGTCACAAACAGAACAACGCGTTTCGGCGAAGCCTTCATAAAGTTAGTGACCTGTGCCCAACCACCCATAGAAATACAGGGCAGCGTTAATGAAAAGTGAAGAAATATTGCAACGTAAATTAAATGCGCATAAAAAGATATTTTTAAATTGCACATAATTACAAAAAGGTGCTGTGCATTATTTTCAATTAAAAAAACGTGATGATGAACAAATAATGAATTAATATTGCGGAAACAACATCCGCTGTGTAAACATAGACGAGGGATTGGCAGTTCGAGATGTCGACACTACAATTCATAAATCAATGTTGACAAAGCAATTCATGCTGCTATGTATTGGCAAATAATATAAAATCATTACAGGTAATGTACCGCTTAACCGTCTATCTTAATGGGAAACCATACTATTCGTGTTCAATGGGCAAATACCACAAAATTTAGACATGAATTGTCAAGAACATTCCCAATGTAAATACATCACATTATGAATGGATACGGTAAGATAATGTGTTATATTGCCATTTCAACACCTATGCGAACTGCAGCCATTATGGGTTATGTATCCCTTGTTAGTCCATCCTGTACATTATACAATTAAATCAATGGAAAGAAAACCCTTCCTAACTCCATCACGAAAATCACGAATAATGAAAATTCTTTATATGAAGCAAAGCAACCCTGGAAGCTAATATGTTATTCAGCACATAATTTCTTCAACAGATATTCTCCGAAGTTGCAATTTTCATTATTGACATCATTCTTTGTTAATGTATTTTTAATAAACACAGGTGCACGACTGGTTGCGATTAAAGTGAATGTGCTAAATAATGTAAGTGAGGAAAAAAGGAAAGGAAAAAACGGGTGAAGGCAATGTCAGAACCCCTATACCAGGGAAGACAGATTCAATAGCTAAGCCTAGCGAATTGGGGGAACAATAATAAGATGCAAATGCACACATTTTGGCTCCATAATCCCAATTTCAGAATCTATCCCATATGGGAAAATTTAGACAGCCTCACATCACAAAATAAAAAGTGAATAATTATAAAACAGCCAAGGCTGAACACTAATCATTCCAGAAACTAATGGAAGTAATCTTAATCAATGTATCATCTATTACCGATGTGGGTAGCAAGCTCCTCCCCATGATTCATCTCATTCAGGATTTTGGTATTAAGCTCGATGATGTACTTGGATTCTGTAACTCGTAAGAGTTTCTCCCGATCCCCACCCCTCGGATGTGGCAAAATCCTGTCAATGCCAAAGAATTTAATCAAATTGGCATTACTTTGATGTTTTTCTTGATAATGCCTGGCAACAGGGTAATTGAAATCTGCATTGGTTACCGCTCTCATATGCTGTAAAATACGAGTTTTGAGTTGTAACTTTGTGCTGCCCACATAGTTAAGGCCACATGGGCACTCCAGGACATAGATGGTATAGTCACTGGTACATGTTATAAATTTGTTGATCTTCTTTTGTCTCTTTTTATCCTGTCCCACACAATAACTGTCACGATTGCTTCTGTGCCTGCACGCTTTGCAGGAATTACACTTCCTGAAACCCTTCGCAGTTCCCAACCATGTGGTGGTGGTTGGTGTATTGTAATAACTACGGACTAGATGGTCTTTTAAGGACTTGGACTTCCTGTAGGTTATTGAAGGTGTCTTACCTATATAGGAACCAATTACGGGATCAGATTCCAATAATCCCCACTGCCATTTCATAATACGTTTTATATTGTCTGACCTAGTATTATATGTTGTAATTAATCTAGGGATCTCAGTGTCACTCTTCGATTTTATTCTAGAAGAGAAAAGTGCCTCATTTCGTGGAATGTCCTTGGCTTTTTTACTGGCAGCTGTAATGACCTTCTTTTTATAGCCTCGTTGCCTAAATCTTTTTTCCATAGTTTGTTGCTCTTTATTAAAATCTCCCTCGGTACTACAATTTCTTTGCGCCCGAAGAAATTCCCCAAAGGGGATACTATTGCGAAGGGGAGCAGGATGATTGCTATTTGCGTGGAGCAGGGTATTTCCAGCAGTGTCTTTTCGAAAGAGGCTGGTCACCATGTGGCCGTCCTCTATACGTATGGCTACATCTAGAAACTCACAATATGTGGAGCTGATGGAATGGGTAAAGGTCAAATTTAATTCATTTCTCCCTAACTCCTCAATGAATTCCTGTGCTAGATCCACCGGCCCATCCCATATCAGGAACAGGTCATCGATGTACCTGATCCAGATAGGGATGTGCTCGGTGAATCTCTCATTGGTTTCCACCCATACAATCTGTTCCTCCCACCAGCCTAGAAAAAGATTAGCCAGGCTGGGGGCAAAACACGTACCCATAGCTGTGCCGGACCTTTGGCGGTACAGAGTTTTGTCAAAGATGAAAATATTCTCGCTAAGACAATAAAGCATCATTGTTTTCAACATTTGTGTGTGCTCCCAAAGAGAAATGTGTTGTTCCCTGAAAAAATACATGCAAGCCTCAACCCCCTGCTTCTGATCAATGCGCGTGTATAATGAGCATACATCTAATGCTATCATATGGTAATACTCCTCCCATGTGATATCATGTTTGTGACGTAGGAAATCTGTACTGTCCCTGCAATATGATCTCAGTCTCGTAACAAAAGGTGACAGAAATAAATCAAGAAAAACAGAAGTATTCTCCAACAACCCCCATTTGAGGACACTATAGGTCTCCCTTTGTATATATATGTATATATATATATATATATAAATTCACTGAAAAAACCATAGGTTTTAGGGACAGTTATAGTTAGTTGGACATTTCACTCGTACAAAACCATAGAAATTCCCCCGTTATAGTTAGTTCAGCTAACTATAACTCGCGCCCCGCAATGCACTGCTGATGACGTCACATATTACATCACTCATGACATGGTCAGTGACATCACTGATGACATCACTGATGACATCTCAAATGACATCACTGATGACATCACTGATGACATCATCCAGTGACTGTGTTTCTGTAAAGTTTAAATATGTTTAATATATATAGGGAAAGGCGTATTGAAGAATGAGTGGGTGTATAAGTGTCTGAATGGATGATTTAGTACGTGAGTGACTGACTCTACAAGTGAGTGATTAAATGTATCTTACTGAATGCATGGGTTAGTGACTAAACTGTGTGAATGTCTGTATCCGTCTGTCTGTTGGTTTGTAAGCCGCTGCATGGCTTTCTGAATAGTTACATGAGTGTCTACATGGGTTATTGATTGATTGTCTGAGTATCTGTATGGGTGCCTGAGTGTTTGTGTGGGTGGGGTGTGTGTGACTCTGTGCATAGATGTGTGAGTTGGTGATTCACTGGGTGCATGGTTTCAAGAGTGCATCTGTGATGGACTGTATGGGTGGGTGAGTGTGTGTATGGGTGTGTTAGTGATTGAATGTATATCTCAGTGGTACATGTGTGAGTAACTACATATGTGAAAGGCAGTATATATGTGTGTTGGAGTATATAAATGGCTATAAGTGAGAGTGGCTGTATGGATGAGTGTGTACTTGTATCAGTGATTGTATAAGAGCGTAAGAATGTGCTAGTATTTGTATGAGTAAGTGAGCTGGTGTGTGTATAACTGTATAGGTGAGTAAATGGGTGTGTGATTAAGTTTTTGCATGACTGACTAGGTGTGTGAGTACCTCTATGGATGAGTGGCGGTGTGTGAGTGTTTATATAGGTGTATGAGTGCATATGATAGTCCTGTACTGAGTGACTAAGTATGAGTGACTGTACGGGTGAGTGAGTGGATGTGTGTGTAGACCTAAGAATCAGTGAGTGGGTATGTAGTTTTTGGTGTTGGAGTGTCTATGGTTTTGAGAATGGCAGTCTGTAATTTAGAGTGGGTGTATCAAAAGTTATATTAGGGTGTGAGAAAATGCATGAAATTATCACATGGATGATGTCATCAGTGATGTCATTTGAGATGTCATCAGTGATGTCATCAGTGATGTCACTGACCATGTCATGAGTGATGTAATATGTGACGTCATCAGCAGTGCATTGCGGGGCGCGAGTTATAGTTAGCTGAACTAACTATAACGGGGGAATTTCTATGGTTTTGTACGAGTGAAATGTCCAACTAACTATAACTGTCCCTAAAACCTATGGTTTTTTCAGTGAATTTCAAAGGTTTTTTAAATGCTAATTTCTAACTATAACGTGCCTGAAACCTATGATTTTTTAAGTGAATTTCAAAGGTTTTTTTAAATGCTAGTTTCTAACTATGCCTACAGAGGTAGGACATGTGAAGAAAGAAGAAAAAACGCACAGAAAGAAGCAAAAGATGTGCAGAAAGAACCAACAGAGGAGCAGAAAGAGGCCTTGTTGCAAAATCATCCTGTGCCCACAACTTTTTCAGACGGGTACTGGTGGTAACTGACTCTGACTAACCAGAGCCAGTGCTATGCTAAAAGACACTTAGAATACAGTGAAAACACCTACATACACTAGGGAACACTATGCGTGGGGTACCCCTGTGATTAGCATGACCTCCTCTGCAAGTCCCTAGTACATAATAGGGCAGGGGATTAAAACTACCTCTTAAAACGCGCTACAGGGCGCGTTTGCACAGTGGTGAAGGGAGGGGGCCTGAGGTGACATGTGTGCAAACGCACTCCGTGGCGCGTTTTAAGTTGCGTGGATTAAGTCCCCTTGAATTCTGAGGGTCCCTGGGGCCCAACTAGCCCCCAGGTACCTACAGTTAGGACCACAGAGCTGAGTTGCAGAGAGGCGTTCCGAGGCCACGCACCTTTTTTCACCTCTGCAACGCAACTCTGTTGTGCTTACTGAAGGTACCTTGTGGGTTACTTGGCCCCCCCGTCCCTCAGGATTCAAAGGGAATTAATTCCCCAACTTAAAACGCACCACAGGGCGTGTTTGCGCACATGTCACCTGAGGCCCCGCCCCCTCCCTTCACCACTGTGCAAACGCGCCCCGTGGTGCGTTTTAAGTTGGGGGATTAGGTCACCTTGAATCCTGAGGGTCCCTGGGGCCCAACTAGCCCACTAGGTACTTCCAGTAAGCACCACAGGCCTGCGTTGCAACGCCTGTAACAAATTGTGCAGTGGTGTTTGGGTAGTGTAGGGAGTCGTGCTGGGGGGATTGTTTTAGGGTTTAGGGTAGTGCAGTGGTGTTTGTGTAGTGTAGGGGGTCGTGCTGGGGGTAGTGTTTTAGGGTTTAGGGTAGTGCAGTGGTCTTTGGGTAGTGTAGGGGGTAGTGCTGGGGGTAGTGATTTAGGGTAGTGCAGTGGTGTGTGGGTAGTGTAGGGGGTACTGCTGGGGGTAGTGTTTTAGGGTTTAGGGTAGTGCAGTGGTGTTTGGGTAGTGTAGGGATACTGCTGGGGGTAGTGTTTTAGGGTTTAGGATAGTGCAGTGGTGTTTGGGTAGTGTAGTGGTTCGTGCTGGGGGTAGTTTTTTAGGGTTTAGGGTAGTGCAGTGGTGTTTGTGTAGCGTAGGGGGTAGTGTTTTAGGGTTTAGGGTAGTGCAGTGGTGTTTGTGTAGTGTAGGAGGTCGTGTTTTAGGGTTTAGGGTAGTGCAGTGGTCTTTGGGTAGTGTAGGGAGTCGTGCGGGGGTAATGTTTTAGGGTTTAGGGTAGTGTAGGGGGTCATGCGGGGGTAGTGTTTTAGGGATTAGGGTAGTGCATTGGTGTTTGGGTAGTTTAGGGGTCATGCGGGGGTAGTGTTTTAGGGTTTAGGGCAGTGCAGTGGTGTTTGGGTAGTGTAGGGGGTCGTGCTGGGGGGAGTGTTTTACCAAGGAGTTAACTGGAAGTCTACTGCTGGTATTGAAAGTGATTGTTTCAGTCTGCATGTCAGAATTTTCTAATGAAATAGAAGAGGATTTGAGATCTCACTTAAAACATGCACTAAATTTTCTTTTTGCAGCACTAACCATAATTTCTATGGCAAAATGAACCCCCTCATTTTGTTCCTTTTTAAATTAAATGTTTTAAGTGTTACCAGTTTATTCCAATCAAGATGGCTTCAGGTGTGCCATACTTTTGTCATAAGTAAGGCTGTTAGCACTCTAGTTGTTCTTTAGAACACTCTGGGAAGCTGCAGTAGAACACAAAGGCATCAACTGACAGGCTGCTCCTGTTGAAATATAACAGGAAGATATTTGAGATCTCACTTAAAACATGTCCTAATTTTTCTTTCTACAGCACTAACCATAATTTCTATGGCAAAATGAACCCCCTCATTTTGTTCCTTTTTAAATTAAATGTGTTAAGTGTTACCAGTTTATTCCAATCAAGATGGCTTCAGGTGTGCCATACTTTTGTCATAAGTAAGACTGTTAGCGCTCTAGTTGTTCTTTAGAACACTCTGGGAAGCTGCAGTAGAACACAAAGGCATCAACTGACAGGCTGCTCCTGTTGAAATATAACAGGAAGATATTTGAGATCACACTTGAAACATGTCCTAATTTTTCTTTCTACAGCACTAACCATAATTTCTATGACAAAATGAACCCCATCATTTTGTTCCTTTTTAAATTAAATGTTTTAAGTGTTACCAGTTTATTCCAATCAAGATGGCTTCAGGTGTGCCATACTTTTGTCATAAGTAAGACTGTTAGCGCTCTAGTTGTTCTTTAGAACACTCTGGGAAGCTGCAGTAGAACACAAAGGCATCAACTGACAGGCTGCTCCTGTTGAAATATAACAGGAAGATATTTGAGATCACACTTGAAACATGTCCTAATTTTTCTTTCCAGAGCACTAACCATAATTTCTATGACAAGATGAACCCCATCATTTTGTTCCTTTTTAAATTAAATGTTTTAAGTGTTACCAGTTTATTCCAATCAAGATGGCTTCAGGTGTGCCATACTTTTGTCATAAGTAAGGCTGTTAGCACTCTAATTGTTCTTTAGAACACTCTGGGAAGCTGCAGTAGAACACAAAGGAATCAACTGACAGTCTCTGCCCTTGTTGGATGTACATGTTTTACTGAGAATGTCAGACTTCATTCTCACATGACTGAGAAAGATAATGTGAATTTACAGAAAATATGCTCTCATTTTAGCTTCTGGAGCACCTTCCAAAACTGTATGGGACAAGCATGTGAAAATAGTTCTCTCAAACATGATTCATGATATCCCAGCAGAAGGTTTTTCACAGGGTAAAATCACCTTAGAACACACCACAATTCCTGAAATTAGTATGGTACCATCAACAAATGAATTCTAATGTAACTAAAGTCTGTTATCACCCTTTATAGTTCTCCTTTTGGTAACCCTCAAAATCTTCGATTCACTACAATGCATTTATATTGGTCCCAAGATGGCTGCCAGCAATTCCAGGATGAAGTGCTGACAGCCAATCAGATCTCACGATGACATGTGTGGTTAGGCTCCGCCCAGATATATATGTGTTTTTACTTTTGATTTTCTCAGCAACTACTGAACGGATTTACACCATTTAACAAAAAGGGTTCTTTTTGAACCAAGAACTACCTCTTTGCCAAATTTGGTGTAATTCCGTTCAGCAGTTCGGGCTGTAGCCTTGCATAAAGTTTCCTATGGGAAATTGATTTTTTGACTCTTATTTTTTTAATTTCTCCGCAACTACTGAACGGATTTACACCATTTAACAAAAAGGGTTCTTTCTGAACCAAGAACTACCTCTTTGCCAAATTTGGTGTAATTCCGTTCAGCAGTTCGGGCTGTAGCCGTGTCTAAAGTTTCCTATGGGAAAATGAATGGGGAAAACACGTTTTGGGACCCCCTTTTTCTCGGCCCCCGCTTGACGAATCACCCTGAGACTTTCAGGGTAGGAGCGGACCGGAGCGGGCCATAAAGTTTGAAAATTTCGCGAAGATTCGTCAACCGACGCAAGAGTTATTTCAAATAGAATGTCGCGGATTTCCTATGGAAAATAGGTCCTAACTATAACTATCTACTGGCGACCGCCAGTAGATAATATATATGCATATCTATATGGCAGCGAAATCACCTATATATACATAAATATATATATATATATATACATATATATATATATATATATATGAAAAAGCAATCCTTAGCCCACCATGAAACCAGCAGGGCACACAAGGTACGGACCACAAGACGTTCCGGTTTTCAATTCAAACAGAGTGCTTTATTGGATTCACGGCACATCACATCGTGTTGCACCGGACAGTGCCTGCCATGACGCGTCTTGACCGTCAGGCACGCGGTCTTGATCACATGACACACCGCCAAAAATGCCATTGTTAAATAGTGCAACTTAACCCTACCCAAAGTGCAAAAAAACCGAACGAAACTAAGGCTCATAGACATAATCAACAGCCTACGGGGTAAATGTACAGGCTCGTGTCGAAAAAATTTACAAATCATACAGAATATAGTGTCCCCAACATACGGTAGCTTCATCAATCAGAGAAAAAATTCCAGAGGTAAATATTCATTACATAGATGTACCCAAAGATGGTCAGAAAATAAATTGACATCATCTAATTAAATAAAGTGCTAGTGCTGAATTCTCTAAAATGCAAGTGCAAAGAGAATTACTACATGAAAGGTACAATGATCCTTAATCAAAGTAGTTGAGTACGTAGTAGTAAAAAAATCTCTGAAAAATCTCTGAAATAACTTAGTTAAAATGAAGTAAACCAGAAAAGGACAGCATTCTTGCATAAAATATTGTACGTAGCAAAAAAAAACCCGATTAACGAATAGTCGATTGATATGTACATAAAGTGCAAATACAATTTACCCATAAAGTGCATAAAGTGTAAAGTGCTAAGTATAATCTAAAATATAAACATGTTGAGCGAGAAGCGGCCCAGAGGCGTATATACAAATTTCATTATGATACATTACAGGAAATCCATCAACTCATAAATATTGTGCAAATTGCGCAGATGTAAGAAGTTCATAGACAGACCACAGAATAGGGGAATAGTAGTGAGATTATAACGCCACAACTAGATAAAAAACATAGATGATGTTATCCAATTAATATAAAAAATATATATCAAAAGTTGCTGTTATAAAAAGTTGTGCAAATCCTCACTTATATTAAATCCATTAGGCATTTTAGTGTCGAGTGCTAAGATGAAATGGGACTCTAACTGCCTGAGGCGTTTTTCGCGGTTACCTCCGCGCCGTGATACAGGAATTGCGCCAATGACAGAATATTTCAAATCTTTCAAGTTATTGTCATGGACTAACTTGAAATGGCGAGCCATGGGGTAATTGGGGTCAGAGTTCACCACTGCTCTTAAGTGCTGTAAAATCCGGTTAAAAACTTGGAGCTTAGTGCTGCCTACATATTTGAGCCCACAAGAACACTCTAAAATATACACTGCAAATTCCGTGTGACATGTATAATGTCCTTTGATTTTAATAGGTCTGGGGTCAAATGCAGTTACATATTTGGAGGTGTTGATACCGAATTTGCAGGCGCGACAGGACTTACATTTAAAAAAAAACTGTTTTGCTAGATAGCCAGGTTTGGGTAGGGGAAAACTCTGGACTGGTTTTAACTAAAAAATCCCTCATGGATCTGGCTCGTCTGAAAGTAATAGATGGTTGTTTCGGGAGAATTTGGCCCAGAGTAATGTCAGTCAAAATAATTGGCCAATGAGAATTAACTATCCTCCGTATCTGTCTTTCCTGTCTGCTGAAACTAGTGATGAGTCTAATCTCAAGAGTGTTAGCGGGTAGATCAACAACCTTATTTGATAACAGGCAGTGTTCCCTTGTGTGAGAATTAGCTCTGAGGAGTGCATTAGTAACAAGTGAATGACTATATCCATGAAGGATAAAACGGTTCACTGCAGCTCGAGATCAACTTCAGAGCTGCAAATGCGCTGAATTCTTAAAAATTCCCCGTAGGGAATACTTTGTATTAGATGCCGGGGATGTGTGCTACGCACATGTAATATTGAGTTGCCGGCGGTGCTCTTACGGTGGAGTTTGGTTTGGATAGCAGCCTGATCAATATAAATCTGCACATCCAAAAACTCCACACATTGGGCACTAATGGATGCAGTGAAAATCAAGTTAAGGTCATTGTTGTTAATAGAAGGTACAAAATGTTCTGCCTCCTCTCTAGTGCCTTTCCAGATTGCGAATACATCATCGATGTATCTCCACCAATGAACAATATGTGAATCCCATGTGGAACTGTACTGAGACCTGAGGACATGCTCCTCCCACCAGCCAACGTGAAGACACGCATAACTGGGGGAGAAGCATGCCCCCATAGCCACGCCTCTCTGTTGATGGTATAAATCCTTATTGAACAGAAAGAAATTGTTTTTTAAACAGAAATCAATCATGGATACCAACATGCGATTATGTTCATACATGTGGATAGATCTTAAATCAAGAAAATATTGGACTGATTTGATCCCATCGGTATGATTGATGCTTGTGTATAGGGAAGAAATGTCCATCACTAGAAAGAGATAATCACTCTGCCATATTGTACCCTCCAACTTTCTAATAAAATCACTAGTATCCTTTACAAATGAAGGGAGACCAACAACAAAATCCTGCAGAAAATAGTCAACGTATTTAGACATTGACTCCAGAAGACTCTTTTTAGCTGAAATGATCGGCCTATACATCTATATTCACTTAAAAAAACAAAGGCTACAGGGCGTTATAGTTTGGAAATAGAATTTGAAAAACCTTAGAAATTCACTTAAGAAACCAAAGGTTATAGGGATGTTATAGCTAGGAAATAGAATTAAAAATACCTTAGAAATTCACAGAAAAAAACCAAAGGTTACAGGGATGTTATAGTTAGGCTAAGATTTCATTCGTACAAAACCAGTGAAATTCAGCAGTTATAGTTACCTAGCTAACTATAACTTATGCCCCCGCAATGCACTGCTTATGACCTCACATATTACATCACTCATCACATGGTCAGTGACATCACTGATGACATCTCAAATGACATCACTGATGACATCATCAATTAAGTGTAAGTGTTTTTAAGAGTTTATGGGTGTTGAAAATATATACTAACCTACTGCAAAAGTGAAATTAGTATACTAGGTGCGCTACTACTGAGTAATACTACTTCTAACATGAAATGAAATGAAATTCGTACTTGTAAAGCGCACTTATACCCCCAAAGGGGTGTCCTGGCGCTGTACGCATACCGCTGTGGAACCCTTCCTGGCTTTTCCCTGTGAAATGTCCACTCCTGGGCACCCCCAAGGTGAAGGCAGGCATCCCAGCGCTGGTGGGGCCGTTGTGGAGATTAAGCAAGCTATTGCCCAGAGTTGCAGAGTGGGACCCATGATTAGAATAGGCACCGAGGCGAGAATTATCAGGTCCGAGGAAATTGAGCCCAAGACCCGCCGAGGTGGGAATTGAACCCTGGTCCCGGGCCAGATCTCTGCATCAGGGTCTGCCGCTCTAACCATTGAGCCACACTTCTCCACACCATATATTATGTGAGTGGCTGTGTGACTGTATCCTTGTGTGTATGGGTGTGTAAGTAGCTGTACGGGTTTATAAGTGGTTGTGTGAGTAGCTGTGTGGGTAAGATACTGTGTGAGTGTCTGAATTGGTGAGTGAATGGGTGTGTCAGTGGCTGTATGGGTGAGTGACTGGCGGTGTGAGTGGCTCTTTGGGTAGGTAAGTGGGTGTGTAGTGATTGTATGGGGGAGTGAGTGGGTATCTGAATGGCTGTATGAGTGAGTGACACAGTGTGTAAGTGGCTGTATGGGTGAGTGAGTGGCTGTTTGAGTGGGTTTTGGTTAAGTGAGTTGATGTATGAGTGGCTGTATTGGAGAGTAAGTGTCTGTGTGAATGGCTGTATGGGTGAGTGAGTGGATGTGTGAGCGCTTGTATGCATGAGTGAATGGGTATGTAAGTGGTTGTGTGGGTGTGTCAGTGAGTGTGTATGGGTGAGTGAGTGGCTGTGTTGAGAGTCTGTATGGGTGAGTGAGTGGGTGTGTGAGTGACTGTGTAGGTAAATAAGTGTGTGTGAGTAGCTATATGGGTGAGTGTGTGGCTATGTGAGTGGCTGTATGGGCGCGTGACTGATTGTATGATTAGCTGTATGGGTGAATGAATGGTTGTGTGAGTGGGTGCATGAGTGAGTGACTGGGTGTGTGAGTGCCTCTATGGAGGAGTGAGCGGGTATGTGAGTACTAGTATGGGTCTGTGAATGGGTATGTGAGTGGTTGTGTGGGTGTGTGAGTGGGTGTATGAGAGGTTGTATGGGGGTGTGAGAGAGTTTGTGAGTGGTTCTCTGGATGATGCCATCAGTGATCTTAGCCTATCTATAATGTCCCTGTAACCTTTGTTTTTTCAACGAATTGCTAAGGTTTTCCAAAATCTATTTCCTAACTATGTTTTTTTTAACTAGTAGTCATGTTTGCAGAGTGGTGGAGAAAGGGGGCTGGCCTCAGACGAGCTCTCTGGAGGTTACAGGAGGGCTTCCTGGTCCCCAAGGTCCCCCAGCATCCAAGTGGACTACATTCCCCAATCTGTAGTGCTCCAGGAGGCGGTTTTGCAGAGTGGTGGAGAAAGGGGGTGTGCCCTCCAAAGACCTCTCAGCAATCTCACTATGTGGACCTTACTGGAGGCAACAGAAGGGGTTCCTGGCCCCCAAGCACCCTCAGCATCCAAGGGGACTTCATCCCCCAACCAGTAGTGCACCAGGAGGAGCATTTGTAGAGTGGTGGAGAAAGGGGGCATGCCTCCGATCACCTGTCAGCAATCCCCCTGTGTAGGACTTACTGGAGGTAACAGAAAGGGTAGTTGTCCCCCAAGGACCCTCTGCAGCCAAGGGGACTTCATCCTCCAACCAGTTGTGCGCCAGGAGGCACGTTTTCAGAGTGGTGGTAAAAGGGGCGGGGCCTCCGGCAACTTGCCGCTCCGGCTTTTTCTTCCCATTTATTAGAGGGGGGCTTGGCTCCCCTTCCCTGGGCCGATTTCAGACCCGGGTACTCCATCATCCGGGGCACAGCTTTTTTTTTTTTAAATTAAAGGGAGGGGCTGAGTGGCCCCCCTCCTGGGATGATTTCCGCCTAGGTCTGTATTGTGGGTGCCCTGGTCCTACTCAGGCATCCACTCACAATTGTTGGGGACTGCGGAGGGAGCCTCAAAGCACTCTCATTTATCATTAAACAAGCCCCTGGGAGGTGGTGATCCCTGGGGCATAATAAGCCCCAGGAGAGGGCCTGTGCACACCCACTCCTTTATTTGGAAAATGCCCCCGGGACCTGACCCACAAGGGGGCAGATAATTGACACTTCATTATTTTTAAAATTTTTGTCGGGATCCGTGGATCCCGCCAAATCTTTTTCAAAAATTACCCTCCCTCCCCCCAAGAGGCATAGGTGGTCAAGGTATTTCTACCCTACTCCCTTCTCTTTTTTTTAAATGTTTTTTTCTGAGATTCGGCTCAAGCAGTCCCAAGATGGCTGCCAACACTTCCTGGTATGAAGTATTGGCATTATAATCACTAAGGGGTAGCTGTTCCTATAGAGAAGAGGGTAGATCAACCTATTATGGTTGGGAAAGTGTGAATCTCTCAGTAAGGTTGGATATTAGAAAAAGTGGGGGAATTTCTCTTTTTGGACTTAGTGCCCTCACACACCCTTGCGAGTGTCATGCTTCATCATCGGGCGTTGCTCCTCGTGGGGGTGGCGCTGCTGTCCCCCACAGGCCCCGTGAGAGGGCTCTTTAGCGGAGATCTTTTAAGGAGATGCCGCAGTTGTGCATGCGGGTGTGTGGGCCTAGAGAAGTGAGTAGGTGGGTTAAAATTATCTTCAGTGGTACCCAGAAGCTAGTTTTATTCAGGGGTCCCGAAGACAAGGTTAAAATATCTATAGGATGTGGAGATCCTCCTTAAAACAAATATGGAGGGCGGGTGAGTATTTTACCGCTGCTCTCGCATCCGTGAAGTAAAATGTGAATGAAAAGTGTTGTTTAGGTCAACATGTTTCGCGCTACGGACGGTCCCTAGTGGATCCAAGAGCGCTTCGTCAGGACCAGGTGCAAAAGTGACAAATCAAGTGATAATAAAAATAGGAATCAGGGAAGAGGCGCCCTATACTCCTACTGTACCGATAGGTGCGCGTGAAAATAGTCAATCACTCCGCAGGGTGCCTTGTGCCTACCCCTCTGTTCTAGCCGCCGGTACCGGCACCTGCGGAGTGATTGACTATTTTCACGCGCACCTATCGTTGACCGCCGGTGTGGCCGATCATCCTTAATACAGGGGTTGGAACACAGGATTCTATTGGGAATTCTAGCCAGTGCTACTACGCACTGTAACCAGACTGTAGGTACAGTAGGAGTTGTTGAGAGCCCTCTCCTGGTAGAGTATGACATAGGTCATCCTACCAAGTAGTAATTTCATACCATTATTTTGGTAAGAACGGAGCCCTTATCTATTTATTTCAGTCCTGATGAATGCCGCGGACCCTTTGGGCCAAGTAGGCAGAATCATGTCGACTACAGCAATCACCACGGTGAGGGGACAATAATATCCCCCATGTCACCGTTTTTGTATTTTTAGCACCACTTAGCTTTAGAAGTGCCTCCCTGTCTCCAGGTGAAGGCCCGCCCTCTACCAAACCGAGTTTCTAGAGGGCGAGGACTGCCGATGATGAAGCATGACACCTGGTGGTGTGTGAGGACAGTCCTTCACTTTTTGTGAGATGCCAGCATCCTCACTTAGTACTTAAGAGAGCTTTTCGGTCATAACTTTAGGAGCAGCTTCTGTAGTGTACTCATATTAGGTTGGAGGCTAGCTCACTCCTAGTGCCCCGCGCCTCTAGTTCCCTCCCCCAGGACTCTCCTGGGGTTAGTGTGTTACTTGAAACATCTCAATGCCTGCTGCCAGAACCACCAGATAGAGTGAAAGTAAGGCCGAAGGCCACGGAGCACAATCATTACTGCCACTTAAACTCCAAAACGGAAAACTAGCTTTTAAGCTCTTTTTATAATTTTTCTTGAAAATCAAGTCATTAGCAGTTATTTCAATCTGCTTATTCCAATGCTGGAGATCATTAAAGGCACACATCTATTTGCATGTTACCAAACTTTCTGAACTATAGTTGTTTTTAAAGTGACTTACATTAAGCTGCTTATAGTATATATTTGCAGCAAATGACTGTCTAGCAGAATTTATTTTCGCACTACAATAAGTTGCCTCTCATCTTGGAGTTCAAACCTTTCTACGGTCACAGAAGTGCTCAGTGGCTTGCAATATTCTTATAATGTGTAGTAGAGGGTACTCTTTTATATATATATGTGTGTTTATAAATTATTTTCTTGGCAATGTTGTGTTTTTGTTTATATACAACAGTCTTGCTACCAAATCATTAATGCACAGACGATGCGTTTTTTGAAGAACATACCTGAATAGACTGTTGAGACAGATTTCCATTCCCTGATGACATTCCAGCGAAGGCATCAATGAGGTCATTGGAGACCAGATTATCCGTGGCAGAAAACCTCAAACCTCCTGCAATATTGTGAGTGTATTTTATTAGAACATTATATAATTAGAATGGAAAATGTACATATTTTAACAGGAATTCTCAGAGTGCAGGCACAACAAAATGACATAGCTTTCATATTTGATAGCAAAGGACACATGCACAAATACTTATATTATAAGTGGTTATCATCCTTTTGCATAGTCAGATGAGACAAAGTATAGACCTTATGTGAGGCTTCTTACAGTACAGATGCCATCGGTTAACACTATTGTTAAAGTCCATGGCAGGGGCACTCATTTTCCTCCCGTATTAATTTCATTTCCCAAGACGAATGAACAACAGGGTTGGTCATTTGAGAATTGGCTTTATGGTCAATGCTGTTGAAAAATCCCTACACAAGGAAAACTAATTACTGCTCCTTGGATTCCCAGAATACCGGCTTTTTAGAAATCTATATCAATCACTCCTGCCTCCAACAATGTTCCCTGTAACCAAGGAAGACATTGAGCTCCAGATTTCCCTTTCAAATAGTAGGGAATTGTTATTCTTACACATCCTCGGTATTCACCAATATGGAAGAATATGCATTCGTGGCATGATTTCCAATAATAATACCAGGAAATATAGTTAGTTTATTGAACTGAAACTTGCGAATATTGTATCACCAGCAGCGTCATCGTGGTTGAACAAATGTTTTATAACCAATACATGTAACATTTACTTGGATTTACTAAAATGTTGTTCCGTAAAAGGGACTGTGGGATTGATTAATTTTCCTGGGTTAGGCCTGTCAATGTCCAGCTGAAAAAACTGCAACATGTCTTGCTTTTGGATTAAATATTTTTTTAATTACTTTGCTCCAAAGTGATCCTTTTTCCAGATATCCTTAGGGGCTGTGATCGTGTACACTGGGAATTTCAGAAGGATGACCTCCATTCTGTAAAGAGGGCTGTTCCACTAGCCTTAACATAATTTCCTTGGGACCTAGTTGATCATGCCTTGGGATAATCCCAAGCAGGATGTTAGGCAAGACAAAGCTTCCTCCACTCCAATAAGACGCTTTAGGCAAGTACTTCTGCATTCACGTTTATTTAATTTGTATTATGTTACCTTTTGTGCCGATCTTTATAAAAAAAACGGGGGACTTCGAAAACTGAAATTAATACTTTACTGCTCTCCGGTCTGCCGCAGCACTCTGCCATTTGTCACAGAGAGAGCTTTCAGCACAAGGCTCACTTCCGTTGGGACTATTAGACCGCTGCCATCTTGGGCAGGTAAGCCGTCTAGGCGTTTAGCTCCGCTTGGAGATGCCTATAAAATTAAAGCAGGGTGTGGACGCGCAGCGCTTTAGGCAAGTGCTTCTGTATTCAAGTTTATTTAATTGTATTATGTTGCCTTTTGCGCAGATCCTTTAAAAAAAGACACAGGGGACTTCTAAAACTAACATTTTTAATTCACTGCTCTCCGGTCCGCTGCAAACTATTCCCTCCAACACGCTTAGACAACCCAGTGTCAATCTCAGAACTATGAACAAGGATAATTTATTACCTGTCTCCACATCACACCTAGAAACCGTAGTAATTAAATCTCACATCAAATCGATGCTTCTGAACTGCAGGTCAGTGGTAAGGCATGCAGCTGATATTGCCACCCTCATACTTACACACAAACTGGACCTACTGATCCTAACTGAAACTTGGCTCAATGACTCCTCCTCACCAATTCTGAACATCTTAGTTCCCCCCAAATATGACATCATCAGACTGAATAGACCGGTTAAAGTTGGGGCGGTATAGCAATCCGTTTTCACTCCACTCTTACACTGAGACATACACAGACTGCTCCGATGTCTACCTGTGAACACCTCGGTATCGAAATCTGGAATAATGACAAGATAGTCTGTACTCTATCACCCCCCTGGTGATAATCTTCTTTTTATCGAACAAATAATGGAGACCATTTCCTCTAACTCTGAGCAACACCATAACCATACCTTCCTTGGGGATTTCAACTTACACTGGAACAACGCAAATTATCCCCTACTGTGCACCTACAAGGCTTTCCTCTCTGACCTAAACTTCACCCAGTCCTGCAATGGACCTACCCACAACAAGGGCTCCACCCTTGATTTAATCATTGCTAAAGACAACGTTATTCAACGGGATGGCATATCACTTGTGACTGGTCAGACCACTACATAATCTCTTTTCTCATCTTGGAAAGGGTGTTGATTAGACTGGGACAACCTCGTAAGACCAAACAATGGGCAAGATATCTGAGAAACATCAACTTAAATGATCTAACCTACATTAGCAATAACCTACTTCCTCCGTCCCCTGGTATGACAAATCTGGATGATCTTACTGAACTTTACATCTACTCCATGACAAATTTACTTTATGAAATTGCTCTACAACAGCTCAAAATTATTCCCAGCAAACACTCCAATCCCTGGATTAATTGCTCCCTTAATGAGGAAAGACGCAAACTAAGGTTGGCAGAGAGATCATGGAGAAACTCTTCTTCCATAACAAACCTCAAGCAGTTGAGGATGACAAGAAGTGCGTATAACAAACACATCCGTTGTGACAAAGCTAATCACTTTAAATCGAGGCTAGACAACGCCAAAAACAGACCACTAAAACTCTTTGAAATCATCAAGCAAACCACTCAACTAACCAGCACTCTATACTTAAGGACTCACTCCCCAACTCATCATACTAAATACACATTTTCAGACCCAGCCCACTCCCTCTCCATGGTTACCTTTGGTGAGTTCCCCTCTCTCTGGCTATATATTGTATACTCCCAAAAATAATGCAATGTGGAATACCTTTTCACTACCAGATGATGCCGAATTATTCAAAATTATAACTTCATTAAAACTTTCAAATCATTTCAATGATTCTCTGCCCGCCAAGTGCTTCAAAGAGCTTAGATCTTCCGTGCTCCCACTCTGGTCTAAGATTGTCCACAAATCTGTCATGCAGGGCTTGATTACTGACTGCCTCAAGATAGGACAAGTCACCCCCTCCCAAAGAAGCCAAATGCAGTCTTATCTGATCTTAACAACTTCCGTCCAATTTCTAATATCATGACTTTAGCCAAACTACTTGAGAAATACGTTCACACACAACTCTGTAATCACATAGAACAGTTTCAACTCCTGGACCAATGCCAATCGAGTTTCAGATCTGGACATAGTACTGAAACTGCTCTAACACACATTGTAGATGACGCCCTGAGATTACTTGACCAGAATGAACTTTGCCTACTTATACTTATTGATCTCTCCTCTGCATTTGACACAGTCAAGCATGACAGCTTAATTTATCTCCTCGAAAAAAGGATGGGATTATTCAGCCCAGTTTTAACTTGGTTTGCCTCATTCCTAAATAACAGAATGCAAAGATTCAAAGTCAACCATTTCCTGCCTAATAGTACGCTGGTCTCAATTGGAGTGCCTCAAGGATCTGCACTCTCGCCTACGCTTTTCAACGTATTCATGGAACCCCTCATCGAAATTCTGAACTGCCCAAACATACAATATCATATGTAAGCCGACGATACTCAATTGTACTTAAAAATTTCTTCACCGGATAATATCAAAACTCTTAACTCTGCTCTGCTCTTCTGAAAACTCAACATTGGCTAACTCACAATCATCTTATGCTAAATATTCTCAAGATAGAATTCCTCCTGATTGCTCCTCAAAATCACTCTGCCCCCATTCAAGACTGGCTCAAACAACTTAGGGGCATATTCACAAGGAGCTATCGCCCAATTAACGGCACTTTATCGCAGCCAAAGTCGTGATAAATTTACCCCCCCATTCACAAGCCGATGTTAACAGCCCACAGCACCAGTTTACCCACGAAAGCAGCCGCAAAAAACATCGCCACAGAGGACCCTCGCAAATATCGCTAATGAGATGCAGAGTAGGCGTTCCCGTGACAAAAGCAGAGACAACAGCACACCTCAACATTCACAATGACCAGCCACATCCGCGATAAAAACACAAAACAGGCGATAAGGCGCTTTAGCACCAGGAAATCTACACCTGCTCTGACTTGGTGTAAAGTCGGACGGCAGCCAGCACCACAAAAGGGAGCACAGCCCAGGGCCACATCCGAAGGGCAACAGATGCCATGGAGCCACCCTTCATGCGGCCCGGACACCCAAGAGGGCCACAACACCCACCCCCACCACCCCAGGACCCCATCCCGCACCCGGAACACCCCCTCCCCGGACCAACACAGACGCAGCACAGACAAAGTCAGCGGAACCCCAGGAAACGTACCAGCCGCACAGACCCAACATCTGACAATGTCACCTTCCACTACAGGCTGAAAGGGACAACCAACCTACGCATCCTGACCATCATCGCCTAACAGGCCTACGATAACAACACAGCGGACAACCAACATCCCACCCCACACAAAGCTGATGGCGTGGCTGCACCTGTTGGCCCCTGAGACCCCCCATCCAACACCCACCAGAGTCGGAGGAGTCCCACAGCCAGCCACATCCAAGTCCCCCACACCTGTCCAGGACATCACCATCACCCTGGTACCCCAGTCCCCATACGTACAACACAATGCGCAGGATCCGCTGGAGACCAAGCAAGGACCATACGCCATAGCAGGATGCACGCACGTTTTGGGGGCAACACACAGCACACATGTACTACCTGTGCCCCCTGGTGACACAGCACACAATCACCGCAACAGGAAGCACACGTCTCACACCAAGGTGCAGGCAACAACAGAACACTGTGAAACACCCAACAATGTCGCCTTCAAATACAAAGCCAGTGTGCATGATACCTTCATCCTCCGACAGTCCATCATCAACCAGCGTTCCCAGGATGGCAACAAGGGAAATGCACAGCCCCTTGGCAATATACAAATGAACACCCCACACACCCCAACACCACAACCATGCAACTCACAACTCTGGCAATGCACACGTCACAAAATCACATACAACAGGCACAACAATATGCCCACCCACCAGACACGACAGAACAACTTACAATGTCCACATGGCCAAGCCCTGAAAATGAGCCAGCAACGGCATGGCACCTCAGCCACATACTAGCTGAATGTGGGGAGAGGTGGCAACCAGGCATGTGTGAAGGATGCAGTAGAACCATGATTAGGAAAGTACACAATGCCAAGAGTGCCGGAGATGTGCTGGACACCTCGCAGTATGCAGAACACACCCATATCCATGGCGACATACACCGCTTGCGTATGGAGTGTAGTGGACAGTGGACGCCACCATGTCACCACAGCCAGTGGGGGACCTTGCGGAAATGTTGCCTGTTACGCCCCCCCCTAAGCGTCAGCAGAGTGGGATGGCCCGGCGTACGCCACGCCAGCGTAGGGGTGTGAATAAAAACCACGTAGGCCTGGGCATGGTCCACTTCCGGAAAGACCCACGTCTCTGCCAGGGCGGCGCCTCCCACCTCGCCATGAGGCCGACGCCATCCTCGTGAGCGGAGTTGCCTGAGATGCCGTGCGCCTGCCGGACCCCGGCACGCTGGTCCACGAACCCGTCAGGCCAGCCCCTGCGCAGCCAAGCCACACTGATCACCTTCCGACACCGGCGTGTGTCAAGGAGGGCCCACAACGTGCCGGCGCAAGCCACAAGCCCGAGGCCCGAGGCCCGAGACCTAGGCAGCTACCTCAGACCATCACGGCTGCCACGACACCGGCCCGCTTTATTCCTTTTTCGTTGACGTACTCCACTGCCGCCCCCGGCCTACTCTTCAGACCAGTAGGTCCCACATGTGGAACTGTGTCTTGAGTCATGAATTGCAGTGACCCCATATCCCGGCCAGCGGCCACAGCACCAGACCCCCCAGTTCAGTGAGGCATAGTTCCATATGGGCATCTTGCGACACAAGGTGCCACTAACCCTGTTCAACGCCAGCCTGCTACACGTGGTGCCACTAACCCTGTTCAACGCCAGGCTGCTACACGTGGTGCCACTGAACCTGAACTACGCAGGCCGGTGGGGCCATCCAACCTATGCCGGCGACACTCGCTGAATGGGCCGTGCTGACCGCTGCCTCAGGCCTACACCACTCTAGTGCCCCTACCTCAGTGCACTGCAACTCACAGAACGTCCAGACTGAATATTGGGTGACCTCTGTCCTTACTCCGGATCCCTCCATGTTGCTTCATTTGACTCTGTTATGCTGGTGTTTTCTGTTTCCATGACACTGGTGTCCACTTTTCAGGTTGTTGCCAGCACCAAGCACTCCGTGCAGGCTGGCTTATACTCACCCCACACACATCCAGCACAGGCGTCACTGTACATGTGGCCCTGCCAATAAAGGGGCCGGGCGCACGTGCCCGTAGCCAGTTCAACATGATATGTGCATGTGTCTCTGTGGAGGTGTGGGTCTCCTTTGTGGGGTGTAGGTGGTCCCTGAAGGGTATTGGACACCCACGTAAGTGTTCTAGTTCGCATTCCATGGGTTCGGCAACACGCTCACCTGTTGGGCCACCTCCTTCTGGTGTTCTGCCACCTGGCATTGGGATGCCATGTGTGGGTGGGTGAAGTGTTGTGAGCCAGCCGTGATTGCGGGTGCTTCATGCTGTGTGGTCTGTTGCAGGGGCTGGGTTCTCCTCTGAGTGGCTTGTCTGCCCAGGTCCTGGTGGTGGGTTGTGTGGGATGTCCATGGGCTGTTGTAGGGCATGGGTGTCTGGGCTGTGGTGTTCGTCTCGGGCATCACTGATGGGTTGTCTGTTCTGACCTGCTGGAGGTGTTGTTTGTCCCTCTGCATTGTGAAGGGGAGGTGCATGTTGGCATTGTGTTGGCGCCTTGTTCTTGTCGACATGCAGACTGTGTGACGATGTACATTGTGAGTGTTTGGGCGGTGGTGGCTATTTGAGTTGGGACAGTGTCCATTTGGCCTACACGGCTGATGTGGAGTTGTAGGGGTAGATGTGCATCTCACAGTTCCCTGCTCTGTCCGATGTGATTGTTCTGTTACTGTGCCTGGTTGGACCCAGTTGTGTCGCCTGTTCTGCAGTGTGGGTGTTGCACTTTGTGCCACATTGTCATGGTATGTGCTGTGATTGCTATGTGTGTGTGCTGCAGTGTGCCACGGGGATGGGGGACATGCCCCTGGGTAATTGTGGGTGTGCAGTGTGTTACACCTCATTGTGCATGTGTGGCATTGTGCCCATCACCCACCATCCCCCCAGTCCCTGTTGGATCCTCACCCAGTTGTTGTTGTGTCAGGTCCTGTCGGGCTGTGTCCGTACTCCCTACTCCTTGCACCCTCTCCACACTGATGACTGTGGCCTGCGTTTCCTCCTGCTCTTCCTGTGTCGCTGGACTGCCACCTCCTGTTGCCGCCTTCCTGTTGGCAGTGGGTTTGTACCTGGTTTAGGTTGTCAGGTCCTGCCGGTGCCTCTTGGCCTCCTGGATTGGCCTCCTGGGCTCTGCGACTGCATTCCAGGCGGTCTGCTTGTGGGTCATTTGCTGGTAGTGTTCTGTCGCCTCCGTGGCCTTGGTCTTGTTTTCCTGCGGTCTGCACCCCGTCTTCCTCTCCATTTTCTCCTTGGCCTTCCCCGACCCACTTGTTCCTTGCTGGTGGTCTGTGGGGGTTGTGGTGTTCGCGTTGCCCTCTGCGCTGGGTCAGGGTGCATGGATGTTGCTACGTGCTTTGGCTTGTTTCTGGTGTGTTGTGCCTGTGGTTTTTATGGTGCAATTGCCCGCCAGACGCGTGGGAGTTGCAGGCCTGAGGCTGCTTTTCGCAGCTTTTTGTACCGCGATTGGCCTCATCGCATGATTTCTCGCGTTTCGCATTTTTTGGGCGTGGTGTTGATTTACACGCTGGCATTTAACGCATTATCTGGTGACTATCGCATGGTACCGCCTTGTTGTGAATTCCACGTTGACACAGGGTTATTTTCCCTTGATAGGCTGCGCTATTGAAAGTTGCGTTATGCTACTCTTGCGGTAGTTATCACACGTTCTTGTGAATATACCCCTAAATCATTAGGCATAACTCTGGACAAACGCCTGAATATGCAAGACCACATCAGTGCAACCAACAGAGGAGTCAACTCAACACATTAAGGAAACTCAAACCGTTCCTGCTGCCTGAGGACATGCAGCTAGCAGTTCAATCCCTAGTTATTTCCCACCTAGATTATGGAATTGCGACCATGGCTGGGCTACCTAAACCTCGACTGGCCCCCCTAAGGGCTACGCTAAACTCAATGGCCAGACATCTCACAGGATCAAGAAAACGTGATAACATCACACCAGATCTAACTCAACTCAATTGGCTCTCTCTCGAAGCAAGGATCCAGTTCAAGATAGCCTGCCTGATGCACAAAGCTCTTCATTATAACACTCCAATTAATCTGGCAAAAAATCTCGAACTATCTGGTTTGAACCGGACCATAAGAAGCTCTTACACTCTACTATAGAAACAACAAAAATTCAAGTAGAAGAAAACTTACAACCGCGCCTTCTCCGGTCTTGCTCCAAGAATATGGAACGCTCTTCCTCCCGAAATCAGAGCTAACCCTTCGACCACCTCATTCAAAAAAGAATTCAAAGGGTTGTTCCTGAAAAGCTACCTGCAACTATAGACTTGAAGTCACCAAACTAACTTTTATTTCATGCTTACAGCATGGATCTTTCAACTATGCAATGCTTTGATTCTTTATATCTAATATGATCGCCTTTAACTTATTTTATGGTTTGCTTATATATACAGCTCTGATACCCTGTCAGGTCATGCTAAAAAAATTAATCAACTGATGCCCGATTGACCACCTGAGGAACCACAATCTACTCGATGCCACGCAGTCAAGATTCAGGCCCAACAGACGAATTAGAAGCAACACTCATAGGCTCCATAGATGACATCTGCATGATCCTTGACAGAAGAGACATGGCTCCCCTCATTCTCCTGGACCTCTCTCCAGCATTGACACAGTCTCACACCCCTTCCTCATCAGGTGCCTGCACGAGATTGTCATCCAAGGACCTGCTCTCCACTGGAAGATCCCCAACACAGCCCACAAGATCACTGCCTGCATGAAGGAAGTCGCTAACTGGATGAAATCCAACTGTCTCAAATCAGACCCATACCCACATCCAAAAGCCACACCAGGAACCTTGGAATAATCATTGACTGCAAACTGTACATGAGTACACAAGTCAATGCCGTCACTGCATCCAGTGCTGCTTCAAACCCTGTGGAGGCCCATAGGCAGTCGAAATTTCGGTGCCCCCCTCGCAAATTATCTCCTAATACGTGTTTAATTTTACCAACCAACAATTTTAATATACAATTGGTAGTAGCAATCCCAAAAGGGATAAACCGCACCTCAAGAAGAAAAAGCAACAGTATAATTGTTAATTAATATAAGCGTAAATATTTGTTCAACAATGTAGGAAATTGGGGTGCTATGATAACTGGGAGCACCAACTATCACATGGTGCTGTTAGCAAGTTACAAGAACATGCACATAAACAATTCAAAAAATACAGTTGTAGCACACCCTAATAGTCACAATAAATTAAATTTAAACATATATTCCATGTGAGAATATGTCCAGGCAATAGGTATCAAAATCTCAGAGTCCAGAGGCGAATATATCCTGTTCAAATCACACAAAGGTTTTCAAGGACTTTCCACAAAGTGAATGAAAAAAATCTCCTTTATTTGTGTACGATAAATTCCCAGCAGTCATTGAAGCCAACACGTGTTTCGTCTGTACATGTCAGTATTCAGACTTTTTCAAGGCAAACTAGAAAACCGAGTCGGGGTTCCACGCCGTAACGAGTCCTTCTTGTAGGTGGTGTCCAAATAAACACTGCAAAATAGTCATATGCTCTTAAAATAGTTGGCGAGTCCACCCCTATATCCAACGCGTGCTCAATAAAAAAGCTCCTGATTATTGTAAAGCGAACATCCACACAACTGGTGGCCCCAACTCAAAAACCGTTATGTCCCACGTGGTAGATAGGAACACTGTCACTTAGGCGGTAAAGCAGAGATAATATCTATTGACGAGGGAGGCCAGACCTTGATACGTCGGTTCCCTATCCCGCCAGAGTGATCCAAAACTCACACCATCCGTGAGTTGATCCACGTAGTTCTGAGCTCTAATTCGTCTGTTGGGCCTGAATCTTGACTGTGTGGCATCGAGTAGATTGTGGTTCCTCAGGTGGTCAATCGGGCATCAGTTGATTTATTTATTTAGCATGACCTGACAGGGTATCAGAGCTGTATATTCACCCCAGTACAGAGATCTGGGCCTTAATCCATCGTTTTTTTGCTCACCATGCCATTCCAGTTTGAACCCAACCATATGCAAATCAGTCTTGAACCTGCTTCCAAGGGGAACAGTCCAGCCCGAACTGCCAGGCCAGGTCCTCCCTGGACTGGAAAGAACCGGTTTCGGGGTTTCACCCCTCATCAGCCAGGATAGCTTGACTCCAGTGGCATGGAGAGCACGGGACCCACGTCTGGGCATACCCGTCCCACTCGGGGTGACAAATGCAAAAAGAACATTTGATGGACAGAATGCAGAACAATGTCATACATTCACCCCAGTACAGAGATCTGGGCCTAAATCCATCGTTTTTTTGCTCACTATGCCATTCCAGTTTGAACCCAACCATATGCAAATCAGTCTTGACCCTGCTCCCAATGGGAACAGTCCAGCCCGAACTGCCAGGCCTGGTCCTCCCTGGACTGGAAACAAGCATCCTAGAACCGGTTTCGGGGTTTCACCCTTCATAAGCCAGGATAGCTTGACTCCAGGGGCATGGAGAGCATGGGACCCACGTCTGGGCATACCCGTCCCACTCGGGGTGACAAATGCAAAAAGAACAATTGATGGACAGAATGCAAAACAATGTCATACATTCACCCCAGTACAGAGATCTGGGCCTAAAGGCATCGTTTTTTTGCTCACCATGCCATTCCAGTTTGAACCCAACCATATGCAAATCAGTCTTGACCCTGCTCCCAATGGGAACAGTCCAGCCCGAACTGTCAGGCCAGGTCCTCCCTGGACTGGAAACAAGCATCCTAGAACCAGTTTCTGGGTTTCACCCCTCATCAGCCAGGATAGCATGACTCCAGTGGCATGGAGAGCACGGGACCCACTTCTGGGCATACCTGTCCCACTCGGGGTGACAAATGCAAAAAGAACAATTGATGGACAGAATGCAGAGCAATGTCATACATTCACCCCAGTACAGAGATCTGGGCCTAAATCCATCGTTTTTTTGCCTACCATGCCATACCAGTTTGAACCCAACCATATGCAAATCAGTCTTGACCCTGCTCCCAATGGGAACAGTCCAGCCCGAACTGCCAGGCCAGGTCCTCCCTGGACTGGAAACAAGCATCCTAGAACCGGTTTCGGGGTTTCACCCCTCATCTGCCTATTTGGTAATCCAGAACTGACTGCATCCTACTTCCACAGCCTGAAGATGCTAGAGAAGACACTGGCCTTGGCAAGCAGGCAGACGCTGGTGCTCCAGGGCAGACGAGCTTGGTTTCCTGGGTGATGTCCTTTTACCTAGCAGGTAGACTAGAAGGACTGGTCACATGCAGATGTCTTGCAAAGCTTCCTCTCAACACAGCCTGTCTGGCTGCTTGGCAGATGACAAACTTTGGGGTCTCAACCTTTCCTTCTTACAGTCCATTTCCAGACACCAAAATGTGATTTAGGGTCTCAGTCTATGACGTTTTGTGTTGGAGTTCTGCATCTTTTGAAGTGTACATTTCTACTTTTCTTTCTACCTGAAAGGATGTCTGCCACAGCAGGCACGACTACGAAGCTGATTGACCCACAACACAATTGATGGGAGTAACCAGAGTCCACACCTACATGTCAGCCACAGTGATATGTGCATTAAAGGTTAATCCCAGGCTCCCAGCCCTACTCTTTATGATTCCCTTATCAGCCCCATCTCCTTTCCTGAGATGTGTCCAGGCCCCTTTCTGGTAATCTATCACTGAATCAAAGAGCAACCTTTTGAAGTGTAAAGGGAGGGTCCTTTTCTCCTTTCCACCAGTGTGTCCCACCCAGCTCACAGGAATGTACCAATACACAAATCTGTCTGGGAAGATTCCTTTGCTCCTCATGTCTTCACCAGGCAGGCCTGGACTTCCCAAAATGGAATCTAGGGTAATCCATGTAATTTACCAGCACTGTTACCTCCATGCATTGCACCATTACACATACACATACAGTCATTAAACACATTCAGTCAGCGTGCACTGTTCAGCCCTGAAGCTTTTCTATTCTTTACCAGGGTGTGTTATTTGCAAACACACACACTGCCAGCACACACACTCACCAGTTGAGAGTTCTACAACACTTCACCCATCATGTATTGTACTTCATGCAAGCACACATGCACCCAGCACATGCTTAAATTGTGCATGCACTGCACTTTATCTCTCATGTAATGTATTCCTCTCAGACATACATACGCCCAGTACATGCAGTAATCCCACATTTACTACACAGTACTGCTCTATCCCTGTACTGTACCCTTCCCAGGCACACATACATCTGGTGCAGAGTCACTGCTCCTGCACTGTGCGGCACTCCACACCTACCTGATGTAGACCAGTGATGAGTTAAGCACACAGCAGCTGAAGTGTTAAAAATGTGAGTGAGCCTGTAGGCCTCTCTCCAGTGACCCAGGGTAAAAAGCCCTGTTCACTACTACTGATCACTACATGGTATTCTGCCACCCCGTGTTCATGCTGCTTAACTCCTGGTAAAGGTGGTAGCCTTCCACCACTATGAGGGTAGCACTTTGGGTGCCCCTCCTTAGTCCAACAAGACCGCAATCTGTGATACAGGCCTGTCATGTCACAGACACATGATCCATGTTTGCCTATGACAGAAAACTGCTTTAGGGATACAGACTACAGTATAATTGGGCACTCAGGGCAGGAGTACACATCTTTAACCATGTAGAGGAATATTCCGTTCCGGGATCACCAAGCAACCCACTATAAAACTATAAACTATCCAGAACTCAGCAGCCAGACTTATCCTCATCCTCCCACACAGACCTCATATCACATCACACCACACCTCAGGGAATTACACTGGCTCCTGATACACTAATGCACTCAATTCAAACTCCTCACACACAAATTCAAGACACTACACAACTCAGGCTCCAACTACCTTGACAGTCCCATCTCCTTCCACCAATCACACAGACACCTTTACTCCTCAGGATTCCTACTCGCACACATCCCATGCATACACAGAACCAGATCAGGTAGAAAAAGCGTTCTTTTACATTGCTCCTAAAGCATAGAACAACTTCCCACTCTACACCAGAGCCTCCTCCTCTCTTTTTAAATTCTGCAAGAAGCTTAAATCCTGGCTTTTCAATTATTCAACCTATCATAGGCAGGGCTAGGCACACACACAGGCTCAGCACCAGGATACCCTCATGGGTGATAGTGCGCTTTCGAAAAACATAACTTAACAAAATCATAACATAGCATAACAGAGAATAACATAACATAGAATAACACGTCTTGTTACCGTTGTGTTAATGGACGCAGTTCTAGGTCCAAGGATAACCTGTATGTTGTCTGATCAAGCAACGTTTTCATCTTATTACGAAAGGATCCAAAATCGTTTAATATAGGCTATTAATATATAATTGCTGCTGTGAAGCTGTCATAGGAACTGAGGAAGTGGCAAATAGATTTGACAGATGTGAATTACGGGCTCCACACTGACAGGATAATCTGGGGACCAGACTCATGCAATGACATTCTAACTTGTGCAGACCTGGGGTTTCTGCACCCAAATAGTGATTCTAGCTTGATTGGACACTGATTGTGGGCCTGCAGCACATGTCTAAAGGGCTCACCCCTTCCCCCCACTCCCATGACTCTCCAGCACCATAAATCAGGCTTAGACACAGAGGTGGCCATCTTCTAATGAAGACTTTAGGCTGCCAACTTGTTCTGACCCATGTACTCTTGCACAAAACCTCACGAGAGTCGGCCATTAGGTGTGTGCCTCTCACATCTATGCTTCTCTCCTGTACAGACCCTTTTCGAAATCCATACCCCAGCTCGAAGTGTTAGCCCCAGCATGCCAAATTCTGAAACAGTAAAATTGGTGACCTACAAATAGGAGAATCTGTATTCCTCATCAACCTGCATCGAGAAGAAGGCCCATTTTTTTTGTCAAACTTTCTTTATTGGTTTTAAAAGGTACAAAGAAATTACATGACACTGACGATATGACTTTGAGCCAACATCAATGGGAAGCTAAAGTTCCAAGTTCAGGGTTTTAGTATATAGGAAGTAGTGGCGCCACTACTTCCTATATACTAAAACCCTGAACTTGGAACTTTAACCCATTGGCTTAGGAAGGGCAGCCGCTACGTCATTAATTTTGTACTTTATTTTTGTATCTTATAAATTCAGTCCTAAACTCCCATTATGGATAGAGATAGAGAAGCAGAAGAGCTCTTTGAAAATTTGGTTAAAAGTACGAATAACAATACTCCATCTTCAAGTGGAAACCCTGCACGCAAAGAGGGTCTCAGAGATAAATTTCTGAAATTAGAACGGCTCAAAAAAACTGAAAATGCAAGATGGTGGGATGGAGCCACCCTCAAACAGTATTTAAGACTTAATCGGGTTCCAAGAGGTTTGCGATCGCAGATACTGCCCACTTACGAAGATTTGGATGAAGATCTTTTAGCTAAATGGGAAGAGTCACTCACTGTCAATTCACAAACACTCATGCAGATATTGATTGAAAGTGCAGAGAGAAAGGTGAGGAAACTGCAAGTAGAAATTGACACCTTAGAAAGAGAAATCAGGGACCTTAACCTAAAAGAAGCCACTGACAAAAATTACTCTATTCTTAAAAACATACTACAAAGTCACCAGAATGAGATCAAAGATAGGAAATCTAGGCAACTGAGACGCGATGAGATTGATTACAAGGTAGGCAGAGTTTTTACTTATGCTAGAAAATATCATTCTTTAGTTCAAACTGGTGCACGACAGGAGACATCGGTTAGTGTAGATACAATATCCATCTCCTCTAGTTCCACATCAATGAGTGCTCCACCGTCTAGCGATAGTGAGACTGAAAACAACTCAGGCACTAGACGTGTCGAGTCGTCTTTTTTACGGGAGGTCAGAACCATACGCAGGGGCAACAGACCCCAGGGCACACGAACAGGACAGGACGTAAAACCCGTAGAGGCCAAAGGGGTAGACACGGAGGACTACAGATAGAGACTGAGATCAGGCATCGAGAGGAACAAGGAGAGACGCTAGGAATGAGTGTACAGGTGGTTAACCTTTCCTCCATAGACCTCTCTCCAGATATGATTTCCTTATTGAGTAAAGGTTTAAATTTCAACCCTCGTGAACCAGGTGACATCTGTAAATTAAAAATAGACCTGTTTAAGTTTATCAGAGGTCTTAAACTAAAAAAGGTTTTTTGCCTGTAATTCTTCTGTTAATAAAAAAGTTTCGAATATTCCCCTTGGTAGTGTTTTGAATGTTCCTAGTATCCAGGATATACAGGCTACCAGACTTCTACTTTCTTTGACTGAAGTAGAAGAATCCCCTTACACCATGGTACAACTACTGGAGGAACTTGATATTGATACGGATACCTCCATATCAAGTGGTCTTAAAAGTAAATCGAAATGGACCCCTATCCTCACAGGGGGTACCCTGAAGAGTCGGGGATTACTTTTCTCTGACGAAACACGTGTCGGCTGGTTGCGGTTTTGTTGAAGAATAAAGAAATCATGACACTACTCAAGCATCCTGTACAATTTGCTTCTAATTGATATTTACATATTTTGTTTGATTTTGTATGTGTGCACAGGATTTAGACATTATCAATGGGAAGCTAATGACAGTTTTAGATTATTAAAAATAATTGGCTGACACAATGCAAAATATACTTGCAGAATAAAAGTAAAACAGTCATCCATTGTTGCTAGCGTAGATAATAAAAGCACCTTTTCCTTTTAAGAAAAAGACATCCGAGCTTGGAAAACATGTAAAAAGAAATTACAGAATACAAAGATAGCAACCAACATAACTTGCATGGAGGATTCACTGGATGCAAGAAGACCCAGGAGTGGGTTCTGTCTAATGGGTGAGGGTATTCTTGTGTGTTAGTTTAACATTTGCCAAATTGAAGGTAGGAGGTAGTGTTATTATGTCTGGAAGAGGTGAAGTGCCGCTATGCGGGTGTGGCAGAAAAAGAGCAGGAGCCCTTGTGAGAGAAATCGTACCAAGGGTCCCCATATATAATCAAAGTCTTTCCGAGTATCAGCTAGAATGCCAGCCATTCACTCCTTTGTAAGGACTTGCTAGAGTCGGGCGTGCCATTGGGATATGGATGGGGATTCGGATTTCTTCCACGCCGCGGCTAAGGCCATCTTAGCTGCCCCTAAACAAAGCCATAGAATAGAGCTGTTCCCCAGAGTTTGGCGCTTCAGAGAAGGATCCCGGAGGCCAAAGAGTACACACTGCAGATTGCCGCGAATCGGGAAGCCCAATATCTATTTTTTTTTCTTGTGCAAGTATTTAGTTTAAATATGGCTGAATGGTCGGGCAATCCCACCAGATATACCAAAAGTCTCCCAGCATCCCACACCACCTCCAACACCGATCTGACGTATTCGGGAACATTTTCTGGAGTTTCTCTGGGCAAAGGTACCAGTCATAGAGGAGTTTATAGTGTGCTTCCCGTAGAACCATAGAGTGGTTACATTTAGAAATGTCATTGTAAAGTTTGCGCCATTGCGTTGCCTCTATTTTGATCCCTAGTGTTGGTTCCCAGAAAGACAGATGTGAAGTAGGGGTGCATTTGGTGGACATCAGGGGTGCATATATAAAGGAGATACATTTCTGGGTTGCCCCGGCAATCCATGCAAAACGTTCTATGGGGAGTAGGTCTGTAGTAGCAGTGAACTGTACATGTGGCTGTAGCACCTAGTGTTTTAATTGAGTATAGTGAAAAATTTCCGATGCAGGCAGGTTTAAATTTGGCAGCAATTCTCAATTGTCAGAATATCCCACCCATAAAATAAGTCAGAAACTGTTAAACAGCCTCCTTCCAGCCAGCTATCGAATGGGGCTCGGGAGCAATGCTGTTGGAAAGGCCACATTGTAGTGGATAAGTGTATACGGAGAGGGGAAAGTCGTCAGTTCATGTGATTTAATTTACAGTATTCCACACTTTTAGCGTGGTGGCAATGAGGGGGCTTAGATAAGCGTTTAGTAGATCGTCCTCTCTAGGCTTCCATAGGACATTCCAAATTGTCCTGCCCACTATCGCCCTATCAATATGTAGCCAATGTTTATCCACGCTCTGAGGGACCATTCAGATATAACTCGGAGTTGGGTTGCCCTGTGATAGGATAGTAAGTCTGACAAGGCCATACTCCCGGGCTCCTTCAGGAGGGTCAGAAGTCTGTGAGAGAGTCTGGCTCTTCGTCCCTGCCATATGAATTTGGTTATCATCCAGGGGGCCGCCAAGAAGAACTTCCTATGCACATCAACTGAAAGCCCCTGAAACAGATATAATATGTTGGGAAGTACCATCATTTTAACCGCGTTTATGTGGCCAATCCAGGTGAAGTATAGCAGAGGCCATCACCGGAGGTCTAATTTTAAGTGCCTTAACAGGGGAGGATAATTTGCTTTGTATAGATCTGCTACTTTGGGCGTGATCGTTATCCCCAGATAAGTAATTTCTTTTTTGACCCATTGAAAGGGAGAGGCAGATGCAATCTCCGACATCTCTGTTGATGAAATTGTTAAATTAAACATAAAAGACTTTTGAAGGTTGATCCAAAAGTCGGCCACTGTCTCATAGTACGGGTGGTGTGCCTGAAGACTTGGGAGTGAGGAACGGGGAGAGGCAACAGACAACAGGACATCATCTGCAAATAGAGATATCTTATGTTCTACAGGACCAAAATGAAGCCCTTGGGTATTGGGATTTGCATGTATCTTTGCAGCTAGGGGTTCAATGCTGAGGGCAAAAAGTAAAGGAGAAAAAGGGCACCCATGTCTCACTCTCCTAGTTAATTCAAAGAACTCAGCGGCCATACCATTTATTAAGACTTGAGATTGAGGGCAGGAGTAGTTGGCCTATATCATAGTAATAAAGTGTTCCTCAAACCCAAAGCGATGTAGCGTGTTAACAAGAAATGACCAATCCACTCGATCAAAGGCCTTCTCGGCATTGAGTCCCAAAAAGACCGCCGGGATTTGCTTCTTAGTTGCTTTTTCTAACAAGTGTATTTCCCGTCGCAAATTGTCATGAGTTTGTTGGCCTTTGATAAATCTCGACTAATTGGGATTGGTCAAATCAGGCAGAATTGCCTCTAATCTGTTGGCCCAAATGTTAGTGCATAATATGGTGTCAAGGTTAAGTAGGGCAATTGGCCTATAAGATGTGCACAGTTGAGGACTTTTACCCAGCTTAGGAATTACTGTAATTAGGGCTTCTCCCATAGATGGAGACAGCGCTTGTGAGTCAGCTATGTGAATGAAGAGGTCAGTTAAGTGTGCAGTGAGGTGTGAACTAAAGACCTTGCAGAATTGAGCATTAAGTCCACCAGGACCAGGTGATTTATGAAGCTTGAGAGAATCAATTGCAGACTCCACTTCTTCTCTTGTGATGGGACTATTCAAACTTTCATTTAAGCCCAGGGAGACTTGTGGTAAATCAACCATGTCTAAGAAGGTTAATTGTTATCCTGCCTCTAAAGGCTCAGAAGTATAGAGCTGCTTGTAGAAATCCCCAAAAAACCGGCTTTCCCTTCTTTGGATTGGTGAACCGCCCCTATCTCATTCTGTATCGGACCAATATAGACCTTTTCCTGTTTAATTCTTAATTGCCTTGCCAAAAGGGAGCCTATTTTATTACCTTGTTCATAAGTGGTCTTTTTCAAGCGTAGGAGGGTGATCTGGGCTCTATCAGTGTTTATAGCTTGAATCTTCCCCTTCAGGGCCATCACTTTCCTCTGAGGGCTAAGAATGGGTATGGCTTTATGGGCCTTCTCTGCTAGAAGAAGATCCTCTTCTAGTGCCTGTCTTTCTTTGTTTTTTGTTGGCGCAGTGTGGACATTAGGGAAATGCACTTTAAACACAGCCCAGGTTGTGAAATATGAGGTATCCCAGATTTCATTCATCTGAAAATATTCTCTAATTGTTTTCCAAAGTTCATCCCGGAATAGACGATCATGTGGCTGCACATTAGGGAAGTGCCATCTGCGAAATGTAGATCTCGGAGTGGGCCAGACAAAAACGACCTCCAGGGGGAGTGATCCAAAATAGTAATGGGGTGTATTATTGCCGACTTGGCAGTGGGGCGTAGCTGTTGACTAAGAAAAATATGATCAATCCTAGAGTATGGTCTATGGGAGTGTGAGAATTGTTTTTTAACCACATGTGGTAAGATTGAGATCCCTCCATACATCTAAGAGCCCAATTGGTGGATTGCAGATTTTGCAACTTTAGTGAAAACACCAGTCTGCAATCTATGGGGATGGGTGGTATATAATTTAGAGTCACAGATCAAATTTAAATCCCCCATCAATATTATGTTCCCTTCGGCAAAACCTCCAAGCATAGAAAGGGAAGACAGGAGAAATTGTCCAGAGTTAGGGGCATAAATTGTAGCTATAGTAAATAGATAGCCCTTAATTAAACCTTTAACCATTAGAACCCTTCCCTCCCTGTCTTTCTTGCTGCCTGTGATTTGGAATTTAACCAAGGAGTGGAAAAGTAGAGCTACAACATTATGGTTGGTAATAGCGGAAAACCTATATATGAACGGACAGCGTTTTACTACATAATCTCTAATCTTCACTTTGTTTAAGATGTGTTTCCTGAAGAGCTATAACGTGAAAATGATGGTCCCCAATTTACCTTCAGAGCTGATGACGCTTATTAGGGGAGTTTAGTCCTTTAACATTCCATGTCAAGGTGTTCAGTGCCATAGTGACAGGTTAGAGCCGAACATGAAGCCTCATCCTTCCCCTCTCCCACATCCCCTCATCCCCTCCGCTCCCCCACCCCTTCCCACCAATAAGAATCCCATTCCCCTCCATCCAATAAAAAATAGAACAGTAAAACAGAGCAACATGAACTAGGGACTCTAGCATCCCCATTAGCAATTCATATCATCTACGTTGGAACTGAATGGGTAGTGAACACAAACCCGCCAGGATACCCCACAGAGTATATCTAAATATCATATTTCTGACATTAACTGCAGCATGCTCAACCTGAAAGAGAATAGTACAATAATTATAAACACATTAGTTATAGAGAAGACCTCTTGCCCCCCCCCCAATCAGCCTGAAGGGAGACAAGACGAGAATAAACCTCCTCCTTAAAGGATTCGAAAGATGGATTGATGTCCGCTTTGAGTTCTTTCCTTAGCTCCTTCTTGAAGTCCTGTGGGGAGGAAATAAGTTCTTCCTTTCTTAGTGCCATGATCCCTTCTGGAAAGGGGTAGGTAATCTCTGTTCTGGCCTCTGCTGGGGTAAAATAACTCGACATTCTGGTAGTTTGGACCTTCCTACGCGACATAAAGACAGGCAGGTACAGAATGATACTGGGGCATAGAGGGAGCAGCAACCCCCCAGAAGGCTCAGGGTCTGGATCAGGTTATTGGCAGTTCTCTGGGGGAAGTAGTAGCGTTTGTTGATCTGAGCCTCTCTAATCGGACCATCCATAGATGCTCAGTTGGCGGTTTGGAAGGAGCTCATGCAGGGCCCAATGCTTCGCCCTCCAAGAGCTGCCCCTGCGGTCATTGAAAATGCCCCAGGATTCTCTGTTTGTCATCTCACAGTGAGCTGCCCCCTACTAGAGTAATCATACCCTGTACTGTAGGGCTTCTGGCACCTAATATGTCGTTATCGCCAGGCCGGCACCGAGCGGCTATAGAGGATCAGTTCTGGGCTCTCAGTATTGTCGCTTGGCTGTAGAGTGGCATTTGAGGAGGTATTTACATGATTTGCCTCTAGGTCAGCTCTTCGTGCAAGGTTGTCGGCAGTCAGGCTGGCAGGTACGGGCCTCGCAGAATCATGGGCACCATCTTAAGGTCAGGCACCTGGGGCCATACACCTTTTCCACATCGTACCCGTACCATCTCCGGTGCCCTCCTGCCCATATGAAGACCTCATACTCAGGGCAAACAATGCCTATAGGCTGCTTCTGGAGCTTCTCCTGGCCCGCTCAGGGCCCAAAGCACTTCACCGCCATCTTACCGTTTCTCCCGCAGGTCCAGCTGTGAGGAGGATGGTACAACAATATCCGGTAGTGGCCCGGGGCTTGAATCCCTCCCACTTCTTAGTGCGGCGTAGTGCAGAGTTGTATAGGGCAGCGACCGCTGGAGGTCAAGGCCAAATCGGGGGCCCCACTGTCGAAGGGCTAGGTCTGGGTCGCCATGTCCGCCATGTTGTCACGGGCCGACCGATCGGTGCTCTTCCACCAAGCTGATCTCACTGTCCCAGGTCTTGGGAGCTGCGCTCAAAGTGCCCCCATGATCTGCTCCCTGCGTGATCTCTGATTTTGCCTGCTAACTAAGGTGGCGGATGGCATCAGATTAGAGATGCTCTGCGGGTCAGAAAGCGGAGCCTCTGTGGATTACATCCACCCAGCCATGATGGATGGCCATGCCCCCAAGAAGGCAATTTTAACAGATTAATTAAAGCCACTTTTTGGTGTACAGATTGAGTCTCCTGCTATAAGTCAGTTTTCTGGCATGTCTGGCATGCCCCAAGATGTCTTATATACATTACTGCTGAGAACACAGTCAACAACCCATTCCGATGAGACACACTCCATAATCTCCTCCCAATTAACCTCTAACTGATATAAAATTATGGCCTCATCACTTTTTACTAGACTTACTGGCTGAATCATGCTTATGGGATCCTAACCAGCACTGTTTTTGTTCACAACCACAGTTTATGCCTGTCTCAATGCACGGGGCACACTGGCCTAGCACCTCTCCTAATACCCCAGTGCTTGCACAGAAAAAACATGTCTGCTACATCTTTAAATTTAAATTTCTATTTGAAGCTAAACTATCAAAGTTAAGCCATATAAGATGTGTGATTTCTCATAAATCTTATTACATATATGTGTATCATGTGATAAACTGGTAGCCTCCTTGATTGCATTTGAATTCATTTGGCATAAGGATTTGACACAAAGCTAGTTCTGCCCTCTAGCTCCTCCTTTGCATACATTAAAAGTGGCTGTAGGAAATTTCGGTTATTACAAGTAATAGGTCCACAATTCTCCTTGCTGGGAACCAAACACCCCATTGTAGCTCTTGACTCTCTCAGGGTAGCGAAGCAGAGCAGTCCAAGGCCTACTCAAGGGAGGTGGTGTGGGCTAGTAATCCCCGTTCAAAGGCACGCAATAATAACACTCAATAAATGATTGTCCAGTCAGTGCTTTTTCTTTAGAAAAAGGAAAAGTACATTTATTACACACACACTACTAACTACTATGCATTAATTTACAAATATATACATTGGCAGATGGGAAATACCAGAGATGACATCTCATAATCACCTTTGTCCCCCCCAAAGGGGTCATGTTAACATATAAGGTAAGTCTATTGGCTTGGTCAAAGATTCAAGAGCAACAAATCACATGTTACGTGCAATCATCAGTAATGATAATCATTTGTAAATGCTGTTATTACTGTTGAGAAAGCATATTCACTGTGATCAATTATTATTGTAAAGATCATTATCTCAATAAAGCATTTAAAATGAGCAAAGCATGTGTCTGTGTATATTCATAATCTTTCGAAGCATGAAAAATGCAATCATAGCAACAGCAGCAAGAGGGCATCTAATTTCGGCTACATTAACATGCAACCATAGACTTAGTCCTTGGAGAACGCTACAGTACATGTATCTTTATTATACACTTTCAGGTCACAATAACAGCAACTATAAAGTAAACCACTAGAGAGATCATCACTCCCAGCTGTTGAGCTGGAGCTCCTTCTTTATGAATGTTTGGAAACATTAAAGAGAATCCTGTAGGGGTCCTGGATTCTATGGCCCTGCAAACTAAGGGTCATTACTTTTGAAACTCGTAAGAGGGGAGCTGTTGTGCTCCTGCAGCTCCCCCTCCATGCTTTCATTCTTTTGTTGGTGGTACCTCTGCCATCCTGGGGCTACCACGAGCAGAGAAAATGTGCAAAATTGAAGAGCCCTGCAGGGCATTATGGAGCACTCCTCCGGGAGCAGTGAATATTAAAACTGCGGGTCTTTTTTATTGCACTTCCCTTTTTTGCAGGGAGGGTGCCCCGGTCCCACCCGGGCAATTCCATGTCTTCTCATGTTGGGGGCAGTTGAGGGAGTCTGCCCCTCGCTGCACCTCGGAGTGCGGCCACGGGAGCCGGCAGCTTTCATCTCCCTACCCACTCCTGCGGGCAGGGTTCCGTCTTCTGCAGTAGCTGCTCACTCCCCCAGACATGGTCACGGGGTTTGGGGGCGATGCCACCACCATTGGGGGGGCAATGGCGCTCCCCCATCCTCCCTTTGCTTTGGGGGGCTGGCGCTGGGGGTCGGCTAAAAGGTCAAAGGGCGCCAAACTTGAAAGTGCTATAACTCAGGCCTGAATTTTGAGGATCTTGGGCTCATTTTACTCTTTGTGGTGAGCTCTAGCCACCAGCGGCAGTTGCAGCAGACATCCTCACCTCCAAAGCAGTGTAATCTCCAGGGAGCAGGTTCTCCTGACTCCCTGCGCCAGCCTTCCTCCTGATCTTTGTCTCTGGGTGCAGAAGTCCAGGGCTTTCCCGCCAACTAGTCCTCAGGGTGTTAAGGGGACAAGTGTAATTGGCTCTTGGGGAGACCCACTGGTCTGGGGTCAGCTGGGCAGAGTTCCTAGTACTTGATGGGCATCAGGGTGTTCTTCCTTCCAGTTGTCCATGGCGGCCCCAGGGTCCAACAGCGAGCACAGAGAAATTACCCGGCAAGAGAGAGTCTCAGCCTTGTGTAAGAGACTTTAAAGGGGAGAGGAAGGTTCCAGAAGCCAGGCACCCCTGTTCAATACTAGGGTGCCACGTCACCTCTCCACCCCTGTCCCAACCCTCCTGCCCAGCATGCTGGGACAGCTCATAATGGGGTTATCCAGGAGTCACCAGTCACATCTTCTCTGGGGGCCTCCGCTCTGCCTCTCGCTGACATCACTGCCTGGGTCTTTCTCACTAGATTTTCAAAGGGGTGTCCCCTCCTGTGTTGGCTCCAGAGGTCTGGGGTCCCTCCTTTCTTTAGTAGGCTTAGGCAGGCCCATACCTGGTACAGTGTGACAGCTGATTTCTTGACGCAGATCATTCCGCCCCACACCTTTTCTCATCAGGAGCTAAGCGAAGCCCTGGTAATTGCTCCCTTTGTGTGAGGAGGCCTTTGTTTCTGCTGATGGAGAGAAATGTAATTAAACTGGTACAGCAGGGTGGCAAAAGGCCTGGACTCTGATCCTGAACTGAGCCAGACAAATATGACAATTCTGAATGACTCATAAATTGTACGAATATCTTTGTGGAACTTGCAGAATTGATTTTCCTGCACAGGTTGCATCCAAATTTGATACATTACTGGCGTCTGTAGGCCAAATGGAAGCAATACTGCACCTTAACGCAGTTCTCTCCCTATGTGTGTAATAAAGTGTCACTCCAGATGAAACAGTAAATCACACCGACTTTCCCTATTACTATACACTAACATTGTAAGACTTACCTCATGTCAATATCTAATCTGACAGAGTCCCCATATTCAATCAAGCTAGGATAACCACGCACAACCTAATAATCATAATAATTTTGGAGTAATTTGATATCTTGTAGCGTGCTCCAGGGGTATCACTCTCTGATCATGGAGTGTAGAACATAGAATCAAAATAGCATACCCTGGATTGGGTCTGTCCCCCTGGGCTCAGCAATGTACCCAACGTATGGGTTTGTTCTAAATTTATATCTCTTTCAAATCACCAATGTTGATACACAGTTGATATCCAATGTATTCATTGCATTTACATCTTCATGGAACTGCTTGTCCCAAATGTCAGCAATGGTACGTTGACATTCCAACATATGTATAATGAACTTCCGTCTCAAAAATCCATTCCCTCCCGATGCATTTCGGGCATTATGACCTTCGTCAGCGGATATCAGGAAGTCGATTTCAAGACTATCTCCAAGTATAACGATCCAAACGTTTGTTATACTTGGAGATAGTCTTGAAATCGACTTCCTGATATCCCCCGACAAAGGGCATAATGCCCGAAATGCATCGGGAGGGAATGGATTTTTGAGACGGAAGTTCATTATACATATGTTGGAATGTCAACGTACCATTGCTGACATTTGGGACAAGCAGTTCCATGAAGATGTAAATGCAATAAATACATTGGATATCAACTGTGTATTAACATTGGTGATTTGAAAGAGATATAAATTTAGAACAAACCCATACGTTGGGTACATTGCTGAGCCCAGGGGGACAGACCCTATCCAGGGTATGCTATTTAGAGTCCCCATATTGCCATGCAACCTATCTGCAGTCACTGGGCTGCGCATGAAAGTAGCCTCCAATGTGCAACATTCACACATGTGCACACACGTATATACACATGTTCACGTGTCACCATCCAAGTGCCCCTTACTCTTGCTGCGCCTCTGTGGCCTTATCTTAAAAGGAAGTCACCAGCTGCAAACATAAGATGTCTGTTTACCATGTGATTATAATGGGTGTGACACATGTAGTATGACTCACTCACAATAAAAAGTCCAAAACTGGGTGATCCAAAATGAAAAAAAATACGGGCGTACTAAATGGGCGGAACGCAACTGCAAAAGGGGCATTAATCCTTCATGGTGCCAATTGATTTTAGAGCTGTCAATTGTGGGATAAAGGAATAGAAATCTGAGCCTACAGGCATTTAAAAGCAGAAAAGCAAGAGAAAGTTGATTTGTAAAGTGATTATAGTGTCAGAATAGAGATGAAAGTTTTACGTATTTTTAGAATACCAATAACTGAACATTAAAATTTTGAAGAAGGGGACATTTAGCGTGAAAAAAAGGATGCAGTTTGTTTTATTCCCTTAATGAAATGCATTCAGAAGAACTGTTTGGGAGAGTCAACAAAGGAATTTTTTTACATTTTCTGCATCTTGGTTTTCAAAGGGTGTTTAAGGTCATATTCTCAGAACAGGTGCTAAGGAAACCAGGTGAACTGAAAATGGTCATTGTGTTCTAAACTGTAATTCAAAATCATTTGTTTAAAATTATGTGTTTTGACCAGGCCATTTCCAGACAGCTCACTAGGCTTGCACAACTTAAGGTTCCTTTATTCAACAATATGGGTCCGGACTGAAATCCTTGGTGGATCTGGTGAAATACCTCGAAGATTCATCATCCACGCGATGCAGGCTACACTTATTACTCCCCAGTCCATGAAACCTTCTCTAGGATTGAGTGCATTCCATCCCACACAGCCACATACATAGAGTATCAGAAGCCACAATAATGCCCTGCCGGCTGTGGGAACATTTCCCGATAGCCATGCAGCTTTCAATTGGCCCTAGCTGAGCCCCTTTTAGGTGGAGGCTTTCCCCATGGTGCTTACAGGATCACTCCTATCGAACCCACATTCATAAGGCCCTGACGGAATACTTTACCCTCAATGTTGAGTCCGCTTCCTCTTCAGAAGTGTTATGAGAGACGATGAAACCCACCATCCGAGGGGTGGACATCAGTTATTGAGTAGTGGAGCTAAAGCATCGTAAACACAACCTAATATGCTTGGAAGCTCGCATTGTGGCACTAGAAAGTCAGGGGCAGGAAGATGGTGCATGCGCAACGCGTCGACAACTCTTTTTTGCCCAGCAACTGTATCAGGGGGAATTGCTGGAGTAGGCTTGATGAGCGTGGCTGGCCTCCCAAAGTAGAATTTATCAGTGGGGGAGAAAGCCAGGGAAACTCTTATATTGACTTTGTCGGCAGGCTTCGTCGCCGAGTCAACTCCCTGTGGTTAGTGACACTAATAGAACAGTGCTCACAGATAGCGGGGGCAGCGAGCATCTTCGCTGATTTCTATGAGGCCCTGTATGCGCCGAAGGAGGTAATCAGTGCCCCATTAATCAAGAGTTTCTTTTAAGACATACCTCTAAAGGCCTTGTCAATGGAAGTGCATAAGTCCCTGGCGGACCCCCTTACCCTGGAAGAATTGATGGCAGCGCGGTTGGAGCTGCAGTCCGGCAAGGCACCCAGCCCTAACTGGTATCCATGCGAATTCTATAAGGCATGTATGTCCCAGTTAGGTCCATATTATCTAAACGTCATCCAGGAGGCAGTCCAGATGTCTCCTATGCCCTCAGATTGGAGGCACGCGGAAATTGTTGTCTTTTTGAAACCAGGCCGACTCCCTGAACATTACGCCTCCTATCTTCCGATTTCCCTTTTATATACAGAGGCAAAATTACTGGCGAAAATCCTGGCAAATAGATTAAGGCCCCATATGTCAGATCTGGTTCATCCAAATCAGGCGGGTTTTATGCCCCATCGGGCGACTCACCATATTATCAGGAGAGCCCACAATGCTATAGCTGCAGTTGATCGCCTAGGCAGGCCGGCCGCCCTGTTGCTAGCAGACATGGACAAGGCATTCGACTCTGTTAGTTGGACATATCTTTTCACACTCCTGAAATTGCTGAACTTCAGTCAGCGCTATCTAGCATTTATTCGGCTACTCTAAACAGACTTGAGGGTGTCCCTGCGAGTGGCCAGCCATACTTCTCCCTTTCCAGTTAGACGCAGCACTCTGCAAGGCCGTCCTCTATCTCCTCAGTTATTTGCCCTAGCCATTGAGCCCCTGGCTGTTTGGGTTCATAGAGACACTCTGATTCGTGGCTTCGAATGGACAGCGTAAATCTCAAATCATATTGCTTTATATGCAGACATTTCTTTTTTTTTCACGGATCTGCATAAATCAGTCCCAGAATTTTGCAGATTATGCAAATCTTTGGAGAAACATCAGACCTTTATTTGAATGTTCATACATCGACTATATGGCCACTGCGGGGGATGCTCGGGCACGGTCGATGGGCTGCGGATCTGTCACAGGCCACGGAAGGCTTGCAATATTTGGGGGTCTTTCTGTCCAGTAACCAAAAGTTCTCATGGGATCGCAACCTAGGCATTGCGACTGAGAGGGTGAAAACAGAAATTAGATCATGGTCGGGTAAGACACTGTCTCTCTATGGGAGGTCTGCTATATTTAAAATGGTCTCTCTCCCACGATTACTTTATCACCTACAGAATCATGCCTATTCGATCCCGCTATCATGGTTTTGTCAAATTAACGCTATGCTGGGACAGTTTTTATGGGGGGGGGGCAGAGTGTCCCATGTGGCGCTCCGCACATGGTTACTAAATGACCCCACCCTGTATACATACTTACATACTAGGCAGTATGTCAGGCCCGGCCCCCAGCCACGAGAGTCGTGATACTTACGTGGCGACAATCACTCCGTAGGATGGGATGGTGGGGTCTTATCACATGTGAGATTCCGCTCTGGCGCAATCGGCTGCTGCCCCACTTGGCGGATCTTCAGGGCTTTCGCGGCTGGGACCAGATAGGGATTTCTTCGTTTGGAGATATTATGCATGGCCATACCCTTGTCATTTCAAGAACTCAGAGGAGAATACTCCATGCCACACAGCCAGTTCTATAAATATCTTCAATTTCGCCATGCACTAATGACATATATATTCAACATTGTGACCCTTCCAGATTTTAACCCTTTAGAAGGCAAGCTGTTGATGAGTGGGTTGGGCGATCACAAAATCTCGAAAATATACCAATCCTTCATCACACATAATGGCACCACTCTCGAGACCCTAAGGTCAGCGTGGCAGGCAGACCTGGGGCCCCTCGACAATGATGGTTGGACGGAGGCCCTTGAATCCTCCTGGAGAGCGGCCATTTCATCGCGCCTCAGATTGATCCAATTCAAATACCTACATCGGGCCTATTACACATGACATAAGCTTTGGAGGGCTGGGCTGGTGGAATCCCCTGTGTATCTGCGTTGCTGAAATAACAAAGACACTTTCCTACATACGATTTGGGCCTGTGCAGCATTAAGTAGGTTTTAGGTAGGTTTTGGAAAGGATTGATCGCGGCTTTGCTGAGGACCTGGGGTGGAAACTCCCTAGATCTCCTAGACTGACCCTGCTCCATATTACGGATGAGACTGGCTCCAATAGATACAAGCGCCATTTTTTTTGGGCCTCACGCTAGATAAATGAGACATAGCTAGACTATGGAATTCTGATACAGCATCCCGGGCGAGTGCCTGGAAGAGGGGAATGGACTCTTGTATGGGATTGGAGGAATCTGTTTTTCAAGCACAAGGATGTCCTCAGAAACATATAAAGATTTGGCAGCGGTGGGCAGACTACCGAGGTATCACTCTGGTCCCCCCGTTGTCGTTTGCCACCACCATAGAGGAGGAAGTACAGTCCTATGGTCGAGATAAGGGATGAACTATATAAATTGTGTGGGGACTTGCGGAACTGCAGCTGGTATTGGCTCAGGGAGAAACAGACTAGTTTTATCACAGCGTTTTGTTATCTAACGCTAATATACAATACTATGCCGATGTACGTAATAATCTATGTATACATATGTGGCCCCTGGGCCCAACGATGGAAAGAAACTCAATAAATGTTGTTGTGAAAAAAAAAGGGTGCTGGAATGCCGCAGTGGATCCATGCGGCTCACACAAGAAGATTAAAGATGGAGGATGAAGTAGTGGTGACAACAACACTGATTAACAGAGTCAAGCTTGAGTTTGCAGCATGGATGCAAAGTGGGGAGATGGAGTGAATCCTGAAACTAGTGGAGAAGTGAATCCTGAGACTGCTGAAATTGGTGATGCTGGTGAGAGTGAAGATCCTGGTGAAGGTACCAGTAGCTAACTTTGTTTTTGAGAATCAGAGTGAAGAACTGTTGCAAATGTACATGCAGCAAGAAGAAATAGTCTCTGATCCAGTTCACAAAAAAATACCTAAAAACTTGAGTCTCAAGAATCTCAAGGGAAAGAAGCAATTCATAGTTAGCCGAGTTACAGATACAGGTCAGAGTATAGGTGTGACTGTGAAAGAAGAAGATTCATTAGTTGTCACAAGTGAAGAAACAAGAATTCAAGAGAGTGCATCAAGGAGATAAGTATTCTAAGGCAGCAAACAGAACTTGCAAACGTAAATATTGTGAGAATGGAAGATCACAGTCAATAAGAGAAAAACCATACATAACTGAAATCTATTCTGAGAATAGTGACAGTGAATCGTTTGTTGCCAAGAGACAAACAAAAAAGAGAATGCCGAGCAGAAAGTACACATCACCTGAGTGGACATACCTGGCATGTGTGTCAAAAGGAGAAGAGTCAGTCTACAATCTAACAAACTGTTGCCATTTATCTTTGAAGATGAATTAGAAGAAGAAGAACCACCTTGAATTTTTCAAACCCTGATAGTTGTGAAATTTTGAAACTAAGATTTTGAACACTGCAAGAAAATCATTGTTTTGCCTTTTACTAAAGTATCCAGATGAAGACTACGTTTTCAATGTATGAACTGAAGAAATTAACCTATATATAAGGAAGCAAACTCTGAAGTTTGATTTTTTATTATGTTTAAAAAGGGTTTATTATTTTGAAAAACAAATTTAAAGACTGATTTTGGTTCCCGAGTTCTTGATCTCAAAAGAAATGGCATACAGCAGATGCTGTAAAATTGTAAGCATGATTTCACCAAAAGGCGATAATAATACATTTTATTGGCTTGCTGTTGTGTCTAATTTCTCCGATTGGATATGTTTCATCCAAGTTGAATTAGCTACAGTATATAATGAGGTTGGACACAATACACTGACACATAGTGAAAGATTAGTCAGTAAATTTGAAAATAATGTTTATGAAAATTTATTGAAAGAATATATAGATATCATGAGGGATGGGAACTGCTTTGTCTGTACTTTTCTTCCGTCTTCTTCTGGTGAAGGATCAACTTGTCAATGCCTCATATTTTGTCATGTAATGTTTTTGGTAGTATATTTTATAAGCCTGAGTTTTTGTCGCCATACCTGTCAGATTTCAATGCTTTGCTGAAAGACCTTCTTATTTCTGGTGATCCTGAATATTCAGTAACTGATAATAAATATTTGAATCCGGTTGCACAAACTAACCAGAATGTTAAATTACTAAAGGGGAGGATGTGTGTAGCCTGAGTGGAGAGGAGCACAAATTAATTAAAGCATATGAGAGGAGAGTGAACATTTTGAAGGACTGAAAAGATGGAAAGGAAATTAGAGTACAGATTAAGGCTGAAGAGGAATTTAGGACTTCAAATTGGCATCCAAGGTTGAGAATGAAGCATGAAAGAAAGGGTGAATTATGTATGGTGCATCATGAACGTCCAGAAGTTAGATCAACAGAGTTTGTGGGAAAAAGTGAGTATGAAAGATGCTATGTTGTTTGTAGTATGTGTTTGGTTGGTGAAGAACCAACGCTCAGAGGAATTTGTGTGTGTGTGTAAGAAATTGTACTATTACTTGAGAGAGGTGGTAGCCTCCCTCAAATAATGAACAAAATCTTTGTCAGGGTGAACCACAAAAGTCACCAAATGAACCTGTTATTAACCCTTGCCACAAACGCAGCCAGGCTTAACTTACAACTTACAAGCAATGTGTAAACTATTTTAGCACACAAAGATTAATAAAGTGAAACCTCAACACAAGAAAAGTTCCAAACTAATTTAGAAAATTAGAGTATTTTTTAAATAAATAAAATGATACCAGAATGACAAAAAATCAGATTAGTAGAACTGGAGATATTCATTTTTATATTTGTAGGTAAAAATAGCGCCAAGAAGCACAAAGCGCCACTCACAGTTATCTGGTTGCAGTAGACCGATGCAAAGTCACATGTTTTGACCAACCACAATGGAATGTGTGTTGGATACAGGGACCAAGTTAGTCCTGCTGAAGAGTTACCTTCTCAAGTCTAAGGCGAATGAGGAGGCTTTCAGCGCAATAAGCAGATCGAGCGTCACTGTGGGTCATTGTTGCAGCACGAAGAGCTGGTCGTTGCTGGAGCTTTGCTTTGGTTGATCATCACTGACAGTTGCTGTTGGCGCGCAGAGCAGGTCTTGCATTGCCAGTCACCAGGGATGATCGCTTTCCACTTGAAGAGCAGTTCCTGCTGGAGCTTTGCATTGGCAGTCATGTGGGCATTTGTTTCTTGGCATGAAGAGGTCACTTTGTGGTTGCAAGGAACCTAAACTTCAGGCTTTTCCTCTTTTCTTGAGGAGGTGTTCTCACTGATGCCAGCCAAGGGTGCAGGACCTGGGGTGGAACCTTTTGGGGATCAGGACTCACTCGAGCAGAGGACAGGAGCAGGGATGGGCAGTTACAGGGAGGACTCTGGAAGCTTGCTGTGTCCCTGTAGTTCACGCAGGAGGTCAGCCAACTGATCTTTGGAGTCACTCTTAGTAGACTAGGATCAAGGCAAGCAAGGCCAATCTTCCTTCTTCAGCCATCAATGCAGCCCTTCAAACAGCAGGGCATACCCTCTGGTAGCAGGGAAGTCCTTCTTCTGAATCCTTCCCAGGTCCTGGAATGCTCTGATGAGAGGTTTGAGAGGTTCAGAAGATGCCACACTTATACCTGGTGCTAGCCTTTGTGTGGGGGAATTCACTGACCTACCCCGAAACTTGGCTCTGGTCAGTTCTTCCCCGGTTCCAAACTGTCTAGGGTGACAAAGGCAAGGGCAGGCCTGGTGTCAAGTTCTTTTGTGTGTGCTGCAGGCAGAGCCCTTTGAAGGGTAATTAGGGCAGGGGACAACTCTGCCTCAGCCAGCCTGTCAGGAAGACCCTCTCCCCTCATACCTAGGCTTCATTTGTCTCACTGTCTGGAAGCAATACTCAATTTACAACAGCTGAGCCATTCACAGTCATGTAAACCAGGACACTGGCAGGAGGAAAAATTTAGTATGGAAAGGAAAACTTTCTAAAAGTGGCATTTTTAAAAATGTTTAAATTGTAACATAAAATCCGACTTCATTATTAAAGAGAAATATAAATTAAAATGTATTTCAGTGTAAATGTCATTCACCTATATGCTCCCAATATGAAAGTAGCACTTATTAAATATAATAAGGTAACCCAGTATTAGTCAATGGAAGAGTATGCCTTACACCAGTGAAAAATGACTTAATGAGATTTTCACTGCTAAGACATGTAAAACCTAAACCCATATGCCCTACTTTTAATGCACCATTCACCCTGCCCTATGAGCCTCTAGGGCCTACTTTAAGGGTGACTTGTAAATATTAAAAGGACATTTTTAGGCAGGTCAGCACAACAGTTTAAAAAATACACTACAGGCTGCAGTGGCAGGGCTGAGACCTGTTTTACACAATGGGTGCTGCTGCCCACTAGTAGCTTTGCAGGTCATGGGTAAGGTAGTACAATTAAGTAGGGAATTATAAGTAAATTAAATATGGCAATTAGGTGTAGGCCAATTGTACCATCTTTTAAGGAGAGGGCACAAGCACTTTAGCTTTGGTAGCAGGGGTAAAATTCAAGGAGTCCTAATGGAAACAAAAGCGAGTTCAGCAAAGTAAGGCATTACGTTTGGGGAAAACCATGCCAAGGAAGTCAGGTCTAAGAGCATGGTAAGGCTGACCTATTATAACCTATCTTGTAATTTGCTTTGTTCCTGCTATCTTGCTTTGGTATTTCCTAGGGTTTAGCATGTGAATGAGATAAGTGATGCTGTTGGTTTGCAGATAGTGAAATTAAGTTTCAGGCAAGTTATGCTAGATGTATTAAGAGGTGTGATTCCATCTGTTTAAATGGGTATGAATAATGTGAAAATTAGGAGAGTGTCTATGCTTGTGAATCAGCTCATTTCTAACAATGTAGGTGCATTAATGCAGATAAATAATAAATTAATTGCTATACATGAAATGGTTATTGAGAACTGCCTAGCGCTGTATATCCTTCCCATGAAGGAAGGCAGAGTTAGCTGGGTTTTGAAGGTGAGAGAGTTCTACACCTTCATGCCAGAGAACAGCACAGTTAATAATGCTTAAGTCTCTAATATTACTAATGTATCTCGTGAAATCAAAGCTTTTGACTAGTATGGCTTATGGGAACAAGTAGGTTCCTCAATTGGTAAGGTTGGAAAGGATTTTCCAGGTGCGCTAAAGGTAAGCCCGTCCGCGCCCGTCCGTGCCTGGACCATGCCCAGCACCAGAAACCCTGGTCCTCCGGGCGCCCACAGATACTTCCCTGAAGAACTCCTTCATCTCAACCACAGACACCAACAAGACCGCTGCTGCCACACTGCACCCCACTCCACAGTCGGTCCTTTAAAATGCTTACACTGCTGCCACACTCACTCACACACCACTCCTGACTCCACCACCCACACTTCACACAACGCCTCACTTGCTCACCAACAATCACTCGCATGCATGCCCCTCAGCACCCGGTCTCTCCACAAGCACGCAATTGAGATCTGGGACCTCATCCACTCCCACTCACCAGACCTTGCCTTCCACACGGAGACCTGGCTCAATTCTTCCTCTGCCCCTGTCATCGTCAAAGCCATCCAAGATCCTGCACCAGGACCAATCCACGAAATATAGTGGTGGTATCACCATTATCCACAGAGACACCATCAAATGCACCACTACCAACAAGCCAGAAACGACTTTCTTAGAACACCTACATTTCAAGCTCCAGACGGACAGCAAAACCACCATCAGGGGGATCCTCACATACCGGCCACTGGGAACCCGGAGCAACTTCAGCAACCTCCTCACTGAACTTGTCACTCCATTCGCCATAAACTCCAAAGACTTCTTACTCCTGGGGGACCTCAACTTCCATCTCGATGACCCCACAGATTTCACCACCACAGACCTACTAGACACCCTCTAAAATATCAAACTCACTCAGCTTGTGAAAGGGCCCAGGCACACCGCAGGACACACCCTCTACCTCATCTATACCTCCAGCAACAAAATCAAGGCCAGTGACATGTCCCCGCTCACTTGGACGGACCACTTCATCATAGACTTCAACATCTGGACTGCACCCACCACACCAAAGGAGAAGCTACATAGCCCCAGTCCCAGCTGGAAAAAGGTGACCGAAGTTGCATGGCTCAACACCCTCCAGTTCCACCCCCCTATCTTTTCCTATGACACCTACAGAAACACAGACTGTTTCTTTAACTGAATCTCCACCAGTGCCTCGCACCCCTCATAAACGCCAACTCAGAGGATACACAAACATGAAAGCTGGTACACCAACGCGCTTAGAGAGTCCAAGAGGCGATGCAAACTGAAAGAAAATGGAGAACTTCACAAGAGCCCACCTCCAAGAAGGCCTATAAAACCTCACTCAGCAGCTAACACCATGAACTGAAAGAGACCAAGAAGAAAGTTCTGAACCAGAAGATTAAAGTCAGCAACAACAAATAAAAAGAACTCTTCACCATTGTTAAGGAATTTACCCATCCGGCAGCCATCTGCAACTCCATCACCCCGTCACAAGGACTCTGCAGCCAACTCTCTCACTTCTTCCATGACAAAATATCTCAAATCTACAGGAACTTTGACTGTCAACCACACCCTACCTAAAATGCGACCTCCACCACAAAGGTCACACCACTCATGGAGTGGACCCTGATGTCCAACGAAGACACTGCGACTATAATGGCATCGATCAACTCGGAAGCCCCCATGGACTCATTTCCCCACCGCTTCTTCAACCTAGGGAGTCCCACGATGATCATTTGCACTAGCAACCATCACCAACAGCTCCATCGCTAAAGCTACTTTCTTGGATGCCTGGTAACAAGCAGAAGTAACCCTGCTCCTCTAAAAAACATCCACAGGCCCTGAAGTCCTCAGCAACTACTGACCCATCTCCCTGCTCCCCCTTCCCAGCCACAGTCATAGAACAGGCCATCAACTGTCTGCTCGCCCACTACCTTGAACACTATGAACTCCTGGACAGCTCGCAATCAGGATTCCACAGCAATGAGACAGTCCTCATTGCAGCCTCAGACGATATTCACACCACACTGGATCAAAGCCACATTGCTGCACTCATCCTACTAGACCTCTCTGCCACCTTCAACACAGTCTCCCACAACACACAAATCTCCAGACTTCACAAGACCGGAATCCAAAGACCAGCTCTCAAGTGGATAGCCTCCTTCCTTACCTGAAGAACGCAATGGGTCAAGCTCCCTCTATTCACCTCAGAACTCAAGGACCTCATCTGTGGAGTCCCGCAAAGCTCTTCACTCATCCCCACTCTCTTCAAAGTATACATGACTCCTCTAGCAAGCATCTATCGGACCCATGGACTCAACATCATCTCTCATGCAGACAACACCCAATTCATCTCAGAAGACACCAACACCACCAAAAGAAATTTCAAAATGTGCATGACTAATGTGGTCAACTGGATGAGAGACAACTACCTCAAACTCAACAGTGACAAGATGGAAGTGCTGATATTCAGCAACAATAACTCACCCTGGGACTTCACCTGGTGGCCCACAGAACTAGGCCCGACAGCCCGCACGAGAGAAACCTGGCCATCATCCTGGACACCCACCTCACTATGAGAAATCAAATTAACCCCATCACCTCTGCCTGCTTTCACATACTTTGCATGCTCAGAAATATCATCAAATGGCTCCCTCCTGACACCAGACAAACCGTCATCCAGGCCCTCATCACAAGCAGACTGGACTACGACAAGACCATCTACTATGGCATTTCCAAACACCTGCTACAAAGCTACAAACCATCCAAAATTCAGCCGCCAAACTAGTCCTCAATCTTTCTCATCGCACGCACATCACACCTCACCTTCGAAAACTACACTGGCTCCCCATTCACAAACGCTGCCAGTTCAAGGAGCTCACCCACACCTACATGGCACTTCACAACCAGGGTCCCACCTACCTCAAACACAGTCTATACTTCCACCAACTAGCCAGAAACCTCCGCTCCGCATCACTCACGCTTGCCCACACCCCACACATCCATAGATGCACAACAGGAGGTAGGGCCTTCTCTTACCTGGCAAACAAATCCTGGAATAACCTCCCCAGCACAGCAGAACAGCCAAGTCACTTATGGATATCCTAAAGAAACTGAAAACCTGGCACTTCAACTGTTCCTACATGCAGAACCTGCACCTACTCAGCACCTGGATACCCCCACAGGTGACATGTTTCATGCTCTACAAATCCATATTACTTTACATTTTAGTAAGGTTGGTGAGTGGGGGCATTGCAAAGTGTTATACTAACACCTCTAATTATCATGTTAATTTGTGTAATTGTTCTGTTTCTCAGGGTTGAATATTTAATAATTACATTAGCATTGGACATAGACAATAAAGCAGAAAAAGGAAATGGTGTTGTCAAATGTTGTCCAATTTGAATCCATTTAGGAGAAAATAAGGGATCAATTCTTTGAAACCATAATGAACCTAATAAAAGCTTTATGTTTATAATAGTCAAAGTCTGGCAATCCTATACCCCCATTAGATTTACTTACTTACTTTAAGTTTCACGTAAACGATTCATGGAGTTTTGTTGTTATATGAAATTAGAAATTATGGTATCTATTATTTTACAATAAGTAGTTGCTAATCTTAAAGGAAGCATAGATAAGATATATAGTATTTGTGGAACAATAACCATCTTTATGGATTCAATTTTGCCCACCAAGACATACGTAAAGAGGACCATTTATTAAAATTCTCTGTAGGTTTTGATATTATGTAATCACTATTAAGGGAGACAGTATCTGTGATAGATTTGTAAAATAAGATTCCAAGATATTTAATGTTCTCTTTTTTTCTGGACATTATTGGTATTATTTAACATATCTGGAGTACAAATAACTTTTAATAGAAACAACTCAGTTTTATTTATGTTTAGAGTATAACCAGAGACGTTAGCATAGGTATGAATTAACGATAAAATAACTTGAATAGGAGTGTCAGGATTACTAAAAAAAAGAAGTGCATCATCTACATATGCAGATACTTTAATGCTTATATTATGGATACACAAAACATTTATTTTCTTGAGAGTTTCTAATTGAACATAGAAAGGGCTTGATGGCTAACATGAAAAGAAAAGGAGACAAATGGCATCCTTTTTGGGTGCCTCTAACAATTTAAAAGAAGTTGAGAAACAACTATTCAAAAAAGCTTGCACTGAAGGTTGGAAATATAAGGCTTTAACCAAATTATTGAAAGTGTTACCAAAACGAAAAGTTGCCATTGTATGGAATACAAATTGCCAATAGACTTTATCAAAAGCTTCCTCAGCATCAAGTGCAAGTGAGCCAATTAGAAATTGAAAAGAGAAAATAGGTTCTAATATGTGAAATATTAGTTTTGTGTGGTTAGCGCAAATTGTTCCCTTCATTAATCTCGTTTGATCAATCTGGATGAGATTATGTAGAACTGTCATTAGCCTATTTGCAAGAATTTGGGCATCCATTTTGCAATCTTGATTAATAAGGCAAATTGGTGAGAGTATGGTCCTTCCCAGGTTTGAGTAACTCTATATTGAGCATTCGATAAATAGTGGAGAAAGGTAGGGAATAAAATGAGGAGAAAATTATTTATGAAATCCTGCCAATATTCCATCAGAACCAGAAGTTTTTTTATTTCAGAGAACCTATAGTATGTATAGTTTCCTCAGTGGGTATTCGAGATACTAGGTGAATTTTTATTTGAGAGTAGGTAATTTGCATGTATTTAAAATCATACTATTTATTTTTCACATATGATACTGAGTTTACTGTACAAATCAAAATAAAAAAATTACAATTCTTTAATACATGAAGTGAAATTTAAACATTTTAAATTTTTCCCACATATTACATGAATTTGGGATTTATCATTTTTAATTCTAAGGTCGTTGGCCAATACTTTTCCAGCTTTGTTTGCATTGAAATAAAATGTTGCTTTATAGTTTGATACTTGCAGACAAGCTTTTTAATAAATAGTGAGTTATATTCATAACAAAAGTTTCTGCAACTTTAGTCTATACACATTGTAATTGACAGTCATAAAAAAATCTTTGAAATTTTTTCAAGATCTATGATTTTTTAATTAAATTGTTTATTATCAAAGGCCTTTATATAGATTGCTGTGCCTCTAATATATACTTTGAAGGATTCTTATTGTGTAATATCTGAAGTTGCACCTTCTGTATTACATGCAAAACAATTATTTATGGTAAGTAGCATTCTCCCTTTGTTGTCATCACTAAGTATAGTATCAGCATTCATTCTCCATCTGGAATGAGATATAGAAAAGTCTTCTAATTTTATAACCATAAAAATATTAGCGTGATCTTAAATGTCAATTTGGCCAATAGTAGGATTAGAGACGAAAGGACATACATTTCTAGATGACAAAAAATATTCAATACAGGAATGGGAAAAATGTGAATTTGAAAAGAAACTAAGGTCTTTCTGAGTAGGAACATGAAGTCTCCAGTGGCCAACAAGTTTGGTAATCTTAAAAAATGCTTTAAGGGTTGGAAAGATAATGGAGGTCTAAATTTGGCAGAAGACCAACCATCAAGAAGAGAGTCTCCTATTAGATTAAAGTTCCTGCATACTACAAGAGGAATAGTACCAAATTTATAATTTCAGTAGTGATATTTTTCCAAAACACAAGATCATCTCATCATTAGTTGGTTTGTAAATGTTAATTAAAATAAATGTATCTATTTTAATTCTGTAAAAATAAAATGCCAATCTGAATCAACATGCTTGTCTAGACATTGTACTTGGAATTTCTTAGAAAATAATATTGCAACTCCATTCTTATTCCCTACAACCAGTGAAGACACAGAATTTCCAACTCATCTGTTACTCAAGCAATTAAGGATGTTTTCATTAATATGTGTCTCTTTGAGTAGACATATGTCAGATTATTGTGTGGCTAAATGGTCTAATATTTTCTTTCGTTTAAATGGCTGTCTTAATCCTTTAACGTTAGGAGAGGTTATTTTAAGGTTGTAAGGCTTAGCCGCAGTAAAAGAAATATAGTACATATAAAATAGATATAGCAAGTGTTTAGATAGCCATACCATTTTGACCAATGTAAAAACAAGTATCACAGCTCATAGATGTGAAAACAGTGAAATAATACAAATAGTACAAGGCAATGAACATTTACAGCATAACACCCATAACTAAGTTGGAGTACAACCACACATATCCAAAATAACCTGTTATCCATAGCTTACTAGACATATTAGTAATCAGGGCTAAATAATATCATGTACATATGATGAACAAATCTATAGAGCAAATTAAGTGTCGGTGATGGTATGAGAAGCCATGGATAAAGTATGGAGTTGAACTAGATAAGGTATTAAATCTGCAGGATGGTTAAAAGACTTCAAAATTTCTTTCAACCATCAAAGAAGGAATTGCTTCAACTGCACATCTTATCATAATAAGATGATAATGGTGAAGAAATCTAAAAATAGCTTGTCTAAGTTTAAGTTGATTCACTTTGCGATGAGAAGGAATGAGGGGCTCTTTGTCTCACATTTCTCCTTCAATTTCAAAAGCTTGGGTAGCATATTTTGTAGATATGCTTGACAATCTGATTCTTCATTGCTTTCTGGAAGATTAGAGATCCTTAATTTAAACTATCTGTTGCATTCTCTAAACCCATCAGTGATTTCTTCATTGGAATACATTTAATTGTATTAGGTAATATTTAGTCAATCAGAGCCTTATTGTCTCTGATTTTAATTTCATTTTCAGAGACCTTCATACACAGACCTGCAAAATCTCTGCAAATATTTTTAATATCCATACAGATGGCATGGATAATAAATCGAATGGCTTGAATTTCTCCAATAATTATGCTTAGAGATGGTTCCACAGATTCAACAGCTTTAGATTTGACAGAAGGAAGTGAAGCGTCATGTTTATGCTTGTTTGTTGGGTAGACATGTTATTCCTATGCACATATAGGCTACTTATTGTATGAAAAAAGAGAGAACAATTGCGGTGGAGAATTAAATACTTAATAGAATAATAAAGTCATATGCAAATATTCCTTTTTGGTATTAAATAAGTCAAGAAACAGTCAAAAATCGAAAATGTGCCTTCAAAGTTATCCAAAGCCAGTCATTTAGCACTGTGCAGCAGCTAAAACTAATATATGGCGTTACGACACATGCAATTACAACACATGCTTTTACAACAAACTTTTTACATCGCAACTACCATTACATTGCATGATTTTACAACGCATGCCATTACAACGCATTTTTAAAAACTACAATTACAACGCATTCCATTACAAGTCATTCCATTACAACACATACCATTACAGCGCATAATACTTTTAGGGCAACAGTAGGGTAAGTGCTGGATAGTGTAGGGGTAAAAATTACTATTCCCACTCCAGTGAGTGCAACAGTAGGGTAAGTGTTGGATAGTGTAGGGGTAAAAATTACTATTCGCATGTACCCCAAAACCCATACCCACCCTAATACTAAAAAATTCTCCATTACTTACCTTATAATGCATTGTAATGGCATGCGTTGTAATGGTATGCGTTGTAATGGCATGCGTTGTAGTGACATGCATTGTAATGACATGCATTGTAATGGCATGCGATGTAAAGGCAGTTGCGTTGTAACAGTTGCGTTGTGAAGGTAGGTCGTTGTAATGACTGCATTGTAATGGATGTTTCCTGCTAAAACAGACCTGGGAGAGCCCAAGTTGAAGCCACGCCTCTTGTGTGAAACTCCCTGCCTCCTCTGAGAACAAACGCGGTAATGAGAAAGATGATCAGCAGGCAAGCCAGGAGGACCAACAGAAGAGGGAAAACTCTACCAGAAGGCTCCACATACAGCCACAATTGCCTCTAGAGACAAGTAGGCCAATGGGAGGGGTTTTCTGTTTCTATTTAGCCATCCATCTTCGCCGTTGTGAATGCTGCTGTTGCAGTGAGCGAGCACAGATCTCTGCAACAGCAGAATGCTCGCTTGTGCATCTCAGAAAATGTATTTCTTTGCTCACAACACAATGATTCTGCACTTTTCATGCTGTTCTATGGGGAAAATTGCTAAATAAATGCTCATTTGTGGGGGTGAGGCAGAGACATTTCCTATGCTACTAGGGATGCTGCCTGGTTTCTTACTGATTTGCTGCATATTTGGAACTTGGAGCCTGATTTAGATCTTGGCGGGACTCCCGGCGTCCTTCCGTGGCGGCTGTTACAAGTACTCTATCGAGTTGACGGAGTCCCTCCTGCCCTATTTAAATGTGGGCTGGTTGAAACGCCATCCGCATCAACAGATTGTTTACCGTCGTGTAAGCGGCGCACCTCCGTCGACGCAGCAGACTCCTCTGCTGGCTAACAGTACTCTGTCAACATCAGCCTGGTGGGTTTGTGCCGAGCCAATTTAGATTTCCCCATTGTGCTGGTGTCGTCCTAGTGGCGGATTCCTGATGTAGTGAGTCCCTGGTGCAGTGGAGACTGGTAAGTACTACTTATTAACGTGTCACTGCACCTATATGTTGTGTTTGCTTCAAAAATATATATTGTTACTATGCAGTGTCACTTTTGTTACACATAGCATAGCGCACACACTTCATACACACACTATTGAATGTACAACCACAGGCACCCCAGCACAACAACCACAACAAACAAATATTTCTTTTAGTGTCAATACAGGTGGGTTTATTTTACCTTGATAAGTTGCAATATGAACACCACTGCATTACACATGAAACAAAAAGCATGTAAGAGCAACGTAAAAAACACGAGGCCAAAGCAAATATTAGCGCATGACTCATAGTAAAACAAGTGAAAAAGAAGCTTAGCTGAGAGCCTGTCAACAATGGAGTTGATTAGCGTCATGGTTAAGTAATAGAAGCAAAGGAAGTACCTAGACAATAGGGTACACGATGTAAACAGAAGTTGAAAACGTAAAAAAGGTACGTTTCTACCTCATTTCCTTTGATTCTGCCAACTCAAGGTTTGAGGTGTCCCCGCCACAGTTTCCTCGACAGAAAGGCACATCATGATTGACCTGGCTGTAATCTTGGCAGGACTCTGTTCGACAGCTGCTTTTGCCTTTGACGCCATTGACGTGGGAAGAAAATTCTGGCAGGGAGACGGCGGCTCTCGGATGGACTATCGTCCATAGACCAGCCAATATCTAAATAGAGCAGGCGGACCGCCAAGTAGGCGGATGGCAAAACCATCGGAAAAGTGACTGCGTGATCAGATCCGCCAAGATCTAAATCAGGCCCACAGTTTCCTTGACGGAAAGGCACATCATGATTGGCCTGGCGGTAATCTTGGCTGGACTCCCTCCAACAGCCACTTTTGCCTATGACAACGGTGATGCAGGAGGAAAATCATTGCAGGGAGTCAGCGGCACTTGGACAGACTATCCTCCATAGACCCCTCAACATCTAAATAGAGTGGGTGGACCACCAAGTAGGCGGACGGTGAAACCATCAGAAAAGTACCGGCGGTACCAGAACTGCCAAGATCTAAATAAGGCCCTTTGTCTATTTTTGATTTTGCCTAATGTTCTGTATTGTCCTTCATAGCAATCACTTTATTCGCGTACATGAAATTTGATACATTTGCATTCAATTATCCTGTGTTGTACCATTTACATTTGTGTAATAAATCTTCATAAATTTTTAATTCCGCCCTAGAACTCACTTATTGAGTTAGTCCTTTCTTATTTGACTGTATTTTTGATAAGTTGATTTCAACCTTATCTTGGGACCCATTGCCTCTTGATATTGAGGTTAACACCATCCTTGATCCACCCAACCCATGGGTGTATTTTTGAGGGGTAAGGTTTTAGGGGTACAGCACACCCAGACTTGTGTACTCTATGGAAATGTTGGGGTAAAATTGTTTCTCAAATGACCACTAAAGAGGGACTTTCAATATATATGTATTATATAAATAAAGATATATATATATAAATAACTAACTATAACGTCCCTGTAACCTTTGTTTCATTCAGTGAATTTCTAAGGTTTGTTTAATTCTATGTTCTAACTATAACGTCCCTGTAACCCTTGGTTTTGTGAGTGAATATATATATATATACATATAAACATATATATATGATTTCCAGGGCGATAATGAAGCACGGCACTACCAGGAACTGGCTTCCGAAGGGCTTTATTAATTTTCGTCGTTACAGGAGGCCCCTCGCATTAGAAGCCTCTCACAGCAAGTGCGGGGTGCATACCAAACAGAAATGACCTACGCGTTTCGGCTTACGCCTTCTACTGGGTCAACATGTGCAAAACAAGATGTGTTATTTAAAGGGGAAGCATGGCTCATTTCCACCCACCACCAATTAAAAACAAGGTCAGTTTCTTAAAGGAGACATATTCATGAATTGAATTCAAATGCATTATAACATTTAGACAAAATTACTTTTCACTTTCTGTTTTCATTTTTTCCCAATTTGCATGTCTCTATTCATAATATACACTTGTGAAGTACACATCTCAGCTCATTATATTTATGCTAGGCAGATCGCATGACCAAACAAAGGCTGTCAAATTCTTATTCAAATATTAAATAGATGAAGTACCAAGTTCAACCCTTTGTCTTTATCCCAACTGATTAACAAATAGACGGCCCTGGAGTAATAATCTGACATTCAGTCATTACTGTATGATGAATCCTCCCAAACATCTAGGTCCCCTATGACCAATTCTTTGAGTCGTGTCTAGTAGTCTATTTCTGATACAATTATTCATCTCTTATCCCTCCAGGACTAGACAATTAAAGTGACTCATGCTTCTAAAAAGTGCATTGTGTTGTTTCTCCAAGATGTATATAAAAGTCCGGAGACCAATATGTGAAAAATTGCAGAAGAAACCTCAAAGTGCATGTGCATATTAAAGTGCAGAGGTGCAGCTGCCATTGGTTCTAGAATATGGGGAATGGGTGCATAGGGACGAAATTGCTGGATATAGAGGAAAATTGATGGTTGTTATCCTGACAAACTCTCACTGATCCCCTCCCAGCTACTTTCCAACTTATACTAAAATGCTATACGTTTGTCCCTATATATTGCGCACTCCATATTAAAGTGCTGGGTGCCTATATGTTAAAAAAACCATATTATATATCATGGTCTAAATATGGCCACCTACATTAATCCCCAAGAGGTGGTCAAATTGCTTCCCAATCAGATAGCTGCTGTCCTATTTCGTGTTTACATACATTCCTAATCTGTATGGAAAGCGGTCCTCCATAATCTAAAATCACTACCAATAGAAATTCATCTATTCATGGCTACACTCCTTCAATGTTTCTGCTAAAAAGTCCACATAGATGAACAGTTTGTTTACCACGATTCTAAAAATGGCCAATGCAAAAATTACACATAATCACAATAATTAAAAAGTCCTAAAAGGGATACAACAATACAATTCATGTAGACCAGACAGAGTTAAATAATCCACATTAGGCCCATTATTTGTAATCCTATATATATATATATTATCTACTGGCGGTCGCCAGTAGATAGTTATAGTTAGGACCTATTATCCATAGGAAATTCGTAACATTCTATTCCCAATAACTTTGGCGTTGTTTGACAAATCATCGTGAAAATTTCAAAACTAGTGGGGCGCTCCGGTCAGCTCCTGTCTTGAAAGTTTCGGGGTGATTCGATCAAGCGAGGGCCGAGAAAAAGGGGGTCCCAAAACATGTTTTCTCCATGTTAATTCCCATAGGAAATTTTAGACACGGCTACAGCCCGAACTGCTGAACGGAATTACACCAAATTTGGCAAAAAGGTAGTGCTTGGTTCAGAAAGCGACCTTTTTTAAATGGTGTAAATCCGTTCAGTAGTTGCGGAGAAATTAAAATAATAAGAGTCAAAAATCGATTTCCCATAGGAAACTTTATGCAAGGCTACAGCCAAAACTGCTGAATGGAATTACACCAAATTTGGCAAAAGGTAGTGCTTGGTTCAGAAAGCACCCTTTTTAAAAATGGTGTAAATCCGTTCAGCAGTTTTGGAGAAAATCAAAAATAAAAGTTTCGATATTTATGGCCGCAGTGGATCCGCGCACCCTCCAGATCACGAGCTTCATGCTAATTGGCTGTCAACACTCCAAACCAGGAAGTTATGGCAGCCATCTTGTGCCTCGGTAGAACCGAGGCACAAGAAATGAGAGAAACAAGTACGCAGAACGCAAAAAGGGGGCAGGGTAGAAACACCCTGACCCCCTAGGCCTGCTTAGGGGGTCCCACAAGGACCCCAGGGCCCAAAAAAGCATTTATTTTTTTTAAATCGGCGGGATGCGCTTAGGATGCGCGGATCCTGCCGTAAAAAAAAAAACAAAGCGCTGGCTCCCGCGCTTCGTTGTTATTTGGCCCCCGGGTGGGCCAAGTCCCGGGGGCATGCGGGGGTTAATAAAAGAATGGTGTGGGGGGGCCTCTAAGGCCCCCCCAAGCCCCAGGGACTGCCACCCCCCGGGGCTTTGAATTAAAAATGGTGCAGGAGGGCACTGCGCCCTCCCGCAGCCCCGGGGACCGCCACCCCCGGGGCTTCTTTTAAAAAAAATTAAATTACCTGTGTGGGGGCTCGAGCCCCCACATGCCCTGGGGACCGCCACCTCCCTGGGGCACTAAGAATTTTAATGTGGGGGTCCGTTTCGGACTCCAAGCCCGGGGACCACCAACTCCCCGGGGCTTTGCACATGTTGGGAGGGGCCGTGCGGCCCCCTCCTGGAGCCCGTGATGGCCCTGGGGACCACCACCCCCCAGGGCCGGCTCCTGCAGTGTCCCGGGGTGCCCACCCCCGGGACACTGCTGTTTGCTATGACAGGGCGGGAGCCTCGCGGCTCCATTCCTGCCATAGCAAACTTGCTTTGAATTTTGGAAGAGAGGCAGGAAACCTGCTCTCTCTTCCAAAATTCAAAGCAAATTGCTTTCCACACGAGGAGCTGCATCTAAGCAGTTCCCCGTGTGGAAAAGCAATGCCGGCTCCCGCAGGAGGCGGGGAGGCAGCGGGACTGTGGGGGAGTTGGGGTCCCCAAAGGATAGGGCCAGCCCCGGGGGATGAGGTCCCCGGGGCAAGTAGTGGGCCGGGAGGGGGGTCAGGTGGCCCCCCTCCCCCAAATTATCAAAAATTATTTTCTTTTTTAAAAAAAGGCTGGCCCCGGGGGATGGGGTTCCCGGGGCCTAAGGAGGCCTGAGGAGAGGGGCAACGCAGCCCCCCTCCATGAATTTAAAAAAAAAAAACATGTGGCAATGGCCCGGTGGATGGGGTCCCCGGGCCGAAATTGGCCACGGGAGGGGGCCCACGCGGCCCCCTTCCCGTTCCGTTTAATGAAAAAAAAAAAGGGGTCAGGCCCTGGGGGATGGGGTCCCCAGGGCCCAAAATAATTAAAAGAAGGGGGCCACACAGCCCCCTTCTAAAAAAAAAGAAAAAAAAGACCGGCATCGCGCTGGAGGCCCGCCCCTCCCTGCAGCACTCTGCAAATGCGCACCCTGGCGCGTTGTAAGATGGGGAAGTAATTTCCCTTGAATACTGGGGGTCCCTGGGGGCCAACTAGCCCACCAGGAACCTCCAGTATGCGCCAGGGAGCTGCGTTGCAGAGAGGTGTTCAGAGGCCACGCCCCTTTTTACACCTCTCTGCAACGCAGCTCTGTGGCGCTTACTGGAGGTACCTGGTGGGCCAGTTGGACTCCAGGGACCCTCAGGATTCAAGGGGACTTAATCCCTCAACTTAAAATGCGCCACGGGGCGCGTTTGCACAGTGGTGAAGGGAGGGGGCGGGGCCTGAGGTGACATGTGTGCAAACACGCCCTGTGGCACGTTTGAAGTTGGGGAATTAATTCCTCTTCAATACTGAGGGTCCCTGGGGGCCAATTAGCCCACCAGGTACCTTCAGTAAGCGCCACAGAGCTGCGTTGCAGAGAGGTGTAAAGGGGCGTGGCCTCTGACCACCTCTCTGCAACGCAGCTCTGTGGCACTTACTGGAAGTACCTGGTGGGCTAGTTGGGCCCCAGGAACCCTCAGGATTCAAGGTGACCTAATACCCCAACTTAAATCGTGCCACAGGGCGCGTTTGCACAGTGGTGAAGGGAGGGCGGGGCCTCAGGTGACATGTGTGCAAACACGCCCTGTGGCGCATTTTAAGTTGGGAGAATTAATTCCCCTTGAATCCTGAGGGACCCTGGGGCCAACTAGCCCACCAGGTACCTCCAGTGCGTGCCACAGGGCTGCGTTGCAGAGAGGTGGTCCAGGCCATGCCCCTTTTACACCTCTGTGCAACGCAGCTCTGTGGCGCTTACTGGAGGTACCTAGTGGGCTAGTTGGACCCCAGGGACCCTCAGGATTCAAGGGGACTTAATCTCCCAACTTAAAGCGGCCACAGGGCTTGTTTGCACACACGTCACCTCAGGCCCCCCTCCCTTCACCACTGTGCAAACGCGCCCCGGGCGCGTTTTAAGAGGAAGTTTTAATCCCCCTGCCCTATTATGTACTAGGGCCTTACAGAGGAGGTCATGCTAATCACAGGGGTACCCCAACGCATAGTGTTCCCTAGTGTATGTAGGTGTTATCACTGTATTCTAAGTGTCTTTTAGCATAGCACTGGCTCTAGGCCTGGTTAGTCCGAGTCAGTTACCACCAGTACCCGTCTGAAAAAGTTGTGGGCACAGGATGATTTTGCAACAAGGCCTCTTTCTGCTCCTCTGTTGGTTCTTTCTGCACATGTCTTGCTTCTTCCTGCTCTTTTCTTCGTCTTTGTGGAATTCTGTTGCTTCTTTCTGCATTTCTTTTGCTTCTTTCTGTGCGTTTTTTCTTCTTTCTTCACATGTCTACCTCTGTAGGCATAGTTAGAAACTAGCATTTAAAAAACCTTTGAAATTCACTGAAAAAACCATAGGTTTCAGGCACGTTATAGTTAGAAATTAGCATTTAAAAAACCTTAGAAATTCACTGAAAAAACCATAGGTTTGAGGCACGTTATAGTTAGAAATTAGCATTTAAAAAACCTTAGAAATTCACTGAAAAAACCATAGGTTTCAGGCACGTTATAGTTAGAAATTAGCATTTAAAAAACCTTAGAAATTCACTGAAAAAACCATAGGTTTTAGGGAAAGTTATAGTTAGTTGGACATTGCACTCGTACAAAACCCGTGAAATTCCCCCGTTATAGTTAGTTCAGCTAACTATAACTCGCGCCCCCGCAATGCACTGCTGATGACGTCACAATTACATCACTCATGACATGGTCAGTGACATCACTGATGACATCACTGATGACATCTCAAATGACATCACTGATGACATCACTGATTACATCATCCAGTGACTGTGTGTTTCTGTAAAGTTTATTTATGTTTAATATATATAGGGAAAGGCGTATTGAAGAATGAGTGGGTGTATAAGTGTCTGAATGGATGATTTAGTAGGTGCGTGACTGACTCTATAAGTGAGTGATTAAACGTATCTTACTGAGTGCATGGGTTAGTGACTAAACTGTGTGAATGTCTGTATCCGTCTGTCTGTTGGTGTGTAAGCGGCTGCATGGGTTTGCGAATAGCTACATGAGTGTCTACATGGGTTATTGATTGGTTGTCTGAGTATCTGTATGGGTGCCTGAGTGTTTGTGTGGGTGGGGTGTGTGTGACTCTGTGCATAGATGTGTGAGTGGGTGATTCACTGGGTGCATGGTTTCAAGAGTGCATCTGTGAAGGGCTGCATGGGTGAGTGAGTGTGTGTATGGGTGTGTTTGTGAGTGAATGTATATCTCAGTGGTACATGTGTGAGTAACTACATATGTGAAAGGCAGTATATATGTGTGTTGGAGTATATAAATGGCTATAAGTGAGAGTGTGTGATTGTGAGAGTGGCTTTATGGAAGAGTGTGTACTTGTATCAGTCATTGTATAAGAGCGTAAGAATGTGGTAGTATTTGTATGAGTATGTGAGCTGGTGTGTGTATAACTGTATAGGTGAGTAAATGGGAGTGTGATTAATTATTAGCATGACTGACTAGGTGTGTGAGTACCTCTATGGATGAGTGGTGGTGTGTGAGTGTCTATATAGGTGTATGAGTGCATATGATAGTCCTGTACTGAGTGACCGTAAGTATGAGTGACTGTACGGGTGAGTGAGTGGATGTGTGTGTAGACCTAAGAATTAGTGAGTGTGTATGTAGTTATTGGTGTTGTAGTGTCTATGGTTTTGAGAATGGCAGTCTGGAATTTAGAGTGGGTGTATCAAAAGTTATATTAGGGTGTGAGAAGATGCCTGAAATTATCACATGGATGATGTCATCAGTGATGTCATTTGAGATGTCATCAGTGATGTCATCAGTGATGTCACTGACCATGTCATGAGTGATGTAATATGTGACGTCATCAGCAGTGCATTGCGGGCGCGAGTTATAGTTAGCTGAACTAACTATAACGGGGGAATTTCACGGGTTTTGTATGAGTGCAATGTCCAACTAACTATACCTTTCCCTAAAACCCATGGTTTTTCAGTGAATTTCTAAGGTTTTTAAATGCAAATTTCTAACTATAACGTGCCTGAAACCTATGGTTTTTAAGTGAATATATATATATATACATATATATATATGTACAGGTATATGTTTATATATATTCACTTACATATATATGTATTCACTTACATTATATATAATATATATATTCACTTGCAAAACCAAAGGTTACAGGGACATTATAGTTAGGACATAGAATTAAACAAACCTTAGAAATTCACTGAATGAAACAAAGGTTACAGGGACGTTATAGTTAGTTATTTATATATATATATATCTTTATTTAGGGACGTTGTAGTTAGGCTCAGATTTCACTCATACAAAACCAGTGAATTTCAGCAGTTATGGTTACTGAGCTAACTATAACTTACGCCCACGCAATGCAGTGCTTATGACCTCAAAAATTACATCACTCATGACATGGTCAGTGACATCACTGATGACATCTCAAATTACATCACTGATGACATCATGAAGTGAGTGTTTCTAAGAGTTTATGGGTGTTAAACATATATATTAACCTACTACAAAAGTTACATTAGTACACTAAGTACACTACTACTGAGTGATACTACTTCTAACATATGTGAGTGTCTGTGTGACTGTATGTATCCTGGTGTGTATGGTGTGTAAGTGGCTGTATGGGTGTATAAGTGGGTGTCTGAGTAGCTGAATGGGTGAGTGAGACGCTGTGTGAGTGTCAGTATTGGTGAGTGAGTGGGTGTGTCAGTGGCTCTATTGGTGAGTGAGTGGCAGTGTGAGTGGATTTATGGGTGGGTAAGTGGGTCTATTGTGACTGTATGAGTGAGTGAGTGGGTGTCTAAATGGCTATATGAGTGAATGACTCAGTGTGTAAGTGGCTGTAAGGGTGATTGAGTGGCTGTTTGAGTAGGTGTTTAGTTAAGTGAGTTGTGTGAGTGGCTGTATTGGAGAGTAAGGGGGAAATGTACTACTTTTTCGCGCAGTGCAGCAGTAGTAAATACTGAGCTGCGTGAAAAGGAGAGAGGAGAAGAGTGCCAAATTTACTAAAATAAGGCACTGTCCTCCCCTCTCCCTAGCGCTGGTGCTGAAATCAGCTGCTGTGCGCCACAGAGACACCTTTGCGCCAGCGTGCAAGGGTGTCTCTGTGAGTCTAGCATAGGTCTTGTACTGGAAGGGTGCCCTTCCAGTACAAAATACTGTGCAGAGACTAACTTCAGACCTTTTCCCTCTTTGTGTGCGTGCTGTACAGTACAGCACACATGCAAAGTCAAAAAAAGAAGGAGAAATGAAAGCATTTCTCCTTCCTTGGGCCTACTTTAAAAGGGCACAGTTTTCTGATGCTAAATCAAGTCTACTTTGTTTAGTAAATTGGGTTTAGCATCAGAAACCTTGGGTGGTTGCATGGGAATGCCCATGCTCCACCCATGGTACGCCCCCTTGGCGCTAAGTAATGCAAAGCAGCGCTATAGGCTGCTTTTTATAACTTTCATGTTATTTACAGCACTAAACAATTTTAGCGCTGGAAAGTAAATCGTAAAAAAAGATTTTGCACCGATTTGGGTCACTTTTGTGAAGCAAACATGGCGTAAAATCTTAGTGAATCCCCCCTAAGTATCTGTGTGAATGGCTGTATGGGTGAGTGAGCAGATGTGTGAGTGCATGTATTGATGTGTGAATGGGTATGTAAGTGGTTGTCTGGGTGTGTGAGTGAGTCTGTGAGTGCTTGTATGGTCGAGTGAGTGGCTGTGTTGAGAGACTGTATGGGTGTGAGAGTGGGTGTGTGAGTAGCTGTGGAGGCGAATAAGTATGTGTGTGAGTACCTGTATGGGTGAGTGTGTGACTGAGTGGCTGTGTGGGTGAATGACCAGTTGTATGAGTGGCTGTATGGGTGAGTAAATGGTTATGTGAGTGGCTGCATGAGTGAGTGGGTGTGTGAGTGGCTCAATGGAGGAGTGAGTGGGTGTGTGAGTACTAGTATGGGTCTGTTAATGGGTATGTAAGTAGTTGTGTGGGTGTGTGAGTAGGTGTAAGAGAAGTTGCAGGGGGTTGTAATGGGTATGTGAGTGGTTCTGTGGATGTTGTCATCAGTGATGTCATTTGAGATGTCATAAGTGATGTCACTGACCATGTCATGAGTGATGTAATATGTGAGGTCATAAGCAGTGTATTGCGGGCAAATAAGTTATAGTTAGCTCAGTAACTATAACTGCTGAATTTCACTGGTTTTGTATGAGTGAAATCTGAGCCAAACTATAACGTCCCTGTAACCTTTGTTATTTTCAGTGAATTTCCAAGGTTTTTTTAATTCTATTTCCTATCTATAACGTCCCTGTAACCTTTGGTTTTTTAAGTGAATTTCTAAGGTTTTTCCAATTCTATTCCCTAACTATAGCGTCCCTGTAACATTTGGTTTTTTTAAGTGAATTTCTATGTTTTTTTAAACTAGTAGTCACGTTTGCAGAGTGGTGGAGAAAGGGGGCGGGCCTCCAACCAGCTCTCAGGAATCCTGATGCATGGTACTTACTGGAGGTAGCAGGAGGGGTTTTTGGTCCCCAAGGTCCCTCAGCATCCAAGAGGACTTCATCCCCAACCAGTAGTGGGCCAGGAGGCACGTTTGCAGAGTGGTGGATAAAGGGGGCATGGGATCTGAAGACGTCTCAGCAGTCCCACTGTGTGGGACTTACTGGAGGTAACAGGAGGGGTAGTTGGCCCCCAAGGAACGTCAGCAGCCAAGGGGACTTCATCCCCAACCAAATGTGTGCCAGGAGGCGTATTTGAGAAGCGGTGGAGAAAGGAGGCATGGCCTCCAACAACCTCTCACCAATCCAGCTGTGTGGGACTTACTGGAGGGGTAGGTGGCCCCCAAGAACCTTCAAGAGCCAAGGGGACTTAATTTCCCTAACTATTAGTGTACCAGGAGTAACGTTTGCAGAGTTGTGGAGAAAGGACACATGGCCTTTGACAACCTCTCAGCAATCCCACTGTGTGTGACTTACTGGAGGTAACAGGAGGGGTAGTTGGCCCCAAGGACCCTCAGGAGTAAAGTGGGCTGCATCCCCCAACCAGTAGTGCACCAGGAGGTGAGTTTACAGAGTGGTGGAGAAAGGGGGCATGGCCTCCAAGACCTCTCAACAATCCCACAGTGTGGGACTTACTGGAGGTAACAGAAGGGGTTCCTGGCCACCAAGGACCACTAGCATCCAAGGGGACGTCATCCCCCAACCAGTAGTGCACCAGGAGGCGTGTTTACAGAATGGTGGAGAAAAGGGGTGGGCCTTTAATCTCCTCTCAGCAATCCCCCTGTGTGGGACTTACTGGAGGAAATTAGGAGGGTTGTTGGCCCCCAAGGACCCTCTGTAGAAAGGAGGACTTCATCCCCCAACCAGTTGCGCACCAGGAGGTGTGTTTGCAGAGTGCTGCTGAAAGGGGTGGGTCCTTCTGTGACTTGCTGGTCAGGCTTTTTTAAAATTTATTTTTTATTTATTTGGAGGAGGCGGGCCTCCCTGTCCCTGGGCTGATTTCGGCCCTTAGGACCTCATCTCCTGGGGTCATAAAACAACCGCATGGTGATATGATTTATAGGGAAAACGGCACCCAAAAGGGTGAATCCACTTAATATCTCAATCTGATCCTAGCTCTCATGGTGCTGATGGGTAGAGAGAACTACCAGCCTCCCCAAATTTTGTGGCCTAAGCTACAAACAAACGTAATAACGATCCCCAGCACACGTTAAATTTAGGCAAGAAAAATGACAGCAGTAGCAATTGTAAGTCAAAACGAATGTACAACAGAAATCACAATAGGTTCTTCGTTTCTTTATTTCTTTTCATCTGGTTCCTTTTGAACACATCTTAGCCAGCCAACACGTGTTTCGTCACCACAGTTGTTATACACCCGCAACTTTTTCAAGGCTCTAATGTCTCTTGTTTGGGCTATCTACTTCATGTGTGGTGATAATTCCAACCCACACGATCCTCCGGAGTGGGCAAAAGTTATTGTGGTTACACTCAATCCCGCGAGCACTTGAGGGACCGGTATTTGGCGTAGGAGGATTCCGAAAGAAGGAACACGGGGACCTTAACCAATATAATTGGTGATCAATATACGAAGAGATTGAGAGTAACCGCAATAACTTTTGCCCTCGCCGGAGGATCGTGTGGGTTGGAATTATCACCACACATGAAGTAGATCTCCTGGGGTCATGCCTTTTTTGAATGGGGGAGGGGGAACGCGCAGCTCCCTTCCCTGAGCTGATTTCGTCCTCAGGGACCCCATCCCCTGGGACCTGGCCTTTTTTTAAAAAAATGTTTAAAAGGTCAAGGCACCTTGGGGACCCCATCCCTCTGGGCCTGGCCTCTATTGTGGGTGTCCTTGTCCCACCCAGGGTGCCCACTTAAACTGTTGGGACCACTGTGGGAGCCTGAAGGCCTATGTGGTCCCTGACGGCATCCTGCAGGAGCTGGCATTGCTTTTACACAGAGGGGGCTGCTGAACATGCAATTCCCTCTGTGGAAAAGCAATTTTGCTCTGCTTCCAGCAAGCAAGAGCATTTTTACTCTCACTTGCTGGAAGTGGAGCACAGTTTGCAATGGCTTGGCGAGAGTTGTAAATTTTGCTCCATTTCCAGCAAGCGAGAGCATTCTTGATCTTGCTTGCTGGAAGCAGAGCACAGTGTGCTATGGCTTGACGGGAGCGGTAAAGCGTGGCCCCCCTTCTTTTTCTAATTTATTGGCCCTGGGGACCCCATCTCCCGGGGCATGGCCTTCTTTTTTTTTAAAAATGTTTTGGAGGGGGGCTGCATTGCCCCCCTCCTCAGGCCACTTATGGCCCCGGGGACCCCATCCCCCAGGGCCGGCCTTTTTTTAAAAACATTTTTAAAAAGTTTTGCGGAAGGGGGCCGCGTGGCCCCCCTCCCGGGCTACTTGTAGCCCCGGGGACCCCATCCCCCGGGGCTGGCCCTCTCCATTGGGGACCGTGGGGGGGTCCCCAATCCCCCCACGGTCCCGCCGGCTCTCTGCGTCCTGCGGGAGCCGGCATTGCTTTTCCACATGGGGAGCTGCTGACATGCAGCTCCCCGTGTGGAAAAGCAATCGTCTTTGGTTTTGGAAGAGAGAGCAGGTTTCCTGCTCTCTCTTCCAAAACCAAAGCAGTTTGCAATGACAGGGCGGGAGCCGCGAGGCTCACGCCCTGCCATAGCAAACTACAGTGTCCCGAGGGTGGGCACCCGGGACACTGCAGAAGCCGATCCTGGGGGTGGCGGTCCCCAGGGCCATCACTGGCTCCAGGAGGGGGCCGCGCGGCCCCCCTCCCAACTGCGTGCACAGCCCGGGGAGGTGGTGGTCCCGGGGCTCCGAAGCGGACCCCCACATTCCAATTCTTAGTGCCCCGGGAGGTGGCGGTCCCGCGGCATGTGGGGGGCTCGAGCCCCCACACAGGTAATTAATTTTTTTAAAGAAGCCCCGGGGGCTTAGGGGTCCTTAGAGGCCCCCACACATTTTTATTAACCCCCGCATGCCCCCGGGACTTGGCCCACCCGGGGGCTAAATAACAACGAAGCGCGGGAGCCCGCACTTCGTTTTTTTTTTTACGGCGGGATACGCGCACCCTGCACGCTCCCCGCCGATTTAAAAAAATATATATATATTTTTTGGGGCCCTGGGGGTCCTTGTGGGACCCCCTAAGCAGACCTAGGGGGTCAGGGTGTTTCTACCCTGCCCCCTTTTTGCGTTTTGCGCACTTGCTTCTTGTGCCTCGGTTCTACAGAGGAAGAAGATGGCTGCCAACACTTCCTGGTTTGGAGTGTTGACAGCCAATTAGCATACAGCTCGATATCAGGAGGGTGCGCTCAGGGTGCGCGGACCCTCCGCGGCCATAGATATATATGTGATTTTACTTTTGATTTTCTCAGGAACTTCTGAACGGATTTACACCATTTAACCAAAAGGCACGACTCTGAACCAAGGGCTACATTTTTGCCAAATTTAGTGTAATTCCGTTCAGCAGTTCGGGCTGTAGCTGCGACTAAAGGTTCCTATGGAAAATTGCATGGGGAAAACACGTTTTGGGACCCCCCTTTTTTCTCGGCCCCCACTTAACAAATCACCCCGAGACTTTCAGGATAGGAGCGGAACGGAGCGCCCCACGAGTTTTGAAAATTTTGTGAAGATTCGTCAACCGGCGCCAAAGTTATTGGGAATAGAATGTTGCGGATTTCCTATGGAAAATAGGTCCTAACTATAACTATCTACTGGCGACCGCCAGTAGATAATATATATATATATATATGTATATATATATATATATCACTACACCTCGTGAAATCGTTTCCGAACAAAGACGAGTGCAGACCTCCAATAGTGCATAGATTATTTATTGCTGTAGTCTTCTGCCATGAATATTTATATATATAGTCACTGAAAAAAACAAAGATTGGAGAGAAGTTATAGTTAGGGTATAGAATTAAAAAAAGTAGAAATTCACTAAAAAAACAAAGGTTACAGGGGCTTTACAGTTAGGTTTTAGATTTCACTCGTACAAAACCAGTGAAATTCAGCAGTTATATATCTGAGCTAACTATATCTTATGCCCCCGAAATGCACTACTTCTGACCTCACATATTACATCACTCTTAACGTGGTCAGTGACATCACTGATGACATCATTGATGAGATCTCAAATGACATCACTGATGACATTATTGATGATATCATCCAGTAATTGTGAGTGTTTTAAAAGTGTATGAGTGTTAAAAATATATGCCAAGGATCCACAAAAGTTAAATTAGTATACTTTGTGTACAACTAATGAGTGATACTATTTCTAACATATATTATGTGAGTGGCTGTGTGACTATTTGTATGCATGTATGAGTGGATGTGTGAGTGGCTGTAAGGGTATGTGAGTGGGTGTGTGAGTGCCTGTATTGGTGAATAGGTGGGTGTTTGAGTGGGTGTTCTATTAGCTGTATGGTTGAATAAGTGGGTGTGTGAGTAGCTGTATGGGTGAATAAGTGGGTGTGTGAGTAGCTTTATGGATAAGTGAGTGGCTGTATTGATGAGTGAGTGGGTGTGTGAGTGGCTGTATAAGTGGGTGATTGGCTGTGTAGGTGACTCTATGGGTGGGTGAGTGGGTGTCTGGGTGGCTGAATCAGTGACTGAGTGGCTGTATGGGTGGGTGAGTGGGTGTATGAGTGGCTATATGGGTGAGTGAGTGTATGACTGGCTGTATGGGTGTTTGGCTGTTTGAGTGGGTGTTTGGTTAAGTGAGTTGCTGTGTAAGTGGCTGTACTGGAGAGTGATGTTTGTGTGCGTGTCTGCATGGGTAAATGGCTGTGTTCAGACGTTGTATGCATGAGTGAATAGAATAAAAAACCTTAGAAATTCACTGAAAAAAACAAGGGTTACAGGGATGTTATAGTTAGGAAATAGAATAAAAAAAAACCTTAGAAATTCACTGAAAAAATCAAGGGTACAGGGACATTAAAGTTAGGAATTTGAATTTAAAAAACTTTGAAATTCACTGAAAAAAAACACAATTTACAGGGACGTAAACTTGGCTACCCTGCCCCGTCTACCTGGGTGCCCTGGCCCCACCCAGGGCACCTAGTGTGCTTTGATGGGACCACAGGGGGCCTCAATGACCCCGCGGTCCCAGCCAGCTCCCCGCCTCCTGTGGAGCTGGCATTGCTCCTGCATGCAGGGAGCTGCTAAATATGCAGCTCCCTGCGTGCTGGAGCATTCTTTAATCTGCTTCCATGCAAGCATGACAGGGGGCAGGGAAATAGATGAAAACTCAGCTCCCAGTAAGATGGAGCAGGTTGACAGCTCCCGCTTGCTGGGACCGGAGTTTGTGTTTGCTCTTGCTTCCTGGAGGGTGGGCACCTCGGGAGATAGCACGAGCTAGCCCTTGGGAGTGGCGGTCCCCAGGGCCATTAATGGCTCCATGAGGAGGACCGCATTTTCCCCCTCCTTCAGTTTCCACAGGCCGGCCCCAGGGAGGTGGTTGTCCTCGGGCCGTATATGGCTTGGGAGGGGGCTGTGTGGCCCCCTCCTCCTTTGCATTTGGCCATGCCCCAGGGAGGTGGTGGTCCCTGGGCAAAATATAGCCCAGGAGGTGGGCCACGTGGCCCCCCTCCCTTCTTTTGAGTACTTCTGTGTCCCCGGGAGGTGGTGGTCCACAGGGCAATTAGAAAGTAGGAGGAGGTCTGCGCTGCCCCCCTCTTTTATAACTCATAAGCCCCAGGGAGGTGGTGGTCCCCAGGCTCTTTAAAGGACTGAGGAGGGGGCTGCCAGGCCAGCCTCCTAATTAATAAATAAAGTCCAGGGGAGGTGGTGGTCTCCGAGGCTCAAACTGACCTTGGGGAGGGGGGTCACATGCACCCCCTTCCCATTTGATAATAATATAAATGCCCCCGGGACCTGGTCCACACGGGGGCTAAAAGAGAAACAAGCGCAGGAGACTGCACTTTTGTTTTTCAGTTTGTGCCACAAATTTGCAAATCCTCATACTTTTGCTTCAGAAATTCTTTAAAAATAATGCTTTTTTGCCCTGGCAGGGTCCTCAGGGGATCCCAGCACCAGGGCTACGGGGTCAGGGTATTCCTACCTTGCCCCCTTTTCTTTATTATTATGTTTGTTTTTGGGACTTGGCTGAGGCCAAGTCCCAAGATGGCTACCAACACTTCCTAGTTAAAGTGTTAGCAGCCAATCAGATCTCTGCATGAGATCGGGAGGATTCATGGAGGGTTCGCGTCACTAGATATACAAATTTGGTTTTCTTTTAAGAACTCTGAAACTACTGAACGGATTTACAACAAATCACAAAAAGGTTGCTCTCTAGACCAACATCTAGCTGTCTGCCAAATTTGGTGTAATTCCGTTCAGCGGTTTGGGCTGTAGTCGTGTCTAAAATTCCTATAGGAATTCACATGGGAAATGCATATCTTTTGACACCCCATTTTTCTTGGCCCTGCTTAACGGATCAGCCCGAAACTTTCCATGCACAACTAAAATCAGATGGGCACTTTTCTTGAAAGATTTCGTGAAGATTTGTCAAACGACGCCAAAGTTATAAGGAAGTAAAAAATGCTTTTCCCATGGAAACTAGGTCCTAATTTATATATAAATAACGTGCATGAAAGTGTTCATCTGTTTTTATTTCTCTTTAGCTTTTTAAACAGCGGTAGGTTGTTCTACCACTACATTGTGTCACTGTAGCAGGTATTGGTTTGTGCTGTTCCCGCTCCATTACTTCCACTTTCCATTGGTTATTAGGGGTTTTATGCTTTGCAATGTGCTTGCATCAACATGTGTTGCAAAATACTTCTTTCTGAACAAGTGAACTAACACTATTGTTTGCATTGCTTTGCATCACATAAGCACAAAACTGTGATGCTGGGCCCTGTATGCATTGCAGGAATTTGGAGCAGATAACAATTGGTCAATCTGAGGCGACGACCAAGATTTGCATTTGGCCATGCCCTGGGGAGGTGATGGTCCCCTGAGCCAAATAAGCACATTCAAGCTACTTTTCATCACCCACAAAGCGATACATGGAACACAGCTAATCTTCATCAGGAATAAAATCACCAAATACATTCAACAAAGGAACCTCCACTCTAGATTGGCACCTCACCTCAAAATTCCGCCATAAAAGAAAAAAATCATAGGTGGCACATCCTTCTCTGCTCAAGCAGCCAAACTGTGGAACTCTTTACCCCCAAACATAAGATCCACGGATAACTACCTTAACTTCAGAAGACTACTCAAGACTACTCAAGAGTTGGCTCTTTCCCACATAACCACCAGACTCAAACACAAATATACAGCATATCCCTGTGTATATAAGCAGTTATTTGGATTATACATGTGTGCCTAGATATGTGTGTTCCTTTGTATAAATGTGTATAATAATCTGTTTATAAATATAAAGATTTTCATTAGGTCTGCTTAACAAATGTACATATTACTTATGGTTATATTTTTCTGTGTTTAACATGTATATAGGTCACTGCATAAAGAAGCAAATTTTTATAACTATTCATCTACAGTTGCTTCACTATTGAATACATATATATATAGGATATTGACAAAGGCAGGATTGCCGAAACGCGTTTGTTTGTTAAATTTATTTCGCCAATAAATCTATAAAAATGATTTAAGTAACCTGAGTGCTGGTCCATTCTACCTTGTGGGGAGCTGGATATATATATATACATATATATATATATATTCACAGAAAAAACCATAGGTTTTAGGGACAGTTATAGTTAGTTGGACATTGCACTCGTACAAAACCCGTGAAATTCCCCCGTTATAGTTAGTTCAGGTAACTATAACTCGCGCCCCATAATGCACTGCTGATGACGTCACATATTACATCACTCATGACATGGTCAGTGACATCACTGATGACATCACTGATGACATCTCAAATGACATCACTGATGACATCATGCAGTGACTGTGTGTTTCTGTAAAGTTTAAATATTTTTAATATATATAGGAAAAGACGTATTGAAGAATGAGTGGCTGTATAAGTGTCTGTATGGATGATTTAGTAGGTGCGTGACTGACTCTATAAGTGAGTGATTTAACGTATCTTACTGAATGCATGGGTTAGTGACTAAACTGGGTGAATGTCTGTATCCGTCTGTCTGTTGCTGTGTAAGTGGCTGCATGTGTTTGTGAATAGCTACATGAGTGTCTATATGAGTTATTGAATGATTGTCTGAGTATCTGTATGGGTGCCTGAGTGTTTGTGTGGGAGGGGTGTGTGCGACAATGTGCATAGATGTGTGAGTGGGTGATTCACTGGGTGGATGGTTTCAAGAGTGCATCTGTGATAGACTGTATGGGTGGGTAAGTGTGTGTAAGAGTGTGTTAGTGAGTGAATGTATGTCCCAGTGGTACATGTGTGAGTAACTACATATGTGAAAGGCAGTATATATGTGTGTTGGAGTATATAAATAGCTATAAGCGAGAGTGAGTGATTGTGATAGTGGCTGTATGGATGTGTGTGTGCTTGTATCAGTTATTGTATAAGAGCGTAACAATGTGCTAGTATTTGTATGATTAAGTGAGCTGGTGTGTGTATAACTGTATAGGTGAGTAAATGGCAGTGTGTTTAATTATTTGCATGACTGACTAGGTGTGTGAGTACCTCTATGGATGAGTGGCGGTGTTTGAGTGTCTATATAGGAGTAAGAGTGCATATGATAGTCCTGTACTGAGTGACCATAAGTATGAGTGACTGTATGGGTGAGTGAGTGGATGTGTGTGTGTGTAGACCAAAGAATCAGTGAGTGGGTATGTAGTTATTGGTGTTGGAGTGTCTATGGTTTTGCGAATGGCAGTCTGTAATTTAGAGTGGGTGTATCAAAATTTATATTAGGGTGTGAGAAGATGAATGAAATTATCACATGGATGATGTCATCAGTGATGTCATTTGAGATGTCATCAGTGATGTCATCAGTGATGTCACTGACCATGTCATGAGTGATGTAATATGTGACGTCATCAGCAGTGCATTGCGGGGGCGCGAGTTATAGTTACCTGAACTAACTATAACGGGGAAATTTCACGGGTTTTGTACGAGTGCAATGTCCAACTAACTATAACTGTCCCTAAAACCTATGGTTTTTTCAGTGAATTTGTAAGGTTTTTAAATGCTAATTTCTAACTATAACGTGCCTGAAACCTATGGTTTTTTCAGTGAATTTCAAAGGTTTTTAAATGCTAATTCCTAACTATAACATGTCTGAAACCTATGGTTTTTTTCAGTGAATTTCAAAGGTTTTGTAAATGACAATTTTTAAATGTATTAATTGTTATATTTATTTTTTTGATACTGATTTACTACATTTTTTTAAACTATTTATTTTTAGATATTTTATTTTTTAAATACATTGTAATTACATTATACATTACATTACAAAATATACTTTCTCAGAATGAATTACTTTAGTTTAAATACTTTGCAAATAGGCAATAGACTTTTAAGTACAGTAGTTACAGTTATTGCAATGGGCAACACAATTTCAAACACAATGCAACAATGAGCTCAATGTGAATTTCAAGTTAAATGCAATTAGTTACTTTATGGATTACTTTTCTAACCACAGGACTGGATCCTAGAGTCAGTCCTGGGACATCTCCTGTAAACAGTTGAGTAAAAGCGTTTTGGTTACAGTAGTGATTTTTAAGGAATATTATTGTATTTTAAAAGTTGACACTTAGAAACTTTTTCACATAGAATCACCAATGTTATCCTATGGGAGGAAATTCACTTAGCAGGTAAGTAGTGTTATCGTTACTTTTTCTTACTCAGTGGTGGATCCTGGATCCAGCACTGGTGCATCTCCTGTAAACAGTTGAAAGAATGCGTTTAAGTCATTCAGGCGATTTTTAAGGAATATTTGTAGTTTGTGAAAATCAACACTTTGAAACTTTTCTGCTGAAAACCAGACAATGGATTCCTATGGAAGGAAATATAAGTTACTGGTAAGTACGGTTAAAATTACTTTTCAGGATCAGTACTGGGCTGAAAGATGCAGCACTGAGGTCTCTCCTGATAACAGGTGAGTAAATCGGAATTCGTATTTTGGCTGATTTTAGAGGAATATTTGTATGTTTCAAAAATCGACACTTAGAAACTTTTTCAGCAAAAAGCAGGCAATGATATCCTATGGAAGGAAATTCAAGTTACTGGTAAGTACGGTTAAAATTACTTTTCAGGATCAGTACTGGGCTGAAAGATGCAGCACTGAGGTCTCTCCTGATAACAGGTGAGTAAATCAGAATTCGTATTTCGGCTGATTTTAGAGGAATATTATAAAGTTCCAAAACTCCACACTTAGAAGAATTTCCAAGTGAAACCAGTCAATGATATCCTATGGAAGGAAATTCAAGTTACTGGTAAGTACGGTTAAAATTACTTTTCAGGATCAGTACTGGGCTAAAAGATGCAGCACTGGGTTCTCTCCTGATAACAGGTGAGTAAATCGGAATTCGTAGTTCGGTTGATTTTAGAGGAATATTATAAAGTTCCAAAACTCCACACTTTGAAGAATTTCCAAGTGAAACCAGTCAATGTTAGCCTATGGAAGGAAATTCAAGTTGCTGGTAAGTACGGTTAAAATTACTTTTCAGGATCAGTACTGGGCTGAAAGATGCAGCACTGAGGTCTCTCCTGATAACAGGTGAGTAAATCGGAATTCGTAGTTTGGCTGATTTTAGAGGAATATTTGTATGTTTCAAAAATCGACACTTAGAAACTTTTTCAGCAAAAAGCAGGCAATGATATCCTATGGAAGGAAATTCAAGTTACTGGTAAGTACGGTTAAAATTACTTTTCAGGATCAGTACTGGGCTGAAAGATGCAGCACTGAGGTCGCTCCTGATAACAGGTGAGTAAATAGGAATTCGTAGTTCGGCTGATTTTAGAGGAATATTTGTACAATGGTGAAGGGAGGGGGCGGGGCCTGAGGTGACATCTGTGCAAACGCGCCCCGTGGCGCGTTTTAAGTTGGGGGATTAAGTCCCCTTGAATCATGAGGGTCCCTGGGGGCCAACTACCCCACCAGGAACCTCCAGTATGCGCCAGGGGGCTGCGTTGCAGAGACGTGTACAGAGGCCACACCCCTTTTACACCTCTCTGCAACGCAGCTCTGTGGCGCTTTCTGGACGTACCTGTTGGGCTAGTTGGCCCCCAGGGACCCTCAGGATTGAAGGGGATTTAATTCCCCATCTTAAAACACGCCACGGGGCCTGTTTGCACACATGTCACCTGAAGCCCCGCCCCTCCCTTCACCACTGTGCAAACGCGCCCTGTGGCGCGTTTTAAGTTGGGGGATTAAGTCCCCTTGAATCCTGAGGGTCCCTGGAGTCCAACTAGCCCACCATGTACTTCCAAAAGCGCCACAGAGCTGCGTTGCAGAGAGGTGTAAAAGGGGCGTGGCCTCTGTACACCTCTCTGCAACGCAGCCCCTAGCGCATACTTGAGGTTCCTGGTGGGCTGGTTGGCCCTAGGGACCCCCAGTATTCAAGGGGAATTACTACCCTTCTTAAAACGCGCCAGGAGGCGCGTTTGCAGAGTACTGCAGGGAGGGGCGGGGCCTCCCGGCACGATGCCGGTCTTTTTTTTTTGATTGTGAGGGGGCTGCGTGGCCCCCCTTCCCTCAGCCACTTTTGCCCCGGGGACCCTATCCCCCGGGGCCTGAGCATTTTTTTTTATTTAAATAAAAAACAAAAACGGGAAGGGGCCGCGTGGCCCCCTTCCTGGGCCTGTTTTGGCCCTGGGGCATGCCCTCGATTTTTATTTTTTAAATTTTGAGGGGGCTGCGTGGCCCCCTCCTCAGGTCATTCAAGGCCCCGGGACCCCATCCCCGGGGCCGGCCTTCCCTTTTTTATTTTTTATTTTTTTATTTGGGGAGGGGGCTGCGTGGCCCCCTCCTGGCCACTATGGCCCCGGGGACCCCATCCCCGGGGCCTGTCCTCTGGTTGGGGACTGTGGGGGTCCCCAATCCCCCACAGTCCCAGCCGGCTCCCCGCCTCCTGCGCGAGCCGTCATTGCTTTTCCACATGGGGAGCAGCTAACATGCTGCTCCCCATGTGGAAAGCTAATTGAGTTTGCATTTTGAAAGAGAGAGCAGGTTTCCTGCTCTCTCTTTCAAAATGCAAACCAAGACTGCTATGACAGGACGGGAGCCGCGAGGCTCCCGTCCTGTCATAGCAAACTACAGTGTCCCGGGGGTAGGCACCCCGGGACACTGCAGGAGCCGGCCCTGGGGGTGGCGGTCCCCAGGGGCATCAAGGGCTCAAGGAGGGGGCCGCGCAGCCCCCTCCCAACCATTTAACAGCCCGGGGAGGTGGTGGTCCCGGGGCTTTGGGGGTCTGTAACGGACCCCCATATTCAAATCTTTAGTGCCCCGGGAGGTGGCGGTCCCGGGCGTGTGGGGGGCTGGAGCCCCCACACAGGTCAAAAATTTTTAAAAAAGAAGCCCGGGGGTGGCGGTCCCGGGGCTGCGGGAGGGCCAAGAGCCCTCCCGCACCATTATTTTTCAAAGCCCCGGGGGTGGTGGTCCCGGGGCTTGGGAGCCTTAGAGGCCCCCACATTAAATTTAAACCCCCAACCATGCCCCCGGGACTTGGCCCACCCGGGGGCAAATTAACTATCGAGCGCGGGAGACCGCGCTCGATTTTTATTTTTCGGCGGGATTCGCGCACCCTAAGCGCATCCCGCCGATTTTCTTAAAAAATGCTTTTTCTGCCCAGGGGTCCTTGTGGGACCCCCTGAGCAGACCTAGGAGGTCAGGGTGTTTCTACCCTGCCCCCTTTGTGCGTTTTGCGCACTTGTTTCCTCTGGGGTTTTCTAATCGGCAGGATCCGCGCACCCTGAGCGCATCCTGCCGATTAAAAAAAAATGCTTTTCTGCCCAGGGGTCCTTGTGGGACCCCCTGAGCAGACCTAGGGAGTCAGGGTGTTTCTACCCTGCCCCCTTTGTGCGTTTTGCGCACTTGTTTTTGTGCCTCGGTTCTACCGAGGGACAAAATGGCTGCCAACACTTCCTGGTTTGGAGTGTTGACAGCCAGCTGACAGCCAATTAGCATGCAGCTCGTGATCGGGACGGTGCGCGCAGGGTGCGCTGAGGGAACGCGGACCCTACTCGGCCATAGATATATATGTGACTTTACTTGTGAATTTCTCAGGAACTACTGAACGGATTTACACCATTTAAGCCAAAGGCACCAGTCTGAACCAAGGGCTACCTCTTTGCCAAATTTGGTGTAATTCTGTTCAGCAGTTCGGGCTGTAGCTGCGACTAAAGGTTCCTATGGAAAAATGAATGGGGAAAACGCGTTTTGGGACCCCCCTTTTTTCTCGGCCCCCGCTTGACGAATCAACCCGAGACTTTCAGGGTCGGAGCGGAGCGCCCCAACAAGTTGGAAAGTTTCGCGAAGATTCGTCAACCGGCGCCAACGTTATTTCAAATAGAATGTCGCGGATTTCCTATGGATAAAAGGTCCTAACTATAACTATCTACTGGCGACCGCCAGTAGATAATATATATATATATATATCTGAACAAATACACTAATTTAAAGTACAGCAACACTTTAAAGTCTGAGTTTATTTAACACAACTTAAATCTAGATCTATTACCTTACTTATACATACATACCTTCCATGTACCTATGTATTTTTATATTTATTACTTTACTCTTAATTCAGCATCTCCAGTGCACTACCCTATATCTCACCCCATACCTCTCCTAATATATCCTCTACCTCAACTCACTGACTCATCCCAAATGTCACTCTACTACTCTCTCCAATGCACTACCCTATTTCTCACCCTATACCTCTTTCATTATATCCTCTACCTCCACTCTCTGACTACTATGATCCACAAAAAACCCTTTCTTGACTCTTCTCTCCTCTACCCCTTCCAAGATCCCCCAAATAACCCTTTCTAGATTCTTCCCTCCTTGCATCATCTCAAACCAATTTTACTATTCAGATCTCCAAACCAAGCCTTTCTAAACCCTTCCCTCTAACACTTTACCCACTCTACTCATCCCAAACCTCCTCCTGCTGCCATGATCTCCAAATAAACACTTTCTACACCCTTCCCTCTTCTATCCCTACACTATCCTTTTCATTCCAACTTACGGACTCACATAGCCACCGCTCAAATAAATTTCATATTTCTCTATACTAATTCATCACTCATCCTGTATGGGTTTGGGAGTAGTGTGCTACTCGCCGAAAAGGCACTTCAATGCCTAGTCAGGGATAGTAAGCGCTATATAAATGCACTTACAATTACAATTTTTCCAGACTACTTTATAAGTAATCATACCTTGGATTTTGGAGTACAAGGCTTCCTGTACAGCGATGACAGTTTGATTAGCGCTCACTTTTGCCTCTTTGCAGGGATAGCAAGGGTAACGACCGTAAAGCTGCAGCGATATTATCCTGTTTCGTAAAGCCTGCCTGCACTGTTGCAGCTGCATTCTGAATCAACTGAAGGCCAGGGCTTTAAATGGCCCAGGTCTGTCCGTGTCTCAGACCCCGTAATAATGAAAAACGGACATTGAAATGGGTCCCTATCGAGCCCATATTGATGTATTTAACTTTACTGTTAAATAACTCTGATCGATTTCTGAAAAATGAATCTAAAAAACGTTAAGGTAATCCATATCAGCGATTTAGTTCCTGTTTATATTTTACATATCTTTCTTAATCTTGTCTTCCCTAAGATTGTTAGCTTTTTCCAGGATGTTGTGTTTCTGCATTTTTTGTGCCACATTTTACTCTTGTCTAGTGCATATTTTGAACTGAATGGCCTCCAGATGTTTATAACCGGCCACCATTGAGAAGTCTGCAGCGGAGGCAGTGTGAGTTTCTCACAGTGCCTATCAGTGGATCAAAAAGGTGTTTAGAATATACATGGTCATTCAATACTTGGCCTCTCTACAGAGTACACAGAGCAATGGTCACATATTCTTCTTGCAATTGTGTTTCTGTGGGGATATGTTTGAAGAAGGCACACAGTTGTCAAAATGTTGACAAGGCGAAAGTAAAAGAAAATACAGTACTGACAGGTGAGTGTGTACGTGGTGTGTTTGGGGGTGGTGAAGTGAGAAGAGGGAAGTGAATTTGGGAGAGAGTGAAAAGAGAGTGTTGACAAGGAAAAGGATGAGATGTAAGAAACTCAGATGGACGAGATGTGGAGAGAAAAAGGGCAAACACAGAATGAGCATGACAGGAGTGGTTGAGACACCCTGAAGACCACTACGTTGGCTACAGGCCTCTGTAATGTTTAATTCACATTCCCACAATTTTCAGAAATGAAACATCTTCAATACTAATTATTTACAACAAACTCATTGATGTTACTCATGTATCTTGAAAAGCTAACAACCATTGACAAAGATAATAGTCCTGGCTGGTTTTGGGTGCATGCCAGTTGTTGTGTTATATATTCTGGATGCAATAACAGAAAGCTCATGATGGAACCAAAATACCGGTCAGGTGGCACACTAAGGGAATCACAGAAATGCAGTTTACATGTTTATGCCACGCCCTTAATTACATAGGACTTGCTCCTTTTAGAGACACACCCACTTTTTACATCCCACTTAAGGCCCTGCTGAAGACGATCAGGGCCGGACTGGCCGTAGCGGGCACCAGGTATTTCCCCAGTGGGCCGCTGGGTGGGGGCTGTTTTTGTTACAGGGGGGCAGGCAATATCGGCCCCCTGTAACAAAATCTGCCGAAACCGGCCGTAGCAAACGATCGGCCGCACCCCCCTCCCCTCTGCTGGGGGCCGGCCGAGCAGTTTGCCAGGGCCGGTTTCGGTTCCAAGTCCGGCCCTGAAGACGATCACTTTTTCGCCATAGTCAAATCAAGTTTGTTCATATACCCAATAATATTACTGTCAGACAATTTTTAAGTGGATGCTTGGGGAAAAGTAGAGTTTAGAAAACAATTTATTTACCTGACATGTCTGCTATTTCCTCAAGTGCTTTTGCTGCGTTCTTTCCCAGCGCAACAACATGAACGATTGCGCCGCTTATCCGCACATCGGAAAAGCAGAGCGCTGTGTCATAATTATCTTCACCATCAGTTAATATTACGAGTTCAGTGCCATCTGTATATCCACTTTTAATGTTTACCTGCAGACAGAATGATAACGAATGAAAGAGATACTTTACATTTTTAGTTACCAACCCGGTTTTGCAGATTCATATTGTGGAAATTAATATCACCTGTTTAGGTTAATTCTTTCAATTTAAAGCAAAAATATTTATGTAAATGCAATTAATTGGATTTTAAAATATAGAACAAAGCGTAATAAAGTAGCGAACTGAAAGTTGAATACCAATGTAATGACAGCAAAAGAGAGAAACAATACATATAACCAGTAGCGGCTCGTGGAGGGAGTGCCGCGGGACAGTGGGGCGGGGCGGGGGAGGAGCAGGGTGGGGGGTAGTAAACTACGGCATACGGCCAAACAGAGGTAAGTAAACAAATAAATAAATAAAACGAATTTCGTTGGGCGCGCTGCATCGCATTTGGCAATGCAGCGCGCGCAATGAAATCGTTTTATTTATTTATTTGTTTACATACCTCTGTTCGACCGTATGCCGTAGTTACTACCCCCCACCCTGCTCCTCCCCCGCCCCGCCCCACTGCCCCGCGGCACTCCCTCCACGAGCCGCTACTGCATATAACGCTTTTACCAGCGCCTTAGGAACGTTCTTTCCATGTTAACCGAATGGTAATTGTCAAAAATTATTTGTCAATGTGATTTCAGATTCTAGTTCATGGAAGTACATTTTTCCCAGGCATTGACGTTTTTATGACCCAATATCGTTTGTGGTGCATCCTGGATGCACCACCTAATGTACTGAAAATCAATTTTTATCCACACAAAAATATTTCCAAAGAGCCATGTCCCGGGAACAATCATAAAATACATGAAGAGGAAAAGCATCATTGTCGTGCTGTTATTTTTCCAAAATGTAACGTTCACATGGATCTTCAATTCTCAAATTGATTGACATGACTGACGGTTTCCCAGGTCCATGCGTAGTGCCTCATCCAAGCTCGTTTCTGCTTTGCAATCGGACACCTGCAGTGCTATTTATCCCAGGATATCACGGTGGTGGATAAGCTTCTTATCTGCATCCAGGAACATCTTAAGGATTTTAGCGGCACTTGGCCAACTGTATTTTGGGAGCCCCTGTTCGGAAAACCTTTGAATTTATGATCCAATTTCAGCTCTTTCATGCCCTCTTTGGCCAGGTCACTGGCAGAGCACTTTCACACTCTTCCAAATTGTAAGGGCCTCATTTATGAGACTCCTTGCGCCTTCGGAACTTCACTTTTTGTGACATTCCCTGGCGCAGAAGCCTGCGTGATATTTATCAGGCAGCACTAAGCCACTTTTTTTGGCTTAATGCTGCCTGATAAATATCAGTCCCTTTAAACGCAGTGTTCTGCGTTAAAGGGGCGTGCAATGGGTGTTGCTGGGGGCGTCCCCAGCAACATCTATGGCCTTTTGACACTGCCCCAGATTTACGAGAAATCGTAAATCTGAGGCAGTGCCAAAAGCTTACGCCTCTCCAGGGGAGGCGTAGTGGAGGCACAACGAGGAGAAATATCTTTATTTCTCCTCGTTTTTCTTTTTCTATGTGTGCTGCAGAAATTCTATGTGTGCTGCATTCTGCAGCACACATAGAAAGAGGACAAAACCTCTTGTGATTATTTTTGTACAGAAAGGTTTCCCTTCCTGTACAAAAATATTCATCCCATAGCAGGCACCCTTGCACCATGGTGCAAAGGTGCCTGCGTTGGCTTCACGGCCAGCCATTGTGCGCCAGCCCAGGGGAAAAGGACAGGAATGCGCCGTATCTTGTAGATACGGCGCATTCCTGCCCTTTTCTTTTGTCGTAGGGAAGTGCAACAGGAAGGCCTGCTGCGCTGCCCTACGGCAAAACCTCATAAATGAGGCCCTAAATGTGTTTGCATATAATAGTCGGGATAGTGACGTATGTTTTCAGTATTGTTTTAGATCACTAATATTTCAAATCTCTGTAAATCCCTAATATTTCTCACAAGTGAGGTGCTCTTTCGATTTAAAATTAACCATTTTTATGGATATTGCATGGTGTTGAAAATCATAAACACTGCAAAATGTAACGGAAAAAACGATATTTAAAACGACCTGTGTTTAAGAATCAATAAATGTCATCTGGACAGGCCTGTTTTGCAGTCTAGAGCCACAGTTGACAAAACGTTCATGGGGCCCCCTGAAATGCTGGGGCCCTGGGCCTGTGCCCACTTTGCCCATGCCTTAAAACAACTCTGCAGAGGTTGCCTGCAGGTCACTGGGGAAGAGGGGATGCCTCTCCAATTCAGAATACACGTGACTTGTCTTCCAGGAAGGATCTGGGAATGTTGTTATAGCAGTGGCGGTTGCCAGCTATGGAGAGTGGTGTGGTCGGGTGGGTAAATGTGTGGTGGGTGCAAGCATGCACAAAACTATATTAACTAAATTCATGCCGACATGTATTACATTATCGTTCTAAAGTTAAAATGTTTAACTTTAAAGCAGTAATGTAATGCATGTCGGCGATTTAGGGCATACGTACACACATAAAATATAATAAAAAAGGAAATAAAAGTCACTTACCTTGCTGCATGTCCTCGCTCCGGTCCCAGTGTTCTTCTCTCCTCCAGTGCGGATCCAGCCACCTCCCCTAACCAATCCTGGCACTGCTATCATGCTGTTAACCAGTATGAGAGAAGCACCAGGATAGGATGGGGTGGGCTCTCTCAGCACTCCAAAGGGCATTGAAGGCCTATGCTTGCTCTCAACCCAGTTGTACAAGAAATGGCAGGCCAAACCAGCTCCAGGCCAGAGGAAAACGGGTGGTGATTGCAGCGGTGAGGAGTAGAAGCCCCGGAAGGCATTGGCTGCATGTGCCCCTCCGAGGCTGTGGAGGTGAGGGGGGTCGATGGGGCTATACGGTGTGCACCTTCCTGTAGCAGAGCAGACCCCACATGAGCTGAGTGTGAGGAAGGTGAGGAGGGCACCTAAGCTCTAAGCCTAAGATCCTGGGGAGCCCTGCCGTGACCAGCTCTGTATTGCCTGGCCCTACCTGGCCGGCAGGGACTAGGAGTTGTGAGTTGGCGAAAAAGGAAGCGGGTGCCGGTTCTGTCCTTTAGGACACTTGCTCCACAAACTGGGCATGGCCGCTTGGCTGCACCAGACATCCTCGTAAAGATGGTGCGCGGTCGGGCTGGAAGCCCAACTAGGGGACACTTGACACATTTGCCAGGCAGATGCCATCAGATAAGGGCCCCTCAGCCGAGGGATTGGCAGACAACCCACCCCGACCAGAAGACGTCCACTCTTCAGCAGACATAAAGCAATCCAGGACTGTCTTAGAGGGTTGCATAAATGGCGTAGGGACAGAAGTCTCCCTTGTGCGTCACACCCTCTGAAAAGTGACAGACAGAATGACAGAAGTGGAGACTCGTGTCTCCTCGGCATAAGATGAATTACGATCCCTGAGTGCTGACTTCATGAAGCTGCCCACAGTGGCAATCGAGTTAGAGAAACATGCAGCGGATGCTGAGGGTCACTCATGGCATAATATCATCAGAATGGTGAGCATCCCGGAGGGGCTGGAAAGCACCCATCCAGAGTAATACTTTATCCACTGGCTCCACTTCTGGGTTCCAACGGAGGCCCTCTCTCCCTGTTTTGATATAGAACAGGCCCAAAGGTCCCTGGCACCCCAGCCACTGAGGGGCCCCCCTTGGCTGATCATCCTATTTCTCCTCAACTATGCTGACAGGGAAGCTAACTTTGGTGTGGCCAGGATTCAACAATCAATGATGCTTGGCTCTAATAAAGTGATGCTCTTCCCAGATTAAACATGGAGGGTACAACAACAGAGATGCATATTCCTCAAGGGAAAATAGAATCTGTGTGTGATGCAGATAAAATATATGCTCCTGTATCTAGCCCAGCTGAAGGTTATCTTTAACGGCAAAACACTTTTCTTTTAATTGACCAGGAAGAAGCATGGAGAAGGGCGACGGAGAGGCCATCGCTGACGCCCACTTTGCAGGAGAATGGCTTTAACCAGTAGGCAGTCAAGATGCAGGAGAAGGACCCGGTCAAAGAGACTCCCTACCGACAGGGTGGAGTCAGGAATCAGGACTCTTCCCTGTCTGCGGCAGAGAGTACTGTGGTTATGGATTTGCCCCCACTGTGCGAGGATGGACCCCAACCAAAGCATCCCCGACACCTGCTATCATAAACAGGTTTAATGGACAGGGTGGTGGCTGGGGGGGGGGTTCTTGCTGGACATGGCACTTGCCTTCTCCCATTGGGGTCAGCGGAGAACAGTAGAAATCCCTAACGGAGATGTGTGACAAAATGGGTTAAACGCTGGCTGACCACCCTTGGTAAGTTTGTTTTCTTGATTTGTTGAGGACAGTTATGTCCGGTGGCATACTTCCACTGTAGACGTTTGGGGAGGGGAATGTTTGAGGGCTTCATGTTTAGCCCGAGAGTTCAGGACATTCGTTCAGGTTCTGGTTGCTACAGCTGTTGCTGTGGTTTGTTTGATTTTGATGCCACCACTAACGTAGATATATATTGATGCTGCACACAGTCCAGGTCAACCACTGGTCCTTGCACTCAACACTACAGGGCTACTCATTAGAACACATGCAACCATCATGCCAAATCCTGTGGAGGGGAGAACCCGGACATGGGGGGCCGCACCCACCACACAGCCTGGAGTGACAGACAAGGATAATATACTTTTGAACACTCCTAGGACCAACTTGTACACCTGCTGCCCATGCAGACATTGTCCCCGTTAGCACAGTTTACGCATTTGATGAGGCTCCTGGACATATAGAGAGCCAGACCGCCCACTATCAGGAACTATTCCTTCTTCTCTGGGGCCCACAAAACATTCTCCCGCCTGGATTATGTGTTTGTCCCAACTGTAGAATGCTCAGATAATGGTGAAGCAGATTACCATGCTAGAGGCATCTCCGATTATGCCCATCTCAAGTTGTATTCCAGCCCGGCACTAAACAGCAAAGGGTTAACTGGAGGTTGAGCAGTTGGAAGCTCCAAGATAATGAAACAGTACAAGAGCTTCATAGTGACACCTAGTTATATTTCCAGGAGAACAAAGACTCAGAGACCTCGTTGGTAATATTCTGGGAAGCTTACAAAGCAGTACTCCGAGACAGAGCCCAAAATGTAATTCCCCACAAAACAAGCATTTGCAATGCAATAGGTCTCACATTTACGCGAGGTTGAGCTATTGGCATTGTAAATGACAATGCCTTTTATTTATGTTTTGGTTTTTAAAACATGAATAAAAGGCATTGTCATTTACAATGCCAATAGCTTAAACTCGCGTTAATGCGAGACCTATTGCATTGTAAATGCTTGTTGTATTATTAAAGAGTAGCCTTGCAGCGAACTGGTTTAAACTGCCGCAGGCTCAGGTTTAAGAAGCTGTTTTGCCGGGCAGCTTGGCGCCGGTGCAGATTTATGCGCATGGCGGTCCGTGAAGCGGGCGCCATGCTAAATAAATAAAAATAAACAAAAACACAATCATACAAACGGGTGCAGTGCTAAAATATTTAGGGCGCGTCCGTGCTGTTACTATGAAAGCGGGAGCTGTGCTGAAACTTAAAGCACGGCCCCGGGGGCAGGAGGGGAATGAGGGGCTCGGATCGGGCGCCATTGTTAAGTGGTTTTTAATTGATTTCAGCGAGGACGAGTAAATGCGTGCACAAAAGAACATAAAGCACTTCTTAAAACCGCAGCGCTTTAAAAAAACACAAGATAACATAAAGAGCGGCCGCACTGCTTAAACAAAACAAGAGGTGACAGGTTTAGGAGAGAGCATGCCGTGGGTGCAATAGGAGCAAAAGTAATTAAGGAAATAGTTCTTACAGACACTGCTGCGCCTGGCACCTGTCACAACTTTAACAGCTCGGCGGGCACGAAGTGCGTGCAATAACAGCAAGGTGCCCACAAAGCATGGCACAGACTGCAGCAGCTGCTCTGAAATACCTAGTGGGCCAGTAGTCATGGGAGGATACAAATGACAACATGGATGTACTAAGGAGGGCCTAACAAGCCTCATAATGAATCTGAAGCCAGCATTTACAAAGGACAAACACACAAGCCAATTAAAAATAAGGGCAGGGGAGTGGGCGAAGCTTCTCTCCGTGCTCAACTACCACAGCTCTTCGCAGAGCCGCGCTTGCGCGCTGACTCACGATCAACCTAAAAATAGGGTACCGGACAGGAATGAACATCTGTCCAACCTCAAAATGGCTTCTGGTTGAGGCAAACGCCTGTTAGCGTACAATCGTATAATTGATTATTCACCATAACACACACAATTGTACCGTTCCCATTTACAAGCGCTTATTCTCACGTGCTGCCATGTGTGACCAGCAGGTGGCAGTCTGACACTGGCGAATAACGATCCGGGACAGACAAGCGCTGGCTTCATGGAGCAGTGCTCAATAAATATGAATTTCAAAGAACACTTAGACCCAGCATTTTTTTTTATTTTGCAGTTTTATGTAACGCGAACTTGACCTGAAGGTATTGGAGCGCTTTACACGAGCACCAGTTACAATGCACAATTTCACATTCATATTTTTAGGCACCAGGGGTGGCAACTACTCCAACAATCAATATGGACCACACCTTTATTAGTGGAAACAACTTCACCACAGTGTATTGCCCATTCTTGGTAAATATACAGTTTCCCCCCCCATAAAAGTGTTGACCAGTGTTGACCTACCAAGGAACTCTGCGGCTTCGACCTCCCCACCCCGTACGAACCACTCCGTTGATTGTAATGGTTAACAATCAGCCATACGGCTAGGCATCACTCCCCACCAAGACCATTCCATCAGAACATGCGGCGACCCCTCAGCAGTCCCACTGCCGCTGTCTGCAAGGAGTGAGTGTCCTGTGAGAACCCTGGTGCGATGCTCCTTTCCACCATCTGTGGCCCCTGCCATTTCACATTCCAAAGAGCCAAAGCCTGGTGTACAGCAGCCCCACCCCCTCCATGTCCTGCTGGTTCCGGTTGCACCCTTCCGTCCAGCGGATAGCTGGCTAGTGTCCGCAATGCAGCACCAGGTATCACAGCCAGTGTGAAGCCACATATTGGCCCATTTATTTTGGAAACAGGCCACCGTGGATTGACTGGAGGACCAGGCCCTGCTGCACTGAAACTGTCCAATCGCCTGGCTGCCTTTTCCTGACCCTCGTCTACACTTTCCTGCTTTGCTCTCCCTCAGACTAAACAGATTCGAGGCCCTCGGTGGGGTTTACACCCCTAACAGGGGCTCATGAACGGTGCTATGAGCCCAAGTAGAAGCAATGAAAAAGGCACCCTGACCGATGGTTGGATAGTAAAATATAGCAAGGGGGGGGTCAAAGATTTGCTCATAAATCTGCAGTCCTGATTCTACCTTATGGACCACCAGACACTCCCTGCCCCCTTTTCTCACCCTGCAGGTTCTTTTTCGTCCCTGCTTTCTCCCATTGTCATTGTTTTTCCGTATTTCCTTTTCTTGCCCCTTTTGTGTGTTTCTCTGTCTTGCTTGGGTTCAACGTCTAATGTGAGAAAAAAAAATAACTGCGGTCTCACATAAATAAGTGCCGGCGGGCCCCACCGGCAACCACCGACTCAAAATAAGCGCTGGGCAAGGCAGACTTCCATCCTTTCCAGGTCGGTACATTGAGTACCGTTCAACAGACACTTACGATGCATAGAAACGATTTGAGTGTTGTAGTTAGCTTTCATAAAACATCCTATTACTTACTACACCCACTCTGGAAGGTAAGGACCCTACTAACTTCTGACAGCATGAACTGCGCCCAAGCCGTTCAGAGTAGATTGCACGGATGACTGGACTGTTATACACACAGTGTGAAGAGCGACTGCCGTACTAAGCAAAGGAGCGGGCTGCAGATATTGGGTTGGTCTCGCCCGTACCCAGAATGCAATCCAGTGGGAGAGCCATGACCGCCCCAGGACACTGCTCACGCTTGCAACCTTTCTATGCTCCCCACACGCCCCACCGCCAGAGACTCTTTGCTTCCTCGTTTCTGTTTTCCCTGGTTTTGCTCAGCGGCTTTTCCCGCTCAACAAACAAAATAAACACTTCAATGCAGCTGAGAGGGAGGGGTTGGGGGGCGGCTATCAGGCACAAAAACAAGAGCAGAATAACTGAATGAGCACAGCATAGCAAGCTCGAGACTAAAGAGCATGCGCGAGCAGAGGGTGACAAAAGATAGAAAGCATAGTGTGTAGCGCATAGTTCGCCTAACTGTACCTTATTGTATACCAGCGGGATAAGAGACAGCAGACATCATAGTCAAGGTACACCGAGCGCTGCATAAAAGGGTGGGAGAAAGCCTCTGAACAGTGCAGACAAAAGAGCACGGGGTGAGGCGACCACACTGAGGATAACAAAGAGGCGCAGGGGCAGCAGGGCTCTCAAGTGGTCCAAACGCACTGGGTGAATATGTTCCAGTCCTGGTATTCGCCTGGCATGTTGGCACGTGCAACCCTGCATTTATAATGAGATAAACAAAACTTTATGCACCAACATGCACATTAAAATCCAAATCTGGATGAGCAATTCACGCATGATGCGTGGTAGGTTGAGGGCTCTACCGCCCACACTAGCAAACCGAACGCGAAGCGGGGCATAAATAACGATACTAAGCTGAGAGGACGATTTTTGTAATAGAGGAAGCATTGATTGGTGGGGGGGAGTGGTGGAGGAGAGGAGAAGGCACGGACAAAGCTGCTGACGCTACGTGTGCACGAAGGAGATAGTACATGCCCCATGTAACAACCAAGTAAAGGGGCCAGTAGCCATGGGAGGATACAAATGATGACATGGTCGTACTAAGGAGGGACTAACAAGCCTCATAATGAATCAGACGCCAGCATTTAGGAAGGACAAACACACAAGCCAATGAAAAATAAGGGCGGGGAGTGGGCGGAGCTTCACTCCGTACTCAACTACCACAGCTCTTCACAGAGCAGCGCTTGCGTGCTGGCTCACGCTTGACCTAAAAACGATGGAAGGAGCGCAAAACACCATCCTGGAGCAAGACATCTAAACTGCAGAGGCAACTACCCAGCCACTGGGGTCCGGTTGCAACTTCATTGTATAGATACCCTGACACATGAATATCACGCTTTGATGCACGATCTAGCTAAACAGCAGTTTCTGGCATCCCAATGGAAATTGTATGACATGGAGGACAGGGAACCTGATGGCCTGGTTTAGTAGACTAGATACAGAAGCCAGATGGGTGGGGGACTGACATTGGGACTTTCTTAGAGGAGCTGCTCCTCCCAAAATTACCCCCCTACCACATGAAAAACCTGGATTGGGACCTCTCCCTGGAGGAACAAGTGGAAGCAGTGGGCTGGATGCAACCTGGGAAAACACTGGGACCGAGGGGTATCCCGGTGGTGTTATATAAGAACACCTTCTTGATCCTTGGCCCACATCTATGATCCATGTTTGGAGAAGCCCTCAAAAAGGGGAAGTTCTCTCCAGACCTGTGAAAGGCAAGGATAGTGGTGATACCGAAGGAGGGTAAACCTGGCACCCACTGCAGCTGCTATAGGCCAATTTCACTATTGAACATTGAAGTAAAAATTCTAGCCAAGGTATTGCCGTTTTGACATGGGGCCGATCTTTCCCACATTAGTGCACAGGGATCAGATGGTGTTCATCCTGAATCGAGTCACATGTCAGAACCTGCGCTGTCTCAATAGCTGGTTGGATTGCTACCAAGACACACCGCTGCCACAGGCGATCATGTCCCTAGACGTGGAGAAGTGTTGGACTCTATACACTGGCAATATCTCTTCCAAGTTTTGGCTAAGATGGGATTTGGCCCAACATTCTGCCAGTGGATACAGCTTTTAAACACTTGTCCAGTGGCCAAGATGAAAGTGAATAGAATATTCTCGTAGGAGTTCAGTCTGGGAAGGGGGAAATATCAGGGGGGGTTCCTCCTGCCACTCATGTTTACGGTGTGTGGGAGCCCCTGGCGTGCTTACTCAATATCTGGGGATATGTGATAGGTTTCCAAGAAGTTGCATCAGACCCAGAAAAGGTGTCCCTACATGTGGACAACATCCTATTGTACCTCGCAGACCCAGTCACATCGCTGCCAGCAGTGTTATCTGTGTTCCAAAACTTTGTAAAATACTCAGGAAACAAAATTAACTGGGACAAATCAGTGCTATACCATATTGGCATCTGGCCCCCGACAATACTGATCCCATCAGATATGGTTATCGCCAAGGGAGAATTTTTAAGCCGTTCATAAGACCTTTGCAATGGGCATGGACACGTGTAGATGTCTACCTTTGTCATGTCTGGACAGAGCAGCCCTCTTTAAAATGATTATCCTGCCAAAATTCCTCTATGTACTACAGAACACCGCAAGGCCAGTGCCAGAAGTGTTCTTCAACAAATTTGATGATACACTACGGGCTCTCCTATGGGACAGAGGTCCCCCACGTATAGACCTTCGGACCCTGCAACACAACATCAACAATGGTAGCAATCTCCTTCCCAGATCTTAGGACATTTTACTGGGCATACCAGCTCCAAGCAGTGAACGAGTTGTGCTTCGTGCGGGAGTTGGACCCTGGAATGGTCAACCATGGAGGAAAAATCTCACTTGCATTACCTTTACAGTAACAAATTCTGATCTCTCCTGCTCGGACGTATGAAGAGTGCCCTGGAGGCTTGGGACAAAGTATTGAATCATGTAGGATGGGGGTGCAAAAAATCCCTGATTACTCCATTGAGGATAGGAGACACACTGCAATTGATACAAAAGCTGTCAACAATGGCCTCATGGAAATTAATAGGTATTTCAACACTAGGGGATACAAGGGATATGGTGGGAATCAAAACTTTCCTTGACCTACAGACTGAATACAATTTGCATGACTCACAATTTTTCCGATATTTGCAGGTGCGGCACGCCTTACAGACTGAGGGAATACTCTGAGACAAGATGGACAGCTATAATGCCCTGGAGAGTAGAGTACTTCAGGAAGAGATGCCATCCAAAGCCTTCTCCCTAATATTCCACACCCTCAGCAATAAGAGACCTGATAATCTTTGCTTCCTGCAGAGCAAATGAGAGGCGGACTTAAGTCCCATGGAAGACATTGACTGGGAGGCAGAGCTGATGCGAAGTAGCGATCAAGATCAACCTGTAGCTCATACAAGTCAAAATCCTTCACAGTATTTACTATACCAGATCCCGGTTACTCACAATGGGGAGGGCGCAAACTCCCAACTGCCTCCAATGTGGAGATGCACCAGTCACCTTCCTGCACATGATCTGGGGCTGTACTTACATGCAGGCATACTGGACGGAGGTGATCACTGAGCTGACAGATATATTTGGGGCCCACATCCCACCCACTCCACATTTCCTGCTCCTGGGAATACCAAGTGATGTAGACCTTCCTAGAAGGCAAATCATATTATGCACGCTGAGCTTTTGTATATCAAAAAGAGATATAGCAAGTAAATAGGGATGCCCTACCCCCTCCTCTAAGTCTCAATGGATCTCTGGTATGAAGCACTGTGTGGAATCAGAGAGAGTAGTCTACAAATCAAGAGGCTGGCCTGGGCAGACATAGTCAGACACCTGACATTGGCCCAGGGTTTGGGATATGCCCGGAAACGACAGAAGGGGACCATGGAGGAGAGACTTGGCCATTTCACCCTGTTGATGATACTGCTGTAGAAGCATGCAGATGCATCATGCAGATATGACCTACGGGGGCTTGGAGAACACGTGTTGTGATGTATGCAATGATGGTAGTCTTTGTTGATGTTATGTATATAAAACAAATAAAAATACTTTTTTTTAAAAAAGGAAGCACTTTGCTAGCTTTGACAGCAACAGGCTAAGGCTCTTAATGTTTAAATAAGGTGTACTCTCTGAATCACACGTGTAAGCTCTCCGCTGTGGATATGTATAATGTTGTTGCTTTCTACAGCTTACATGCTCCAATTGCTTACTATCTCAGAAAGCCTTCCACCTCTGTACTCCTGAAACCCTGCATGAAAATTTGATCTTGACTTACTTCTGCCTTTTTCCTCTCCTTTCTTTTTCAGTGCCCCTCTTCTTACCTTCCATCATTTACAAGCCATCTATTTCTGAGTGAAGCCTCCTTTCAGTCTCATGTCTGTCTGCCTTTATCTCTATTACTGTAATTCTGTAGTTGTTTCATACCCTTATTTCAGATGTCACAACCTCTCCTCTTTAAAAACAGTATCCCTGTAACCTAACATTAACTAATCTCCACCAGCCTATCTATCTCACCATTTATCTGAAATTACAACCCCCACTAAGGATCACACCTAACTGGTATAAATGTATTCTATCACAAGGTAACTGGAGTATATGCATGCAATTTTTCTTGAGAGCACACGTCTAAGCAGTAACCACTGGAGTAACCACTAGCCTTGTTTTCCGGAGTAGCATGCTACTCGCCCTAAGGTGCTTCTTCGCCTTATCAGGGGTAGTAACTGCTATATAAATGTAATTACAAATGCATTTTCTTTGATGGCCGGTGTGCCCTCGTGAAGATTTTTGGGGCCTATTAGCAATAACCGGCGATAATTATCGCTAAGCGCAGTTAGCGCTAGGATAATTATCGCCGGCTATCGCAGGTTTCTATCGCGGAGATAGCGTGCTATCAGCAACGCTTATCTCCAAAGCGATAGAAACCCTGGAGAACAGTGTGAATATCGCTTGAAAACAAGCGATATTCACACTGTGACAAGTGTTAGCTTGGCGATAGGGCGAGGGGGATTTAGCCATGTAATCCACCTCCCATTGGATTACATGGCTAAGTCAGGTTTAGACCAGGCGTTAACAAACCAGCGCTAAACGTGTTTAGCGCTGGTTCGTTAATCACCTCCCCAGCCTCGCTAATAGGCGATAGCGACCTTAGCGACTGTTTCCAGTCGCTTTTAGGTTGGGAACGCCTACTTTGCATGCCATTAGCGATAAATATCGCTGGCATGCAAAGCGGCACCCAACCGGTCGCTATCGCCTAGAAGCTGTCGCTAACAGCAGTTAGCGACAGCTTGCTAATAGGGCGTTTGAATTATCGCCGCTTTAGCGGGAAAAAGTCCCGCTAAAGCGGCGATAGAGCCCTTGATAATATGCCCCTTTGTTTCATCATTCTAGCAGGCTGATTTAGAACTTTGCGTCCAGAATTTCTGTCCGCCCATAAGGCGGCAGTACCTCTTTCCAGCACTGCTGCTGTAAATTTCACTGCATTGTGAGTTCTCCACTATGACTACATCTACCATGAAAATAACTACTTTAGGAATGGAATTGTCTAGCAAAACGTTTGTGCTGCATTGTGTTATTTCTTCCATGCATGTGGACAATTTAAATTTACACCCAAAAAGGAATCTATTGTCATTGCTCACATATCATGTTAGTATTACATACTGGAGGTAATTTGCAGCATGTTGTAGCACCTCCTGTCAGCCTAAAGCTGTATGGATTCTCCCTATCACTTTTGTTTCTGTAAGTAGACCTTCAACATCAAACTGTAGTAAGTGTCCCTTTCCACTGTGATCCACTACTGTTCAATGACGGATGCAGATGCTCTAGGGTCCAGCTACACCAATAGTCTCCAAAAATTACAGTAAGTTATGATGCCAATAGATAAATTAATTCACCATTTAATGTAGTATTCACTCACAAAGAACACATCCAGTAAATGACATAGAACGTAAAATGGAATGCCGAACTACATAACAAAGCAAATATACAAGACCCAGTAGCAAGCAGGATGAACAGTAATCAAAATCAAAGAAAACTTCCTACAAGTGCATTCATACTTTTTTGTGTCAGTCTTTCACGTAAGTAAGAAAGTAATTCCACCAAACATGGTGGCAGACCATCATCATTGAGACTGGGCAGTTCTGCTGCCTTTGTTTTGTACCCTATTATTTAACCCTGTTTTTGCTGGGTACAGAACTCTGTACACTTTGCTGCTACTAACCAGTGGTAAAGTCTGTGTGCTCCTACTTTCAACGTGGTAAAATTGGTATACCCTTAATTGGTTTATTTAATTTGCCTATAAGTCCTAGTATGTGGTACTAAGTGTACCCATGGCCTGTAAATTAAATGCTACCACTGGACTCTAGCACTCATTGTGCCATCTACTTCAGTGGCAATTCAAAACATGTCTCCAGGCCTACCATGTAGCCTGGCTGTGGGTAAAAAACTGCAAATTTGACCTGTCAAAATAACCCCTTTACACATGCCTTAACCTTACTTTTAAATATTAAGGCAGATCTACAGGAGGTTCCACTATTAAATGTCTGCCAACAAAGGAACTCAAATGGGGCAGAGGTGTTAAATGAGATTGTAAGAGCCAATCCAGCTCTTTATTGTCACCCTGGAAGGGTTGCGTCTTTTAGTTCAGCTTCAACTCCAACCATCCTCTTCAGTCCCCAGGTCAAATCTACAATGTAGGTTCCAGCACTCAAATATGTAATCATCACATAACTCCGGAGGCATTGCTGCAGACTGGCTGCAGGCATGCCGACACTGCAGAGATGACTCCATTTATTGGCTGATTCATTATTACTGCTTTCCTTTAAATTAACCTGGCCCTAAATTTGAAATTAGCAATCTTCCCGGTATTGCCTTGTGGCAACTTTTCCCAATGTTGTAGACTGACAACCAATTCCAAATCGACTTCATGGACTGTACAGCTTTTGTCCAATAATGTGCAGTTCTTTATTGATTACACAGGCCTTCACATTCCCTTCAACACCATTTTCACCTTTATGTAAAGTCCACAAGATATTTCTAGAATTCACATCCAGTTTTTCACTTATGTTGAAGGTTATTGGAGGGATGGAATGGGAATGATGAGGCTCCAGTACCATTTTGATGTAGGGATGATTGTTTCTGAGACTAAAGCAATCAATGCTGTTGATGAAATCTGTTCAAGAGGTTGGAAGGGTGGTGAATATGATGAAGCAGGGCAAGGAAGAAAAGCATTGCAGAGAGGTACATGGAGCATTCATGGCAGGACGATGCTCATAAAAAGGATGTATCCTTAAATTCATATTTAAATGTAACTGCAGGTTTCAATCTGTCTGAGTGAGATTACGTTTTTCAGTGATTAAGGTGTTCTGTGAAGGCAGCACAAAAGAATATACTCTAGTTAATTTTTTAGAAATTTAAAATATACAAATAAATAATAAGCCCAAATGCTACTATGGTGACCACTAATGAAAATACTATGTCACCCCATATTCAGTGTACCTCTCAAAAGAGTAGGACGATCAAGCCTACAAGTATTTGTCTCCCTTTTAGAGTGATAAATTGAACACATTGCCCTGATGATCTATGTATGTATTTTTGTATTTGCATACTGGGAACCTATCCTAAAGGCAGCAGAGGTCTGTCCAGGGTTGAAGGCAGGGATACAAATAATGAGTAAATGTAGGAAATTGGGTTATTAGTTGGAGAGTAAGTACCCACCTCAAGTAATAATCACAATCCTTGTCAGGGTGAACAGTTAAAGTCACTAAATAAACCTGAGCTCAACCCCTGAGGGTCTAAGGCACCCAGTGGACAGGCTTAACTTAGAGAAAATGTGCAAAGCATTTACAAGTATCAAAACAGTAAAAAAGTTTTTTTTAAAAACACAACATAATAAAAATAGCAATCAAATTCTGAAAATTAGAGTACAATTTAACACACAATATGGCACCAAAATGACAAACATCCAATAAGGGGAACCAGAGATATGAATGTTTTAAGATGTAAATGGAAATAGTGCCTAGAAGCACAATGTGCCAATGACAGTCAATGGTTGTGGTCGGAAAAGATCTAGGTGCAATTTGACACTGACAGCTATGGAGCATGGGTAGAATAAACTAACTAGGTTTGTCATGGTCAAAGATTTTAACTTCTGACATTAGTCCTTTAAGTCCTAAATCCACACTTCTGAAGCATCCCAGGACCTCAGGCGAGGCACCTAGAAACTCACATGGAGGCAGGCGGAGTTCAGTCCAGGTCCAGTTGGCACTTATCAGCTGAGCAGTTGCAGGAAAGGCTTCTTGGAGCTTCTTGTATTCCTGTAGCTTTAGCAGAACATCCACCTTATGACCCTTGGGGTCCCCTTCTTTGTCCTGGGCACAAGAGAGAGAGCAGGTCCAGTCCTCTGGGGCTCTTCTCAGGTTGCAGATAGCAGGTTGAGTACTCCTCTGATCTTCCCCAGGAATAGAAATGTTCTGAAGTGGGTGCCTGAAGATGCAACATTCATGCCTAACACTAGCTAGTGTGTGAGAATGACCCTGGGGATGCCCTAGCCAATGGGAATATTCCTACCCGCTATGGACATTTTCAAGATGGCTGAAATCTTCAGCCACATAAAACTTTGAGAACTCTGACGACTGGGGGTATGTGGGAGAAGTATACTATGGTAATCCTAGTGACCTCCCACACCTGACAGTAAAGCCTAGTTTGAGGCAGTCTCTGTACCCACAATAACTTTAGAGACAGAAGTATGGTAGAACAAAACTGAGTTTTCAGCAACCAGAAAGCAGATACACACAGTTTGTTTTGGGCATCCTCTTTCCCTCCTTTGGAATGCACCCCAAATGTTATACATAAGCCCTGAACACCTTTCAAACAGGTTTTGACACTGTAATGTTAAAAAGAAGGCCACTGTAATTGGGGCCTGTCTGTCTGGGGTGACAAAAGGAGGACCCTGCCTGAGTGTCAGCTAACATTTGCCTCTGACAGGGGAAGCCTCTTTGAAGTGGGCCCAAAGTGTCACATGAATAATGCCAGCAGACCTGTCAAGCAGGATGGGACTTCAAAGCAGTATTTGGCACTTTAATGTCAAAAAGGGATCCTCACAGGCACACCCTGCATATTTGTCAGGTACAGATGTGTAATTTCTGCACATTCAGGTCAGCCTAATGTTTGCTCCTTGGAGCAAGTTCATACCTTATCATTTAAATGCTATTTATTGGCTGGCAGAAGTGGAGAGCAAAATGCAGATTTACATTTTAGGAAATTCAGGCAGGGAAAGGTAACTTTCTAAAATTCATCTTTTCAAAATATTTATTATGCATCTGACTTCACCAGCAAATTAGGCTTGTAATAAATATTTCAGAAAGTGCAAAAATTAAATTTATAGCTGTTTTTCTGTCCGAAGATAACATTTATTACAATTAACATTGTATCCCAGTGCTTTTCTGTGGAACAGCTAGCCGTGCTACAGTGAAAATAGCTTTTAGGCTTTTCACTGTAAGGATACGTTTAATAATAAACTTTTAAATGTCCTACTTTTAAATACCATGCACCCTACCTTATGGGCTATCGGGTCTCCTTAGGGGTGAGGCATTAATATTTAAAAGGAAGGTTAAGGCCTGTGTAAAGGGGTTATTTTGACAGGTCAAATTTGAAGTTTTTTACGCACAACCAGGTACATGCTTTGCAGTGCCACTGCAGTAGATGGCACAATGAGTGCTACTTCCAGTGGCAGCATTTAATTTACAGGCCCTGGGTACACTTAGTACTACATACTAGGATTTATAGGCAACTAAAATGAACCAATTAAGTGTATACCAATTTTACCACGATGAAAGTAGGAGCACACACACTTTACCACTGGTTAGTAGCAGTAAAATGTACAGAGTTCTATAGCCAGCAAATATAGAGTTCAGCAAAAAGACAATTAAAATCCAGGGTTTCCCTGCAGAAAGTGTACATTCCAGCACTGAATATAGGCAAGGATCCCTAGTTTTGAAAGGGGAGGAAAACGATTTGCTGTTTCACAACATGGTGTTCGTAAGGGTGAATGTCTTCAGCTCTTACCTAAATTGAACATGGGTTGAGACATTCCTGATGAATATATGGATAAAATTCCAGATCCTGGTGCACAGATGGAGAACACCTGGGGCCGTATTACAGAATGCAGAGCATTTTCCTTGTTAGCACCGGGCGCACCTTTCTAAAGGTGCACTCAGCGCTAACAAGGAGAGTGTGCCATATTAGATAGAATGCACTGCCACCAGGGTAGCCGCGAGCTTGTGCTGCCCTGGGGCAGCGCATTCAAGTCAAATATGGAGCGGCTTTGAAGCAGCCGCTCTGTGTTCCACTGTGCTGGCAGCAATCCGTCTGCACTTTTAAGGGGGGATAAGAGATCCCCTTGCAGGCAGGTGCAGTGAGTGACTGCACCTGCCTGCAAGGGGATATCTGGGTGGTCCATAGGACCCCCTTCACCTCCTCCAGGGGGTTGCCATCAGGTGGCGCACTGTCAGTGTGCATCCTGGCAGGTTCTTTGCCTCTGCGCCCGCATCTATAATACAGCGCAGGCGCAGAGGCTACAGGATTCCCTCATTTGCATGGGGCCATGCCCCCATGCAAATGAGGGATCATCCTCTGGAAACAGCGCTGGCGCTATATGCGCGACAGCGCTATCTGTATTACAGAAAGGGCTGCAGAAGTGTCTGGGACCCCTTACGTAATACCACAATGTCCTGGGCGCATGTAAAGCGGGCTCAAACTCCTGTTGCGCCCCCGGGGCACTTTGCCTAATACGGCCCTTGTTGGCTAGTTTTATCTTTCTTGAATCTTCCGTTATGTGGTGTCCTTGCTGTAGATGTGATGATCACTATCGGAGATGGTGGACCTGTCAGTCAAATAAACGGAGTGCTGATGGTGATGGCTTTGTAGATGATGCAGCTGACCTTGAAGGTGGAGAGGGCCAGTAAATAGAGCCAGTGGAGGTCCATAAAGCTAGGGGTGGGGTGGTTATATTTCTCAAAGCCCTTGGAGAGGCAGACTGTAGAATATAGGATGTTTTTAAAGGGGACCTGTGTGGAGAAGAGCTTTGCTGGCATCCAAAAAAGAAGATGCAAGGGCTAAAGCAGCAGTTCTGAAATCATTTTCTGGAAAGTGTTTTGAATCCTTCCAGGTTCATTTCATCAAGCCAGGTTTGGACTTGTTATTACTTGTTAATGGCAATGAATATTAGTGATTTGGTTTTGGTGGGATTAAGTTTCAGGTAGGCGCTGGATATCCAGGTTTGGATGAGATGCATGCATTGCTTGAGGTGTTGGATGTATACAGGAGATGTCTCAAGGTGAGGGAGGACCTGGTCCATCTTGAGAACATCTGGAAAGATGCTTTGAGTGAGTGAGGCATTGACCATGTTCAATGAGGATGGTATGGCTTTTCCTGAGACAGTTAGAATAAAGGAAAAGAATAGGGTGACATATTCAAAGGAAGTGACTTGAGGAAGTTGAGGATGCTAGTGAGATCTGCAAAAGATCATCGTTTTTAAGGATGACCCTAGTAGAATGTAACACAGAGGACTGTGTGTAAGATAAGAAGAAGGCTTGGCGTTGTCAACATACTCTCGGACTTGCTGTAACTTTTTTACTGAAGAAGAGGTTGATGGCATTGCACCTGTGAGTAAAGTGTGACTTTGGAGGGTCAGGTAAGGGGGTTGATGCAGTGCTAGATAGTCTAGAAGAGTGATCTGCTTCTGTTGGCTGCTTCATTGATGAAATTGGTATAGTACTCGACTTTGGCTGATGTGATGAGGATGAGTTGTCTGCGTGTTGTGTGCATTGACATTAGTAGTGTGAGGTCCTCAGGGGGCTCTACTTTTCTTCCATTTTCTTTTCTATCTGCAGATGAAAAGTTTGCTTTTGGCAAGGTCTTTGGAGTACCAAGATGCTGATGTGTTTGGTTTGCACTTGAGTGTTTTAGTGGGAGCATGTGTGTTCACATGATTCTTCAGAAATGAAAAGAAGTTACTCAGAAGGAAGTTGATTAAGCCTGGGCAGAATGTCAATTATGTCAGAGAAATTGGAGTAATTTCTGTAATTCTGTGTTACTCTTTGACATGGAATTGCAGGTAATTATGTGATTACTCCTCCTTGTGTAATTAAGAGTAACTTGAGGGAAAAAATCCTAATGCGAGAGCACATTTAGCAAGTGGAAGTGGCCGCTTGCGCTCACTATTTGTGTTCTGCTGCATTCAGCTCTGTTTTGTAGTGCAAAATGCATCCTCAAGTCCATTTTGGATGTGAGGGTGCATTTTGCACTAAGAAAATAGCGCTAAATGTTGGTAGTAAGTTGGGGGAAATTCCTACACCAAGAGCACATTTGGCAAGAGCGAGTGGCCACTTGCGCTTGCTTTTCATGTTCTATTGCATTTAGAGCTATTTCTTAACCCCAAAAATGCATCCTCGTGCCTATTTTGGACGCGAGGGGGCATTTTTGTCCTAAGAAATAGTGCTAAATGCAGAATTACTCTTCTCGCGTAATTTCACATAATTTTAAGGAAATTCCACATGAATAAACTACACTGAATTACGTGAGTCACGCCCACCCCAAGGGTTGATGTCAGATGGTAGGATAGAGGTGAAAGGGCGAGAGATGAATGTGTTCTGTATGTTGTTGATGAAACATCTCTGAAGGATCTGAAGTTTTGTGTTCTTTTTTAGGTTGACTATGGTGTGTTGGCTGGATTCTGAGAAGGGTAAAGGGAATGGCAAGGTTGCCAGTCTAAATAAGAGGAATGGGTGTTTTGCATTTAATGGTTGGCAATGTTGAGAAGAGGAGGGCGAGGATGTGGCCTTGAAGTGTGTTGGTTGTGACAATCTGTACCACTTTGAGTGCTTCAATGAGGATGCATTTTTGAGGCACTCTATGGGGCATATTTACAAAGAATTCACACAACGCAGTCCAGCAAGTATAGTTGCTGCATTGGATTGCATGAAAGGAAGCGAGCAGAACTGTGCAATAACTTCAAAGAAATGGAGCAGTCCTGCTTTCTCTTTGCGCTGGCACACTTTGTGCTGCCTAGTGCCAACACAGGCACCTTTGCGCCATAGTGCAAGGGTGTCTGTGTTATGGTCAGGCTAGTTTTTGTGCCAGAAAGGACACCTTCCTGCACAAGAACTATCCTTGGAAGCCTTTTCCTCTTTGCATGTGTGCTGCAGTGCTGCGTTGTGTTAATTTTTCTTATAAATTAACGCAAATCAATATTTGCATGGCTTAGTAAATACCAAAAAGGATTTTGCGTTGGGTCTGCATCAAAGAAGTGATACCGCCCATTTGTAAATCTTGCTCTATAAAAGGCAAGACAACCTCTTAGATTAAACTCATGGAATGACAGAGGTCTTAAAAAACAGCAGGAACAAATAGCAGGTGGTAGCATAATTGGGCAGAAATCACTCAGACATTGCTCTTGTCCAAAAGACACACCTAGACATGTCACAACAGAAAAACTTTGCAGCTAAATGGGCAACAACACTAGTTTGGTTCTTTCAGCAGTTATTACAGAGGCGTAGCATCTGCATAAGAAAAAATATAGGTTTCAAATGCAATAACGTATACGAAGAGAAAAATGAGAGATATTTGGCGTTTCACAGATATCACTTTGACAAACCTGTAGTCATAATAAATGCTTATTGGCCCAATATAGATACCTCAGATTGCTTTGAGGGAATTCTCAATATTGTAGGGAACGTACCACAAGCCATATATTATGGGGAGGAGACTTTAACCTCATTCTTTTCACTGTGCTCAATAGATTAAACTTGATTAAGAAACCACAAAGCTTAGTGTAAAGAGATCTGACACACATCAAAGAAACATTAGACTTGGTAGCCTTATGGAGAGTTATCCACAAGAGTGACCGTGATTGCTCGTATTATTTGATAGTGGACCATGCCCACTCCCATATTGATTACTGGTTGACGTCCAAAACTGCTTCCTGTTGGTCAACTGGCAAATCATACCTTCCATGTACATTGTCAGTTGAGATGTGCCTGACAGCACTTTTCAAAGCACCACTGCACAGGGCATGGCCATTTACACTTGAAGTCCTTCAAGAGTCTGTGCCTGATTCACAAAGGTAAACTTACACGTTTCTTTATGAGTGCAGAGACTCCGCAGGTGGGGTGGAGAACTCCATGCATGAAAAGATTGGACAGGCCAATCTTTTTATGTGTGGAGTCCTCTGCGTGACTGCAGAGTCTCTGCTCTAGTAAACTTTCTATTAAAGTGCAGTTTTGTGAATACTGAAAAAGCCTAACTTTCACAAATGGGTAAATTTACCTTTGTGAATCAGCCATAGATGACCTGGTGAATTGTAAAGCTCCAGACCAGGATGGATTAACCACTGAATTCTACAAAGCGTATAAAAACTTATTAGCCCCATTTTTATTTACAATGTAAAGGGAAGCAGTAATTAATGCCATGCTCCTCTTGGGAACTAGGGAGGACATCTTTGAATCCCCAGCGTCCATTGTTCATTAATGAAAAAAAAATTATCCAGTCCTTTTACACTGCTGGTGCTTGTGCTCATCAATAATTTTGAATTTTGCCTCTAATGGCAAAACAAGAATGCATCCAGCCATCCCTATTAATCAAGGTCAGACAACCAACAATAAACTGAGTCCTATTCTATTACTTCTAGCTTTACTATTCAGACAACTGCCTGCTTTGAACTCTACCTTTTTCAAATGGAATGATATGGTCGCTCAGGACACTCAGCCAAGCACATCCAGGAGATGCTGAGTGGTCAGAGATGAGACAAGTGGTAACCTTGCCCTGCAGCAGTGTCACTCTCTGAGCTGTTGAATTGCAGCAATTTTAATATATGCAATCAGAGCAGGAATTACCTTGGCTGCTGAAACCAGACTTGTGCTCCAATTAATTCTTGTTAAAGAATTTAAAGTTTACCCAATGCAATTACAGGGCCTCAAAAGAGTCCTCTAAGGTTATTTTCCATCACTAAATCATTGAGTTGGGAGTGGGTAATTAGCTAACTTGCTGCCTTCCTTGGAAGTGTTATCCATTTCTCAGACTCAAGCTCCACAATGAAACTCTGATTCCCAGTTACTCATGGTCATCATGATAAGCACGAAAAATACCATTGAAAGATGACACGATTGTTGCCATCCTAGGTATGTGCGATGAGCCGGAGGTAATAAAGTCACCAAGGCAGAGACACAAGTACAGATTGGTCTTGCTCTGAAAAATACACGTCCTGTGATGTCAGCATTTGATGACATGTATTAGCTCTAACACAAAAGGTACCCAAGTACCCAAGAAGTGTTGAAAGGAGCCATAACTGATTTAATGAGCCATTCAGAGTTTCAATATTCAACCCTGTGCAGTAATAAGTACATGACTTATTTTTTGCGACACTCATACTGGCAAGAGGAACCTGGTAGCTGCAACTATTGGTGGAATAATGGGGAGAAACATGACCCTCTTGAATTGACTGTAACACACCAATACTGTAACCCATACTTTGCGCAAGGGTTGGGTGGAGAAGATAACCACATGGGCACTAGTGACCCAGCCCAGTAAAGACCTCGGAGCTTAGACATCGCACCACTGGGATGGTAGGGACACCTCAGAGAAGGATCATCTGCGCTATTGTGAAAATGTGCTGTGTGAAACAGTGTAACAACATTGTATATGGGACCCAGATTGCCATGTAGTACTCAGTGGTGTCACCCTCTGACCCCATCCACTCTGTTTGGGCCAATGGGAAAAAGTTACTGGGCTATTCAGCGTTTTCTCAGTTGGGTGGGAAGCCACATTTGGCCCAATCAAGTTGGATGGCCTGAGTTGGGTGGAAGCTCTTTCTTTAAACAACAGAAGCTGGACAACTGGTTCATTCTTTACAGCTGAAGTAGGCCCAATTAGAGTACAGAGCTGGGCTGACCACCCATGGGTTATTGGGGTGTGAGCCCTGGTCAAGAAGCAACCACAATCCTTGTCAGAGTGAGGCACAAGCCAACACTAAATTAAACTGTGCTCAAGCTAGCCCTCTAGTAACTTGGCACATAGTACTAAGGCTTAATTCAGAGGCAATGCGTAAATTATTTGTGCAACACTTCAAACAGTAATAAAGCGAAAACACCACACTAAAAGGGTCCCAAACCAAGTTAGAAAATAGAGTCCAAAACAAAAAATCCAATTAGTAGAACCAGAGATATGCAATTTTAAAGATGTCAGTGAAAATAGTGCCAAAAAGCACAAAGCGACTACTGTGGATATCTGGTCGCACCAGACCGCAACAAAGACACAAGTCCAGGCAGACTGCGATGGAGCAGGGGCCGGCTACAGGAACCCAGCTAGGCCCTCTCATCAAAGTACCTTAAATACTGGTTTGAGGAGCATTGTGAGTGTTCTCATTGAAGATGCATTGTGCAGCTGAAGTGATGCACCGGTTCTGAGGTGCGCCGAGGCTGCGATGCGAGGTCCTGCATCGTTGTGGAGGATCCCGATGATGAGGGCTTGAGATGCGAAGTCTGGCGTTAAGAGTGCGTTGCGCTGTCGGGGTGATGCGTTGGTACCAAGGAGTTGAAAGGTTGCAATTTCGAGCCCGACGTTGTCGGGGAGGGATGCAAGGGCCTGTGCAGAGGATGTGTTGCGCAGTGGCGATTCCAAGGTGATTGCGGGTGGCGAGGGTGATGCGGGTCTTTGTGATTGGGCTGATCCACGCAGCTGCGGCGATGCGTCAGTTCTGCTCAGGGTTGCACCATGCAGCAGGATGAAATGCATCAGTTCCGCTGGTTCCACAGAGGCTGGCAGAGCACTGTAAGCCCACTTCCAAGGGTCCAGGACTGCGGTGGCACCACTTCCAAGGGTAGACTCACAGATGGCAGAGTCCAGGTGCTGGGTTCACGGTTGTTGGAGCCTTCTCTCCCTGAGGCTCAAGTCAGGTGGCCAGCCAACTAGCTCTTGGAGTCACTGTTATGGTCCTGGGTTCAACAGATGCAGGTTCAGTCCTTCTCACCCAGGCAGAAGGACAGCACAGCAGGGCAGCAGTCATTCAGAGCAGCGCAGTCCAGCAGAGTGGCAGTTATTTCTACAGCACAGCTATCCTTCTTGCCCAGACCACTGCAAAGGCTTCTCTCTCTATTGCTTTCCACCTCTCTTCACGTGCTAGTAACCTCCTACTGATGAAGACTACAGGTTGCTCCAAGCCCTCTTAGTTGAGCTGTGAGAGCACAGACCCTTTGCCATGCTCTGAAGCATTTGTCTGGACAATGAATTCTTTGGAGAAGTCAGGAGCCTTGAGCACAGGCCCAGGCTTCAGGGTGTGAAAAGCGTTCTTGTACACCTCCGTCCAGATCACCTGTCTGGGCTGCTTCTTAGAAGTCAGCTCTGACAAATCTCCTTTAATAACCAATGAGGCCTAAGAAGGCCCTCACCTCATTCTGGGTCTTGGTGTATTCCCAAGCCAGGATGGTTTGGGTGCTGGCCTGGAGGGGCTGTACCTTGCCTCCTCCCACTTGGTGACCAAAGTAGACCACTGAACCCTGCCCTATCTGGCACTTACAGGCCTTGATAGTCAGGCCTGCCATCTGCAGTGCCTGAAGCACTTGCCTGAGGTGGCCCAGATGGTCCTCTCAGCTAGAACTGAAGACCCTGATGTTGTCTAGATAGGCGGCACTGAAGTTCTCCTACCCAGCCAGGACCTGGTTGGACAGCCTCTGTAAGGTGGCAGGGGCGTTCTTCAATCTGAAGGGCATTACATGGAACTGGAAGTGCCCTCCTGGGGTAGAGAACACGGATCTCTCTTTGCCCCCCCCTCGGTCAAGGCAATCTGCCAGTACCCAGACGTTAAGTCAGACGTGCTGAGGAACTTGGCAGGTCCCAACAGATCTATGAGCACATCAGCTCAGGGAATGGGCTGTGCGCCATTCTTGGTGACTGCATTGAACCACCGGTAACCCACATGGAATCTAAGTCCTGGGGTGGTACCAGGAGGAGCAGCCTTGGGTACCACACCACTAGGCTGGACCAAGAACTGTTTGAGGGCTCAATGACCCCTTGCTGCAGCATCTTGGAGACTTCCTCCTTTATGCTGGCTCTCAACTCGTCCGACAGTCTGTAGATTTTACTCTTCACAGGCATGCTGTCCCTAGTAACAATATCATGAGTGCCACGTAGTGAGTCCTGGGGTAAGGAAGAAGAGTGTACCAGGTGGCATGGTCCACCAAGACCATGATGAACCTATTGCTCAGGGCAGTCTTGGGGGCCAGAGGCCCAACAATGTCGATGTCCACCCTGTAAAAGGTAGTGCCAACAACAGGGAATGGCTGCAGGGGAGCCATGTGTTTTCTTCCTGACTTGCCACAGGCCTGGCAGGTAGGGTACTCCTCCTGCCCTAGATGACCTGCCAGGTAAACATCATGAACCAGCTCCAGTAGGAAGGTGCTATAGTACTGAGGAACCACCAACACACGGGTTGCACCAGGCTCAGAAACCTTAGGCTCAATATACAGGATACCATTCTCCCAGTAAATCGGGGGATCACCAGAGGTGTCGCCAGCTGCCTGGGCCTGCCGCCATAAGCCCTCAAGAGTGGGGCACTCCATCTGTACCTTGAAGAATTCCTCTCTGATGGGCCCCCCCTTCCTTCTGTCGGTTTGTCAGCTCAGGTAGGTTCCCCAGGGTGGCAATGTCCTCCCTTGTAGGTTCTGATGATTCGCCCTCAGGTTCAGCCTCCTCCAGGACTGTAGGAGTTTCAAGAGCGGGTTTCCCATGCCCCTTGACCTTCCTCTTTTTGGCAGGCACCTGGGCCATTCTCCCAGGTTCCAGGTCCTCCTGCCTACCCTCTCGGGCGGCCAGGGACAGTGTGGTCAGGCACACCCACTCAGGAAACCCTAGCATCCCCAAGTATGACCTGAGCTCCACCTTTTTCCAGATGGTGTGCTCTAGGTCACTGTCAAGAAGACAATCCACAGGCATGGATGTACTAAAAGGGAACCAGGGCCACTGAGTAGTGACTCTCATGGTTGTCGGCTACAATCACCTGGTGGAATGATTTAGGGACTATCTGCGCTGAGTTCACCAGATGACATCTGACATTTATCATGCTGGCTCCAGTGTCTCTCAGAGCCTCCACCCTCTGCCCTTTGATGGTGACCCACTACCTGTATTTCCTAGTGTTACTAGACATGTGAGTTCTCTGCACCATCTCTCCGCCACCCAGGGACACTAGGTTAACCTTTACCGTATCCCCCCACACTATCTGGGGCAATCTCCTCCCCAAGTGATACACTAACGAACCCTGGTGTCTGCCCACCAGTGGGGCTCTGTACCCGCTTAGGACACTTGGCCTCCCCCTTGTAGTGCCCAACCTAGTACTTAGGGGTGCCTTCCATGAGGACCTACTGTCAGGAACCATTTTGTCTTTTGTTCAGGTGGCGATTGGGAGTCTTGAGCATTACAGCTAGTTTGCGGTCCTTTTAAGAACTCCCTGCTTTTATGTTTATCTCTCCCCTCTTTCTTCTGGTGGGTACCTTGCCCACCTTTTTGGTGATCCCCCTATATACCTTCTTATGGACCCTGGTACTTAGCCAGCATTCTGCCTCCTTAGCAAGCTCTCTCAGGTCAGTGAGCTTCCTATCAATAAGGTGCTGGTGAAGATCTGTAAAACAAAAACTGAACATGTGCTCTCTCACAATCAAATTAAACAGCTCCTGGTAATCCTTTAGTTCACTGCCCTTCAGCCAACAATCTAGTGCCTTACAAAGTCCACACAATCCACCCAGAACTGCTGGTCTAGCTTATGGCTGTCCCTAAACTTCTGTCTGTACCTATCCGGGGTGAGGCCATACTTTCTGACAAGGGGGCATATCATCCTGTCCCCCTTATCTAGGGCCAATAGGGCGACCTTCCCCTTGCTAGAGATGTGCTTCCAGAGGCTAGCCTCCCAATCCTTCTCAGGGATCATATGCATTTGCAAAGTCACCTCATAAGCTTCAAACCACTTGTCAATGTTGTCCCCTACAACAAAGTCAGGCACCAGGCCTTTGAGGATGTGGACTCTCTTCTCTCCAGAAGGCACTGTAGAGATGCTGCCACCATCACTGCTGGACCCTTCATGCATGGCCTTGAGGTCCAACTCCTCAGACTCAGTTCATGAGCCAGCAATATTCTTCTATCTACCAAGGCTCTCTCAGCCTTCTTTTCCTCCATGGCTAGTTTCTTCTCTTCCATTTTCAACAGGACCATCTGCAGCTTAAATGCCCTCTCTGCCTTCCTTTCCGTCAGTTCTTCTGGGGACAGGCTGTGGGAAGACACACTGCTCTCTGCCCTGGTAGGGAGTTCCAATTCAGGGGTCAAATCATTCCCCTCCAACTGCACGCTGTACTACAGGAAAGTCCCTTCCATGCCCTTCCATCTCTCATCATTTCCCTCTGTAGCTTCAACCAATGACTGGTGGGCTTCCGCCCAGGCCCTTAGTGCCTTTTGGAGCTCCACCTTCCTTGGTTTGCTCTTGGCTGGAAGTCCCCTCTTCTTGCAGTTCTCCTTGAGCTGGGCCACAGTGTAGGCATCCATGTTGGCCACTCAAACTCCATTCTTGCAGGTTTGGCAACAAAAATGAATGAAATCAGATACATCTAACTGGAGTTATGGATTGTAGAAGCAATAGTAAATTAGTGCAAAAAATACAGTGAAACTTTTTAATTGCAGTCAATGGTAAAAACCACTAGTGACAATCGGTCACTTGTAGGTCGAGTTGCGTGGAACCCATGGAGGGTAAACGTGATGCGGGTCCCAGGATCAAGCTACAACAGTCAGTTAAATTTTACCTGGCCAATGGAGCCCAGGTTGTCCTGGCTATCCATGGTGCTGAACGGGAGCTGCGGTGAGCTGCTTGTACCACTTTCAGGGTGCTGTGGGGAACAAAAATGCAAAAACACAACAACAGAGCCACTCCTAATGTCGGATGAACATCGGCTGGAGTTCCTTCCAGGTGCATTGGCAGTGCTGGGGGCTCCCTCTCTTCTATATCGCTCCCCTCCAACTTCGCTGCCCCAGTGCTTACTGTCTCAACTGACCCACTTGTTAGAGTCTCGCCTCTGCTTGTACAGTTGGGAGGTCTCTTCTTCCCCCGCGCCCCCGCCTCCTTCAGTGCCTCCTTAGTTCAGTTTCATGGGCGGGCGCCATTTCCAGCCTTCCAACTGCTTCACCCCTCCGGAACACCAGCACCCTTTCAGGTAACACCCTCGCCTACACCATCCGGGCCCGGCTGTCTTCGTCTCCTTGTCCTCTCCTTGAGTCGAACTCTCACCTCTTATCTCCCTGTTTCTCCCGGGCTCCCTGGTGGCTGCACCTCCCCACACCCTGCACCCACCTCAGTCTCAGGGTTCCCCCTCTGTCATGACTCCACTCCTCTGCCCTTCGTCCTCTCTTTCAGTTCTTCCATCGGGTTCTCTTCGTCCCGGCTCAGTGGACTACCCCCTCACTCCGGGAATCCCAATTGTCAGCTCTAGGTGCCCCCCCGCCTCGCTGCTCAGCCGCCACCCACCTCTTCTGCCCCAGTGCTTGCTTGTGCAACCGGTGCGCTCACTGCTGTCTCTTCTGGTTGCGTGAATGAGTGCTCACTACTCCCACTGTCATCAGAGGCGTCTCGTTACTGCACTACTGGGGGCCGCCATCTTCTCCAGCCCTGCGGTCCTCTCGCTGTCCCTCCGCCTCCTGTCGATCGCGTTCTTTTCGATGGCTCGATCACCTCCTCGGACTGAGCTATGACCACCGTTGCGCTCTTCCGGCCAGGCTACTGTCCCATGCCTGCCTCGGTATATTGCTCGCGCTCACCTCGGCCGGCCTGGGCATCAGCTCCGGAGGGTTCCCAGTGACGATTCCACTCCTCCTGAAGTCCCCGGACTCAGCCCTCGCCGCTGTGTTTCCATCAGGTATTCTCCTCCATTCCTGCCGGTGAGTTAATTCCTCCCTCTTTCTCCCTTCACAGGCCTCCAGCTCTCCTTGCAGCAGCGGGCTGCTGACATTTTCGGCCTCCGCTAGCCCGTCTCCTAGCCTCTCCGTCTTCGGTGTGCGGGACCTATTCCGGCACCTCCCTTCTCGGTCCCGCACTCCTGGAGTGTCCCCAGTTCCCCCGACCCCCGATGCTATATTTTGGGGGGTGTGGATCTGCAGGATGGTGTATCTAGGGGGATCACCGGGTGGGAGCTCCAGAAAGCGGGTCTCACTCCATTGGCGGTTAGCCACTCCCCCCGAGATGTTATACCTGTTTACATGTGTATTTTGCTCATAATACTGCATATGTGCAATTAAGAGCAAGTCGGAAGGAAATAACATAAAAATAGGAAACATGTCATTTGTAAGTGGCATAATCAACAGGATTACTAAAAACAAACCTCAAATGCCACCAGAGAGTATAGTGACCATAATTATTTCTTTTAAAATACTGATGTGTTGAATCCTGAATATGAATGCAGAGCTGATGGCAGTCATCTTGAAAATGTCAAGCCTTTACAAACCTCAGAACCGGACAAAAATTCACAGCATATGAAATCAATGCCTATCAAAGTATGAATAAGGTATATTTTTTCACATTGAAGAGCCCATACATGCTGAAGTAGTCAAATAAAAGCTTTGCACATGTACCAACTCATGCAAAAAATAAGTGCCACAGACAAAGGATCAGTAATATCTTGTATCATGAAATGAAAGCACATCGCTAAACTCCACATCAAATATGACACACCTTATGGATCCATAGTACCATATGAAATAGCAAACCAACTTTGTCTAACTGAGAGGCAGAAGCACTTCAAAGCTTCTAAATTACCTATGAGAATAGGGTAGGTAACATATACCTTTATTATTAGGTATAATTATGTGACAACATTTACAGCAATAATACGTTTTGAAGGTCATCAATCCCAATATCATTGCAACATAAATTTTCATGCAAATGCTGATGTAAAAGTATTTATTATAATTAAATTAACCAAATACCACATACCACGTTAAAACCACCATTAGCTCCCAAACTAGTACCTACTACACACAACTAAAGAAATACTGTCCCATAACTATTAATTCCTACCCCACAGCTTCACAACTAGGCCTTTCTAAACACATCTGAGGTAAAGAAATAGTATCCTATATTCCTACCACCCCGCGCCCAACTAACCACTACAGCAACATTATTTCTTATGAATAGATATCTTAACAACACAGTCAATGAAAAAAAGTTTTGTACCTAGTCTCTTGGCTGTCCAGCATGTTGCACCCTAAAACAAAGTATGATAGGCGAGACTTGTACGGATCAGTGGAATAAGTATGTAGTGGATTGGTGGGAGTAGTGAGTGGTCCTGCTACCTTGTATCTGTCCTGAAAATATTCTAATGCCACTCTGTCGGTGCTTAGTGTAGGTAGTGTGAGTTTGCAATGAAGGAACCATTTTGGCTCCTAATGCACTCTGTAGAACCATGACATAAGTGTTAGAGCGTAGTGAAGTGAATGTCTTTAAGGCTGGGAAACTGGGTTCGAGTCTCGGCAGGACGCTCAACATTCTGTGATTATGGGCAAATCACTTAATCTCCCTGTGCCTACCAAAATGGATATGTCCCTCTGTAATGCAACTGGTGCTCATGTAAAGCACTCTGATACCTTTGGGTCGAATTTTCGCTATATAAAACTCCCCCGCAAAACAAATGTTGAGTTCACGGTTACACACTGATAAATAAAGACGTGTAATACTACTCTCCGTGTGTGACATAGTCATTGGCGGGTGCCCAGGCTGGGGAGGATGCTACAACTGGTGAAGGGATAGAGCATAAGTAACCCGAAGATCGACAGTGCTCTCCCAGAGAGTTTGCTGTTGTCCAGCAAACTGCTTGTGCGTGCCACGTAGGCCTCAGTCGAAGTGCAGAATCGATGTTGGCGTATGTGGAGTCAAATCGCAATTCCAGTCCGTGTGACGCATTTGAATCTTGAATGGAATCTTCACTGAGAAGTTTAATCATCGTTGGCCAAGAACTTGCTGAGAATGCCACAAACAGAGGTACTCACGCTACGACGCAACCTAACGCTATACATCATACAGAATGATAATGCTAAAGGTGGATGCAACCAGGTTTTGAAGGAGCAGCATATAGCAAAAGCCAATTGCAAGTTAACACTGCAATCAGAAGCGCTGCGAGGCAGAGATCAACCAGGTGTCAGACAGTACAAATAGATGCCTAAAAGCAAAAAGATTCAAATATAAGAAACAGTCGTATGCTTAGCAGAACTGAGTAAAGAGAGTCATAATACTGCTGCGCTGGGTAAGTGACTTAAGAGGAAGTCCTGGGCTTGTGCTTACGGAGCCGTACATACATAGAGCGGCACACCACCAAGGCTGCCGGGTGGAGCTCAGAAGAACTCCATAGGTCTTCAAAGGTTTAAAGCAGAGGGTGGTGCTCGGAAGAGTGAAAGATTGTTTTTCCAATAAAGACCGAAAACAAAGGTAATGTTTTCTGTTATTATCGAAGATGACTGAGGGGCCAGCACATCACAAGGCCTCAGAGATGATTTGCATAAACAAGATAACCAAGCAGTGTCAGAAAGACAATTACTCTCAGTAAGATCCACAAATGGTTACCATGCCACTGTCTTCCTGAAACCATCACCAACATTTGATACCGCAACAAAGCAAAATATTGGCGACAGATGGACTGATTGGATAGAGACATTTGGTGATTTTATTGATACGATAGAAGAAGCAGATAACAAGAAGATTATCAAATATCTTAAGAATCTTGCTGGTGAAGGTGTAAAGGAAGTCATAAAGAAAATGCAGTGAGCTAACAAAATTACATACTATCAAATCAAAGCACCCTTGAATCTCAAGTTCAATCCAATGGCAAATGTAGATTACGAAAGGTACATCTTCAGTCAAGAATGACAGAAAGTTGGTAAAACCATCGATGAATTTGTTGAGAGACTGGATACGCTCATCAAACACTATGAGTTCCATGAATTTAATGATGAGGAAGCAATACGTTTCAGGAGTTATTGACGGATGCCTGTCAGATTCATTCAGACCACGAATGCTGAGAGAGACTCTTAGCCGGAGGCGAGCTCTCATGGCTGCCAGGGCTGAAGAGCGTGCTGATCGACAAGCTGCTGATATGGAGGCCAGAGGTGCCCACAGTCATGAACATGAAAATTAAGCCAAAGCACAAGGTAGAGAGACACAGAGTGATGTCTCCACTGAAGAAAAAGTTGTGCTTAATGTGTGGATTGCCTTTTCCACACGTGGGTAAATGTCCCACCATTGTACAGATTTGCAACAGCTGTGGGAAGGAGAACCATTCTGTGACGGTCTGCAAGGCAAAGGAAAAAGTAAGTGCATCATGGCGTGAAAACAAAATGGCTGCCGAATGTTTCTAAAGCAACGTTCAATACATGCCAAAAAGGACAAGCAACCACACCAGCAGAGGAAAATCGACACCAAACAACGTGGATGTTCATCTAAATCATCGTCAAAATGTTCGTCAGTATCAATATCAAGTGAAAGTGAAGATGAAGGTTGTGCAATGTCGATGGTTACCTCAGGGAAACGTGCCTATATATGTTGGACTGGTCACAATGAGGAAAAATACAAATCAAAGAAAAGTCGACATGAAAAATCACCAAAGTAATTTAAACATTGCCCGAAGATTACCCTAAAGGTAAACGGTTGTTCAATACCTTTTAATATCGACAGTGGTTTGTCGATAAACATTATGCCTGAGGAGAAATACAATGAACTATCTCCATTGCCCCAAAACTAAAGTGTATACATGGGCTGCATCGACGCCATTAAAAAGTTAAGGTTCATTTGTAGCAATGATGAAACACAAGAAAACAAAAGTACAAACACAGATTCATGTACTTCAAGGTACAGCGTCAAGCTACTGCTTACTCAGTTTCAGCCCAGCTGCTGATATGGGACTGAAATTAGTGATCTATACCATGGATGCTCATCACGAAATAGTAAGTCAGTCCCCTTTGTTGTTTCATGGGTTATAAAAACTCAAGTCTATGAAAGCACAATTACACATAAATGAGGGCATTCGTCCTATTGCTCAAAGGCACAGAAGGATTGCATTTCATTTACAGGAAGCAGTTGAACAAGAGCTTGAATCATTAGTCAAACATGACATCATTGAACGTTCCACTGGTCTGACACTATGGGTTTCTCCCATTGTGGTAGTACCCAAAAGAGACAGTGAAGGAGAGACACGCATCTGTGTTGTTATGCGTCAAGTGAACAAGGCAATTGAAAGAGAACAACATCCAGGTCCACACATTGCCAATGTGATAACACAACTGAAAGGTACGAAGGTCTTCTCTTGCCCTGTTATGTTATTATTTAACTTGATATCGCGCACGAATCACCCCAATGGAGTATCTCGGTGCTGCAAGAGGACACAACAGCAGGCCGAAAAACAGCAGAGTTAAAATAGAAAGGCTTTCAAAAATGTCTTACATTTGGTGTAATTATAGCATATACGAATATGAAAAGGTAAACGATTCCAGTAGGTAGGGGCCATGTAAGAGAAAGATCTGCCTCCACACCTTAGGCATTTAATGCGGGAAATAGTAAGCAGCTCTTTGTCCTTAGATTGCAGATTCCTGACAGGGAGATACGGTTTAAGCTTTTGGTGTAAATATCTTGGTCCTTTCCGCACCAGAGCTCAGTGGGTAAGGCAGCAGATCTTGAATATAATTCTCTTTCTGACTGGTAGCCAGTGTAATGCTCTTAAAAGTGGAAGTGATGCAGATCTGGAAGGAAGATTACAAATAAGTCTTGCAGTGGTGTTCTGCACAACCTGTAATTTAGAGAGTAGTGTCTCATTGGCAGAAGCCGAAAGAGCATTGACATAGTCAAGCCTGCTAACAACAAGAGCCTGTACCAATGTCTTCCTGGCCGCAAGCGGAAGAAAAGGCATGGCTTTCCTTAAAAGCCACAACATGTAAAAGCAGGTGCCTGTTACTGATAGAACCTGCTCCTTCATTGTTAGGGCTTAATCCAGTTTAATGCCGAGGTTTTTTACGACCTGACAAGGGGTAGGAGCACTACCTAATTCAGGTGCCACCAATAAGAAGCCCATATTTGTTGGGCTTTTAAAAAGAGCATAATCTCTGTCTTTTCAGCATTAAGCCAGAGGTAGTTATCGGACATCCACTCTGCCACCGCTTTCATCCCATTTGAAAAACGTTCCTTCACTTTGTCCACATTGTTATCAAAAGAAATGACCAGCTGAGTGTCGTCAGCGTAGGACAAGATTTCAAAGCCAAAAGATATGATAAGCTTGGCTAATAGGGCCACATATATATTGAACAAGGTGGGGCTCAAGCAAGATCCCTGGGGCACACCTTTGTCAATCGTCATAGTGCGAGACTTAAAGTCACCTAATGAGATTACCTGAGATCTGTTCGCCAGGAAGTCCTGGAACCATTTCAAAGCAGTCCCATATATCTCTGTCTCATTGAACCTAAACAACAGCTTATCAAGTGACACAGTGTCAAAGGCTTCAGACAGGTCTAAGAGCACAAGCATAGAGGGGGTGTTAGCATCCAAAGCACATCTTATAGAATCTGTCACTGTAACCAAGGCCGTCTCTGTGCTGTACTCTGACCTAAACCCAGATTGAGAAGGGTCCAAGATATTATTTTCCTCCGGGTAGCCTGTCAGCTCTTTGTTGATGAGACCTTCCAAAATCTTACCTAGGAATGGAAGTAAAGAAATTGGACAATAATTAGAGAGGATTGAGAAATCTAAATTAGCCTTTTTTTGAATAGGCATGATCTTTGCAGATTTCCAGGACATAAGGAATTTCCCGGTCTCTATTGACACATTAAACAAGGATCTAATAGCCAGCGAGATCTGCGAGGTAAGACGTACAGAGATCTTAGCTGGACATGGATCAGAAGGAGAACCATATTTGGCTTTGTTTATGGCACATTGAATTTGTTCCAGAGCAAGAATATTACATTTTCCCAGACTGTGTCCATCTTTCACGGGGGGAGAGTTAAAGTTCAGCTTAGTTATAGGCTGATTAGAAGGCGGGTCAACGTTTTGATAGATTGTCATGATTTTAGCCTCAAAATAATCATCCAAAGAGATACACAGTTGCTGAGAAGGTTGAATCGATTGAGAAGAAGCCTGGGGATTGATAAAATCATTTAGGATTTTAAACAGCTCTTTGGAAGAGTTTCCAGTGTGGCTAATTTGACTATTAATATAGATTTTGCGAGCAGTTTTTATATTCCTGTGGTATTCAGTAAGTTATCTTTTGTATGCCTCTCTGTTGCAGGGATTGTTAGTCAAACACCACCGTCTCTCATGCTTTTCACATAGTGACTTTTCTTGTCTCAACTCTGGGGTGTACCAAAGTGCATGAGTCCTGTGTTTATTATTAGAATGTGTTTTAGGAGGGGCAATCCTGTCAAAGGCAGAGTGTAAAGCCTTATGATAGTCCGCTAAGGTGTAATTTATATCTTCGTCCTTTGAGGTTACATAGAAGTCAAATATTTCAGAAAAAGTGTCAGGAGTGACGCGTTGCCATTGATGTGAGATTTTCTTTTAATCAGATCTTGAATTCCCAAACCTCTCAGCTTTTGGTATCTGAAAGCAGATTAGTGAGTGGTCAGTCCACGTCACGGGCAGAGGGGATCTACAGGTCAGTGCATTAGAGGTGGTGAAGATTAAATCTAAAGTGTGACCCGCCAAGTGAGCAGGGCCTTCAATCTTTTGTTGCAGTCATAATGTTTTTAAGTCTGATAAAAGGTGCGCCACTTCCATGTCTAAAAGATCTTCTCCATGATAATTAAAATCCCCAAGCAGGAGAAGTTGTTGTGACGACAACACATAAGTCACTAAGTATTCAGTCAGGCGGTGGCTAAAATCTTTTTTGGGCCAGGAGTCCTATAGAATAGAGCACCCTTCCAAAAGTCTTTAGAATTGAATTCCAATGTAAAGATACATAGTTCTATCCACTCCACACTCAAGGAGTCTTTAATAGAGACCTTGATTGTGTCTTGAAAGACGATACCAATGCCTCCCCCGACTTTTCCTACTCTGTCGATCTTTAACAGTTGATAGTTCTCGGGGAGAGCCAACGTTATGGCAGGCAATGAGGTAGGACTTAACCAGGTTTCTGGTAAAAAGCCTATTTCTGGTAGAAGAGAAGCAAAAAGATCCCAACATTCAGTCGAATGTTTAGGTAGGGACCTAACATTACATAAACAACTATTTAAAGAGTGTACATTTTGGAAGAGAAGAGCAGAGACATCCACACTAAGGTTACTTGAGGCCGAAACTATTGTGGGGCCACACACATTATTAATTAGCTCCTCACTCCCTTAATATCTTTACAACTGTCAACAGTACAGTTGAATTTGCAATTTATGCAGCTTATAGGTCTCATTAGAGCTTGAGGGAAACTAGACATACAACATTGCTCCAGGGATGTTGAGCAATGGTGCTGCTCCTGAATATTGTAAAGAGCTTCGGGAGAATATGTAAGTCTTACATGACTTACATCTGATGGAATCTGGGCAGGGGTCCTGGCGTCTGGCGACAGTCGGGCGCGTACGGGTGCAGACGGGCTGGCCTAGGGGACGCTGGCGGTTCATCCGCTGCACGTCCGTGCCGGCCTCTGTTTATATAGACAGGCTTCTAAGCGATTATCCTGCTAATTGGAGCTTTCACCACTTACGGCTCAGGACCAGAAGTGAGGGCTTCCTCTGCTCAATCAGAAAAGTCCTGTGGCAGACCGGGAAGTCAAGAAGATGCAGCACAATTAAAAAGTGTGAACAAAGGTATTTCAGGTAAACAAGAATAAAAACAACAGCCAGAATTTAAGTTGTTTAAAAAGTATTTCTATCTGTAATTGCTTGCCTGCAAGGTCCGCTTATTGATTTGAATGAGAGATATCACCAGTTTAAACTCGAGGAGAATTACAGGTACATTAGACCCTTCTCTGCAAATTTTGGTTTGTTCTGAAAGAAAAGACTACGTTTCGGTGTGTCATCTGCTGCAGAGCTTTTTGAAAACGCCATTTGACGTGTCATACCACCTGTCATGATTGCTTTCAATTATACTGATGACATGCTGATTTTTGGAGCTACCCAGAAGGAGCATGACAAAGCTCTCACGCATTTGCTCGCTGATGCAGGTTTGACTTTGAATGCTGATAAATGTGAACTCCATACAACAAAGCTAAAGTACTTTGGCCATATATTTTCTGATGGGGGCATGACACCCAATCCAGCTAAGGTCACCTGATAGCATCCCGCAAGATGTTTCCATTTTACGTTCATTCCTTGGTATGGCCAGTTACTGTTCTAGATACATACAAGACTTTGCCACCATAAGCACTCCATTAAGAGACTTGACGAAAAAGAATGTTTGTAGGACGCTGACTCTCTATATAGTGCACTAAAATCAAGTACACTGTGTAGAGAGTCCAGGGAGACTAAGATCGGTATACAGTGGCAAAAGTAGATAATACTAACGCTCAATTTGTGGTAGTGTGGGCGAGCAGTTAGGCTTATCAGAGGGTAGTGCTAAGCATTTGTTGTACTCACAGAGGCAATAAATGAGACACACACTCAAGAATAAATCTGAGAACAATTTATAAAAATAACACCGATTTGTATGCAATTTTTCGACCAAGAACTTTGTTCTACAGTAAGTACTTTTTAGGATATGAATTTTCAAAGCTCACAAAATGAATTACTTTTGTGCGCAATTATCCACTATTGAAGTCAATGAGAAGAAACAAGAAAATGCATATAAAATCATACAGTTGGATTTCAAGGTTCACCTTCGGGATTTAAGTACGTAGCAAGGCGAGGCCCAATATTCCACCAGCAGATTCTTGGAAGCATCCCAGATTCGTCTGGGAGCAGGGTGTTGAGGTTGTTGGTAGCTGGTGCGCTATGAAGAAGGGGGCCACCTGAAAACACACTGTACAAGGGGATTAAAGGGAAGTCCAAGGGGTCCCGCTCAAGGGAGCAGGTCACAAACGTCTCAGGACCACGTGACAGCTGGATCATCGTGACCCAAGTCGAGCGGGCTGGGTGCAGAGCAGATAGGTCAGCCGGGCGGCGCGCATCAAGACGTCCTCGTGGTCAGGAGCAGGCAGGTTGGAGAGGTGATTTCGTGACAGCTGGGTTATCACAAAGTGGGTCTCAGGCGGTCTCGACGTCCCTGGAAGGGTGTTTGCCACCTAGGCAATGGAGTCTGGCTTAGACTCTTTGTCTCAGTGAATGTTGCAGGGGCTCTGGTATCTTGGGTACTGGTGCGGCATGACTCTGGTAGGTCCTGGTGTCTCCAAACTTGGAGAGGAGACAGATCTGTCCCTCCAGAGCGGGTGTACCACTTTTGGTTTGGGTGCTGCATTGAAGTCGCCAAGGAGCGGCAAGTCGGTAAAACCAGATTCTGCCGTTCGGTGACTGTGGGCTGCAGGGGAGCGGTACCTCCACTCCAAGGGAGTTCTTTGGCAATCTGAAGAAGGCTGGAGGAGCTCCAGGGTTCTTGGAGGCCTCACAGCTGCAGGACAAGACAGCACACCATGATTATTGAGTCCTTAAGGCAGCAGGCAGGGTTTGGCACCAATTTTCTGCAGCAAGGCTTCAGTCCTCGGGTCAGCAGCTCTTCTTTGTCCTCTTATTCTCTGTGTCCATCAAATCTAAGTGCAGGTTCCAGGGATGCTACCTAAATACTAAATTTAGGGGCGTTAAAGGAGGGGGCAGATAGTAGCCAATGGGCTACATTTGGTGTGTCTACACCCTCAAAGTGACAACTTCCTGTGGGAAGGGGCACTACTGTGACCCTAATTGGCTAATGCCCCCTCAAACCTAGATGGAGTGAAATGAAAAGTGGGTCCCACATCGCCTGCCCCACCTTAGCGGTGGTGCTGGCTGAATGGGGACTTGCGTCCTAATTTACCCAATTTTCCCACCTGTCCTCCCACCAAATGTGGAGCAGGAAAGGGGGGTTGACATCCTCCACTAGCTGGAACTGTCTCAGTCGCATTTCAAAGGCGGCATTGCCTTTGAAGCTTCCCGTCTTGGAAAGTCATTCTGTCCTGGGGGAGGTGTGAAGCACCTCCGCTCAGAGCAGGCTTTGTTCCTGGCCTCTGAGAGAGCTATCCCTCTCCCCCTGAGCTCAGAAACATGTCTGGTGGTGGCAGGTGGCTAAAACTAGTCTGAGACCGCACCAGTGCTTTTAGGTTTTCAGGGGACCCTCTGAATGGTCTCCTGAGTGAATTTATTAATAAATCCAACACTGGCATCAGTGAGGATTTATTAACACAAGAAGTTTGGTTTCAAACATCTTAGGGTACAGTGAAGACATCTTGGAGCCAGGAAACTCATAATGACAAGTATCCAGCCCATATACTCTCTATGGCTTCCCTGTGCACTTACAATATCCAAGAAAGGCTCAGATATTGCAGGGTTGTATCTGCTCATGCAGATATGTCCACACATGGGATATAGTGCACCATACCTTAGGGCTATAAGACCTGCAGTAGGGGTGGCTTACCTATACCTCATGCAGTGTATGGGCGCATGGCTGTGTGCCATTGGAATCTTCAGTTTTCTCTCCACCAAGACACACAGCCTGAAATGGCAGTTTGCATAGTCTTGGTGAGGGGTCTCTGCATAATTTGTGCTGCAGCCCCAGTAGACCTTCTTCAATACCCATGCACTAGGTACCAAGGGTACCATTTACTAGGGACTTACAGGGGTGGTTGAAGTTGAGCCAATAATGGTACAGTTTTGGGAAAGAGATCTGCCCCTGGGAATCTGGTTGGCAGGGACCCAGTGCACTTTCAATTCGAAATCACATCATACACCAGGCAAAAAGTGGGGGCTAACCATGTCAAAAGAGGCACTTTCCTGCAATGTTTAATTTTATTGATCAAGTGATTGCAAGCAAAGTCAAACAGGCTATCGAGAATGCTGCGGAAATGGCATACTTTGATCCAAAGCTTCATACAGAGGTTGATGTTGATGCTAGCCCAGTTGGGTTAGGCGCAATCCTTGCACAATCCTTGTGCAGCACAGCGGACAACCAAATGCCCGAAGACATATTGTGGCATAAGCCAGCAAAAGTTTGTCCCAAACTGAATGTGCTTGCTCACACCCTGAGAAAGAAGGTTTAGCAGTGGTGTGGGCTTGTGAACATTTCCACGTTTTCTTATATGAAAAGCCTTTCATGTTTGTGACCATTAAGAATTTTTGACAATCTTTGGCAATCCAAAGGCAAAAATGTCTCCTTGCATTGAAAGTTGGGGTCTAAGGTTACAAGAGTACAACTATACAATCATGCACCGTCCAGAGAAAGATCAAAACCCTGCTGACTACTTCTCAAGATGTGCCTTTTGTAGTGCCCTGGTACCCCTTCCAAGATGGCTGAGGCCTACTTAAATTTCATTGTGAAATCAAGCACACCTGCTGCTATTTCGTTTGAACAAATTATCACTGCCACGAGTCAAGACAGTGACATGTTGAGATTAAAAGACATTATTAACCATCAGTCCTGGAACCAGCACTCTCGACCTCTTTCCAGTGACAGTGAATATCAGAAGTTTAAAAATGTCAAAGATGAACTGTCCGTTCCTCAAGAAGGCATTATTCTGAGAGATTTGAGAATTGTTATTCCGGAGAGTCTGCGACAACAGATAATCGAAGTGGCCCATGAACGACATCGTGGAATCGTTGCCACGAAACGAGCTCTCCGAGACCGAGTCTGGTTTCCTCATTTCGATGAGAGAGTTGAAAGAGAATTCAATGCCTGTCATTTATGCAACAGCCTGTCATCGAAAACCACTCAACACACCTTAATCATGTCAGAGTTGCCAAAGCATGTATGGGAAAGAATTGCTGTTTACTTTTTCTGTCCTGATGGTGGTTGTTGATGAATACTCCCGTTTTCCACTGATAGAAGATCTCTCATATATCACTCGTGAAAGAGTCATTGAGAGATTAGACGACATCTTCGCAACATGGGGTGCTCCTGCAACTTTAAACCACCTCACAACAGTCAAGAATTCAGAGACTTTCTCAGTCATCTTAATGTGAAGCATCAGATGAGCACACCTCTTTGGCCACATGCCAATGGCCTTGTCGAACGTTTCATGAGAACTCTCAAGAAAGCTGTTCAATGTGCTGTATTGGAAAAGCTTGACCTTATAACTGCCTTGGATTCCACTCTTCAAACATATCGTTCGACCCCTCACTCAACCACAGGTGAAAGCCTGGAACCTTGATGTTCGGATAGCCATGATAAACAAGTTACCTCAATGGACCAACAGTATATCACATAATGAGGAAGACACCTGTACAAAAGACTTGGATCGCAAAAGGAAAATGAAGGCCTATGCAGATAAGTGCTGACATGCAAAGGACATTACTTTCACCAAAGAAGATCGAGTGCTTATCTGTCAATCTAGAAGACGAAAATATGATGCTCCCTTCAATGCTGAGCCATTTCATGCTGTGACTAGCATAGAACACATGGTAAATGCCCAACGTCCTGGGAAGTCCATTACGCAAGATTCCTCAAAGTTTCGATATGTGCCCCGTCGCTCATCAGGCATTGATGTCAACGTAAAGACTGGGTCTGAGCGGACAACTGAGAACCTGTGACTGCTATTGCTACTACATCACCAACGCAGATCACGGATACTTCTACTGCCTGTCCCCAATTTCCGACAACATAATCAGGACGTGTGATCAGAGTGCCGCGAAGACTCATTGAAAAGCTATGGGTGTATATATGTTTGTAGGAAATTGTAATTTTTTATTTAACAAAGGGGGAGATGTAGTGTTTTGTGAGTTAGCAATGATGGACCCCCTTTGGCTCCTGATTGACTCCGTAGAACTATGACGTAAGTGTGAGAGCGTAGTGAAGTGAATGCAGGTTTAGAATGCTGAGTTTGGGTTCCATGCTGATGAATAAAGACGTGTAATACTATTCTCCCTGTGAGGTATAGTCATTGGTGGGTGCCCAGGCTGGGGAGGACACTACACTTAGTAATTGCAGAGTCTGAGTATGGGCCTCCATTGTCAACATCATTGCAACATGGCTGCCTGCAACATTCTTGGTAAAATCACTGATGCCAATGGTGACGTGTCGAATATCTCTTCTGTTTGCACATCCTTCTGACAAAAAACAGTGTATGATGCCCTTGGGCAGATCTCTGTAGGAGATGTTGCTGGATCCTGTTCATGGCAGACCTATGCTTGTATGCCTGGGTCTGTACTAGCTCACTGATGCCCTGTGAGATGGAACTCAACCGTTAAGAAAACTCCACCACAGGCACAGTATGATAGTGTATGTTATGCATCTTGTTGTCATGATGTGTGTATGTCTGTTAGGGTTTTCCCAATTCTCAACAAGGTCTCTGGAAAGTTTGGCTTTGTGTTTCTTTGTAGTGGATAAGAAGCAGCCCCCCCCCCAACCCTCCTAGGAATGGTCACCATCATCAGTGGCCCAGTATTCACATCAGCACTGGACTCACACATTGGTCAATGCTGCTCCTCCCCTCAGTTATGTGCTTGATATTAGAGCATCAGTGACATGTATCCAAGCTAGTCTGCGGTACACTGGTGAATGCTGTTACAGTGAATCATTTAATTGATATTCCTATGTTTAGGACTGGTCACTGGCAGGCAGGTTGATATTTGTGGCATTGGTTGTTGCTGCGATTATAGGTTTAGATGTGACTGCAGATGAAATTGCATTTGTGGTACTTCCAGCACTGGCAGTGGTAAGAGTGGGAACCTCAAAGGTTTTAATGGTGCCAGTGGATGTTTGTGCAGTATCTCTCCTTCCTTTTTTTGGTGATGGTGGTCCAAAGCTAGTTGATCATACTTCCCCATCATCCTCTGCAGTGCCACCTGAAATGTAATAGGGCTTGGAAATGTAATATGACTATATTTACTCACTGGTATGAGATTTCAAACTCATCACACAACAAATGTGAGATCTTCATAGACCATTGTTGAAATTTGCAGCATATTCAATGGAAGAATCTTTCAATAAACCTGATATAATATGATCTTTTTTATTGCTCAATATAATTAATCATACATACCAGGTTGAGCATTGATATGCTTATTATTTGTCTGCTGGTCCAATGTTTTCCACCCATAATGGTAAGATTGTAAGAAGTATGATCCTTTACAACTATCATAATAACATGTTAGAAATGTGTCACAAAATAAAGGTTTAAACAATGATACGTGCTATACATGGCCATACATCAATGAGTACAAGTGTGTAGATTTTACTTTTCTTGTGCTATGCGGTATTGCCCGTGTATTTGTTCTCTTGAATTAACTTTTTTGGCACATTGCATAGGAATTCTTTAATTTCATATGCCATAAATTATATGGAAACAAGTGATGTTTTCTACAAAATAACGTTGGATGAACCAATGCATAATGATTCAATCAATCAATAAATCAGTGAATTGTCAAGCGCGCTCCTCACCCGTGAGGGTCTCAAGGTGCTGGGGGGGGAGGGGCGTAGGGGTAAGTAGCTCCGATCAGTCGAAGAGCCAGGTCTTGAGGGTCTTCCTGAAGATGTTCAGAGAGGGGGCTCACCTGATGTCGATCGGGAGCATGTTCCAGGTCTTGGCCACGATGTAGGAGAAGGCTCTTCCACCCGCTCTGGATCTGCGGATGCGAGGGGTTTCGGCGAGGGCGAGGTCAGCGGATTGGAGGGTTCTCTTGGGTACGTGGAAGGGGATTGTCTCGAGGTATTAGGGCCCGGTGTTGTGGAGGCATTTGTAGGCGTGGGTGAGTAGCTTGAATGTTACTCTCTCTCGACGGGGAGCCAGTGGAGGTCTCGCAGGTGTTGGGTGATGTGTTCATGTCGAGGGATGCCGAGGATGAGTCTGGCTGCGGTGTTCTGTATGGTCTGGAGTTTGTGGAGCAGAGACTTGTTGATCCCGACATAGAGGGTGTTTCCGTAGTCCAGTCAGCTGGTTATGAGTGCGTGGGTGACGATCTTTCTTGATTCGGGGGAGATCCATTTGAAGGTCTTGCGAAGGATGTGGAGGGTGTTGAAGCAGGTGGAGGCGACGGCGTTGATCTGTCGGGTCATGGAGAGGGAGGAGTCGAGTATGATGCCGAGGTTCCGGGCATGGTCTGTGGGGGAGGGGAGGGCTTCCGAGGGCGTTGGGCCACCAGGTGTTGTCCCATGCGGTGGGAGAGGGTCCGAGGACAAGGATCTCTGTCTTTTCCGAGCAGCTGCTGCTCATCCAGGATGCGATGTCCTTCATTCCTTCCTGGAAGCTGATTCTGGTGGTAACGGGATCCTTGGTGAGGGAGAGGATGAGCTGGGTGTCATCAGCGTAGGAGACTATGTTGAGTCCGTGCTGTCTGACGATGGCGGCGAGAGGGGCCATGGGCTGAGCCAGGATCCTTGGGGAACTCCGCAGTTGATCTCTGTGAGTTCGGAGAGAAAGGGTGGCAGTCTGATTCTTTGGGTTCTGCTGGTGAGGAAGGAGGGAGCCATTTGAGGGCGGTTTCTGGTGTCGTGGAGTCTTCAATGATTTGCTTCAGATAATGATTTTTCCATGGGGCCTGACTACATACTTGGAAAGTGATATCTCTAGGTAAGATGTCGCTTCGTCCAGGCACAAATATTCCTGTGTTATTGAATATGGAAATCCCATTTGTATGAACAACAGCAAACTAGAAATAGACCACACAAGTACTGCAGCAATCTTATAACTTTGTGGTCAATTTGCAATGGTAAAATAAATGAAGCTCTCACCTTTGTCTTTGTCACTTGCCTTATTGTGTCCATCCCTCATTGCTGTAGCCTCCTCCCCAGCCCAGGTACTCGCCAATGACTACACTGTGAGAAGTTGGCCTGGCATATGCTGTCCACTAATTATAGTGGGCACCTTGCACCAGTCCAAACAACCCCTTATTGGAGATAGGTTAAAGACAACCTTATTGAAAGCTATCCTAGTGGTAGCTATGGAGAGCAGCCTTCAGGCTAAGTCTTGAAGGAATGTAAAGCAGCTTGTTTTACCAGTCTATAATCTCTTGAGTGACCAAATGAAAGAGCACCACACCAGGTATATATTCAAAATATATGTATTTATTGCTAAACAAACCCCTCTAGTCTCTTTATGAGGCTAGAGTTCGAAATACATAAGTTAGAAGTTATTTAAACACAGTAATAGCACAAATACACGTTTGGGCCCTAGGGGCGTACCAAACCATATACCAATAAAGTGGTATAAGAACCACGACTGAACTAGACACTAGGCCTAGAGCCTCTAGAAGTGCTTGGACCACAAGGAACCACCCAAGGTAGTGACACAGGGGACCCACGGGGGACGCGTGCAGTCTAAATACACAACCGCGATACGCCGTTGATTTCTATGGAGAAAGTCGCGATCAGGAAATTAAAGAAAAGGGACACTTAAAGGAGGACTTGGAGCAAACCCTTTGAGAACTAGTACTTTGAAGAGTCTCTACCCACGGGAGCACCGGAGTACTCGTGTTACCTCACCCAGGGAAGCCGGGTGCCTAGGTGCCTTTCGGGGTCGGGTTTCGTCGTCGATTTGAATGGCGATCTGCTGCAAAGTGCTGCTGGCGACCAAGTGGAAAGTGTCCGGGTGGATCCAAGAGTGGATCGGAGATCTGAAGAACCTGAAAGCAGAGGGGACAGAGTCTGGGTCACTAGCCAGTGACCAGGAGGGCGATGGACAGATGCCCACCGATGTCGAGTGCTTCAGGTGCGTTGACGGTCGTCTTGACTCTTCAGCCACGAGGTTCAGGAGGCGTTGTCGGCGACCAGGAGCGGGATTCGGGCTGGTACACAATGTTTGTCGAGTGCTGAGGTGTCGGCGACCGGATTAGACCCAACAAGCCTTGGCAACGGCAAGTCTCGATGAAGATGAAGATCGTCGATGGTGCAGACCAGCAAGGTCTGGGGAACTCACCCAGCAAGGGTAAGTGAGGGCAGGCCTGGAGCAACCAGGATGCCCAAGAAGAAAAAGATTGGCTTTCGTTAAGGGCTACTAGCCAACGGGCTAGCGACCGCAAAGGAGCCTCGAGACGTCGCATGTGGATCTGGCTCACAGGACACTCGTGGAGTGGAGGCCAGTGATCTTCGGTGCAGTTGGTGCTGGAGGCTAGGGCTTCTCGGAGCCCAAAGCACGACTTCGTGGGAGACCCAGAAGAGGATACACTTGCAAATGCGTACGGTGTCCAGGGGTCACGGTTCCACGTTACCCACGACAGCTACGGGCCTCAGCTTTGCTGGGGACTCAGGGCAGCCTCGGAGAAGTCTGGAAATCCACCTCTGGTGATGCAAAGACTTCGGCGTCCGATGGGAGCTTAGGCGATGCAGACCGGACTATTGCTTCTTTGGTGCCTGCCAAGCAGGGGAGTCACTCCTTGACCCCAAGGGAGATTCTTCTGTCCTCTAATCTTGTAGTAGAGCGTCGAAGGTCCAGGATTCTGTGTCAGAGTTTCGTCTAGGGATAATCTAAAGTCCTAAGGACTGGGTTCCTAATATACTTATACCAAGTTTAGGGGTTGGACTACTCTGTGGCCCCACCTATGGGTGGGTCAGGGAAGAGGGGTGGCTACACCCCTTTCCCTTTGTCCAGTTCGTGCCAAAGCAGGGGCTGCAAGCCCCTGATCTGGTTTGAACTGGGGTATGCACAGGGACACCAAATGTGCCCCCAGTGCAGGACTTCAAAGCACCCGAAAGTGCTCCCGCCCAGCCCCAATACACATTATCCTGTCTGGGGAGGTGGTCACACCTCCCTGGGACAGGAAACCTATTGTCCAGGCCTCCCCTGCCGGAGTTTCGTCCAGCAGCAGGAGGCCAGACTCGTGTCTGTGGCAGCAGCATCCATTTTGTGATGCCAGGGCTTTGGAAAGAAGTTACCGGGCTAGCCAGAGTTAACATGTCTTTCCCTCTAGAAGGGTGGAATGCTACCCCCGCCGCCAGAATTGGCGGGGGGTAGTATTCCAAGATGTTTGACACCAAACACGACATGTTTAGGTGCAGCCATTCCAAAGTTAGCATTTAACGAGGTTATAATGCGCTTAAGAGTATATGGTCAGGCTGCACTACAAACAGCATCAGAGAAGGGTCTCCGAACGCTGCAGAGGGGCCCTGCTCATGCAGGGGCACCCTCTCACATAGGAACCATGCACTCTGCCTTTAGGATTGATAAGGCCTGCCTTAGGAGTGACTTATAGGTTTATATGTGTGTATGTATTTAGTGATATAGGTAACCTATATCACAGTAAGGGGTGCATGCACCACCTTACCCAGGCTGCAGTAGCAGACCTGTGGTGTCAGTTTGGATGGCCTTCCAGGGGTGGCATAATATATGCTGCAGCCCCTGGCAGGCCTCTGAGGTACCTATGCCCTGGTTACATAGTATACCATATACTAGGGACTTATAAGGGCACTCCAGATTCCAATCAGACATGTGCCTAAGGCACATGGAAACCATTTTACAGAGAAAGCAGATAGACTGGGGCCCTGAATAGCAGGATCCCAGTCCAACTAAGTCATAAACCAGCAAAACACCATAAAAAAAGTGGGGGCAACCATATAGTCAGATTCCACCTTCCTACATACACCACACACGCAGCTTAGTAAACACGCTTTGTACTTCTGCGTGTAAGTGCAAACCTAACATTCTAAATCAGCCTTCATTGCATTCCGCTCTAACAGTTACGTCACAGCTCTACGGAGTCCATCAGGAGCCAAAAGGGTTCCATCATTGCTAACTCGCAAGACACTACAGTTACTTGTGTGGCCCATAATTACATGCAGCTTGCTTTTCCCAAGTATTGCAGCTCTCCTGACAGTGCTTTGAAGTACTGGTAATGTTTATTATAATCTTCCACAGTGCACTCATGGCAGGACACCACAGTTAGCTTGTTGATGATGTCCCGTCAGATTTTTCAGATAATGGCACTTGTTTTATGTACTGGGTTTCCCTATTACTTTAGCTTCCATTTTTGCTATCTCCTCTGCCATCACCCGCAGCTCCTTGTTGCAAAACATCACTTTTTGGTGTCTCTTGGACACCATGGCTTTGACTGATGTATATTTAGGTCTGGGTGGCTTGCTGCTGCTGTCGCGGCTAGTGATGCATTCAAATTGCCACAATGGCTGATTAAGATGCCGTATGGGGTGCAGGTATCCACTAATATGCTGTTGTATGGCTCGTTGTATTGCGCTGATACCAAATGTGAGCTATTTGTATGCACTAGCAGTGTTGCTATGCCTATGAGTTGACATTACTCCTGCCTCTTATTATGTAATTTCACATAATGTTACATTTGTGGTTCTGAGTGGATTTAGCATTTATTAATTCCAGGATGGTAATATCACACGCAGAACTACTGCGCAGTAATTCTGTGTCCCTAAAACGTGTGTGTAGTATGAACTCAGTAAATCCGATTCTGCTGGACATGGTTACAATGGCAGATCACGCACCCAATTTAAGGGCCTGAATAATGAGGAAATTAGTGGGAGTAAATCCATCCGCGCAAAATCACGTTTGGTAACTTACCGGCATGAACTGCACTCGTAAATGATGGTGTTTGTTTGCACCTAAATTCGATTTACGTGCACAACACCTTTGGAACTGTGCCAAGAACGGGGTGGCGAGGTGGGGCGGGGGGGACTGAGGCTAACACAGGCATGTATGGGCCTTCAGATGGAGTCCAGTATATGCAACTGTCTACAAAAATCTGTGTTTTTCTCTCAGCAAATAGAATCTGTGTGTTGTTAGGCAATGGGGTTGTGAATTTTTATCAACTTGCAATCATAAGAAGGATGTAAGACCATGTCAGGCTGAGCAATTGGACAGAAATGTGTTTTTGTTATGAATGTTGTATCATTGCGTGTGTGTCTGTGTCCAAGGTGGCATTCATGTTCTTGTCCAGACACTTGCTATTCTATTTCTTCTCCTGCAGTTTGTATTTAAAAACATCAAGCACGCTTTGAAAGCAAACAATATTTGCGTGATATAATACAGAAAAAAGTAAGAAAATAAGTTTTACCACACAAAGGGAGCATGCGTAATATTTTTACCTCAAATCCCTTCCGTATTCCTGCACATATGTGTGTTCCTCCAGAGGCTGTTTTTGGAAGATATGACACCAAAGTCTTCTTGACATTATCATTTACTATTTGAAGTAGGTCAGCTTTAATGTATGCAGCTGAATCAAATGTGACGATGCCAACAGATGAACCATCTTCAATAATCTGCAGCAGGAACAGCTCTGCGGCTTGGTACAGTCGGTTGCTCCGATCAAACTGCGAAGAAAGAACAAACGTAAATACATGAATGTCACGGTGCGTAGTAGGAAGCAGAACATTGAAAAAAAACATTTGTGAAAATCTATATCGTGCAGAAGAAGCATATTGAGACTTTGTGGTGAATGTAAGTATACACATTAAATCATTGCACTACATTTTAAATAAACCCCATTTTTATGGTTACGGGATCAAAGAAAGAGACCAGCTAAATCCATGCGATGCTTCAGAGAGATTTCATAGGTGATTTTTAGAGCATTTCATGGTGATGCGCAATTGTGTAGATTTGTTGTCTCTGCAGTTTGGAAGTAGCGTTTTTACCGAAACCATGGGGCATATGTACAAGCCCCTATCGCCATGGGAACATCACTTTTTGTGACGTTTCCTTGGCGATAGGGGCTTCGCCTTATATACAATGCAGCGTTAAGACACTTTATTGGGCAGATTTACAAGCCCCTTGCGCCACTTTTGCGTCACTTTTCCCATGTTAAAAGTGACGCAAAAGTGGCGCAAGGGGCTTGTAAATCTGCCCAATAAAGTATCTTAACGCTGCATTGTATATAAGGCCCCCTTTCACGCTATGCTTAGCGTGAAAGGGGTGGGCAGTTGGTTTTGCGGTGGGCATTCCACCGCAACACCCATTGTTTTTGACGCTGCCCCCTATTTACAAGGGCAGTGTAAATAGGAGGCAGCGCCAACATTTAGACCAGGGAAAACCTGGTCTTAAGTTGGCGAAACGAGGAGAAATGCTTTATTTCTCCTCGTTTTTGCTTTTCCATGTGTGCTGCCTTGTGCAGCACACATGGAAAAAGCAAAATGCCTTGGATTGTTTATGTGTAGGAAGGGCCCCTTCCTGCACATAAACAATACTTAAAACAAGAATTTGCAATGCAATCGGTCTCGCCTTTGGGACCTTATATGTATTTAGCTATGCAGCACATTAGCCTGGGTGCTGAAACATCTACTATTCTTTAACATGGAGGGAAAGTAAGCACCAAACTGCGTGACACGCCAGATATGGGAACACATGGAGAGAAATATTGCCTTCCAGCGGGAAGTGGTATAGTCCAAAGCTCTGTTTTTAACATAAAAGCAGGGCCTTCGGTGGTCATATCACTGAAAATACAAGATGTGAAAAAAATATTATTGTCTACGGGTGCTTGTGGAAGACAATTTCTATGGACTGGAATCTAAAGAATGCTAAAGTGAAAACGATAGGTCGTTTTCTATCAAGAAAGTTAAATGGAGGTAGTTGCCAGAAAAATTTTAAAAAGAAAGTCCCTCAGCAGAAAGCAATTCTGGTATTTTACTGACCTCTGCTGGTCGTTTTCTATCAAGACAGTTAAATAGAGGCAGTTGAACAGAAAAAAAAGTCCCTAAGCGGAAGCAGACAAGTCCTAGGGCTGACCTCCAGAGCCCACAAAGTACATACACATATAAGTATATACTAAAGTATATATACTTAAGTATATACTAAAGTATATACAAGAGGTCTCGAATGCTCAACCTAAAAATGACATTTTGTAACTTTCATGTGAGCACACATAGAAGTGAGAAAATGGCATGTCAGGATTGTTTATGTGCAGGAAGGGGCACCTTCCTACACATATGCAGGAAGGGGCACCTTCCTACACATAAACAATCCTCCCCTGCACGCAGACACCCTTGCACTATGGTGCAAGGGTGCCTGCGTTGGCGCTACACTGCTAAGTGTAGCGCAGGGGGAAACGCAAGGCTGCACCATATCCTTGTAAATATGGTGCAGCCTTGCGTTTCTGAAGTGGCGGAGTGAGGCGTTAAGCCATGACGGCTAAAGCCTCACTCCGCCACTTCCTCATAGATATGCTCCAATGTGTCTTGTGTATCTAAAATCACCTCTACATTATTTTCATGTGGCTGAAGATTAAAGAACGTATATGCAAAGAAGGTGTGTCAATGATGGAGAGCACAGCTGAAATAAACCAAAGTTATCAAAGCCAAGCAGGAGTAAAGCAGGAAGAGAAGTGACTTATAATATAAAAAAAATCACCTTTACAATGATATTTACTTTGCCATGACGGAATAGGGAAAATCAAATAAATACATACTATTCCGTTGTCTGTCGACACCCACCCTACCGCGCTTACCTGCACCGGCTGCTGCTGCCTTATTCCTATGTTACATTCTGAAAATAAAGTACTATTGACTTCAGGCTTACAGGCATTGAAGCATGCTAGAGGATAGTAGACTTCAGAGTAGTACAAAGATCCATGGCTCACTACGCTGTCGTATTAATCGCTGGTATAACAAGCATTAGCAAAGCCAATAGGTCTCACCTATGAGAGCTATTGGCTTTGGCAAAGTTTTTTAGCCATGCTGTATAAAAGCACAGATGTTTATCTCTTGTAAGCGAGTGTGCATGCGCTGTCATAGGTGAGATCTAAAATAGCAATTACTTCATAATCCCACACTTTTGTGCGAGCTAAAATATTTGTTACAAAGGAGAGCAATCCATTATATAATCATGGGGGTTTTATCTTGCACGTGAAAGGGTTTTTCGAAAAAATTTGCAGCAATACTTGCATGGCCAACATATGTTTAAGACAGCCTAGCTGCCCAGAAAATACAGACTACAATAGCGTGGTAATACTGAATGTAGTGAGTGGAATCAATGGGTCTGGTTTCTAAAAACAATTAAGTAGGTGTAATATATTCGCCCATATTTTGAATCATGTGCTTGCAAACCCGGCTTAAGCTTTCTTGTTAAGAGAGTGAGATTAATTATAAGAACATATTTTTGTAACTTTGCGAGCTCTCTTCAGCACCTCATCATTATCGATTGTGGCCATGAACAATGCAGTTCTTTTATCGGTTCCCTTACCACCTCCCCACATGCTGATAATGCGAGTGTATTAATAACAGCTCAAACAACTGGATGAAGTACCCTTAAAAACCTTGCGACATGTCACTAACAAGCCAAAGGTGATAAGCATTAACATGCCCAAAAATACATTAAGAAGTTAAATAAAAAATACAATATGGAAATCAAAAAAATATTAAGATCTACAGCCTGAATACAATAAGAAAGACGTGATGCTAAAAGCTAATCAAATTAAATCAAAATTTTACAGTTCAGGAAATAAATCAATTGGGACTACCTGAAAATTACAGAGATGTTTCACATCAGAGGTGCAATCTAGCAGGAGAAAAACACTTTATGAGTAAAAAAAATAATTCAAACAAATAAAACAAATGCTTGTTTTTTCGCCCGTCAAAAATAGTGCCTCAATAGTACCTCAATCACAGTGCGAGCAACGATGGGACATTAATAAAGTTTAATTAATCTGCACTTGGGCCATTCTCCTAACATAGAACAGGAAGTGATGCAGGAAGTGACGTGTTGCAAGCGCTGCCGAATTAGAAGGCAGCAAAGAAGAGTGATTATGATAGTAATGAACGGCAAGTAATGGGCGGGCTAAAAGCCCCTTTTAGCAGAGCTTTTTTTTAACACAAAAGATCATCGCCATAGAGACAACACATGCGTGATGACTGCAGGTTCAACCTAAAAATTAAATCAAGTTTGTCTAGATTCACCAATGCAGCTAAGCTTGAGCTAGTGCTTGATCTGTGAAGAAGAAACCACAAGGCGGAACACAGCACGGATATTATGTACAATGTTTTTCCCCAACTGGAAAGGATATTAGGTGTTGGAACTCCTGAGTTTGAAATTGTGAAATTCTATGAGGATTTGGTTGAAATAGTTATTCAAATTACATCACAATTAAGGAAACCTTTATCCAAACTAGCAAGTAGACATGGGAGAGCTTGTTAGGATAAAGAATGCAGAAATGCAAAAACAAAAATCTTAGAGAAAATATAAAATAGAGTAACATTGTTTTTTAAATGTGATATTATTGATGCAAGAAAGCATTAAGCTCAAAAACGTAATCTAAAGCAATGGGATTTTTTTTCTGCAAACAGTTGATAAAAACAACCAGACAAGGACTGGTAGACCACACGTCAAAACTTTTGATTATGAAATAATAAATGTTGGAAGGTGGGCATATCATTTTCAATCTACATGAATCAACACTCTAGTCACCATACAGAAGCCATAGCCCTTGAAGGCTTAATCATATGTCGAAAAACCTTTTCACCATTTACATACAAGTGATTGTCCTTAGTAATCAAAGCACTACAGTCAGGAAAAGAAACTAGTAATACACAGGATAGCACTTGATATGGCAAAATGTAACATCTTAATCTGGGCTGCTGTCTTATTAAGGCGTTTCAAGTGATACAGAAGTCATTTCATATACAAGAATCAAGAAAGACAGTTACAGGAACTTTCTCCCTGAAGACCTTAGACTTTATAATGATTTAATTCAATTAAGTATAAAAGGAAAACTCTATTCAATCTTTTTAATATATTTCACACCTAGCTATGTTCACCTAGCTGGTGTCCTTGAAATACCCTCCTTAACATATTCTTCAGACATTCATGTAACTTTATAACCATTGTTCAACCTGTCAGCCTTAGCGGGGTCTTCCCCCAAACTTTTTGCCTTCCTCCTTCACTTTTTGCTGATCTCTTTTTTTGCTTGCCTTAGGGCTCTACGGACTTTACCACTGCTACAGTGTATGTGCTCACTCCTTAAAACATGGTAACATTGGCTCATACGCAAGTGGAATATTTAACTTATATACTTATAAGTCCCTAGTAAAGTGGTACTACATGTACCCAGAGCTCGTACATTAAATGCTACCAGTAGGCCTGCAAAAACAACAAGGTGATGGATGTAATGCATTAATTAATCCCTGCCACTGGCAATTGCTTGGGCCGCACCCCAATCCATCGTTTCTTGCCCACCATGCCACCTCAGTTTGGAACCAGCCATATGCAAATCAGTCTTGACCCTACTACACATGGGAATAGAACTGCCAAGCCAGGTTGTCTCTGAACCGGAACACAGCAACCTAGGGCAGGTTTTGCCCTTGTTAGGGCTCTTCAGCCAGGAATAGCTTGGTATACACCAGTGGGCGTGTAGCACTAATTGTGCCACCCACTTAGGTAGCCCTTTAAACATGTCTCAGGACTGCGATTTCAGCCTGTGTGTGAAGTTTTAAAATGCCATTTCGACCTGGCAAAATAAATATTTTGCCAGGCCCAAATCTTCCTTTTAGTACATATAAGACACCCCTATGGTAGGCCCTTGACAGCCTAGAGGGCAGGGTGCAGTGTGAACTTAAAAGGTTTGACATGCACTTTTAAGTTTTACATGCCATGGTAGTGAAAAAAAATCTTTGGGGCATATTAACAAGGCGGCGATAAACAATTATCGCCGCTTTTGCGGCCGTTTTCGGCCGAAAAGCGGCGATAATTATATCGCCTTATCAGCAAAGACACGCTATCGCGTGTTTTGCTGATTTTGCTCCCGTTTCCAGCACGCCTGACTTCGCATCGATAATGAGATGCAAAGTAGGCGTGTCTGTGGAAACAACATGGGTAAATATCGCGAAGGCAGCTTCGCGATATTTACAATGCGAGGAAGCGATTATTTTAATCGCGTTAAGTATGCCTTAATGCAGGAATTTAACGTCTGTTAAATTCCTGACTAAAGCATACTTAACATGGGGAGTGGATTCTGTGGCTAAGACCACAGGCCCTATCATCTAGGATATCGCCGTTTTCCCATGGAAAACGGCAATATCCACGCTATCTCTGACATTTTTATCGCCTCGGCAATGCGCGTTGTTAATAACGCGCTAACCGGGCGATAAATTCCAGAGATAGCCGGCGATAAATATGCAAGCGCTAAGCGCGCTTTGCGATATTTATCGCCGGCCCTTGATAATATGCCCCTTTGTTTTTTACTACTGCAAGACCTTTCTCTCCCATAGGATAACATTGGAGTTAACTTATTACATTTAATAAGCTGTAACTTCCAAATGGGAGCGGGCATCCAGTTCATGTTTGGGGTCTTTGGAATTGTAATGAAAGGCTCTCCTTCATGGTGAAGTCAGATTTCTAATTACAATTTGGAAAATGCACCTTTAGAAAGTTGGCACTTCCCTGCCTCAGCCCTGCGGTGTCTAGAGCCTGTCCTGAGTCACATGACTGAGTATAGTTGACAGTTAGGCTTTGTGTATTCCTCCTAGACAGCCATACACAATAGGGAGCTTAGGTGTACATGGATGCGCCATCACTGGCAGGATGGGAAGGAGGAGCTGGATCCAGCGCCACTCACACTTGAGTAGGCTGTGTCCTACCTCCGCACAAAGAGCTGCATACATCCTGTAGTGAGCCTGGAGCCAGGACAGGAGAGGCAGGATGCCTGGGGACTTCAAAGGGAAACCTCTAGAAGCTTCTCCCCATTTCAAAGGTACAACTGGGTATACATATTGGACCTCAGACACCAATTCCTCAATATGTTTTTGGACCTGTGCATATTCTGCAAGGGAAGAACTGCTGTGCTGCTAAAAGGACTGCCACTCTGCTGGACTGCTGCTTGGACATCCCCCGACACAGCCACATCACCGGACACCTGAAAGACCTGCACTGGCTCCCCGTCAGCAAGAGAATCACGTTCAGACTCCTCACCCACGCACACAAGGCCCTCCACGACCTGGGCCCAAAGTACCTCAACGACCGCGTGACCTTCTACACGCCCACACGCCAGCTACGATCAACCAGCCACGCCCTCGCCACCGTACCACGCATCCGCAGAACCACCGCCGGAGGAAGATCCTTCTCCTACCTGGCAGCCAAGACCTGGAACTCCCTCCCCACTCACCTTCGGCGAACCCAGGACCATCTCTCCTTCAGGAAGCAGCTCAAGACCTGGCTGTTCGAGCAGTAACTTACCCCCTCCCCCAGCGCCTTGAGACCCTCCCGGGTGAGTAGCGCGCTCTATAAATGCCGTGATTGATTGATTGATTGATTGATTGGAAGGAACTGCTGCCCTGCTGTGCTGGCCTGCTGCCCTCTTGACTGGATGAAAAGAACAGGAGCTGCATCTCTTGAAACTAGAACCCCAGAGTGGGTCCAAGGGCTAATAGGCTGGCCTCCTCATCTGAAGCCTCAGGGACACAACAGACTTCCAACAACCTTGCATCTGCACCTGGACTCTACCATCTGTGAGCCTACCCTGCCAAGTGGTGCCACCCCAGACCTGGACCCTTTAAAGTAGGCCCAAGGTGCTTGCCAGCCTCCCTGGATCCTGTGGAACCGATGCATTTCCTTTACTGTGTGACGCAACGCCAGTAGAACCGATGCATCGCCTCTGCTGCTTGGATCGAAACCTCGGCAAAAACCCGCATCACAGCCTGGCACTGCATTGGAATCACTGCTGTGTAATGCATCCTCGGTGCAAGGTCCCGCACCTCTTGTCGATGGCAGCATCAGCAACGACGCCGGAGTTCGTATTATCAGCCTCGCAGCTCCTTGGAACCAACACATTGCCGGGACTGTGCGACGCATCCTTGACACCGGACTTCGCATCTCAAGCCTTCATCAACAGTATCTTTAATAAAGATGAAGGACCTCTCACCCCAGTCATGCTGCATCTTGGAACTAATGCATCGCTTCAGCTGCATGACACATCTTCGACACGGATCCTCGCAACGCTCCGCAAACCAGGATTTAAGGTGCAGCGGGCCGAATGGCGTCTCTGTAGCCGGCCTGTGCTCCATTGCAGTCAGCCTGAACTTTTAACTTTGTCCCAGTCCAGCACGATCAGATATATCCACAGTTGGCGCTTTGTGATTTTTGGAGCATTTTTTACTGAAATCTTTCAAATAGAATATCACTAGTTCTGCCAATTGGATTTTTGCCACTTTGGTCGCATTTCATTTTTTTAAAATGACTCTATTCTCCTAAACTGGTGTGGGAATGTTTTGTACTGTGTTTTCTGTGTGTTACTGTTTGAAGCCTTGCACAAATACTTCACGCATTACACATTGCATCTAACTTAAGCCAGACTGCGCTGTGTCATGCTACCTGAGGGTTAAGCACAGGTTAATTTAAGGTTTGCTCATGACTTCACCTTGAGAAGAATTGTGGTTGCTGCTTGACCAGGGCTCACCTCCAGTCAACCAACTACCCAATTTCTTACAACCACTAATTCTTAACCTATCCAGTCCCTACTGTCGCTCTCCTAATTAATTTCCTTCATCTCCCAGGGCACCTACTATACAGTTTCATTTATTGTTTCTCAATGCAGGTGAAAAGAGAATTGATTCCTCTGTGGTTGTTATTGCTAACATCATCAAAAAAGAATGACAGAGTGCACTCCTATTTGTCCAAAAATTCATCCGTAGTTCATTATTCATCTGTTTGCGTGCAAACCCGGAATCGTGCACTGCCCATTTTGCACGTACTTGTAAAATACTAGAAACAATGGGGCGAAGTGACGCCCCAATCCGTATGCACAGCATTAGTTCACGCATAGCATTGATGCCAAAATTAATCCATTTAGTCAAAAGTTTTATTCCAATTTTATTCATTCTTTCTGCAGTTTAATCCTGTTATCCAGTCACATGTTAGACTCTTATGGATACATTATCTCCTTAAATGCTGTAGGCATGCACATTTCGCCTTATCCTAGAGCACGGAATGTAGCATAAGTGTTCCTCCAAAGGTAATCTTTTTTCACCCAATGCATTTCGGGCCCCTCCCGGCCCTTTGTAAGGGGTTTATCTACAATTTTAAAACATTACTGTTAGACTAAGTTTTCAATCATTATTACCAGTTAATAATTACGCACAGATGCAACAACTGTAAGAAATGCATACATTCGATTTTCATACGCCCCACACTCAACGTTTTGCCCGCTGAATTCACTGAATAAATGCCTACTCCAACTTTTCCCAACCCTCTAATTTTGGTTCATTTCACAGGTCAAATTCACGTTGTTAATTTCACTTAGCTATGTGTGAACCACCTCTTCTGGACCTCAAAACGAATCCATACCTTAAACATTCTGGTTGCTGTTCACCATCCCGTTGAGAACCATTCTACATCCCCAACTGCTTCACCCAATTTTAAACACCTGTGTAGCAGTCCCACCCCTTTTGTGTACTTCCGATTCACGCCCACTAATACGTTGAACTACAAGGCCTACAGTGCATTGCAAAAACTCTTCAGAATCTTTTCCTGATAGTGATTATCTGTTCGTGACCCTCACAGTAACTCGCTATATTACCTATCCCCTGTTCTTACGATGTGGTGTTTCCCCTCTATTGTTCTGAGCGTAAAACTTACGCTGTTCACATAACCTTCCCAAACATTTAAACTGTTTGAACATAGAATCCCCCGCCCACCCCGGTTGATTGGGGCGTCACTTCGCCCCATTGTTTCTAGTGTTTTACAAGTTCGTGCAACATTCTGAGTTTTTGCAATGCACTGTGGGCCTTGTAGTTCAACGTTTTAGTGGGCGTGAATCGGAAGTACACAAAAGGGGTGGGACTGCTACACAGGTGTTTAAAATTGGGTGAAGCAGTTGGGGATGTAGAATGGTTCTCAACGGGATGGTGAACAGCAACCAGAATGTTTAAGGTATGGATTCGTTTTGAGGTCCAGAAGAGGTGGTTCACACATAGCTAAGTGCAATTAACAACGTGAATTTGACCTGTGAAACAAACCAAAATTAGAGGGTTGGGAAAAGTTGGAGTAGGCATTTATTCAGTGAATTCAGCGGGCAAAACGTTGAGTGTGGGGCGTATGAAAATTGAATGTATGCATTTCTTACAGTTGTTGCATCTGTGCGTAATTATTAACTGGTAATAATGATTGAAAACTTAGTCTAACAGTAACGTTTTAAAATTGTAGATAAACCCCTGACGAAGGGCCGGGAGGGGCCCGAAATGCATTGGGTGAAAAAAGATTACCTTTAGAGGAACACTTATGCTACATTCCGTGCTCTTAGATAAGGCGAAATCTACATGCCTACAGCATTTAAGGAGATAATGTATCCATAAGAGTCTAACATGTGACTGGATAACAGGATTGAACTGCAGAAAGAATGAATAAAATTGGAATAAAACTTTTGACTAAATGGATTAATTTTGGCATCAATGCTATGCGTGAACTAATGCTGTGCATCCGGATTGGGGCGTCACTTCGCCCCATTGTTTCTAATGTTTTACAAGTACGTGCAAAATGGGCAGTGCACAATTCGGGTTTGCACGCAAACAGATGAATAATGAACTACGGATGAATTTTTGGACAAATAGGAGTGCACTCTGTCATTCTTTTTTGATGATGTATCACTATTCTGCCCACCTGACGAGTAGCACCCATGTATTACAGACAAATAAACTCACAAAAATCATATTGTCACATGACAGACCCCTGAGACATCGTTTCTCGAAAGTGAATTTTATGGACTACGTTTTTAAAGCGAAATGGATTACCATTGGTTGGACTTATGGTTATTTTCATGCAGCATTAAGACGCGCATTATATATTTGCACAAAATGTGATCATGGTTAACAACTAAATGACATGCTGCTCAATCAACGTTTAAAATAACAACCGGGGTGGGCGGGGGATTCTATGTTCAAACAGTTTAAATGTTTGGGAAGGTTATGTGCACAGCGTAAGTTTTACGCTCAGAACAATAGAGGGGAAACACCACATCGTAAGAACAGGGGATAGGTAATATAGCGAGTTACTGTGAGGGTCAAGAACAGATAATCACTATCAGGAAAAGATTCTGAAGAGTTTTTGCAATGCACTGTGGGCCTTGTAGTTCAACGTATTAGGGGGTGTGAATCGGAAGTACACAAATGGGGTGGGACTGCTACACAGGTTTTTAAAATTGGGTGAAGCAGTTGGGAATGTAGAATGGTTCTCAACGGGATGGTGAACAGCAACCAGAATGTTTAAGGTATGGATTCGTTTTGATGTCCAGAAGAGGTGGTTCACACATAGCTAAGTGATATTAACAACGTGAATTTGACCTGTGAAACAAACCAAAATTAGAGGGTTGGGAAAAGTTGGAGTAGGCATTTATTCAGTGAATTCAGCGGGCAAAACGTTGAGTGTGGGGCGTATGAAAATCGAATGTATGCATTTCTTACAGTTGTTGCATCTGTGCGTAATTATTAAATGGTAATAATGATTGAAAACTTAGTCTAACAGTAATGTTTTAAAATTGTACATAAACCCCTGACGAAGGGCCGGGAGGGGCCCGAAATGCATTGGGTATAAAAAGATTACCTTTGGAGAAACACTTACGCTACATTCCGTGCTCTAGGATAAGGCGAAATGTGCATGCCTACAGCATTTAAGGAGATAATGTATCCATAAGAGTCTAACATGTGACTGGATAACAGGATTGAACTGCAGAAAGAATGAATAAAATTAGAATAAAACTTTTGACTAAATGGATTAATTTTGGCATCAATGCTATGCGTGAACTAATGCTGTGCATCCGGATTGGGGCGTCACTTCGCCCCATTATTTCTAGTGTTATTGCTAACACCCATCCTGGACAAAACTGTAAATGTTGAGAATATTATCACCTATTATCTTTGATTGATAGCCACATTATATGGCAAAACCCTTCATGATCGGTTGAATGAGTGGGCATACAGAGCAACATGAATGATGCATGACCCTTGTCAATTTGTGTTCCAGACAAAATATACAACTGTAAACCAGTGCATTGATTTTTTAGGTAGAGCATTCGAGACCTCTTGTATATACTTTAGTATATACTTTAGTATTTACTTATATGTGTATGTACTTTGTGGGTTCTGGAGATCAGCCCTAGGACTTGTCTGCTTCCACTTAGGGACTTTTTTTCTGTTCAACTGCCTCTATTTAACTGTTTTGATAGAAAACGACCAGCAGAGGTCAGTAAAATACCAGAATTGCTTTCTGCTGAGGGACTTTCTCTCTTTTATTTTTCTGGCTACTGCCTCTTTTTAACTTTCTTAATAGAAAATGACCAGCAGAGGTCAGTAAAATACCAGAATCACTTTAGCATTCTCTATATCATGAGTACTCACAAATATTTTCTCAGGGGCCACAAACTATAGTCTGGGATGTGCTTGAGGGCCACATCGATGCTGGGCCCTCCCCAGGAGACAGGGAGGGATGGGAGGTTATCGGGGCAGTTTAAAAAAAAAAAAATTTCAAAACAGAAAAATGGGAGATCAAGAACAAAAACTGGGGAATGTATTTTCCTCATTACCATATGTTGAAACCGATGCAATTTTAGGTGGAAGACACCTAATATAAAGCCATTTTTAGCTTAAAAAATATGAAGCTTTCCACCTGAATTGGATCTATAGAAAAAAAGCCTAGAGCCAGAAACCAAAGGGGCATATTATCAAGAACGGCGTTAAAATTATCGCCGGTTTAGCGGCAGAAAACTGCCGCTAAAGCGGCGATAATGGGCTTGATAATATGCCCTGGGAATTCAATAGAAGCCCATGTTCACACCAGAACATGGACTTCTATTGGAATTCTCAAGGGCATATTATCAAGCCCATTATCGCCGCTTTAGCGGCAGTTTTCTGCTGCTAAACCGGCGATAATTTTTAACGCCGTCCTTGATAATATGCCCCAAAGTTTCTACAAATGACAGCAAAAAACTGAATGTGGGCAGCATTTATTTCTCTCCTGCTCTTTCCCAGAATGTATGCGGGCCACAATGAGAGGTCTGCCGGGCCGCCAGTGGCCAGCGGGCCGTACTTTGATTACCACTACTCTAGATTTCAGTCCATTGAAATTGTCTTCCACGAGCACCCGTAGACAATAATATATTTTTTAAATCTTGTAATTTCAGTTATATGACCACCAAAGGCCCTGCTTTTATATTTAAAACAGAGCTGTGGACTATACCATTTCCCGCTGAAAGGCAATATTTTTCTCCATGTGTTCCCATACCTGGCGTGTCACGCAGTTTGGTGCTTACTTTCCCTCCATATTAAAGAACAGTACATGTTTCAGCACCCAGGCTAATGTGCTGCATAGCTAAATACATATAAGGTCCTAAAGGCGAGACCGATTGCATCGCAAATGCTTGTTCTTGATAGCATCTAGAGCAGAGGGTGAATTGGTATGTAGCATACATAGATCTGAGTAAAGTTTTTGAAACAGGTACCATAATCAAATTATAGAGAGTGTTAGCAGGGATTGGTGGATAGCCTGAGTTTTTGAAATGTGCAATGGCCCTACATGAAGACAGATAAGTAAGGGTCTAATATGGCACAAGAATGAACTAAGTAATTTTTTTTCCAGTGAACAGTAGTGAGGAAGGGCTTTGCGTTTGTCCCAATGCTGTTGATGCTATCAGTAGGAAATTGAGTTTTTGATTGAGAGGGGTCAAGACTGTTATGAAGAATACTCCTCGTACTTTGCCAGGTTTAAGACTGCCTTTATTCCGCCATCACATTTCCAGTCCGAGGGAGACTGTTCAGGTTGGACAGGAGAACCAGAACATTCCACAACAGCATACCATAAAGAGAAGGCAGCGGACCATATAGGACCATATAATGCCACACCTAACCAGTGTTCCAAAAATGTACTTGTTAACCATTCAATTTTCTTACTGCATGCACTCACTACAAACACCTGCTGCCGGGGTGCACCCCTTGAGACTAGGTAAGAACAATGGTACAAAGTGTAGAGGTGCACCACATCGGAAATGTCATATCAACAAAAAGTCCCATTCAAATTTATAAACTGTATGCAAATCTTCTCTTTCTTTTCTTTTCTTAAAAAGTCACACGTATACAGCACAGACAGCCATAAAAACGGACTTTTTCAGAGCTGTAATACAATGAATACAAACTATGGTCTGCTGACATCTCTATCTGGTATATCAGTTTAAAGGGCCTGACCGCACTCTCCTCTTCTTGTTAATATTCTGTAAAATTGTTGCACACTAGTATGTCTAAATTGAAGGACAGACGAGAAGAATTGGCACAGGATCCTTTCTCTAAACAATCTAAACAAGGCATAAGTGGACTAAGTGGCCAAACCAATGTGGGATTAATGAGGGACTAAAGGTTATGTTTAAAAAATTGGAAAGATTGAGAAAGCAGGAAATGACTAGATGGTGGGATGGGATCACACTCCAGAAATATTTAGACAACAATTGGATCCCGAGGAGATTGAGACTTCTAATCTTCCCCACCTTTGAAGACTTAGATAAGGAGTCATTGAAGGAGTGGGAAGAAAATTTGTAAAATGCATCATGTACAATGATGCCGATTTTGGTCAGACATTCTACCAAAATAGTCAGCAAGTTACACGTAGAAATAGAAAAGATGGAGAAGGATATTGAGGCCTTATATTTGAAAGAGGATTAGCAAGGTATAGCTGCATGACAAAAAATTAAGGAAAATTAAACATGATGATATGGATTATAAGAAAGGAAGGATATACACTTTTGCACGCAAATATGATAACATAAAAATGGCAAGTGAGGGCAAGAAGGGACGAGATGAGACTGTTGAATCTAGGTCCGTTAGTAGTAGCTCTCTGACATCCATGGAGAGCAATATATCACATGAAGAGGTCCCATCACAATCCAACCCACAAGGTCCATCGACTATTTTGGTGGAGATGGAAAGACTATGTCTGGGAATCAAGTCAACAAGAAAGGAACAAAAATCCGAAGTGGTGGGAGGAGATGACAAAAAGAAAAAAGTGGAGGTACCAGGAGTACAAACCATTCCAAAAAGAACTAGATGAGCATATCACTGGGAGCACAATGTGTACAGGGGTGCAGAATGATGTAGACCACACACCTCAGGTTAATGAATTGGTTATTGTGAATTTTTCAAATTGCTCCTTAAATGTACCAGAACCGCGGACCATCTGGAACATAACAATATGATCCTGGAGATGATAGACATTATTCTCTCCAAGATTTATTTTCTCCATGATGGCTATTGGCATCACCAGACACAAGGTACTGCAATGGGCTGCAGGTTTTCTCCCTCCTATGCCAGCCTATTTATGGGCCAAAATGCCTCTCCCTGGACTGATCCCATTATCTTTTGGGGGAGGTATATCGATTATATCATCATGTTGTTGAAGGGAACAGTTCACCAATTTTTGGAATACCATGCCTTTCTTAATGACAATCCATACAATATTAAATTGACCTTGAATCATAGCAGGGAGAGGATCGAATTCTTAGATATACTTTTCTATGTGGAGAACAACTCTACAGAGTACTATGTTCAGGAAGGCCACGACCTGCAATAGCATCCTTCATGCAACCAGCACTCACTCAATATCAGTTATCAATAATATGCCAAATGGGAAAATGGTGCATATAAGGCACAACTGTATCTTCAGAGAAACATTTACCACTAACTTTGGAAGTGCAAAACAAAGATTCAGGGACAGGGGATATGAGGGAAGTACTCTAAATAAAGCGAGAGAAAGGTTTGGACAAGTGGTAAGGGGTGACACCCTGAAGAAAGAGTTGAAGCGGGGAAAAAAAAGCAAAGCCAATTAGCTTTTGCCACTCAGCACACCATACTTTGTGATGAGATTTGTAAGGTTCTGAGAAGACACTGGTGTTTATTAACTGAGATCTCTGGGCTCAGGGATAATGTGTCAGATAAACCCAAAGCAACCTTTTGCAGGGGCAAAACCATAAAAATGGACTATGCCCCATCTATGTGACTGCATCTAAAGGGACTACGTGGCTACCAGCCTCTGCGAGGGGATTTTACACAGGCTAAGAATGCAACAAGTGTAGATTTGTCAACAATAAAACAAACAAATTCTGCCACAATGATGATAAAACATATGAGTTTTGACACTTTATTAACTGTAAAACAAAATTTGTTACCTAAATTTATGATTTAAAAAAAAAAATATATATATATTTTTTAGAGTTTTATATAGCGTGAACTAGACCCGAGACATTGGGTATCAGAGCACTTTACATGAGCACCAGTTCCGTTACAGATGGACACATTCATTTTTTTGTGTAGGCACGGGGAGATTAAGTGATTTGCCCAGAATCACAGGATGTTTAGCGTCGTTGCCGAGACTCGAACCCGGTTCCCCAGCTTCGAGGTCGACCGCTCTAGCCCTAAGGCTTCATCCTCTCCCTCTCTTGCGGATGCAACATAATATATGTGGGGAGCACAGTAAGATCCCTTAAATCATAGATTCAAGAACATGTCCGGGCTATAAGAAACAGGGGCATGTGATACCCGATGACATTCCACATGATGGAACACCATGCAGATAATAGTGAGATATGGTTTTATAGCATTGATCATGTACCCTCCCCCTGCATCCCGGGAGGGTAACAGGGAGCTGTTATTGAGACGTAATTAAGCCACCTGGGTTTGCCATTTATGGAGTGTTGAAATGGGCCACAATACTGATGAGGAATTTCATTATTTCCTATGAGCAACATTGCTGAATGATCTTGGGCATGGGTCATGAACACAGCCTCTGTTGACATGCCTGAAATTGATTAATGGATATTTGGAATACCACAGGACTATATATGCTAGAGATTACAGGTTATGGGTTACACTGATGATGACTCTGGATATATGTTTGGAATTCTGCTCCCTGTGTGCTTGCCAGGAATTGCTTAATGAAGGTTATGAGATTGCTGAACTTCTCAAGATTACACACTTTGGATGTTTCTGACACGAGTGGTACAATTGTTTTGTCATTCCCCCCTCCAGAAATGCCATTTTGATTTATAACATGTGTCCAGTAAATCCCACATTTGATATTCCGATAATTCTGACCCCTTTTCTCTTTTTTTTAAATTTGTCATATGGTGATGGCTTTAATGGCTTACCATAAAATAAGTTTGCTTAGCAAAATCATTTGGAGCACACACTCACTGTGTGGGCCTTTTGCTCTATTATTCCTTGTTTCTATTCTTTGATGTTTTGCGTAATATCTTCAGCAAATATATGGCCTTTTATGTGAGGGAGGTTACATACCGTTGGACCATGGAATAATGCATTTGGTAATTATGGGAGAATATACATTTTGCCTTTTGTTTGAAAAAATGGGCCTCCCTTAGTGGGGACGTGATTATATACACAGTAAATGTGCAAGATAAATTGGTACCGATTATCGGGGCACAATGATCTTTCATTTGTTGCCAGTGTATTTGCAGGGTATACCACTCTGTTTTAAGATGGTCGACGCAGTCTCTGACATGGCTGTTGCCAATAATGAATGATAATCAGGCAACGGGTCAGCAAGCAGGTGCGATGAATTTGTGAGGGGAATATGGACTTCCTCAAATAGGGATGTGCACCAACGATCGAGTTTCGTTGTCAGGGCCGTTACTACCACTAGGCAGCACTAGGCGGCTGCCTAGGGCGGCAAAATGTGGAGGGCGGCCGTGGCAAAAGTTAAAAACATGAGTTCTTTTTTTTTTTTTTTTTTTAATCTCTTCTGACTTCTATTGAGTATTGAATCTGCCACTGCCAGCCTGTCCAGGTAGCGTAACTAGCGCGGGCGCGGCTCGCCTTTAATTACACTGTCGACGTCGTGACCAGGGTGACGTGACGTGAGGAGGTCACGTTCGGGCGCCACCCACGGCAGCCGCGGGGGCTGTGCCTGTGCGCGCGCCGCAGAGCAAAGAGAGTTACGCGGCGCTACCTGTGGCCCGCCTGCAGGCCTATCAGGTGAGGTACCGGGGGAGGCCGGGAATCGGGATGGGATCAGGGTCGGCTGGCAGCGGCAGGCAGACGGTGCCTCGGGGCGAGGGCGAGGCACACCTGGCTGTGCAATGGGGCCCTTCACTGTGAGGAAAGGGGACACTAGAGTGCTTAAGGATAATTTTGCTTTCACTTCGTCTAATAATAAGAACGACGCGTGTTGCCAATGAAGTTTGCTATGGATAAGTGCTGCTGGCGGGAATTATTGTTAAAACTCACTTCTGTCTATAGCCTGCCAGTACTATCACATTTTTCAATGCCCACTATCATGTTAGTGCACATTTTCTTGTAATGTGGCTATGATTTTCAATTTTAGCACTGTGCATGGTTTCTTTTCCAGTCTTAATTTAATGTAAATGGATCACCTGGTCCTTTGAGTTTGACTCTAATGTTATTTTGGGCGTCTTTTTGAATATTACAACACTTGATTGCGGACAAGTTTGTGAATTTGATTGAGACAAATGTTTCATGTCTAAAGTGTTCACCAATGAAGGTATTCCACACACTCTTATTACGGACAATGGGGTACAACTGGTATCAGAAGAAATTTCTAACTAGTCTGCCCATCAAACATGTATCCACACCCCTATATTGTCCTCATGCCAATGGAAATTATTAATTTCTCCTCGTTTTTGCTGTTTCTATGTGTGCTGCATTGTGCAGCACACATAGAAATAGCAAATCGCCATGAATGCCTGCAAGGGTACCTGCGTTGAGGGAATGATTGTTTATGTGCAGGAAGGTGTCCCATCCGGCACATAAACAATCATTCCCTCAACGCAGGCACCCTTGCACTATGGTGCAAGGGTGCCTACGTTGGTGCCAGGCAGCTGAATTTAGTGCCAGCGCTAGGAAAAATGCAGGGGTACGCCATATCATTGTAAATATGGTGCATCCCTGCATTTTCAAAATGGCGCAGTGCGGCGTTATCAATTTTAGCCTAACACTGCACTCCGCCATTCTATTGTAAATATGCTCCTTTGTTGCTGTGATAATCCTGGTTCCCTTCTGTATAAAGAACTTGCTTTAGATTGCACTGAATCTGTATTCCGCTGCATTTTCCCTTCTCCTCACCAAATTGTGACACACTTCTATTGGTGATCATTACATTGATTGTTGCTTGCTAGGATCAACAGACCACTATGTGTGTTGACAAACAGAGTAACTGTATTTTAATGCAGCTATCCTTAAAGCAAATGTGCCGGCTTTTAAAAATAAAATGTTTCTTTTGGTGAAAAGTTTGTTTTAGAGTTGTCAGTAGTCTTACGGAACCCTGCCCACGCCCCCAAAAACGTTTATTTATAATCACAAAGGGAAAGAGATGCCAAGGTGACTTTTTCCCTTTTGTGAATGGCTTACTGCCCCAACTTGGGAGTCTGTAACTTTTCAATGTTTTGTGACCAGATTTTAGTTGCAAAACATTGATACATCTCATGCTGAATTGCTGTTTGGAAGGGACACCCACAACATGCCCTTCAAATTTGGAATGGAGTCGCAAACCCTTTTTAGGGGTCTGTAAGAATTTACTACCTTAATACATTGTAATAAACATTTTTGCATTTACAAACATGGATTCAGACTGTTTGTGAGCGTAAAGACCTTCAATACATCTTGTAGATAGTCCTCACAAGCATTCTTGGCTCTTCTGGCTTTGGTTGAGCGATGAAGGCCTAGCTCAAATGAGATTATATCAAGGTTAAGTCTGAATATAGTACAACACAAGTATTACAGCTGAACCAAAGCTGAGATGACTTTACACAGATAGTATTTTGTTTAAAGAAAAAGAAAACTTGAATAATGCCTTAGATGTGTAAATGTGCGCCCACACAGAAATAGTAACTAAACAGTGTGAACGAATGTTTGTATGGGTGTTTTGGATTTGTGTATCGAAATATCTCATACAACAGCACACATCAAAAAACAGAAGCACACACTAACACAATGTTGGCTTTCATACTGTCTGGCTCATTTACAAGCCCTGTGTGCCACCGGAACGTCACTTTTAGTCACATTTTGGTGGCGCACGGGGCTTAGCCATATCTACAAGGCCACGTAAAGCCACCCTGGGTGGCTTTTCATGGCCTTGTAGATATGGAGTAAGGCAATGCAAGTTGCTGCGTTGCCTCACACTACGATGGGGAGGTGTGCCATGGGCTTTACAGTGGGTGTTCCCACGTAACACCCATGGCATTTGACACATTCCCAGATTTACAACAAGTTGTAAACCTGGGAATGCGTCAAAAGCCTACGAGGTGCAATGAGGAGCAATAACAATATTTCTTCTTGTTTTTAACTCTTTCTATGTGTGCTGCATTCAGCAGCACACATAAAAAGAGGAAATTGCCTTGATTCATTGTTTTTGTGCAGGAAGGTCTCCGTCCAGCAGAAAAACAATCATCCCTACAATGTAGACACCCTTGAACAATGATCCTGGGGTGCCTGCATTGGCGCATGGCAGCCAATTGAGCACCAGTGCAGGGAAAGAAGACAGAAATGCGCCATATCTGATAGGTACGGCACATTCCTGCCCTTTTCTTTTGTCGTAGGGCAGCACAGCAGGAAGGCTTGTGGCACTGCCCTACGGAAACATATTGTAAATGAGGCCCTGTGTTTTATGCAAAATGTGAATAGATTGTGCCCACTTGTTTCTTGCTTTATGGTGCTAAATTGGCAGCAACCTCTTTATCAAAATCAGTAGGTCTGCCCTGTAGGCTAGCATAAATGCACTAGTCTTGTCATTTACTCTATTACTCGTTGCCTTGTCTCAGCTTGTACATTAGGCTATAGCCCAGTCCTAGTTAATTATCTCAGTCACCTGTTGCATGTTGTGTTTCTTCTTAAATATGTCTGATCAGTTAATGTACCTCTACTTTCTTATAACCTAGTATTTACTTTGAAGGCATTCCTAATGTGTCTATACGGTTCTCTGTTCGACTATTTTCTCAGGTGACTTTCCATTTCAGCATGTGCTGCACCTGGTTTGTGTTATCTATCTTAACGTGCTATCAAAGCCACAGTAATACACTATATTTGACACTCTTCCCTGTAAGTCTTCTGGGCAGCACCTAAAGTACCCAGCGCCAGCCCATATTTTCGAAAGATGATTTACTTCACTCATTTTGTCATTCTACAGTACCTCGTTCTTGCGGAGCATGTGCTGTGGTTTTTAATAGCCTAATACAGACCCCAGCACCTCCTTCTTTGTTTGGTTACCAGTTCTATGTTTTCTCTGCCTGCAAAACTGCCACAACAGTTAGTGCCATTATCGGCAACTTCTCCCACCCCCGGTCTGAGCATGCAAGAATGAATAAATACACAAGACAACTTTTGTTATGGGAAAATATTGCTGCAGGTTTATTCCATACAAGAGTATGCAATATGTGGGTTATCTTACGGGCGATCCAAGGGCGGGCAGCTGTGCCAACCTATGCTGCCCCCGCCCGCCTGGTGAGCCAGCACTGTGGGACACCCCGTCAGTGCTACCTTTGATGATCCTCTTCCGGATCACGTGACACGTTGGTCTCTTCTACTCACGCCCTTTTCAGGGCGGAGCGTAGCAGGGCAAACCCCTGGTTGGTCAGGCCCCCAACCGCCCGAAGGACTAACAGGGTGCCGTCGCGGTTTTCCAGGAACCTGCCCTGAGGCTCCTGGTCTTTGGCTCTGGCACCCCTACTGTGCCGCGCAGAGGTACCCTTACTGTACCGGTCTGCCGCAGAGGTACCCTTACTGTACCAGTCTGCTTCCAGATCGCCCTGTAACTCCGCCTGCAACACAAAAGGAAAACATTAAAACATTCAGAGTACCCTGTCCACCAGCCAGGACGCCGGGTAAGAGGTGGGGTGGGAGACGGCGTGGCTGGCGCACAGAGACCGCCAGGAGAGGCGGGGAGGCTTATATGCCCTCCCCCCACCTGGCGCACCGGAAGGACGCCACAGTGGCGACCTGACTAGAGGGCTCCTACAGAGCCCCCCCAAAGACTAGAGCGGGTGGGCGGTGCCCAAAATGTCACTAAAGGGCCGCCCTGCTGAGTTGGGCCCCTGCGGGGGCCGCGGACAGCCACAGTCCAGCTATGCATGCTCTGTTTATCTTCAAAACACTGGCGTAGCGAAACTTGAGGGGGCCCCCATACAGAGTACATGGAGGGGGCCCCCACACTCCGGACCCAGTCAGGAGCTCTCAGGCCAGGGGCCTGCCACCCGTGCACAGTGCGAGAGGGGCCCCTCTGGAGCCAGGGGCCTACCCTCACTGCAGGAGGCTGCGGGGCTAATGTCACACCACTGCTTCGAAATTGTCAGCGCTTCGTCGATCACTGGTCCTGCATGTAAGCTTGTCACTCCATTGAAGCATCCCCGTCCTGTGACACAATCATATAACGTGTACACCCAGCTCCTTCTTTGTGAATTGCCAATAACTAACAGTTTTTCTATTTTATCTTGCATTGAAACAGGATACAATATCTTTTTGACATAATGAACTCATTTCCGGAGTGATAATGTAAGAGTTCGCTACACTGTTTTCTTCTAACGTGGTGTCCTTCCAAGGACGGCAAACTGTAAGTAACCTGGACCTTATGAGCACTTGAAATATGACATTTTAACACTGAGCTACCTCAACTGTAACCAAAGCAGTAAAAGAAAAGTAGGCAAAGTTAGTTCAAGACTAAAACCTGAGGTCATTGCACATAATTTATCTACACTTCCAAACAAAATGTATAAAAACATGTTATAGCTAAATTAATGGCATAGTTAAACATAAAAATGATCGAGGAGTGGTACAACATTGATATTTTCTAGTGAATCAAGTATTTACTAGAGTTCTTACTAAAAAATGAATGTGAACAGTACAAAGCAAGAGAGGCGCGGTAGCAACTTCACAGTCTTGCTGTGTAATCTGGGAGTTTCAATTGATGAGTCTGATGAACAGGTCATCGACCATGCACCCTAATGTTCTATCCACCTTTGTAATGGATCATAACTAGGAACAAACAACTAAAGGGCCACTGACTTATGTGATGATGATAGCTGCTTTCACCAATCAGAACCATAAAATCATGAATATAACTTGCAAGCTGTATTAGCATCGGGATTCCCCAAGGCAAATGACTCAATTGATAACTTCAGTGAGTAATTATCCATAAATTTATAAAAACCCTGATAACCTTTATTTCTGTAGTAAAGTATAAATACAATAAATATAAAACAAAGCTAATATATTTATTGTTTTATCTGAAACATTTTACATACGTTCTTTCAAGAATGTACCAATTTCTCTGTTTAAAATTCATAAAGTGCAATGTTCGTGAGTCATTTATATTTTCTCATTTAGCCAGCAGAATATGACCTGGACAAACAGAATCTTCAGAAGTAAAAAATCAAATATTTTGGACTCTTACCGAACTCATACTTCCGGAAGTATCGAGGACTAAGCAGACCACTCTGTCCCTGCTCTGCAGAAGTGAAAATGTTGGAGCAGGTGGGGAGGCGGTACCACCCATGGGCGGAGTGCCCTTGAAATCATCGGAGCGCATGATGACGTCCCATGTGCTGTTAGAGTCGCACATTCTGTTCTGCAGGTTTGGTGCTTCAGAGTTATGGGTACTGGAGTCACAGAATTCAACCACCTAAAGGACATTGACAATCGAAATATATAAGTTACCTATGGGTTAACGTTGTATTACTTTACAGTGTTTGGAGCGTGTCAAGAAATAATGGCTGGGGGCTCCAACCAGTCAAGACCCTAGATGCAGTGTGGTATAAGAGGTGAGTCTGACGCCCAGATCTCAGGCACTAAAAAAAAAGACATTTATATTCAACTCTTTGCTTGGACACCAGAAAATACTCAGTTCTCCCTGGGAACAAGTGAAATATTAATTGGCTCTAGATATCTGGAAATATGGCGGGTGTTTTTTCTTCCCCTTTAAGCTACTTGGATGCTTTTGGCCATGAGTTGAGTTGGTTGATGAGCTTCTAACATAGGCAAGTGGGGAAGCCCATGTAATGAACATGCATCTATTCGTATGTTTATGTCTTCAGAATTCTACAATGTACGAGGCAGTTTGTTTATGAGCTGCATATCCAGTCGGTTGTCTGTGTGAACATCTCAGGACCTTGTCAACATTCAGCTAGTGCTGGTGAAAGTGGACAGGCAGTTGTGCATTTCATCTGGGAGGAAGAATGTGTGTACTAGAATGTACAGAGAGTGCTGTTACCAATCACAGTCATTGTGGCAGTAACTCAAATTGTATGATAGGAGCTTTGGCTCTCCTCGATCATGTGCTACTCAGCTCCTGTGTGGAGATCAATTCTGCAAAGTAAAAGGCAGTAGAACACAGAGGTCAGAAACAGTATGAAGCTTGCTTTGCAGCCTCTGTGGGATGCTAACTGTGGACTATCTTGAGAGAAAAGGCATTGGAGAGGAGGTGGTCCAATTGCAGGACAAAAAGCAAAGTATAAAATTAGGCACGAAGTATAAGTACAGAGATAATGCCATGGGGGGGAATGTAACCTTTATATACATTAGGTGGTGGATCTATGGTATATTAGCAGTTATCAATTAAGGATTACCAACTTAAAATGTGCCAGCCCCTGCTTAAACATTAAACAGCCCAAGGAGCAACAGGTCATTGTGTATGCCCGAAATATTTTAGTGATGGCTTGGTTTTTCAACACCATCAAAGTAGAAGAGGATGTAGTTGGGCGTTCTTCCGCTATCTATGAGGTAACACAATTAAATATTGACAACAGCAGATGCAATAATACAAGAAACGAGGACAAATTCATTAGTTAAAATCCAAAGTCCACCAAATGCATGAATATTGAGGGTCACTGGGGAAAAACTCAAGTCAATTCTTCACATTTGAAATTCAGTGTAAACAAACTATTTTTCAAGTTTGAATCAAAGTAACTTAAAATTGAAAATATCTTTGTTGTGTTGAAATACCTAAATTTTAGAGGCAGAGAAGATAGGCATAGACCTAGAAAATCTTCATAATAACAATTAAGAAATTATAAGGGGTGACGCGAGACAATGGCTTGTCTGTTTGTGTCCTGCTGTAAACTCCACAGAGGTAAGCATCTTTACTCTGGCTACCTTGGAACACGTTGAACGTTAGGTCACAGCTAGCGGCACAGAGGTGTTATATGCAGCAGCACTACCAAACAACAAAGGAATTAAGAAACCAAATCAACATAATGGGATAATGCTTATCTAAGTAAAGTAACTCAGAAATGCTAAGAACTGGATCAGGGGCTAAAAAGTTAACACCAAAATGCAATCAATAAAATGTCAGCAAAATCAAAATTATGGAAAAATAAATCAACAAGAAAGTTGTTTCTTGCGTATCTACCCTCTTTGTTTGTTATTCATAATTCATTTTATATCTACATATTTCTGTTTGTGACTGTGTACATCTATTCTATATAGGCTAGGGTAATTTATCCCCACCACCGGTCCACCCCCCCCACTCAATTAGGTGACACTAACAGGGGAAGGTTTAGCTTGGAGAGTTTGTAACCCGAGAAGGAGAAGAGTCAAACCAAGGTATTCCTGATTAAGGGTCCCCTTTCTTAATGTACTCCAAAAGCTCATCTGCCTCTTGTTGAGATCTTAAATTATGCATCTTGTTCTTGTACATAACTTTTAGGGCCACTGCCCCTAGCTTTTTAAATTCATCTAGTTTTCTCCCCAGCTCCCATTGCCTATCTAAGGTAGCTCAAGCAAGGTCAGAACATACTTCAAATAGAAAGTCTTTCCCCCTCAGAGATTTCACTTTCAGGGCCATGCTTGGGATTTTTTCCTTCAAAGAGTATGTGTGAAAATTTAGAAGAATCTTCCTAGGTTTAATTCTATTCAGGTTTCTTTTATATGGGTCCCTATGCACCCTTTGAATGTCTTTCCTTAACTCTTCCTCGGACTCCTCAATCTGCATTGTCTCCTTTAATAACGCGACAATATAAGACTTTAGGTCCTCTCCCTCCTTCCCCTCTGGAATATTCAAAATGCGAAGATTACTTCTCCGGGAGTTATTCTCCAGCTGCTCCAGTTTATCTTGATCCTCCTGCTCCTCCCTTTTAAGGATTAACATCTCTTTATTATTATTATTTGACACATTGCGTACAGCACTAACCGCCTACATCCACAGGCCGGCGGCGATAGATCATTGCATATACATTGGGCGTCATTTAAGAGAAACAAAATACCGGAACAAGGTAAATAAGAACTAAAACCAAAGCAGATAAAATGGAGGGGGAAGGAGAGAGGGGAATGCCGCGGGGAAAGAGACCAGCTGATAGTTCATTATTAACGGTGTAGCGTCATACAGTCACCCCAGGTGTTTGCGTCGTTAGGCGTAGGATTTTCAGGTATTGAGGGCATGATAACTCACAGAATTCTTCCGACAAGAATTGAATACAGGGTTGCCACATTTTATCAAAACGAGGTAGTTGCTGCGTGGCCACGGCCGTCTGCTTTTCCATGCCCAGTATATCCCAGACCTTGTGTAGCCAATCACCATCCCCATCTGGCCAACAGGAGTTGTATTGCTGCACCCAGCAGCAACGTGATCGCCCTGCCTCTATGTGAGCGCAACGGATATGTGAGGAGGTTAGGGAGACCCAGGATTATATAACTTGGAAATTTGGGTATGTCTGTTTGAAAAATAGTATTGATCGATGTCAAAACTTCTGACCAAAAGGTTACCAATTTGGGGCAGTGCCAGAGTATATGTATGAGTGTGCCCTGCTGTTCACATTGGCGCCAGCATCTCCCATCCCCGGACCGATTCCATGCCGCTATTCTGGCAGGCGTGTGGTACCAGTAGTGGGCGATCTTGAGGAGCATCTCTTTACTAGTGGTGTTGAGGGCAGAGGTGCATGCTCTGTGGAGGATGTCATTCAACTCCTTGTCGGTAAAGGTGCGTTCACATTCCTTCTCCCACCGGGCACGAGCCGGCAAGTCTAACGGACAAGCCGGCTTTACCAAGAAGGCATAAATATCCGAGAGGAGTTTGGCATCCAAGGATCTAGTAAGGGTCCACTTCTCGTACGCTGTCAAAGGCCTACTAGCATGCAGGCGAATCCAGGGCTGTGACACCCAGTGCGCCACCATGAGATATTGCCATTTTGTCGAGAGTGGTAGGTTAAAGTGGGCTTGCAGTGTGTGAAAGTCCATAAGCCCGTTTACATCAAATAAATCGCCCATGCGCTTACAGTTGGCATCTTGCCAGGGTTTAAACGCAGCCCCTGTGAGTGCCGGTAGGAAATTTGAGTTGCCAATCAAGGGCGTTTGAGGTGATATAGGTGTTGAAAGCCCATGATGCATTTGTACCTTATCCCACACCCCAACTGTGGCCTGTGTGACTGGGGAAACATACACTCCGGTGGGTCTATGTGGTTTCGGGAGCCAGGGGACCTTCCAGATGTGGGTGGCTGCAATGGCCTGATCGATAAAACACCAGTGCTTCTCAGTGAGCGGGCGGGACCACACCACCATGTAGCGGAGCTGTGTCGCCTGGTAGTAGCACCGCAGGTTCGGGACACCTAAACCGCCGGCAGCCAGGGGGAGGCAAGCACAGGCTTTGGATACACGTGCACGTTTGCTTTCTCAAATGAAATCCCACAATAGGGACTGTATTCTCTCCAAGACCCGCGGAGGGGGTTGGAGGGGCAGTGTTTGCATATTGTAAAGAAGCTTAGGCAGGAGTATCATCGTAATTGCTGCAACCATGAAAGTTTATGCGTCTTCCGTTTGGCTAGGTCAGTCCTTGCAAGTGTTAGAAGGGCCCCATAGTTGTGGGTAGCAGTGGCTGTTGTTGTAGGGTGTACTCGAAGACCAAGGTATTGTATGCTGTCTTCAGCCCACTGGTATGGGTGCATGCCCCAGAGTCTTGTTGGCTCTATGTCTGGAATGGTGAGGCCTAGGAGTAGGGACTTCTGAGGATTGATCTTGAAGCCGGAGGCCATCCGGAACTCTTGCAATTCAGCGGAGACTGCCGCAAGCGAGCAGTCGGGGTCTGTAAGAGTGAGGAGCACATCATCGGCATACAACATTATCTTGTGTTCCCTGCCTCCCATTTTGATTCCAGAAATGAGCTGATTAAGCCGTATTCTTTCCGCAAATGGCTCCATGTAGAGCGCGAAAAGTAACGGCGACAGAGGGCAACCCTGTCTGGTCCCTCTCGTGATAGGGAAGGCGGGCGACGTAATGCCATTGACTTCTACATTCGCTTGAGGGGCAGAGTAGCAGGATTGGATCCATCCCCTTAACCGCGGTCCGTCGCCAAATTTCCCCAACACCTGGAGTAGATAAGGCCAGTGCACCCTGTCAAATGCTTTCTCAGCATCTATAGTCAGCACCAAGGCCGGGATCTGCATGCGCTGAGTTTTGTCCAGTAAATGGCACAGTCTTTTGGTGTTGCCACTGCAGCTCCTTTCCTGGACAAAGCCGGCTTGGTCAGAATCCACCAGCCCCTGCACGTAAGGTGCCATTCTACGCTAGTAAAGATTTTTGCGTCCACGTTCAATAGCAATATTGGGCTATAGGAGGCGCAATCCCTGGGGTCTTTCCCTGGCTTCAGGATCACTATGATGGTTGCCTGGAGCATTGATCCCAGCAGCGCCTCCCCCTCCCGCAATGAATTGTACACCCGTGCAAAAATAGGAGCTAACTGTTCCCCATAAAGTTTATAAAACTCGGTGCCATACCCATCGGGACCCGAGCCTTATTAGACTTTAGGTTCTTAATCGCTAGGAGTACCTCCTGTGTGCTTATGTCCTTTTCCAGAGCAACGTAGGTGGATCCTGTTGCCACTGGAAGGGGCATCGAGGCTAGATAACCGCCAATATCTACATCGCCAAGTTGCTCCGCCTGGTACAACGTCTGATAGAAGTCTCGGAAGGCGTTGGCAACCTCTGCGTCCGATGAGCAAAGGGAGACATCAGCCGACCGCACCTCTGGCACCCTACGATCCGAAGCCTGCGCCCGAAGGCGATGGGCCAACATGCGCCCTGCCTTATTTCCCCCTGCGTAGTAGGTCTGGTGTATCCTGAACAGGGCAGATTCCGCGCGTCCCATATCGATCCCCGCAGCTGTTTCCGCGCCACGTTTAACTGGCGGCGGATGGCAATCGAGCCTGCCCGGACATGCGCTGACCTTTGATTCATGATTCTAAGGCCTCCCTCTTCACCCTCTGCTCTTTGTTAAAACCGGCTGATATACTTAAAAAATGCCCTCGTAAGACCACCTTCAGGGTCTCCCAAAGAGTATGTACGGATGTCCCGGGGATATCATTAGTTGCCAGGAAGGAATGGAGTACCATGAGTGTGTCCGCCTTTACCTTATCATAAGTCAGGATTCTGAACCCCATAATCAAATCTAAAAGTCAGGGGGGAGTGATCCGAAAGTGAGGCTGTCCCAATTTCAGTTGAACGTGTATTCCTAGTATTCTGGGGTGTGGTGAAAAAATAATCTATGCGTGCATAGGACTGGTGTGATGCAGAGAAGAAGGTATACTCTGTCTCTCCGGGGTGCATGTGTCTCCAAATATCCGTGAAACCTGCCTCGCTCACCCACTGTTGGGTACCCTTAGTCAGTCCCCCATCTTGTCCTGTCCTCGGGGCAGACCTATCTAGTTGGGTGTCCATGGCTATATTGAAGTCCCCACCCACCACCATTTCTTTGTCAGGAGAGGTAAGAAACAGGCCCACCGTGTCACTAAAGAAAGCTTCCTGTCGCTCGTTTGGGGCATACGTATTAGCCACCGTAAATGTGCCCCCCTGAAAAGTGACCTGTAATGCCAACATCCTACCTGGAATTTCCATAAGAACCCGCTCTACCCTTCCCACAAAGTGCGTTTCTAGCAAGATTGCCACCCCCCCCCCCCCCTTCTTGGTGGATCCTGAGGAAAAATATTGCCTATCGAACCATCGGGACCGCTGTCTCCGCCAGTCTTCCTGAAGGAGGTGGGTCTCTTGTAGTAGGCATATATCACATTTCGAGTCCCGAAGCATCGCTAGAACAGCTAGCCGCTTGGCCGGGGCATTAAGGCCTCTAACATTGAGGCTAATCAGGGACACCACCATGGGGAAACTTTCGAAGAGACTGATGTACCTGTTGTAACCTCCCGCAGGCATCTAACTCCCCCCGCAGAAAGATCCCAAGTAGGGAGCAACCCTTTAGAACGGAGAAACCAGGACAAAAATAAAACACAATATATAAAGGAAACAACATCAACAGCATACTGACCTTCCCCCACCGGGGGGCACTTGAAAGAACATACTGGAGTGGGTCCAAGTCACAGGCGAGCACAGTCACTGATAAGCGTCCAGCGAGGTGGAGCCCCGCCGGGAACTGCGCCTTCTGCACGGCACAGGGGCCTTTATGTCAGCCTGCTAGGAATCACAACCGCAGGGTCTCAGCAAGACACATCTCAGCTATCTTTCTGCTGTAGTTGATGGAGCAGTCTCGCCCTCTCCTCTCTGCTATCTTCCTCTGTGGGTTTACTCGTCACCTTCTTCACTCGCCTGGTTGAGCAACGGGAGCCACGTCCCTCCCTCTCCACTCCTCGCACTGGCGGACCCGCCGACCCAGCGTCGCCTAGCTTCGGGATATCAGGCAGGTTGCCAACCTCATCCAAAGTACGGACCACTCGGACCTCATCCTTCCAGACAAATTGGAGATGGAAGGGATGGCCCCACTTATATCTAACCTTCTGAAGCTGTAGGAAGTCCGTGAGGGGCTTGAGGGATCTGAGTCTCTGAAGCATGATCGTGGAGAGGTCTTGATACAGCCAAATCTGGAAGCCTTGAAATTCAATGTCTTTCAGCTCTCGTGCCGCCAGCATTATGGCCTCTTTTTGCCGGTAATAGTGGAGACAAGTGAGTATGTCCTGTGGCTGGCCCGGGCTGCAGGACGGCCTTCCCGCTCAGTGAGTACGGTCAAGGATGATGTCTTGGTCTTGCACATGCTTGAAGAGGTGGACAACGAAGTCCTCCAAGCTGCCCGTGACCGCCTGGCTGGGAACTTCCTTGATGCGAATATTAGCGCACCGGGATTTGTTCTCCAAGTCCTCTAGCTGATACCGGAGCTCCGTATTCTGATCGTGTACTTCAACAATTCCTGGGAGTGAGCCTCCACCTCCTCCTCCCTGGCATCTTTATTCTGCTCCAGGGAGGTCACCCTCTGCCCCAGCTCCTCAACATTGTGAAGGATTCCCTTAATATCGGCGGCTATATTGTGCTTCAGCTCGGCAAAGTCACCTCGAAGGGACTCAAACAACCGCTCCAGGAATGATTTGGTAATGGGGGAGTCGTCTCCACTGGGGCCAGAACCTTTGGACATCTCTTCCGCAGTTTCCAGTTCGCCTCCCTCTGGGGCTGCCTCCGAGCGTTTCGTAGAATTTTTAGCGAACATATCCTTCACCGACATGTCGTTCTTGTTGGAGCGGTTTGTCGACATGTTTCTCACAGTGCGAGGATATGGTCTCTCCGAGGCGTCAGTCGCTGAGGCACTAGCCTCTTTGTCTGTGTCCAGCAGCACCCCTTCACTCAGCACTTCTCTAGACAAACAACGGACTCGCCCCTCCTAACGTGTGATGGACGATTCCTCAAGTCCTCAGTTAACTCAGGGGCAGCAGACAGCACCCTCGGGGACGGGCCGGTCTGATTCTCCTCAGACCGCAGAAGGCTCCTAGCCCTCATCCCCAAAAGAGGCGATATCCTCCACAGTTATGGCTCCGCACCACCGCAGGCACCTCTAACACCACCACTCGGTCTGAGTAGGAGCTCTACAGGGACCCGAAATCCAGCAGGGGGGAAGTGGAGGCCCCTCCTCCGTGTCTCCTCCTCGGCTGTAACAGGGCCCGCGTATGGTCCACAGGGGCGGGCCGGTCTACTGCTCTGGACCGCAGCAGGCGCGTCGTCTCGCGCCCTCGCCCCCGCAGGTACTTCCTTATCCTTATGAGGCCCAGGTCCATCTCCCAACCCCAGCGGCTCCTATGAGCGGGCTTCTCGGCCTACTGTTCAGAGTCCAGTGTAAGGGCAGCTTCGCCACGTGTGCCTGACCAGCAGATTGACCACCCGCATGGAAGCTCATTACCGTTCAGCAAGAGCCCAGTATGGGCAAGACTGTGGAGTGGGGGGGGCCCGCAGTAGACCCAGTGCCCTGATCTCGCTCTGACTACCTTCACTGGGCCAGGGGGATCAAGGCCACCTCAGCTTCCGGGCTAATGCGGCAATACTAGGCTCCAGCTGACTGCCTCCCGGAGCTGGGGACACCATCGCACACACAGAGGCTGCAGGGGGAGCGGGCCGAGCAACACCCACCCCCAGAGTCAATTCCTGCCCCGCTGCTGTGACTTCGTCTCACGGCGCCACCAGGTCAAGAGAGCTGGGCCCTCCTCAATGTCGGAGCCGGCGCGGCTGCCCCAGGCCCCCCATCCAGGACACCAAGCACTCACGGTACGTTGCCGGGAGAGTGGGATCCACCACCGCCTCTCCCGGATCTCGACTCCCAGCGCCTACGCGGCTAGGAGTGCAGCTCTCTGCCGCGGCCGCTCCTAAGGCCCATCCCTGCCATTCTGCGTCACCCGACTGAAGCCCGCTGCTGGCCAAAACACCCCCGACCAAGTCACCGCCGATCTAAGGCAACCTGGCAGACATCTCCCGCACAGTTCCTGAGCTTCCCGGCCTTCACTCCCGGCAGAGCTCCGATGGGCGCGTCTCATTGCGCCGCCATCTTGGACACGCCCTCTCCTCCCTTTTAAGAGCCAGAATATCTGCTTTCACTGAACTAAGTTCTTCTTTTAATTCTCCTATGAAGCTTTACAGAGTCTCAGTTCTCATGTTGAGGAGGTCGATCTTCCTCTCCAGGGATTCACAGAAACTTCTAATCTCACCTTGATTAGATTCGGACAGAGCAAACCCCTTTTTAATATAATCCGAGAGAGTGCGAAATAATGCTTCCAGGGATGCTGACGAAGCCCCCATTGGATCTTTAAGGCCTTTTTCAGCAACCGCTAACTGACTCCCTCCCAGATCGGGGAGTAAAGTATCCCCCAGGGTCTCAGCATCTCCTTCCGCTTCTATAAGCTCTTGCCCCTGCGTAGTTATAGGATATGTTAGTGGGAGACCCCCAGAAGCCGCCATTTGCTCTATACTAGGTTCTATGTTGAGCTGAGCCACTGACTCCTTCCTCAGTGCTTCTCCCTGTCTTATAATGTCAACCACAATAGGCTGCGCTTTGAAATATGACCTAAGAGAGGGAGTGATTTTTACCTTAAGGTCGGTAGATTTTTTTTGTGCTTTTCCCAGCCTTTATACTTTTGTTGTGGTTCTATTTTTCTTCTTTCCAAGAGGGACAGGGAGGCGAGTGGCCTCCGAGTTTAGCAGATAGGACTTCCATCAAGTCCAGGACAATAATGGGGTAGGATCTCCAGGGAGGGGTTCAGAGGGGGATGGAAGGGGGTGCATGTTGGGAAAAAATCCAAAAGAATTTCCTTATACACCTTAGTTAGCCCACTTATCTCAGTTGTCTCAGTTATCCTAGTTTTAAACGGTCTGGTCTGGTCTTGACGATCTCTTTTTTCCATGGCTCGTATGTACTTTAAGGTTAAACTACCGTGAGAATGGTCCAGTTCCTCTCATGGAACGTGAACGGCTTGCGTGTTAAGCGAAGAAGGGCAAATATTTTACAATACATTAGGGACTCCCCTGCGCAGGTTATCATCCTGCAAGAGACACACCTGTCGAAAGACGAATTGTTAGACCTAATACCATTGGCGTGGGTCTCCCTTCCATTTTTCGCTGTTGCCTCCCGTGTTTTTGCTACATGTTTTGCTGGTCTAGATGCTTTGGGCACTTTGCCACTGCTAATCAGTGCCAAAGTGCAAGTGCTCCCTATTGTAAAGTGATGTAATGGATTAGTGACTCCATGATTGGCTTATTTGGTTTACTTGTCAGACCCTAGTACAGTGCACCGTGTGTGCCCAGGGCCTGTAAATCAAATGCTGCTGGTGGGCTTGCAGCGCTGATTGTGCCACCTACCGGAGCAGCTTGTAAACTATGGCTCAGGCCTGCCATTGCAGAGCCTGTGTGCAGTCTGGGACTGCCATGTCGACTTGGCAAGTGCACACACTTGCCAGTCCCCAAACCTTCCCTTTTCTACATGTTAGCCACTGCTAAGGTAGGCCCAAGGGCAGGGTGCATTGTATGTGAAAGGTAGGACATGCCCTGATGTGTGTGGCATGTCCTGATAGTGAATTACAGCCATTTTCGTTTTTCACTATTGCAAGGCTACCTGCTCCCATAGGCCAGAATGGGTAGTTTGATTATATTATTTTATAATCCTAACTGACCCAGGGAACAAGGTAGAAATTCGAGTTTAGTATGCCTGAACTCAGAATGTTAAAATACATCTTTTAGTGTGGGTGATTTTTACATTCTGTGTTTGAAAATACCACTTTTAGAAAGTAGGTATTTTCTTACCTAACCATCCAGCCTGCCTCTGCTAGGTTGTGTATTGCATGTCTGGTTTGTGAGTGACAGGGGCTGGGGTGGCTCCAGGAGACAGGGTGAGTCAGCACTAGGCTGAATAGACCTAACTGCATTGGGAGTGGTGGGAGGAGTAGCACCTGGGCCTGAATAGGGCTGTGCCTGCCTTCCACAATGCTGGATCCACCTCCTGTGGTGTGTCTGATGACCCTGGCCCACACTGACAAAGGAAGAAGTTGTGCACTGGCAGAATGCACCCACAACTGGTTTGGACTAGGTACAGACACTCTCTGCCTTCAGAGACAAAGGATTTGTGTGTATAAAATGGGGAACACAGACCCCAGAACTTTAGATCACTTCTGGGAATCAAGACGGACCTTTGCTGAGGAGAAGAACCAGGAAACTGAAGGAGGAGACTACCCCTGTGCTGTGTGCTGTTTGGGGGTTGGCCTGCAGTGGTTGCTTCATTGCCAAAGAAAGGAGAAAAGGACTGAGTGTGCTTTCATCATCTTGAAGAAGATCTCCAAGGGCTTGAACATTGAGCTTGCCTCCTGCCTGAAGTCTCAGGGATACAAGACTTCACTACCACCTCCCCCCTGAATTCCCTTGCTGGGAATTGAAGTGCCTGCTGTTGTGTTGGGCCTTCTGAGAGACTGCATGTCGCTGGGAGCTGGAAGCGCGACGCAACAAGGAGAAGCGTGTCGCCGCCGCAGCAGTTGCCGTCGCATCACCGAAGAAGCATGCCGCAGCTGTTCGCCGTCGCATCACCGACGAAGCGCGTCGCATCCCCGGAGAAGCGTGTCGCCGCCGCAGAGGTTGCCGGCGCATCACCGGAGAAGCGTGTCGCAGGGCCTGTCGCGGCTCAGAAGTTACCGAGTTTGCCGCACGGCCGTCGGGCGTGCAAGCATCGCATCCAATGTTGTCGCATCGCATCAAAGACGCCATTTTGTCGCATCGCACCGGATCGTCGCATCGCATCAAGGCGCCATCTTGTCGCATCGTAACCGGAGCGCAGTAAGAACCCGACGCATCACCTCCCCACGTGGTAAAGAACCCAACGCATCACCTCCTCTCCGGTAAGGATCCGACGCATCACCTCCCCTGCGCTGCAGTAAAGAACCGACGCATCACCTCCCCCGAAGCAAGGAACCGACGCATCACCGCTCTTGCGTTTAAGGAACCGATGCATCACCTTCCCTGCGACCCTTTTGTTTGTTTTGCGTTTCGCATCCAAGGTACATTGAGAGTAAAGTGTCGCATTTACAATCTAAAGTGAACTAAGCTATTTCTACCATTCTAAAGTCTTATTTTTGAATACTGTATTGTGGATTTTTATCGTTTGGGTCTTGTGTTAAGTCTATATAAAGAATACTTATTTTTCTAAACCTGTGTGGTGTCCATCTGTAGTGTTTTCACTATATTACTATATGTGTTCACAAATGCTTTACACACTGCCTCGGAGATAAGCCTGCCTGCTCGTGCCAAGCTACCAAGGGGGTGAGCAGGGGTTATTTTTGGGAGTGTAGCCCCTTACCCTGACTAGACGCAAGGGTCCCTATTTGGTCAAAGGTACCTACCTCTGCCAACTAGAGACCCCCAAATCTAACACGAATCAATTGAGGTATTTAAGAAACTAAAATGGGTTGAACATATGATTTGTACTGACCAAAGTGCCAATATTAGAGGAGTAGCAATATTAATAAAAAAACAAGCCAAAGCACGCCTATTAGATTCTGCAATTGATACCGGCAGCAGGTGTGTCATCCTTAAGGTGATTATTCTGGGCACTCTCTTTACTTTGGTAGGCTATTATGGCCCAAATCATGACGATCCTAACCCTTTGAAAACTATTTTTTCAAACCTGCTAGATTTTCCAGACCCTTTAATCATGGCAGGCGATTTTAATATCGTATTGGATCCCAAACTGGACAAATCCCCAAATAGCAGAGCTACGATACCATCTAAATCTCGGGCATACCTCCACTCAATGATGAAGCAGACAGGATTTCTGGAGAGATAGATCTGGCCACCAGTTAGGAGTCTCTTACTATAATGGGAAGTATGGCCACAAATCCAGGATTGACTATGTTCTGCTTAGCTACAGTTTGAGGGGGAAAGTCAAGGACATTGGTTACTTGACGCCACATTTATCTGACCATTCAGGGGTATACCTTGATTTGGATCTGAAAAATAGGCAGAGTGGCAGAGTCTGGACTCTCGACCGTATGTTGCTTCAAGATACGGAGCAAATGAAGCATCTGAGTCATGAGAAGAAGGACTTTTTAGGCCACAACGTGGGGTCAGCCTCGACCCCCATAGTTTGGGATTCTCTAAAGGCATACCTAAGGGGGACCATTACCAGTAGGTTGTGCTTTAGAAATAGGCAGTATAGAGAAGATGTTGCCCAAAGAGAAGCAGAGATGAAGAGCGTAGAGGAGGGTATGAGTAATGCAGTAGAACCAGAGAAGCAGCAGGAGAGTATGGCCAACTTGAAAGAACTAAAGGAACAGCTTGATACCATCCTTAAGACGAGGGTTACGAAGCGATGGGAGGTGAGTAAGCATGCCCACTTTGAATATGGTGAGGGATCTGGTAGGTTATTGGCCTGGAAAGTAAAATCAGATAGGGTGCATAATCAGATAAAAGCAATTGAGGATGGTAACAGTAAGACTGTTTTATCCACAGATGAGGAGATAGAGGGCGCCTTTTATGAGTTTTTCCAGAAACTATACTCTGAGGATAGGGTAGTCAACAAACCCGAGACTGTGGAATGGTTGAGTGCGAGCTCTCTCAATCCTTTGGATATAACACAACAGAAATTTCTAGAACAGGAAATTACACAGGAAGAGGTCAAGAGGGCCATTTTAGCTAGTAAAGGGGGAAAGGCGGCAGGCCCGGATGGCCTGCCAATAGAGCTTTTCAAAATCCTGGGGGAGGTCTTGATTCCAGTTATGACCCAGCTCTTTAATGAGATCTTAAGTGATGGAGGAAATCTACCAGGTTCTTTGGGCGAGGCAACGATCGCCCTAATATTAAAACCGGGGAAGAACCCAGCGAGTTGTGGACCCATATCACTGCTTATGCAGACTATAAAATCTTTGCTAAGGTTTTAGCTGATAGGCTGGGAGTAGTAGCAGGGGATAAGTTGCACCTTGACCAAAAGGGCTTTGTCAAGGGCAGAAACTTATACTAACTTACATATGACTTTATAGGCGTAATCGACATAGCCACAGCATACTTGCTCCCACTTGCAGCTATGACCTTAGACGCTACCAAGGCCTTTGATAGGGTCAACTGGGTGTATCTGTCGGCTGTTCTGGAGAAATATAATTTTGGTGAAAAATTCAGCAGAACCATCCAGCTGATCTATCAAGACCCGTCTGTGAAACTGCTGGTCAATGGTAATCTAACTAGCCCCTTCAAAATCACTAGGGGTACTAGACAGGGCTGTCCCCTATCTCCCCTCCTGTTTAACTTGTATATTGAGCCATTTGCTCAGAGGCTGAGGGATGAGGAGAACATTCTACCATTCAGGCATGAGGGATGGGAGAGAAAAGTGTCTCTCTATGCCGACGATGCACTGGTCCTCTCCTCAGACTTTTCAACGGCCCTGTCTGCGGTAATAAAGCATGCCGAAGATTTCGGCAGGATATCAGGGTATGAGGTAAATGTTGAGAAGACCGAGGTAAGGTCATGGAACTTGGAGGAGTGCCAATACCAGACCAAAAGATAGATGAGATTCTTAGGGGTTAGAATAGTACAAGATATCGACCACATCTCAGAGGTTAACCGGGCTAATGTAACAAAAGAGTGCCAGAGGCTTATGAAGAGCTGGGCCCACCTTCCTCTGTCAATCTTTGGGAGGGTAAATCTGGTCAAAATGATAGTGCTCCCCAAAATCACCTTCTTTTTCAATGCTATTCCATTGCATTTTGGTAAACTGTCAATGGACAAACTCCAGCAGGCTATTAATTCATTAATATGGGCCTATATGGGAATTAGAATTGCCTGGAAGAAGTTGAGACGTAGGAGGGAGAAGGGAGGACTATCCCTTCTGGACCTGCAGTACTATGCCTGGGCCTTCCAACTGTCCCACTCTAGGATGCTTTTAAAAACACCTGATCATGCTGGGGTAAGGGCAATGTTCTTAGCGATGCTAAAGGGTGCTAGCTTGGTCCAGGAGGGTTTGCTGTTTAAGTATGGAGAGCCCAAGTTCTTCAAAATGATAAGGCTAAAGGTGCTACAGGCGATGGCTAGAACATGGGCAAATATCAGACGGCTGACGGGCCTTAGTTATGTCTCCAGTCTTGCTCCCCTTTGGGACTCTCCCGGTGCACCGGAGTGCTTAAAAGATAAACTAGCACAGCCACTTAGGGAGGCCGGGCTTAGGGTACGGGGTGATTTAGGTAAAGAGGGCGCACCTTTACCCTGGCCAATGCTCCACGCCATTTTGGAAGGGGGCATCTCTAAATTTAAATATATTCAACTTCAAAGTTGGGTCCAAAACCTGAAATTACCTATAGGTATAGGAAACATTGTAGAGGAACAACTAGTGGAAAAACCGAGGGGGAAGAAGGAGGTCTCCATGTGGTATTGGTGCATTGAAGAGGCAATAGATGGGGACTTTAAACTAGCAGAGGAACTGTGGGGTGCTTGCTTGCCAGACGAACCCTGGGAACATCTTTGGCAAACATCAATGGGCATTCTGTTCTCCACAGTTCAGCCGGCATGGCTAAGAAGAAATCATCTGTTCACAATTCACAGGGCTTACCTAACTCCCCAAAGGTTGTCAAAGATGACGACAGGACCCTCTGTCAAATGCAAGAAATGTGGCCTGGAGAGAGCGTCTGATATACAAATGTTCCAGGAATGTCCAGCCATTTCCGACTTTTGGGTAAAAGTCGGCAAAACCATATCGGTTATCCTGGGTTTCCAAGTTAAGCAGAGCATCTCCCTGATAATTTTTGGAATCACTAGCGAAGTCACAGGCCCAGCAAGGGCCTTCCTCTTTTACGCCATACTTCTAGCCAGGAGGGAAATATGCAAAAAATGGGTGGAATGCTTGTCTCCCCTGCACTCTGAATTGTTGGCCTCGGTCATTTCGACGTCTAAGTTAGATCTGAGGGGGACCCAGACTAGGAGGAAAAAAGCCCACTGGGACTTTATATTAAGATGGTCAAATGCTGAGACATGCGAGAATTGTTGAGAGCCCCGATTTTCAATAGCAACTTGTCCTATGATTATACCTCTTTGGATCTCTCTAGACTGTGTTGGTCCTCTTTCGCTTCCCCGCTGCCAACATTAGCAGTCACCAGTGTATACTGGACCACATTTGAGAGTGACCGTACCCGTTTCGGGACTGTGCCTTCCCAGCATGCAGGTGTACCGGCAGGGGGGTGAAATCCAAAACCTGCTCTTAACAACACGTAAGGTACAGGCGGCTGGTTTGGTTACGGAGGTCTGAGGTGAATGACGACCAAAAAAAAAAAAAAAAAAAAAAGTTGTTTCTTACCCTAAATGTACACAAGGAGGGAGCAATGCACTGAGATTATTAATTGAAAGGGAAGCAACCAGACCCAGGGAGTACAGTCATTTACCTTTATTTGATGCAGGCTGCTCCTCTGATGGAAACCTTAAAGAGTTCCAGAGAGGTATCACAGTTCTAGCAATCTTCACGCACTTGAGGGTGTCTCACAGGGCTTAATCCTAAAAAAAAAATGGTTCAGGGCACTATATAGGCCTGCTCTGTCCTCCACAGCACCTTCCAGGCCAGCAGATAATTTGTCCAGGACAGCAGGACTCTGTTTAGCTTCACAGGAACCTTCAGATCTAAACATTCAGGGCCTGAGTCACAGAGGGCCTCTGCACTCGTAGCGGAGGCGCCACAGTCGTGGAGGAGTCTCTGCACTCTGGCTGAAATCTCCACAATGAGAATTATTTTTGTGGAGATTCTGCCTGAGTGCGAAGACACCCCCACGACTGCGGGGCCTCCGCCACAAGCGTGGAAGTCTTTTGTGAATCAGGCCCTCAGGGTTCTCTTGTGTTAGCATCACCCTCTGCGGCGAGGGCATTTGCAGTATTCCAGACACTGAATTTGTTTCCAGCAGGCAGATTTCCCAGTAGAAGGGCCAGCAAACCGTTCGTACATCCCTAGGCTCATCCACAGTGTGATTCACATTTGGGGGTTGGTGAAGTGGTTTCAACCTGTGGTCATGTGAGCAAGATATGGTGCAAGTCTTTAGGGTGAGGGGAGGCTTGCTCTTTGTAGTAGCTGAAGAATGTGATTATTCTGCAAACAACATTTGGCTCTGTGCCTTCATGTGCCTACCATACACCTACTATGACCCTTTTGATAGTACTGTCTGCTGCACAAGGCTGACAATATACCAACCACCCCAGTGAAGGCTAGAGAAATCTGTTTACAAGGCTGGAAAGGGCAGATGGAGTTACGGGTGTGCTTCCACAGAGGTAGACAAGGATTGGGAGTGCTGGCTTACATAAATCTTTCATTGTTTCTATGCTTTAGATGTTTCCTGTTGCTGACAGCCACTCACTCGATATGTCATATTCATGTTGCTCGGCTCTCACAAATTTTTCTTCTCTTCCCTTTCCCCAAAACTCTGTCTTTGTGTCTGGGTATTGCTGTGGCCACTTAGAGTAAGTTTAACTGTGATGTTAGGATCCTTGTCACACCTGCAGTGAACTATCAAGGGATCCCTAATAACATGTTGAGGACTACTGTACATTTAAGGTTCAATGGCACTGCTAAAGAGAAGCGATGGGTCTCCCGATATCCAGATAGGGTTTCCAAGCATTCTGCAAATTCTGGATGGCAAAAAGAAATTGGCTAGGATATAAACAAGCATTTGGAATGCAATAGGTCTCGCATTTGCGAGAGTGTAAGCTATTGGCATTGTAAATGACAATGCCTTTTATTTATGCTTTAAAAACCAAAATATAAATAAAAGGCATTGTCATTTACAATGCCAAAAGCTCAAACTCGTGTAAGTGTGAGACCTATTGCATTGCAGATGCTTGTTTGTGTTTACATTGGCACAAAAACATGCCTCTGTGTCTGGGAAACGTTGCTGAGAGACCCAAGAGCTCACGTTACAGAGTGAGGGATGCAGCCTCCCGGTCACAAACAATTCACAAGCTCATTACGTGCTCCAGGATTCCACCTGAATGGAAATACATACAGGTTTATCACGCAATCCTGGAGCACGTAATGAGCTTATGAATTTGTGATCGGGATGCTGCATTCCGCACTCTGTAATGTGAGCCTCTTGGCCCCCTCTTGAGTTTATGCCCAGGGCACGCGTTCCCTTCAAAACATTTACTGCTAACACTACAAAGGAACAATAAAAAAAAAGTCCCTGAAAACGAAGGATCAAGACAAAAACGGGAGGATAGCCGAAGCTATGCGCTGCTGCTGGGAGGAAACAAAGGAGGATAAGGAGGGACGAAGAAGGGATAGTGACCAATTGCAGCCAAGCCTTTTGAAAGGACAAGCATAGTAACTAATAAAAAGCCAATGGGTGTTCTGTCAGCCCAGTAGTATATACAACAGATCGAGAGACAGCGCATGCGCTGTCAAGGCTCGACCTAAAAAGACAGTCATTGCTTAAATACTGTGCATTAATGCCCTTTCACTTTGGGGTAGGGCAACGCAGCAAGGTGCCTTGCTGCACTGCCCTGCGCCAAAATGCCATAAATAAGGCCCACAGTATCAATAGACTGAACAAAGAGACTGTCATTCCTTCACTTCAATAGGAATCCTGAGCCTCGCCGAAGCTAATGATTGCTCAGTTATTCAATTAGAGGGACCTGATCCTCATTGGGAAACAGTAGTACAAATGATCCTGTATATTTATTTTCCTGATTTTACACCTGAAGTGCAATTGTCAAGGAGAAGAGGAGAAAAACGTCTTGGGAGATCAGAAAATTGTATACATGTTATATCGAACTCCATATAATATAATGCATTAAAAAAACATTTCATTATATTAACTGATGCGGAAAGAGTCTGTTGAAAGGTAAATAAAGTGGAGGGAAAGGGACTAGTCATCCCAGGGCAGCATATTATTGAACAAGCATTGGCAAATCCAACAGTCCTCACCTTTGGGACCTTGTGGCTTTGCCAATGCCTTTTGTCAATGTTGTGCTGCATTGCCCAAAGTAAAAAAAAAAAAAAAAGCAGAAGGCTTAATGACACGGCCGCAGCAACCGCTTCATTTTGTAGTCCAGTGCATGCAGAATGACATGTACGTGTGCATGCGTCATTATGCATGCACACCTCTACAAAACACAGGCACCATTTTTTTATCTATTAATCCAAGACATATTGGTAAATAAAAAATAGTAGTTCAATATTGCTTTTTTTCAGATGAAGGGGCTAGTAGCAATATGTTGCCTGGCCCTCATATAAAAAACTGAAATAATCGAGAGTGGGTGTGGGGGGGCACCACTTCAAGGGGGAGTGGGATGGGGAGGGCAAAAGTAGCACACGAGGGACAGCCAGTGAGGGGTTGGGGAAGAAGCACATGAGCGAGAATGCAACACGGAACATGGGGGAGGCAGAGGGTTTAGTGGGTGGGAGGAGCACACTAGGAAGAAGGGCGGAAAACATATGCACTCTCCTGGAGGGCTTAAGCAAGTTCACTAAACACACTAAAACTGAGCTGTGGTAAGACAGACACTAGTCAATCAGCGAGATATTGTAAGAGGCAATGGTCTACGGTAGAGGCAGACACAGGATGGACCAACTGAGTAAGAAGCTAGCAAATGACAGTGACAATAAAACCAATGCTAAACAATGGGTGGGCTGTAAGCCCTTGTAAGTTCCTGGTGAGCCCACTATAGGTGTTTTGCAACCAAACAGTTTGCGCAGTTTGGGGGGCCCGATTTAAAATTGTTAAACTAGGTTGGGTTACTGATTGAGGTGTGTGAAACACTTCTCAAGCAGGAACCGCAATCGGGGTGAAGGCAAAAGGTTTGGGGGTGACTCTACAGAAAGTGCCATAATCAGGGGCACTTGTCAGTTCTATGTCAGAACTCAGTTGGATCCCTCTGTCTACCCTCTCCTGAGCAACTGAACTGACTCATGGGAAACCCTTCTTCTCACTTGTGGACCCCATCTGTTCAGCACTTAACCATAACTTGCTCACAGATGCATCCCAGTAGGCAGACAGTACCACCATGGCAAACATAGTGATGTGGCCCATTCCACCCCTTTGATCAGGCTTTTGTTTCCAACCCAAGTAGAACACTGCCAATAAGGAAGTAAACCAACAGACACCACTGACAGCTATCAGTGTCAAAAGCCAGGCCCCAGATGATCCAGTGTTCTCTAACCTCTGAGGGTTTTCAGAGTGGGGGGCAACAACTCTGGGTGTTAGCACACTTCTTCCACTCTCCTTCCCACCAGTCCAGGGGTGGTAGCCTGAGACTGGCCACTCAGCTCAGGGTCTGTACCCTGAGGCTGAACAGGTGCCTGGCAAGCCAGGACTTTCAGGGGAACAACTTTACCCCTAAAGGGTGAAGCACTCTGTCTGTGTCATGCAGGGGTCTGCCTGGTGCAGGTCTCCAGCCTCCTGTCTCTGTGACAGCGCAGGGAGCACTTCCAGGTCAGATGTGGCCTCACCGGTGTCAGTCTTGGGGTAGTCTGTTCTTAGAGCTGGCAACCCCTGACCCACTGGTCCTCCCACTGTAGACTGTTTCCACCACCTGCCCCTCCATCTGCACCTCTGTACCCTCTCCTTGGGAGCAGCACCCCCATAAATCAGAGTGTTCAGGGCAGCCTGGGCAGCTGCCCCTCCCAATTTTCCTGACACTGGTGGCAACTAATTCCCCAGAAGGCAGTCTATGGTCATCTGGGGACTAACTATGACCCTTCTATGGGTCTCCTCCCCACCCTATTCCAGGGATATCAGGGCCTTTGGGCATACAAGAACCTGCCCCTGGGCCTGAGTTATCCTGCACACCTTGAGCCCTATTATGTATAGGGCACACTTTCCTTGTTTGCGCCAGGTGAACGTTAATACAGGTGTGCCTAGTGCACCCTATTACATAGAATGATTTGCCCCCAGGGCAGCCATGAACTTGCGCTTCTCAGGTGAAAAATGGAGCGGCTTTGAAGCAGCTGCTCCATGTTTCACTGTGCAGGCGGCAACCCACCTGCACTTTTAAAGGGGATTAGAGATCCCCTTGCTGGCGGGTGCAGTGAGTGACTGCACCCGCCTGCAAGGGGGTGTTTGGGGGGTCCACAGGCCCCCTTTCCCCCTCCAGAAGACTGCTATCAGGGCGTGCACTGACAGTGCACCACCTTTTAGGTGGGGCACTGTCAGCGCGCCCCCTGACAGCTTCTTTGCCTCTGCAACCGCAGCTATAATACAGCACAGACGCAGAGGCAAAGGAATTCCCTCATTTGCATGGGGCCACGCCCCCATGCAATTGAGGGAACACCCTCTTGAGAAAGCGCTGTTGCAGTATGTGCGCCAGCACTTTCAGTATTACAGAAGGGGACTCATAAGCGTCTGTGGCCCCTTCTATAATACCAAAGTGCCCCGGGGGCACGCAAAGCAGGCACAAATACCTGTTGTGCCCCGAGGCACTTTGCGTAATACGGCCCCTGGCCAGTATACTACTCAGGAGAAATCAGCCTTTCCACTTCCATGGTCGGGCTGGCCCCAGTGTCCCTCAGATCAATGGCAGGGACCCCATTGACCTTGCCCTGGTGGAAGTGACGACTCCCACCCTCAGGGATCACCAGTCTACCCTCTGAGTTCACCTCCAACTAAAGGAGATTAGGGCATGATCTACCTAATGCCCCTGGGGACTACTTACCCCAAGGCCATATTGGCCACCCTTATAGATGTCCCACCAGTGGGTGGTTTCTTAGGACAGGCAGAGTTCCCCTGCTTGTATCCTAGCTGAGAACAATCAAAGCAGCGGGGATGGAAAGGAGGCACCTAGTCGAATCTCCTTCCTGTTTCTCAGAAGAGGCATGGGAACCCTTCTTCCCCTTGCTCTGGAACTTGTATGGGTCACTTTTAACCACCCCTTCACTCTGCTGGGGGGAGGCTGAACTGCCCTTCTTGGGGTCATTCCCAGGTACCTTCTTATGGATTTTGGTTCTGAGTCAGTGATCCGCCTTCTAGAAAGTTCCCTGGGATTAGTGAGCTTACTATCAATCAGGTTTTGGCACAGATCTGTGAAACAAAGACAGGACATGTGGTCACTTGCAATCAAGTTGCACAGCCCCTGGTAATCCTTTACTTACTGCCCTTCACCCAACCATCCAGTGCCTCGCTAAAGGAATCTACACAATCCACCCATGATTGATGGGTCAGCTTCTGGCTGTCTCTAAACTTTGCATTTAATTTTTAGGGGCAAGACCATGCTTTCTGAGAAAGGTTTCCTTTACGGGGGATACCTCATCCTGTCCCCCTTCCATAGAGCCATTAGGGCATCCCTTCCTTCACTATGGATATGCTTCCAGAGGCTAACCCCCAATCCTACTCAGGGATCCTATGCATCTGCAAAGCTACTTCATAAGCTTCAAATCAATTGTCAATGTCGTCCCCCACAAAAAAGTCAGGCACCAGACCTTTAGGAATGTGGACACTCTTGTCTTCAGAGGGCACTGTAGGTACACCGACACCAATATTGCTGACCTCTGCCTGCCTGGCCTTGATGTCCTGCTTCTTAAGATTCAGTTTGTGAGCCAACAATATTTTTCTCCCCCATGGGCAGTTTTTCCTTCACTAAGGTTCTCTCAGCCTCAGCATTCTTTTCCGCCAACTTGAGTCTGGCCATCTCAAGTCTAAACTCCCTTTCTGCCTTCTTGTCTGCCATCTCCTCTGGGGACAGAGCTTGGGAAGACACACTGCTCTCTGCTCTTGCAGGTCGTTTCAACTTTGGAGGCAAGTCATCTCCCTCAGCAGACTGCTGCATATCAGGATTGGTATCCAGATCCTCTCCTTGCCTTTCTACAACATCTCCTTCTGTTGCTATAAACAACTGGTGGACTTCTGCCCAGGCCCTCAGCACCTTTCAGAGCTCCACTGTCCTGGTGTTGCTCTTGGCTGGATGTCCCCTCTCCCTGCAGAACTCCTTGAGCTGGGCCACAGTGTAGGCCTCCATGTTGGCCAGCTCAAACTCTATCCTTGCGGGTGTGGTTTTAGACACAACATTGAAGTAGAATGAGAGGGAATTTGTAAAAAGCAAAAAGGCCAATCAAGGAGAAATTGAAAACTCAAATTGGTCTTGGATTATTTATCTGGGATTTTCAGTGTAACACAAAATCACTGTGTGGCGCTGCACAAACACGATTCCTAATCCTCACCGCTGATCACCAATGTAAGAAATTGGGTGACTGGTTGAGAGGGGTAGAACCTTACTCGAGCAGAAACCACAATCCTTGTCAGGGTGGGGTACAAGCAAACTCCAAATTAACCTGCGCTCAACTCTCTGGTAGCTACGCACAGAGCAGTCAGGCGTTGCTTTGAAGAAATATGTAAAGTATTGGTGTAGCACTTCAAACAATAATAAAGTAAAAGCATAACACAAGAAAGATCCAACGCCAATTTAGAGAAATAAAGAGTACATTTCAATCAATAAATTAAGAGCAAAACAACAAAATTCCATTCAGTAAAGCTGGAGATATGCAAATTTAAAGATTTAAGTGAAAATAGTGGCAAAAAGCACAAAGCGCCATCTGTGGATATCTGGTCGAGGTAGACAGGGACAAAGACACAAGTTAAGGCTGACCGTGAAGGAGTGTGGGCCAGCTACAGGGATCCAGTTAGGTCCACTGAACAAGAGTTCCTTAAATCCTGGTTGCAAAGAGTTGCAGAGTCCGGCATCAAGGACGTGTTGTGCAGCCAAGGCGATGCGAGGTCGGAGATGTGTTGTGCAGCATTAATCCCAAGGAGGTATGAGGCTGCAATGTGAAGTCCTGCGTCGAGGATGTGTTGCACTGGCTGGTTCCGAAGAAGCTGAAAGTCTTGTAATGCAGAGTCCTGCATCATCGTTTAGGCTGCCATTGACGAGAAGCTTGCAAGACAAGGACCTGTGTCAGGGATGTGCTGCGAAGCAGCAGTTCTGATGGGACAGTGGGGTGCGATGCCAAATCTTTGCGCTGGGAATGTCCACACAGCAGAGATGATGCATCGGTTCTGCTCGGGGGTTGCACCACACAGCAGAGGAGAAGCGTTGGTTCTGCTGGACCCACAGATGGGCTGGCAGAGCACTTTCAGGCCCACTTCCAAGGGTCCAGAACTGGTGTGGCACCACTTGACATGGTAAGACTAACAGATGGCAGAGTCCAGGTGCTACATTCAAGGATGTTGGGGCCTTCTGTCCAAGAGGCTCTAGTCAGGAGTCTAGCCAACTAGCCCTTTGAGTCACTCTGGGGTCCTGGGTTCAACAGATGCAGGTCCAGTCCTTCTCACCCACGTAAGAGGGCAGCAGGCCAGCACAGCCGGGGAGCAGTCCTTCAAAGCAGCAGTCCTTTCAGCAACACAGCAGGCCTTTTTCCTGCCAGAGTCCACAGGCCCAGAAGTGAAATGAAGAGTTGGGGCCTGAGGATCAATATTTATACTTGGTGCCCACTTTTAATTGGAGGAAGCTTCTAGAGAATAATCTTTAATGCCATGTGCCATTGCCACAAGATTTTAAATGGCAAGAGGCCCAAATACCTTCTCCCAATGGTGCGACCGTACTTGCCTTCATGCAATTTGAGATCTGCAAGGGCCTTCTTGGTGATGATACCCAGGGTGCGGAGGGCCAGGTTAGGGGCCCCATGTTTCAGCTACTTGGTGGCTAAGAACTGGAAGTCCCTACCAATCTATCTTAGGGTTGAACCTTCTAAAAAGCTGTTCCGGCACAGACTCAAAACCTGGCTGTTTAAGTCTTAAAGGGCTCCCCCCTCTCAGCACTCTTGTTTCTGGGTTCTACCTGGTAGTTATGGTCTTAGCACAGGGACACACCGTACAGTGTAACAAGGCACTTTACAAATTGCTTATTATTATTATTATTATTGGGCCCAATTCACAAAAGTAATCTGAGACAAAATCCTAAACTTACTACTTTTGGTATTCACAGAAGGCATTTAGTAGTAGTAAAGTTAGGATTCCTAACTTTACTACTACTAAACTGAGACAAAATCCTAACTTTACGACTTTTGGTATTCACAAAAGGCATTTAGTTGTAGTAAAGTTAGGAATCCTAACTTCACTACTACTAAATGCCTTCTATGAATACCAAAAGTAGTAAGTTTATGATTTTGTCTCAGATTAGTTCTGTGAATCGGCCCCATTATTATTATTATTATAGAGCTTCCCACCCCCCTGAGGTGCCAGGCGTCCCCTTCCTCCCTGTCCTGGCCTCTGCTTGTCTGGGGTCACAATAGCCCAGTGTCAGCCCCTTTGTGAGAGTGCTCAGGCAGAACTTTTGTGATATGCACATGTTGTAGGTGATAACTCAGATTGGCCCATGCAGCCAACACCTAACTTCCCTTTTTCTCACTGTCTGAGAGCAATACACAAAGACCAACTTCCACCTACACCTAGTCATGTGACCAAGGATCAGGCTGCAGGCACCAAATGGTTAGGACAGGAAAATGCCAGCTTTCTAAAAGTGGCATTTTCAGAATTGTGATAAAAAATCTAACTTTGCCACTAAATTCCTTAGATACCAAACCGACTTGTCTACCTACTCTCAATTGGAAGTTAAAGCGCATTAAATGTAATAAGGTAACTCCAATGTTATCCTATGGGAGACGTAGGCCACAGCGTAGTGAAAAATGAACTTAGGAGTTTTTCACTACCAGGACAGGTAAAACTTAAATGCACAAGTCCTACTTTTTAACTACACTTCACCCTGCGGTCTGGGCTTTTTAGGGCCTACCCTAGTGGTGATTTATGTATTATAAAGGAAGGTAGGTTTGAAATTGGCAAAAGATTTATTTTGCCAGGTCGAAATGGCAGTTTAAAAACTGCATACACAGGCTGCAGTGTCAGGCCTGAAACATGTTTAAAGAGCTACTTAAGCGGGTGGCACAATCTATGCTGCAGGCCCACTAGTAGCATATAATTTACATGCCCTGGGTATTTGCAGTACCATTTTACTAGAAACTTACAAGTAAATTAAATATGCCAATTGAGTGTAAGACAATTTTACCCCGTTTATAGGAGAGAGCAAAAGCACTTTAGCACTGGTTAGCAGTGGTAAAGGGCATGGAGTCCTAAAAGCCAACAAAAATGGGTTCTGAAAACAGGAGGGAGCAGGCAAGAGGTTTGGGGATGACCCTGCAGAAACGTCCAACAGTGGTCTTTTCAAACTTCTCCAGTAATAACTCCACAATTACTGCCTTCTTCCCTACACTCTTATCATACATCCCCACCTCTGGATTATGTTATTTCTTCCCCAGTAGTTTACGGTTGTATGAGGGCCCTTGCCAACATGCTGTGGATGGCTGTTGTAGGATAGAGAGGAAGAATGTTGATATTTTCACATTTTTCATTCAAGAAGTGCTGAAAGATACTGGTTAAGAATAAATGTAGAAATATGCTGTTAAGTAGAGATGAATACAGAAGGAGACTGTACACAAAGAGGAAGGGATGGGTGCATAAGAGTGGAGGATTTGGGGGAGTCGCGCGCACCGCGATCTAAGATGGCCACCTAGCGGGAGAGCTCCGCGTCACGTCGGACTTCTCCTAATTATCGGAGCGGTTTTGCTGTGCCGTTTTTCATCAGGATGGCATCTTCTGAAATCGGAATGCCAGCGCTTTCTGAGGATACCTTTTTCTTCCTCCATTGCTCCAGGGAAGAGTAGATTTTCTTCAGGTGAATGTTTTACCCTGCCTGACGGCCGCCATTTTCTTTTATCCCTGCCGTTTTTCTCCTCAAATCTCCTCACATGATGTCTCTGGCTATACTATTTCAATGACTATTGAGTGTTTTTGGCATTTTTTCCTCATGACTGAACTTTTGCTGCAATGAACATTTGTTTTTGTCGTTTTTGCAACTTCCTCTGAGGCGCTCTATCCTTTTTCCTGTGTGGTGTCACTGCTCTCTATACACTCTCTCTACCACACTTCATGGGTAGGAGCAAACGCCTACTACACCACGCTAAAAAACTGGATTTGAGAACTCCTGCTCCTTCTGGGTCCAACGTCACCACTTTTAACAAATATTCCTGTTTATCTGACCTACCGGCACATGGAGATTGCTCCATTCTTGCAGAGTGTTCTCTCAGCATGGCGTCTAAAGTGCCGTTACCTTCGACCACTGGCAAGAGACTTAAACAGGACCCTCCCTCTCCTCCTAAGTCTTCTTCACTGGTTTCTTTAGACATGGTATGGGAGGAACTGCGTGCCCTCCGACCCTTTATTGAGGAAACCAATAGCCGTTTACAAACGTTGGACAGTAAATGGTCTTCTATGGATTCACGCATCACTGTGGTGGAACATCAGCTCACTGAAATACAGGATTCATCTGCTAAAATATCCTTGTTGGAGAAAGAAATTTTACACTTGAAAAAGGCAACTGAAGATTTGGAAAACAGAAATCGCCGTAATAACTTACGTATTTACGGCCTTCCTGAAGGTCTTGAAGGGGATGATCCTGTTACGTACTTTTCCTCTTTTTTGCCACAGTTTCTGGGTCTCCCTCCCACAACGAATCTGAATATACAACGTGCTCATAGACTGGGCCCTTGTCTCTCTTCCTCATCTGCACCCTCTAACCCTCGTGGAATAATTATTTTATTTCTGCAATTCACTGACCTTCTGTTGGTACTAAATGCCGCCAAATCCAAAAAGAATCTCTCTTGGCATGGTACCAAAGTATTTATATCCCAGGATGTTTCTTCGGTGACTGCCAAGCGACGGAAGGAATTTTTGGATTCTTCGTCCGGCTCTTCGCTCCTTAGGTGCAAGATATGGACTGTTTCACCCCTGCCTCTTCAAGGTTACCTACCTCAACAAGACTTCCACCTTTGAGGATCCGGTTGACCTTCGTAGATTTCTCCAGTCTCACTCTTCTTCTGCAATGGAAACAAATCTTTCTCCCACTGGATCTTGACTGCCATTTTTCTGCTGTTTTACTATTATGCCGTTGTTACTGTTGCAATTTTTTACTTCTTGATATCTATTGGTCTTCTGTTCCTATTTTTACATAATTCTTTATCTCTTTTTACAGGTTCGCTGTTAGTTTATCTTGAAGTCCTGTGTTGTGTTTTTTGACTTCATTGCTCTGTCTCGTCTTGTTTATATAATTATATAATTTATTTTTTGTTTCCCCTTACAGGTTCATTGAACTTCCTTGTGCCTCCCTTCATGTCTTGTACTCCCGCTCCTAATCGTATATTATTTCTTTTCTGATTGAAGTCTGGTGTGACGTCTCGTCCCTTGTTGGGTGTGCTGTCTCCATTGTCCCTTGCCGCCTCTCATCCCTTCCTTTTGTTCCCCGTAAGGTACGTATTACAGTCGTCATTTGACATGTACTGTCTTCTTTTGCTCTTGTTCCTTCTCTCCTCCCTCTTTTCCTTCCTTGTTGCCTTTCTTTTCCTTCTCCCCTTATTTTTATATTTTCCTCCCTTTTGCTGGTTTCCCATCTTTCTCTTACTCCACTTTTCTACTATTACACATTTTGTTCTTTATGTACTTTTAATGGTTTCAAATTCAGAGTTATCTCCTGGAACGTGAAAGGTTTTGTTAACCCTATTAAAAGACAGAGAATTATTTCTCATCTTGCCTCTTACAACCCTGATTTGGTTCTTTTACAAGAGACTCACCTCACAGAAATCGAGGCATTAAAATTAAAAAGAGGTTGGGTAGGTTCTGTTTTATTCTCTCCTACTACCAACAAGAAAAACGGTGTTATAATTCTGTGTCACAAGAAATTGAACTGTAAAGTTATTTTGCAAGAAACCGACACAGAAGGTAGTTGGTTGTTAGCTAAACTGTTAATTAATAATATTTCTTTAACTGTGTTTAATGTTTATGGTCCTACACTTCCTGACTGTTCCTTTTGGCCTTTGATTACTCAAAAATGTATTCCATTTAAGGATGATCTTTTTATATTAGGAGGCGACTGTAACCAAATTGTTGACCCCTTTCTCGACCGTCAGTCCCAGGTCCGCTTCACTCCTCACAAAACTCATAAACACTTTCTTAACACTATTTCTCAAGCGCATCTTGTAGACTCTTGGAGACTTTCCCACCCTGATACTCTTGACTTCTCTTTCTTCTCTCCTCCTCACAACTCACTCTCTTGTTTAGACTATATTTTTCTCTCTCAATCTTTATCTCAAAATCTGTTATCCTCTTTTATTGAACCTATCGTTATCTCTGACCATGCTCCAATTATTACTGACCTTGAATTGCTCCCTCCGCATCCTAGATCCTCCCGTTGGCGTTTTAATAACTCTCTTCTCCTTGACCCCCTTTTCTCTTCCTCTTTCACTTCTTTCGCTAATGAATTTTTTGACCTCAATAAGGATCCCTCCTCCCCCCCTTATATATTATGGGATTCCTTTAAGGCTACTGCGAGAGGTTTTATTATAGACTTTGTCTAAAAAAAAAAGAAACGTTTCCTTCAACAACAAAAAGTCACTCTGGCTCACATTAAAGCTTTAGAACATCAGTTCTATACTTCCTCGTCAGACTCGATCCCTCCAGCCCTGATACGTGCTAAACTAACATTTAATAAATCTTCGACCGACAATGCATCCTCAATACTCCTCCGCAGTAGCGCTCGATATTATGGTGGTCGTAATAAAGTAGGTAAACTCTTGGCGAACTATCTTAAAACTCGTAAGGACCGAACTTTGATTGACTCCATTTACTCTTCCGATGGCTCTCTTTTACACAAAGATCAGGACATTCTTAATGGATTTCAACTCTTTTACAAAGATCTTTACACCCCAGAATCTCCCCCTTCCAGTTCCCTTATCCAAGCTTATCTTGATAAACTCCCTGCTCCATCTAATTCTCACCTCCATCTTTCTGATCTTGAAACAGATCTATCCCTTACTGAGCTATCCACTGCTTTAAATGCTTTAACAAAAGGAAAAACTCCGGGCCCTGATGGTTTTTCTGTTGAATTTTATTTAAATTTTTCTAATTTATTACTCCCTAAGCTCTTACAATTTTTTCATTCATTTTTTCTTTCCGGTAAGACAGAAGGCACTTTTCATGAAGCCACAATTTGCCTCATACACAAAGATGGCCGCGACCCTATGTTTTGTAAAAACTATCGTCCGATCTCTCTAGTTAAAGTTGATTATAAGTTATTTGCTAAAACACTTGCTTTACGTTTAGATCCCCTCATGCCCCATTTAGTTGGTAAGGAGCAATGTGGTTTTGTTAGAGGTAGGTTGACCTCAGACAACTCTCGACTTCTTCTTAATGTTTTAAATAAAATCCCCTCCCTTTCTACATCTTTAGCGGCCATTTCTGTTGATGCTGAGAAAGCATTTGATACAGTTGACTGGTCCTTTTTATTTGCATCTCTGAAGTGGCATGGCTTTGGTCCCAAATTGATTTCACTTATCTCTTTATTATATTCTGTTCCCAGAGCCTCGGTATTAGTCAATGGCTGTGTCTCATCTTACTTCCCTCTTCAGCGTGGAGTCCGTCAAGGCTGCCCTCTCTCCCCCATTCTTTTTATTTTAGCTCTTGAACCCTTCCTTTCCTCAATTCGCAATAATGACTCCATTTCTGGTTTTTCTTATGGTGACCACCATTTAAAACTTTCCGCTTATGCAGATGATATTCTACTCTTTATCTCCACTCCAGAAACTTCTATTCCCCCTTTATTACAGGAATTTGCTTCCTTTTCTCTTGTATCTGGCTATAAAATCAATTCCGATAAAACTGAAATCCTCCCTCTCACTAAATTTAGTCTTTCTCATGCTTTTTCCTCCACTGGTTTTGCATGGAATAATTCAAAAATCAAGTATTTAGGTATGTGGTTCTCCAATTCCATCGCCTCCTCTATTAAACTAAATATGTCTGCAGTCTTATCTCGAATTGACAAACTTCTTTCCTCCTGGAACCCCCTTTTTCTTTCCTGGTGGGGCCGGTTAGATTCCATCAAAATGATGGTTACTACTATCTTGATTTATACTCTCTCCATGCTCCCTGTTCATATTGCTGCCTACTATTTTAAACGTATCGACTCTTGTCTTTCTAAATTTCTTTGGAAAAATAAGAAAGCCAGGATCTCCTTATCTTTACTTCGTAAGACTAAGTCTAATGGAGGGGTGAATTTCCCTGATTTTCGCCTATATCACAAATCATTTTCCCTTTGTCAAGCCTCCAAATGGCTTCTTTCCGTACCTTCTCCTTTCACTCCTCTTTGGTTCTCCTTTGAACAAGCCTTACTATTACCCTTCTCTTTAAGGGAAGTTTTGGCCTTTTCTGCCAAAACTCCTTTTTCTTCTCTTCCTTTGTTTAAACACACTTGCTCCCTCTTGAAACCTTTGGTCCAACCTAACTCCATTTCTAGAGAATCCTTTTTAGAATCTCCAATATGGCATAATTCCCTTATTCTCATTAATAACAGAACTATCTTTTGGAAAGCCTGGAGGTTAAAAGGTATAATCTGGGTCAAGAATCTTTTGATGGATTATCCCCATGCTCCTTTCCCCAATTTCAAGTTTTATTCAACTGTCCCCGGTCCTTCTTACAGAAATTCACTATTTTGATGTCGGTCATTCTTGACACTTATTACTCTCTTCCCTCTTCTCCTCTCCCTGTTGTTAAAAACTCTCTTCTTACGATTCTTCTTTCATCTCCTAAAGCTTCTCTTATCTATAAATATTTTTCTGCCCCTAATCCAGTTCGCACTAAAACTAAATTGGAGCTTGCTTGGGAAACTGACCTGGGTTGTGAACGGACCACTGTCTTCTGGGACAAATTTTGGTCCCGTTCTCTCAAAATCTCTCGATCTGCTTCTCTTACCCAATCTATGTTTTTTCTCTATCATAGACTTTATCTTACCCCTTCCTCTATAGCCCATTTTTCCCACTCCACTGATTCCATCTGTTGGACCTGTGGATCTCCTAATGCTAATCTTTTACACCTTCTTTTCTTTTGCCCTTCTGTCTCTACTTTTTGGGGGAAAGTTTGGACGTATATTTCTAACCTGTTTAATATTTCCATTCCTTACTCCACTTCTCTTCTTTTCTTTGGAAGTCTATCTGACTCCCTGAATCTCTCTTCTCTCAATCATGGTCTTTTCGATCTTATGCTTGCCTTGGCTTTTCAACACATCTCTCTCAACTGGAAATCTCTTACAAAACTCTCTATTCAACACTGGTGGAATAGTCTATGCCATTGTCATCGTCTTGACATTGCTTTCGCCTCCTCCTGCAAACCAATGATTAATAGAGGTCTTTTTTGGTTGCCGCTTACTACTTATTTAGAAAAATTAGTATTAGCAAATAATTCTCGTTTCAATTCTGAAAATGTTAAGCCTCCTTGAATGCATATCTTCTCTGTTCTTCGTTCTCTAACTATGTTGGCTTCTTATGCTTATTAAGTTTATATTGGAGTTTGTTCACATTCCTTGGTAAATATGCATTATCTCGTTCTACCATTGTGCACGTTTTTACCCTTCCCCCCTTATTTTCCTCACTCCTTATAAAAAGAAAAAAATTTAAACAGGTTTCACTTTTATTTATATACTAGCCATTTTTTTATGCTATATTTTGATTAATATGCTTAATTTGTATTGCTGGTCTTCTGTATTTCTTACCTTTATCTTAATAAAGCTTTTTAGACTGAAAAAAAGAGTGGAGGATTTGTCTGTCCCTTTTTATTTTACATTTGTGTTAACAAAATTAGGAAGTATATTGTAAACTGGAAAATATATGTATAACATAGATAATATAATGGTGTAGCAAACTCACCTGTAGGATATCAGCTTTCAGTCCAAATCAGCATTAGCATCATGGGTCTATCAAGCTTTAACTAGTGGGTAACTAAAGACAGCAACCCATCTACCGAAAGATGGACAGGTTCCTAACTAAATGCTTAGCCTCTTTCTCTGTCTCTTAAAAGAGATCTGCTGTTTGCATAAAAATGAATGTGAAATCTGTACTGTGAAAAGAAGCCTCCCTTTCTCACTCTTAATCAGTTTAAAGTAAGTCAAGATCAAGCTAATTTTCAGACTGTCTGGCTGAGAAGTGGAAAGATTTCTGCCCTCTAATGAACTACAGCTGTACAATAAGTAAACATTGTATATTAGACAGATAATAATAGAGGCTAAAAAAGTTGAAGGAAAGGCATCTAAACAGCTTGTCAGCCCTTAGGTTAATTTAGTGTTAGTTGAGTGTACTGCCCCAGAACTTGCTTTTCATAGCATCTGCTGGCTCTATCAGCAGATATTTTGATGTCACAACTGGACTGTAGTAAGCTACCACAATTTTTATTAATTTCCTTACTTATTAATTTAGGATTGCTGTAAAAGAATAATTATATAGTGTATGGGAGCCTGCTATCTACCTATAGAAATGTGTTATTTATGTTTTTAATACCATTGTGCTCTGAAGTCCGGATACGTCTGTGATAATAAAAGTTCTTTACTAGTCACTAATTTATTACACGCGATTAGTGACATCACAATGGAGCATTTTTTAACTACAGCACGTAGTAGGCTGCAGGTGGCACTCAGTGAGCACCAGCCTTCTCTCTTAGGGTGCAAGGTAGGTAAAGCCCAGATACCCAGATACTGGCACAGATTTACTAAGCCTTTGAGTTGTCCTTGCATCGCACACAGCAACAAAAGGACAACAAAAATGGTTTCAGTACGATTTACAGTGACATGCAAGGGCGATTTGCGCTGCCTTGAGTGACTTTGTAAAGAAATGTAATGCAACACAGTGGATTGCACTGTGTTGCTTTACATTTCATGGTGGTAGGCATTCCATGGGTGGAGCTAGGTCATTCCTGGGCATCCACAAATTGAATTTGGGAGAATCCCAGATTTACTGTAATCGGTAAACCTGGAAACGCACCAAAAAGGTATACCACCTGACTAGCGGACATGCTACCTCTGAAAAGCACCAATAGTCATACATAAATGAGGTCTACTACAGCGAGCCATGCAGCCCTACTCTAGACCTGTAGATTAGGCACACTGGGACCAGTTCAGAACATTTTGGCGGAGGCGTACTCTTGTAGTACTCCTGGCTTACTCCTGAATTCCAGGAGTAAGCCAGGCTTATCCCTGACCTTCGTCTCAGATTGAGTAGTTAGCCAGGTGTACTATAGAAATAGGTCGCATCTACTTATAGCAAAATGTTTGTGAATTGGGCCCGGTATTCCAAATATTCTTGTCATGTTTAGAAAGGTTGCAACCTGTTTCATTAGCAGAAAAGTTCAATTCTGAAAAAATAAATATCTTATTGCATTTACATGTGGAAACCATTTTTAATTATTAAACAACATTTCGTTGCACAGTCAACAATTCTAAAATGTATTAATTGCCATACAACTCAAAGTTTGAGCGGTAACCTTTTTTTGTAACATGCATAACATTGCAAAAAGTGTTCAAGTAGTTGATCTTAGAAAGTACTTACAGTGGACAATCCTTGCATGTACATGATTGATGTTTTTGCATTTTGCACTTTATCTGGTATAAAAGTACACCCATCTTCTAAAAGGCCTGTCAACGCATCAGGTCTGCAGTCCCTGGAGGAGCAGGAATTTCCTTTGCATTCAATATATTGGTAAACACCTTGAACATTTTTTGAACACCTGAGGTAGGGGAATATTATCAAAGCGAAATACACATATGTTTATCTTAATGCTAAAAGAAAGTACACAATACTGAGTTAAATATTTTAATAGCGCAATCAATGTGTGAAACAATGAATATAATGATTTGATAATTACAGCATTTTACATGATCATCACATTTCCATCTATTAACATTGCCTCAGCCGTACACTGCTAATATTACGATTTAGAGGGTAAGTAGTTTAGCAGCTGATTTGGATTTGTATGTAGATTGTACCCATCTGTAATTGCATTAAAGACCTAAAAATTATTAAATGGAATGTGCCCAAGGTAATTACAACAGATTCTGTTTTTTATTATTTAGTTTAAAATATTTCCCATTACAAATCATTTACAAAATTCATAAAATGTTCAAGCAATCAATATAGGATAGTAGTAACACCGAGTTTTTCATGTGCTTCAGGTGAGTAACAAACAGTGTATTTCTAAGATTTAAGTGCCTGACTCTATATTGAAACAAGTCTTGTGGGGAGTAGAACACAGTCTTCTAGAGCCATGGTGTTAGACCTGGCCTTTTTTGCCGGTTTATCCCCAAACTTTTTGCCTTTTGCCTCCTATTTTTCTGATGCTGTTATCGTTGGCTATAGGACTCTGGGCACTTTACCACTAATGATCAGTGCTAAAGTTCATATGCTCTCTGTGTAAATTGCGATTGGTTATACATGATTGGCATATTTGATTTACTGGTAAGTCCCTAGTAAAGTGCACTGAGTGTACCAGGGCCTGGAAATCAAATGCAGCACTGGTTGTGCCACCCACATGAGTAGCCCTGTAAATGTGTCTCAGACCTGCCACTGCATTGTCTGCACGCGCAGTTGTAAACTGCCATGTCGACCTGGCAAGTTGGCTTGCCAGGCCCTAACCTTTCCTTTTCATCATACATGTAAGGCACCACTCAGGTAGGCCCAAGTTAGCCCTGTGGGCACGGTGCAGTGTATGTGAAAGGTAGAACATGTACAAGTATTTGTTACATGTCCTGATAGTGAAATACGATGTATTTCGTTTTTCACTATTGAAAGGCTGCCTGTCTTATAGGTTAACATGGGAGCTGCCTTGTAACATCTTACAAGCGTAACTTGCCATTGGTACAAGATTGAGAAATGGGGTTTAGGCTCTCTGAACTTTGATAACACACCTTTTAGTAAAGGTGGGTTTTAAACTGTGTGTTTGAAATTTCCACTTTTAGAAAGTGGGCATTTTCTTGCTTTACCATTCTGTGTGCCTCTGCCTGTTTGTGTATTCACCATCTCGTTTTGGAGTGACAGGAGCTGGGGATGTGCCTTCACTCTAGACAGTCACAAGGGGGGCTGAGGTGTGTCCTGCCTTGCCTGGGTGACTCATCGCTAGGCTGAATAGACCTGGTCTGCATTTAGAGTGGTGGGAGGAGTTTTGCTAGCACCTTAATAAGCTGTGTCTCCTTTGTACAATGCTGTCTCCACCCCCTGTGGTCAGGCTGGACCAGGGAGGACAGCACTGGCTTGTACTGAGCTAAGAGACTCTGAAGCAAAGAGAATAATGAGAAAATGCGGTATAAGTATGAGACCTTCAACCACTGGATTTTAGATTACTTCTGGAAGAAAGAGGACCCTGCCAAGAAGAAGAGTGTAATGTAGTCCACTCCAAAGGATCACAGCACTCAGGAATGGAGGTAAGTGGGTTTATTTATCGAGGAGAGAAACAGGTCAGCTTCATCAAACAAGCCTGGGCCAAACCGTCTGCAGTGGAATCTGGAACACGGAACACTCCAAAGGATCACAGCACTCAGGAATGGAGGTAAGTGGGTTTATTTATCGAGGAGAGAAACAGGTCATCTTCATCAAACAAGCCTGGGCCAAACCGTTTGCCGTGGAATCTGGAACACGGAACGTATTCCAGATTCCAGGAGATCAGCAAGACACCACACATCCCCCTTCGTTACAGAGCAACAACAAAAGAGTTAAATAAAAGAATACGAAAACTAAACTAAAGAAGCTGTAGAAAGAAATCAGTGTAACACATACAAGAATAACATATCATTAATAATAAAATGCAAAGAAATTTCATTTATCCAAATGATAATCCTTACACCAGACTGGACGATGACGTTGTCTTTGCACACGATACCTTTCTGGAACACCAGATTGTTGAAGAACTGATTTCCGCCAATTTGTTCCATTGCATGAGAGCTTGGAAGATAACGCAACAGTGGAATCAGCAGTCTTATCAACAGGCCACAACCACTGATGAACTTTCACCACCTTGGACAAACTCCAAACGTTCCCGTCAGAGAGTTCTACAACTTGGTGAACCACTCTGACCACTTTCAAAGGAAGAGAAAACCGGGACTCACCAGATTTCACAATTCTACCTTTCTTCACACGTACCCAATCATTTATCTTCACGGGAGAAATCACATCTCTACCATGCCGATCTTGATCAGACACACACTTATCGTTTTTCCTACACAACAAATCTCTCATCCATGCCTGACTCATGTTACACACACTCTTCCTTCCCCTCATTTTTTCAAAAGGACATAAATCCATGTTACATCTAGGAGTATTTTTGTAACTCCAAAGTATTTCTTTGATGGCTTGATTACAATTATTCCCATTAGAAACGGCCAGTTGTAACCCTTCCTTGAACACCTTGATCCACCTCTCCACAATTCCATTGCTCTGGGGATAATAAACAGATGAGCATTTATGAACAATGCCATGACTGTCAAGGAAAACTTTCATCTCAGTGGATGTTAATTGCACCCCATTATCAGTAAGAAGAGATTCAGGAAACCCTTCTCTTTCAAATATATCATTTAAAAATGGAATCACAACTTTCGAGGTAATATGGGGAACTAATCTAATATCAGGCCACTGAGATAGCTGATCAATAAGAACTATGGCATACACAGGATTATGGCCCAAACTCATTGGACCGGCAATGTCAAGAGATACACATTGCCATACACGTGGTGGTCTAGAGATGGGAAGGCGCTCATAAGAAACAGTTTTTTGAGATTTATCACTAATGCAACATTCAATACAACATCTGACCTTGCGTTCAACACACTTATCCATTGCTGGCCACCAAAACACGCTTCTAATCCTTCTTTTCATACTGGTCATACCGGGGTGCCCTTCATGCGCCATATCTAGAATAGTTTGTTGTAAATCTACAGGCACAACAAGTTGCAAACCTCTCATTAAAATGTCATTTTGTAAGGATAATTCGTGGGCTACATGAAAGAAAGGAAGAAGACTTTCTGAAATGTCAGCCTTCCTAGGCCATGAAGAATTGATGTAACTAATGACCTCTTTAAGAACCACATCCTTGTCACACGCCACTCTCCACTGATTCTCTTGGGTACCGCCCTTGGATACCTCGCATATCGAAATAACTTTCTCTAAATCTTCATCCTCTTCAACCATATTTCCGTCAGCCACAGGTAGTCTCGATAAACAATCAGCAAGAATGTTTTTTACCCCAGGAATATACTCAACTTTGAAATGGAAATTTTGTAACTTGTATTGCCATCTGGCAACCCTAGAAGTGGCTCTACCACAACCTTTTGTCGTAAATAAATCTACAAGAGGACGGTGGTCAGTCCTCACCTTGAAAACAGTGCCATAAACATACTTTAGAAAATACTCAATGCCCCACCAACATTCAAGAGTTTCCTTTTCTAGAGTGGAGTATTTGCATTCAGCACCTTTTAACGGTCTGGATGCAAAGGCAACTGTTACTAAATGACCATTTTGATTCTGCATAAGGACAGCACCTAAACCAACATTGCTGGCATCAGAGACAATTACAGAGTCATAAGCAGTATTGAAAGTGGCTAAAGCAGGTGCAGATGAGATGCACTTCTTCAATTGCTTAAATTCGCTGGCACAATTGTCATCCCACAAAAATGACTGGTTCTTCTACATCAGGGTTCTCATATGTAAAGTTTTGTCAGAAAACACCGGAATAAACTTAGCATAATACTCCGCAAGACCAAGAAAAGATCTAAGTTGGTCTTTATTCTGAGGTTCTGGTGCCTGTTCAATGGCTCTGACGAGATTTTGCTTGGGAGAAATGCCATGCTTGTTTATGGAATGACCCAAATAATCGACAGATGTCACCCCAAACTTACATTTGTCCTTTGTTAAAGTCAAACCATTGTCCTGTAATATACACAAAACTTTGTGAAGAGTATCGGTATGCTCTTGTGGATTACAAGCAAAAACTAGAATATCGTCTTGAAAGTATAATACATTTTTGATGTCCTTAAACAATTTATGCATTAACCTTTGAAAAACAGAGGATGCAGATATTAACCCCAAAGTCATTCTCTTGTACCTAAAAGCACCCTCGGATGTAATAAATGAGGTGAGATGTTTGCTATCCTCATGGAGGGCTATCTGATGATAGGCGTTAGACAAATCAAGAGTTCAAAATATTGAGGCACCTTTGAGTTTAGCAAACATCTCACCAATATTGGGCAGGGGATGCCTGTCTACCCATACACTGTTGTTGAGATCTCTTAAGTCCACACACAATCTGACTTGGCCATTAGGTTTGTGTGCGACAACAACGGGTGACAACCACTCTGAAGATTCAATCTCCTCAATAACATCGAGATGACATAATCTCTCTAGTTCTTTCTTGACAGCTTCCCTTAAATGTAATGGAACATTTCTAACCTTGTGAACTCTGGGTACAGCATCATGTTTAAAAATTATTTTGTGGACAACATTTTTAAGGAGACCTAATCGAGAAGAGGAGAATACACTGGGAAACCTTTTTTCCCACTCGGATGCAGGATCAATCCCAACATGAAGAATTAAATCCAAGTACCCAAGAACCTGATCAGGATGGTTGGGGTCTAGAGTGATCATAAGGTCTCTTTGCTGAGGCCAACCTAAAAGGCATGAACCCTCCCTTGCAACATATACTTTCGAAGAAATGGACTTCCCTTTAAAACTAAGAGGAGTTGTGAAAAATCCCAATACATCTATGGGTTTTCTGCCGTAACCAACTAGTTTGATGTCTGGAGGAGATAAACATATATTAGGAAATTCCTTTAACCATTCATCCCCAATGAGAGTATGTCTAGCGCCAGAGTCTGCCATGACTCTTACATCTTTATCCCCAATTACAACAGTGCAAAAAGGAGCATCTTTCGCATTACTGTTAACTTCATAAACAGCCAGAAGGAATTCCTCATCTTCGATATCACAGTCAACCTCTTTCACTTGCTCAGCATTTTGGTTCTTATAGTCAATAGTTCTGTTCTTGGATTTGTTCTTGTTCCTACACATCCTAGTGTAATGTCCCTTTAATTTACAATACCTGCATACTTGACCAATAGCAGGACACCTTTTGTCATTGGCCAAATGACCGGGAATGCCACACTTGAAACAAACATATACTTTTCTTTCTTCGTTGAGATGAGTTTAAGACCTGGATTTGTTAGAAGTGCCCTCATCAGCATTAGACTTTTTAACTAATTGAACCTCAGAGACCTTTTGTTCAGCAAGTTCCTTCAAGCCAAGTTTCATATCCTCGAAGCGATGAGCTATATCAATGGCTTTGTTTAACGTCAGATCTTCAGCAGCTAATAATTTTTCTTGTAGCTTGACATCAGCAACTTTGTGTACTAGTTGGTCACGTACCATCTGGTCATGAAATGTAGAATAATTGCATTTGGATGCCAAGATTCTCAAATCATTGACAAAAAGGTCTATGGATTCATTTATTAATTGACCTCTGCTGAGAAATTTGTGACGTGCAACAACCTCATTGACTTTTTTAACATACAGTTTGTCTAATTGTTTAAAAGCCTCATCAAATACATCAATATCGTCATCTGATGACGATGCGCGATTCAAAGTAATTGGGGGTAAGTGACTTAAAATACGCCTGCCTTCCGCGCCTAGACAATGTTTTAAAATAGCAAGTTTCCTCTTGTTCGTATAATCGTCACCACCAATGGCTTCAATGTATGCCTCCAAACCTTCTTTCCATTGTTTCCACTCTAGAATGGGTTCACCAGGAGAGGATAAAAATGGCGCAGGTGCATTAAAACCCTCCATAACAAAAATACTGAATAATAATAATGGAGAGAATGTTAATTGAAAGAATAGTCGTTGTGAGTGCAGCCATAACACTGCTATACGAATATAAAACTATGAACAGAAAGTGCCTTTAATGAAAATTAATTGGTAATAACATCATAACTTGTGATGATGAAGAGATTGCTGGCGTGCGAGGCAAAATATGAGAATGGCACAACACTAATGAAGAGTGTTTAATTAGGCATTTCAGCTATTACAGGCGTGCGTGTCGCCGAGGTACTGAGATGACAACACGCTTGCTTAAAATGATAGAAAGTATCTTTGGCATGCGTGTCGCCGAAATGCAGATGAACTACACGCTGGACCACAGCAGTAAAAAGGATCCACATCCAGAAAAGGTCAGCGTTCTAGTCTTCACGCTGATTCACAATCTCAAACAGCATCTAAATCCAAAAGGAAGTCAGCGCACTAGTCTTTGTTGAGCTACGCGCACATGCGCGTTCGACAAGATAAAGACTTCCAAGGCTCGGCTCCGTGATGCGCGTAAGAGGTAGTGCGTTTGTGAACAATGCGCACGGGAGACAGCGCGTACAGGCTTCACGAGAAACGCGAGGCAAAGTCTAGCGTGTTCGTGAACAATGCGCACGAGAGACAGCGCATGCAGGCTTCACGAGGAACGTAGTCCATGCACGAGAAGTAGCGCAAAACGGCAAAGCGCAAATAAATGAGAGGAATCTCACCACAACCTTGAATTTTGATGCGATTTTCGGAAATATGAAGAGTCACCAACAAAGTCTTCACCAGACAGATTCAGGAGACGCTCCGTCGCTTCTGATAGTGGACGGACTCAGGATCTGCTCACCGCAGGGCTCCAGCCTTGAAGGTTCGTTTACCAGTCATCACCAGTGTAATGTAGTCCACTCCAAAGGATCACAGCACTCAGGAATGGAGGTAAGTGGGTTTATTTATCGAGGAGAGAAACAGGTCAGCTTCATCAAACAAGCCTGGGCCAAACCGCCTGCCGTGGAATCTGGAACACGGAACGTATTCCAGATTCCAGGAGATCAGCAAGACACCACAAAGAGTTGAAGAGCTGTGTGAGGAGCGCTGCCTTTTCTGTGTGAGGAGTGGGTTGGCCTGCAGTTGCTGCTTCCGTCTGTCACAGAGGAAAAGGACTGACTCTTTTTGCCCTGCTGTGGTATCCTGCATGAGAAGGTCTCCAAGGGCTTGTGTGTGCTTGCCTCCTGTTGGAAGTCTTCGGGAGATAAAAGACTTCACCAAATCCTTGCTCGATCCCAAAGTAAACCCGCCTAAAATGGAGAGCTGAAGAGCTGTGTGGGGAGCGCTGCCCCTGCTGTGTGAGGGGTGGGATCGCCTGCAGTTGCTGCTCCTGCTCCTGCAGGAGAAGGACTGGGCGGTTCTTCACCTTTTGTTCTAAAGTAAAAGTGCATGAGGAGCACTTTATTTTGCAGCCCAGCACATGGAGGGCGCTGTTTAAGGGTCCTGGTGTGTGTTTTCCACAGCGCATGTGAGCGCTGCACTGACCCTTGTGTGTTGAGCCGTGGGAGTTGGGAGCTTGTTGTTGAGGAAGTGCTCTCCCCTTCCCTGGCAGCCGTTGCATGTGTCCACGCTCCCTGCAATGACGAAGAAGGAAACTATGGGCTGGAGTCCCCCGCTTTGCCTAGCAACGCCAATGTCACCGTGGGCAGGGCCCAGCCATCACGGAAGGCCAGGGAAGGAAGCGGAGCCAACTGAGACTTCACTCGGGTCCAGCTAGCTGAATGGGAGGCTTGATCTCGCACAGCAGCCCTCCCCAGCAGCCGGAATGGCTCAGGGCTGATTAGTGAGTGATGCAGGCAGCTGCCTTTTTAGCCCACGGAGTGCAGCTTGTTCTGCAGCTGCACCGCATGGAGCAGGCAGCTGCCTTTCCCCTCGTGAAGCAGGAGGGGACCCTGCAAGGTCTCCCCACTAACTGTGGTGGTGAGTGTATGCCCCAAACGTTCGGCGACATACCTGGGCACTGTTGCTGGATTGTCGGGATGGGTGGAACCTCAACGGAGGCCCCCAATTCTCTGTGAGAATTCACCACAATCCCCGTTATAGGCGCGCAAGTGCTGCTGCGGCCGGGATCATTGTACATCATTACCGTATGACCCCTAATAGGCGTGCAGGTGCGCTGCAACCTATATTCTTATGGGGATATTTTGTGATACAGGTAGGCCTGTGCGTAGTTCTAGAAAACTAAGCTGTTTTAAGTGGAGCTCCGCAAGCGATGGAGTGCATTTGGTCACGCCTTTCACGTTGATTTTCAGTGCCGGGTGTTTGGCCCCTGCTGTAAAATCAGCACAAGAGGGCACTACTTCTTTTCTGCAACTCAAGTAGATTTTTTCCTCGAGCGGCAGCTTTCTCAATGTGAACAGAAGGTATCTCAACGTGAGCGGTCACGACCATACGCGACCGCCTGCATTGAGAAATCCGACCGCCCACGTTGAAATATCTCACTGGGAGGTGGATTTTCCTCGCTCGCCAACTTGACGTTGGCGAGTGCGAGTGAGGAAAAATCCCCGCTCCGCTGAGCGGAGTTTTACAGAACTCCACATGCTCAGCGGAGTGCAGAAAACTCCGCAAATGGATCAGAATTCACCGCCCAGTCCTAGATACAGGCTGCTATGGTGACATGTGCTGATCCATGGGTTTTCATCTATGAGTGTTACTGCTGCATTTCATGCCCTAACTTAGTGAGGCAGGTTGGGCTGATGCTTGCAATGTCAGATTTGCACAGTATTGGTAGTTTATATGTTTTGGGTGCATGACCCAACTGCTTGATATTTATGCCCTGATGTTATTTTATATGTCGTCTGAATCCTTGTGAAGACAAAATAACAAGTATCAATTTCAGGAAAAGCATATTACATACAGTGATGGTGTGTTATGACGTGTGCAACTTATAAGTACTTCATTGCACTACTTGTACTAGTTGGCAAAGTGATTTATGGTTTATATGATTGTGGTCTATGTGTTTTATATACAATATGAGATATTTGTATATACTACTGTGTGGAGTCTCTTTTGTGGTGTATTTATGGTGTAACTTGTGTGTGTGTGTATGTGTTGCGCAAATGCTTTACACATTGCCTCTGGGATAAGCCTGACTGTTCTGCCAAGCTACCAAGGGGGTGAGCAGGAGTTATCTTGGGTGTGTAACTCCCTTACCCTGACTAGAGTGGTGGGTTCTGCCTGGCTTAGGTGCATACCCTAGCCAACCAGAAACCCCATTTCTAACACATGGGTTTGGCTGTCATGTGTTACCTACCTGATCCTTGATGCCTATCAAGGATCACTTTTGTTGTGTCTTTATTCATTGTGGCATAAGGCCATAATTGATTAGTTTGTATGCATTTATACTCATTGTGCAACAATGTGTGCTGCCTGTATCACATCTTATGATTGTGTGCTTCTAGTTCTTATATTCATATATTAATGCAATGTGATTTACTTAAAACAAGCATAGTGACTTTTATGTCAATATGGTAGTGAATTATCATGCTTTCCATTCCGTCACATATCATCCATCGGGAGGCTATTTATATCAAAATATTGCTCAATGTGAGCTGAGCTCTTGGATTCTATAAGGATCAGAGTGGTTGTTGTGCCAAGGCCATCACTTAATAATAAACATATTGACATAGGCACAATCTTGCCTTGTTTTGCAGATTGGTTGAGAACTTGAAAATATACATGAAGTTCAGATGTCCAATGATCCACATCAAAATACTGAACCCTTATAGAATGCAATATTCAGATTTGGGATGTTAATACATTTATTGGGTAGAACAAAATACTAGGGATTCTTCACAATGTATTATGATGCCTGCTTTTACTCTCTTTACATTCTGTTTGTTTGTGATCTCTACTAATAATCTCATATTAGCAATAATATTTTTACATATAGCTTGCATTAGAATTGGCTTTAAATGAAGGATTTATGGATTTCTTATCTGTGCACATTGGAGGGTGACAGTTCTATCACATTCCTAACACGCTTTTTCTCCAGGTAAGTTTGAGAGACATTTATTGGTTATAACTTGTCCGTTATCCCTGCCCAAACTGGTAATTTGGTACATCTGTGCTTGTTTGGGGCTAACTGGGATCTAAGAGGACGGAGTCAGAAAAGATCCAGTTAAAGTAAAAGGGCAATCTACCACTTACAGCTGTAAGGTTAAAGGTACTTAAAATGAAACAACAAACACCTTGTCCTCGAGTTTTTCAGCTCTATGTGGGATGTGAGTCAAAAGTGACGAGCATATTGAGGCCTCTGTCATCTACCGTGGTGCAGAGTTCCATCGACTCCTTCTTTGCTACATTACCAACTCAGTTATTTAAAAATGACTTTGTGAAGACGTGATAATCCCTATGCACATACTCTTGGTGGTCATCTCCTTGATGTGTTCGTGGCCCTCCTCTGGAATCCATTATGTTGTGAACTTGACAGTCAGTTTGTCACTTGTGCTAATACTGTAGTTCCATCTCATGCTTAGACAGGGCCAAGGAATACAGTTCAGAGAAGCACCATAAAACAGATCTACATTCCTTATTTGCTGAGATGTCAGGTGGTTGAGAGATGGGCTTCATCCAGCGATTCCCCTTCCTCATGGGAGGGATTTGAAGAGGTTAGCACAATCACAGGGGCTACCGGAGTGGGAGTGAATTTCAAGGTCTTGCAGAGGGCGACCAAAAGGACCTATGACCAGGCCACAAAAGGAGGGGCAATTCTCCAGAAATTTGCATAATAAACTAAAGGTTTAGATCAAATCTGTCTCCTCTGCCTGAGGATGACCATGTGGAAAGCCTTGGTAAATCCCGATTTCATTACCCAGGCTACAATCTAGCTGTGCAAGGACATACAATATGAATCAAGAATGCTTGAGATACTTATTTTAGTCCAATATATGGAAAGTTTCCACAAACACTTCCAAAGATGGATCACAGAACAGTTCATATAACAGAATTAAGTTTTTCCAAATCATGAGAACAGAGAACAGTTTCAAGACCTGATGAATGGCATGGTGCAGCCACTAGAAGAAGACAGCATTGCAGACATTCATAAACTAATAATAAAAGGGAATAAAATACTAACATCCTCATTCTGAATGCAGCTGTAAAATTGAAAGTGTAGAGTACAAATTGTGATCAATGCAAAGTCCTCCATTTAAAACCTGGAGCAATTTGTATTTCCTAAATGCCGTGCAACACCTACCTGTAATACTGCATATTGTTCTCAGATTTCAAATAGGAAATTTTGACTTAGGTATTACCCCAAGGCACCTGAGAGAAATGGCTTTAAGAATGATTCTGTAAGCTGCAAAATAGACTACCTAAGCCATAGTCTTGAAATTGTTCAAGAGGAGTGGATACAATTCTAAAATGTTCCATTGATATAGAACAGAGGAGTTTTGGACTGATAGATGGTAGAGACTCCATTAATTGAGACTTGGCTGAGGTTGGGCACTGACGATACTACACAAAGTTGAGCTTATGATGTGGGGAATAGGCCTTCTAGGTCTGGAGAACTTGTGAGGGGCTATAACATGGAGCCGTTCATAGAAAATCTTATATAGGAACTCTTTTCAGAAAATGCTACTCTTGCACATGTTGTGGTAGATACAGCTCATTGGTTCTACTCACAGATACTGCCAGTGAGTGCTAAGATAATACAAGTAATGATCAGAATTCTGTGAATAGGATACAAAGTTTATATACTCAATGCTGCAAGAGACGCACAGCATACCCAGTACTAAGGTAACAGACTTTCCTTTCAGCTGCATGTTAACCCTGACACAAGCAAAAATTGGAACAGCTAAGGTGATCAAATAACAATAAAGGACCCACTATAAGCCCTTGCTAGGCCAGAGTTAAGACAAGCAACAAGACATCCAATCATTTGGCCAGTAACAGGTCCATATTGCATGTATCAAACAAGAAAAGGGGGGACTGTGGGCGCTTATAGGTCCAGCATACACGCCCCTGGGTATCTGTTTAACAATAAAGGTATGCAGTTCCTAGAACATATAGAACGGGAAAGGAGAGGACTGGTCGGTGTGGGTTAATGTCCCAAAAAGGGGAGGAGGCGTCTCCCACTTGTGGGACTAGGGCCCTCACACACCTGGCTGGGTGTCATGCTTCATCATAGGGCATGCTCCTTGTCAGGCCGGCGCTGCAATGCCTGACGAGCACCCTATGAGGGGCTCTTTATCGGAGATCTTTTATTCCCAATGCCGTTTGGTACGGTGCGGGTGTAGGGCCTTATGGTGTAGATGAATGTAAAAGGTGTGGGTGCAAATACTAAAATGGGATGTAGTGGTACTCAAAATTAATTTTAATCAGCAAGTCCACTAATCTCAGTTAAAAACGATAGTGGCACTTTACTGATGTTATGTTCAGTAGTGGCTAAAGTATTGAGGTCAACATGTTTCTTGCCTAGATTGTTGCAGGATCAATTGGCAATTCTTCGGGACCAAAAATAAATAAAAACAATCTACACAGTGGTTGGTTTTCTTAATTAGTATCCAGGGTAGACCAAGCACACGGAAAACCTAACAGTGAGGTACCTGATTTTGAGACCGACCTACAGGAGTCAAATGGTAAGGTACATTAGAAATCATTAAAAATTCCTCAATAAAAGCAGCATGCAATAGGTAAAGTCAAGCTGTTAGTTAAAGGCAAAAAGGTCATAGGCGTAGTGACAAGGGAGAGGAATATGTGGCGAACAAGTGACACGAAGATGGATAAGTTCTAAGACAATTGTGAACTCCACAATTTCTTCACGAAGATATGCCTAAAAGTGTTCTTTCAAGATAAACCTGACTCTTTACCCCTGGACACGGGATTACGCATTCTCTCAAAATTCACTCCTAATACCAGCATGGTTCCTAATAAAATCCTCACATTTGAACAAGCAGTTCTTAAAGAAGTCTCCAGAGGTGTAACAACCACCCCCTTCCACAACCTTTCTGCCTTAGAACTCGTGGCTGTGAACTCTTTGGCCAATGACCACGCAATCGCTATCAAACAAGTAGACAAAGGAGGGGCAACCGTGATCATGCCCACTGTGGACAATGACACTGAATGCAATCGCCAACTAGCTAACCGTCAAAACTACACCCCAATCACCAGTGATCCCACTGGCCGCCTTATCACTATTATCACTGCAATGGTCTTCACAGCTGAAACTCAGGGCTGGGTCAGCAAGAATGAGGCTGATTTTCTTATCAATAGGGAATCAAGAACACCCTATTTTTACATCCTACCCAAAATTCACAAGGGACAAAACATTCCTCCTGGAAGACCCATTGTATCAGGGATCGATTCTCTCCTCGAGCCCTTGTAACGGTTCTGTGACCTCTTTTTACAACCAGTGGTACACAAAACACCATCATTCCTACAGGTTACTAGGGATATACTACGGCTGATTGAAAACATCCACACTACAAATGAAATTGACTTATTAGTCACGTTGGATGTGTAAGCACTGTACACAAACATTCCCTAAAAACTTTACCATATTCGCAGCTCTAGAAAATGCTGCTTTCTGCCATGAAGCATTCATAGTGCAAGGCTAACACGTAAGTCAGAAAGCCACGGGGTCTGTGTGAGTGAGACATTCAAGACAGAAAAGGGGAGAAACAAAAAGTTGAATACCGTGTGATGTTATTCATACTTATAAAGCGCGCAAATGGTATATAGTTGTCTCTTGGCGTTGTGCCCAATTAACTGGTGATAACAACACTGGCTGCGGCAATCTAAAATAAATGGTTATTGCACCTGCACCCAGTGGCTGCTTGGTTCTGGAAAGTGCCGGTACTCTCCCTCTCAAAATAAAAAAGTGCCAGTACTGTGTACCGGACAGCACTGGCCCATTTAAAGCACTGCCTGCACCCACGTATAAAAGCACTGGAAATAGGAAGGAAAAGACAAGCTAGACAGACATACCGACAGACAGATACATGGGTAGCCTGTCGTGCGAAATGGAGGGGACGGACAGACAGAGAGAGAGAGAGAACATGCATACATATGTGTTCGGCACGGGCAGAGGTTTCCTTTCCAAAACACATTTACTTTGCACTGTAAGGGTAAACAGACCTTAGCCCGCCCCCACTTCCTCGCAGAGAACCGTGCATTAATCTAACTGAAGGGATGTGTTTATTTTAAGATAATGGGGGTGTTGACACTGCCTGGGAGCGCAGCAAATGGACGTGTTATCCAACCTGGCGTGAACATATAATAAAATTACACCACCCAGTCCGACAACCATGAGTGCATAAAAAAGTGAGAAAACCTCCAGGAAATATTGATATAGAACATTAAAAAGCTTTCAACTCTTTCATCGTGTGGTTCTGAAAATATATCAGTTTTGAAAGCACGCAGGAAGTAGTTATAAGTCTAGAAGTAGTGTTAAACTGATTTAAAGCAATGTTTTCAGTAGAACGTGCTGGCACTGTTGTCCAATCTAATAAAACTCATTCTCTCAACCCCTGACAGATGATAGTCGGAGTGGGCCTGCCCGAAATTCGGATCAGTGACCTGCCGGGTGAGGTACGAATTTCGGTGCAAAAAGCACAAACCCACCGAGCTACCTTAAGTAAAACAGCTATCCTTTTGATTTAAAATCGCAGGCGTCTTGCGTGAAAACATACAACTGCACGAAAAGTAATGAAACGCTATGTGGCTCCCTCGGTCCACTAACTTGGCTGACAGTATACCTTTCTCTAATATCGAGATCAATATGTGTTTGTCCAAAACAAAACTGTTTTAAAAAAAGACAAGTTAATCAGAATTAATATCAAAAGTACATTGCTAGAAATTAAGATGTAACACTGGATAAATTTACGTCGACTGGTAATCACATCATTAATAATTTTACCATGTACTGGAATATTTTTGCTGCACAAATCCAGTAAGGGGAGTAGCACCTTGCGCTGCAAATATAGGGAGGCCTGTGAGATTATTCAAAATAGTGCAAATGAGACAGGGCTCTGTGTGTATGCATCACACGTATTTGCAATTTACATCTGCTCCTTAAAATGCGTCCTTGTGCAACGCGACTGGCTCTCATGTAAAGCGCTCCAATACCGTCGGGTCGAATTTGCGCCATATAAATCTGCAAAAAAACAAGAGCATTTTCGTGTCACGCATTGACGTGAAGGAGAACCTCCCTGTTTACTCTTCGCATGGCTCTCGCATTGCAAAAGTGAACACGGGGATCCGAGGGGCGAGCTGCAGCTTGGATAAAGCGCCCCACCCCCCCAATTTTTGGTGTTCAGGGGAAGACTTGTGCCTTCTGTGTAAGGGAAGCCACAGTCTCTCTATGTAATAGAGACGCTGCCCCCACCCCCGTGTTCATGGAAGTCCATGCACTGTACCCAAGGGGTGTTTCTTATGTTACTTTCTATCGTCATTATGCCTTTTAACAGGAAGGCAAGGAGAGCGAGTTTCCCATGCTTGGCCAAGCTCATGCCACTCTTGGTATGTCACTGACTGACTCCGGGGGCTGACACGTCAACTGTGGCAATGGGAGCGCTATCAAATGGGCTCGTGATTAATCCCATTCCATGTCCCAGGGGCAGTCCCATTACCGCGGAAAAGTCCCATCACATATGGCACGCATTTCCCCCATTCTCTGTCTTAGGGTCGTCCCCGAGGTCCAGAGAGGTCTCCTCGCCTGAGGCCAGAGTTAGTCTCGTCCACTTCTAGCCACCAGGGAAAGCTAAGTCACTTGTGCCAGTTATGGGTGTAGAATGGCGCCCACATGCTCGCCCTAAATGAGACACGGACACAGGGTATTACGTTGCAAGCTCTTTTTAACTAACTGCGCCTGTCAAACGGTCTTTATTTATTAAGTGCCTGATGTATATCACAACGCTATACCAAAATGCATACACCCACGCCAACGTGGGGGTTGCTCTAACATGTTTCAAAAATATTTGCAATGCAATAGGTCTCGCATTTAAATGCAAGACCTATGGCGTGGCCGCCATTGTCCTGGCTGCTTAAAAATTGAAAGCGCGCATATCGCGCTGTTTAAGCAAAGCACATTGTGCTTGCATTAAGAGAAAGTCAATGAAGAAAATAGTGCTTACAAAACTAAATAACACGTACGTTGTAACAAGCAAAGTAAAGGGGCCAGTAGCCATGGGAGGATACAAATGACGACATGGCCGTACTAAGGAGGGACTAACAAGCCTATTAAGGAATCAGGCACCAGCATTTACGAAGTACAAAGACACAAGCCAATGAAAAATATGGGTGGGGCTTCTCCTCTGTACTCTACCTACAACAGATCGCCAGAGCAGCACTTGCGCGCTGGCTCAGGGTCGACCTAAAAAGGATGATCTTTGACGATTCCAATTCCTACAACACAAATATATTACTCTGGCGAAGATATATTGATGATATCTTGATTTTCTGGAAGGGAGAATTGACAATGTGTGATGATTTCTGCAAGTGGATTAATACTCACCAACACCATATCCCCCAAGAACATCCCTTTCCTAGATCTCATGATCACATTGACTGATGGACAGTTAAGTACCATAGTCTATAAAAAAACCTACAGATTGCAATAGTCTTCTCCTCTGCAGCAGCCTCCATCAAAAAGCCCTGAAAGACAACCTCCCATGTGGACAGTTTTTACGGCTGCTATGCAACTTTAGCACAGTGACTGATTACACAACTAAGGCCAACCAACTGGCACATAATCTGACCTCCCGTGAATACCTCACACACACCATCAAACTGGCTAAGAAATGGGCCAGAAATAACAATAGAGAGGCGTTGTTGGAACAGAATCAGAGACAAACGTCAGACGCATTGACATGCGTCACCACATACACTCTAGATTCTAATCGAATCCGTAAGATCATTAAAAAACACATGGGCATTTTGCAAACTGGTGAAATGACTTTATCTCCCCCCCAGTTTGCTTTTAAACAGATGAGGAACTTAAAGGACATACTCGTACATACCAGACCGCTACCTGCGATCCACAGTAACCAAAAACCCCTGTGGGGTTTACCCCCAGTTACAGGACACTATCCCTGCGGGTCCTGCACAGTGTGTGCTTTTACCGAAATCACAAAAGAGATCAGATTCTCTGACAAGTTCAAATGGGTACAGAAGAAACATACCAAATGTAACACTAGCAACTGCATATATACCCTCACATGCCCTTGTGACCTACAATTCATTGGGATGACTACCAGGATGGTCAAAACTCGGATCATGGAACATTGCAGCAACATTTGTTGCCACAAACTCAACACCAAGATGTGCACACACTTTGAACAGAAGAGACACACAGCAGACAGCTTATGTTGGACAGTAATTGAGGTACATCCACAGATGAGTAAGAATGCCCCCTTTAGAAGAGAGCAAAGTTGGATTAGTTGACTTTCATCAAACAAACCTTGGAGCGAACTTAACAAATAGACTTCTCCATTGGAGCTTTCCTTGTTTCCTTTTTGAATGACCCTAGTGCACCATGGTCACTGTCTGGCTTTACCTCCACTACCACAACAGTGCATTGTCCTTACACATGCCGTCACCCTAGGCGGGTGTGTGCCACAGTCCGGTGGCTCTGCAATTACATCTTTCTTTCTGTGATCTATAGTTGCCATCTCCATACTTGATCACATTGACATTGCACTTATGTGTTCTACTTCTATTGCAAAACTACAGCGGCACTCCATATAGCCCGGTCTATCTTTACCATCACCTACCTGCTGGAGACCTCGCTCCACGGTGCTTATTTTGACATTGCTCTCACACAACTAGCTGTGGCGATCTGTCCACCTTACATTTGACTCAGACCAGAGCTCCTTGACCCAGGATTCACTTATGGAGGGACACGCTTCGTTAGCCATGTACACACAAGTAAGTTTTACACCCTTTGACTATTTCCCAGCACATAATGAACCTGCGCTCCGTTGCCCACGTCCACCCATACTTTTTTCATGCTGTGCACATAAGCCACCCACGGACTGTGACCGTTCCAATATGGGGCCCATATCTTAGCCATCGACGGAGCACATAAACCGGATCATTACTGTTCTAACATGGCGCCCATAACTGAGCTTGTTGCCCTTGATGCGCCCATGTACACACTAGTACTTTTTCCATCACACTTTCAATTTCCTAACACACAATGGAACTGCTTCTCCTGTGCCCGTGGCCACCGAGATTCTCTCGTGCCACGCGCTGAGCCAATTAGCTGGATTATGATTGTTCCAACATGGCACTTAGAATAGAGCCTGCAACCTTGACGTGTCATTGCCATGCACCAAACCCCCCCCCCTTGCAGACCGCACCCCTTATGGGGCAGGCTGCCTCTGTCCTTCCTCCTGCTTTGTTTTACCCTGCCTCCGTGAGTACTTAACCGGGCACCACAACCCTCTCCACACTCGCTAAACTGGTGGAAAGAGGGTAGGTCGATCGGCTAAAGAGCTTCTGCTCAACCGTAAGTACCGCTACACTGCAAACAATAAGGGATCTACTCTTTACCTCCCCTTTGGTAAGACTGCTTCTACTAATACTTCCATTGTGCTGCTAAATAATATTTTTTCTCCTTTCCGTTTGTTACACACCAGGACGTTAGGCATACTCTAACGTCCCCTCTACCAGCATTTGAGGTTGCTGGTGATCCGCCCAATTCGGGTGAGTTATAAGTATTTATTTTCCATCATGGTGGTTGTTTAGCCACCCCGCCTGCCAATCCCCCTAGATGTGTCACTTGTTCGCCACATATTCCTCTCCCTTGTCACTACGCCTATCACCTTTTTGCCTTTGACTAACAGCTTGACTTTACCTATTGCATGCTGCTTTTATTGAGGACTTTTTAATGATTTCTAATGTACCTTACCATTTGACTCCTGTAAGTCGGTCTCAAAATCTGGTACCTCACTGTTAGTTTTTCCGTGTGCTTGGTCTACCCTAGATACTAATTAAGGAAACCAACTACTGTGTAGATAGTTTTTATTTATTTTTGGCCCTGAAGAATTGCCAATTGATCCTGCGACAACCTAGGCAAGAAACATGTTGACCTCAATACTTTAGCCACTACTGAACATAACGTCAGTAAAGTGCCACTATCATTTTAACTGAGATTAGTGGACTCGCTGATTAAAATTAATTTTGAGTACCATTACATCCCATTTTAGTATTTGCACCTCCACTTTGCACCCACACCTTTTACATTCATCTACACCATAAGGCCCGACACCTGCACCACACCAAATGGCATTGGGAATAAAATATCTCCGATAAAGAGCCCCTCATAGGGTGCCCGTCAGGCATTGCAGCGTTTGCCTGATGAGGAGCATGCGCTATGATGAAGCATGACACTCAGCCGGTTGTTTGGGGGCCCTAGTCCCACATGTGGGAGACCCCTTCTCCCCTTTTTGGGACATTAACCCACACCGACCAGTCCTCTCCTTTCCCGTTCTATATGTTCTAATCCATATTGCAGGTGCCACACCAGGCTACAGGTTTGTCCCAGTGTCCGGCGTAGACAGACTTTATAGATGGATGGCTGGCAGCAAGGATACCATTGATAACTTCGGAAGTTGTGGATGCAGTCAACTGCCGCTACTCAATATCCTTACGTGGAGGTGGAGATTCCTCAGGTTGGGCTGCATGACGCTTCCCTGCTGCTGTGACAGGAGATCCTCCCGAAGTGGTAGTTTGATTGGAGGACAGATGTTCTTGCCCAGAAGTTGCAGGTACTGCACTCTCCTTGCCCAATCCAGAGCTACTAGGATGACTTAAGCCTGGTCAAAAAAGCCTGCATTTCTTGTAGCAAGATGGACGTATGGCAGGTCTAAAACAAATGGCAGTTCATAGCCTCATTGAAACATCTGAAGGACCCACCTATCGGATGTTATATTTTGCCACACTTGGAGGAAATGGGCAATCCTACATCACAAAAGCGACTTGAAGGCTGATTCTGCAGGGGCAGGGGACTGGTAAGTGTGCTGCCCCGGTGGACTATGCATTGTCTGCTTGATCTCCGACCCCAAAAGTTTTGGGTTTCTTGTTCTGGGGGCAGTGGACCATGGCACTGCCAGTATGCCAACCCACTGAAGTAGCCTCGAAAGAGGCAAAACTGTGGAGGGTATTGTCTCGCAGAAATTAAAAAGGCCTAAGGAATGTGCAATAGCCCAGCATTCTTTGAAGTGTTTAACCCCGTTCCAAAGCTGATTCAGCCTTCTCGCCAAGCAGGCGAGATCCATCGAATGGCATATCCATTAAAGGGGCGTTCAAGCCACCAGAGAAGTCAGTGAATCTCATCTAAGCATGCCACCAGTATAACACACTAATGCCAACTGTCCTGCCCAAGCAGTCGATAGTGTCCACCCCAGAAAGGATGATATATTTTATAACATCCAGACCAACAAGGATAGTTTCAGCCAGGTTGCCCCAAAATTATTCGGAGACTGATAGCAAAATCTCGACGACCCTATCCCATAAAGCATGGGAATATCTCCCCAGCAAACAGCTGCCATTGACTGACCGATAGGGTAGGCTAGGCAATGAAAACATTTGTTTGCCAGTGCCTCGATTTGGTTTGACTCTCTGACTTGAAGAGTCATAGGGGATAAATTGGGACTCTCCTTACTGATGGAAGCCTGAAGCATCAAAATGTTTGGTGTAGGGTGCTGCATCAAGAAGTCACTGTCGCCTGGCACCAGCCTATTTAGCCTGCAACCTGTCTGTTCACCAGAGGACAAGAACAAGCCTTTGACCAGGTCTCCATGAGGGTGTCACTTAGGGCTTCATTGAATGGTACGAAGGGCTCAAATGTAATCTGTCACAACAGATATATCGCCTGCCGAAATATAAACTCTATTATATCCTATAGGATTTATGTTTAGACGGACAGAATATCCATCACCATTGTGACTTAGTACCCAGTCTGCCGAAATCTAAATCAAGTCCTTAGTTTTGACTTTCATAGTTGGCAATAGTAAATCCAATACCTCTGTTGCCTGTTTCATTACTACGGCAACGGAGGCACTCTCTTCCCGTGAAGGTCCAGGGGGAGAACAGAACCCAGTGGCCAGAGAAGTCTGTGCACATTTTGTCATCATCATATAGTAGGGGAAGTGGTCAGAGCCTGAATCGAAAAGTTGTTGGAGGGCTAGGGTGCTGCCCCGAGGCAAAGACATGAAATGGACTGGGACTGGGTCCATCAGTATGACCTTGGGACATGACCCAGGTGTGGTTGAGAAAAATTCAGCTCAGAGTCGCATAGGACTATTGAGCCATGGTCTTTCTCCAATGCTGGAAATGTCAGCCTGACATGGATTTTGGTGCCAAGTTGGGAGTTGGCTCTGGAATCGAACAAGAGCCTGAGATGGGTTCACAAGGCACAAACAGCACCAAGGGCATACCCACCAGTGGCATCCAGACTGGAGGCCCTGTGACTCCTTGGGGCCTGAAGGTGTGCCAGAGGGAGCCAGATGACTGCCAAACATTTGCAATATGGCCTCTTTAAGGGCCTCAATCCGTAGCAATGTCACTGAGGACCCCTGGAATTCAGGGTGCACTGGGATCAGTTACGGAATTGGCTCCTCAGTTGGGGATAGGGAATCGGAACGAGAAAAGCCATGCCATCCTTGCATCTTCTCAGGCTGCGAGTGGCAGGACTGGGGCTAATCCTTTTTAGCGAAATAAAAGGGCAGTGGTTTAGAGTATAGGAATAATGGCGCCACTCAGGAGAATACCATCTAAATCAGTATAGGGTTGTCTATATCGGTGACGGTGCTGAAAGGTGAGGAGCACCACCAGTCTCCTCAAGCTATCGGCCTGTGCCAATTTTTGTAAACAGAAGAAATGTCCCCAGCACACGTAAGCAGTAATGCAATAGTTAGAATGCACGTTGTGAGCATAAATATACACAAGTGAGTTGTTTCTTGTAATTTTCTTTCTTTTATTCTCTGGTTCTTTAGACAGCCGACACGTGTTTCGTCGCAAACAGGGTAATACTCCCGCGACTTTATCAAGGCTATGTCCTCCTTGTAGTCAAATCTATGAAATAAATAACAACACGGTTATTTTGTGGTGATAATTCCAACCCACAAAATGGGGTTCCGTAGCTTGCGACGTCTCACTCTGTAGTTCATCCGTCGAAGGGATCCAATTACGTCCCAAACTCCCAAAGTCTCAAATTCGGTATATCGTGTGTCAAAATTCAAGACGTCGCTCAGCGTGCCATTCCGAGTACAGGACTTTGGGAGTTTGGGACGTAATTGGATCCCTTCGACGGATGAACTACAGAGTGAGACGTCGCAAGCTACGGAACCCCATTTTGTGGGTTGGAATTATCACCACAAAATAACCGTGTTGTTATTTATTTCATAGATTTGACTACAAGGAGGACATAGCCTTGATAAAGTCGCGGGAGTATTACCCTGTTTGCGACGAAACACGTGTCGGCTGTCTAAAGAACCAGAGAATAAAAGAAAGAAAATTACAAGAAACAACTCACTTGTGTATATTTATGCTCACAACGTGCATTCTAACTATTGCATTACTGCTTACGTGTGCTGGGGACATTTCTTCTAATCCTTTTTAGGCTTCTTGTGCTTTAAGGAAGTCTGGAATACTTGGACAGTGACGAGGACCTGTCGCGAGAACAGTCCCGAGAGTTGGAATGGGTCTTAGCCCTCAGCTTTGTGTGGTAGAGTGTGTGTGAGAGAGATAGTCTATACATGTAGTTCTGTCTGCATGGGCACCTTTATGCCTATTAGTTTCTATACATGAGTGACTGCATGTCCTGTGGTCTGTGTCAGTGGATGTTAGTAGGTCTGTTGACTTGTGTGCCTGATTGTCTGAAGGTTGTCTGGATGAGCATCTGAATGTCAGATGATTGGTGAGCGTTGTCTCATGCATATGGACACGTTTAGCTCTGTGCCTACATGGATGTATTTATAAGTGTTGTGTTTGGATTATTTGTTTGATCGTTGTCAAAGTGTCAATGGATGTTCTATCTCTTTGTATGCATACAATATAAAAAAGCCAAACCTATTAGTTTTGTTAATGGTTGTTCAAATTGGTATTGAAAATGTTTACTTCATGTCGAGTTTATGGTTCAATATTGAAGTCATCACTTTTTTCTAGCCAGAAAAGTATTCAGATTCAAAATGGTCATTGTTGAAATGAAAGGACAAGGGTGACAATTTCAGGCGTGACGTGCTGTGTACATGCTCACACTTCATGTTACATTCTGAATACCCAAACATGGCATAATGGAGGAGAATGTTTTAGTGAGTGAGCTAGATCAGTAAGAGGTAAAAAGTGGGCCTATTCAAAGAAAGTACAAGTGTTTTGTCAGTAAAAGTTTATACATACATCAACACTGAGTAAGAATCTCACCTTGTGGCTTGTACATTAACTTCTCCAGAAATATAGAATGGTTTGTCATTGTTGTATTCATCGAACACGCCCCATCGGAGGTGGGCCCATTCATGGACAAATACTCTGCCTGTAGAAAAAATGAGAATATTTAAGCCAAAGTCAATGTATCTTAATTCAGCATATTTGCCATAAAAGTATAAAAACATAAATACACAATACAGTAAAATATTATCTTTGATTCTCGCCAATTACAGCGTAAAACGTAATCGTTGTCGAAAAATAATTATCATTTGAAATATGAAAATCCTGCAAGGGACACAATTTACAGTGCATTGGGGGTTACCTGTTCATATCGGTTTCTCAGTTGCAAAGCACTCAATAAAACCCAGGACTACATAACATATATCTATAGCAGAAATCCTTTGTAAAAAATCCATAGCAGGCAAATATTGTTTAAAACCGGCTTGACGCAATAGCAGTATTGAGAGGGTAGCTCTTGGATTTGAGTACAGGGTGCAAAATAAAGTAAAGTGGCTTGTGCTCTGTTTAGAGACATAATTGCAATGGCATGACAGTAGATCATGTTTCCATATACATTGAATGGGGAAGGTGACTTTAAAATGTATACGACTGAATCTATAAAGAGTTAAATTTAAACTATGGGATGGATTGTCATGCCAAGACAAATAAGGGTCGCCATTTTGACTGTGACAATAGCAACTTACAACTCCACATTCTTCAAATTCAGCACGTTGCATAATCTTTCATTTGTGAAAAACTCTGCATTTCAGGATTTCACAATATCCTTTGCATCACCTTTAATCAATGAGGGCTGAGTAAACATTTCAGGAAGGCCGATTTTACAGAGACATGTTTTTACATACACCAACCAGCGTATCTTATTCACATTTTGTAAAGATAAACAATCTAAGATAAACTCTCTCACCAGATCTGCTTCTGGGTTCAGCCAACATTTGATCCATAGTAGAAGTGGGGCAATTTTTACCTGGTCCTCTACAAAGGGTAAGCCTAACTCTTCATGGTAAGTAAAGTGTGCATTGTTTTTAGGAACTGCCAATAGCCTGCGTGCAAAACCGTTCTCAATATGTTGCAAAGTGTCTATATTTTGGTACCCCCAAATGCCAGCCCCATAAGCAGCAGCCAAATTACATTTTGTCTTAAACAATGTGATCATCTCTGGCAAAGGTTTGTGCTTTGAAATCCTTGAAAACTAAAGATAGCTTCCATATTTCTTCCCATTTGTTGTGATTTCATTAAAAGGTGTGCTTTCCAACCTAATTTAGAAATAAAAGTAATATCCAAGTAGTTGAAATCTTTTACCCTATTAAGTATAGACCCACCCATTCTAAGAAGCTTATCTTTGTGTTTGAAGGCCCACATGTTATGATATAAGATTTCAACTGATTTATTTTTAAAATCCAGCCCCTCCATGTACTCTGTAAAGTGCTCCAGTAATATCTGTAAACATTAGGTGTACGGGCGAGCAAAACGGCATTGTCTGCGTATAGAAGTATAGGGAGTGACTGCTCACCCATCTTTGGTACATCCGCCCCTGCTTTTAAAAGATGTTCGTTTATGCCATTTATATATACCAGGAACAAAAAAGGGGCTAAGATGCAGCCTTGCTTAGACCTCAATGGAATTCTGTTGGTGAGGTTAGTTCCCCTGCGGGCCATAATAGACAGCAATCTTTAAATCATGGTCCAGACGTTTTAACAGGGAAAGAAGGTCTAAATTAACTCCATCTTCTGCCTTATTACCCAAAGTTTATTCTTATTAACTATGCCTTATGCACTCGAAAGGTCTATGAAGGTCATGTGAACAGCTCCCCCTTTTGCCTTTATGCATTTGCTAATGATAAGATGCAGATTGAGGGTTTGCTTTATGGTACCAATACCTGGTCTAAAACCAAACTGCACAGGGGTAAAAATCTTGTTCTCCTCATCCCAGGTTTCTAGACAAGCCAAGATTACCCTCCCTAGAATTTTAGCAGTAGCATCAATCAAGGAGATTGACCTATAACAGTTCGGTGATTATTTGTCTCCTTTTTTGAAAATGAAGACTAGTATAGCAGATCTCCATGATTCCAGTATCTTACTCTCCACCGCACTTCTCAGTACATTAGTTAAAATCAGTCTCCACAAATTAATATCTAATTTGAAGAGGTCCACTGGCACCCTATCAGGACCGGGGGCTTTTCCAGGAGCTGAAAGGTTCAATGCCCTGACTACCTCATCCAGTGCTCCAGGCATGGATAGAGGCACTGAGGATAAGTCTAGAAATGGCGACGCAAAAGAGTCATCCAAGTGGCCCTAATCTACCCCACTCTGCTGGAAAATTTCTGAGAAATTAGTTACCCACTCCACTTCGAGGATCAGAGCTTCTGCCTTGGCAGTGTCATGCTCTGAGAAGAAAGGGTGATTTACGACCTCCCAAAACTTTATGCTGTTCCTAGAGGCAGCTCTGACTGACAAATCTTCCCAGACTTCTATCCGTATCTCCCTTTTTCTTGCCTCCACTATTTCCTTATATTCGCGTCTTGCTTTCAACACTTCCAAGTGACAACGCAGAACAGATTTTAATGTGAGCTTTAAACATTTATGGGCTGCTGAACATGCAGCATTGAACCAGCATTGTAAAGGGGTGCCCTGTGGTGATTTATAGGCTGTAAGACCCTCTCTAATTGCCCCACATACTTGGGTAAATCCCCTTAATACTGACAGACGGGACAAATCCTCTTCCAAGCACGCTTCTATAGATTCCATATTCTCCCGTACTATTTTATAGGCAAAGTTTGCAGGGTCTATGATTTTCCATCTCACCCTAATGCCTTTATCCTTATAAAACACCTGTTTGCGCCCTATATCAGTGGAGTTGATCATAGTGTTTAGTTCAAGGGTAATGGAAACAGGGTTATGGTCACTGAGGAAATTGGGAAGAGTTTTCTGCTCTAAGAGGGACAACATCCGCCAAGATAATCATAAAATCTATAGTGCTCCCTGTGGACCCTCCCATAAACAGGATATTTTCACAGTGATCACCCCTTGATTCACATAAAATTTGTAAATCTAATTTATGAATAAGTGTGTTCAAAGCTTCGCCTAGTAAATTGTGTTTAAAGTGGTCCCTGTTCAAACCATCATCCTCCCGTGGCATGCAGCATAGCTGGCTATCTCCCTGGGAATAAAGTGTAGCGTTAAAATCCCTGACCAATACAACTGTGACTTTTTTCAGAAAGAAGGTGTCTAAGAATTCATCAAGATCCACGATTGCTCTGGACTCCAGAGGACTGCAAATATTATATTAAAAATTAATCAGCAAAATATCGCATTTGCCCCTTAGAAATATTTGTGATACTAAAAACTGTGGGGATGACCATTTGAGGTCAACATTGACCTTGTCAATATTTACAGATATGAAAGTAGTGAGTCCACCTTGTGGTTTGCCTGCAACAGAAGGAAGAGCTGGTTGAAACAAAGTGTAAATGTTTGTCATCCAAGTCTCTCGCACGCAAATAAGATCAAAAGAAGACATTAGATTTAACCAATCAGGGTTATCTAGCTTGCAACGAGTGCCTGCAATATTCCACATGGCCAGGTGCAGTCCTTTTTGCTGATCCTTTGTAACTATGGGTGAGCAGGGAACAGGATTTTTAGTTCCTTTACTTTGGGGGCCATTATCCAAGACAAGTACTCTGGTGCAAGAAGAGCCCCCAAATGACTCGGATGAGGCGCTTGATTACCATCCTCTAGAACCGCTCTGACCAAAGTGCCCAACTTAGGGGAGGTAACCACACAACACAGGTTGCTGCTTTCGAGCGCCGACTCGTCTCTATGATCGGGAGCGCTAGCAGAGTCAGAGCTCTCCCCTGAAGAAAGTCAATCATTTTGGTCCTAGGAGGCGAGAGCTCTGAATCTATTTCCCGCCAACACCTGGAGATCTGAGCGACACCTATTTCCTGCATTAAAGCAGGATTGGGGGAGTTTTTCCCTCCATTGAGGCAAGCTTAGATGTCTATAGAAGAAACTCAAAGGCAGGATTTTTATGGGGCTTGATTTTGTCATTCCTGCTCTGGCCCTTGCCAGGATTTCCCGCGCAGCAGTGGTTAATTTGTAAAATAAAAAGTGCCGGGGCTCTCCTCAGGAGGCAGCCCTGACAGGAGAAATGTGCTGGTGCAAACTGCCTCCTGACTAGAGCCCCGGCACTTATTAACCTGTAGAGGACTTGGCCTAATGTGTAGAGCTGCCGATTTCAGAGCTGGAGAACCCGGTTCGAGTCTCGGCGTGACTCAACATCCTTTGAGTCTGGGGAAAATCATGTGCCTTCTAAATAAGTGTGTCCTTAACTGGTGCTATAAGCACCGGTGACAAGGATTAGGTGCCGGTGCTGAGCACCGGAAAGCACCGGATCAAATTAAGCACTGCCCGCGCTGTCCTGGGATTTCTAAAATTTATAATAACAGAGTTACTTGTGAGTTGCTGTTCAAGTGGGCCAATACCTCCCTCATGCCGCACAAGAATAACCTCAATAAACAAGTCCACTGGTCACTGATGTTGTGGTTCAGCCAGTGAACCACCTTGTTTGTCAGATCTGGGGTTAGCTCCGCGACGTCATTGGGTAAATGGGGGACATTTGCCAAGACAATCACATATGGACTTGATGCTGGAGGAAGGTCGATCACTGGAAGCGGGGGTACTCTATTCTCTGGATCAGGATGGTTTACTATCGATGTTGTCCGTGAAGGTTGCAGCCTATTTCCCATATTTTTGGAATTGGCATTTGATCCCGTGATATTGTTTCCGGTCTAAATACTATCCCTGACTCCTGTTCCCACATGTGTCGGGATAGGTGATAGATGGGCATTTACTGGAGGGGCTTTAATCCATCTCACCCCTTGATGTCTGTCCCAACAAGGAAGAATTTGAACCACCTTTATGAGATGTGGTGAGAGATTTTAGACCATCCTCAATGGCTGTAAGTCTTTGAAGTACTGGGTGTAACTTCAAGTCCAACAGATCTCTAAGAAGTCCGCTAATATTTGCCCATGGAGCCACATTTGGAGAGGATGGCGAGAGTGCGGTATACTGCTCTGATGCCTCCTGGGTCCACCCAACTTTACTCATTTTAGATTTTTGTGTTCGGTTTCTAAGCTTCATTGCTAGTTCACACTCCAGTGAGAGGACAGTAGATTCAGATCTCAAAGTCTTAGCCCCCACCCACTTCTGCCCAAGCTTTTCCCAACTACAGCTGCCTCCTCCACAACTTCCTCATGCACCCCCACCAAGAGATGAGGTTCGAACTGGCCAGACATGGGATTAGTAATGGGGAGTCTGTATGGCGAAGACGCCCTAGATGGTGTAGAAGGGATTGACTGTGCAAGGTCCTCTGCTGTAAAAGAAAGCCTCCTTTCTGACAAATTTATTTCATTAGAAAATTACATCAACCGGCGTAACCAAAAAATGTCAATCGCTGACTGTGGTTGTACCTGTGGGCAAGCTGTTACTGTACCAGTGGGTTTTCTTTTCCCCATTTCCATAACCATGCCACAACCACACCCTAATGGAAAGGCAAGCACATGGGCTAGGTGCAAAGCAGCAGATGGTACCTTGTTCTTTAACTTCTGGCGAGCCGAGGACACAGGGAAATTCACAATCCACGCTAAAGGGAGGAGGGCCCGGCCTGGCCTCTGATGGGTATTATGAGTTAGGAAGGCCACTGCGGTACTTCACTTGTGCTTTCTGCACTCCTGCGCTTCTCTCACCTCTGCCCTCCACCTGTCTCGTGCTATTCTGGGGGATGCATTCCCACCCCCCCAGACGGCAAGGAGAACAACATTCAGGATGGCAGGAGCAGCGTACTCAGGGCCAGTACAACTAAATTTACATGCAGGGCATTTACAGCAAAAGATTGAGCAAAAGATAGAGCGTGCCTATCCACTTTATGGTGTCCACTGATACAGAAACAGGTGCAAGCAAGGTGCAAGCAATAACAGGGCCCTCCTGACCTTCTGAAGTGGTGCTTTGGGGTTAACAGACATCGTAGCAGAAGAAATCACATAAAAAGTTGTTGTATCACTTACCTCCTCCCTTTCTGATAACGGCCTCCGCCACCACTCACAGGCACCAGTGAAAGGAATTCTTAAGAGATACTGTGCCAGATGTACGACCAACAATTTTGCAACTTGCAAAATGGGATGTATAACAGTGTCAAAGACACTGTTTGCGATTCCCAATGGGGTCGCAAATTGCGAGGCTCATGGATATTAATGAGCCACTTGCAATTTGGGACCCCATTGGGAATGGCAGGCCCTCCCAGGTATGGTGGCCTGCTGGGCTCAGCAGACCACCATGTCTGGGACTGCTTTTAAATAAAGCAGTTTTCTTTTCTTTTTTATGCAGCCCGTTATGCATTTAAAAAAAAAAAAATGAAACGTTTTCGTTTCATTTTTTAAGGGCAGGTAGGGGCCCTGGGACCACTGCCTGCCCTTAAAAAATATTTTCAGAGCCTGTCACAAAGGGGAAGGGGTTCCCTGGGGACCCCTTCCCATTTGCGACTCCATTACCACCCTCTTGAAGAGGGTGGAAATTTGCGAGTGTTTTGCGACCGCAATTGCGGTCGCAAAACATTGGTACATACCTTTACGGTCGCTATTAGGAAGGGAACGCCCCTTCCTAATAGATAGTCGCAAAACCTATTTAGCGACTCGCAAATAAATTGCGACTCGCTAAATAGGCTTAGTACATAGCCCATGAGGTTTTTGCATGCGCAAACGGTTCGCAAACCCGTTTGCGCATGCAAAAACGGGTCATACATCTGGCCCACAGTCTTCTGACGTGCCGAAGAGCTCTGACCAACGTGCTTCAAAACCCTCAGGCCCTTAGGTTCTCCTCAGAAATTTGTCCAGCTCCCTTTTTCCCATTGTTTGAGGGGAGAACTTGGAGCCCTGGGAATTCCCCCCCAGCCCTCTCCCCCAGTATGACTCTGAAAAATGAGACCAAGCTACCAGCTAACCGCCCAGCCGTACACCCGGAACTCACCTGGCTCCCCAAGTACAGTGGTGTCTGTAACAGCAATAACAGCGGTGGGCTTATGGTGATGAAAAGAGGGCGGGGACCAAGAAACCCAAGCTCACTGCCACGAGGACAGATACTGAGCAGAAGGCAGAAAAAAGCTGGGGGGAACTGCTTTACCGCAACCTCTGTGCTCAGATGCTCTCTTCCAGCTCTTAGCCCAGGTTCCTCCACAATTCTTCTGTGACTCTCCCCGCACGCGCTCCCAGTGTGAGTGATCGTCCGTCCGTCCTGGCCTGTGGGCAGGCAAGAGCACGGCAAGCCAGGAGGAACATATTATTTAAGCCTGAATTCATACAACTACATATTCAGCCATGTCAACACATGCAACTGGCAATCAAATGTGTCAGTTTTCTGAGTGATATTTGGGTCTTTAAGTAAGGGAATGAGTTCTGCTGCATTCATCTTTAGAACAGACATCTCAAAAAGGGCACAATCCACTGACAACAAACCAGCAAAGCAAACACTACTTTGCCAGAAGCAACATTTAGACAGGTGTACAAGCCTAGGTCCAGTTTCACATGACTGACCCCAAGGAATTGAGTCCTTGCTGCTGCCTGAAGGGATTAGGAAATTTACCAGACTCTCATCCACCCTAAATGCACTCCACTGGCCCCCTTCAGCAGCCCATGCAATAATAAGATGACAAATTGTATTTTGAACATCAGTGAAATACCGTTGTCCAGTCCCAAATGTCAAGTACAACACAGTGAGCCAACACCTAAAGGGTGGAGCAGCGTAATTTTGGCTCCTCCTTTACACGTCACAAATATGCATTCTATGTGCACTTAGCACGATATATCTGGTGTGCCCTAACGTTGCTAATGTAAACTGGTGCACTCAAACTCTTTACTGAAGTGCATTCACTATTGAGCTAGTGGTTTATATACATTGTGTGCCTTAACCATATTAAATTTGCATGTTTACCAAGTGCTTATCAAACCATCCTCACATTATTAGGATGTAACTGATATAGAAATGATAAAGATTTATTAATGTGTGCACTAATGTTTTCAAATATGCATTTATAATGTAGTTCTCATTTACACGTATGTGTTATGAATGTATGCCTTATTCCCTGAAATGTAATTTGAATCTAATGTACTGAAGTTTTACTTTTCGTTTATATTTAAATAGTACACTAAATGTGAACCATTGAATAATGTGTTTAGATTAACTTGACTAGGTCTAAGATTTTCTTTCACATGAAGACTGCTTTCTCGTTTTCTGCTAACATGGCATTTCTTTGTAGGTGCCTTTTTAATGACTTGTTAGTTTGAAAATTGATGTAACACTGTATTAGCAATAGAGAGAGAGAGCCTGAGAAGAAGGCCTTGAAAAGGACCATAAAATGAAAGAGCGCTAACTGACTGTTTCTAGTCAATAATGTATCAGACTGCTACAGGTGCCCTAGGACAATACGGTTCCCCGGTTTGCTATGGGAAGAAGAGCAAATGTTTCAACTTTAACGTGAGAATTGGAAAGGACAATGGAGCCTGATTACATGGATATGGGGTGATGTTTATACGATGTTTGACTTCTTAATTAGTGCCTACGCTGTTGGTGAAGGGGGCTTCTTTTTGGACTTTGAGAGGGACAGACTTCTATGCCTTTTCTCCTGGATTCTCTGCTAAGTGTGACTTAGGTTAACACGTATCCCTCTTTGACCCGAGAAGACTCTTGACCGAGCTTCTGAGATGCTGACACCTTCACATATTTCCCAAACTCCTGAATTTTCTATTTTTTATTAGAGTTGTCTGTTTTTATCAAATCTGGAATTTAGAAAGATGCTAAAACCATCCTTTCTTGAGTTAAATCTGATTAAATGACTTTAGACTTTACTGGTGTTTAGAAGGGAGAATCCGAGGCTTTTCTCTGAACACCAAGGGGCATATTATCAACGGCCAGCGATAATTATCGCTGGCCGTGCTTAGCGATAGATATCTTATCGCTGGCTATCTCCGGAAATTATCGCCCTGGTAGCGCGTTATTAACAACACGCTTCTCCAGGGCGATAAAAATTCCAAAGATAGCAAGGTTATCGCCGTTTTGCAGGGAACATCGCTGGTTTTCCAGCGATGTTCCCTGCAAACGGCGATAACCTCTGCTGATACGACCCTGTGGTCGTATCAGCACAATCCACCCCCTATGTTAGGGATGGCTAAGTCGGGATAATAGCAGACGTAGATTTTGGCGAAAACGGCCGTTTTCGCCAAAATCTAATGTCTGCTATCATCCTGTGGGCTGCCTTGTAAATATCGCGATGTGCCCATCGGCGATATTTACAACGTAGCCCATCTGGGGTACGCCCAGTAACGCCCACCTTGCATCTCATTAGAGATGCAGGATGGGCGTTATGGGAAAGGGCGATAGGGCAAGGATTCACGCGATAGCGTGACCTTGCTAATACAGCGATAAAATTATCGCCGCTTTTCGTCTGAAAACAGACGCTAAAGCGGCGATAATTTTTTATCGCCGGCTTGTTAATATGCCCCCAAGTGCTTCTGTTAATTTTCTGTATTGCTGTGACTTAACTTCTTGTTGGCCTTATACTGATATGCCTAAACGTCTTCAGGAGTTTGGGTTGCCCTGTACTTATCTTGTATCTTTACCATATGGTTTTGAGATTTATATACCTTAAGTGCTAATTTATAATAAAATCATTTAATTCGATTTACTGATTCCTGGTCCTCATTGTGTAGCCAAATGGTTAACATTGTGATTTAATTTGTTGATGGAATTTTAAGTCCCTCACCTCTCAGTCTTACCAAAAAAGGTCCATCTGAAAACCAATGGTGAGAGAGATTGGCCCAATGCTCCATCAAGGGCAATCGCCCAGAAAAGCCAAGGTCTGCAGAGGTTCGACCCAAAGTCCTCTCTATATTGTATTGTATATTGTATATTGAGCCTTAGACTTTTCTGGTGCTGACTTTTTGCCAGGCAGCAAAACGGTTACGTCAGGTAATAAAACTGGAAGAAAGAGACAAGGCACCCAGATCTAGCAAGGCCCCTCACTCGTGCTCTTCAGGAATTAAACTAGAGACCGTCTTCTCCCAGCAGTGTCTCATACATTTATAAGCCTCCAAAAGATGGGCCAAATCTGGTAATAACCCTTGTGTTTCCTGCATCCACTTCCTTAGTCCGCTTGTCTGCACTCCTCCCTTCTACCCCATATTAGTACAGTGTTCTGTTGCTTTGTATCTAGCTTGCACAATATATATCTCTATACAGTGAGAGAGTGACCGAGTGAATGCATGAGATAATGTGTACAGAGTGCACATAGTAAACTGCCTTGCAGATTGTGTAAAACACTGTGGGGTTGATTTACTGAGACTTAACGCTGTGTTTGCGTCACAAAAGTGACACAAAGGGGCAGATTTACAAGCCCCTTGCGCCACTTTTACGTCACTTTTAACATGGGAAAAGTGACGCAAAAGTGGCGCAAGGGTCTTGTAAATCTGCCCCAAAATGACAATAAATCTTTGGTCATCTATGTACTTTCCAGCCTAAAACTGTTTTACCCAAGAAAGTAACTCGAAAGTAACGCAAAGCAGTGCATAGCGCTGCTTTGCATTACTTAGTGCCAAGGGATCGTACCGGGTGAAGCATGGGCCTTCCCATGCAACCACCCAAGGTTTCTGACGCTAAGCCCTATTAACTTAAAAAAGTAGACAATGTTTAGCATCAGAAGTTAGAGTCCCTTTCCACCTCACATCTGCGCTTTCAAGAGATAAACGAATGTGTAGATATTTTCAATTTTTAAAACTGAATTTTCGTGTTTTTCACTTGTTACAGACAAACATGTTATTAGAAAATGGACACCGTGTTTTTGCCCTGATTAGAGTGAGTCTGCCATCAGTAAATATGGGGTGATTTTTCAAAGGAGTTTGGCTTTTGCAGAGGTTACCGTTCATAGTATTGCGGGAATTAATGACAGATAACAGAGCAACATAATGATTTAGGATTTTACAACGGGTAGGCTAACTCGAGACCACCTTAAAGAATCTTGGGGCATATTATCAAGGCTTATATCGCCGCTTTTTCGGCACATAGCGCCGAAAAAGCGACGATTTTTTTATCACCTAATTAACAAGGACACGCTAACAAGCGTTAGCGCCTGTTTCCTTGCTACTTTGCATGTTATCGATCAATATCGCTAATGACATGCAAAGTAGGCGTTCCTCACCTAATCCTCATTGAATCCCTCGCAAACACAACATCGCCCTATTATCAATGCGGGGCCGGACCCGCGAATGGATAATAAAAGCAGCGCTAACCGCGGTTATCACCGGGTTTCCACCCCTGTTCAAAACTTGACTAAGCTATGTTCACAATGGGAGGTGGATTATAATGTTAAGTCCACACTCCCCTATCAGCAAGGTTTACAATAGCGCACTTCCATTTTCGCTTCTTTTCTCACGCTGATGCCAATTATCCCCGTCTATTGCTGGAGTTTACATCGCCATTGCGCAAAGCGTTGCTAATACGCCGCTGACATGGCGATGTACTCCAGCGATAGACGGCGATAATGTAAATCGCGCTAAGCGCGATTTGCGATAATTTCCGCATGTCCTTGGTAATATGCCCCCTTATTTTTTCTCTTTCCCTTGAAAATTCTTCCCTCACAAAGGAACATGCAAGGACAGAGGACACATATATATCAGTTTTTGCTTTTTTACTTGAAATTTCAGAGAAAAGTTAATATTTCTTTCCTGCTCTTTCTTGCTTTGCTCCTACATTAACTGTTCACTGATGAACGTGGATCTCGTTCCACGGGCCATAAGTGGGTTCTCCAAAGGTATTAACAAACATATATCACAAGCAAGCATTTATAAAAAAAATATTAGAAGATCTGTCATTTCATCATTCTAGGACAAAAGCCCATCCCACTCCATTTCCAAAATTTGACTTTTCTCTTCTGCCTTCCTCATTAAGAAACATGCCACCCGAGTATGGGAATATCCGACATAAATAGAATTGGGCCTACAAAGGGACATTTTAGAAGTGATTCTCAGGGAAAAATTGTTGAAGGTATATCTTCACTTGGCGTGACCAAGTTTGGCATGACACGGCCACCATTTTTTTAATCTTATTGTTCCAGATTGGCAGACGCCACTTGGAACTGTTAATAAATAAGTTTAACTTAAACACACGCAAGGTGGAATTCAGAAACAGAGGTAGAGTCCGACCCTCCAAAAATTATGAATAAAAAAACTGCTTAAGGACTGTGCGTTGATCCACAGAGCAGTAGGTGGGCAGTACATTACACACACCTGTGGAATTACCGTGCCCCTACACCAAACATCACAAAAATGAGCAGAATGTGTGTACCTCGTGGGCCATACACTGCGAGTAGGTAGTCATCTGTTAGAAAGTTTGGAGTGAAATGGATGTATTTTCCAGGTTCACCGCATCCTCCATACTGCAAGGTGTATGGATCATCACCATACTTCAGAAACGGGTCCGCAACAATGGCATCAGCCTGACAAAAGAACAGAGATTTTCATTAAAGCACAGGTCAAAACTGATAAGGTGAACATGCACAAAACATGGAAAATCGTATATTATTATGAAAATAGTATTGACCCTTTACCTTATCGAATGATTCGGTCTTTGCTCTTAAGTAACTGGAATCTTGGCTCCATGTTAAGGGTATTAATATTTTAATACTCTTGAAATAGACTCTTCTTTGAGTTGCATTGAACAAGTAAGCAGATGCCTCTGTCATCATATCCTAGTATGAGCAAAGAAAAAAGAAAATTAATTAATATGAAACGCTTCTGGTTCTTTGAAGTCACAGAGTAGTATCAAATGTGCAATAGAGAAACTGAAAGACTTTATGATCAGTGGCTGAAGAGAGAGGGAAACTTTGGGGTTTGAGTTACATATAAATTAATTCTGATCTTGAAGCCATTTTCATACTGTTGGGACAGTAAAGTCCCTCTCATGTTGAGGGATGGGCACCCCTGCCCTGCGTGCCTCTGCTGCAATAACGTCTGGATCCCGGGTGTTGATGTTTGTTGTCATGGCCGAACACAGATCATGCATGTGCACCAGGACATAGGCCTGTCTCACGGATAGCGGTCTTGTTGGACCTGGGGTGGACCTCAAAGCGCTACCCTCATAGTAGTGAAAGGCTACTGCTTTTGCCAGGAGTTAAGTAGCACAAGCGCTGTGGTGATAGCATACCATGACATGATCAGTAGAAATGAACAGTCCTTTTTACCAGTGTCACTAGAGTGAGGCCTACAAGCTGACTCATGTAACGTTCAGTTGCTGTGTGCTTAACTCACCCTAGACCTGCATCAAGTTAATATGTAGTGCTTTGCAGCGTACGTGTGGTTGCATACATGTGCTTTGTGTATGTTTGCCTGTGAATAGTGCAATAAATGGAGGACTCGGGGTTCCATTTTGGGAAACCCAGGTCTGACTGGAGGAGCATGTGAAGACAGACGATTCCACCTTGACATATTTGTGGATTGGTGCATTCCTGTGAGATGTGCGGGACACACACAGAGGAGGAAGAAGAGCTGGACTCTTTAGTAAACCTCAAAGGTTGAGTGAGAGGTCACTGGAAAGATGCCTAGGCACATCTCAGGACGGAGATAGGGCTGATAGGAGAATCATAAAGACCTGCCTGGGGCCCTGGGGTATCCTTGTGATGCATATACCACTGTGGCTGTCATCCAGGTGTGAACGTTATAGGATCCTAATATCCAGTTGGTAGAAAGGACCAGTCAAGGCAGATATTGGTGTAGTAAGTAGGTTTAATCCTTAAGGAGTAGATCCCATCCATATCCCAGCAGCTGGCCCATCAACAGCGTATCCAGTTTGAATACAAACATTCCAACCCACCAGTGACATGGATGCCACTCCAGTGACTACATTCTATGGTCAATATAGTGAGCCCCAGCAATCCAAGACACAGATGCCACACACCTCCCCCTTTTCACATAAAAACAAAGAAAAAAAAATAAAAAGAAAAATATACAATTAAGCAGAAAACAACAAAATGCAAGTAACTAGTAGGAACAACAAAAACATAACCAAACTTCTACTGTACAAAGTCTTTCGGCTAAGACGGCTACTTGCTGACTCTTGGGGATGTTCTGGGCATGACCTTTGTATTTCCATTCTACTGTACAAAGTCTTTCAGATAAGACAGTTTTCTGCTGACTCTCGGTGACGTTCTTGGCATGACCTTTGTATTGCCATCATCCATATTCACACCATCCAAATTGTTTCCTCCCTTCACCACTGTACTAGAGAGACCCTCCGGCCCATTGTACAGTACAATTCTCCCCAGATTCCAAATGCGGTGATCTTGAGTCTTTACTGCATTATTAAATACTTTGAACACCGAATGGGTTTAGAAAATTTAGACTTAATATCGTTCCACCCTGGACGCTTAATCATCACCATGTCACCAACAGCAACAATAGTACTCTTTACAGCTTTTCCAGAATCAAACTGACATTTCCAAGCAAAGATTTTCGCAGTCTCCCTCTCACGCCAACCATCTGTGCATTCCTTCCCCGTTACTGCCTCCTCCAAATCCCTCACCCATGATGGCTCTACCACGGTACTACCCCTAAACAATGTAAACGGGGAGTTCCCACTAGTGCTGTGAGGCGTCAATCTGTATGTCACAACCTTCTTCATTACTTCCTTTTTCCAGCTAAGGCAACTGGCTTTAGCTAGAGCAATGGTCTCCTTAAGAACTCTGTTAAACCTCTCCACCATGCCGTTTGTTTCCGGATGATAGAGAGCGCATTTCTTGTGCCTTATGCCACGCTTCCTCAAAAATGTTTCCATTTCTCGGGAGATTAGTTGAACACCATTATCCGACAATAGGGTATCAGGGTAACCTTCCCTTGCCATTAAACTCAACCACATGCCTGTTTCAATTCCACCCGTGAAGCACACTTCTTGCCACCTCAAATACATATCTTTTTTAAAAATAATTTTTTTATTTTTAGCCATACGTTTACTTCATAATAACAATTTAAGATACAAAAAAAAAAAAAAAAAGGGAAACATCTCATATCACATGTTTAGACATATATAACCTAAGAGGAAGAAACTACATATAAAATAAGAAAACAATATCATTAATTAAAGCTTATATAAATGGAAAGAAAGATGCCAAAAAAGCCGGGATATCAGACAACATAACATTTCATTAATCAATTCCATTTGAGGCTAGCCCATATCTTTTTAAATTTATGCCATGATCGTGGACCTCTAGCTTTAGCAACAGCTAATTCCATTTCATATAGTAAAACCCAAAATTCATTGATACTTGGACTCTTATTTTGAATCCACACTCTAGCAATACATAATCGTGCACAAATTATAAAAATAGAAATGAAAGGTCTCAAATAACTGCCCGTTTCTCTTATAGCCCCTAATACTATTTCCTTCTCGCCGATCTGGACATTATGCCCTATCAACATTATAAGTGCTAAAGTTACCTCCGCCCAAAATGAATTCAAACTTGGACAAGTCACAAACATGTGCTTTAAATCTGCAGCGTACAGTTGGCATTTGGGACACTGTGCTTTATCCAGTGATTGAATAGTAGACCATTTAGATATACGCTCAGGAGTTAGTATACCATAAATATTGTCCGATGTTGTTGGAGTTTCAAATTAACTGATGTTATTGCTGCATCTATGCACTCCAGCGAATCCTGTACTTCCTCCTTAGTTATCTCAGTTTGAAAAATCCGACGCAGTTTCTCTGAGGCCTGTAACCCATCGTCCTCAACGGCTGCTATCAGCTTATTATAGACCTTGCCAATAGTTCCTCGACCTTCAGTCATAAACAGTGTATCTACTACTTCTGGGGTATTTGTCAGCTCTAAAAGCCTCTGACCCCGTATGAAATAATCTCTTATTTGTAAATATTTAAAAAATGTACTCTGTTGCAAACCAAACTCCTCTTTCAAAGTTGCAAAGGATCGAAACCCCTGTTTATCATAAAGTTGACCAAGTTGCAGAACACCCTTACACTGCCAATTTTTGCCGATAGCATCATGAAATATACCAGGCATAATAGGGTTACCCCATAGTTTCATATAGGAGTGAAACGCTGGGACCGAATACTCCTTACAAATATCCTGCCATATCCTAGTGACGTCCCTTATTATCTTGAACTTGACCCGTTTGTAGTAATTCGGGTCTGCCGTTTTATAAAGGAGAAATCCAGTATTAGATCCGCAGGCCAGTTGATATGAAAGCCACACTGAATTAGTATCTGGCCCATCAAGTAGGCTTCGAATACGACCAGCAAAGGCAGCCCAAAAATAAAGTTTAAAATCTGGAAGCTTGAAACCCCCTTGCTTGTCTCCGTCAGACCCAGTATATGGGGTTTAAATGCTCGAAGCTCCTCCATTTCTAATTAGTAATGGAGGAGCTTCAAATACATATCTATAACCACAATGACATAGTGCTGCTGTCCTTCTCCATGGACGGGACCAAGTATGTCCAAGGCAATTTCTTTACATGGTCCAACAGGTAACTCTCTGACAACCATGGGCTGAACCCTCACCAACTTAGACTTCTCACTCATGGCACATGATAAGCAATCCCGTACCAGCCTTTCCACTTGTAAGTCCATCCCCGGCCACCAATACGAGGAGCGAAGTCTCTCTTTGGTTTTGGACATGCCAAGATGAGAAATGTGGGCTAACTCAATAAATTTTCCACTGAGTTTTAATGGTGGAACCAACATCGTGCCCCGAAGTAAAAGGTCACCACACGTGCCCAACTCATCTTTGACACACCAAAATTACCTACCCTCCTCGGAAGCTTGTTTTTTTGTATGCCACCCCTTTTTAAGCAGAAGCAAAACTTCTGAAAGTACTGGATCGGCATCCAACTCCTCCTGCCACTGTTCCTCAGTTACAGTCTCCTCGTCCACCACACACACATGTGCATCATCATCAAAAAGTTTAAATTCATCATGACATTGTTCTCCTTCTCAACCAATCTAGACAGTGTGTCAGCTACCCCTTTGTCCACACCTGGTATGTACTTTATCTCAAAATCATATTCTTGTAAGGCAATTACCCATTTCGTTATCCTCCCAGAAACTAGATCAATGCCTTTCTTAGTGAATATTTCACAGAGTGGTTTATGGTCAGTTTTTACAACAAACTTCATCCACCACAAAAATTTCTTTACCTTCCTAATTGCCCAAAACACCTCAAGGGCCTCAAGCTCAATTACAGAATATCGAGACTCGGCATCTTTCAATCCTCGCGACACAAACATAATGGTGTTCATGCCCTCTCTTCCTCTCTGTTGTAGCACAGCACCTAGACCTTTAAGGCTTGCATCTGTAGTGATAATTGACACCTTGCACAGATCAAAACTCAAGTTTTGGAGTCCTATTAAGCTTTTCTTTCAAGACTGTAAACTCTTTTTCACAGGCATCATTCCACACAAACTCAACCCCTTTCCTCAGAAGCATCCTCATGTTCACACTTAGTTCTGCAAAATTCTCCACAAACTTATTGTAGTACTCTATCATACACAAAAATGTCATCAACTCCTCCCTGGAAGCAGGAGCACACATGCGCAAAATGGTATTCACCAACTTAGCCTTTGGCATAACACCATCCCCAGTGATAGTGTGACCCAAATAGTTAATGGTAGTAGTGGCAAATTGACACTTTTCTGCCTTAATGGTTAAATTTGAGTTATCCAGCTTTTCCGGAACACACCTCAGAAGACTACCATGTTCCTCCTCATCTTTGCCAAACACAAGGATGTCATCTTGATACACACATACCCCGTCACAACCCTTTAGAACCTTCTCCATGGCACGTTGAAAGACTGATGCCGCTGACACTAAGCCAAGCGGCATCCTCACAAACCTGTATGTGCCAAACGGTGTGACAAATGCTGTGTAATCTCTTGAAGACTCCTTCAACTCTACCTGGTGGTAAGCCGATGCCAGATCAATAGTGCTAAACACCCTTGCCCCACCAAGCAGTACCAATAACTCTGATATATTGGGAACGGGATACCGATCCACTATGACATTCTTATTAAGATGTCTTAAGTCTACACAAAGACGAAGACTTCCATTAGACTTGCGAGCAGCCACAACAGGGGCCAACCATTCAGTCCCCTCAACCTCTTTGATTATTCCCCCCTTCTTGAGTTTTTCGATTTCCCTTTGCATTTCATCCCTAATGGCCAAGGGTACATTCCTCACTTCGCAGCATGATGGTTGAGCCCCAGCACACAAGCATATCTCATGCTAAAATCCTTTCAGACACCCAAGCTCTTCTCTAAAAACATTGGGAAATTTCTCTTTGACTTCACACACAACCTCACTATTGTGAGTTGTGCCCTCGTGAATCATGTTCACCTTCTCCTTCAACAGAATAGGGGAGTTGCTACTTGGGTCAAGCATAACACCCAAATCGCCCTGGTGAAACCAACTTATGGGGATACTATCCCCTTTTTCAGAGACGTAGATCTTCCCTGAAACTTAATGTTGTTTGTACTCTATCAATCCTACAACGTACCCTCTCAAATGTATTGGGTCCCCACCATAAGCAAAAGGGTTTATATCGGGTTTATGTAAGGAAATTTTACTTGTGAGCCTGTTTTGAAAAAATAACCTTGAAACAATCGTGATTTTGGCCCCTCAATAAAACAATACCCTAGTGGACTCTCCTTCCACCAGGATGGTATCAATGGGACAGGTTTTACTCTTGCCATCTGCATTTCCAACTTACACAACAATCTTCCCACATACAAAATCCTCATCTGTATCTTCCGCTTCAACACACTTCACATTAGCAGAAGATTGCCTTGCCTTACACACAATGGCAAAATGTCCCTTCTTTTTGCATTTGGAACAAATCACCTTTAAGGCAGGACAACTCTTGTCATTGGCCAAGTGACCAGTCTTGTCACACCTGTAACACCTGCGCGTTGTAACTTTGTTCTTTACTCCACTTCCTTCCATTTTAACAGTTGTTCTCTTACAACCCTCTTTCACCACCTGTATAGTCTGCTCCTTATCTTTCTTGATAAAATGTCACACATTTTAAGGAATGTTCTACTCTCTTGGCCACCTGTATCACCTCATCGAGAGAGGGTTTGTCTTTCATCAATAATTCCTCTCTAATTTTCTCCATATTGCATCCCAACATAAATTGGTCCCTAATCCTCTCATCCAGCAGATTGGCAAACTTGCAAGAAGAAGCAAGCTTTCTTAGTTGAGTAATATAACACTCAACGGATTCCCCATCAAATTGCATTCTTCTGGCAAAATGGTATCTTTCCAGTATCGTGCTGACCTTTGGAAGGAAATGCTTATCTAATTTTTTTATGCAAATGTCATATTCGTTTAAATCCTCAGATTCAGAGCCATTCAATTCAGGCAGATGATCGAAAATTTCTTGACCCTCTGACCTCAAACAATGCATAAGAATTGAAGCCCTACGCTCAGGGTCAAGACTGATTAGCATATGGCTGGGTCTGCACTGGGGTGGCGAAGTGAGCTAAAGAACGATGATGGATTCAACCCAGATCTGTGACTGGGGGTGAGTGTCTGAAAAGTTTCAGCGCTCCGTCCATCATCTCCTTGTGTTTGCTATGTTTGCCCTAAGTTGGCAGGGTATGCCCAGACCTGGGTCCCTTGCTCACTTTGCCACTGGATTCAAGCTAGCCTGGCTGATGAGGGGTGTTACCCCGAAACTGGTCCCAGTATGCTTGTTTCCGGTGCAGGGAAAACTTGGCTTGGCAGTTTGGTCTGGATTGTTCCCATGAGGCACAGGGTCAAGACTGATTTGCATATGGCTGGGCTGGGGGTGGCGAAGTGAGCTAAAGAACAATGATGGATTCAACCCAGATCTGTGACTGGGGGTGAGTGTCTGAAATGTTTCAATGCTCCGTCCATCATCTCTTTGTGTTTGCATATCATTTCGGGCACTAGAGCACTTTTGACTTTTTAAAGAGTTGAAGTGGTACTCCTGACAATTGGACCACTTGGTGGGGATAACCTGAATGTTAAGTAATACAGAATAACCCCTACCGCTAATGAGAGGGAAGTGGGACACAGGGACCTGACAATCGAACACTAGAGCCCTGACCTCAGGAAACTGTTTATTGCTTGTATATGCTGTATTTTGCTTTGTGTTCATATATAAAAACTATTTTTTTTAAATAAAAGTAAGTATCTGACTGGACAATCTTGTATTGCTGCTGCTTTGGAATGTATCTTGAGCTGTGAGCCGGCGTTCACCCCTCCTACATCCACTTCTCCCCCCAGAAACCTTGGCCTACTCGACTCTCACTACTACTGTGAGTCAAGTGCTGATGGGGTACTTGACCCAGTTGTTCAGGACCGATAGTAGGTCTGGCCCCAGGACAGAAGTGAAAGGCTTCCACCCCCACAGTTGGGTCCAGTAGCTCCTGCTTTCCCCGGTGCTCTCTGAAAGGGTTTATGACAATTGGTGGCAAGCGGTGGGGCACCTAACGGTTAGGAGTCTTGGATGCAGATGTGGCATTGGCCTTTTCCAATTTACACCAGTAGTACAATAAGTCCAGTTTTTACGCACTAAGCCTGCACACATAGACAATGGAGAACATACGGTTGGGACTAGCCCACAGCACCATGTCCATAGATTAGCTGAATGATTTATATAGAGATGGAGGGTGGAGGGTCCACAGGAGAAGGGACAGAGAAGTCCTTGCTAATTTGTGTAGGGACCAGTTTGAGACACTCTGTGAAAGGGAAGAGGCTGCAGTTGATTCAGGGGTGGGAACCATATTAGGAACCCAGCAGGAGAGTGCTGTGGATTCAGGCTCTAGAATGCCCTTAGCAGAGATCTTGTTTTACTGAGTTTCCCCAAAATACTCACCACCTTTAGTTTCTAGAATGCCACAGGTGTGTACACCACCTCAAATTTATACGGTACCACTGTCACCAATTCCAGGAGAACACCCCTTAGGTGGGTTGAGTCTAGCTGAGACCCTGAGCTTTCAGTTGGCTCTCCAGAAGGCTAAGGCTGAGCAAGAGGAGAAGACCAGAGAGTTCCAAAGGGATTAGCTAAGATTAGCTCACTACAAATAAGAGGAGAGGAGGCAGGAGAGACAGGAGGAATGGGCCTGGGAAGAGAAGTTGCAAGGGAGGAAAGAGAAAAAAAAGAAAGGGAGGAGAAACAGAGAGAGTGGGAGGAGAAAACAAAGGAAAACGAAAGAGATCAGTAGAGGGAAAAGATAGCCCTTGAGATAGAGGGAAGTGAGGGATGCCAGCAATGACAACTCCATCTGGGATAAGTGACACTACATTCAGTTCAGGCCAAAATGTGAGCAAGATTCCAAGAGATCTTGGGCATATGTACATGGAAGGTCAGGAAATCGTGGAATGGTTTGTGAGCTTTGAGGTAATTTGTAAGGTGCAGACCTTGAATGGGGGTGTCTAATACATCTACTTAATGGAGTGTGAAATAAATTGGGTTACTGGTTGGGTGGATGTAAACCCTTCTCAAGCAACAACCACAATCCTTGTCAGAGTGAACAATAAAAGTCAATAAATTAACGTGTTTAATCCTCTGGTAGCTTGACACAAAATCAGTTAGGCTTAACTTAAAGTCACTGTATTAATTATTTATGCAGCAAACAAACAGTAATAAAGTGAAAATAAAACACATGAAAAATCCCACACCCATTTAGAAAATAAGAGTAATAAATAAAATGGGACAAAAACTAAATAAATCCAATCAGTAGACACAGAGCTATACATTTGTAAAATTATTAGTAAAAACTAGCACCTAAAAGATTGAAGCGGCAATCATGGGCATGACTGTGATGGAGCGTGGTTCAAATACACAAGGTGGATTGGGCCCGGTCTGAAAATCAGGCCATACAGGCCAATGAAATCGCTCCTTTTACTGCCTCTCACCACCCAAGCACTCAGCACCTTGCAGGAGTAGTCCAAGAAATCCAAGCAAGCCTGTTTGGCAACTTCTGGCTGTCCCTGAACCTGATGCGATATTTCTCAGGGGAAGCCCACATCTGGGCATGCCCATCCCACTTAGGGTGGCACAGTAGGTATACAAAACAGTGCATATGGCTGGGTTCCAACTGAGGTGGCATGGTGGGAGAAAAACAACGGTTTGGGATGTGGCTTGAGCGATTGCCAGTGAGTGAGATTCATTCAGGCATTCCGTCCATCCCTTTGCTGTTTTTGCATTTTACGCTCGAAGGGGCAGATTTACAAGCCCCTTGCGCCACTGGTGCATCCCTTTTTGTGTTGTACCGGTGGCGCATTTTACTGCTCCATACTTAAAAGGACAGGAAAAGCCACCCTGCGTGACTTTTCATGTCCTTGTAAATATGGCCCCTTTGCATGCAGCACTTTGCGTGAAAGGGGTGTTCCATGGGTGTTGCTGTGGGTGTTCCCACACAACACCCATGGAACCAGACACATTTCCAGATTTACGAGGAATCGTGTGAATGCTACGCCTCCCCAGGGAGGCGTAGGGAGGCGCAACGAGGAGAAATGTATTCATTTCTCCTCATTTTCTTTTCCTCTTTCTATGTGTGCTGCATTCTGCAGCACACATAGAAAGAGGAAATCACCTCTAATGATTGTTTAAGTACAGGAAGGGTTCCCTTCCTGCACACAATCATTGAAACAATGACGTTTTTCAACTTCTATGTTTGCTAATGCAGCACACATAGAAGTTGAAAATGGCATTTCAGATTGTTTTTGTGCAGGAAGGGAACCCTTCCTGAACAAAAACCATCTCAAGGGTGCAAGGGTGCCTGCGCCGGCGCATGGCAGCAGTTTGTGCGCCAGTGCAGGGGGAAGCACAGAGATGGGACATATTGTTGTAAATATGTCACAGCCCTGTGCTTTGAAAGTGACTCAGTGCGGCACAGCCAAATGGCTTGAGGAACACACTGAGTCACTTTCTTGTAAATCTGCCCTGAAGTGCGCCGGATATGCCCAGATGTGGGTCCAGGGCTCACTATGACACTGGAATCAAGCTATACCCAGCTGAAGAGCCCATAACAATGGTGCCACTGGAATCAAGCTATACCTAGCTGAAGAGCCCATAAAAATGGTGACACTGGTCGTGGGTTTCTTGTATTCCGGTTTAGGGAGTACCTGGCCTGGCAGTTCAAGCTGGACTGTTCCCATGAGGAACAGGGTCAAGACTGATTTGCCTATGGCTGTGTTCAACCTGAGGTGGAATGGTGGGTGAAAAACGATGGATTGGGATGCAGCCCCAGGCGATTACCAGTGGCAGAGATTAATTCAAGCATTCCATCCATCACCTTGTTTTTGCATTTAGCTTTCTAAAAGTGGCATTTTCAGAATCATGACTTCACGTCCAGCTTTACCATTAAGGAGGGGTTTAAATTACAATTCTTTTGAAACTAAACATGACTTTTCTACCTGTTCCCAATCAAATGTTAGCACTATGTACTAAGATAATCCAACGTTATCCTATGGGAGAGTTCAGTCTCACAGTAGTGAAAAACTAATTTGGGAGTTTTTTACCAGGACATGTAAAACTTAAAAATGTGTGCCCTACATTTTAAATGCAATGCACCCTGCCCTATGAGCTGTTTAGGACCTACCTTAGGGTGACATATGTATTAAAAAGGAAGGCTTAGGCCTGGCAAAAGGACAATTGAGCCTTCAGCTCTATGGTTGAGAGGAAGTACCTTAGGACTACTGGAGAGGGCATTGAGTATCTGCTTGCCAGGGGTGTGAAAGAGCTCATTGGCAAGGCAGCCATGGTTGATGTTGGGGTAAGGGAAAAGCAAGCTGCTGGATCTCTCTTGAGCAATGACTTGATTGCCTCTGGCCTTTATAGCTTGGACCACATCAGCTGTATTGACCACAGCACAAGCTGCTTCAGTCTCAGGATCAGACTGGGATAATTCTGATTTGCAGGGACCATGACAAGGTAGTTTACAGGAAAGGGCAGCCTCCAAGAAGGCAGTGGCCATTGAGGTCATCATTTCTGCTTCAAAGGGTGAGGAGAATGAGGCTCCTTAAGTGAGCCAAATGCTGAAGTCTGGGTTGCTTTCAGAGCTGTAGGGTTTGTTAGCTGCTGGAGGGCCTACCAGAGAAAGGTTTCCACAAGTCACAGGAAGAGTACCCTATGTGTGAGGGATTTCAAAAGCAAGCCCAGGAACAGGTTAGCAAAGGAGTGGTTGGGAAACACTATGGGGCCGATTCCGATCTCGGTCGGAGGCGCACCCAATACTATTCGGTCGGGAAAAAAGCCATGCGAAAGCCAGTTTCCCGACCGATCCGTACAGCACACCGAACGAGCAAGTACGATGCGCACAACAGCAAAAATTCCGGCCGAGCCGTACTCACCCAAACCAGGTCCTGTTCTCTGACCGAGGCGAATCCGGAAACGCCGAATCGAGTCGCACGGAAGGGAAAATGCAGCCCCGTCCGGCCGGACAAGTACGATGCGCTTTCCGTACGCGCCGAACCCGTCGCTACGCACGGCACGTCAAAGCATCCGGGAGAGGCGCACATAAGCTCCGAATCGCGCCACAACACGATCCACGGCTACGAGACGAACACAGCACCGACGAGGACGACGCGAAGCGACGAGGACGAAGCGAGCGACGAGGACGAAGCCAAGCGACGAGGACGACGCGAAGCAACGAGAAGGACGAACGACACGAACCAACCATGAATCCCTTCGTCCCGATCATACCAATATTCTACATCTACTACCGGAACAGGCACGGACGCGTACGGCGCAGAAGGTAAGTCAGACACCAACCACAAAACACATACAACACGTACACGACACATCACACACATACACTGGGAATCTGAATATACTTACACCAGCAACAGCAGCACCATAGGGGCGGGATGCCCATCACCAATGCCACATATGCACACAGGGGCCTGAATGCGCGCCACCACCCCAACCCAGGGGGGCAGGATGCCCACCACTACTACCACCCTTAGCCAGGGGGCAGGATGCCCACCACTACTACCACCCTCACCCAGGGGGCAGGATGCCCACCACTACTACCACCCTTAGCCAGGGTGGCAGGATGCCTACCACTACTACCACCCTTAGCCAGGGGGGCAGGATGCCTACCACTACTACCACCCTTAGCCAGGGGGCAGGATGCCTACCACTACTACCACCCTCACCCACGGGGGGCAGGATGCCTACCACTACTACCACCCTCACCCAGGGGGGCAGGATGCCCACAACTACTACCACCCTTAGCCAGGGGGCAGGATGCCTACCACTACTACCACCCTCACCCACGGGGGCAGGATGCCTACCGCTACTACCACCCTCACCCAGGGGGGCAGGATGCCCACCACTACTACCACCCTTAGCCAGGGGGCAGGATGCCCACCACTACTACCACCCTCACCCAGGGGGGCAGGATGCCCACCACTACTACCACCCTTAGCCAGGGGGCAGGATGCCTACCACTACTACCACCCTTAGCCAGGGTGGCAGGATGCCTACCACTACTACCACCCTTAGCCAGGGGGGCAGGATGCCCACCACTACTACCACCCTTAGCCAGGGGGCAGGATGCCCACCACTACTACCACCCTTAGCCAGGGGGGCAGGATGCCTACCACTACTACCACCCTCACCCAGGGGGGCAGGATGCCCACCACTACTACCACCCTTAGCCAGGGGGCAGGATGCCTACCACTACTACCACCCTCACCCACGGGGGGCAGGATGCCTACCACTACTACCACCCTCACCCAGGGGGGCAGGATGCCCACAACTACTACCACCCTTAGCCAGGGGGCAGGATGCCTACCACTACTACCACCCTCACCCACGGGGGGCAGGATGCCTACCACTACTACCACCCTCACCCAGGGGGGCAGGATGCCCACCACTACTACCACCCTTAGCCAGGGGGCAGGATGCCCACCACTACTACCACCCTCACCCAGGGGGGCAGGATGCCCACCACTACTACCACCCTTAGCCAGGGGGCAGGATGCCCACCACTACTACCACCCTCACCCAGGGGGGCAGGATGCCCACCACTACTACCACCCTTAGCCAGGGGGCAGGATGCCTACCACTACTACCACCCTTAGCCAGGGTGGCAGGATGCCTACCACTACTACCACCCTTAGCCAGGGGGGCAGGATGCCTACCACTACTACCACCCTTAGCCAGGGGGGCAGGATGCCCACCACTACTACCACCCTTAGCCAGGGGGCAGGATGCCTACCACTACTACCACCCTCACCCAGGGGGGCAGGATGCCCACCACTACTACCACCCTTAGCCAGGGGGCAGGATGCCTACCACTACTACCACCCTCACCCACGGGGGCAGGATGCCTACCACTACTACCACCCTCACCCAGGGGGGCAGGATGCCCACAACTACTACCACCCTTAGCCAGGGGGCAGGATGCCTACCACTACTACCACCCTCACCCACGGGGGGCAGGATGCCTACCACTACTACCACCCTCACCCAGGGGGGCAGGATGCCCACCACTACTACCACCCTTAGCCAGGGGGGCAGGATGCCCACCACTACTACCACCCTCACCCAGGGGGGCAGGATGCCCACCACTACTACCACCCTTAGCCAGGGGGCTGGATGCCTACCACTACTACCACCCTCACCCAGGGGGCAGGATGCCCACCACTACTACCACCCTTAGCCAGGGGGCAGGATGCCCACCACTACTACCACCCTTAGCCAGGGGGCAGGACGCCTACCACTCTTAGCCAGGGGGGCTGGATGCCTACCACTACTACCACCCCCACTCATAGGATGGACAATGCATGACACAACAAGCACACCACAACCTAGGGAATGCAAGATTAAGACATCCCCCCACCACCATGACAAGCGTGTGAGCAGGCTGTGTCAAATGCCTACAACACCGAACATGACTTTGAACATACAATGTGACCCCCTAGCACATGTGCCACACATATATGTGTGTGTGGCACCCACAATGCAAGCAGCCCATGACCATTGTGGCAATGGGGCCTAAACCCCCATCATCACAGTGACCAAAAGGCAAGTGTGGGGTCCATAGCTGAAGCACATTTTGACCATTGTGGCAATGGGGTCTAAACCCCCATCATCACAGTGACCAAAAGGCAAGTGTGGGGTCCATAGCTGAAGCACATTTTGACCATTGTGGCAATGGGGTCTAAACCCCCATCATCACAGTGACCAAAAGGCAAGTGTGGGGTCCATAGCTGAAGCACATTTTGACCATTGTGGCAATGGGGTCTAAACCCCCATCATCACAGTGACCAAAAGGCAAGTGTGGGGTCCAAAGCTGAAGCACATTTTGACCATTGTGGCAATGGGGTCTAAACCCCCATCATCACAGTGACCAAAAGGTAAGTGTGGGGTCCATAGCTGAAGCACATTTTGACCATTGTGGCAATGGGGTCTACACCCTCATCATCACAGTGACCAAAAGGTAATTGTTGACAAAGAAAGAGCTGCAACTGCCAAACTGCATGGATCATTCCTGGTCACAGAACCAAAAACTCATCTGTGGCAAAGTAGTGTATGTGTCCCATTGCAACATAAATTGGGGGAGCCAAATACTGCAGTGCAAATGAAACATTCCTTTGGCCATGTGCAGACAAACAACACACATGGGGGCTCAGACCGTCAACAGTCATCAATGACACAATGACAGAAGTGACCATCAGAATGCAGAACCACATATTTGCACCAATGGGCACACAAATGCAGATACCCTGTGGAGACAGCAGATGTGAGGTGAACAGATACCATACCATGGCAGCAATGGGACACACAAACCATGATCACTGTGCTGACCGATGACCTAGGAGTCCCAGGGACAGCAGGGGAAACACACCAAACAACATACAGCCAATGGCACACCCAAGATATGCCAATGCAGTGGTGCAGATGCACAAACACAAACAGGCAGACCAACACTGTCATCATACACAGCAGGTGAGGGGTGGGGGTGCCAGTGTCCCCAGGCAACAACACAACACATGAGGAGAGCTGAATACCAATCATACAGATGTGCATACACTGCCACACTAAGGTAACTCATGGATCCAAATCCCCTATGTAGGCAAGCAGGCATTGACAGGTGAGAGGGAGCACAAAACACACATGTCACACAGGCACGTAGGAACAACAACTGACACAGCAAGTCACAGACACACCACAGCACCACCCCCAGGGCCCCCACAATGTGGTGACCCTGGGCTGAATAAAAATACCACTGTGATGACAAAGCTAAATGTCGATCACACTGTGAACCACAGTCAGGTGTCCTGAGCAACTAACTACCATCACACCTACACAAGCACAAATCAATCAGCATGGCCAGTAAGCCAAGGCCAACATGGAGGCAGGGGACTAGCCGGGCAACAACTCTCATCTGCACACACTCAAGACCACACCCCTCGACCTCCAACAATGTGCAGCAGTGAAGTACACATGCACTGGTGACATTGCACATGCACCCATGACTATTCCAGGGTGGTGGGTGGGAACCAAGGTGTAGAAACACATCACACATGGACACTCAACAAGACTCCTGAATGTCTGACACACTGCACACTACGCTGTACATGGACATGACGGCAATACCACACCGACCAATGGGATCCCAGCCACAGTCACACACCAATGAAGAAGCCAAGGTCACCCACAAAGAACACACATAGACAACAACCAACATTGCAGCCCGGACCCTAAGGAGTGCCAGCAGTCACACACACAACGTGTCACAATCACTGAAAGATAACACAAACTGGAAATCACATGACAGGGGCAAACAACAAGTGCCAAAGGGAAACCTGACTGTGACCCATCTGCGTCTGCACACAAACTCTGCCCTGACAGCAAACACACCTATGGGTGACACCCTGATGACCAGTAATGTGCCATGCACCCACATCACAGAGAACACAGGGAGAAGACTTTGGGGGAACATAGCTCAAGTCAGCAAGCATCACAAACAGGTACAACACTAGGGATCACAGCATGCGCAGATGAATGGAAGTGAACACACAGACATGCACATACAACACACACCTTGGGCGCAGGCAATGTCACACGTGTACACACTGCCATGAGGGGACTCCACTCCTGTGTGAGGAAAGCTGTGCCATATGTTGCCTCAGTAGGGCCCCATCATGTCAGCTGAGCACTTGGTCACACAATCAACAATTAGCACCAAATGAGGGCTCCCATCACATCAGCCTGGTCATGGATGTGCCAACGGAATCATCAGCACAGATCCAACACACTTGTATAGCAATGTTGCACTGACTACACGGATGAGTCCCTCCCCATTGATGCCTAAACCTGCATGTCCACTGGAGATGGCAACACGGTCAGGGAAGTAGACAAATGCAACGATGGCAGGCACAACAGATGTGCAGGGGTGGAAGCCACAGATATGAAATTGCCAATGTAAGTAGGAAACCCATTGCCAAATACTGAACACATGACACCCTCAGATGCTGCTATTGATGACATGGATACACCACATGATAGGACACATTCCCCCTGGACCACATGGGTTCCTGCACAGTAACACTTCATAATCATGAGACCAGATATCACCATCACTGCAGCAAGGGCATGGTTAGCTGCACCAACAACATGTACATCTGAAGCATGAGCACTAGAGAAAAGAAAGTTGCTTTATTCAGCATATGTGTTGTTTGATAACGACGTCCAGAAGAAATTAGAGCAAAGGCCAATGGCCAGTCCATTGTCAAAGTTCAAACAGGGTGACACTGGCAGATGTCACCCTACGCATGCCTGCACAATACCAGGGACAATCCACTAGGAGGGGCAACCGGGGGCAGGCCAGGCACCGCAGGGACAGGATCAGGGCTCACCAGGGGGAGTCAGGGAAGGGGTGGTGGGTGCTGGAGAGCCACTGACAACTGCAGTGGAGGTGTCTGACATGGTGTGTGCCGGCACAACTGGGGGGCATGACACAGATGTCGTGGGTGCCGGCACAACTGCAGTGGACCCTGCAGATGGGGTGGACAGGTCCGCCACTGCAGTGCCCAAGTCAGACAGGGCGGTAGTGGACTCCACTGCAGTGCCTACCTCCAGGGGAGGAGAATGGGGAACAGGCAAGGTGGGTTGGACAGAGGGGGAGGACACCCTCACCACATCAGTGGCACAGACAAGCGCAGCGGGGGTGTGGTGCTGGGAGAGCAAGTGGCAGGGGGAGAAGGCCGGAGCATCTTGGGGATGGTATATCTGTGGGTGGGGGAACCTGGGGCAGGGTGTGGTGGGGGCACCTGTGCAGTGGGGGCCTGAGGGATGGAGGACGGAGACCTTGTGCCTGAGCTGCAGGGCGGTGGCGGGGTCTTGCTCTTAGCACTCCGGGGGGACTTGCGGGTGGGGGCCTCAGTCCGTCTGCGCCTGGGGGAGGGTGTCCGGGGGCGAGGGGCACTCTGCTCCGTGTGGGTGGGCTTCCTCTTCCCCCGGGATGCTGGAGCAGCTTCATCGGTGGGGAAGAGGCCGAGGTCACAGAGGAAGAGCTGCTGTGACTTTGGGGTTGCAGGTGAGGCAAGGGAGGGTGCTTTGGAGGGAGAGGGAACTGAGGACTGCGCAGTGCATGTGGATGCGTGTGTGTGTTCCAGGGCCCCATCCCCTGTGAGTCTGGCTTCAGTCCCCTGAATGTGCGTGCGTGTGCGTTTTGTCATTGGCGTGTGTGTCAGTGTGCTGGATGTGTGTGTGCTGGTGTGTGCCTGTGCCGGTGTGTGTGTGCCTGGGATGGGTAAGGTGCTGGGGAGTGTGGATGGAGCAGAGGCAGGAGGGGTGAGGGACCGTTTGAGGAGGGACACTGCTGCCGTCAGGGAGGAGTCCATGGACCTATTGCCCCTCTGTAGGTCAGACATGCCCGATGAGATGCCCTCCATGAACGACACCAGCTGAGTCAACAGCGCGGTGTGCGCATGGAGGACACTCAGCATGGCTGTCTGCCCTACATGGAGCTGGCGAAGGAGGTACACAGACTCCTCACTCAGGGCAGCAGGGGACACAGGGGCAGGGGGTGCGGTGCCTGGCCCAAAGGAGACACGCTCCCGGACATGGGAGCCTCCACGGACCTGGGGAATGGGAGCCGATGGGAGGGCGGTGGTGGTGCTGGTGGTGGCGGGGACAGCAACACTAGCTGGGGTGTGGTGGCTGCTGACACCCGCCTCCACAAGGGAGTCATCCTCCGAGTTGCTCTGGTCCTCAGCTGAGGTGGATGCTGCTGAGGACTCCTCGGTGTGGCTCCCCTCGCCCTCCGTGCCACTGGGTCCCTCCGACCACTCCTCGGCTGCTGACCCAGTCTGGCTCTCCGGCTCCTCCTGGTCCGTGGAGCTGTCCCCTTCCGTGGCCGTGGATGTATCTGCAAACAATGGGGAAACAGACAGACATCAGTCACCTGCACCAAACGCACACACCACTGTGAGCACAGCACATTACAGAGCAAGCCCTGGCATCATTAGTTGTACATTGCTAAAAGTGCCCTAATTGAACAGGAGAAGTCAATTGTCAGTCTGATGCCAAGCATGGCACTCACATCCCACATGGCCTTGCACCCATCTGTCTGGTGTCTGTTGGATTGCAACACCCCAGTGTTGACACATGCACCAAGTACACAGTAGTTGGACAGTGCAGAGGACACGGTGTGGACACATCACAGCTCTTGCCACTGAGTCAGTACAGGTTTACGGATGTAAGGGATGCCCAGAGTCAAATAGGAAATGCATGTGATGCATACCAGCGACAGACACCATGATGCACCCATGTCCTGATAGCCAGCGCCACTATGGTGTGCATGTAGCACATGTCACTCCCCTGCAGGATCACCAATCAGTAGACACATGCCATGGCGGAGGCATGACTGCAAAGTCATACATCACTGTCTCAGTGATGTATGACTTTGCAGCCAGACAACAACACTCTGCACTGTGTCACAATAGTAGGTCATGGGGAATGCAAGTCCTGGAGCTGCACAAGTGCACATGTACATCCCCCCACAACACATCCTCTTAACCCTCATCTGTCCAGGTCATACCTATTGGACATATGGGAGACCTGTGACACTACCCTCTGAACCTGAGCCCCTCACACTCTGCTGTGCATGGGGAACAGCTGCCTGAACTTCACATTTACATGCCCCAGTCTGCATGGGCAGCTGATCAGACACCTATGTGTCACACAAGTATCGTCTCCTATGGTCACATCTCCAGTGGCATGCTGAGCCCCTACCAAGAAACTCCACAGCAGTCCTGGCGACTAATCCACAGCACACTGACACAGAGGCAGACACCTGAGGGGTCAAATCACTGTGCACAATGTGTCCTCTGATACACGGGAGTGGGAGTACAGAGTGTATTGTATGGCCTGGAGTAGGCATGACTGTCCAGCCCCACATGAATGAGGGATGAGCCCTGGACTGTAGGCAGCTGGCTAAGTATGTGTGACACACGTCATATACATACTCCTGGGGCCCAAACATTGTTCCCACCCGCAGCATGGGTGTGTGCCAGGTACCCCAGCCACATGTGGTGGATCAGCTCAGCAATTGGACCACAGATCAAAGTAACACGCTGAATACATGTCAGAATACAGGCATTGTGTAAGCAATGGACCCACCCATGATGCCCACCACAGAGTCAGGGAAACAGATGCTGTCTCCCACCTTGAGTCAAGCAAACTGCAAGGACACAGTCCTAAGTGACAGAATTCCCTGCATGTAAGGGCCACACCTGGGTATCAGATGAGGAGTGGGCAGTGCACAATAGAGGGACATGGCTCCTGGACAACATGACTGCTGTACTGTGGCAGTTCAACCTGGCCCGAGGAGGGCACATAGCATGTTAGACAGAGTACACAGTGCAGTCTTTGACTCACCCCCTCCTTGCTGCTCTCTGGCCTTCAGCTGCCCATCCAGGTCTGGAAAGACCACCGCCAGGATCCTGAGCATGTGGGGGGTCAGGGTCCGTGTTCCGCCCCTCCTGCGAGGAGGCGACAGCTTCAGCTGGACCCGTGCAATCCTCCGGGTCCAGCCCCGAAGGTCCTGCCACCTCTTTTGGCAGTTGCGGATCCGGCGCTTGTAGACCCCCACGGACCGGACAGCCCGGACGATGTCCTTCCAGATCTCATGCTTCCGATGGGCAGAAGCCTGTCAGGATGACAAAGTGATAAGGCCATTACTACACATGCAACATATCCGTGCATGACACAGTTGCATATACATGTCGCAATCACAGGGGCACATGGTGTACCCAGGCAGTGCACGGCTGCCCATGGACAGTTTTCCAGAAGTCACTACATGGTATCATTGCATGGGGAGTAAAACCCTGTTCAGAAGCACTGTCACTGCACCATACCTGTCCAGTGCAAGTCACTACACACTATGGGGGTGACAACTACTCAGTGAGCCTGCTAGCCAGTGGTGTGCTGACTCTCAGCCTTGCTAGTCAGACAAAATGCACATTCAGAAAGGCAGTGCACAGAACACTCACCTGCTCCCCTGGTGTCCCATACAGCTTGCTGTACTGTGGAAGTAGGCTGTCCAGCAGGGCCTGGTTCTCTTCAAGGCTGAAGGCTGGGGCTCTCTCCACAGTACGTGCCATTGCAGGGTCCAGAGGGGCAGAGACAGCAGCAGTGCAGTGGCAGATGTCGTCCTGGAGCATGTAGTGCAGGCAAGTGGGCTCTCAGGGGAACATGCAGCAATATATATGTGCTGGAGAGGCAGATACTGTCCCTTGTGTCCAAAGTGATAGGTCCAAGTCGTTTGCATCTTCTGAATCTGGCCAATCCATGGAATAGCAGCACCAAAACACGCCCACAGCATCCTTCAAAATTTCAACTTCATGACATACATGATTTTGCAACATTGTTGTGGGTGACCAACTGATTTTCCAGCAACCGACTCGTTCGAATATTCGAAAACGCGTCCGTTGCCAGGCAAGCCCATTGTCAATGGGTGCGCACCGATCGGTCCATTGAGGTACAACGCGCACAGGGGTACAACGCGTACCCGCACACATTGAAAGCAATGGGCCGGCCGGAGGCACCGATCGGTCCATTGCTGTTCAACGCGCACAGGGGTACAACGCGTACCCGCACACATTGAATGCAATGGGCCGGCCGGAGGCACCGATCGGTCCATTGCTGTTCAACGCGCACAGGGGTACAACGCGTACCCGCACACATTGAATGCAATGGGCCGGCCGGAGGCACCGATCGGTCCATTGCAGTACAACGCGCACAGGGGTACAACGCGTACCCGCACACATTGAAAGCAATGGGCCGGCCGGAGGCACCGATCGGTCCATTGCTGTTCAACGCGCACAGGGGTACAACGCGTACCCGCACACATTGAATGCAATGGGCCGGCCGGAGGCACCGATCGGTCCATTGCTGTTCAACGCGCACAGGGGTACAACGCGTACCCGCACACATTGAATGCAATGGGCCGGCCGGAGGCACCGATCGGTCCATTGCAGTACAACGCGCACAGGGGTACAACGCGTACCCGCACACATTGAAAGCAATGGGCCGGCCGGAGGCACCGATCGGTCCATTGCTGTTCAACGCGCACAGGGGTACAACGCGTACCCGCACACATTGAATGCAATGGGCCGGCCGGAGGCACCGATCGGTCCATTGCTGTTCAACGCGCACAGGGGTACAACGCGTACCCGCACACATTGAATGCAATGGGCCGGCCGGAGGCACCGATCGGTCCATTGCAGTACAACGCGCACAGGGGTACAACGCGTACCCGCACACATTGAAAGCAATGGGCCGGCCGGAGGCACCGATCGGTCCATTGCTGTTCAACGCGCACAGGGGTACAACGCGTACCCGCACACATTGAATGCAATGGGCCGGCCGGAGGCACCGATCGGTCCATTGCAGTACAACGCGCACAGGGGTACAACGCGTACCCGCACACATTGAAAGCAATGGGCCGGCCGGAGGCACCGATCGGTCCATTGCTGTTCAACGCGCACAGGGGTACAACGCGTACCCGCACACATTGAATGCAATGGGCCGGCCGGAGGCACCGATCGGTCCATTGCTGTTCAACGCGCACAGGGGTACAACGCGTACCCGCACACATTGAATGCAATGGGCCGGCCGGAGGCACCGATCGGTCCATTGCTGTTCAACGCATCACTGTACATGTGACTGGCATATGTCAGCATGCCTATCTCAGATGGACATATGCCAGCCACAGATAGCTCCCAGGGAGTGAGGGGCACACCTACATCACGACAGCCTGTCCAAACCTTATCATAAGGCATGTAAGGCTGCATTTCCTATTGTGTGTATGTTGGTGTACATGTTGTCCTGTGGGTGTCACCTGTGGGCAGCCACCCCCAGGCTGTGCACGTGTTAATGGGGACAGGATCCTGGGTGTTACGTGTACGTGACCACTGTGATGTGCAACTGTTCATATCTGTGCATGTGCCATGGTCACATTTCACAGTGGTGTTTGTGTATGTCATGTCACATACCCCGTGAGTCCCATGTGGGACGGTATGTTTGAGCCAGGGTGTCCCAGTGGCACAATAGTGATGGCCCTCCACAGTCTTTGTGCATGTAGTGTTTACAATGTCTCTGATTTCATGTGCACAATGGGAGACAGTCTCCACATCCACGTTGTGTGTGCATGGACTCTGATGTTGTGCGTGTGTGTCACAGACGTCCATGGCTCTCCTGCCATGGCAAGTGTAGCCACTACCTGTGGGGGTCATGTTTGTTTTGTTGTGGTGTACACATGATACTCCAGGTGATGCCAGTGTCCATGTGGCATTACAGGGTCCCTGGGAATGTGCCTGTCGTTGAGCTGTGGTGCCTGGGGCACATCTGTCCTCACATGTCACTGGGGGGTGACTGTGACACAGCATCATGATATCCAATGGGCCAACCTGGGACAAATTGATGCCACCTGTAGGACCGTGTTGACAGATGTTGGCCATGTATGTACCATACATGTCGTTCCGGTACTGCACACTTCATGTAGTTGTGCCTCATGATGATGTATGTTGGGATCTTGAGTGTGTTCAATGCCGCATATGTGGGGTGACTGACGATCTTGCTTACTTCTCCTCTGCACTGCAGGGCTCCTGCTGTCCATCGGCCATTCCCAGACCTGGCAACGATGGTGGAACGGGACAGCATCCGACGGTACCGCTTCACCAGGCAGCTGATTGAGGATTTGGCAGTGCAGTTGTCCCCACATTTGCAGCCTGGCCGGCCGTATCCTACAGCGCTGACCCCCAAGGTGAAGGTGATGGCAGCCCTACACTTCTTTGCCACCGGTACCTTCCAACATACTGTGGCGTCTGCTGGTGGGATGTCACAGACCATGTTCAGCCGTGTGCTCCGCGATTTCTTGGCGGCAATGTTGCTCTTCCTGAACCGGTACATCTATTTCCCTAGACTGCGACGACTCACTGACGTGAAGAGTGACTTTTATGCCCTGGGGAGGATGCCGCATGTCATTGGCTCCATTGATGGGACACATGTGGCTTTGGTACCACCACAGGCCCAGGAGCAGGCCTACAGGAACCGCAAGCACTACCACTCGGTCAATGCACTGGTGGTGTGTCTTGCAGACATGACCATCACACACGTGTGTGCCCGTTTCCCTGGTTCAGCACACGATGCCTTTGTGATGAGGAGTAGTCGCATCCCCAGGTTGATGGCACAGATGCAGAACCAGCGTGCCTGGCTTGTCGGTGTGTACTGACTTTGTGCCATTGTGTGTGATCTGATCTGTAGTATTCCGCCCACTTTTCCAAGTCAGCTGATGTGCACTTGTCTGTCCGTAGGTGACTCGGGATACCCCAACATGCCGTGGTTGCTGACACCCCTCAGGAACCCTGTGACACCTGCCCAGATGCGCTACAATGAGGCACATGGTCGGACCAGGAGAGTGATTGAGCGGACCTTTGGTCTCCTGAAGAGCCGCTTCCGCTGCCTGGACAAGACCGGAGGGTCCCTCCCATATGCCCCTGCGAAAGTGTGCAAGATTATCATCGTCTGCTGCATGCTCCACAACCTGGCAGTGCGGAAGGAGTTGCCTCTCATCCAGGATGACGATGACCAACATCCGCCACCTGTGGAGGATCCTGGCCTGGACCACGATGCCAGTGACGATGATGATGATGATGGTGATGGTGATGTCCGCACACAGCTCATCACCAACTTCTTTAGCTGAATGTGAGTATCCTGAGGTGTCATGTCAATGATGTGAGTTGGCATGATGTGTGGGTGGTGCTCTGGTGCTGTTGGAGTGTGTCCATGGGCTACTTGACTGGATGTGTGTTGCGATGTGTGCTTACAGGTGGGCTGTACTCCCCAACAGTGTTCACATGCTAACTTGGTTCTGGGTGGGTATCTTGTAACATGTATTGTGCATGAGTTTTGCTGTTCTGTCCTGTACTCCATTGCTTTTGACTGTGTGTCATTTCTGTCCTTCACAGGGTACTTTCAGATTCGTTTGGTCAACTGTGTCCACCGACGACGTGATTGCACATCCAGGCTGGTAGCTGTTGTGTCCCTACAGGTGATGTGCGCCACACCCATGGACTTCCTTCTGTCTACAGTTGTTGACTGTGTGCCCGCTACCAGGTGGGGTTACCTTGCATCTGTAGTGGTTACGGCATGTTGCTACTGTGTAATAAACCTGTGCTTCACTTAGTGATGTGCGTTGTCTGTGGTCACACATTTGACTGCCATTTGCTTACTGCACCTGTGGGCTACTTGACTACAACTGGGAATGGGTGTGGTGTCTGTGCATTGCACCGTCTTCCCTGGCAACATCAGTGTAGGCAATGAGTCAGATGGCCTAGGTGTGTATGTGTTGTGTAGCCCTGGTGGTGTGTCTCCCTCATATGTGTCACGTTGCCTGTACTCACATGCCTGTGTTGTCCTTGCTGTTGCAGTTCGCATACACAGTGTAATTTTGCTGTTCATCATCCCCATAACAGCACCCACGTTGGAATCACGACAGAGGCAAGTATGGTGTATTATTGTGTTTATTGTGATACATCTGTGATAATAGTGCATAGGATGGATTGTGCTGTACATGAATCTTGCAATCCCAAGTTCCTAGATGAATAGAAAGTCCAGGTAGACAGGATCCCCAGTATCGGGGCCACAGTTGTCTGACACATTGTTCCAACTTGTACTCCCCATGCAATGTGTGGGAGTAGTGTTGCCATCAACAGGGTGAACAGTCTGTGCACAAAGGCGAAAATCCAGAACAGGTTCAGGCTTCCTGGGAGTTGCGCTTGGCCATCAGCCTCTCACTTTCCCCTCCTCGGACGACCCCTCTTCTTGGGGGGGGGCCCTCAAGTGCAGGCTGCTGCGGTGCAGGGGACTCTCCGCCAGAGTCCTCCTCCCTCCCTGTGGCAGTTGCAGTTTGTTCGGTACCAGATGTTGTTGGCACACAGGGAGGTGTGGACTGGTTGCTGTTCATCTGGCGGAGGCATTGTAAAATGTCCCTGTGCACCGCCGTCATCTCATGTAGTACATCCCACTTGGACTCCACGCGGGTCATGTGGGAGTCCACACGTGACATGTGTGACTCCACGTGGGACATGTGGGAGTCCAAGCGGGCATGATGGGCAGCCTGCTGCTGTTTGATGTCTCTGAGGAGCCCCACTACCTGGCTGAGCTCTCCGGTGCTGGACTGGTACGCATCAGCTATGCGTACCAGTTGTGGGTCTTCATGCACACCAGCAACGTCTGCAAGCAGCGACCTCTGTCTCCCACCCCTCCCACCACCCCTGCTGACATGTGCAGTGTGTGCAGTTGCACGCACAGATAACCCTGGTCCACCTTGGGGGTTGGTGGTGGTGGTGGTGTCCATGGCCCCAGGTTGGTCCAGGGTCACTGCGCTGGTGTTGTTCCTTATTCTGTCCATGTCGGCAGGGATGGTATTCGTGGTGACAGTCGTTGGAGGGGTGGGTGCAGGGGGTGCAGCTGGTGGACCTGCTGGTGCTGCAGCTGGTGGTCCTGCTGGTGCAGCATGTTGACTTGCACCGGATGTGCCAGGTTGTTCTTCATCGTCCGAGGAGGACAGAGGCTGTACGACGCCAGTGAGCTCGGCATCCTCTTGAGCCTGGGACTGGGACTCCTCAGCGTCTGCTGCTGTGTCCCTATCATCACCTGTTTTTGGGAGACACAAACAATGTATGTCATGTTTCTGCAGGCATCAGTGGTTGACACACCTGACAGTTGTGACTGTGCCTCGGGGTGCGGGCCTGTACATTGTTTTGTCCTAAGTCGTCACAGTCAGGGGTTGATATTGGTGTGGCACATTGTCCTGCATTATTTGGGCATTTCTATGTATTCTCTGGGGTGTGAACATGGTCTGCATTGATTGTGTTTGGTTGACAGCCAGACCTCCTTCCCACCCACCCACCCACCCAGTCAGTTATCCCACCATGGAACGTGCTTGCATTGCAGGGAGTGTAAGTTGTCTCTCAGGATGTCAGTCAGTGGTGTCCTGCTGTTTGTTGGTGCACAGTTGCCAGCAGGGCCTTGTGCTCCCCACAGCAGTAGCCAGTGTCAGCCATCTTGTGAGTCCTTCTCCACTCCCTGTGATGTGAGCATGGTTCAGGGTGGTGTTGATGGGCCAGTTGTGAGGCTGAGCAATGTCTGTGACTACGACTCCCATCATGCTATTGCCTCCACCCCCTTCCCAGCATGCCCATGCTTCCTTCCTTTTGACTCTGCTTCCCTGTGGGGTGGGCTGGCTGTGCTGACAGGATGGCTGGGAGTGTTGTCCTGGCAGTTGTTTGGCTAAGAGTCCCAAGAGTGTCCCTGTGCTTCACACAACATAACCCAGGGTGGTGGTGCTTTGTGGGATCTTGTGTTAGGATGGAGGGCATTGCATTCTACCAGGTGGGTACTGTGGAGTTTGTGTTGGGGGGGTGTGAGGGGAGGTGCTGGTGACTATGGTCAGTGCTGCAAGTCCCCCTTCCCACCCAGCCAGCCAGATATCCCACCATGGAACGTGCTTGCATTGCAGGGAGTGTAAGTTGTCTCTCAGGATGTCAGTCAGTGGTGTCCTGCTGTTTGTTGGTGCACAGTTGGCAGCAGGGCCTTGTGCTCCCCACAGCAGTAGCCAGTGTCAGCCATCTTGTGAGTCCTTCTCCACTCCCTGTGATGTGAGCATGGTTCAGGGTGGTGTTGATGGGCCAGTTGTGAGGCTGAGCAATGTCTGTGACTACGACTCCCATCATGCTATTGCCTCCACCCCCTTCCCAGCATGCCCATGCTTCCTTCCTTTTGACTCTGCTTCCCTGTGGGGTGGGCTGGCTGTGCTGACAGGATGGCTGGGAGTGTTGTCCTGGCAGTTGTTTGGCTAAGAGTCCCAAGAGTGTCCCTGTGCTTCACACAACATAACCCAGGGTGGTGGTGCTTTGTGGGATCTTGTGTTAGGATGGAGGGCATTGCATTCTACCAGGTGGGTACTGTGGAGTTTGTGTTGGGGGGGTGTGAGGGGAGGTGCTGGTGACTATGGTCAGTGCTGCAAGTCCCCCTTCCCACCCAGCCAGCCAGATATCCCACCATGGACTGTGCTTGCATTGCAGGGAGTGGAAGTTGTCTCTCAGGATGTCAGTCAGTGGTGTCCTGCTGTTTGTTGGTGCACAGTTGCCAGCAGGGCCTTGTGCTCCTCACAGCAGTAGCCAGTGTCAGCCATCTTGTGAGTCCTTCTCCACTCCCTGTGATGTGCGCATGGTTCATGGTGGTGTTGATGGGACAGTTGTGGGGGGGCAATATGTGTGACTGCGACTCCCATGATGCTATTGGCTACACTGACTTGGCCAGCATACACAGAATTCCTTCCTTTGAGTGGTCTTCACTGTGTGTTGGTGTTGTTGTGGTGGCTACATGTGTGGATGTGTGTGTTAGTTCTATTTGTGCCACTGCCTAGCTGTAGTTGTGGTTGTGTTTGTACATGTGTTGGCACAGTTGGATGTGACTTTTTTGATGGCATGTGTTGTGTTTATCTGACTGACATTCACATTTTGGGATGATTCTGTTCTAGTTGCTGTGTAATTGCTATGAGTGCATGGTTTGACTCTCCCCTTGACAGTGATGTGTGTGTTTTGTGGCAGTATATTGTGTACATTTGTTGTGTACTCACCAGGCTCTGGGATGTCCTCTAGTCCATATATGCTCACTGGCGGTAGGATGGCCCGCACCTTCTCCTCCCAGGGCCTGAGGTATATTGGCTTGGCAGGAGGGCCACTGCCGGTGTGTTGGCTGTTGATGTAGTCTTGCTTCAGCAGTTTCCGTACCCTCCTGCGCACGTCATACCACCTGTTCTGGATGTCGGTCTTTGTGCGCCGACATGGTGATTGGGCGTTCACCCTGTTGATGATCCTCTCCCACATCTTGGTTTTCTGTGACATGGGGGTCTGTTGGACCAATGTGCCAAACAGCTGTGGCTCTACCCTGAGGATCTCATCTACCAGGACTTCCAATTCACAATCTAGGAACTTGTGATTCTTCTTGGGGGGCATGGTGATGGGTGGTGATGGTGGGTGATGTGTGTGTTGGTGTGCAGGTGAGGGTGTGTGGGTGTGTGTTGTGCTGGGTGTATGTGAGGTAGGTATTTGTTGGTGTGCTGCTGGTGTGTGGCTTGTGTGAGGGATGAGCTGTGGGTGTGTCGTTGCTTTCTCTTGGGTGCTGGCAGTGGAATGGCATTTGCAAAGGCTCATGGTAGTGATTTGTGTCCTTTATATAGGTGGAGTTGTGGGTGTGTCTTTGTTCTCTGTCCCCACCCCCCAGTATTTATTGGCTTGGTAATTGCTTGTTTGGCCTTTTTTTGGTTGATTTTTCCTTTGTGCTGTTTGTGTATGTTGGAAACGTTCTTGTGACCGAGTCGGACCCTGCATTGGTCTCGTACGGTGTTTTCCGTTTCGTTCACGCTGTGTTTGTGCAGTTTTGTATGCTGCGTACGCGTCGGTCGCGGTGTATTGTGTTGCTTCGGCTCGGTTTTGTATGCGTGTCGGTCGTACGGCTTGTCCTCCGTCCGACTCGGTCGTGTTTTTCGCGCCTTGCATCGTACTTTGCGGGTTGGAGTTGGCGGGTACGATTCGGTCGGATTTGTTCCGGGTGCGTGTCGGTCGGTTGGATTCGCGTGTTTTTCCGGCCGGATTGCTATTTTCCGAGCGGCTCGGTCGGTCGGCTTGGTTTCCTGACGTGTCGGTCGGATTTATCGCGGCTTGCATCGTACTTGGCGTGTCGGGCGCCACTGGTACGTGTCGGTCGGTAATTTTTCCGGCTCCGAGTCGGTCGGTGCTTTTTCCGGCCCGAATCGGAATCGACCTCTATGTTGGGTTGGAGGACAGCCTACATTATAGTGAGGAACTCGCAGGAGGATAGTGGTTTCTTGAGTACACAGGAATTCCTGTTGTCGCTAGTGCACAAAATGCCTTTGGCAGGATGCTTGGGCATTAGAAAGATCAAGGATAGGTTGGACCCTCTGTTCTACTGGCCAGAGTTGCACAGGGACACAGAGACGTTCTGTAGATACTGTACCACTTGCCAGACGAATGGTAACTCAGGAGGAAGGAAAAAGGTATCGTTAGTGCCTCTACCAGTTGTAGGTATTCTGTTTGAGTGGGTGGGAATAGACATAGTTGGTCCATTTGACCCCCCTTCACAGTCAGGCAACAAGTATAACTTGGTTGTTGTGGATCATGCCACCATGTACCAGGAAGCAGTACCTTGGAGGAGCATGATTGCATGGGTGGTAGTGAGAGCTCTTCTGGGGATCTTTTCTAGGGTTGAAATTCAGAGAATGGTAATTTCTGACCAGAAACCAATTTAATCCCCTCTCACATGAGAGAGACATGTTAGCATGCTGGTGTGGCAGACCACGTCTCCACTGTTTGCCACCTTACAAACTAATAGTTTGGTGGAGTGGTTCAACAAAACACTGAAGAACATGATGGGAACACTGCCAGAGAGGGATTTTTCCCTGCCAAGTGTCTTGTTTGCTTACGGAGAGATTCTACAGAAAAGAGTAGGGTTCATTTCCTTTGAACTTCTGTATAGACATCCGGTGTGGGGTTCACTCATCTTAGTCAGAGAAGGGTGGGAAGGAACCTCAGAGTGCCCATAAAAGGATGTGGTGGACTATGTACTTGGCCTCAGGAAGTTGTTGGTACGATACATGAGGACTGATGAAGGAGTGGTACGACCACAACGCTAAGGTGACTAGGTATCAAGAAAGTCAGGATGTGTTGGTGCTAAAGCCTATTAGCACCAGGGCTTTGGAGAACAAATGGTGTGGCCATACAAGTTAGTTCAGAAGAGTTCTGAGGTTAACGACTTGGTGGACACAGGCGCCACAGGGGAACCCAAGTGGGTGTTCCATGCAAACAGGCTAAAGCTTTACCTCTGGAGAGATTACACAGTGAATGTCATGGCTTTGGCAGAGTAAGTTGAGAAAGACAGTGACCCTCTTCCTGACTGGTTGCATAGTGACATGAGGGGTAGCACTATGGAAAGGGTTCAGCTAGTCCCTGAGTTAACGCCTGAGAAGTAGAGAGAGTGTAGAGAGGTGTTGGGACTGTTTGCCAACCTCTTCTCACTGGGTCTAGGGTTGACACATGAGTCTGCCAGTGAAGGGCAAGATGTACATAATGTTTGACTGGGTTCAGGGATGCATCAAGGGAAGTTGCCAAAATGTTGGACCTAGGGCTCATTGACAGATCTCGTAGTCCATAATCTAGTACTGTGGTGCTGACCACAGTAGGGGTATAGTGACTGGTGGTTCTGTGTGGACTAACAAGCTCTCAAAGAGGTAACCAAAACTGATGCCTATCCAATTCCCAAAGCGGATGAGCTTGTGGGTCAGTTAGGTGCTGCAAATTACTTTAGCACCTCGGATCTTACCAGTGGGTACTGGCAGATTGCCTTAGCACCAGATGCCAAGGGAAAGAACACCTTTTCTACGCCAGAGGGGCTATATCAGTTTAAGGTGATGCCCTTTAATTGACGCATGCTCCCCAGTCGCAGCTCCTCCGCAAAGGTGGAGGAGCGTCTCCAGACTGCTTTTAAGCTGTGTGACAAAGGAAAAATAAAATGATAATAACTTGTTGTTATTATCATTTTATAGTTTCCAGCTGCTTTGGGGCGGGAGGGTGGGGCTCTCATAGCAGGGCTGGGGAGGAGTGGTTTGCCCACTCCAAGTGCGCATGAATGCTTGGCCGGCCCATTACAGCCTGCATGGAGAACATGCCCAGGCCTCCAGTCTCCATCTAAGCACTGAACCACGGTACTCAGAACAATCACAACGCTGCATTTCAGCGTTGTGATTGGTCAGGGGAGCCTGGGTGCTTACCAATCACAATGCTGCATTGTAGCGTGGTGATTGGTAAGTAGAGCCTGGGTATGCATCCTGGTTGCTGTTCGGCCTGAGTCCGACGGAGTAGAGATGGAGCAGAGACGCAGGACGCGGCGATAAGGTAAGTGTTTTTTTTTAGCATTCCCTTTGCATCTCCTCTCCTCACTCCCCTGCCCTTCCACCTCCGATCCGTGCCTGCCACCACTGATGCTCTTGCCACTTTTTAGTGCCTGGTGAACCTTGTTCTTGCAGGGTTGAAGGAGTTCTGTGTGGCCTACCTGGATGGCATTGTGGTGTTCACCAATTTATGGAAGGACCACCTGAGACACCAAGAGCAGGCGATGGATAGGATACAGAAGGTGAAACTGGCCATCAAGGCAACCAAGAGTCAGGTGTAGCAGTCCTTTGTAATCTACCTTGGGCATGAAGTGGAACGCAAACATTTGCATGCTAGGTGCCAAGACGGTTCTGTGATGGAGTGAGAGGTATCTACTACCCAGACTGAAGTGAGGACATTTTTAGGACTCACAGGGGCATATTCTCAAGGAGCTATCGCCGAGTTATCGGCACGTTATCGCAGCCAAATCTGCGATAAATTTATCTCCCCATTCCCAAGCTGGTGCTAACAGCCCATAACACCAGTTTACCTGCGATAGCAGTCGCAAAAAACAACGCCACAGATGCCCCCGGCAACTAACGCTAATGATATGAGAGTAGGCGTTCCTGTGCAAAAAGCCGCGACAACACCACTCCACAACATTCTCAACGACCAGCCCGATCCGCGATAAGATCACAAAACATGCGATAAGGCCCGTTAGCAGCAGGAAATTAACACCTGCTCTTACCTGGTGCAAAGTCGGACGACAACCTGCAACAGACAAGGGAGCACAGCCCATAGCCACACATGAAGAACAACAGATGCCATGGAGCCACTCACCATGCATCCCGGTTGCCCGAGAGGGCAACAACACCCACCGCCACCACACCCAGGACCCCCCCCCCAGGGCCCCACTCCAGGCACCACCCACCCACACCCGGACAAAGATATGTCACATCAACCTCACGAAATCATGAACAAAACAATGTGCCAGATGTCTCACCATAACAACACCTAACATACATGTGTGGTCAGAAAAATGAGAATCATACATTCATCTTAGACTCAGCAAATAATTAGTTTCATACAGAATAAACACAAAATAACTATTTTGAAGAGTCATGGCGGGTCCTCTCAGGACAATCTGGAAGTCACATCCTGCAAAACAAATTTCCAGATAAGAAGGTGTGTCATGCGCTCATCAAAGGACAGAGAGAGCGAGCGAAAGTGAGAGAGAGAGAGAGAGAGAGAAAGAGAGAGTGAGAGAAAGAGAGGGAGAGGGAGAGAGAGAGAGAGAGAGAAATAGAGATTTTGTACAAGGAGCGCAAGGCCAATCCGGCTCCTGGCTCATACATGCCAACTGTTGTGTGTGTATCGCTATTGGTGCACACTAAGTCAAAGGCCTACCATCAATAGCAACGCGAAGGCCACATCACATTTAAAAAATGCAAGCAGTAGTCAGACCAACATCAGGAATGAAAGCTCCATTGTCTCAATACACAAGGCTGAAGGACACCTGAACCCCCGACCTTGGTCCTGAATGCGGCTGGCACTCCCTGCGAGAGATAACAAACCAGATCGTGACGACTCCCACACCACGAACTGCGCGAATGAAAGACCAACGTGTCCACACCCCACACACACTTGTCCCTGCCTGAGGCACACCTGCTTGGGATGCCCCTGACACATAAGTAAGAAACAACCCATACGTCCAAACGTTGCACACAAATACGACTCATTGCTCCGAGCAGTGGCATCTCATCCACACAACTGCCGCCTGTCAGAAGTGTGCCGGTGCTACGAGACCAACAAAGGCAATGGCTGGCAATCCCGGGCACATGCACAACCCCTGTCACGTGGAACTGTACCGTGCACGAATGCTGCATCTGTTGGGATCACTGCCACTGGCAGTGTTGCGCATCAGTTACCGTCTGAGTTTCCGTCTTGCGTACATCACCTGCGTCCAGCCCTGGTTCCACTGTCGATCATGCACATTCGAGTGGCCCATGGATGTCTGCCTATCCAACACAACGGTAGCTGAACTGGATTATGACACGTGTGTGCGCCTCCTATTGGCCCACGAACAGGAGTGTAACCGTGACACCCGTGCATGGGATGCCTTGATATTTGGCGTATGTGCAGGCAGTTGGGCATGGGAGATTTCACAACTCCTCGTGTGCAGTGACCACATCAAGGCGCTCCCCTATTGGGCTGTGTTGCGGATTGGTGAAACGGCGTGGACGGAGCACAGCTGCCCGGACCAGGTAATGGATTGGCTCACCCTCGCGTACCTTGACCTCAACAATGATGTACTCTTGAAACAGATTGCCCATGAAGCAGCGCTCGCATACATGGACGAGTAACTACGTCCCTGCTGCCACAATTGATTGTCACCCACAGCACAGGTCCCCACACCTTGTAGCATCTCAGAGGAATTTTCACATATCCCACCACAACAGTGGACATGTCTGCCTTCGCCTGGACTCAGAATGCATGTGGGTGACCTACGCATGTGTACACATGCCTGTGCAAGGTGATGCAGTCCCATGGGCAGAGCAGCACAGCGTCGCCTGGCAACGTTCCAAAATCGGAGAAACTGCTGGGAGGAGAGTACACACATGGCAATGTAGCACGACATGTGACCTTGTAGGATCCCTTCACCTGCTCACTGTCAGCAGAGCACACAGTCAGCGCAGTCCGGTGCTACAGCACTATGCAGATCCCATGGGCTGTGAGTCGTGTCCCCTGACACGGGCCGATGAGCAGACGCTAAGCATCACATGACTCGTCCAGCAAGGCAAGGTGGGCTGAGACTGTTGACATCCGTAATGAATTGTGTGCACTTTTGCCACCCCATTACTTGCACCTCGATATGTTCCTAAGCTGCCTGTAAGTGTCTTAAACATTGGTCTGCATGTTGTGGCCCTTGCCTTGCCCGTACTGACACGCACATGCTAATAAAGTCTACGCAACTTCACCTGTGTACAACTGTGATGAGTGTTGATTATAATGACAGATCATGTGCCTACATGTGCATTGTCCGTACACAGGGAGGCACTGACTGATGCTTGTGAATTGGGGGTGAGTCCCTATTGCCAGCTCCACCTCTGTGAGCCAGACATTGTGGCTGGGATAGTTGGTGGCAGACCTGTGCTCCTACGTGTCCCCAGCAATGTGCGTATGGTGTCCAACTTCTCGCCATGTAAAACAAAGTCATCCATCAAAACAGACTGTGTCCACACTGATGTGTGTGAGTAGGCATGCGAAGAGACGTTCTGTTGTCACATGTGATGGGGACACCACTTAAGGACTGCTACCGAATGTGACATTTCCACACAGCCCTATTTGATACATGGACGTGGGGCTACGTTTGGGGGCAACGGGATTGTTGTTACTGTGCAATGAGGCCACAGCTAGTTCACACCTTCACAGTCATCTAAGTGGCCATGTGGGTCAGGGTCAAACATGCGCATTGATGACATCTACCAGGGTGTACCTTTTAGTGCAATCGATGTCCCTACATTCATCCAAACATTTATTCGTGAGTGAACATAGACATGACACATCTGTGTGATTTGGAATGTTTTATTCACATTCTGGGGGGTGTCGGACCTGGAGCAGTACATGGCCACTTCAAGCCCACATAACATGGTTGCCCAGTGGTGGGCCAACCAGAGTTCTTGTGGCAAGGCAAAGTTGATCTGAAGAGGAAGGGTGCAGTCCGCCGCCGGGTTGCTGTGCCATTGGTACCAGAGCAGATATGGCAGTCCATGTCGGGGTCCATGTGAAGGTCGCAGAGTGTTTCGGGGGACAGTGGGAGGTGTTGTTCCAGGACATGATGCAGAGAGCACAACCAGGCAGGGACAGGCCATATGGCAGGGACGGATGCTGCTACCTCCTTCCTCACACAGTCATTACCCTCCACATCTTACTCCTCTGAGACGTCTTCTGTGTCCGGAGTGTCAGGTGTGTGTGGTGGGGTTATGGCTGCGTCACTGTGTGCCACTGACACATCAGGGTACGAAGGTGATAGGGCTGCATCACTGTGTGCCACTGACACATCAGGGTGTGAATGTGATTGGGCTGCATCACTGTGTGCCACTGACACATCAGGGGGAGGATATGTGTGTGTCGAGGTTCCTGCAGCAGTCACCTGGAACCGGCTCAGTGGCAGCAATGGCAAGATGAGGACCTGCAAGGCATGGAAGATCGCAGCTACATCTCGCTGGTGTTCAGCAGTGGCAGCCATACTTCCAGCCTGCATCGGCTCCATGGTCTCCATTGACCTCCGCATCTGTGCCAACTCTGTGCTGTCACCGCTTGGGCCTGTCTGCCTAGACAATTCTTGTAACCGAATAATGGACCCAGCCATGTCAGCCAAGCATTGTTGGTGAGCATGGTGCGGAGAGTGGGTATCCGTTAGGGACTGTAGGTGCTCCCTGATGGGACTCAGGCACCCACGTATGGCATCGAGTTTGGCTGCCATGAGCTCGAAACCCAGCCGCAGCTGATCTGCCATCTTTGCCTGGCACCCTAACACACGGAGTTTGAAATCCATGTGTTGGTCGTGGGGGCCCTGGGAGGCAGCCGTGGTGGTGTGTGCTTCCTGCGGTGTGGTCTGTGCAGGGTGTGGGCTCACCGCGATGCAGCTGGGCTGCCCTGCTCCTGGAGGTGGGGTGCGGAGGCTGTCCACGAGTCCGTTGAAGGGTGTCTGTGCAAATGTGCAGGGTGTCCTCTTCATCATCACACGCCTCCACGGACTACATCCTCCTCGGGGACCTGAACTTCCACCTCGAGAACAACAAGGACACCAACTCCACCACCCTGATCGACAACCTCGCCACCCTCGGACTCAGACAGCTCATGACAACACCCACCCATGCCGCCGGCCTCACGCTAGACTCCATCTTTTTCGCAAGCCCACACGTCTCCTTCAACCACACCTCCGAACCCCACTGGACCGACCACCACTGCATCCACTTCACCTACATGTAATGGTGGTGTGTGCTTCCTGCGGTGTGGTCTGTGCAGGGTGTGGGCTCACCGCGATGCAGCTGGGCTGCCCTGCTCCTGGAGGTGGGGTGCGGAGGCTGTCCACGAGTCCGTTGAAGGGTGTCTGTGCAAATGTGCAGGGTGTCCTCTTCATCATCACACGCCTCCACGGACTACATCCTCCTCGGGGACCTGAACTTCCACCTCGAGAACAACAAGGACACCAACTCCACCACCCTGATCGACAACCTCGCCACCCTCGGACTCAGACAGCTCATGACAACACCCACCCATGCCGCCGGCCTCACGCTAGACTCCATCTTTTTCGCAAGCCCACACGTCTCCTTCAACCACACCTCCGAACCCCACTGGACCGACCACCACTGCATCCACTTCACCTACAGGAAGCCCACCACGCACCACCGCACCCAACAAATGCCTCGCCGCTGCTGGAGCAGAGTCACCGAAGACCAGCTAACCACCACCCTCGCCCTGAGCCCACCCGCCAAACCCTCCGACCCCGACACCGCCGCCCGCAACCTCAGACAGTGGATCGACGACTGCGCCAACACCCTCGCCCCGCTCAAGAATCCGCCCAACAGCCACACCAGCAAGAAGCCACCTGGTTCACCGAAGACCTCCAGGCCTCCAAACGAAAATGCCAAAAACTGGAGAAGATCTGGCTCCACGAACGGACAGCGGACAGCTACGCCGCCCACAAGAGCGCCACCCGCAGTCACCATCACCTCATCAGATCCGCCAAAGGGCCTCACTCAAAGACTGCCTAGACAACAACGCATACAACAGCAAAGAGCTCTTCAACATCGTGAAGGAACTCTCCAACCCCAGCTCCAACACCAACGACATCCCGCCGTCGCGAGACCTGTGCGACTCACTGGCCACCTTCTTCCACCGCAAAATCGCCGACATCCACGACAGCTTCAACACCACGACCGCCCCGGCAACCACCGAGACCACTGCCCCCACGAACACCAACCGCCTGCTCTCCTGGACCAACATCAACGACGAGGACACCAGCGAGATCATGAACACCATCCACTCCGGTTCACCGCTAGACCCGTGCCCTCACCACGTCTTCAACAAAGCCAGTACAGCCATCGCGCCCCATCTCCGGAAAATAATCAACATCTCCTTCAAGACAGCAACCTTCCCGGAAAGCTGGAAGCACGCCGAGATCACCGCCTTACTCAAGAAACCCAAGGCAGACCCCAAGGACCTCAAGAACTTCCGACACATCTCTCTGCTCCCGTTCCCCGCGAAGGTCACTGAGAAAATTGTCAACAAACAACTGACCCGCTACTTCGAGGAGAACAACATCCTGGACCCTTCCCAGTCCGGCTTTCGCAGCAACCACAGCACCGAAACCGCCCTCATCGCCGCCACCGATGACATCAGGACCCTGCTAGACAACGGAGAAACAGCAGCCCTCATCCTCCTGGACCTATCAGCCGCCTTCGACACGGTCTGCCACCACACACTACGAACACACCTTCACGATGCCGGGATCCAAGAGAAGGCCCTGGACTGGACCACATCCTTCCTTTCCGGCAGAACTCAAAGCGTCCGCCTCGCCCCCTTCCGATCCAAGGCCACCAAGATCATCTGCAGCGTACCCCAAGGCTCCTCCCTCAGCCTGACACTGTTCAACATCTACATGGCACCCCTCGCCCACGTCGCCCGACGGCACAACCTCAACATCATCTCCTACGCCGACGACACCCAGCTGATCCTCTCCCTCACCAAAGACCCTCAAACCGCCAAAGCCCACCTCCACGAAGGAATGAAGGCCGTCGCCGAATGGATGAGGACCAGCCGCCTGAAGCTGAACTCGGACAAGACGGAGGTCCTCATCCTTGGTTCCAACCCTTCAGCCTGGGACGACTCCTGGTGGCCGACATCACTGGGAACAGCCCCGACACCCACCAACCACGCACGCAACCTAGGGGTCATCCTCGACCCCACCCTCTCCATGACTAAGCAGGTCAACGCTGTTTCCTCATCCTGCTTCAACACCCTCCGAATGCGCCGCAGGATCTTCAAGTGGATCCCCACCGAAACAAGAAAAACAGTCACCCAGGCCCTCGTCACCAGCAGGCTGGACTACGGAAACGCCCTCTACGCAGGAATGATGGCTAAGCTCCTGAGACGGCTGCAACGCATCCAGAACGCCTCTGCACGTCTTATCCTCGACATCCCCCGCCGCAGCCACATCACACCCCACCTGAGAGACCTGCACTGGCTCCCTGTCAACAAGAGGATAACCTTCAAGCTCCTCACCCACGCACACAAAGCACTCCACAACTCTGGACCAGCCTACCTCAACAGATGACTCAGCTTCTACACCCCCACCCGCCAGCTCCGCTCCACTAGCCTCGCCTTCGCCACAGTTCCCCGCATCCAGAAAACGACCGCCGGCGGCAGATCCTTCTCCCACCTCGCCGCCAAGACCTGGAACACCCTCCCCACCAACCTTCGGCAGACCCAAGACCTACTGGCCTTCAGAAGACTCCTCAAGACCTGGCTCTTCGATCAGTAGCAGCACCCCTCCCTCTTCCCCCAGCGCCTTGAGACCCTCGCGGATATGTAGTGCGCTTTATAAGTGACCTGATTGATTGATTGATGTGTGGTCTGCTCTGCAGGAGGTGTTGATTGTCCCTCTGCAATGTGAAGAGGAGATGCAGGTTAACAGTGTGTCCCATGTATGTTGACGCATTGTAGATGTTTACATTCAGACTGCATGACGATGTACATTGTGACTGTTTTGGTGAAGCTGGCTATTTGATGGGAGTCAGTGGACATTTCGACTACATGACGGATGTGTGATTGTACTCGTGCATTATCAGCTCACAGAGTGATGCATTGCCAGATGTGACTGGCCAGTTTCTACGCACGAGCGGCACCAGTTGTGTCCTCTCTCCTGTGGTGTAGGGGTTGCACTCTGTCCCACATTGTCGTCAATGTTGATGTACTGTGATTGCTATGTGTGTGTGCTGCATTGTTGGCGATTCGACCCTGCAGCTCTGCATTGGCGGACCCTTATCCCTTTGAGTCGGTGTGCATTTGACTTGTGTGCTTTTCGGGTGCTGGGATGTTTGCGACTTGGGTCATTTGTGCTACTGGAGATATCAGTGTCGTCTCGTGCACCATGTCATGTATTGTGACTTCAACCATGCTATCTGTCATGCAGTGTCACTTGCATTGTCGGTGTGGCTCACAGAGCCGCTGCTTTTCGGGATTCAGCACATGTGCATGGGTAGGTTGTGGCATTGGTGATATGGAGGGGGGTCCATTTGTGCAGATTGTGGACGGGGGACTACTTGGTGTTTCTATGTGTGCTGCAGTGTGCCAAGGGTATCAGGTACATGTTCCACAGTCATTGTGGGTGTGCAGTGTGCTGCACATGATAGTGAATGTGTGGCATTGTGCCCATCTGCCCCCGTCCCCCCAGTCCCTGGTCGTTACTCACCCTGTTGCTGTTGGGTCAGGTCATATTGGGCTGTGTCCAGACACCCGACTCCCTGCACCGTCTCCACGCTGATGACTGTGGCCACCATTTCCTCCAGCTCATCCAGCTCCTCCTGTGGCACAGGACTCCCACCTCCAGTCGCCTTTGCTGCCTTCATGTTGGCAAGCGAGTTTCTGTTTGGTTTGGCTGTGCACTTCATGCCAGCGCCTCTTGACCTCCTCCATTGACCTCCTCGACACTCCGACTGCATTCACGTTGGTGACGATGGACTGCCATATTTCCGTTTGTGTTGCCAATGACGCAGTGGAGGTGATGAACAGTTGTTGGTAGTGTTCTATCACCTCCGTGACGATGATCCGGTCTTCCTGCGGACTGAACCCCGTCTTCCTCTTCCTCTTCTCCTTGCCCTTCCCTGAACACGGGGTTCCTGGCTGGTCCTCCGTGGGGCTTGTGGGGTTCGGGTTGTCCTCTGCACTTGGTCCGGGTGCATCCATGGTGCTACGCAGTTGGTTTTGTTTTTGGTGTTTATTTTTTGGTTGCTCTTATAGTGCATTTTCACGCATGACGCGTGGGATTTGCGGGCCTGTGGCTGGTTGTAGCTGATTTTTGTATCGCGGTTTGGGACATCGCAGGTTTCTTCGCGTTCGTGTTTCGCATTGTTTCTGCATCGCGTTGGTTTTTGGGGGGTCATTTGGCGTGTTATCCTACTACTATCGCATGGTGCCGCAGGGTTGGGAATACCACGTTAACACAGTGTTATTTTCCCGCGATAGACTGCGATGTGAAGGGTTGCGTTAAGCAACTTTTGCGGTAGTTATCACACGTTCTTGAGAATATGCCCCTCAGTGTATTACAAGAACTTTGTGGCAAACTATGGAAGTATAGTTGTCCCATTGACTGCTTTGACGTCCAATAGGCAGCCCAGGAAAGTGATATAGACTAAAGAACTGAAGATGGCACTATGCACTGTACCTGTACTGACAGCACCTGGCTACAGTCAGCCTTTCATTGTACAGACATATGCCTCTGACAGGGAGTTAGAGCAGTGTTTGCTCAACTGGATAACAAGGGCAAGGAGCGTCTGGTAGCCTTAATTAGTAGGAGGTTACTACCTACAGTACAGAACTGGGTGGCTATTGAAGGAGAGTTATTTGCAAAAGTTCTGCATGTATTTGTTTGGCACTAAGATTGAGGTGCAAATGGATTATAAGTTGTTGAAATGGTTGATGGCAATGAAGGGAGAGAATCCCAAATTGTTAAGATGCTCTATTTCTCTGCAGAGGTTAGACTTTGTAGTGCAGCATAGAGCCGGATTGAGCCACAACAATGCTGATGGACTTTCCTGCGGGTTTTACTGATCTGACCACCCAACCTCTCCAGGTTAGGAGGCGCTACATGTTAGTCTGATCTCGGAAGGGGCATCCATGGGATGGAAAGGTCTCTCGCATGGTGACAGTTGTGCACCCCTCCCCTGAGTACCCCAGCTGCAAAAACGTTTGGATCCCTGGTGCTGAGCTTTGTTTTCATGGGCAAAAACTGTAATGCGTGTGTGTCATGACAATGGCCTGTCTCATGGATTGTGGTCTTGTTGGACCGAGTGGGGTGCCCATAGCACTACCCTTATAGCGGTGAAAAGCTGCTGACTTTGCCAGGAATAGAGTGGCACAAGCGTGGTGATCACAGCATACCATGTAGTGATCAATAGAAGTGAACAGTCCTTTCTACCTGCATCTCCGGAGTGATGCCTATAGGCTCAATCATGTAAAGTTCTATTGTTGTGTGCCGAACTCACCCTTGGCCTACATAAAGTTAGCATGTGCTGCTTGTATGTGTGCCTGTGACTGGTGCAATACATGAAGGACTCTGGGTTCCATTATGGGAGACCCATGGCTCACTGGATGAGCATGTGGAGAAAGAGGAATCTCGCCAGGCAGATTTGTGGATTGCCGCATTCCTGTGAGCTGGGTTGGACACACACATGGGAGGAAGTAGAGCCAGGCTCTTCAGTACACTTCACATGGTCCTCTTTGATTCTGGTAGAAATCCCTGGAAAGGGGCCCATGCACATCTCTAGAAGGATATTGGGCTGATAAGAGAATCATAAAGGGTAGGGCCGGGGCCCTGGTGTAACCATTTATTGTCATACACAAAAAATCCACACCAGTTATTTTCTTAAACCATTTCCTGATCTGTCACATTATGTAATATGTTTGTGCTATAAATGCCTGCTCCTAGATATACACACAAATGTGACGGGGTGTCCTCACATGCTACCTTCACAGTGACTCCCACAATCGTTGGGAGGAAGAAGCCAGTACTAGTAGGTAACAGGCGAGGAACGCACATTGGTATAGAAAGTGGGTAATGGTGGGAAGCAATACTTTCTACATTAGAAATTTTAAAACATTTGTCATTTTGCAGAATTGACAATCCCTTTCTCTCTTTTACAGAATATGACTGCAGGGGTTCCTGAGTCCTTCCTCCACGAGGCCCAGATGACCCTTAATTAGGGTAAGAGTATGTGAGCTGGTCTTATAGCATCACACTTTTGATATGTGTGTGATACACGAGTGCAGTGTCACACCTACACTGCATGCAATTGATGCCTACATGCAATTGAAGGACACCTGGTTCTGAATTATCAGCCTTAATATTTCTGTTGGTAACGCACATTTGTTATTAATGTCTTTCGGGTACCTAGGGGCCAAGGAACATAAGGTGGTGACAAGGGTTAGGCCACTGACATAGTGGCATGTACATTGTATATATGCTACCAGAGGATCCAGTGTCCATCCTGAGAATGCCATGGACTCTGTTGAGCCGCTAGACAGAACATGTTGATGGTTTAGTGGGGCTGGTGTACTACTTCCCCTTTCCACAAACTTGGGGCCTCATTACGATGTTGGTCGGAAAGGCTCCGAACGGCATTCAGATTTTCCTAACCCGTGTCGGAACCCATGTTTCCGAATGACTCAGAAACATTTCCGACCGACCGATTACGATGGAAGATAACCGTTCGATCTTTCCGACTCGGTTCCTACTGGCATTCGGAGACTCCGAGTCAGTCGGACCCGAATCGTACAGCTCTACGGACTGCGTTTCCAAACTACGTATTATGATGTCAGATTCGGACAGCCTTTCCGAATCGGCGTTCCGACACAAAAAGGTTGTCGGAAACTGACTTTGGGGGCCCGTAGCAGGCCCCTCTTTACCCAGAGGCCTCCGGTTGGTGCCTGTGGGGGTACCCATGAGACCCCTCTTTACAACCATGCACAGTGTGGCAGGTATCATGGGGTGCCTGCAAGAAGGTGCAAGGTTTTCTGCAACCACCCCTTTTTTCAATGGGAGCCTGTGTTGTTGGTCAGAACACAGGCTCCCATTGAAGTTAATGGGAGTCTGACCAAACGGTGTTCGGAAACATCGTAATCGGTCGGTCGGAACCGATTCCGACAAGGAGTCAGTCGGAATGCTTTCCAACCGACATCATAATGAGGCCCTTAGTTTTTAATACCAAGTGGTATCGGATAAAGTGTAAAAGTCAGACCGGATTACCACATTTGTTTTTACGTATATATTTCTCATGGATCCATATTTAGTAATAAGTGCCTCCCTGATTTCAGGGCGTAGACCTGTTCTTCATCAAACAGGGTTTTTGAAGAGCGTGGGGAGTCCTATGATGAAGCGTGACACCTGGTGGTGTGTGAGGACATCCTGCCACATTTTTGTGTATGTCTACGAGCAGGCTGGTATAACCTGAATATATTACATAATGTGACAGATTAGGAAATGGTTTAAGAAAATCACTCGGTGGCTTTTTTGTGTATAACAGGTTTTGTCTGGAGGCCAGCTCACCCTTGAGGCCCTATAGCCTCTGGTTCCCTACCGTGGATATTCTGCAGGGTTTTTGTGACTTGATGTAACCTTTTATTGCACATATCATTGTGGCTGATATACAGATGAAACAACTAGTCAACCCTAAGGCCTGTGTTGTGGGGCTATTAGATTTGAAGTCGCTTCTGCTGGGACAGACTGCTTTATGAAGGAAGGGTATGGAAGTGGGCACTTCAAAAGGAAGCAGAAACACAACACTAACTTCAACAACTCAGACCCTAAATCACAGTTGGTGTCCAGAAATGGACTTTAAAAAGGAGAGCTTGAACCCCCCCAAAATTGTCAACTGTCAAACAGCCAGTTGAGCTGTGCGAGGAGAAGATGCTCTGCAAGACTTTTGACTGTGACCAGGACTGGTGGATGTGGCCTACTAGTCTCCCAGCTGGGGACATGACCCAGGGAAAGCCAAGAACACCTGCCTCTGGAGCTGTAGCACAATTTTCTGCCTGCTTGCCAAGACCAATGTGCCCTGTGAGGAAGAGGAGAGTGCTGGAGCGAGCACATTCTAGTGGGAGATCTTGGCAAGTGGATCCCAGTAGTGAGGAGACAGCTGCTGCACCAATCGGGTTGTTGTCATTTGCAGATTCAAGTTGGTGGGTGATCCAATATGCCAGACGGGGTGCCATGAAGTTAGCTGTGATTGCCCCGATGGGCCATCGCCTGTCAGCGCAACTGGTGGGCCATATGCCTTAGGGAAGATTGTCAGACCACCATGGTGAACGCTAGGTCGCCTCTGTGCGGTGGGATGTCAGTTATCCAGTATGCGTGAGGGGTGTGCCGTGATGAAGAAATTGCTACTGTGCCATTCGGGCCGTGGCCCGAGTACGGAGTGAGGTTGGCACCCCCGTATGCCAAGGGGGATCGTTGCCTGGTTCAAACTGTCATCGAGAGAACAGTCCACCGTGGTGGCCTGTGTGGACCCGTGCCATGACTGAGGATCGGAATCGGAGCAGTCTACCACCCCAAGATGTGGGAAGGATAAGAGGAACTTACCGTCTCACTGGAGGAAGCAGTGATACTCACTAACAGCAGTCGTTGCAGCCCTTTGCCTGCAACATCCATAGTGAAAATGCTCCCAGAGACTGTGGTTGCACAACCCCTGCAGGAACGGGTAAGACTGATCATAGGGCCGGAAGGCCCCGGGGGAACTTGTTTTGCCACATAGCGCTTAGTGGACTTGAACACCTGTTACATTTAAAAGAGTCAGAGTGGGACTCCTGAGATGCGGATCACTAGTGAAGCCTAACCTGAATGTCGCCTATAGTAAATGGGGAATAACCCCTACCGCTAGTGAGAGGTTAGTGGGACACAGGGACCTGCCGATTGAACATTAGAGCCTTGACCACCGAGGATTGTGTATATTGCTTGTGTATGCTGTATTTCACTTTATGTTCATATATAAAATAAAGTGCACTTTGGGAAGAAGGTTTGAGGCCAAATAACTTATAGGAGTAACCTTCAATAAACTGTAGTTTATTAAAACTAAAATGTTAGCAAGGGGCTTACTAACACACTGGCTCGACGATTTAAGCTCTGTAAATATTGAGGGGCATATTTGCGTTCCCTGGCGCATCCCTGCAAATCAGCAGGGATGTGCCAGGGAAGATGCGTCACGCAAGTTTGCCCTTGCGCCACCGCCGATGCGCCGCATTTACAATGCGGCGCGACGTGGCGCACGGATGGGCAGATGCGTGTCGCATCCCCCGACGGAAATGCCGCGCATTGCTGGAGTCGCGTCGCAAGCACGACGCGGCTCCAGCAAGGCTCGGGGGTGCCCTATGCCTAACATGCTGCGTCAATCCTTACGCCTGCTTCAAGCAGGCGCAGGGTTTTGACGCAGCATGGGCGTAAAAGTGACTCAGTGAAATCTTGTAGATTTCACTGCGTCACTTTTACGAGGCGTACCTGCGAGGGAACGCCCACCCTGCACCGGAACGCCCACATGAAACCTGACGCAGGTTTCATGTGGCGCAGGGGTTTACAACGTGACGCATCTCCCTAGATGCGTCACGTTGTAAATATTGCGCAACGTGGCGCATGTTTTGCGTCGCCGCTGCGTCACATAAGTGACGCAACGGTGGCGCAAAAGTGGCGCAAGGGGCTTGTAAATATGCCCCTGAGTGTTATTGTCAACTCACATCATACCATGTGGTTTGGCAACCTCGTGTGAATGCCTAGGGTCTAAAAGGTTAGCCAAAGCCACACTGCCAGATTTTTCAGCACTCCTATCCACAAGATGTATCCTTCATGTTTTCAATGAAACCGATGTGATAAAATATGTTCAAACTCCTTCTTCTTCCAATAGCCATTTTCATCGTCACCGTGAAAATACTTTTTTTAGAAATCGCAATTTAGGAATCGCAATTCCTTATGCATGTAGGAATTGCAAAAAAAATTGCGATTCCTACACATTCCTTATTTGCGACTCGCAAATTGCGAATCGCAAATAAGGAATTGCTTCCCATTCATTCCAATGGGCCTAGAGGCCCATAGGAATCAATGGGAATTGCATGCGCAATTTGCGAGTACCAAATAGGTACTCGCAAATTGCGCATGCAATTTCAAGGGTGCAAGGGTGCCAAAAGGTCACCCTGATGCACCCCTGAAATTGCAATTTAAAAACATGTTGCACACACACATGCCCCAAGGGCATGTATGTGTGCAACATAGAACTTTGAATAATGCACTTTTGTGCATTTTTCAAAGTCCTCGCAAATTACCATCAACTTTGAGTTGATGGTAATTTGCCCTTCTTAAATGCGAAATCGCATTTTCTTTTTGTTGCATTGCATTTAGGGAATTGCAATTTGCGATTCCCTAAATGCAATCACAATTTAAGTAATCACAAATTTAGCGATTACTTAAAAAGTGATTTTTGCATTTGGGATGATGCATCCCAAATGCAAAAATTGTGGTCGCAAAGGGGCAGATTCTTCTAATCTTCCCCTTTGTGACCGCAATTTCCAATGATGCATGTGCCCCTAAATCTCCTAGCACCTACCAAGTAATCAATGTGTCCTTGTTTATTTTATTTGTTTTTATTTGCAGAGTTTTATATAGCGCTGGCTAGACCCGGAGGTATCAGAGTGCTTTACATGAGGAATCAGCGAGTTACATGTTACAAAATTACATCAGTTACAGGAGCCATGTATAAACATTGGAGAAAAACAGTGATTACACAATAACATGAGTTATTAGCGCATAGCATAGCCAGGACACACGTCTGATGGGGAATGGAAGGTAGAGGGGGAATGGTAAAAAGGGGTAAGGAAAGCAGATAGTGTCAGGCAGACCGGCAAGGGGGAAAGTACTTCAGGGGGACAAAGCAGTCAAAGTGAGAGATAGACAAACCGGTTGGGGACCAACGATCCAAAAACATCCTGTGTATCAGTGACAGAATACGATGAGAGAAAGGCTGGAAAGGGGAGGCAGCCGCAGGATCACGGAGGGAGGAGGCGGGGGAAGGAAGGAAAAACTCAACGGGGAGACGAGGAAAAACAATGTCCAATGTCCGGCTGGGTAGGTGACGGCCGAGGGGGTGAACCAGAGCCAAACTCCTCTATAGCTGCCTAAACAGCTCCACCGGGCATCGGCCATGTTGCTCTGGCTCCGCGGTAAGTACAACATTCAAGGTTTCCGCCCGAGGGGCATCGTCAAAGTTCCATCGGCAGCACCAGTCCCGGTGTTACTGGGAAGCGCTGCTCGTCTCACCCTCCTGCTCGCCCCCAGGAGGGCCGAATACGCCATCGCAGTACATTTGATCCAGTCAGGGGAAATTCTCCGCCGCCAGTTCGACTTTGGCCAGGTTCCGACCTGAGTCCCCTGAACGCGCTACAGAAGGTTTGTCTGCCTGCGATGATTTACTGATGCAGTGATGCAGAGTTTAGACATCGGAGGGTAGATATGCCCTACGCTCGTGCATTTAGAGATTAGTGCATGGTTGTAGGGAGGAAGGCTCCCGTGAAGCATGTAATGCCGCCATCTTGTCAGGCAGTGCTTCAGAGTGAGTCCGGGGAGGCTGAGGGGTATTATGCTGTCCGTTGGTGGTTATGGAGAGAGCAGTTGTGGAGCGCACATATGATAAACAGCTAGATGCTGATTGCCTTGATTAGTGCGTGAAATGCAGGATATTCAGCACACGTACTGGAGTTCCACCATCTTAGGGTCAGGCAGTGATCAAGATTGCTGAGCTGACCAAGGTTTATTGCCGGTAAGCATTAAAATGATCAGTACCTTGGGAGTACACTGGAAGTCCGCGAGATGCCTGGGAGTAGTCAGGGTGTAATTTCCGATCCCGCCTCACGAAAATACCGATTGTGTAACGTAACTGGTGCTCATGTAAAGCGGTCAAATACCTTCGGATCGAGTTTGCGCTATATAATCCTGAAAAAAACTAAAAAACTGTAGCAGGGTTTCGGTTGCTGCGTAATTACCCCCTGAAGTCTTTACAGCTACCAGAAACCGCTCTGCAATCAGTAGAGCTTTGAAAAGAGTTCCATTCAGTGTACACTTTCTAGCCCTTCTTATCAGGCCAGATATTTGTTAGTCTGTTGTGAGTGAATTCAACCAAACTTCCAAATGTGTGAGTTCACTGCCAATGATCAAGACTTGTGTTCTCTGTAATTAAGGTAAATAGTACGGTCTGGGAATGGAGAATGCAATATTTGCTCTACCTAGTGGTGGCTAAATATTAGCTGCCTCACAAAGGAAGAAATAAAGTCAATTTTTTTCAGTATGTAAATAAATATTGTAAGAGGATCGCGGGCTACATATAAGTACCAGGCTTTGAGCAAAAAGCCCCGGCTGCCATCCGTTTCTGTCTGATAGCGCTGAGCACAGGCTTTGTTGGGCCGGATCAATGCCAGATATGCAGGTTAGTCACAAGAGACTCATAAGCATAGAATACATCTAAATGAAAGTCATTCACATAGGCAATGGTTAATCTGATAATCTGGCATTGTTCCAGTCCTCTTGTACCTACGTTTGTTGTTTCTGTTTACATACTTTCAGCTTTACTAACAAATATTCTCCAGTATCATAGCAATTTTGAATAGTGCTTTCCCATGGGGCAATTTAGGGCTCAGTTTCATTTGCTTCAGGCAGACATAAGCAGTATTGGGTAACTTAATGATTGCATTTCCATAGAATACGTGTTCATTTTATAGAGATGCACGGGCAAAGCTAATGGGTCTGGGTTAATGTGATAAGATAACACATGCAAACACAGACAAGTACAAATGCTGTTTGCTGGAGTTTCCCAAATTAAAGCCAGACTGATTGACTTGGCCAGTGCTTGTTCTATTACTGATAGAACAGTCCGTGCCTCTCACGTACATACCCACATCTTCAGTTCCTCTCCACACATGCAACTCTGTACTGTCAAACACTCAATGTGCTCAATGTGGTGGTAATAGTGGTGGTGATTGTATTAGAGATGTTGGTAATGTTGAAGGTAAGTCCGTTTTTATATAGCGCAGCTACTCACCCTTACGGGTCTCAAGGCGCTGGGGGCCGTCGTGGAAATTAAGTGAGCTATTGCCCAGAGTCACATGGTGCTGAGCTAAGCTGCCGCCGGAGCCGGGGATCGAACCGTGAACCCTGTGCTCTGAAGTCAGCTGCCCTGACCGCTGCACCACACCTCACCAATGTTGGTGGTGGTAATGGTGGTGGAAGAAGTAATTGTGGTGGTTGTTATGGTGGGGTGGTGGCAATGTAGGCAATAGTGCTGGTGTTAATGGTGGTGGTAATAGTGGTGGTGGTTATGGTGTGGGTAACAATGTTCTTTGTGATAATGTTAATAGTAGTGGCAATTGTGATGGTTGTATTCTTGGTGGTGATGGTGGTACTGGTTGTTGTGATAATGGTAATAGTGAAGGTAGCAGCTAAGCTAAGGCAGCTGCAAATGAGTGGCCTGGTAATCACATCAGATGAGCTGCTGAGTGCTCAACATTAAAAAGAAATGAGTGGCCCAGAAACGTGTTACAGGAGCTGGTGGGTGCAGGTGGGGCAGAACAGAAGGTGAGATTATCAGTTTATCTGCTGCAGTGAAAAAATAATGTTCTGTGTTTAGAATTAATGGGTGACATAAAGGATGATTCATGATGATTGCAACTGAAGGTGTGATTCTTCTTACATTACAAGGGAAAGACATCAGACATGATACACCAAACAGCCAGTAGCATGAGATCAGAGAGTATTTCTGCTTGAAGCAATGCACATGAAATAGATTTATGTAGAGAGCACTCCAGTGTGGCAGTACTAGTGTGTAGGAAACTGGGTTTTTGTTACATTGCCCCCAAACCTTTTGCCTGGTATTTGATGCAACTTTGAATGAAGTGTACTGGGTTCCTGCTAACCATGTCCCCAGTACCAGTGTTTTTCCCTAAAACTGTACAATTGTTTCCTCAATTGGCAATACCTTTAGTCCATTCTGTAAGCCCTTAGTAAATGGTACCCCTGGTACCTAGGGCCTAGGGTACTAAAGAGTCCCCCAAGTGCTGCAGCACAAATTGTGCCACCCTAAGGGATCCCTCACCAAACACATGCAAGACTGCCACTGCAGGCTACATGTTTTGGTCCAGACAAAAGTGAAAACACGACATGACACACATCCCTGTGTGCCATGTCCCCTAACGATGCATGAAGTATTTGTAAGTCACCCCCTACAGCGGGTCTTCCAGCCCTAAGACAGGGTGCTTAATACTACATATGGGGGCCTACCTGCATGAGCAGATATGCTTCTGTGCTGGTCAGTGACATTACTGCCAGTGCAATTTAAACATGTACTAGACACTGGTGAAAAAGAGTTTCCCAGCTACATGATTGCTTCACTGAAGATAGGGATGTTTGGTGTCAAACATCTTGTATTAGTAAGCAAATACTGATTCCAGTGTTGAATTTATTAATACATGCACCCAGAGGGCACCTTAGAGGTGCCCTCTGAAAACCTACCAACCTCTGGTCTCTGCCAGCCTGCCACCTGAGACAGATTTCTGATCTCCAAGGGTGAGGGCCTTTGCTCTCAGGAGGTCAGATACAAAGTCTGCAAGGGAAGAGGGTGTTCACACCCCCTCCTTTGCGATAACCTACTGATTAGCACTCCTAGGCCGGCAAGCTTTAAAAAAGCTCCTGCCCTTGAAATGCGAATCTGGCTCCCTTCACAGGAGAGGAAGCTACCCTCCCCCCTTTGTTCTGAGCCCTTTGGCACCTGGACAGGTGGTAAATTTGCTAGTCAGGTAGGCGTGACCACCACCCAAGCTAGTACAACCCATAAGGTGACCTAACCTGATGTGGTTACGACTTTTCAGAAATGGCCATCTTTGTGTTGGCACACTTAGGAACTCTGGGACAAGGTTATGCCCACTTCCCACAGGAAGTGATCAAATAGGGGCCTAGTGGCCCCAATGGTCAGTATCCCATTGGCTGGCCCTACACTCCCCTAACACCCCTAAATTCAGTATTTAGGGGAGCCCCTGCACTAGGAAATCAGATCCTGTCAACCTGAAAGATGAAGAAAGACGTGAAGAGTCGCATTCTGCAAGAACAGAAGATCCAGTAACTGACTTGGCGCCAACCCTGCCGGACTGCCTGCTGACTTCGCCAATTGTGCCAAAAGTCGACTTGTCCTGCCTGCAGGCATCCAAAGACTCCTGTGGGTACTCCGTGACCACAGAAACCTGATACCTGAAGACACCACTGCACCCGTCACTCCAAGCCCAAGTTGAAGTGGGCCAATGGTGTCATCGTGGTCCCCCAGCATACCAGGGACTGAGTCCACTGTGGTTTTGCCCCCAGTGAACTCTCTGACGTCACCTTCACCCTCTGCACGCAGGCCCCCTCTACTGCGACTGCTCCCGGTAAGAAAAACTCAACACCTAAGGACACCTCTGCACCTGTCGCCCCTGGGCCTTGCAGAAGAGGGCAAAAAGTGTCCCTAATTCCCCGAGCATCATGAGGGCTGAGCCTCTTGGTACAGCCCGACTGGACCTCCCAGTCCAAACCTGCAGCCTCTTTATGCGAAGACCGATCCACATAGAGTAACATTGGGCACCAGATGCTGTTTTGCACCCCTGCACCCAGCCGCCCTAGTGCCGCTAGTGCTGCCCACCTCTCCCCTTAACTCCTAGAGATTAGTCCCGTAAGTCGCTGCACTATACCTGAATGCCGCATTTACTTTTCATAACATAGGACAACATTGCAGTGATCAGAAATTGCACTATCGATTTTTTGAACTCTAAAATATTTCTTTTAAAAAACATACTTACCTGAATGAATTGATTCTGGTGCCAAAGCCTATATAAAGATACTGGTTATTTTTATAAATTGGTGTGGATCTCCATCTTGAGCCGTGTGTCTCATTTATTGACCATTGTGTGTATCTTCAGGTGTCTTGCACTCCTCTGAGTTAAGCCTAAGGCTGCTTGACCACACTACCCCCTAATAGAGCACTTTGGGATTGCCATAGCAAGCCCCCTGTCCACTCACAAGGGAACCCATGGACTCTTTACACAATATATCTGATTTTGATATACCATATAAAGACCCAGCTTCCTACACAGGGAAAGTATGATTGTTTTTATTATTAAAACAATCTTTATTATATGTTTTCGACACAAAAACAGTTCCATGTCCACAGTCGCAGCCAAATGACAAGTGTGGACATATCCACAGTGAAGTAGTCTAGTCAAATTCAAATGGAGCCGGCCATTATGTCTTGAAATGCGAGAGGGAGGGTAAATCAGGTTGATCAATCCTTTGTTGTTTACTCTCTGACCTGTATCATGCCTTGAAATGAGAGGGGGGTTGAGGGAGGAAAATTGAAGGGATAAATCGGGTAGGGAAATATTAGATGCGAGGGGAGGGTCCTGGTGATATAAGTGTACTATTCACCAGGGCAACACCATGGAATGGAGAATAGGGTTAAACCTTTCTGACATCCTACCAGCAGAGCAAAACATTAATTCCAAGTCATCTTTGGAGGCTAACAGGTCTCTGCCACCAAAAACCAAAGGGGCTTATCTGTGCACAAGGGAAGAAAATGCATCACATGAGCAAGCGTGAGCCAGATAATAGGCTAAGTGTGGTAGATGAAGTACCCAGCAGCTGTTGTTGCATTCAGTTTGGCGAGCTTGAACCATTCCCCAATAAATCTCCTGATCCTAGAGTCACTTTCAGAAAGAAGGAAATGAGAGCAACCTACTGAGAGTATAATAAAAATGTAAATAAAACATGGCACTGTTAAAATTTTTACTATTTGTACCCTACCCCAAAGTGAATATTATAATGTTGACCATCACCAGAAGTCCTCTGCCATCCGTTGCAACACAGGAAGTATGTTTTAATTAAAACCCTTATTATAATTGTACTTTTATTTATATAGCGCTTACTACCCCTGACAAGGCATCAAAGCGCATTTGGCAAGTAGGACGCTATTCAGGAAACCAAAGAATTAATGATGGATTAGTACAGGGAAATATAAGTTGTTAATTTGAGTGGTGGACATGGGAGTCTGTTAGTTTGATTGAATAGGATAAAGGAGGGAGAGAGGAGGGAAGAGTCTAGATAGTGTTGTTTGGGAGTCCATATTAGTTAGATGAGGTTTGGGATGAGTCAAAGGAGGGATAAAGGACGAAAGAGTATAATAAAAGTGGTTGGTTCTCGGACTCACTGACTGTAAACAGAAATATCATTAGACATTAACTAGAGGGTCACATTAAGAAAAAGCCAACCGTGCTTTGATGGACGAACCTCAACATGAATATTTGCTTAGTACCACCACAGAACATGCGTGCACCTCCTCCCTGCAAGCCTGTTTTAAGGGTTATGTTACAACCTCGTAAACTGGAGCAAAGGAGGGGCAGAGCGGGCTCCATGGGAGAGTAAACTGCATTCTTCTGGCTCTCCTATAAACCTCTCACTTTGAAGTCACAGAAAGAAAAGTAAATACCAAGCTAGTTTGGAAGACGGAGCTTGATATTTGACCTTTGTGTTTAAATGCACAGCAAATGTGACAATATAAGAACAAGAATTAAAGCCCTGATTACAGAAAGTGAGATACAGGATACAGTAAACAAGTTTTGGGCAAGACAAGGGAAGAACTCAAGCTGGACAGTCTAAAACAAATAGAGCCAGCAAATAGAAAGCAGGTAAATGCGAGTTGCAAACCCCTAAGCCAATAGTAAATAATGGGCAGAAGACATTCCCAGGAAGCTTTCTGAATGTCCCCAAGATGTCTGCGCTGTCTGGTAGGCTTCGACCTAAAAAGGGTCTAAAGTGCTTGCTCTGCAAATGAGTAACCGAGAACATCAGCACCAGCCTTTAAATCTACTTTAGCACATTACTACAGCAATACAAAATCCAACCTTTGTACTTTTACCCTTTAAAAACATTTGACAGTCATAGATCAAAATGCAAGCACTCGGGTTTTCGACTTCACACTAGAGTACGAGGAAGTTTCTTGTGCAGAAAGACTTAGGGGCCCATGCATGAAGGTATTTTGCGATCGCAATCAGTGCGATTCGCAAAAATTGGCCATTTGCAATCACAAAATTGCCTTTCCTAATGCATTAAAGTTGTTTGGATTCACCATTCAGGTAATCGCAATTTCTTGCAATTACCTAAATTGCGAATGCAATTAGGGAATCGCAATTTGCGATTCCCTAAAGCATATGCAAGAAGCCTTTCCTAAATGCGAACTGTGCATTTAGGATATGCTAATTAGCATCAACTTCAAGTTGATGTTACTGTGTTCACACTTTGAAAAATGCACAAAACTGCATTTTTCAAAGTGCCATGTGGCGCACACATGCCCCTAGGACATGTCTGTGCCTTACATGTGCACCTGTTTTGTGTTAGGGGCGCCTCAGGGGAGCCTGAGGCCCCCGGGCACCCTTGCCTTTGCATTACCTAATTTGCAATTACCAATTAGGTAATCGCAATTTAGGCAACGCAAGACCATTTCCTCCTATGAAGCCCATAGGAAAGAATAGAGTCGCAAAAGCAAATAGTGATTCCCAAATTGCAATTGCGATTCTTAAGGAATCGCAATTAGAGAATAGCTATTTGCATCCTTTTTTGATGCATTGCATTTTGCGATTACCATATAGCGATTTCTTAAAAATCGCTATTTCGTAATCGCAAAAACAAACTTTGATGCATGTGCCCCATAGTCAATTTCAGGGACGTTTGCACGCCTAAACACTACCCTCATTTGCTTACATTTTAAGAAGACCTGAGGGCTGCCTCAGAAGACATCCTGACCAATTACTGTTCTCCTCCAAAGAATTTCCTTATGGAAAATGTGCGGCATGCAGCCATGCAGGTGGAGAACAACAATTCATACAGTCTGCAGTTCTCACCTATTGGGTCAAGAACAAGATGACCTCTCTGTAAGGCCCCTCGCGCCGCTACCTTTCAGTTTCCTTGTACTCCTGCGGATGTCGGCACAATTTCCCAAGTTCAATAACAGGGCAACCATTTCTTTTCCCTCCCTCCCCACCTCGTCTACTGGAAATCTCAAAATCCTTCCTGTGAATGCTCACGAGTCTCCAGGACCCTCGTGTGTTGAAGAGAAGCCTTTGGCGTACTCTCGGGGCCTGATGGGGATTGCCCAAGTCTAAACGCGCCCTGCGGCCTAGCTGCTGGCCACGCGCCAGCGGTAAAAGGAGGCAGCGCAGAATGGCCTTAATTGCGGCATGTGACGCCTCGGGAGATGTCAAAGCAGAAACACTCACTTTTTTCAATGTCAGCACTTCTAGTAATTCCACTTATCTCGCGTTCCTACAAAAGTGAGTGATCTACATACAGGGGCTTATTTACAAGCCTCTTGCGCCACTTTTGCGTCATTTTTAACATGGGAAAAGTGACGTACGGGTGGCGCAAGGGGCTTGTAAATAAGCCCCACAGTGTTTAAGCCTCTCAGCAGCTTGCAGGGCAGTCGAATGCATTTCAGTGACGCAGAAGCCTACCTTACTGCTTACTTTAATGCAGCACCCTGCATCTTAAAACCACGAGCTAGACAGTACATGCAAACACCCACACTCTGGGCATGATTCAGAAAGCAGTTTACAGCTGTCAAAGGTTTAATTTATGCCTGACAGCTATTCACTAGAGGATGCTCGCCAGGCGTAAATGGTTTGTAATCCTCCGCCACAAATGGGATAATTACGCAGTCATAAATCTCTATCTCTACAAGGGGTGGAGAGCTTGATTGGGGAGTTGTGGAACAAGATGAGGTTGGCCTTGTCAGTTTGAGAAGGGGCACGAACTCCCATCTCACCCTCTCCCATCCTGGATCTGGTTTGAGTTTTACTCCCGCAAAGGGCTGGTGCAACTCCCCTTCCAGGGAGAGGAGGGGATTGGTTCACCCCCAAACTAACTGGAGTGGGAGCATAAGAAGGAAGAGACTTATTATGTAAAAATCCCAGAGTTTTCATGTTACTTGGGATGCAATTAAAGTGTAAGTCACCAAGACCCTAGACATCAGCCGTGCCTCGCTCTTGTACAACTTGATTTTATAGCCTGAGAAAACTAACAAATCATTTACCAAGGACATAACCACCGTTATCAAAAATTCTGGCTCCAACGAGTCAGCAGGACGTCATCAGCATAGAGTAACATCTACTGCGGACCTACAGGTGTTACCAGGGCCAGCTTTAGGGTGGTGCGCAGCGGTGCAGCCGCACCTGGCGCTGACCTCGTGGGCGCTGTTTTTAAAAATAACTTATGGGTTAAAAGCACGTGCTGCACATTCCATGTTTCACCAGGAGTTTTCAGGCAACAATAAAAATGTCAAAATAAATCTGGTGATTAATATTCTTGCTGTAGAGAGATGGAGTTTTGTCTAGTGGCAGTTTTGACTCATCATAAAGTAGCGGAGCGGTTTATTGTGCATGCTGCAAAGAACATGTGTCAAGCAGATCACATGTGATGAACTATGATTGTGAGTGAACTATGAGTAGCGCTATAAAAAATTAAATGCATGTCAGAGAGGAGCTAGGGAGAGATGAGGGGCACTGTTGAAGGGTGGTAGTGAGAGAATTTGTGTTGAAAGCTGTCATGAGGGGTGCCAAAAGGACTGCCGCACTGGGTGCCACCAGCCTTAAAGCCAGCCCTGGGTGTTACAATACCTTTTACCAGGAGTGACTGGTAGATCTTAGTGGGCAAGTTTTCTAGGGCCAGAATAAAGAGTAGGGGCGATAAGAGATAGCGCTGTCTCATGTCACTTCAGAGATTAAGGTAATCAAAGCTCTTATGTTTCAGTCATAAACATCCACTCTGTTCTGCGTTATTGGATGCATTGCATAGCATCCAAGACCCTGGCTTTTGTACATTTTGTAACACTGCGGTGGGAAGCTGTCATCCCATGGAGCTATGCCTGAATACATTTCATCAGTTTCTTTACCAATTTCCTCTTTGGACATGCTACCAAGCAGGGACACTCTATGTCCCATGGAGAGTCTTGGGACTGAGATAGCAGAAAGAAATGTTTTCTCCAAACATGTGGTATCCCATGGGCAGAATCAGACAGGCCTTTTTAAAAAATAGCAATCTTAGCAAGAACATTTAATGTGTAGGACATTAGGCCTCACTGGGCACCACAGATCGCTGGAATGACTATCTGAGCTGCAATGCTAACATTCTCAATCCTGTCGCCCCCTTTTAGTAATATTTCCACGTCAGCCACTGAAACACACACTTTGCTGTCTTGGCGAAAGGGTTATTTAATTCATACTTGACACTGGTCAAATCTTGCAAAAGTAGTAAATTCAGCATGGAGTCATTGTATACCGTGAGGTCCTTAACAGGAGCCTTGCTTTTGCCGAGCAGAGTCGTTAACCTTCAATCCTGTGACGTGCTTCTTGCTCACCATCTGTTAGATCAGATCAGAAGCTACAGAGCCGTCATTATCTGCACTGCAGTTTGCCACATGCAATTGTGACAACCTCTTTTTTAGGTCGAGCCTGAGCCAGCGCGCAAGCGCTGATCTGGAGATCTGGGCTAGGTACTATACGGAGGAGAAGCCCCGCCCACATTTGTCATTGGCTTGTGCCTTTGTCCTTCATAAATGCAGGTGCGTGATTCCTTCATAGGCTTGTTAGTCCCTCATTAGTACGGTAATGTCGTCATTTGGAACCTCCCATGGCTACTGGCCCCTTTACTTGGTTGTAACACGGTGCGTGTACTTTTTTCCTTTATTGAGCTTCTCCTAGGCACACATTTCGCTTACATGCCCACTTTCACTTTCAAAGCGCAGTCGGGACAATGCAGCCTTTTGTATATGTCTCGCATTTAAATGCGAGACATATAGCATTGCAAATATTTTTTAGTGCGGGGAAGCAATACTGTCAAAACTTTTAGTATTTCTGAGACTCCCTTAGACAGGGAACACACGTATTCTTGGTTTTGCTCTCGGACACACCTTTGGGCGTCACTACGCCAGCCCGCAGCGCGTGAATTGGGAAAGTCGGGGGCTCGCACGGAAAGATCGAGTTCGCCCCCTTGAACATCCCCCTGTCCCGCAGGCTCCAGACTGCTGCCGTCTTCCAGTGGGTCTTCTCGTTCCTGCTGCTAGGTACAGTCAGGCATTTTGGAGCACGTTACCGCATTTAATTTTTTAAAAACAAAGCTGCCACGCGTGCATGTCAGTGGGAGGAAGAGGAGTGTAAGTGAGGCCACCTTGTTTAGATGGAGCAGGTTTTCCAATCTGTTATGTTGTTGAAATCACTCCAGGAGATGCGAAAAAGAGTATTTTATTAGCATTTAGATTACAGCATGAAAAGGAGCCCCCAACCAGCGCGTGCTCTGCTTCAGCCGCTCCGACAGAATGCCTCGAACCGCCAAGGCAGCGCATACGCGTTCATGGAGCACCAGTTAAACAAACACATAATCTCCTAACATAACCTTCTACACATAGAATACACACACATGATCACTGTTCATAAAGGTACAACACCTCCCCCCTTTGGAAAAAAAAAAGAATAAAGTTACAATGAATGCAGTTATTCAATTGAAGGAACAAATGCTTCCAACAAACAAAATAAACTTGAAAACACAATCTTAACTCCTGTAGAAATCCTTACATTTTGAAGGCTTCCCCATATTTTTTGAACCCTTAAACCTTGAATGCCTCCCAACTTTTCTTGAACTTTTAACACTTGAAGGCATCACATGTCCTAAACCATTACATGGGGATAATGGAACACTTTAAGATATTTCAGTATTTGCCTTTACATCCTGACCATCATCCTCTTTACGATTGACCTTGCTAGAAATGCAAGAAGTTCCAGGGGAAGGAAGGTGGCGGCCGCCTGAGGCTGTTGTAGCGGACATGCCAGTAACACAGTGAAAATGGACAGAGGGGAGAAGGATGAAAATCACCTACCGGCAGGAAGATCAGAAAGATCAAATGCCCCTGGATACTGAGATTACTAGTGCTTTTACCGAATCCTCGTCAGGGCTAGGAGGCTGTCCAGGGGCCACGCTGGTATCGGAGTGCTACACCACTCTCAAGCGGCTATTGAGGCTGGTTCTCGTCTGCGCTGACTGTCGGCGCTGCCGAGATAAGGCGATCGAGCTGATGGCTCCCAAGACCGCCACAAAGGGGAAGCAGGCTGCACCCCTGACAACAACCGCAGAATTAGCAGGCAAAGCAAAACAAGGTCCCAAACGGCCACCGCTGCCAGCGAAGCCAGTTCCAGGGAGCGAGACGGCAGCTGAGATGGGAAGAGGCGGGGTTTTCTCAGGACGACGCCTCCCCGGTTCTACAGTGCTGGAGCTGTTACGTGCTCCAAGTGGGAGACAGGCTGCTGTTGCAGAGGCAGCAATAGAGGCTCTGGGTCTTAGTGAAGAACGGATGCAGGGGAGCCGATCAGAGAGTGCTAAGGATATCATGCAACATACCAGCGTGGTGGCAGAGCTACACTCGGAAGCAGAGACTGTAAGTACTTTAAAAGAGGGGGGAACACTGATGAAAAGTACTGCTAAATCATTGGGTATGTCTCAGCAGGTGGGTCCAGGACATGCTGTAATGTCTTTGAATCAGGATAATACGAATGAGGGACAACAGCTCACTGAAGGGGGGCACTAAAGGGACATTCATCTGACATAGGGCCCCCAGCTCTTTAAGTAACTCAGCAAGTGGATGCTATTGGTCTAACCCAAGTTCGGGAGAAAGGTATCATATATACAAATCCTGAGGTAGAGTTAGACCCTAGTGACTGTTTTTTCTCCCTCTCTGATGGCCCAGAGTGGTCGGCTGATCCTCTATAGCCTCAAGCGATAACGATAGTGATCCAAATGCAGCAGTGGAAACTCTCTTTGCAACAGCACGTCGGACTGGGGGAAAAAGAGTGGGGCATCATACTCAGAAGACTGTTAGTTTGAAATGGGATTACTCTTTAACTGACTCTCTGAGTACTGGTCCAACAATAACGCCGTATGATACTCTTGGCTCACATCCTCTGACATTAGAAAATGTCCTGCAAACGATTTTGCAACAACGAGATGAAACCCGGGCGGATGCACGTAAAGCCCAGAATGTGGCACGAAAGGTACAGGGCGCCATAAGAAAACTGACTGAAACCTGCAATACCATAGGGGAGCGCATGACAGAACTTGAAACCCGAATCAGCAATATAGAGACTGAGGTGACTGATAAACGTACGCATTCTAAGGAACAAGAGAAGCAGATTACAGACATCCAATGGAAATTGGAGGACTATGAAAATAGACAACTGCGGAATAACCTGAGGGTTCTGGGAATTCCAGAGGGAAGGAAGGAACAGATATCAGAAGCTACATTTTAGATCTCTTTCAGCAAGCATTCCTGGAGCTCTCAGACTGGCATTGGCTGCAAGAAGTACTACGTGTACACAGGACACCGTTTACCTTGAGACACCCGGTCAGGAAGGGGCTGTTCTAGTCTTTTTCTGGAATTTTCTCTTAAGGCAGGCGGTATTTGAAAAAGCTAGACCTGAGGCCCGGAGGAATGTGGGGGATGTGTCATTCTTTGTGAGACCGGACTTTTGTCGTGCTACTGTCGAGAGAAGGTGGCGACTTCGCCAGTTAATCAAACCCTTCCAAGATAAGGGTGCCAATGCTTTCCTCAACAATCCGGCATCCCTAAAAGTGGTTTGGCATGGCACAACAAGGTTTTTTACATCAGAGATCAAGGCTAATGAGTATTTGACAGGGCTAAAGCCAGAACATTCTAATGGTTTAGGACTAAATCAGTCTAAGGGGAAGGCAGGGGAGGTTTAGGATGGGATCCCAGTATCACAGTATTTCCTATTTTTCTGTCTTTTGTTTTTTTTCTCTTGTATCTTCTTCTTTTTTCTTCTTTTTCCTTCAGTACAAGGGAGTGATTTCCTTCTCTAGGGCTATTAAAGTTTAAAGTGCATTGAATTTGCTCCTCATTGCCCAAGAGACCGATGTGCGGTCTGGTTCCTTCCCGAAGAGAGGGGTGGAGGGTGGGTGGGTGCAAGTGGGGGGGACGGGGAGGCAGGGTGGGCTGGGGAAAGGAGGGGCAGGGGGTGGGAGCAGGAGTGCTTCCTGTGGGAAGGGGCACGGGGGAGAAAAGTGGGGTAAAAATCTCAGTGAGGAAACAAAAAGGATAGCGAAGCAGGAATGTAAACGATTAAAATTAGCGACAAAATTTGAAATAAACTGCCCTCACCATGGGTGGGTGAAGAGGTTCGGAGGTAAAATCAAGAATGGATACTTATTAAGACCAAATGGGTAAAATCACGATTTGTTCTGTTAATGCCGGGGGCTTAGTGGATAGGAATAAGAGGTATAGGGTCATGGAGATGATAAAATCTATTGCCACGGATATTGTCTGTCTCCAGGAGAAGCACATATCATGAGATAAACGGGGACTAATTATGGCAAAGGGGTACTCTCTATTGGCATGCTCATCTCAAAGTGCTAACAATAGAGGGGTGGCCATTTTAGCCAAAAATAGAATAGGTTTGGTTAACAGGAGATTGGTCGATACTGGAGGAAGGTGGGCCCTGGTAGAACTAGAGCTGGGAATAACGATAGGTACGGTTTACGGCTCGAATCAGGATGAGCCAAAGGTATTAGAAGATCTAGAACTAGAACTTGCAACTTGGCCCACCCCGCTGATTATGTGTGGTGATTTTAATATTCATCTAGGAGTGGGAAGTTCTGGGACAAGTAGATATCAAGGACGGAAACCCAGAGTATACAGAGCTTTGACATCTCTTATGATAAGTCATGGACTAACGGACGTATGGGATTCTAAGTGCTCTCCGGATTCCGGGTACACTTATTTCTCATGTCCTCATAAAAAATATGTCCGGTCGGATTATTTCTTTGTATCAAGTCAGATTTTGGATAGAGTAGGGATAGAAATATTGCCGAAATAAATGTCGGCTCATAACCCTATGATTCTAGAGATAAAGGCTCGGCTAATACAACCACAGCAGCGCCAATGGACATTTGATCGGAAACTGTTGGTTGACTTGGACTTTGTTGGGCATTTTAAAAAGTGGATAACAGATTTTTTTAATATGAATAGATATAGTGCATCACGCAATATGGTATGGGATGCGTTTAAGGCAGGGCTGAGGGGGGAAATGGTCAGCATTGTCTCGTACAAAAGACAACAACAGGAGTTGAAGAGTAAGCTGCTGCGAGCCAAGCTCCGGGACTTAGAAAGAGAACATTTGGCTAAAATACTGCGGGGGGAGGATGTGGCTACTACACAGTTGGACAGCACAATAATCGGAGATAGGTGCATACTTCTCTCAGGAAACCGGCAGCAGCAGAATATCAGGTACACAGGGCGGAGAGGTATGAGTTTGGGGAAACAGTAGGGAGATTTCTTGCTTTAAAGACAAGACAAAAAGTGGTAAAAAGTCAAATACCCTCAATAACAAATGGGGGAACACATATACAGACCCAGCGGATATAGTTACCGTGTTTCACAAATTTTATCAAGATCTTTACACCGAGGAGGAGCAGGGCCCTCTGGAAAGTCTACAAGGGGGGTTTCAATATCAAGAGGGTAGGAAATTGGACAGGGGCGAAAGAGATAAGCTGGAGACAGCATTAGTACTGGAGGAAGTGCAAATTGCAATACAGCAACTAGCATCAGGAAAGGCAGTAGGCCCGGATAGATCCCGCTGGAATTTTATAAAGTTTTTCAAACAGAACTAGCTCCTATATTGCTGGATTTATTTTTGGGGGTGCAATATTCTGGGTGTTCGCCGGAATCTAGGAGGGGCACTAATATTATTATTTTCCCCCAAAAAGATAAACCACCTGACATGCCTACCTGTTATGGACCCATCTCGTTGATTAATGCAGATGCAAAAGTCTATTCAAAAATACTAGCAGTCTGCCTTAGGGGGGTCATAGCCAGCCTTGTTTCCCCTTGGCAACATGGCTTTATTCCCGGCGGGGACACAACGGATCATATAAGGCGGGTCGTAGCTGTGTTTGATATTGCTAAGGAAACCAATAGAAATCTGGCTATGATCCTCCTGGACATAGAAAAGGCGTTTGACCGGGTGGCATGGGAATACCTATGGGGGGTTCTACCTGCTAAGGGATTTGGCCCAAGGGTTGTTACAGCAATTTAAGCAATGTATAGGGCACCTTATGCAAAACTTCAACTGATAGGCAGGGAATCCGAGAGCATAAGAGTGGGAAGGGGGACAAGGCAGGGATGTCCCTCCTCCCCAATCCTATTTGCTTTATACAGTGACCCTTTTATTCAACATATTATGGAGAATCAAGCCATTATTCTGGTTGTAGCACAGGGGTTCGAAACCAAAGTGTTAGCCTACGCAGACAATATTGCGGCATTAACATTAAACCCGGATAAGGCAATAAAGGAAATTGAGGCCATGGCTATCACATTTGGACAGGAGTCGGGATATTTACTGAATAAAACTAAGACCCAAATAATATGCACTGATAATATTAACTTTCAGGATAATAGGCGAGTCCCTACGGCCATCTATCTTGGGGTCAAGATTACCCCAGAAATAGATCAAATCACAAAAATTAACTTTGACCCAGTGATCAACAAAATATCAGTGGATCTCAGACGGAAAAATTCATTGCATCTGACCATCATACGGAGGATTAATGTCCTTAAGATGGTTATGCTCCCCAAGATATTATATTTATTTAGGGCACTTCCAGTGGAAATTGAAGGCTCCATTATCAAAACATTAGATGCCATATTTAGCAACTTTATTTGGCAATATGGTAAGATTAGGAGATCCCTGAAACTTTTGACGTTGCCACAAGCACGGGGTGGGTGGGCCACTCCTAATCTTACTTTTTACCACTGGGCAGCGCTTCTGCAATTTATGATTATACTGCTTTTTGAGAAGGATAGTAAAGAGAGAATCGCAGTAACGGAGGAACTCCCAACAATCTATGAGCTAGCACTTGGGGAAGGGGCTAGAGCATTACTACTCCGTCAGATTGAACCTAGCTACTTTAAAAAGGTGTGATTTAAAATTATTAGGAATGCCTGGAAAACTTGGGGGGAAATTAAAAAATACTTGAGTATTGAAAACTTTACAAGGTATACACCTATTTGGCGATTGTCCTTCTTTCCCTTGGCCTTTTATGATATAATTGGGAAACGATGGGAAGAGTTAGGTCTGAGGATAGTGGGAGATATCTACGCAAGTGGTCAATTACATCTGTTTCCTGAACTACAGAGAGAGTATGGAATCCCTGACAGACACTATGTTAAATATCTCCAAATCAAGGGATTTTTTGGTAAACAGACAGGTAATCTCAATGGCACAGATTCCATTGTTTGAGACTCTGGGGGGTCGGTCTGTAGAATCAAACACGTATATAATATTATGATGGACGAAGCCCCTGATGATATGGAAAGAACAGAGAGGAAATGGGCCAACAGATTAGAAAATGAGGATATAGATGAAGATATGTCACTTGAGCTGGCCAAAAGAACGCTGTATCAGCTAATCTAAAGTCCCAACACTTCAAGACGATTTTGAATTTATATTATACACCTGCCAAACTATTCACTTGGGGAAAAAGGGAGGATGATATGTGTCCCAGGTGCGGGATCGGTCCAGAAGAGGCAATACATATGTTTTACGGCTGCTCCAAATTAGAACCATTAAAAAAGGAAATGGAAAAATTTTGGGAAAAGATACTAGGAAGGAGGGTTGAGCTAACCCCCTCGCTTATGATGATGGGCCAGGACAATAGTATTGGGCTGGACCGAGGTCCGATTGGTATCGTATTTATTTCAGTTAAGGTTGTTAGATTAATAGTTGCAACTAGTTGGAAAGACTCGGAGCCCCCTCGGTTCCAAGAGTGGTTGGCTCGCTTAGTTGCAATTTGTAAAATGGAATAAGCACTCTATTAATGCAAGGGGTATCAGGCTAATAAATGGGGGAAGAAACTTTGGCTCCCAATATCAAATTGGCTGCTCGGGGTAGCTTAAAAATACTAGGAGTTGTTTCACAATGAATCTGTTGTCTATGTAAATACCGCTATTACTTGATTTTCTTCATTTTCTTTTAGGAAATGAATTATGATCTTAAAAGGACAAAAATTGATTTTTGTACAGTGTATGTCAGTCAATGTAATTATTTGTGTAACACCTCTCTGAGATCAATAAAAAAAAAAAAAAAAGAAATGCAAGAATTTCCAAATCTGTCATCATGCAATATATTACCTTCAGTATGGATGTAATTACTAGGGTTGCAAAGAGTTACAGGGACCCCACCGAAAGCTGGAAAGAGAATCACTTGTTTCATCATTTCCTTTTACTGACTGAATCTTAGCAGCATGAACAGGAGTAACTTTGATGACATCTCTCCTGCTCCTCCATCCTTTACCAGATAACAAAACAGACCTTTTAGATATTTTCTCAATACGACAAAGTTTAGATAGTTTGGATTCCCCTTTTCTGACCCTCACCGGAATTTTTGACAAAACCCAATCTCCAACCTTAAGTTCCATGACTTTACTGTGATGTTTCCTGTCAAAACTCTCTTGGCTTCGTCTAGCTTTTCTCTCACCTTGGTAACTAAAGAGGAAGGTGATAGAGTTTTGTTGTCATGCTCTCTAATATCAGCTAAACGTTTAATCGAGTCTGGACACCCAGATGTTCTCTGAGTCCTTTTTCTTAACAGTGCAAACGGGCTGACCTAAGTGGTACTATGTGGGGTCATATGGTAAGCCCAAATCTTATCTCTTAAGAACGACTCAAAATCATAACCCATGAATATTTATTCAGGTCATGCTTCGATTCCGGATTTCGATGACAGAAGAACAAGCAGTGCTGCCAGCACCAGGAGGCACCAAACTAAAAGCAACTAACAGCATTTTTCATGGTTAAGGTGAATCACATGACTTATCTGGTCCAGAATTGAGACTTGGAAGGTCCTCTATTGCCGTTGTGATAGCATTTGCTGAGAGCGATTTCAGTTTTTTTTTTCTCTGTGAAGTTGCAATCAACATTACAACCTAATATGCTGCTATTAAATTACCTTGTTGCTTTCTGTTCGGAAATGCACAGTGTTGGTTAACGTGCGCCGATTGGACTTTTGCTGGGCATAGATATAGTGTATTCTTTTCAAGGCTGGCATATGATTGCATTTTCATGAGGAAAGTAACTGTGTGGTCCGTGCAAAATGTGCCCACCAACATTCAGACCATTTGTATAACTGCCCAGCAAAAACTATGGCAACATTTGTAGGTAAGTAGACTGGGAAACTTATTTGAATATACACTTTATAACTGAATATCAACAGTTTATTTTACAAATTATCATTTTTAATTTGATTATGTATATTATGTAAATTACCTAATTAAACTTGGTAATTAATTAGTTTATGATGTTTTGTTATTTTTATATATCAATTAATTTTATATTAATATTACTTTTCAATTATTGTGTAATATTAATTTTGCATAGCATTTTATTTGTTTTTGAGGATGTTAGGTTTTAAGGGTAGTAGGGTGGTAAGGTTTTTTTATATAATATTTGTTACTGTTTTAAACTGGTGAATACATTTTGATATTATTTTATAATCTTATTTTTGAATTCGTTTTATAAATTACACAATGTTAAAATATAATTATTTTTAATATATTTATTGAAATATATTTTATGTATCTATACTTATGTTTTTAAATTTCTTTTATTTAGGAGAAGGAATAGTAACTCTGACCTTTTCAAAGTCCAGCACTTTCTCTACTGTTCCTTAGGTTGCAGTAGATATAGTAAATCTGACCTCTCCAAAGTCGAGCACTTACCATAATGTTGCTCAGGTTGGAGTGAGGATAGTACATTTGACCACTCTAAAGTATAATACTTTCTCTACAGTTGCTTACATTGGAGTGGGAATAGTAAGTCTGACCTCTCCAAAGACTAATTCATTTGTATTTCAATTTTTTTTATTGTTTTGCTGTGATTTAATTTTAAAAGTTAATTTGATTTTACTTCTGTCTTATAATGTATATTTTTATTTTATTTAGACTAATATTATTTTTTATTTTAATAATTGAATATGTTTATTGGTTTAAAATGTTTCATATATAGTAGCTGATGTCGGACATTCACGGATACGTGTCCGACCGACCTCCGGTTGGCGGTCACAACCATCTAATTTTGATGTGACCGCACATGGTGCGGTCGCTAGCTCCCTTTTCTGTATGGGAGCCTGTGCTATGGGCGTAATCCGGCCGTAGCACAAGCTCCAATATAGCAAATGGAGATTGTGGTCACCTCTGCACTGCGCCTGCCACACAGTGCAGGGATGAACATGGGGGCACCATAGGAGGCCGCAAAAACAGAAGGGGGCCCTGCTAGTGGCCTCAAAACATGCTTTCTGACAGGCTTTCCTGTCAGAAACTGAGCATCGTAATCCCAACGGTGGAAACGCCGTCCATTGGGATTACGGGCCGGACTCTGATTGGCCGACGGGCTCCTTGAGCCCGTCGGAATCCAGCTGGAATGACCAACTGGTTTCAATTCCGACCGCCTATGTAATTTGGTGGTCAGAATTGAAACCGACGATCTTGGTCAGAAAGCCTACGACCTAAGGTCAGAGGCTTTCTGACCGAGATCGTAATAGGCCCCATAGTGTTTTTAATTAGTCCTAATTATTATTAGTATTTGTTATTGTTTATGTTTATATATTTATTTTACAAGATATATTTTATCTTATGTTTTAAGTTGCAAAATGTATTCATATACTTTCTATAACACATGTACATAATTTTTAAAGTTAATATATTTTTTAAGATAGCATGATGTTAAATATTTTAAATTCAATACAGTTACCCAATATTTTAGTGCACAAACATTTTGTGGTCGATATTTTTGTATTTTACATAACAAATATGTAAAGTCGATATTTGTATCCTCAACATTTTTTTAGCATTATTTAGATTCATAATATTTTTTCATTGATATTATGTCATAGAAGCTGGCAAGAACCTGCTATCTCTTTTGTATTTTGAGATTTGTGGGTGGGGGGGTCTGGATTCCTTTAATGTCCTTGAGCCACATGTTTCCCAGCAAGCGTTTCTTAGTGGCCCAATGTCTTGTAACAGTCTCCAGCCTTTCCCCTTTATCTATCTAATCTAACGGATGTGATCTCCGGACAACAGGAAGTCTGGAGGGTACACAAGCATATGCATCATCATCATCATCCTCTATAAAATTTGAGGTATCTATGGCCCTGGTATCTAAATCCTCAAAGTATCTTTCCAGGACCACTGGGTACTTGAATTCTCTGTCTGCTATGATGAACATGGTGGCTGGGTTTAATAGGCCATAAAATATGTCCCACTTCTGCAGCTGGGGATGAAGCACCAGGAATATCTTCATCTTTATTTTCATTTCGTGAGACAAGTCAGCTGTTATGAAAATATAGTGGCCCTTCTAGGGGAAGGGGTCCCCCTTCCAATACTCATAGTCAGTATCTGGCCTGCTGGTATCAGAGGAAGTATGGTAAATATATCACGATGGCCCTGAACCCTATTTGAACCTCGAGCAGACCCTGTGTGCTCCAGCAGACCCTGTGTGAATATCCAGTGAGGTTGAGAAAGGGAGAATCAAAAGTTCTGTCAGGAAGGGATCCAAAGAGGGTAAGGTCATCCTTCTCAATACATTTAGCTGCACATGGAATTCTGTTATTATCCCTCCTACTCCTGTCCTCCAAATCTACTGTCCTATATAGATACCACCATTCATTTTCCTAATCAGGCATATTAGAAATATGCCCCAATTGAGACTTTGAGGCTGCGATGTTTCTTTCTCCTGTACCAAGTCTAGTTAATTACTCTTATAACATCTCACTGAGGTAATTCACGAGGCTGGCAAACTTCACAACACTTTCCTGTGAGCATGGTGGAAAGTGAGTCACATAGCCCCACAGGTGAGGGACAACTATCATGCAGGACGCACCTAGTGGTTCATCATTTATGACCGTGTGGTGGGGGGAGCATTGCACATTGTGCGATGAGTCGACTCAGCCGCTCCCAGGCTCCTTCTTTGACCCAAATACCGACTGTGTCATTAGTCAGTCACTGCTCCAGTCAGCATACCTATAGTCAGTTGAACACATTGAAGGGTTCAAAATGGTCCCATATCTCGTTATGAAGAAGGGTGCTAAAGATCTGCTGTTGCAACAAGGTTCAAATCTCCATCTCGGCCGCTGGACTTTCCAGATTAACATCTGGCCAGAGGGTCACTGGAGCTGTAACCTCCAGTCCACTGGAGCTGTAACCTCAGGCAAAGGTGAGGAGCGGCAGACTGGACCACAAAGTTTCTAGCAGAGCTCTTCTAAGTTCCTTAGAGCGTCAATAGGAGCTGGGAGAGCTCCTCTCACCGATCTGACTCAGCCATGTTCCTGATGACACCCGTTAATAATGAGAGCAGCTGGTATTTAGAGAGTTTGGGGAAATCTCTACCCAGCAGCAACTATATTGTGCGTAGCCAGAGCACACCTCCTCGACTGTTTCTTGCCACTGAAGCGAAGCTTTTACTTAAAAGTCGACTGCTCGGAGAGCAGGATTTTTGCTTGTCAGCTGGACACTATTAGCTTAAATAACCCTCATCAAAGAGTTATTTGGTGATAAGCACCAAAGACTTTCCAATTCACTAAGGTGCAATAGAAAATAGAAAAAAATTGAAAAGTTGCAAAGAGCACGAAGAATTGACACCACGCTGTAAGATTAACAAAAGGTTTAAGCATAAGGATGCACTAGCAGAGAAGATAGTGTCCTTTGTAATCAGACCAAAACAATGGATATGGTATAATACTGTGGATCTGGGTAAAGAAGAAAGTTGGAGGTTGAGAGCAGGAAATGATATACATATTGGGGAAGGAAAGGATTGCACTTAAGCGTGGGTGTAACTCGCGTAATTCCATATAGTGTAATCATGCAGAATTACCTAAGAACTCGATGAGATTACGCAGAATCACGTGAGAAAAATAATTCTGCATTTAGCGCTATTTCTCTCAGGTGAGGGGGGATGTGGGTTCATTTGGGGAGGCCCAGGATGAGTCTGGCTGCAGCACTCTGTATGGTCTGGAGTCTGCTGAGTAGCTGGGTGGAGATGCCGGTGTAGAGGGCGTTGCAGTAGTCGAGGCGGCTGGTGACAAAGGCCTGAGTGATGGTCTTTCGGGTATTGGATGGGATTCATATGAAGATTCTGCGTAGCATGCGAAATGTGTGGAAGCAGGAGGAGGCAACTGCGTTGACTTGTCGTTTCATGGTCAGTTGGCTGTCGAGGATGATGCTGAGGTTGCATGCATGGTCGGTCAGTGTAGCTCAGAGTTCTGCAGGCCACCAGTGGTGGTCCCATGCAGAAGTGTTCTTCCCGAAGATCAGTACTTCAGTTTTGTGGCATTGAGTTGGAGGTACTTGTCTCTCATCCATTTGGCTACATTTGTCATGGCATCGCAGAAGTTGGTTTTGCCATCGGAGGGGTCCTCGATGAGTGAGAGGATCAGTTGAGTGTCATCTGTGTAGGAGATTATGTGCAGTCCATGGGATATGACGACGTCTGCTAGGGGGGTAATGTAGATGTTGAACAGGGTGGGGCTGAGGGATGATTCTTGAGGGTGCGGAGGTTCATTAGGTGAATATTTCTACCTTCGGACTTGGTCGCTTTTTTGGGAGATCGGATCCTTCCAGCAAGGAAAGGCTGCAGGTTGTAGCTGAAGAGGACTCCACAAGTTCAGTTGCCTCCTTCGCGAGGTTCCACTGAATCAGATGTGCTGCTGTGGATAAGCTCCGAGCAGGAGCAATATGAATCTGTGGCCCAGATGCAATGCGCCTTCCTTGGATTGGCATGGCATGTTAGTCCCGGTCCTCTGGAAGTCTTTGAAGCCAAAATGTTTCCAAGTCCCATGTTACAGCATTTGTTAGGAGGAGTACACTTTGACACCAGCCAAGGGTTTAAGACCTTGGGGACAGCACTTGGGCATCAAGACTCATTCCAGCAGAGGCCAGAAGCAGGGTCCACGGCACGTCTAGCTGGAACTGGTAAGCTGAGCAGTAGCAGAAAATGTCTCTTGTTGCTTGTTGTGTTCCTGTAGCTCAAGCAGGAGGTCAACCTTTTGGCCCTTCAAGTCCAATTCTTTGTCCTGGGTACAAGAGCAGGTCCAGTCCGTTAGGGCTATTCTTGAGTCACAGACTGAAGGTCCAGTCCTCTTATGTTCTTCCGCAGGTTCAAAATGTATTCTGAGGCGGGTACTGTGGATGCCACATTTATGCCTGGCAGCAGCTTGTGAGAGGGGACAAATCCTTGCCACTTCCTAACCAATGGGGAAAATGCTGCCAGGGATATCCCTCCAAACTTTTGCAGCATATCACAGGGCCTCTTTCTACCTAAAATCAATATGGCAGAATTTTTCCTCCCCTGCGCATAGCTCCTGTGCCAACCCTAGTGTTGTGGCCAGGGAAATGAGCAACCCCTCCTCTGTGGTCACTCAAAACAACGTTCTGGGGGCAACTTTTCTCCCAATGGGATTGGTGCCTGGCTGACTAGAGGTCGAAGTGTTAGTTAGATCTGCTTGTGTCAGGGTAGGCCTCTTTAATGTTAATTAAGTACCTGAGTACAGCCTAGATGGTCAGTCTGCCAGAAGAGCAAAACACCTCCTCACACCCATGGCTTTTGCGTCTGCTCTGGAACTAGTTAACACCTCATTAAGGGAGCTATTCAGCTCCTGGGTAACTGTTGTAGGTTCTGCAATTGGGCCTCTAGAGTCTTTATGCAGAGCAAAGGTGATTTTCTAAAAATAGCCTTGTTAAAATATTTATTATAAATCTGACCTGTGAATTGGGCTTGTAATAAATATTTCTAAACATCTGTAGATGAGCTTTGTAGCTGCTTCCAAATTGGGGCTAGCAATATTGAGTTTAATAATGTATCACAATGCTTTCCTATGGAACTGCCAATGCTGCTACAGTGAAAATAGCTATTAGGGCCATTTCACTATAAGGACATATTTAATATTAACTTTTTACATGCCCTACGTTTAAATACCACGCACCCTGCCTTATGAGCAGTATGTCCTACTTAGGGTTGGAAGTTTAAAGCTTGTCAAAAGGAGTACATTTGACAGGTCAAATTTGCAGTTTAAGCCTGCACAGCTGTGCTGCTTATGGCAATGCCCACAGTCATGTTTGCATGGTCTCTGAAATTGGTGGCACAATGGGTACTATTGGTACCATATAATAGGGACTTAAAAGTAAGTTAAATATGCCAATTAGGGGTATACCAAATTAATCATGTTGAAAGTTGCAGCATGAGCACTTTACCCCTGGTTAGCAGGGGTAAAGTGCACAGAGCTCTACAGCCAGCAAAAACAGTCAATGCAAACATCTGGGGGGATACCACGCAAAAGATGGGCATTTCAAACACATTCCCCCTACAAGGTAACCAGTGCAGGAAGATAAACCTCTCCCTAAGTCTCCTGTGGTAAACAACTAGTAATCACAGGAGAAGCACGTTCAGTACTCAGAGCTCACAGGCTTACATTTAGATGTGTGCTGTGAGTGTGATTGAGCTCCTCATCTTTAGGATTCTGAGAAGTTACATGCAAACCTGGCTTTTTACAGTTGCATGTGTTAGATGACATGTTATGAATAAAAATGGGGGTATTGCTGTTTAGGGATTAGGATCTACTGGTGTACGGTCCTTTAGAGGTGCCTAACACTTATGGGGTCAGGTTACTTTTAAGAGGTTAGTTGAACACTGATACCTTCCCTCAATATGCATCCCATGTAGTTTGTGAGACGTTTTAGGGGTGCTCCAACTGTTTTTCCTCCTTCCATTTTGTGAATATTTGTAATTTTATGTGTACTGTTTATTTGAGTGTGTATTAAAAAACTTTCCCTTTTTAAAAGTAAGAGCACTGATTGGATATTGATTTATTTACTGAGTTGTATTTGTAATGTTGTTGAGTTCTGAGTCTTGCTACCATGAAAGTCAAGTGCTAAAATGAGTAGTTAGTTTCCAGTTTGACAGATGGCAGCATGTGGCTTCCATTAAAGACTCAGGTTGACAATACTGGTGCCTAGTATCTTCTGATTAGCCTGATTCCTCCCAGGAATCTGAAGACTCAGGGACAGTCTTCCTCTGTGATGAGTCAAACATTCATTGCCAAATGGAGTGTTTTACACATACATTGGTTATAAAAACATAGGTTATGAATGGGCGTAAGCAGTACAGCTAGACAGATCTTATGTGCTCATACAATGGTCCTACCATTCAGGTTACAGAATATTGATAGCTTAAGAAAAAAGATGAGTTATACACATCAAGGGTTCAGACATCAGTAAGGATTATGCCATCTAAGTCTTTCTAAGTCGATTTTGAGTCAAACTTTAGGAAGGAGAATCTACTTGAAATTGTCTGGGTAGGAAAATTAAAATCACCAAAATCTCACAATCTCAAGTTATGGGCAGCAGAGCCAGATCAATTTTAAAAACTCTTATTGTAGCTCTACTACTGGAGTAACATAAACCTTCCGTACAGTGGCAGCCTGCAGAGAAGTTACACAGTAAATAGAGGCTCTCACCTCAGACAATGGTGGGAATAATATCATGAAGAGCTTTATCAACATTTCCTAATAAGAAATTACTCAACTATCTATAACTAAATGAATTGTCCTTCACCTCAGTCCTACGCTTTATTAAAAGTAAGAAAGCATAGTACGTTTTACAGGATAATTCAAACACATTGCCAGTACTAAAAGGTACTACAAGGTACCTACAGACAAGGGCTTTGACTACGCCTACATGTTGGTAGCCAGGGCTAAATGCTTTAATTGGGCATAAGTTGTGTACTTCCACATTAAAAATTACTTTACCTCCACATAGCTGTTATTATTTTATTTATCCAGGGGCCTGAACAAGACGCAGAATGGCAGCCTGAGCATGAACTTTTAGGGGCACACACATGGCTTTGTAATGCTGTAAAAGTGTCTTAGATAACTAAATAATTTACAGTTTATGTTTTTCCCTGATAGCAGCACAGATGGGAGGATGGTAGCCATGAGGAAAGTACTGCAGCCACAGCACCCTCACCTTCCATCATTAACTTTAGACATCAGAGTGCAGATTTCTGTTTGATAGCAGTGTGCAATGCCCAGGGCTACTTTAACCTTCATGGATTTTTAGGTCTGGCTGGACATTGCTCCTGTCGCTTAACCTTACATGGTCAACAAAAAAGAGCTTTTCATTACTACTGAGAGAGGGGCTTGGGCTCCACCCACATGCTGGTTCACCTGAGAATAGGTTTTGGTTGGGCTATATGTATGAGCTTCCAATAAAAAGACTGCTTGTATTGGAAATTTTGGCTTGTTGCAAAGCTTACTTGATTCAGTAGGGCTGAGTTGGTTATGGGGGTAAGCCAATGAGCTTGGTTATAGACCTGATATTTCTATTATGGAAGGTTATGATGAAAATACTAGGCCTGACATATTTATTATGAAAAGTATACGTTACAATCAGTAGGCATTTAAATGTGGATTGTCATCTCTATATTAAAGCCTACAGATAAGCACGTTATGGTTTGAGTGTTGGTTACCCCGTGATAAATCATGGATATAGAAGGTTTGGACTCTGAGAATTCTTGTTAGGCCCTTTTACAAGATATAGTACTTTGCTTAGCTAACTGCAATTTTGTATATTTGTTTAATTTTATGAATGCGTGTCTGATAATTGCCTTGTTGAAAAGCTTACGCTTAAAACCATAGATCTGTGTTGGTTGTAGTGACAAGCTATAGAGCCGATTGGAGCACTGGGAAACCGTATGTCTGATGCCTTAGGTCTAGTCTGTTTATTATGAAACATTATGACAAAGGCAGTTGGTCTAGCTTATTAATCGTAAAAAAACATTTGTTAAAACCAGTAAGCCTTAACAGTTCATTGTTACAGGCTATAGACAGCTACTTTGTTACAAGTAATCTCACAGAATGCCCTTGTTTTGACATTGCCACACACTCTGGCAAACCCTGGGGGTTTTCACTGTAATGGTTCTTGTAATGGCCCTGTTGAGAGAGGTTGTATAGTGTTTTGCAAGCTGTGTTTTTCTAAATGTTTTCACTTTTGTAACTATAAATGATGGTCACAAGCTCACGTGCACTTGAATAGGTTCATGTTGGGTATGGTGTAAAGTCAATGGTAAAGGGTAAAGGCTTTCAGTTCATTGGGAAAAATCATGCAAGATTTCATAGGTTTGATCTGTTTATTATAAAACATTATGACAAAGTGAGTAGGCCTGATCTACTTATCATGAAAAGCATGTGTTAAATATAATAGACTTTTAAGTATGGATTAGCCTGTAGGTGTGTATTTTTTTTTTACATAAATTTTCACAGATCACTATAGTAGGAAGGAGTTTTGGTGCTGGTGATCCCGTCAGACAAACTGTAGGGATAGAAAATATGCTGTACAATGATTGTTGTTAGGCTTTCTTATGAGCATTAGTATTTTACTTTGTTAACTGTAATTTTTTATATGTTTGTATTTTTATGACTGTATGACTGATGGCTGCCTTGTGGGAAAGCTTATGCTCAGTACAGTAGGCCTGAGTTGGTTATGGTGACAAACCAATGATCACAGCAACAGGCGTGATTGGTGTGCAGGGAAATGTTATGCCAGATTTAATCGGTCTGGCCTCTTTATTATGAAAAGTTATTACAAAGGCAGTATGCCTGGCTTCCTTATTGTGAAACGCATATGGTAAAAAAAGGCCTCTGAGAGTGGATCGTTATCACATTATGGTAGAAAGATATTTGGTTACATGTAATCTCACAGATTACCATAGCCAAGGGTTTTGGGGATAAGCCCTGCGAGTAAAATGTCAATGTCTTTTTCTTGTTAGGCTCTATTGAGAGGGTTTGCACATTATTCTACCAACTGTAATTATGGATATACTTGTAATTTTATAAATGTATTCTTGATGACCGATAGCATATGTGCACTTCAGTAGGCCTGTGTTGTATATAGTGTCAAGCCATTGGTAAATGCTAGAGGTGTTATTGGTCCACTGGGAAATGGTATGTCATATTCCTCAGGTGTAATCTGATTGTAACTATGACAAAGCAAGTAGGTCTTGCTTACTTATTGTGAAAAGCATGCATTAAGAGCAATGAGCTTTTTATGGTAGATTGTTAATACACTGTACGTAAGCCTATAGGTAGGTATTTTGTCGCATAGAATCTCATAGATTACCATAGTATATAGGAGTTATGGTGCTGGTGATCTACCCAGACAAACAATAAGGATAGACAATTTGCACTCTGGTAATCCTTATTATGCTATATTAGTAGGGATTTTATATTGTTTTGACATTTGTATTTTGTACATATTTGTAATTTGTTTACAATATACTTGAGAATCATTGAAAATCTGAGGATACTATACGAAATGAAGCCACCTCCTAGACCTGCACAGTTCGAAGCACTTAATGCTTGGGAGCATGCAGCTCATGTTAGGCACAACGAAAGGTATCAGGAGAGATTCAGATAGGCAGTGTGCACCTATGGATGCTAGATGGGATGCAGAAGAAAAGAAGTGGGGAACTGATATGATAGAGGGATCTAGGCAATACCCTGCATTGACAAGCGAAGAAACAGAGAAAAGAAAGGAAGAGAAGTAGAAGAGGAAATAGGGGGAAAATATAGAAAATGTGGAGAGTGAGGATGAAGCCAGTGATAGCGATTCTAGTGACGATCTTTTAAATGCATTACTGTCAGCTCATCCACCTCCATATAATGAGACCCAATTGGAGGAAATGGGTGGTGCAGGTGCCAGTGGAAACCCAGGAGTAGCTACCGCACCAGTGAATACCAGTCCAAATCTGATGAGAGAGAGAGAGGACATGGATGAATATCCCTATAAACCTTACCATTTTGAATGCCCCAAGATGCACTTTCTCTCCCGGTCACAATTGGTTCTGTAGTGCCTCTGTGTAAGCCTGGATCAACAGGAAACACCACACATAATTTGGCAGTTCCTACTGGAATGGGTGCCACAGTCAACACTCCTTTGAGCCAGAGAAAGGGAGGATTTCCTCAAGTCCCTTTAGTTCCAACTCAAGTGAATACTCCTTTTGCTGCAAATGCAGATACAACGATGAATCAGACAGGATTCACCCATACAGGAGGGTTTGCTCAAAGATCACCAAATTCTGACATGTCCGTTTGGAATTCACCTCCGAGTGTTCACCACAGTACTCCCAGGGAAGGGATAATGTTTAATGCCCCTGTAGCTCAGATTAGTCCTGGCGCTAAAGAATTTGATGATTGGCTTAAATGTTTAGTTAAAACCTCGAGCGAAGGTACAAGCTCAGGACTGAGCAAAGAGGTAATTCAATCCCCTGTGAGAGACAATGCTGTAGATGTAGCTAAATTAAAGTTAGAATTGGATGAGATGATACTATGAAACCTTGATCTTTGGCGATTAGATAGCTACCAAGAGAGTGCACTTGTTTTCATGTGTAAAGATGTTACTGGACATGCCGGACGGGCTCATGAAAGGTTATCAAAATTAGCTCAGAAGTAAAAGTTCAATTTGACTAGGAATTAATGTTTGCAGAACAGCTACAGTGTGTGGTTTGATAAGAATGATGTAACTAGCATGAGAACAACAGGAATGAGATGGCAGATTAAGGAACTGATTGGGAGCGTCACAAAAATGGAGGGAGCTAGATAAGTGGGAAGGCAGATGGGTGAAAATGAAGGAACAAAAGAAACCTAGAGGAGAGCCGCCTCCTTCCATGGTGGAGAGAGAGGGCACCACAGCATTTCCGTTAGGAGAAGTGCTTGGTGGAATTTATGTCCATGCGCCTTGGAGTAAAAGTGATCTTGCATCATTCACAAATGAGTGTCCCAAATTGAGGGAGAAGCCAGTGGAATGGTATACACAGGTTGAGCGATTTGTGAAGATTTCAAAGGTCCGGTGGGTGAATTTGAATGCCTTTTTCGATGTTGTGGTACCAAGGGATTTGTGAGCAGAATGCAAAGTGGCTATAGAGTGGCAGGAGAAAGAGCCTCAAAGAAATCCAGTGTTGAATGCCCGTTGTCTTTGGTGATGAAGAAGTATCAACAGGTGATGACCTTTTTGAAAGGGAAAATTCCAGCTAAAGATTTTGATTGGGTCAAGATTGTCAGGACGACCATAGAGCCCAAGGAGTCAGTGCTGCTTATTATGAGAGGTTATTGCAGGTCTTTAAACAGTACAGTAGATTAAAGACTCTCAAACCTAAAGATATGGCAAATTTTGTGTCTTGGTTTGGGACGGGACTGAGACCTGAGGTTAGCAAATTTTGAGACACGTGAAATATTGTAGTGATGAGTTATAGATGAAGCAGAAGAGATTAAATGAGAAATTGATGGTGGCACAGATTAGAGCTGCACAGAGGGGGAACCTGAGTCAACCTTTTGTAGGGAATATTGGTTCTATGCAAGGAGTGTATCATCAGGGAGTTCCTATGATGGAAGGTGGAAATGGGTTCCCATAACAAGATAGAGGTCATGGTGTTCCAATTGACCCGAGTACTAGGATTGATGTGGCCACTTTAAAGAGAACAAATCCTTGTCATTATTGCAATAAGTTGGGGCATTGGAAGCAGGGATGTCATCTTAATCCAAGTAACATGGCAAGTGTGAATCAGGTCCAGAATTGAGGATTTACACGCCCCAGAATAATAACCCTGTACCATCACAGAATGTGTAGAGGATTACAGTTCTGACTTGTCACAATGACGATGCCTGAGGAGGGAGGAGAATTGCATGTTTGGTGTACCCTTAGAGGTAGACCAGAGTGGTCCATTTGTAGAAGCTGAGGTGAATGGCTACCTCGTATCATTCCTGATTGATAGTGGTGCTACCCGTTCCACTGTTAGAGCAGTGGAAATTTCAAACCTACCCCTCTCTTGAAAAAGAATCCAAGTTGTAGGCAAAATAGGGTCTTTTGAGGAGGATCACCGGTTTGTGGTGTGTGATTCGAGTCCTGTAAGTCGGTTAGGACGTGACCTGTTGTGCAAATTGAACTGCACCATTTACACCCCAAAGGGTGTGGAGTTTCAGACTCATGACAAAGATGTTGCCTTCAAATCGGCAAGACACTGTCCAGACATTCGATTGTTCCCCTTGATGACAAATGATGATTTTCCTGCAGTTTTGATGGACACTGTGAAGCTAGAGGTCTGGGACTTTTCCAGAAAGGACATAGGTCTCCTCAAAGGAGTTGAACTTGTCCGCATTAATGTAAAACCTAATGCTGAGTCCCCAAGAACCCCAAAGTATAATTTGTCCCCCTAAACAATCGCTGGGATCACTCCAGTGACTGATTAAATGATACAACAAGGCATTTTGAAGGAAATAATGGAAGTCCATGTAATTTATCCATTATGGGCTTACAGAAGCCTAGCGGTAAGTACCGCATAGTTCAAGACCTGAGAAAGATTAATACCATTGTTGTTCAATTTTGTCCCGTGGTACTGAATCCAGCTGTGATTTTATTTCAAATTCCATGTGAGACTGAGTAGTTCACTGTCATTGATTTGTGACAGGCTTTCTTCTCCATACCCCTTCATGAGGGCAGTCAGTTCCTCTTTGTATTTTGGATTCAGGACCGTGTTTTGGCACGGCGCAAAGTCCCACAAGCGTATATGGAGAGCCCCTCAAATTTCAATCACATTTTCAAAACAAATCTTGAGTCCTTGGTTATGCCCTGTAATTCAGTTCTATTCCAGTATATTGATGATCTGTTGGTTGTGTCAGATACACAGGAACCTTTAAACAAGATACTATTGCCCTGTTAAAGCACCTGACTAAGAATGAACACAAGTGTCCCCAAGTAAGTTGCAGTATTGTCAAAATGAAGTCCTGTATCTCAGATATCACATTGAAAAGGAAATGAGGAAGGTGTCACAAAAAAGAACCTTGGCAATTCTGAAAATGAGATCGTCAACTAATCAGGATGTTTTTAGGAATGGTGGGCTACTGTCGCCAGTGGATTCCCAAATTTCCCTAGTGGCCAAGCCTTTACAGAGGCTGATACCCAAGAATGTGTCTAATATGGTATCTTGGGATAACAATTGTTTGGTTGCTTTCCTAGAGCCCAGAGAAAATCTCTGTCATGCCCCGGCAGTGGGAATGCCTGATTACAATAAAGCATTTGCACTATTTTGCAGTGAGAGGGAGGGCTGCGCTCTGTCAGCGCTTACACAGTTACATGCTAATGCTTGAAAACCAGCTGCATATTTTTCTGCTACCTTTGATCCTGTAGCTGCAGTGCTGCCTGGATGCCTTAAAGCTGTGGCACCGACAGGTGTCAGCATAGAGTGCCATGAAAGTTTTGTGATGGTTTATCCTCCTACTGTTTTTGCTCCCTACTCTGTTGAAATATTATTGACCCGTACCCAACACTTGACATGTTACTGGAGAGGTATTAGGAAAAACAGCTTCTATCTGTCCAAATTTTTCACCAAGCCAATAAGGTAAATAGTCCTTATTTTGTGGGCGCTTGCCCATTACAGAATTAATCATGACAGGACTGATGGTTACACCACCAGGTCCAGCGGGTTGCGCAGCAACGCCAGGTGGTCCCACCTGGAAGTTGCGCGTCATGAACTGTATAACAGCTCTATGTACGCGTATTAAAGAAGTATGTAACACGCGAAGTGCTGCCAGCGTCGCTGTTGTCAGCCGACGTGGGTGAGGGGTATACCTAGCCAAAACGGGCCATGTGGCCCCATCTATCGATAAAGGGCCCAAACGGATCGGCGTTATTGAAGAAGGGTGCCATTAAACCAAATTAGGTGCTGCCAAGCTGTAAGCAGAATTTCCAGAGCTCGATAGGGCTCATAAGCATTAGGAAGGGCCGTGGCAGTGTATGTATGAAACATATTATCTGCTCCGTCCACCACCGGAAAGGTGACCCAAGAATAAAACACCTCGAAGCGGTAAGCTGCATCCGCTTCGACTACAAAAATCACTGCAACACCAGCATTAGGGACTCCATTCTAAGTCAAATAAGCCGTGAGAGCAGCGCGACTGTGAGGCGGAATATCAACCGACATCACGAGCAAGAAAGAACAACAACTTAGAGAGCGGCAGCGCAATAAAGGGTTAAGAAGAAAGAGAGAACCCTTTTTAAAACTTCAAGCTTGGAAGAACCTATAAAAACATCAATATAGGAGGTTACACCGTCACAGGTGTCTCCAGAGACAGAAGTGAGGGTATTGTGGACAAGCACAAGCACTACTCAAGCGTCTCGCAGATAAGAACCAGACCAAACGTTGGCAGCGCCATGTTGCGGGGATTCTGCACATATACAGAACTATGCGCAGGAAACCAGGACCTCGGTAGATAGTGGTGTACCAACCTATCCCCTCAGCACCCAAAAATTCCAAAACCGACTAGCAATATGTCTCATTCGTTCTCTGACTAACAGCGAAGCTACCAATGATTAGACAACCCAGAACACAACACTCCCGGCTCTCTCAGGAATCGCGGGAACAAGACAACTCTTTCACTCACTCACTCATACTTGTCCACAACAGGAGTAATCAGAGTCACGGTATAGTTTAAAATGTTTATTTTAACTAACGCCCTCTATGGTACAATACACGTGCCGTTACTAGCAGCAAAATGCATAAAAACAATATTGTCAGCATTGTCACAAGTCCATAGAATACAAAGGGGATATCATTTTATAAAGACAGTGGAAAAGGACTATAATACCTAACCACCCTCCCCGTGGTAAGATATAGTTTATTATAAAAAATAAGTCCTCTGGGCTTTGTCAGCAGACCCCATACCTCAAGGCCTAGATGAAAGGTTTACATCTCAGGACAAGCACAGCTCTTCTCTCTGGAAAGATTTCTCTCCAAGTGCCTGAACAACATGCTTAGCTTCCAATATTAAAGATTTTCAGTAATGCAGCTGTGTGTCATGTTATGTCTAGTTGCAAGGTACTGACCAGAACAGAATAACAAGGGGCATTGTTTATCGACCTTGTACATCGTGTGCAGACGAAACCTCAGAGCACAGCAGTGAACGCGAAAAGCAGACAGTTCTCATGTGAAAAGGGCACAAACAAAGTCTTGCAAAATAAACGCATGTAGTGTCGTGCGCAAAAGCAGCCTAAAGGCAGCAAAGCTCATGCTAACTTAGCAATGTCGACAATGAACCCACCATCCATACTACACCCTCCCCCTGGTAAGTCCATAGTATGTAGACATAAGACGAAAACGGAGTTCAATCTATGACGAGCAGAGTTCAAAAGCGCCTTCATTTTGTTAAAAAAAAAACAAAGAAGAGTGCAAAGAACGGAGTGTAAAAAAAAACATTTATGGGAAAAAGATCCCTTGAAGGGAAACATCCGGAATGCAAGAACCTGCGAGATGCTTGTGGTGCATTAGAGAGGTTAATCCATCAAAGTATAAGAGCAAAAGAATGCAATACCCCCCAAAAGGACATCATTATTGTTGGAAGAAAATAGAGACGCCATCCAATTCAGCAAGCTGAATGAACATGTGTGTTCCTCCTAGTCAGGTGCCTCCATGAGCATTGTCGGATAACTTACGTGATATTCGATGTAGCTTTGAAGTAGGAGATTCTGTGTAGCCTCACAGATATCCCATTGAGCCAAGACTCCAAGTGCAGCCGCACGCGCCATAAGGCCAATCCCAGAACAGTCCTGCTCATGAGCCACTAAGGGACCCATTAGCTGGTCGAAATCCGGGTCTGAACATGACGTATTGGAGAGGCATAAATCCAATGCCCATGTGAACGGACAACTCAAGCACGAAAATACTGGTTGCACGCAAGTGAAATACGCAAAGTGGAAGGATAACCCATAAGATACACTGAGAGTAGCCAGGGGTAATGTACCGAAGCATCCATGCATACGGTCACGGAGCAATTGCAGCCGGCACGGTCTGTGCAGCACTACAAGAGGAGCAGCCATTGCGCTTCAGACACAGGAGAAGCAGGACTCCAGCAGCTAATGCCAGCATTAAAGGGAATCCACCAAAGACGCTGGAAAAGATAGAATGAATGAATGCAGGTATTACACCAAAAATTGTCTGAAAAGATGTCACAAGGCCAGAGCCGACAGCTTTAAAAAAATGTGCAAGGCCATGAGTAGAAGACGCAATAAAAATGCGATGAATTAGCTTCCCAAAATGTAGTGGGAGGTTAGTGTTCAAAAGCGTTTGAATTTCGCTAGTAGTGCTCGCCACCTGCAGATTAAAGGTCTCGCGCGCGGAAGTAAGGGGGACCTCTTGTTGGAATAAAAGCGCTTTTAGTCTGCTCAACTTCTTGAAATCTGCTTTCAAAGTTGGTATGGAAGGCCAAATTGAGCTATCGAGCTTCCCACGCGGGGGAGGAAAAAGCACATTTTTACAGCAAACAACGCGCTGTGAAACCGTTACAATGTACGGTATTCCAGCAAGCAAACCGCCGCATTCTTGGTTATTTAAAATAAGATAACTACCTTTAGTAAGCAAAGTGAATGTGGGTGTTATTGCGGGAACTGGAATACCTTTTAAAACACACGAAAGGTTCGGAGCGGACACATTACAAGCCCTGTGCAACTTTATGTTTTTACAAACAAGGGAATTACCTACTGTAGAATCACAGTCTTCCCCTGTTAAGTAAACCTCCTTCTCATCCCGTAAACACCTGTATGTGAAAGGCAAAGATCGCAATTCATGAAGAAAAGCGCTACCCAGTGGTTCGAAGCGGCCTCGCGGGTAATGTTTCATACAAGAGCTGAATTGAAACAAAGAGAAAGGTAAAGATATAACTCCATGGAAGAGCCAGACAGCAGAGTCAGTCTCCACCACAGAGAAAGGCAAAGGGTCTATTTTTTCTATGTGTAAAAGAGTGTAAATTGCATCTTTCATGGACATAAACTGCTGTTTGTCTGTCAGGTTAAATGGCAAAAACAAAGCAGACGCATTTAAATAATCCCATGGTACTTTTCCAATTTTTAGAGTTTGCAAAGTCCATGCGAATTGCATCACGGAACGCAATTGATTTTGACCATGATATAACAAAGACACATCTTCATGCACAATATCAATAACAGAAGAAACAATATTATCCAATGTGTAAATGCGGGAAGATAGTGTTTTAATACTATTATCGACAACAGCTAGAACCTTTTCTAAGTTAGCTTGGTCAATTTCCCGCAGGCGGGACGCTGCTTCAATTTGTGAAAGTTTCCATATTTCATTGTAAGCTGCGTAAAAGAATCTCTTTGTTCTAGGAACCCTGGCACCCAAGACAAAGTCGGACAAATTAATGTTATTGGACAACAACGATAAGTGATGTTTAACGGATGATAGTGTAGAGTGCTGCAACCACTGTTGACATAATTTACCCACCAAATAGGTGGTTACCGAATGTGCATCTGGAAATCTTGGGTCGGGTCTGTCTTGCATATACCCTGAGCTAGTGTTGTGAAAACGGAGTTGGCAGGCATTAGAATTTGTCTGCCAAACTAGCCAACCTAAAGGATCCATTTCAGATACATTAAACGTGTTATTTTGAAACAGAGATTGTAAGAGATTGTAAGGCATCAATGGTATAATTCGTATATATGCGCCAATTATTATATTCAGCTAAAGAGGGAATGGCAGGGGCGTTTAACTTTTTTGCAGTTGCCAAACCAAAGCAAGTCATCTGGTACACTGTTTCATTTTTAAAAAAAAATTGTGCTGGGATGAGGCAGGCACGATGTAAGGCTTCAGTGCCTCGCACTTGCCAGTTCTTAGAACCCCAGATTGATTTGAAATCGATAGTGGCCTTCCAGTGGTCATAACCCCTGACTGACAGATCATGTCTGAAAGAATTTGAATAAATTAATTTCGTATGGGTCAACATTACTTTGGGAGTTGAAGGAACATTTAATTTAAAATAATAGGACTCAGGTGATGACTTATCAAAACCAGTGAAGTATGTAAATTTATTTCTAAGTGTTTTCGAACTACCTTTTAATTGTGTAGGGCAATGTTCCCATTGTGTATAATTAACAGCAGGACGTAATGTATTAGTCTTATGTAGGAAATGATTGTGAGAAGTTGGCCTGGCATATGCTGTCCACTAATTATAGTGGGCACCTTGCACCAGTCCAAACAACCCCTTATTGGAGATAGGTTAAAGACAACCTTATTGAAAGCTATCCTAGTGGTAGCTATGGAGAGCAGCCTTCAGGCTAAGTCTTGAAGGAATGTAAAGCAGCTTGTTTTACCAGTCTATAATCTCTTGAGTGACCAAATGAAAGAGCACCACACCAGGTATATATTCAAAATATATGTATTTATTGCTAAACACACCCCTCTAGTCTCTTTATGAGGCTAGAGTTCAAGTACACAAGTTATAAGTTATTTAAACACAGTAATAGCACAAATACACGTTTGGGCCCTAGGGGCGTACCAAACCATATACCAATAAAGTGGTATAAGAACCACGACTGAACTAGACACTAGGCCTAGAGCCTCTAGAAGTGCTTGGACCACAAGTAACCACCCAAGGTAGTGACACAGGGGACCCACGGGGGACGCGTGCAGTGTAAATACACAACCCCGATACGCCGTTAACTGCTATGGAGAAAGTCGCGATCAGGAAATTAAAGAAAAGGGACACTTAAAGGAGGACTTGGAGCAAACCCTTTGAGAACTAGGCCGTTCTAGAGCCTCTACCCACGGGAGCACCGGAGCACTCGTGTTACCTCACCCAGGGAAGCCGGGTGCATAGGTGCCTTTCGGGGTCGGGTTTCGTCGTCGATTTGAATGGTGATCTGCTGCAAAGAGATGCTGGCGACCAAGTGGAAAGTGTCCGGGTGGATCCAAGAGTGGATCAGAGATCTGAAGAACCTGAAAGCAGAGGGGACAGAGTCTGGGTCACTAGCCAGTGACCAGGAAGGCGATGGACAGATGCCCACCGATGTCGAGTGCTTCAGGTGCGTTGACAGTCGTCTTGACTCTTCAGCCACGAGGTCCAGGAGGCGTTGTCGGCAACCAGGAGCAGGATTCGGGCTGGTACACGATGTCTGTCGAGTGCTGAGGTGTCGGCTACCGGATTGGACCCAACAAGCCTTGGCAACGGCAAGTCTCGGTGAAGATGAAGATCGTCGATGGTGCAGACCAGCAAGGTGTGAGGAACTCACCCAGTGAGGGTAAGTGAGGGCAGGCCTGGAGCAACCAGGGTGCCCAAGAAGAAAAGGATTGGCCTTCGTGAAGGGCTACTAGCCAATGGGCTAGAGACCGCGAAGGAGCCTCAAGACATCGCACGTGGATCTGGCTCACAGGACACTCGTGGAGTGGAGGCCAGTGATCTTCAGTGCAGTTGGTGCTGGAAGCTAGGGCTACTCGGAGCCCAAAGCACAACTTCGTGGAAGACCCAGAAGAGGATGCACTAGCAAATGTGTGCGATGTCCAGGGGTCACGGTTCCACATTACCCACGACAGCTACGGGCCTCAGCTTTGCTGGGGACTCAGGGCAGCCTCGGGGAAGTCTGGAAATCTACCTCTGGTGATGCAAAGACTTCGGCGTCTGACGGGAGCTTAGGCGATGCAGACCGGACAATTGCTTCTTTGGTGCCTGCCAAGCAGGGGAGTCACTCCTTGACCCCAAGGGAGATTCTTCTGTCCTCTAGTCTTTAGTAGAGCGTCGAAGGTCCAGGATTCTGTTTCAGAGTTTCGTCCAGGGATAATCTAAATTCCTAAGGACTGGGTTCCTATACTTATACTAAGTTTAGGGGTTGGACTACTCTGTGGCCCCACCTATGGGTGGGTCAGGGCAGAGGGGTGGCTACACCCCTTTCCCTTTGTCCAGTTCGCGCCAAAGCAGGGGCTGCAAGCCCATGATCCGGTTTGAACTGGGGTATGCACAGGGACACCAAGTGTGCCCCCAGTGCAGGACTTCAAAGCACCCGAAAGTGCTCCCGCCCAGCCCCAATACACATTATCCTGTCTGGGGAGGTGGTCACACCTCCCTGGGACAGGAAACCTATTGTCCAGGCCTCCCCTGCCGGAGTTTCGTCCAGCAGCAGGAGGCCAGACTCGTGTCTGTGGCAGCAGCATCCATTTTGTGATGCCAGGGCTTTAGAAAGAAGTTACCGGCCAGGCCAGAGTTAACATGTCTCTCCCTCTAGAAGGGTGGAATGCTACCCCCGCCACCAGAATTGGCGGGGGGGGTAGTATTCCAAGATGTTTGACACCAAACACGACATGTTTAGGTGCAGCCATTACAAAGTTAGCATTTAACGCGAGGTTATACTGCGCTTAAGAGTATATGGTCAGGCTGCACTACAAACAGCATCAGAGAAGGGTCTCCGAACGCTGCAGAGGGGCCCTGCTCATGCAGGGGCACCCTCTCACATAGGAACCACGCACTCTGCCTTCAGGATTGATAAGGCCTGCCATAGGAGTGACTTATAGGTTTATATGTGTGTATGTATTTAGTGATATAGGTAACCTATATCACAGTAAGGGAGTGCATGCACCACCTTACCCAGGCTGCAGTAGCAGACCTGTGGTGTCAGTTTGGATGGCCTTCCAGGGGTGGCATAATACATGCTGCAGCCCCTGGTAGGCCTCTGAGGTACCTATGCCCTTGGTACATAGTATACCATATACTAGGGACTTATAAGGGCACTCCAGATTCCAATCAGTGATGTGCCTAAGGCACATGGAAACCATTTTAGAGAGGAAGCAGCTAGGCTGGGGTTCTGATTAGCATGGCCTCAGCCAGACTAATGTCGAAAAACAGTGAAGCATCAGCAAAAAGTGGGGGTACCCATGTGAAGCAGATCCTACTCTCCTACAATGATGCCCATAATGTTGATAACAAAATAAATCGGCATAATTGGCAGAATTTAAATACAAATCCTCAGCATTGAAAGCAGCATAATACTTCAAATCTGAAAACAATGATTGTATAGCATGCACATCCCAGTCATCTGAACGTATGTCCTGTGTTACCACATCACCCATGGAGACACGAAAGACGTATGGTACGTTAATAATTTCAGTCGGGCCATGGACCTCAAAATCCACTTTATCCCAAACGATGCCATCTGAAACTGGGAAAGCTGAAATGTTAACAAGAGTCTGGTCACGCTTCATGATGTGGGAAGATGAGTGGGGGGCCAAAGTACCATCAACCAAGTTCAAAGCAGAGCGTTCTGATAAGTGTGAGAAGTTGGCCTGGCATATGCTGTCCACTAATTATAGTGGGCACCTTGCACCAGTCCAAACAACCCCTTATTGGAGATAGGTTAAAGACAACCTTTATTGAAAGCTATCCTAGTGGTAGCTATGGAGAGCAGCCTTCAGGCTAAGTCTTGAAGGAATGTAAAGCAGCTTGTTTTACCAGTCTATAATCTCTTGAGTGACCAAATGAAAGAGGACCACACCAGGTATATATTCAAAATATATGTATTTATTGCTAAACACACCACTCTAGTCTCTTTATGAGGCTAGAGTTTGAAGTACATAAATTATAAGTTAGTTATCTACAGTAATAGCACAAATACACATTTGAGCCCTAGGGGCGTACCAAACCATATACCAATAAAGTGGTATAAGAACCACGACTGAGCTAGACACAGGGCCTAGAGCCTGTAGAAGTGCTTGGACCACAAGGAACCACCCAAGGTAGTGACACAGGGGACCCACGGGGGACGCGTGCAGTGTATGAACACAGCCGCGAATCGCCGTTAACTTCTATGGGGAAAGTCGCGGTTTGAATTTAAAAGAAAAGGGACACTTAGAGGAGGACTTGGAGCAAACCCTTTGAGAACTAGGCTGTTCTAGTGTCAATACCCACGGGAGCACCGGAGTGCTCGAGTTACCTCACCCAGGGGAGCCGGGTGCATAGGTGTCTTTCGGGGTCGGGTTTCGTCGTCGCTTTCAATGGCGATCTGCTGCAAAGTGCTGCTGGCGGCCAAGTCGAAAGTGTTCAGGTGGATCCAAAGGTCTGAAGAACCTGAAAGCAGAGGGGACAGAGTCTGGGTCACTAGCCAGTGACCAGGAAGGCGATGAGCAGATGCCCACCGATGTCGAGTGCTTCAGGTAGGTTGACGGTCGTCTTGACTCTTCAGCCACGAGGTCCAGGAGGCGTCGACGACAACCAGGAGCTGGATTCGAGCTGTCCCACAACGTCTGTCGATTGCAGGGGTGTCGGCGACTGGATTGGACCCAACAAACCTTGGCAACGGCAAGTCTCGTGGAAATGGAAGAAGGACGATGTTGCAGACCAGCAAGGTCTGGGGGACTCACCCAGCGAGGGTAAGTCAGGGCACGCCTGGAGCAACCAGGGAGCCCAAGCAGAAAAAGATTGGCCTTCGGGAGGGCCTACTAGCCAATGGACTAGCGACCGCGAAGGAGCCTCAAGTCGACGCACGTGAAGCTGGCTCACAGGACACTCGTGGAGTGGAGGCCAGTGATCTTCGGTGCAGTTGGTGCTGGAGGCTGGGGCTACACGGAGCCCAAAGCACGACTTCGTGGGAGACCCAGAAGAGGATGCACTTGCAAATGCGATCGGTGTCCTGGGGTCACAGTTCCACGTTACCCACGACAGCTACGGGCCTCAGCTTTGCTGGAGACTCAGGGCAGCCTCGGGGAAGTCTGAAAATTCATGTCTGGTGATGCAAAGACTTCGGCATCCGACGGGAGCTTCAGCGATGCAGACCGGACAATTGCTTCTTTGGTGCCTGCCAAGCAGGGGAGTCACTCCTTGACCCCAAGGGAGATTCTTCAGTCCTCTAATCTTAAAGTACAGCGTCGAAGGTCCAGGATTCTGTGTCAGAGTTTCGTCCAGGTAAATCTAAAGTCCTAAGGACTGGGGTCCCATACTTATACTAAGGTAGGGGGTTGGACATACTCTGTGGCCCCACCTATGGGAGGGTCAGGGCAGAGGGGTGGTTACACCCCTTTCCCTTTGTCCAGTTTCGCGCCAGAGCAGGGGCTGGAAGGCCCTGAGCCGGTTTGAACTGGGGTATGCACAGGGACACCAAGTGTGCCCCCAGTGCAGGACTTCAAAGCACCAGAGAGTGCTCCCGCCCAGCCCCAATACACACTATCCTGTCTGGGGAGGTGGTTACACCTCCCTGGGACAGGAAACCTATTGTCCAGGCCTCCCCTGCCGGAGTTTCGGTCAGCAGCAGGAGGCCAGACTCGTGTCTGTGGCAGCGGCATCCATTTTGTGATGCCAGGGTCTGGAAAGTCAGTACCGGGTATACCGGTGTGCACATGTCTCTCCTTCTAGAAGGGTGAAATGCTACCCCTGCCGCCAGAACTGGCGGGGGGTAGTATTCCAAGATGTTTGACACCAAACACGACATGTTTCCGTGCAGCCATCCCAAAGTTAGCATTTAACGCGAGGTTATAATGCGCTTAAGAGTATATGGTCGGGCTGCACTACAAACAACATCAGAGAAGGGTCTCCGAACGCTGTAGAGGGGCCCAGCTCATGCAGGGACACCCTCTCACATAGGAACCACGCACTCTGCCTTCAGGATTGATAAGGCCTGCCATAGGAGTGACTTATAGGTTTATATGTGTGTATGTATGTAGTGATATAGGTAGCCTATATCACAGTAAGGGGTGCATGCACCACCTTACCCAGGCTGCAGTAGCAGACCTGTGGTGTCATTTTGGATGGCCTTCCAGGGGTGGCACAATACATGCTGCAGCCCCTGGTAGGCCTCTGAGGTACCTACGCCCTGGGTACATAGTATACCATATACTAGGGACTTATAAGGGCACTCCAGATTCCAATCAGAGATGTGCCTAAGGCACATGGAAACCATTTTAAAGAGGAAGCAGCTAGGCTGGGGTTCTGATTAGCAGGGCCCCAGCCAGACTAAGGTCGAAAAACAGTGAAGCATCAGCAAAAAGTGGGGGTACCCATGTGAAGCAGATCCTACTCTCCTACACAACCCCCCCAAACGTAGGGACATTAAACTAACCTTGCCCAGTTAAGTCTTCATGTTCTAAGTGGAAGTACCTAGAGAGTCCATCTGCATTGGCATAGTTACTCCCAGGTCTATGTTCCACTGTGAAGTCCATCCCCTGTAGGGAAATGGACCACCTAAGCAGTTTGGGGTTTTCACCCTTCATTTGTTTTAGCCATAAGAGGGGCTTATGGTCTGTTTGAACAAGGAAGTGAGTACCAAACAAGTATGGCCTCAACTTCTTCAGAGCCCAGACCACAGCAAAGGCCTCCCTCTCAATGGCTGACCAACGTTTCTCTCTAGGGGTCAGCCTTCTGCTAATAAAAGCTACTGGCTGATCCTGACCTTCATCATTCAATTGTGACAGTACAGCCCCTACCCCCAATTCAGATGCATCTGTTTGGACAATGAACTTCTTGGAGTAATCAGGACTCTGTAGAATGGGAGCAGTGCACATGGCCTGCTTTAGGTCATCAAATGCCTTTTGACAGCTAACTGTCCACTGAACGTTTTTGGGCATTTTCTTGGAAGTTAAGTCATTCAGGGGTGTCACTATTGATCCATACCCCTTGACAAATCTCCTATAGTACCCAGTCAGGCCTAAGAAGGCTCTCACCTGAGTCTGGGTAGTTGGAGCAGTCCAGTCCATGATGGTCTGGATCTTGCTCTGCAGTGGTTGAACCTGGCCTCCACCCACAAGGTGGCCCAGGTACACAACCTGACTCTACCCTATCTGGCACTTGGTGGCCTTGATAGTCAGGCCTGCTTTCTGCAGGGCCTGCAAAACATTTCTGAGGTGGACCAGGTGATCCTCCCAGGTGGAGCTAAAGACAGCAATATCATCTAGATATGCTGCACTATAGGCTTCCAGACCTGTAAGGACTATATTCACCAACCTCTGAAAAGTGGCAGGTACATTCTTCAGACCAAAGGGCATCACCACAAATTGATAATGCCCACTAGGGGTTGAGAATGCTGTCTTTGGCTTTGCATCATCAGCTAGTCTGATCTGCCAGTAGCCAGCTGTCAGGTCAAATGTGCTTAGATACTTGGCTGAGGCCAAAGTGTCTATTAGCTCATCTGCCCTTGGTATTGGATGGGCATCAGTCCTAGTGACTGCATTGAGACCCCTGTAGTCCACACAAAACCTCATCTCTCTTTTCCCACCATTGGTGTGAGGTTTTGGCACAAGGACCACTGGACTAGCCCAAGGGCTATCTGAGGGTTCAATAACTCCCAAATCCAACATCTTCTGGACTTCTGTCCTGATACAGTCCCTGACATGGTCAGGTTGCCTATAAATCTTATTTTTAATAGGCAGACTGTCCCCAGTGTCCACTTCATGAGTGCACCAGGTAGTCTGACTGGGTGTCAGTGAGAATATGTGTCTGAACTGATTGAGCACCTGTCTGCAATCAGTCTGCTGCTGGGTAGTGAGGCTGCCTGCCAAGGCTACACCGTCCACTGACCCATCATCAGGGTTCTGTGAGAGCAGGTCAGGGAGTGGGTCACTCTCTTCCTCCTGTCCCTCATCAGTAGCCATGAGCAAGCCCATGTCTGCCCTGTCCACATATGGTTTTATCCTGTTGACATGGAGAACCCTGTGGGGACTCCTGGGTGTTCCTAGGTCCACCAAATAGGTAACCTCACCCTTCTGTTCAACAATGGTATGGGGTCCACTCCATTTGTCTTGGAGAGCTGCTGGGGCCACTGGCTCCAACACCCACACCTTCTGTCCTGGCTGGTAAACAGTCAGTACAGCCTTTGGTCATGCCAGGCTTTTTGAAGTTCCTGGCTAGCCTCAAGGTTTTTAGTTGCCTTTTTCATATACTCAGCCATCCGGGAGCGGAGACCAAGTACATAGTCCACTATGTCTTGCTTTGGGGGCTTGAGAGGTAACTCCCATGCTTCCTTCACCAAGCACAATGGACCCCTGACAGGGTGACCAAACAAAAGTTCAAAAGGGCTGTAGCCAACCCCCTTTTGAGGCACCTCCCTGTATGCAAATAAAAGGCAGGGCAAGAGTATGTCCCATCTTCGCCTAAGCTTTTCTGGGAGCCCTTTAATCATGCCCTTCAAGGTTTTGTTGAATCTCTCAACTAAACCGTTGCATTGTGGGTGATAGGGTGTGGTGAACTTGTAAGTCACTCCACACTCCTTCCACATTGCTTTTAAGTATCCAGACATAAAGTTAGCACCCCTGTCTGATACAACCTCCTTAGGGAAGCCCACTCTTGAGAAAATTCCCAGGAGGGCTCTTGCCACCACAGGTGCTGTAGTGGTCCTAAGGGGAATAGCCTCTGGGTACCTGGTGGCATGATCCACTACCACCAGGATTAACCTGTGCCCAGATGCTGTTTGGGGATCCATGGGACCAACAATGTCAATCCCCACCCTTTCAAAGGGAACCCCCACCACAGGTAGTGGTATCAGGGGGCCTTTGTAGTGCCACCTGCCTTGCCACTGGCCTGGCAGGTTACACAGGAGCGACAAAACTCCTTGGTGTCTTCAGACATGTGGGGCCAGTGAAAGTGAGGGACAATTCTGTCCTAAGTCTTGTTCTGGCCCAGGTGACCTGCTAAGGGAATGTCATGGGCTAGGGTCAATAGGAAGCCCCTGAACTTCAGAGGTATAACCAACCTCCTGGTGGCACCAGGCTTGGGGTCTCTACACTCTGAGTACAAGAGTCCATCATCCCAATACACAGTATGGGGACCACTAGTTTTCCCAGCAGCCTCAGCAGCAGCTTGCTGTCTGAGGGGTTCAAGAGAGGGGCAGCTCTGCTGCTCCTGGCTCAGATCTGCCCTGGAAGGGCCCCTGTCCCCAAGAACTCAACCTGGTCAGGTTCAAGCTCCTCTGGGACAGTTCCTTCCTCAGGACTGAGATCATCCCCCTCAAGAGACTGATCTTCCTTCTGAGCCAAGGGGAAGGCACTGCCTTTACCCTACTACTCCTCTTCTTGGAGGGCACTTGGTCCATTATTCCAGAATCCAAGGCCTGTTCAGTGTTAGACATTTTGGCTTGTGACCTGGTCACAGCAAACACATCTGCAGGGATGCCCAGCATTTCTGCATGGGTCCTGAGCTCCACTTCTGCCCAAGCTGAAGTTTCTAAGTCATTGCCAAGCAAGCATTCAACGGGTAGGTCTGCACTTACCACAACCTTCTTAAGGCCAGTTACCCCTCCCCAGGAGAAGTTAACAACTGCCAGAGTATGGTCTGTTCTGACGTTGCTAGCATTGGTCACTTGGTACATTTCACCAAGTATAATCTGCCCAGGATTCACAAGGTCTTGTGTCACCATGGTGACACTTGCCCCTGTGTCCCTAAATGCCAAAGCCTCTTTTCCATTGATTAAGGGCTGTTGCCTGTACTTGCCCAGATTACTGGGACTCACAGAGGAGGTCATATCCATGCCTCCATCACAGACTAGGACAGCCTGAGTGAGTTCTCTGACTAGGTCAGAGCTCATCTCCTTACCCAGGGTCAACCCTACTAAACCCTTGGCTTGTGTAGTCCCACCACCAACTGTACCTGCACTAGGGGGAGCAGGTGCCTTAGGGGCATTGGTGGGGGCTGAAGTAGAATCTTTGGACTTGGTGCAATCACTGGTCCAGTGGGTCTTTTGCTTACAGACCTTGCACCATGGTTTCCTTTGGCCTTTCCCTTTGTTAGACTGTGAATCCCCACCTGAAGAAGATTTTTGGGGGCCTTGTGAAGACTTTTGATCTTTACCCTTCTCCCCACCCTTATCAGAGGTTTTCGAATCTTGCTTCTTAGGGTCACCACCTTGGTTCTGTACCTTCTGCCTCACCCTGGTTCTGACCCATTTGTCTGCCTTCTTTCCCAATTCTTGGGGAGAGGTCAGATCAGAGTCCACCAGGTGCTGATGCAACAGCTGATTTTGACAGTTATTAAGAATCTGCTCCCTCATGATCAGATTGTACAATCCTGTGAAGTCACATACCTTACTGCCCAATAACCAACCTTCCAGAGCCTTGGCAGAACAATCAACAAAGTCCACCCAGTCTTGAGTCTGTGCTTTTTGGGTATCCCTGAACTTTAACCTGTATTGTTCAGTGGTTAGGCCAAACCCATCAATTAGAGCACTCTTCAAGACTTTGTAATTATCAGCATCCTCCTCTCTAACAGTGAGGAGCTTGTCTCTACCTTTGTCTGCAAAGGAGAGCCACAAGATTGCTGCCCACTGCTCCTGAGGGACCCTCTGTACTTTACAGGCCCTCTCTAGAGCAGTTATCCATTTGTGGATGTCATCCCCACTCTGGTAGGGAGGGACAATCTTGCTCAGGTTTCTATGGTCATAAGACCTTTCCCTATCTTTGGGGAAACTGCTGCCACCATGGGACTCTAGTCCCAACTTTTGTCTCTCTCTATAGAGATCTAGGGACTCCCTGTCTATAGCCAATTGCTGTTTTCTGAGTTCAAGCTGGGCTTGCTCATACTGAATCAGTCTCTTTCTCCTTTCATGAGAGGATTCCCTCCTATGAGAGGAGACAGAGGTCCCTATCGAGGTGTCAGAGTGGTTAGACTCCTGAGAAGGAGACCTAGACCTTCTGGGCACACTCAGAACTCTTCCTGGGGGACAAAGGGGAGGTCAGTCTGATCCTCCTCCTCCTCCTCCACAGGAGGAATTGGGTTTTCCAGGACAAGGTCATTTTCACCTTCCTGGCCAGTTTCAGAGGGGGGCCTGGGTTTCTTCGCCCCTGGCCCCTTCCTCATCTTCTGCCCCACCCTCTTTGCCTACCCCTTCAGACCCTAGGGGCCTGCTGAGATCATCAGCTAGTAACACCTCCCTGAGGTGTTGGGTGCTGGCACTTTTGCCTGCCTTCAACTTCCTAGTATTGCATAATGCTCTCAATTCCAAGAATGGGAGTTTATCATACTTGGAGGGAAGAAGCCCACTGGCTTCTGGCAAGGACTCACTGGGTCCTGGCTTTGAAGACATTACTAGTGAGGTGTGGTGTATGCACTACCTACTCTAGTGTGGCCTACTAAACTCTCTTGAGTTGTAGAAAGGGTATGCTATCCCTTAACACACAACTCTAAGTTCAGTAGAACTTACTGTATTACTAAGCTTGATTTATATGTACCTTAGGTACCCTTAGTGGTTTTCAGTTGATCAATTCAATTGAGATTATCTGGTAAAACAATAGCAAGCTGGAATCCCACACGCTGCACACCAATGTGAGACGTTGGCCTGGCATATGCTGTCCACTAATTATAGTGGGCACCTTGCACCAGTCCAAACAACCCCTTATTGGAGATAGGTTAAAGACAACCTTTATTGAAAGCTATCCTAGTGGTAGCTATGGAGAGCAGCCTTCAGGCTAAGTCTTGAAGGAATGTAAAGCAGCTTGTTTTACCAGTCTATAATCTCTTGAGTGACCAAATGAAAGAGGACCACACCAGGTATATATTCAAAATATATGTATTTATTGCTAAACACACCCCTCTAGTCTCTTTATGAGGCTAGAGTTCGAAGTACATAAATTATAAGTTAGTTATCTACAGTAATAGCACAAATACACGTTTGAGCCCTAGGGGCGTACCAAACCATATACCAATAAAGTGTTATAAGAACCACGACTGAGCTAGACACAGGGCCTAGAGCCTGTAGAAGTGCTTGGACCACAAGGAACCACCCAAGGTAGTGACACAGGGGACCCACGGGGGACGCGTGCAGTGTATGAACACAGCCGCGAATCGCTGTTAACTTCTATGGGGAAAGTCGCGGTTTGAATTTAAAAGAAAAGGGACACTTAGAGGAGGACTTGGAGCAAACCCTTTGAGAACTAGGCTGTTCTAGTGTCAATACCCACGGGAGCACTGGAGTGCTCGAGTTACCTCACCCAGGGGAGCCGGGTGCATAGGTGTCTTTCGGGGTCGGGTTTCGTCGTCGCTTTCAATGGCGATCTGCTGCAAAGTGCTGCCGGCGGCCAAGTCGAAAGTGTTCGGGTGGATCCAAAGGTCTGAAGAACCTGAAAGCAGAGGGGACAGAGTCTGGGTCACTAGCCAGTGACCAGGAAGGCGATGAGCAGATGCCCACCGATGTCGAGTGCTTCAGGTAGGTTGACGGTTGTCTTGACTCTTCAGCCACGAGGTCCAGGAGGTGTCGACGATGACCAGGAGCTGGATTCGAGCTGTCCCACGACGTTTGTCGATTGCAGGGGTGTCGGCGACCGGATTGGACCCAACAAGCCTTGACAACGGCAAGTCTCGTGGAAATGGAAGAAGGACGATGTTGCAGACCAGCAAGGTCTGGGGGACTCACCCAGCAAGGGTAAGTCAGGGCACGCCTGGAGCAACCAGGGAGCCCAAGCAGAAAAAGATTGGCCTTCGGGAGGGCCTACTAGCCAACGGACTAGCGACCGCGAAGGAGCCTCGAGTCGACGCACGTGGAGCTGGCTCACAGGACACTCGTGGAGTGGAGGCCAGTGATCTTCGGTGCAGTTGGTGCTGGAGGCTGGGGCTACACGGAGCCCAAAGCACGACTTCGTGGGAGACCCAGAAGAGGATGTGCTTGCAAATGCGATTGGTGTCCAGGGGTCACGGTTCCACGTTACCCACGACAGCTACGGGCCTCAGCTTTGCTGGGGACTCAGGGCAGCCTCGGCAAAGTCTGGAAATCCACCTCTGGTGATGCAAAGACTTCGGCGTCTGATGGGAGCTTCAGCGATGCAGACCGGACAATTGCTTCTTTGGTGCCTGCCAAGCAGGGGAGTCACTCCTTGACCCCAAGGGAGATTCTTCAGTCCTCTAATCTTAAAGTAGAGCGTCGAAGGTCCAGGATTCTGTGTCAGAGTTTCGTCCAGGTAAATCTAAAGTCCTAAGGACTGGGGTCCCATACTTATACTAAGGTAGGGGGTTGGACATACTCTGTGGCCCCACTATGGGAGGGTCAGGGCAGAGGGGTGGTTTCCCTTTGTCCAGTTTTGCGCCAGAGCAAGGGCTGGAAGCCCCTGAGCCGGTTTGAACTGGGGTATGCACAGGGACACCAAATGTGCCCCCAGTGCAGGACTTCAAAGCACCAGAGAGTGCTCCCGCCCAGCCCCAATACACACTATCCTGTCTGGGGAGGTGGTTACACCTCCCTGGGACAGGAAACCTATTGTCCAGGCCTCCCCTGCTGGAGTTTCGGTCAGCAGCAGGAGGCCAGACTCGTGTCTGTGGCAGCGGCATCCATTTTGTGATGCCAGGGCTCTGGAAAGTCAGTACCGGGTTTACCGGTGTGTACATGTCTCTCCCTTTAGAAGGGTGGAATGCTACCCCCGCCGCCAGAACTGGCGGGGGGTAGTATTCCAAGATGTTTGACACCAAACATGACATGTTTCCGTGCAGCCATCCCAAAGTTAGCATTTAACGCGAGGTTATAATGCGCTTAAGAGTATATGGTCGGGCTGCACTACAAACAGCATCAGAGAAGGGTCTCCGAACGCTGCAGAGGGGCCCAGCTCATGCAGGGGCACCCTCTCACATAGGAACCACGCACTCTGCCTTCAGGATTGATAAGGCCTGCCATAGGAGTGACTTATAGGTTTATATGTGTGTATGTATATAGTGATATATGTAGCCTATATCACAGTAAGGGGTGCATGCACCACCTTACCCAGGCTGCAGTAGCAGACCTGTGGTGTCATTTTGGATGGCCTTCCAGGGGTGGCACAATACATGCTGCAGCCCCTGGTAGGCCTCTGAGGTACCTATGCCCTGGGTACATAGTATACCATATACTAGAGACTTATAAGGGCACTCCAGATTCCAATCAGAGATGTGCCTAAGGCACATGGAAACCATTTTAAAGAGGAAGCAGCTAGGCTGGGGTTCTGATTAGCAGGGCCCCAGCCAGACTAAGGTCGAAAAACAGTGAAGCATCAGCAAAAAGTGGGGGTACCCATGTGAAGCGATCCTACTCTCCTACAATAAGTAGTGACCATTGATGAGCAGGAAAAACACTGTTACAAATCCAATTGACATGAAGAGAAAAATCAGGATGAGGACCAACCATATGTATGTCCAAGGAGGGACTAAATAAGTCTGTTTAAACCAGGAGACAAAAATAGTCAGTTTAGTTGGGCCAATTGAGGTGGAAGAGGACGAATCATAAAAAAAACTGCCATGGTGTAAACAATATGGTCCATCTCGATGACAGTGTCAGTAGGTGAGTTGAATGATGCGCCAACCCCAGGATTCCTCGAAAGTGTGGGGCACGAAACAGCAGGCGACACACTATTCAGAATCGGCCAGATGTTGTAGCTTGACATTGTCAATTGAGATGTATCTGTTGTCTTTGCGACCAGGAAGCGGTGGTAAAATGACTGTACGAGTACCCTTCAAGCAAAGCACTGGAACCGGTGCACGATAAGAGGGACAACATTCTTTTTTGTTCTCCAACTTCTCTCGGACCAGATCACCAACTTTCGGAAGCCAGCCAGCCACCGGAAACAGCAGTGCAGCATCAGTGGCAGAGGGCAAATGTTCAGTTGCAAGACTGTCACGGGTCTCTTGTAGGTCCTGTAACATAGTAGAATGATTATCTACGTCAAAGGTTGCGGCAGCTGCCGCAACGTCTAGACCATCAAGGTCTGGCACATACATTTTGATGCCAAAGAGCATCTCGTATGGGGTCCGCCCACCCAGAGGTCTTCTAGGGAGATTATTTAGTGCACGTTGGACTCCATACAAATGAGCTAACCAGTTCCTGCCAGTACCTAAGACTCTAGCTGTCAAAGATTGTTTTAAGTCACGGTTCACCCGCTCCACAACTGAATTGCCCTCAGGCCTGTATGGAGACAAAAACTGCACCAGCACCCCCAAAGACTTCATCGCATCCTTGTGCGCCTTAGAGGCGGATGCTGGACCTTGGTCTGAAGGAAAGGTGCCACAGGCAAAGATCCCTACAAAGACACGCAAATCTCTGATGACATTACGAGCGTCAGCACTGCGTTGTGGCCATACCCAAAGGAATCTAGTGCACGAATCAACCGCAACTAAAATGTATTTATATGCAGTATCTGAAGAAAATGGACCACAGTGATCAAGATAGACACAACCGAAAGGCCTATAAGAAATGCATAGCTGTGTTAGTGGTGGGCGTGTCACCGTAGAAGGCTTAATTTGCTGACAGATGTCACAAGAAAGTACATAATTACGGGTCTGTTTATATAAACCACGCCACCAATAACGTTGCTGCAAGATAGAAACTGTCGCAGACACGCCGGCATGGGCCGAAGCCAAGCCTTCGTGTGCGGCTTTGATCAAAGAATATCTGCGGTCTGCGTTGGGAATCAGCCGATCACCAACGTCGGGTATTCTTGCAAAGGGAACTTGTTCGGGAGTTAACTGAAAAGAATACTTTGAAGGGAAACCCTGTGGGTAATCAGTGCCCTTCGTTGTAGCAGCTATAGCTGCCTAAATGTCATTATCAATCTTAGTCATGAACCTTGTAATGGCTGCTACGGAACACGTGGCTACTGCAGATTTGGCCGCTTCATCAGCCAAAGAATTACCGAAAGTGTGTGCTCCCACACGCTGATGGCCAAGAGTATGTATCACATGTGTGAGGGGCAGACGTTGTTTAAGATCTGCCACTCGAACCCAAAGCATTTATGCTTAGTTGCGCTGCCTTTAGAATCTCGATAATCATTTTGAGATCAAAAGAATAAGTTGTCATTGAAAGACTGAACACAGTAATAAGAATCACACAATGAGAGTAGTTACATTCGGATCTGCAAACTCGAGAGCAAGTACAAGAGCGCGCAGCTCAGCCAATTGGGCGGTACAGTCTCCTAGCGCCTGTGTATGCACTATGTTAGCCTTGAGCTCTCCGTTCACCATTGTATCTGCCACAATAGCACAAGCCGCTGAATAAGCATGTTTAGAGCCGGTGGCCGGTTGCGCCGAGCCATCGGTGTAAATAATACATTTGTACTCCTCCAAAGGGAGCAAAGACAGAGGAGGTGGATGAACGTGTTCATACTGCAAGAACTCCTGTGTCTGAAAAGAGGGGTCAAAGATAAATGTGACATCAGGAGACGTCAAAGAAGTAGCCCATTGGATCCAACTGGGATGTAATGCTTTAGAGTTTGGTACACTTGCCTTTGTCACTGCTTCTAAAGCAGGGTAAGGTGTAACCACCAAAATGCATTTCCCCTGCGCCTTTGCGCGTTCCTTCAGGACCGCCATCTGCACAGCCGTTAAAACTTTTTCAACAGTGGAAAAACCGCATTTTGGCCGAAGTGTACAAATGAGATTTGTATGCAATAGGAACTGTGTTGTCTTCATTGTACGTCAAGTAAGTGAAACCCACTGCGCCTGGCACAATTCGTATCACCAGGTTTGTGTGGTTGTCACGTGTCAACAAGTACTGAGATTCAAGTAGATCAGACTGCAAAGATTGCAGAATAGCAGAATGTTCCGCAAGCCAGCTGGCTTTAGAAAATGATGGTTGTATCAAAGCATAAAGAGGCTTGATTCGCTGGGCATAGTTGGGAATGTAAGTCCACCGGAATTTCAAAAATCCCAGCAAAGACTGAAGTTTTTTCAGGGTAGTTGGAGAGCGCAGACTAGAGCATTTCTCCAGAAAGTGGGGTGCCAAGCCCCTACCTTCATTATTGAGCTCATAGCCTGAAAAGAGCACCGCATAGCAAGCGATGTGAGATTGAGCAAAATTAAATTTGTACCCGTAGTCCGCAAACATGAGAATGATGCGGTCAACACGGCATAGATGCGGCCAAAGTTCGTCGTCCGTCAGATAGATATCGTCAACGTATGAGTATGCATCAGGGTCAATGCTGTCTAACAAAGAGACAACACGGGCAGCGAAAACCCCGGGGCTATTCTTATACCCCATAGGTAAACGCCGAAAAAATTTCTGTTTTCCACCGGCTGTGAATGCGGTCCATTGACTGCATTGAGGGGACTGGTTATGGCTAAAGAAGCTGTTGGAAATGTCAAGTGTCGTTTTATATTTTTTACGAACGAGTCTGTCTACATGAGCAGAGCTATGGGTATTCTGTACCGCAAAAGTACAACAATGAGAGTTCAAATGCCGGTAATCTAAAACTACGCGATATGACCCATCAGGTTTGGATACAGTAAAAAGAGGATCATTCATCGGTGACACACACGTCTCAATCACACCTTGATACTCCAACTCAGTTAGAACATCAGAAACTGGACCTTTAGCTTCCCGCCGGATGGGATATTGGGGTTGAGCTTGTCCGTAGACCGCAATGGTATCTCGTGAGGTGGAGAACCTTTATCCCAGCCCACTTGATTACGGTACACCGCCGGTGCAAGGGCCAGAGCCCACTCTGCTGCAAAAGCCTCTGCATGCTCCTTGGGGACATAATGCGAAAAACTCGGAAGTTTCACGTCCTCCCCCTGGATGCGGCCAGAACAAACGGTGGGGGCCAATCCGCCTCTGCCAACAAAATGTCATAAGAAGAGGTCAGATTCTCCCAAAAAATCCCTGTGATTACACGCTCAATGTCACCTTCAATTTGAAAAACTATATTATACAGTCTATCAGGGGGGGCAACTCGGGTGTCAGCTATCTCTACTGTAATGAAAGTTTCAGTTGCTGACGCCTCCAGACAAGGACGCAGTGCCTCCCGCACTATGGTAACTTCCGCTGCGCTGTCGAGCAGAGTCACCGCCCAAGTCCTATCCAGCAGTCGTGTTCTCACCGTCTGAGACATACCTCGCTGTTAAAGCGGCAACTTTTTTCTTTTGAAAAGGAGGTCGAAAACTAGGTTGATTGTCTTGTTTCCCTTTAACGTCAAATTGACCAGGCTGATCACGTCCCTGTGGCGCAGGATGACTCTTGCCACGATCCTGGCGATCCCCACCACCGACTTGAGAGCCAGATGTGTCCTGTAAAGAACGAGGAGAACGCTGATCAGGGACTTGAAACCTAACAGGAGTCTTAATTTTTGCGTGGTCGCGCAAGTCATAAGTACGCTCAGAAGCGTCAGGTGTCGGTGAACCAGCACGTGAACCCTGCTTCTGTTGTTGCTGCCTCTGTTTTTTATTTTTCCAGTTCTTTTTAAGAAAGACTGGATGCCCTTCTTTATCAGACAGAGCTTTTTGTTGTGTTTGAGATTGAGTTTGCGTTTGCATCAGGGACAGCCTCCAAGCGGTTTGCCACTTGAAAGCTTACTGCATCGCCCTTGACATTGGCAAGGATCATATCAGCAACCACGTCTAACACCCCCACCAGTCTCATCCCCAACTCCACAGCCGCTTCGGCCCCGTGTTCATCTTGAACACGTTTAATCACGGAGGGGAGTACAGTCATGGAGGGAGTACCGAAACACTTCGAGTACACAGCTGCAAACACCCTACCCCAGGTGTTACAATGAGCTACCTCAGGAAGAAAGTCTTTAGGCAAACTTATAGTCAATATCCTGTGTTTTTCCATAGGAGAGGTATTAGGAAAAACAGCTTCTAGCTGTCCAAATTTTTCAGCAAGCCAATAAGGTAAATCGTCCTTATTTTGTGGGCGCTTGCCCATTACGGAATTAACCATGACAGGACTGATGGTTACACCACCAGGTCCAGCGGGTTGCGCAGCAACGTCAGGTGGTCCCACCTGGAAGTTGCGCGTCATGAACTGTATAACAGCTCTATGTACGCATATTAAAGAAGTATGTAACACGCGAAGTGCTGCCAGCGTCGCTGTTGCCAGCCGACGCGGGTGAGAGGTATACCCAGCCAAAACGGGCCATGTGGCCCCATCTATTGATAAAGGGCCCAAACGGATCAGCGTTATTGGGTGAGGAAGGGCGCCATTAAACCAAATTAGGTGCTGCCAAGCTGTAAGCAGAATTTCCAGAGCCCGATAGGGCTCATAAGCATTAGGAAGGGCCGTGGCAGTGTATGTATGAAACATATTATCTGCTCCATCCACCGCCGGAAAGGTGACCCAAGAATAAAACACCTCGAAGCGGTAAGTTGCATCCGCTTCGACTACAAAAATCACTGCAACACCAGCATTAGGGACTCCATTCTGAGTCAAATAAGCCGTGAGAGCAGCGCGACTGTGAGGCGGAATATCAACCGACATCACAAGCAAGAAAGAACAACAACTTAGAGAGCGGCAGCGCAATAAAGGGTTAAGAAGAAAGAGAGAACCCTTTTTAAAACTTCAAGCTTGAAAGAACCTATAAAAACATCAATATAGGAGGTTACGCTGTCACAGCTGTCACCGGAGACAGAAGTGAGGGTATTGTGGACAAGCACAAGCACTACTCAAGCGTCTCGCAGATAAGAACCAGACCAAATGTTGGCGGCGCCATGTTGCGGGGATTCTGAACATATACAGAACTATGCGCAGGAAACCAGGACCTCGGTAGATAGTGGTGTACCAACCTATCCCCTCAGCACCCAAAAATCCCAAAACCGACTAGCAATAGTGTATCATTTGTTCTCCGACTAACAGCGAAGCTACCAATGATTAGACAACCCAGAACACGACACTCCCGACTCTCTCAGGAATCGCGGGAACAAGACAACTCTTTTGCTCACTCACTCATACTTGTCCACAACAGAAGTAATCAGAGTCACGGTATAGTTTAAAATGTTTATTTTAACTAACACGCTCTATGGTACAGTACACGTGCCATTACTAGCAGCAAAATGCATAAAAACAATATTGTCAGCATTGTCACAAGTCCATAGAATACAAATGGGGATATCATTTTATAAAAACAGTGGAAAAGGACTATAATACCTAACCACCCTCCCCGTGGTAAGATATAGTTTATTATAAAAAAGAAGACCTCTGGGCTGTGTCAGCAGACCCCATACCTCAAGGCCTAGATGAAAGGTTTACATCTCAGGACAAGCACAGCTCTTCTCTCTGGAAAGATTTCTCTCCAAGTGCCTGAACAACATGCTTAGCTTGCAATATTAAAGCATACGATTTTCAGTAGTGCAGCTGTGTGTCATGTTATGTCTAGGTGTGAGGGACTGACCAGAACAGAATAACAAGGGGCATTGTTTATCGACCTTGTACATCGTGTGCAGACTAAACCTCAGAGCACAGCAGAGAACGCGAAAAGCAGACAGTTCTCATGTGAAAAGGGCACAAACAAAGTCTTGCAAAATAAACGCATGTAGTGTTGTGCGCAAAAGCAGCCCAATGGCAGCGAAGCTCATGCTAACTTAGCAATGTCGACAATGAACCCACCATCCATACTATAGACAAACATCCATCTGATCAAATATGAGCAGATCATACTATCCACCAAAAAATGTGATTTTGAAGCATTGTGCTACTTTGAATCGTGAAACTCTGTTGCCATTGCCTAAAAATGAAAATGATGTTAGTTAGGTAGAGCATTAATGTCTCGATGTTACTGAACTGTGCACCAAGCCGAGACCAGATATCCAAGATGAGCCATGGCCTGAGTCCGATTTTGTACTGCTTGTTGATGGATTTTATCTATGAAAAAATGCAGGAAGTCTGAGAGCTGCCTACACAGTCTGTACTGTCTCAGATGTAAAGAAGATTACTGGCTTCAAGGAGTAACATCCGCACAAGTGGCTGAATTGATCACTCTTATTAAGGTGTGCTGTGTTTCTGCACAGCCGAAAGTGACCATTTTAACTGATAATCAGGACAGCTTTAGTGTTGTTCACAACTTTGGACAGTTTTGGTCGCAAAGGGGATTCATTACCTTTTTAGGTTCCCGTATTAGGAACGGTGAGGATGTAAAAAGGCTGTTCAAGGCATTACAGCTGCCTGCTCAGATCGCGGTTGTGAAATGTTCTGCATACCGCAGCAGAGATGATTATGTGAATGTAGGTAACAGGTACGCAGATGAAGTTGCATGATACTGTACCCATGGTGCTTGCATAATCAATGGAGAGTTCTGCAACAAGTCAGCAGATGAGACCAATTACAACCTTTTGTTAACCACAGCTGATACATGGGAGGAGGTTAAGAAATTACAGGAAGAAGTAAAAGAGGCAGAAAAGCAAAGTTGAGCCAGAACAGGTTGTGTCAAAAAGGATGATGACATTTGGGTTTCAATAGTAATTAGTAGCTGTAACTTCAATACTAATTATATTGCTTGTAGGGTTATACTCACCTATGTCCCCAAGTTTAGCTGAGACTATATCTAGAACCACCCATAGTACACCAAGATCTACTGGCATTAGTTTGCATTCACTCAATGAGAGGGGATTACATGTAGGGTTCATCTAGAGGAGATCTTTCTTCAAATGTCTATTATAGGTTACTTTATGAGTACATCAACACTATGGATTGCTATGTTTACACTCAATTACCTGCTTCAGCTGATGAAGGCATTACATACCATAATACTCCTTTGACTTATGGTGTCATTTGTAGTCTGTTAATGAGTCTTTGGCATGGATAGGATCATTTTCAGTATTACTTTTCAAATTATGATTTAATGTTTATGATTAGTAATTTAACTTTTTCAGACGTCCCCATAATTAAGCATTAGAATCGTCACCTGAGGCTAAAAACAGAGAGAAATTAAAGGTTCTTTAAACCCACCATGACACTAGACACTGTCTATGCTCATCTAAACGATTTGGCGTGTATTTTAACAGAGGTTGCGAAGAATTTCCAAAAGAAGGAGAGCGATAGAATCTACGTCAAAGAAAGGTAAGATTGGATATCAGTGGGCTTAAGAAGAAAATGAGCATTAAGTGGCAGGAAATCAAGCAGCGTTGACTTTGGACTGGAAACATGAAGCAACATTAGGCATATATAGAGATAAGTCTGCAGTTGATACTAACTTCATGGGGAAGAGTGAATGTGATCACACATTTGAACCTAGAGGACATTGGGAAATATTATTGGCAGGTCAAGACCCTGCTATTCCTGGAGTTTATTACGTTTGTGGAGAATATGCATTTTTCAAGTTGCTGAAAGATGGCACGGTACGTGTTAATTAAATAAAATTTGTCCGAAAATGTATCATGTTTAACATTTTGATAATCCTGTATGGGAGTAGAAGTATAGGCCCAAACATGGAGCTAGTGCTGGAGCATTGAGAGTTATTGTCGGTGCAATGATTCCATCAGTAGGTGCTATTGGTCCATGGAGGGGGTGGTGTGAGATTTGGGTGATGAGGATGTATCTGTATACTTTAATTAAGGTATACATTTATAAAGCAGATTCCTTTGGACTTTGAGAGGTACAGATCTTTCGGCTTGCCTTATTCTTGCGAGTGTAAAGCTATTTGCTAAACACTTGTTTCCTTTTAGAAGATTTCTACCGAAATCTTCACTATGCTGACACCTTACTGCATTTCTAAATTCCCAGATGACCTTTCCCCTATGACCCTTCCACAGTTAGATTTAAGACTTAGTTTTATTACTTTATTCTTTATTAAACATACAGTCTTTAAAAACAATAACATATTTTATATAATTATACCATATAAATACCAATTCATCATAATATACTAAAAGCTCCAAACCCCTACTATTTACACTATAAGACACTAATCCAAACAATATTTAAGGAAATTTGCCAGTGCACAAGTCACATCAAGAAGTACCCAGTGCACAAGTCACATCAAAAAATTCCATCCTTAAGAGAAGTTCTAGTGCATCATTTCGACAATTGATATTATATTTTTTTAAAAGAAGTTTTAAAATCAAGCAACGTGGCCTATAAAATTGACAACAATCAATTAAAACATGAACATTGAGATTATGAAATGGCAGTCCACATGTGCAGTTATTCTCTTGATCTAAAAGGGCTTCAAATTTCTCAGCTCTTGCATAACGTACATTTAATCCTTCCCGGAACTTTAATAGTAATGAACATAGCCGAGCATCTGGTAATGCCGATAAATACGGGAATACATTCATATTTTCCCATGAATCTAACATGTACTTTGCTGAGGGTTTGATACTTACATATTCCAAGTCCGCCAGTCTAGATTCTCTTTTACATGCTGATTTTAAATCTGCTTTAGTGATTGGGGCTTCAGCTATTTTTATTTCTAGTTTTAAGGTTCCCGCAATGTCTTCCAATCATTTCTTTACCTTCCTTGCCCACTGTAATTCACTTCTTTCTATTTCAGTGGCACAACAGGCTGATAACTTCTGAGTATTTGGGGCCAATAATTTATCCCAAAAGCACAGAGTTGATTTATACGCTAGGAAGTTCCAGGCTTGCAAATTAGCTTCTAATCTTATTGCCTGGGACATTGCACCTTTGGGGAGGGCCAAGGATGCTTGTTTCCGGTCCAGGGAAGACATGGCTTGGCAGTTTGGGCTGGACTGTTCCCATGAGGCACAGGGTCAGACTGATTTGCATATGGCCATGTCTGAACTGGGGTGGTGGAGTGAGCTAAAGAATGATGATGGATTAAACCCAGATCAGTTGACTGGGGGTGAGTGTTTGATTAGCTCAAACGCTCCGTCCATCATCCCCTTTGGTATCGCTTTGTTTGCCCTAAGTTGGCAGGGTATGCCAGACGTGGGTCCCTTGCTCACTTTGCCACTGGATTCAAGCTAGCCTGGCTGATGACGGCTGAATAGCCAGAAACCGGTCCCAGGATGCTTGTTTCCGGTCCAGGGAAGACATGGCTTGGCAGTTCGGGCTGGACTGTTCCCATGAGGCACAGGGTAAGACTGATTTGCATATGGCCATGTCTGAACTGGGGTGGTGGAGTGAGCTAAAGAATGATGATGGATTAAACCCAGATCAGTTGACTGGGGGTGAGTGTTTGATTAGCTCAAACGCTCCGTCCATCATCCCCTTTGGTATCGATTTGTTCGCCCTAAGTTGGCAGGGTATGCCCAGGCGTGGGTCCCTTGCTCACTTTGCCACTGGATTCAAGCTAGCCTGGCTGATGACGGCTGAATAGCCAGAAACCGGTCCCAGGATGCTTGTTTCCGGTCCAGGGAAGACATGGCTTGGCAGTTCGGGCTGGACTGTTCCCATGAGGCACAGGGTCAGACTGATTTGCATATGGCCATGTCTGAACTGGGGTGGTGGAGTAAGCTAAAGAATGATGATGGATTAAACCCAGATCAGTTGACTGGGGGTGAGTGTTTGATTAGCTCAAACGCTCCGTCCATCATCCCCTTTGGTATCGCTTTGTTCGCCCTAAGTTGGCAGGGTATGCACAGACGTGGGTCCCTTGCTCACTTTGCCACTGGATTCAAGCTAGCCTGGCTGATGATGGCTGAATAGCCAGAAACCGGTCCCAGGATGCTTGTTTCCGGTCCAGGGAAGACATGGCTTGGCAGTTCGGGCTGGACTGTTCCCATGAGGCACAGGGTCAGACTGATTTGCATATGGCCATGTCTGAACTGGGGTGGTGGAGTGAGCTAAAGAATGATGATGGATTAAACCCAGATGAGTTGACTGGGGGTGAGTGATTGATTAGCTCAAACGCTCCGTCCATCATCCCCTTTGGTATCGCTTGTTCGCCCTAAGTTGGCAGGGTATGCCCAGACGTGGGTCCCTTGCTCACTTTGCCACTGGATTCAAGCTAGCCTGGCTGATGACGGCTGAATAGCCAGAAACCGATCCCAGGATGCTTGTTTCCGGTCCAGGGAAGACATGGCTTGGCAGTTCGGGCTGGACTGTTCCCATGAGGCACAGGGTCAGACTGATTTGCATATGGCCATGTCTGAACTGGGGTGGTGGAGTGAGCTAAAGAATGATGATGGATTAAACCCAGATGAGTTGACTGGGGGTGAGTGTTTGATTAGCTCAAACGCTCCGTCCATCATCCCCTTTGGTATCGCTTTGTTCGCCCTAAGTTGGCAGGGTATGCCCAGACGTGGGTCCCTTGCTCACTTTGCCACTGGATTCAAGCTAGCCTGGCTGATGATGGCTGAATAGCCAGAAACCGGTCCCAGGATGCTTGTTTCCGGTCCAGGGAAGACATGGCTTGGCAGTTCGGGCTGGACTGTTCCCATGAGGCACAGGGTCAGACTGATTTGCATATGGCCATGTCTGAACTGGGGTGGTGGAGTGAGCTAAAGAATGATGATGGATTAAACCCAGATCAGTTAACTGGGGGTGAGTGTTTGATTAGCTCAAACGCTCCGTCCATCATCCCCTTTGGTATCGCTTTGTTCGCCCTAAGTTGGCAGGGTATGCCCAGACGTGGGTCCCTTGCTCACTTTGCCACTGGATTCAAGCTAGCCTGGCTGATGACGGCTGAATAGCCAGAAACCGGTCCCAGGATGCTTGTTTCCGGTCCAGGGAAGACATGGCTAGGCAGTTCAGGCTGGACTGTTCCCATGAGGCACAGGGTCAGACTGATTTGCATATGGCCATGTCTGAACTGGGGTGGTGGAGTAAGCTAAAGAATGATGATGGATTAAACCCAGATCAGTTGACTGGGGGTGAGTGTTTGATTAGCTCAAACGCTCCGTCCATCATCCCCTTTAGTATCGCTTTGTTCGCCCTAAGTTGGCAGGGTATGCCCAGACGTGGGTCCCTTGCTCACTTTGCCACTGGATTCAAGCTAGCCTGGCTGATGACGGCTGAATAGCCAGAAACCGGTCCCAGGATGCTTGTTTCCGGTCCAGGGAAGACATGGCTTGGCAGTTCGGGCTGGACTGTTCCCATGAGGCACAGGGTCAGACTGATTTGCATATGGCCATGTCTGAACTGGGGTGGTGGAGTGAGCTAAAGAATGATGATGGATTAAACCCAGATCAGTTGACTGGGGGTGAGTGTTTGATTAGCTCAAACGCTCCGTCCATCATCCCCTTTGGTATCGCTTTGTTCGCCCTAAGTTGGCAGGGTATGCCCAGACGTGGGTCCCTTGCTCACTTTGCCACTGGATTCAAGCTAGCATGGCTGATGATGGCTGAATAGCCAGAAACCGGTCCCAGGATGCTTGTTTCCGGTCCAGGAAGACATGGCTTGGCAGTTCGGGCTGGACTGTTCCCATGAGGCACAGGGTCAGACTGATTTGCATATGGCCATGTCTGAACTGGGGTGGTGGAGTGAGCTAAAGAATGATGATGGATTAAACCCAGATCAGTTGACTGGGGGTGAGTATTTGATTAGCTCAAACGCTCCGTCCATCATCCCCTTTGGTATCGCTTTGTTCGCCCTAAGTTGGCAGGGTATGCCCAGACGTGGGTCCCTTGCTCACTTTGCCACTGGATTCAAGCTAGCCTGGCTGATGACGGCTGAATAGCCAGAAACCGGTCCCAGGATGCTTGTTTCCGGTCCAGGGAAGACATGGCTTGGCAGTTCGGGCTGGACTGTTCCCATGAGGCACAGGGTCAGACTGATTTGCATATGGCCATGTCTGAACTGGGGTGGTGGAGTGAGCTAAAGAATGATGATGGATTAAACCCAGATCAGTTGACTGGGGGTGAGTGTTTGATTAGCTCAAACGCTCCGTCCATCATCCCCTTTGGTATCGCTTTGTTCGCCCTAAGTTGGCAGGGTATGCCCAGACGTGGGTCCCTTGCTCACTTTGCCACTGGATTCAAGCTAGCCTGGCTGATGACGGCTGAATAGCCAGAAACCGGTCCCAGGATGCGGTCCAGGGAAGACATGGCTTGGCAGTTCGGGCTGGACTGTTCCCATGAGGCACAGGGTCAGACTGATTTGCATATGGCCATGTCTGAACTGGGGTGGTGGAGTGAGCTAAAGAATGATGATGGATTAAACCCAGATCAGTTGACTGGGGGTGAGTGTTTGATTAGCTCAAACGCTCCGTCCATCATCCCCTTTGGTATCGCTTTGTTCGCCCTAAGTTGGCAGGGTATGCCCAGACGTGGGTCCCTTGCTCACTTTGCCACTGGATTCAAGCTAGCCTGGCTGATGACGGCTGAATAGCCAGAAACCGGTCCCAGGATGCTTGTTTCCGGTCCAGGGAAGACATGGCTTGGCAGTTCGGGCTGGACTGTTCCCATGAGGCACAGGGTCAGACTGATTTGCATATGGCCATGTCTGAACTGGGGTGGTGGAGTGAGCTAAAGAATGATGATGGATTAAACCCAGATCAGTTGACTGGGGGTGAGTGTTTGATTAGCTCAAACGCTCCGTCCATCATCCCCTTTGGTATCGCTTTGTTCGCCCTAAGTTGGCAGGGTATGCCCAGACGTGAGTCCCTTGCTCACTTTGCCACTGGATTCAAGCTAGCCTGGCTGATGACGGCTGAATAGCCAGAAACCGGTCCCAGGATGCTTGTTTCCGGTCCAGGGAAGACATGGCTTGGCAGTTCGGGCTGGACTGTTCCCATGAGGCACAGGGTCAGACTGATTTGCATATGGCCATGTCTGAACTGGGGTGGTGGAGTGAGCTAAAGAATGATGATGGATTAAACCCAGATCAGTTGACTGGGGGTGAGTGTTTGATTAGCTCAAACGCTCCGTCCATCATCCCCTTTGGTAACAATTTTTTTAGACATTTGTTTTCGCACATATCCCAACTTCCCTCGTACTGATGGCTAACAGCACATTTAAGACTTAAGTTAAAATACTTTAGAACTATTCATGTTTAGGAAGGAGGAAAATCAAGTCGTATTCTTTTGTCTCTCTGAATTGATCTGGCTGCAGTCTTTATTGGCCTTCTATTGTCAAGCCAGAATCCATTTCGGCACATTAATCTACTTGTAATTCTCCATGTTCATAATACATTCTTACTCTGCCTATTCACTGGATTGATTATTAATGTGTTATAAACCCACTTAACTTTAGTTACCGATTCCTGGTCTTTATTGTGTGGCCAAATGGGCTAGGCAAACTTTACATTTTTTAAATTAAATGCTAACTCCTTTTGACTTTCAGTCAACCACAAAGGTCTATTGGATGAAAATGGTAACCGCATACCAACACACCATCATTACCTTGTGAGAAGACTTATGATAAAGATTATAGGCCTGATTCTTTATAATGAAAAGTTACAATAAAGGCAGTAGGCCTAACATATTGATTATGAAAAGCATATGTAACGTCAATACGTATTAAAGGGTAGATTGCAATTACACTGTATTAAAGACTACAACTCATTATTTTGTTACATGGAATCTCATAGATGTTGGTGCTGCTTACACTCTTTCACAAATCCTGGGTATAAAAGATTTGCACAGCTGGAATCCTTATTGGGCCCTCTTAGGAGAGACAGTATTTTGCTTTGCCCACTGTAGTTTTGTATACTATGTAATTTTTGAATGTATGCTAAATGATTGTCTACTGGAAAAGCTTACGTTCATTTCAGCTGACCTCAGTTGGTTATGGTGCCATGCCAATGATAACAGCTTGGATGCCTGATTGGATCATTAAGAAAAAATATTTCCAATGCTATAGGTCTGATCTGTTTATTATGAAAAGTTATATTAAATGCTGTAGGCCATATGTATTGATTGTGAAAAGCATATGTTAAAGACTGTAGGCAACTGATTGTTATTTCTCCAAATTAAAGCCTACAGATAGGTATTTTGTTGATGAAATATCATAGATTACCTTTGTTTTAAACCCATAAACCACTCACATGCTCCAGTTATATTTCAGAGAGCTAACTGAAACTTGTGCCCCCACCATGCACTGCTTAAGAATTCACATATCAAACACAACAAGATGATGGACGGAGTGCTAAAACATTTCAACCACTCACTCCCAGTCAAGAAATCTGGGTTGACTTCATTGTTCTTTTGCTCACTATGCCACCCCAGATTGGACCCAGCCATATGCAAATTAGCCTTGACCCTGCTCCTCATGGTAACAGACTAGCCTGAACTGCCAGGCCAGGTCCTCCTTGGATCGGAAACAAGCATTCTGGGACTAGTTTCAGGGTATCACCCGTCATCCGCCAGGCCAGCTTGAATCTAGTGGCACAGTGAGCAAGGGACCCACGTCTGGGCATACCATCGGCCACTTAAGGTGAACATAGCAAACACAACAAGATGATGGATGGAGTGTTGAAACTTTTCAACCACTCACCCCCAGTCTGGAATTCTGGGTTGAATCCATTGTTGTTTTGCTTTGTATGCTGGTATGAATTCACTTATGACATCGCTCATGACATCTTTATTGACATCATTGATGTCATCACTGATTACATCACTGATAACATCATATATCATCTGCAACTATAGACATAAATGCATGTCATCAATGTTGGGATGCCATTATACATGGCATGAGGGATGTATCCCACCTCATGAGGTTGATTTCATCGTAATATCAAAAATCTTCTACAACTATAGTCATCAATGCACAAAAATGCAGTCATTTGAGATGTCTTCAGTGATTACATCAATGATCTCACTGTGCATGGCTTGAGTGATGTATTATGAGAGATCATATGCAGTACATGACGGGGGTGCAACTCAGTAAAATACAACTGAAGAAAGTTTGTATTATTTTTGTTTAAAATGTTTAAAATAGTATTTCTAACCAAAATTAGTCACCAGTAGGTAGTTATAGTAAGGACCTAATTGCCATAGGAAAAGCATTATTTGACTTGGCTATAACTTTGGCGTCCTTTGACCAATCTTCATGAAATTTTCCAAAAAGTGTCAAAGTAAGTTCTGGTTGTCATGGAAAGTTTAGGGGGCATCTGTGCGGTGGGGACTGAGAAAAAGTGGCACGAAAAAAGGGTGCGTTTGTAATGTTAATTCCCATAGAAGCACGTTGTCGAACCTACACCCTGACCCGCTGGACGGCATAACACCAAATTAGGCAAGAAAGGTAGATGTTGTTACGCAGATTGTGCTTTTTGTTATTTGGTGCAAGTCTGTCCAGTAGTTTTTGAGAAATTTAGGCTGAAAATTATAGATATATCTCTGGCTGAGGATATTTTCACAACAGTTTAGCGATTAATCGCGGATGCGCATGCCAACAGGAATGCTCTTATCGGCTGAACGCAACCTGAACAGAAAGTTTCGGCCACCATTTTATCATCCGGGAACGGTTCCCAGGGCTGAAAATTTGTGTGAAAGCCCACATAAGGGGTCAGAGTGGAGATACTCTGACCTCATGTTTGAGAAATGGGTGTGTTAGTGGCACAAGTTATGGGTCCAAAATTGATGTTTTTAAACAAGCACAATATTTGCGATGACGCTGTGACCACCATAGTGCCCTTTATGTACCATCATGAGTATATTGCGAAAATCGTAAAGCAATCGTGAACATTGGTGAAAATATATTTTAAAAGTACCTAGACACTCGCTCTCCCAGTCACAGACCCACTCAGACACTCATGCATGCACCCATTCACTCATTCATTCAGAGACTTATGCTCTCACTCACAGACCCATTGAGACACTCATACATCTACTCACGGACCCACTCAGACACTCACCCACCCATACAGTCACTCACACTGCCACTCATAGACCCACTCAGAGACTTATGCACCCAGCTAGTTATATACTCAGAGACTCATGTACCCACGCACAGTCGCACTCACAGACCCATGCACCCACTGACAGAACCACTCAGACACTGATGCTGCCAGTCATAGACCCACTGAGAGACCCATGCACTCACTCACTCACCCACTTAGACACCCCCTTAGACACTCATGTATCTACTCACAGATCCAGTCAGACAGTGATATGCTAACTTACAAATGTGCAAAGGCACTCATGCACCTACTCACAGATTGAGTGAGAGACTTACGCAACCAATCACAGACCCATTGTGACACTGATGCACCCACTCATAGATGCACTGAGGCAGTTACACATTCCATTACAGAAGTATTGATAGACTGATGCACCGTCTCACAGATACCCGCAAATACTTATACAGTGAATGAGAGGCTTAGTGATACAGTTATGCATGCAGTCATAGATTACACTGAAAAAGTTATGCACTGTGTTATAAAGATATTAAGGGAGTTGTACATGCTATTATACAGTCGTTTAGATAGTAATGTGTTTAGTGTGTTGGTTATAATCCATTTTGCAGTTATGAATTTTGAATGTGGTGGTGGCTATTGAATGTCTGCATTTGTTTTGTCATTTCGGGACGTATTCGGGGTGACTCCGGCTACCGATTTTGTCGCGATGCCCTTCATCACAGTGGAAACGGAAAATCGGTTTAAATGTTTATTTTTATGCAAGCTCCCTACAAAAATATGACTTTAAACAGTGCATCAATAAACCCCTAGTGACTAAAATACTGTAAAATGTGTGCATATATGTGTTTTGCACCCCCTAAAAAAGGCACGATCGTCACAGTTACCAGAGTCATCGCGACTCTCAGTGTAATCATGAAAACCGGAAGTAGGGTTTAAACAGTTTCTTAAAAAACTTACTAGAAAAATATGTGTACAAATATGTTTTTAAAGCAGTGATGTGGTTAGTAATGTGTGTATTGTAATAGTTTGAATGACATTTTTAAGTTAACATTTTTTAATGTGGTGGTGGTCGTTGAATGTCTCCTTTTTCGTGACGTGATCACGATCCTCGTGATTTCGTTGTGGAATTCAAAAATTGAAAAAAAAATCCTTGACAAGAAAATGAACAAAATTTTGGCCTTTTGGGTGGCTCTGACAAGAGCCTTTGTGTTGAAAGTGTGTATAAGATAGCTACTCTGTATGCAGAGTTTCAGGTTGCTTAGAAACACCCTGTTCACTTCATCTGTAAAGTGAACTCCATCACTTCTATACATTACATGCATCTCAAAACGCAGATTGTTGTTATAAATAGAGCCCATATTATGGTCTCTGAGGAAAGCAGAAAAAGTTTTAGTAATATGTTTCCAGGCTAGGTAAGATTCCCTAGTGAGGATGTTCCAAGAAAGTGTAGTTTAGTGATAGAATATAAAAGTATTAAGGGAAGTAGGTTTTCCGACGCCCATTTTTTTGTGTGAATTCATCGCGATCATTGGGATTACGTCGCAAGTGTTGACACAAAGGCATGCGTTTTGGGCTACCTCCAAACAGGAGTGAAGAGTTAATAGACAGTAACCATTCTGAAATGCAGTTACAAGACTGAAATATGAAAGCAATGTTCTCATTTGTCGACTTTTGCAGTATCAGGAAATGGAAAGTTCAGAATGTTGCCATATATGGTTGCTTTGTATGAGAGTGGTGTGCCATTCTTGTGCTAAGTGTTACAAACCCTGACAATATTGCATCTACCTAATAAGAGAAAAAAAAGCGATTTTACCAACAAACTCAATCTTCTGGTATGTGAAATAAAATGTTTTGTGAGTGAAAAAAATGATTAATAAGGTATGTAATTATCTCATATTGTAATAAAAAGATTTTGAAATATATATAATTCTTTTTAAAAGTAAGGATGAGATATAAATCAAATTTAAAAATGTTTAAATATATCTATTAATAGGTAAGTAAGACATAGTTTGTCTCAGGTGCAGATAGATGTCTGTCAAGTTAGTTTAGAATATGTTTCCATTAAGGTCAATCTTGGACTTGTATTGCCTTACTGCATTCTGGAAGTGGTAGGAGAATAAAATGTCTTAAAGTTTATTTTTCAGTATGTGAAATACATTTGCTGATCATAGATTCTCCAAAATAAATGCGACAATGTTGTGCCGACTCAAAGAATTGTTAAACATAAAAGCAGTTATTAATGTTCTTTCTGATAAACACATACCAAATCAGAAAATTAGTGGTATATAATATAAATATAATATCCAATAATAGAAAGAAAATGCAAAAATCTTAGAGGCTCAATTAAAACAAAAGGACGTTATAATTAAGAAATAGAACTTAAAAATACCTTAGAAAATCACTGAAAAAAACAAATGTTACAAGGACGTTATAGTTAGGAATTAGCATTTAAAAAATCTTAGAAATTCACTGGAAAAACCAAGGGTTACAGGGACATTATATTTAGGAAATAGAATAAAAATACCTTAGAGATTCACTGATATAACCAAAGGTTACAAGGACGTTATAGTTAGGCTGCCATTTCACTCGTACAATTCCAGAGAAATTCAGCAGTTATAGTTAGCTGAGCTAACTATAACTTATGCCCCCGCAATGCACTGCTTATGACATCACATATTACATCACTCATGACATGGTCAGTGATGTTTCTCTGGTTTTGTACGAGTAAAATGTCAGCCTAACTATAACGTCCCTGTAACTTTGTTTTTTTCAGTGAATATATATATATATATATATATATATATATATATATATATATATATATATATATATATATATATATATATATATATATATATATATATATAAAGAAATTGGGTTGTTGGTTGAATGGGGTATGACTCCTGGTCAAGCAGCAACCACAGTACTTGTCATGGTAAGGCACAAGCATCCCCAAATTGACCTGTAGTCAACCCCCTAGTAGCTTGGCACAGAGCAGTCAGGCAATGTATTATTTGTGCCAACACTTCAAACAGTAAAACAGTGACAACACAACACAAAAAGGATCCCACAGCAGGTTAGAAAAATAGAGCAAAATTTTATAAATGAAACAAGACCAAAACGACAAAAATACAATGAGTAGAATCGGAAATATTCAATATTAAAGATCTCAGTAAAAATAGCAGCAAAAGGTGTAAAGCGCCAACTGTGGATATATAGTTGTGCTGGACTGGTACAAAGTCACAAGTTCAGGGCAACTGTGATGGAGTGTGGGACAACTACAGGGCCCCCGTTAGGTCCACTGAACACAGTACTTTAATACTGGTTTTAAGAGCATTGCAAGGATCCACATCAAAGATGTATCACGCAGCTGAGCGGATGCGTTGGTTCCGAGATGAGGCGAGGCTGTGGTGAGAAGGCCTACATCGTGATCGTGGGTCCCATCGACAGGGCTTGAGATGCAAAATCTGAGGTTGAGGATGCAGCACAAGTCTGGTTCATCGTTGAGGTTGCCGTCAGCGAGAGATGCGAGGGCCTGCGCCAAGGATGCATCCCACACTGATAGTTCTGATGCGGCAATGGGCTCTGGTGCAGGTCTTTGCGATGGGTCCAATCCATACAGAACAATGCATCGGTTCTGCTTGGGTTTGCACCATGCAGCAGAGGAGAGGCGTCAGTTCTGCTGGATCCACAGGCTGAAAGAGCACCTTAGACCCACTTCCAAGGGTCCAGCACTGGGGGGGCACCACTTGGCCAGGTAGACTCATTCATTACAGAGTACATATGCAAGAGCGAGGTTGTTGGGACCCTGTTACATTCCTGAGGAATCAGATCAGGCAGCCAGCCAACTAGCCCTTGGAGTCACTCTGGGTTCTGGGTTTAAGAGATGCAGGTCCAGTACTCACCCAGGGTGGAGGGCAGCAGGTCAGCACACCAAAGCAGGAGTCCAGCAGAGTGCAGTCCAGCAGAGTGGCAGTCCTTCAGCAGTACAGGAGTCATTCTTCCTGGCGGAGTATCCACAGGTCCAGAAGTGTACTGAAGAGTTGGTGTCTGAGGTCCAGTATTTATACCCCTGGGCAGAATACAGCAGTAATGTTGGCAGCATACCTACAATGTCTGAAGGAAAAAAAAGGCCTGCATCCCCAAAGATTTGGTAACCAACTATGTGGTGGAAGATGACATTGACAGGTGTTTTTCTGCCTATGAGGTCCCAGAAGAGAATATTGGTTGGGGTAGAGGGGTTGTGGAAACACATTCTTACAGAAGGGCAGGACAGCCTTTTTATTTTAGAGGTTGGAGACCAAACCAGGTACATCCCCATGAAAGCCCTCTTGATTGCTAAGTTTGGGCTGACCTCTGAAAATACAGAGAAAGGTTCAGGGACAGTCAGAAGCTACCCAAACAGTCTTGAGTGGATTTTGTAGACTACTCCAGCAAGGGACTTAATGGTTGGGTGTGGGGCAGCAAGGTTAATGATTGCAATCGGTTGTACAATCTAATCATGAGAGAGCACATGCTCAGTATTTGTTTTTCAGAGCTGTGCCAGCATCTAGTTGACAGAAAGCTGACTGACCCCAGTTCCAAACTAACTGCAGGGGGTATGCAGCCCTTTGTGTGGAGGCAGGTCTAAACAATACACATTCAGGTTTAGAGTGCCGCATAAATTATGCCAAAAAGAAGCAGAAAACTCTTGGTAGTTCCCAAGTTTATGTGGAGAGCTGCTCCTGTATAAAGCACTGTACAACACCAGTGACGCTCTGAATCTGCTCACCTCAAATATCTGTTTGTGAAAGAGTTATCTGCTTCTTTTTTGCATAATTTATGTGATACTCCAAGTCTGAACAGGTATTGTTTTGACTTATACTGGGTGCTTCCTTATCTCTGGACAAAACTAATTCTCTGTGAAGAGCTATAATGTATCGAAATGCATGTCAGGGGTTGCTTGTATTTGTTCCAAGTTGGCTTGGATGGTATTATACCAATTTAAGCTGCAATACTGTGTTGTGGGGTGCTTTATACACGAGCTGCTCACCACCTGTCACAATGCCTGCTGCCAGAGCTAGCAGCGGAGGTGAAAGCCAGGTCAGGTCACGGAGTGGCTATTTAAAGCAAAGACAATGAATTTGCTTTTCTTTCTTCAACGTGCGAGGGTATGAAACCATATTAGTTCTGATGATTTAGGGCTGATGCCCAAGTGATAATGCGATTTACTATTACTTTGTCCAAAATCGTTTATTCAGCATTTTATACTGTTATGGGATGGTAAGAGCTTGGTTAATTTGCCCCTTTCCTAGGTTTTAAGAAATATACTAATATGACCTTATAAAAACAAGGTGGAAGCCTCTCATCTCTCAGCATGTTAATAAATAGATTTGTTAAAGGGGTTTTACACTCTGCTGTAAAGGTCCTTGTAAACATAATTCACCTGGACCTTATAAGTAGCAACATAATGTATTACTTCTTCTTCCTCTACCTCCAGGAAGAGTGCTGAACTAGATATAGTCTGTTGGTCAGTGATCTTAAGAACTTTTATATCTGCCAGGAATACCCTTAGAGTTGAAGGTCGAGCAGCTGTGTATGCCTGATAAATCTTTTGTTAGTGATAAAGAAGCAGTTCCTCCAGAATCATTCATAGTGCCTGTATTCATGGTTCATAACTACCCTAATCTAAATTAAAAATGTGGTGTCCTTTATTCTCTGAACTTTTACAACATACTTTCCTTCCTCACCAACCTGCTGGACAATCAATCAGGATTTTAATATCTATAATTCGACAGACTGGACTCTTAACTCCTTTTCTTCTACCCATGTGTGATCTGCTTGGTATGTTTTCCTTGCTATTATCTGAATATGTCTTAACCAGGACTTCTTTGACTCAATGAACCCGATTATAATTGACTTTAGAAGATTTAGGGCCTGATTACAAGTTTGGCAGATGGGACACTCCATCACAAACTTGACGGATATCCCGTCCGCCATCTTCAGAGGCCATGCCTGCTTTTCCCACCACTATGCAAATGCGCATCCTGGTGCACTGCTGCTTGGGGGATGAAGTCCACTTTAGTCCTAAGGTCCTCAGGAGGCAAGGGGACCTCATCCCCCCACCAGCAGTGCACCAAGAGGCACGTTTGAGAGTGGTGGAGAAAGGGGGCATGGCCTCTGACAACCTCTCAGCCCAAAAAAAAGGGGCCCTCCTCCTGAGACTAATTTCGGCCCCGGGAACCCCATCCCAAAGACTGGAAGCTCTTTCATGAATCTTCAGGATCTCAAGTGGTTACTAGGCGTCCTCAAGTCAGAAGCTAGTGCTTCAAATGACCAAAGCTGAGGGGGTGAGGCTTCAACATATACTTTTGTATACACACTTTTGCTATTTTTATAGTTTTTCCTTGCTTTCCATATGATAAATAAGTCAAAGTGGCATTTGATGTGTCAATATTGCAGATAGTTGGAAAAATCCATAATTTTTAGTTGAAGCAAACAAGTCCACATTAGTACTAGCAACCACTTGTAAATACAAGTGTCTTCAACTGTCTACTATTAGGGGGACTATTTTTAGTGGATGAATGCATATGCACAAGCAGTGTGCATTCATTATATCCAATGGTTCGAAGTAGGCTGATCCAGTGTCCTATACTTTGGCTGTGGTGGCAGGGAGCATAATTTGAATAACATTTGCGTGGACCAATGGATAAAGAGGATTTACTAAAAGTTCCCTATATGCATGTTTTTTAAAGAATTTTGGGAAAGCATGAGGCTGGCAAAGCAGCTAAAGCTCTGTATGGGACAGACCTAAATAGGATGAAATGTGCACCCTCATGCATCTGTCTTGTATAAGTCAGCGGCGGCCGGCACAGGTTAGCGAGGTGAGGCGGGGGACGGGGCAGGGTGGGAGGGGGGTAAGTCGACAGACAACAGAATAGGTATATTTAACTAAATAAATAACACCTATTCCTTTGTCTGTCGGCTTCCCCCCTGTCATGCCCCGCCCCACCCCTCTGCACTTACCGGTGCCGGCCGCCACTGGTATCAGTGGCCAGTAGTGAAAATATATCACTTTAGTGCATAATGAGTCTGAAAGAAACTGGAAGGTATGTTAATGTGCATCTGTCTTGTGTCAGCAGCCACCAGTGAGATACGACTGCAGAAAGTTTCACTAATTAAAAAGTACTGTCCCCGTGTAAACCTGGGGACTATGATGGATACCGTCTGGGTCACGGAAAAGCTAACATAGACACGAAAAATACTGTTGTTCAGAATTAAATGTAGTAGCTTGGCGTACAGTAGGTCTAATTGCCACCTTTATCAAATCTCATCAGAGAGACCAATCGCATATGTTAATTACTAGTGATAGAGCGCTATGTTCTTGATAAATTTGTAGGGGTGCATCATAATCACCGTTAGTCCGCACCCGCATATATCCAGTTATGTATCAATGAATGGCTAGTAATGTAGTTCTAACTGCATTTATTAGAGTGAATAGAAGAGTAATTGTGATATTATAATCATGCAAATGTAATGCTTAACTGAAACGTGTTTAAAATGATGCATAAATGAATTAGCTCATGTGTAGTCGAGATGCAGTAGTTAAACGTGTACCATATTAAGTTGCACGTGTAGTTCACTTTTCGCACATGAAATGTAATGAACCAATGCTTATCGAGTAAATAGAATTGTGTGTTTAAATTGTGTAAAGGCCTGACTGCATATACGTCAAGGAAAGGCCTGTTCGTTCTTATGTTAGCTTATTTTGTAGGCAGAGAAGGTGTTCTCTTGGGAAGGCTCTCTGGGCACCGACAATAGATTAGCACAGTGGAAAGTTTCTGTTGAAATGTATTTTCTGTTGCAGGTGCAAGGACACATGCCTCGTTAGTGAAAGACTGGCTCTTTGTTTTAGGAGTTAGGATGGTGGGAGACACTGAGAGGGGAGTGTACTGGAATGCGGGGATGATACTTTCAGCGGAGAAGGTGCCTGGGACCCAAAGTCACTGTAACCGTCCTGGATGAAGTAAGAGTTTCGATGGAAAAGTATGAGAAGGAAGACCTAGCCGAAGAGGCGTGACAAGGGCGTGTTCTATTGTATGTGGATTTTGTATTAGGGATAGTGCCCCGAGGGAGGAGAGCAGATTGGAGGTAGAGGAGACCTGAGAGAAGGGCGAAAGAGAGAGATCTGGGTAGGAAGGAGCATCTTAAAACGAGCTCAAAAGCTAAGTGAGTGCACTTCTTAGGAAGTCTTCACAGCTGACACCTTTACCTTTTCGACTCTTGCCTGAGGAACTTGTTAAGTAGGGATGTCACCTTAGTGATAGAGTAGGGACAGATTTAACGCTTTTCCTTTTATTAGGTAGATGAAGAATAATATAGAGATTGGAGCCGTCATTGCTAGTTTAATGCTTCTGGAGTTAACGATTCTTCTTATTCTGAGTCGGATGAGACTCCTGCGTAGGATGATGTTTGTATTAGTGCCCATCTATTTCTTTAACCTCGTGCTGAGGTGCTTGTATGTGCAGTTATTCTTGGCTTTGTAATAAACCCCTAAAAATTTGAATTCGGAGTCAGTGATCTTTGGAGTCAAAGTTGAATCCTAAATTGTTGTATAGAAGAATTGAGTTTTCTTCCCTTCACACTATTCAGCAGGTAAAAAGATTCTGGCGACCTGAGGATTCTTAGTGATGGTAAGATAAGATAAGAATCCCGCTTTATCAGTTGGTAGCAGAGGATGGTTTCCTCTGATGGTAAGGGGAGATCTAGATTAAGATAGGAGATTACTTGCCCCATAGAGCCCGAGTGATGGTGATCCAGTGGATTGTAAGAGGAGGACGACGGCGGTCGATGAAAACCGACGGAGAGTGACGGTGCGGCGAAGTAGCAGTTCATGGTAGCGTGAGTATGAACAGGGTGATGCTTGTTAGATTGCGGTGTTGATTTGATTGTGTGATGTCTTGCGGAGTTGGAATGAGAGTCGTGTGATTGAGGATCGGACCGTGAGCTGCGCGGGGCCGAGAGATTTGATTCGATATCCCGGGATAAGAGATTGTGGTGTAGAAGACACCCAGAGTTGAGATTGTTGACCAGAGGTTGTGGGAGTCATGAGACGTTGTTGATTAACCCACTGATGATAGGGAGCGTATGTGTGAGTGTGTGAATAACCGACGCTGGTCGTAGGTTGTTGTGTGTGAAACACTGAGTGTTTGGATCCTATCGATTGTGTCAGAGGCGATTGTCCGGTCTTTTCGAAGACAGACAGTTGCCAGATTTGAGGTCAACAGTTTCGAGAGACTGTCTGGTCGTTGGTGGACAGACAGTCAGAGAGGTGATTGTCCGGTCGTTTTGTGGACAGACAGTTACTTCAGAGTGTGACTGAGACGCGTGTGAGCGTGAGAGGTGAATTGTAAAGGACGGGAACTGCTGCGAGCAGAGGAAGAGTGACGTCAGACAGTGCCGCGATGCAATAGGCCGGTTGGTGTGAGTCGCGCTGATATTGGTGGACTGACACCAGGAAGTAAAAACGAAATCTTGTGCGCGGACGGAAATCTGCTTCATCATGAAATGTTTTAAAGTTTTACGAGAACTCTGTAGAGGTGATAGACATGTGGTTACTTGGGGTGGAGAGGAAGCTCCTCCCGAAGATATGCCAGCACATTACATGGCTAAGAATGTGGGATTGCATACTATAATTTGGCTTGAGAATTGGCATACAATGACACAGGGAGAGGGAGAATTGACTTTCCCACGCTATGGTACTTTCAGGTTGGAAGTGTTGTACCAGTTGAAGTCTGTGATGTCTTCTTTGCGACCACTACCCAGACCCACACAGTTTGAGGCGTTACATGCATGGATTAGAGCAGCGTATGACAGAAAAAGAGACAGAAGTCAGGAAAGGGTGAAAAAGTCAATCAGGGCATTTCAAGATGCGAGATGGGATGCACTGGAGAAAAGGTGGAGAGTGGAAACGATTGAAGGGGATAGATTATATCCATTGTTAGAGAAAACGGGAGGTACACAGGCAAAAAGTATAGAGGAAGATGACAGTGATACGGATGACAGCTTGCTAGAGAGACTGCTGTCAGAGAGACCACCTCCATTGAATCCAGATTATAGCGAAGGAAAATCGACTGTGGCAGGAGGGACTGGCGAGTTACAGAATTAGACAAATGTGAGAGTAGTGGCAAAAATCTCCACAGGAACAGAGGGAGTGGGAACACAACCCTCAATGGGAAGTGTGAGGTTGCCGGATGCCCTGATGGTACCGGTTACCATTGGTCCTATAGTATCAGTGTATGACCCAGATCGAGTAAGTGAAGGAAGTCTATCGCAGACGACAGGGAGAGAGGGGATCAGCGTTGGAGGGAATGGTGAGAGAGGGAAGAATGGTCCACTCTCCGAAGCCCATAGAAGCGAGCACGCCATTGCCAGCCACCGCAGACTCCTCTAGTGGACAGGTGGATGTGAGACCAGTAAGACCAAGGTCTTTGGTCGAGTCCAGATCAGACTTGAGAATGTGGGTACCACCTGTGAGGAATCAGAGTGATAGGATGGCAGGAGATGTGGAGCAAGACAACTCAGGAAACAGACCAGTTTCTAGGAATATGATAGAAGAGAGTAAGCCACGAGAACAAAGCAGTGATTATGATGAACGGAATGGTGCTGCTTGCTGAGAAATTTTGAGGAGTGCCATGAGGGCAAGGATGTTGGATGTAGTGAGGTTGAAGGCAGAGGTAGACGAAATGATTAGCGGGAATCTGCCTTTGGATAGAATAGAGATCTACGAACCAGATGAGCTGCTTTTTGTAGCAAAGGATGTGACTCGTAAAGCGAGGGCCGCACATGAGAAATTGACGAAATTGGCAAAGAAATATGAGGTGGATTTAACTAAAACGAAATCGTTGCAAGGATCCCATAGGTTGAAATACAGTGATCAAGAGCTGGAAGAGAAAAGGGTCATAGGACTGAGGACACATACCAAGGACCTGATTGTAGGGATGCGTATATGGGTCATGCTTAACAAATGGGAGGAAAGGTGGTATAAGAAGAAGATTTCCAAAAAGAACGTAGGAGAGACGCCGCCTCCGGGGGGAGGGACGACAGGAGTAGGGAACTATCCTTTACGGGAAGTACAGAACGGAGGGTACGTGCATGTGCCATGGAGTAGAGGTGATTTGTCTGCATTTACAAATGATTTTCCTCGGCTGAGGGAAAAACCAGTAGAGTGGTACAAACAGGTTGACCGTTTTGTTAAAATTTCGAAGGTATTGTGGATTGATTTGAACACCTTGTTTGATATTGTAGTACCAGGAGACTTATGGTCAGCTTGTAAAATTGCAGTTGAGTGGCCGACTTCCGAACCTGAAAGGGATGCTGTCACAAATGGTCCGTCGCCTATAGTCATGAAAAAGTTCGAACAAGTGATTACATGGTTGAAGTCGAAGATCTCGCCTCAAGACATTGATTGGGTTAGATAGATCGAACTGTTCAGGAACCAAAGGAGACAGTGCATGAGTATTATGAACGACTCTTGCAAGCCTTTAAACAGTATAGTGGACTAGATACCTTAGACCCCAAGGATATGGGACAGTTTGTCTCAAAGTTTGTCCTAGGATTGAGACCAGAGGTTTGTCTTATGATACAGCAACATTTGATCTGTTGGCAGAACAAGCCGGTGGATGAAATCTTGCGGTATGCGAGGTACTGTAGTGATGAAATAGACTCGAAGCACTGGAAGCTGAAGGACAAACTGATGCTTGTTCAGATGCAAACAGCTCAGGTCCAGCCTAGCGGAGGGACCCTGGGAAGAAGACAGGGAAACAATCAAGGGAACCAGAATGTGCAAGGTCAGGGAAAAGGGAATCCTGTAGATCCTAAGACGGGAATGGATGTGGCGAAATTGAAGAAGACCACTGCGTGTCATCTTTGTCACCAGATTGGACATTGGAAGCGCGAGTGTCCCTTGAACCCAGCCAATCAGGTGCAACAGGAGGTAGAAGTGGTTCAGGCACCCGTGCCGGAGGTAGTCAATACTGTGATGAGGCCCAGATCGAGGAAAGGGGGGACGTTTAACCCACAGGTGCAAGTTCCCCAGCCACCGAGAATTTCGCAAGGAATGCAGACTTACCAGCAGATGCCCCTTTTCGAAGGGTATGATGAGTACAGCCAAGACCCGTTGGCCTGACGGTGCCTGAGGGGGAGGAAGACTGCACACTTGGAGCAGTCTTGGAGGTAGACCAGAGAGGACCTTTCGTGGAGGCAGACATTGATGGTCATCCTACCACTCTTTGGTTGACACTGGTGCTACCCGGTCTACTGTAAGATCAGCAGTAGTCCCCAACCTACCCCTCTCGGGACAATCGAGCCAAGTTGTTGAAGTGGCGAACAAGAGGATAACTAGCCCATTGACTGAACCGATTCCGGTGAGAATAGGCTCTTTCCGAGCTAGACATCAGTTTGTGGTGTGCGATTCGAGTCCAGTCTGTCTGATAGGAAGAGATCTATTGTGTAAGTTAAATTGCACCATCTATTGCACACCTAGGGGAGTTGAGATCCAGACGAAGGATGATGATGCCACCTTCAAGGTTGCGAATCAGCACTTGTGCATAGAAATGTATCCTGTGGTGACAGTGGAGGAACTTCCACTAGATTTGAGAGATTCTGTGTCACATGAGGTGTGGGACTTCACGGGAGAAGAGATCGGACTGATCAGAGGGGTTGAACCTGTACAGATCCAGGTTAAGCAGAATGTCGAATTCCCTAGATCGCCCCAGTACAACCTGTCAACCGAGACTATTGCAGGGATTAAACCTGTAATCGAGTCCATGATCAAGCAGGGAATTCTGAAGGAGATAAGAGGTAGCCCATGTAACTCACCCATCATGGGACTACAGAAACCGAGTGGGAAGTTCAGGATCATGCAAGACCTGCGAAAGGTTAACACGATAGTTGTCCCATGTTGTCCAGTGGTACCGAATCCATCAGTGATATTGTTCCAGATCCCATGCGAAGCTGAGTGGTTTACTGTGATTGATTTGTGTCAAGCATTCTTCTCGATACCGCTCCACGAAGAAAGCCAATTTCTTTTTGCTTTCTGGCTGGAAAATCGTGTGTTAACGTGGTGTCGTATCCCTCAAGGGTATACAGAGAGTCCATCGATCTTTAATCAGATCTTGAAGAAGAATCTTGAAAGTCTTGTATTGCCACAGAACTCAGTTCTCGTGCAGTACATAGACGATCTGCTTATTGCCTCAGAAACAGAAGACGCTTGCAGGATAGACTCGATAGCCCTATTGAATCATTTGGCAAAGAATGGACACAAGGTGTCTCCGAACAAGCTGCAGTACTGTCTGAACGAAGTGCAGCACTTGGGACACAGAATAGAGAAAGGCAAGAAGAAGGTGTCACCAGATCGAATTGAGGCAATAATGAACATGGCTGTGCCTACCACTCAGAGGGAAGTCAGAATGTTTCTGGGAATGGTCGGCTATTGTCGCCAGTGGATTCCCAACTTTTCCTTGAAGGCAAAGCCTTTGCAGAGGCTGATGCACAAGGATGTGAGTGATCCGGTACCATGCGACGAGGAATGCTTGATGTCATTCCTAAGACTGAGAGAGGGTTTGTGTTGTGCACCAGCTTTGGGAATGCCTGATTACAACAAGGCTTTCTCACTGTTCTGTTGCGAGAGAGAAGGTTGTGCATTAGCAGTTTTGGCTCAGAACCATGGAGGTGTCCGTAGACCAGTTGCCTATTTTTCAGCTACTTTTGATCCAGTAGCTTCTGCGTTGCCCGGATGTCTCAGATCCGTTGCTCCAACAGGTGTCAGCATTGAAAGATGTGAAAGCATTGTAATGGGTCACCCTCTGACAGTTTATGTACCACACTCTGTTGAATTGTTAATGACCAGGACAAAGACCCAGGACCTAACGAACAACAGGTTAATGAGGTATGAGCAAGTCATACTCGCCGCAGAGAATGTGACTCTGAAAAGGTGCTCTGTCTTAAATCCTGCGACATTAATGCCCATACCGAATACAGATGATGAAGATTGTGAGGACCATGATTGTCTCGATGTGACTGAACTATGCACCAAGCCGAGACCTGACATTGTCGACGAACCACTGACTGACCCTGATGAAATTTTCTTTGTTGATGGTTCGTGCCTAAGAGACAGTGTTGGCCATTTGAGAACAGCGTTTGCTGTATGTACCATCTCAGGAGTGGTTGAGGCTGCTTGTCTAGAAGGAGTATACTCCGCGCAGGTAGCTGAGATCATTGCCTTGACTCGTGCCTGTTTGGCGCTGATCAAATCCGAATCACGATCTACACTGACAGCCAGTATGGGTTCGGTGTGGTTCATGACTTCGGACAGTTATGGTCACAGAGGGGATTCATGACATCATCTGGTTCACCCATTAGGAATGGGGAATATATGAGACAGCTACTAGATGCATTGCAATGTCCGAAGGAAATCGCAGTAGTCAAATGTGCTGCTCATGGAAAGGGGAGTGATTTTGTCTCTCTGGGAAACAACTATGCCGATGAAGTTGCCTGCTTTTGTGCAGAGCAAGGATGTATATTCACAGGGGGTTACACAGGAAAGAGCCAAGAAAGATCCGAGCTCAGCATGATGTTAGCCATGGCAGACACTTGGGAGGAACTCAAGCGACTACAGGTTGAGGTTTCAGATCAAGAACAAGACGGATGGATCAGAGCAGGATGTGAAAGAGGAGATGTTGATGTTTGGGTTTCTAGTGATGGTCGAGCGGTGTTGCCAGAGAATTTGTTGAGCCTGATGGCAAGACTGATACATGGTGCAATACATCTTGGCAGAGATGCAATGGTGCGTGTGTTTAGACAGGCATGGTATAACCCACGATTTCGTGCAATTGCTGAAGCAGTCGGTCAGAGATGTGTTACGTGTCAACAGATGAATGCTGGAAAGAAGACTGTGGTCACATTGAGTCACATTGGGAGGTCAGGAGGACCCTTCAATAGGATGCAGCTAGATTTCATTGAGATGCCCAAGTGCAATGCGTTGAGGTACATTTTGGTGGTGGTGTGTGTATTCTCACGGTGGGTGGAGGTGTACCCAACACGTAGGTGTGACACTCTCACAGTGGCTAAGTTATTGTTGAGGGAACTTATCCCGAGATTCGGTTTTCCAACCTCTTTGGAATCAGATAGAGGAACACACTTTCACAGTAAAATCATGAAGTTACTTTGTGCCACATTGAATGTTGATCAGAGACTACATTGCAGTTATCGACCAGAGGCTTCTGGGATAGTGGAACAGGTTAATGGGACTTTGAAAGCCCGGATGGCAAAAGTGTGTTCATCAACGTCTCTGAAGTGGCCTAATGCCCTGCCACTTGTGCTTATGAGTATTCGCAGTGTCCCAGACAGGAGGACTGGGTTATCCCCACATGAAATTCTGATGGGGAGGGCGATGCGATTGCCAGCAGTACCAGCTACAGCTTTGATAAACATCACTGATGACTTGATTATCGATTACTGCAAAGGACTAGCTGATGTGGTCCGTTCTGTATCCCAGCAGGGGCAAGCTGCAGCCGTTCCGGCCTCGAGCGATCTGTGCCACGACCTGTGTCCCGGAGACTGGGTGCTTGTTCAAAAGCACGTGAGGAAGAGCTGTCTGGATGTTCAGTGGCGAGGCCCGTACCAGGTAATACTGGTGACGAACACAGCAGTGAAGTGCGGAGGATTGCCGAATGGGGTGCATGCTTCCCATACCCGCAGAGTTTCAGCACCCTCGGAAGAAACAGCTCCTCTCGTGAATGAAAATCCAGCTGATGTGGCAGGGCCACATGAGAGGACAAGTCAAGCTGTGAGGGCCGCTGATACAGCTGGTTGTGCATCGAAACAAGCGGAAGAGGGTTCCGACAACCAGAACCCCAAATTTGACTCGGATGACGGAGGTGTTGCTGTGGGTGGAGTAGAGTCAAATTCAGCGGAAGAAGGAAGAGGTGCACAGGGTATAGAGGGGGAAAGCGGAAGAACGACCAGAACCGAGGAGGCTTGGCCTGAAAGACAGAAGCGACTGAATCTGAGATTGGCACCCAAAAGAGATCTTGCTCCAGTGTCTGAGACGTCTGAATTGGAAGCAAGTGACGGAGAGCAGGCTCAAGAAGGTCGGAGAAGGTCGAAAAGAACGAGAGTACCTTGCCAGAGATACGCTACCCCGGAGTGGACTTACGCAGTAACTGATGCCGGGTGTAGTGAGTTCAGGGACGCTGAGGTCTGTGCTGGTGGACAGCAAGGGCCTGAACGTGGTGTTGGAAGTGGTGCTGTTAGTACCAGGGCTCGAAATCGAAGGAGTACTGACCCTCACGGTTCTGAATCCCCCACTTCTGAGTAAAGTTCGACAATTGGTTTTGCATCGACTTGAATTTCCGTCATTTGGGTTTGAGCCACCTTCACATGAAACGATAATTCTTCGTCTTGAACTTTTGCAGTATGTTTTAGAAGCGCTTGGAGCTGATCTTATTTTGGACTGAGTATAAACTGTTGTAAATAAAAGTCTAAAGAAGAAGATAACCTAGGTCCGAGTGGAAGAAGAATAAACTTAGGGACTTTCCACCGAAGAGGCAAGAGGACTTAGGGAAGTCTTTTTCTGGACTATGTAAATAAGGAACTGTAGCTGAACGGGTGATTTCCAGCTGTTTCGGAGGGTAGTTCGAACTGGTTAAGCAAGTCACGCGTGAAGAAGACAGAGACTTTTGAGTGTTCATTGCTGAAACCAAGAACTTTGCGAGCTTTTCGAAATCATGGAGGCTGGGGATCCACACCGTAGATCCAAATTGATAGTAGGCACATTTATAGGGGTGTGATAGTTTCTATAATCATAGTAGTTGCAGTTTAATATTTGGTTCCACACGAGCTAGCGGTGGGGGGGTACAAGGGACTCCTACACCCACTACACCTAGCAAAAAGGAGGGAGGCATAGGAGATGAAAGAGCTTTGCTAATAGAAGAGAGTCGTAGGTTGCATGTAGATTTGTCTAGAAGTGACTTAAAGCTTAACGCATACGCCAAGCTGCTATATGAGTACGTGGATGCGATGGATGCGAAAGATTGTTATGTGTGTATGCAGTTGCCAGCTTCAGTGGATGAGGGTATTAGATACCACCATCTTCCACTGACTTATGGAATTTCGTGTAGTTTGTTACTTAGTATGTTTTATGGGAGAGGTCACTATGAGTATTTCTTTTCCAACTATGATGCCGTGCTTTCAGAGGTTCCTGCCCATAAACATTTGAACAAGTACGATTATTACAAGGTGGAAGATAGACTTGGAAAGTATTTCTTACCGACTTCGAACTTAGATACAGCCTATGCCCATAGACACAATTTAACATGTGCATTAACAGAAGTGGAGAAAAAGTTTGTAGATCAGGTAGAAGATAGATATAGGAAACTAACACAAACACGTTTATACTGGAGACAGTCCTGTAGATTGGACAGACGAGGAGAGATTACACAGAGCGAAGGGAAGTTATGGCCCAATAGCATTGGATATGGTGCAAAGGGGGAAGTTGTGCGTGAGACGTGTGCAGACCTATTATGATAAGGTCTCTGTAGGACAGAGTGAGTGTGATCATGTTTTCACTATGGCGGAATCAGCAAAGAATTTCCTGCAAGGCCCTGTACAAGTGATACCTACGGTGTATTATGTGTGTGGAAGGAATGCTTATGTGAGATTGCCCGCAAACTGGTATGGTACGTGTTACTTGGGAATTATATTTCCAAAGATTTACCATGCAGAGGATTTGGAACTTTTGGAAGGTGGAAAGCATTCGAGAGTGAAAAGAGGTACAAGTGCAGGAGCGGTAGTAGGAGATATCTTTGGAGCAATGATACCTAGTTTGGGAGTGATCCTGAATGATGTGAAGATCCGGAGATTGGCGACTGTGGTTGATGAATTATCAATGAATACAGCAAAGTTGTTGATACTTCTGGATGGAGAGATGTTGTCTATAAGGACAATGGTTTTGCAGAACCCTCTTGCTTTAGATGTCCTATTGGCAAAAGAGGGCGGAGTCTGTAAATTGTTGAAGGTTCAAGAGTGCTGTACTTATATACCAGACAACAGCAAGGATCTGGAGAAATATATGAGTAACATCACTACGATCCATAATGAGATAGAGGATTTGACCGGAGAGGGAGTTTGGGAGAAAGTTGGCAAGGGATTTGGTCAGGTGGGAAGCTGGTTTGCGAATTTGGGAAAGGGTTTCCTTGGCTATGTTCTGAGACATCTCATTATCGTTGTGGTTTGTGTGGTTTGCTTGTGGGGTCTTATCAGAGCATACAAGTGGTATAAAGCAGGTAGAGTTGAGAGAGCTTTGAGAGAAAATGAGACGAGAATGGCTAGACTGCAGGACAGTCACTATCGAAACATTAAGAGTTTGGAGAGATTCCGACAGGGGAGAATGGCAACAAGTTCTGTTTAGGTCGGTTCTTTCTCCAAGAGAGTTGTAAAGGTGTGATGACAGGAGTCATCAAAGGGGGGAACTGATAGAGCGCTATGTTCTCGATAAATTTGTAGGGGTGCATCATAATCACTGTTAGTCCGCACCCGCATATATCCAGTTATGTATCAATGAATGGCTAGTGTAATGTAGTTCTAACCGCATTTATTAGAGTGAATGGAAGAGTAATTGTGATATTATAATCATGCAAATGTAATGCTTAACTGAAACGTGTTTAAAATGATGCATAAATGAATTAGCTCATGTGTAGTCGAGATGCAGTAGTTAAACGTGTACCATATTAAGTTGCACGTGTAGTTCACTTTTCGCACAGGAAATGTAATGAACCAATGCTTATCGAGTAAATAGAATTGTGTGTTTAAATTGTGTAAAGGCCTGACTGCATATACGTCAAGGAACGGCCTGTTCATTCTTATGTTAGCTTATTTTGTAGGCAGAGAAGGTGTTCTCTTGGGAAGGCTCTCTGGGCACCGACGGTAGATTAGCACAGTGGAAAGTTTCTGTTGAAATTTATTTTCTGTTGCAGGTGCAAGGACACATGCCTCGTTAGTGAAAGACTGGCTCTTTGTTTTAGGAGTTAGGATGGTGGGAGACACTGAGAGGGGAGTGTACTGGAATGCGGGGATGATACTTTCAGCGGAGAAGGTGTCTGGGACCCAAGGTCACTGTAACCGTCCTGGATGAAGTAAGAGTTTCGATGGAAAAGTACGAGAAGGAAGACCTGGCCGAAGAGGCGTGACAAGGGCGGGTTCTAATGTATGTGGATTTTGTATTAGGGATAGTGCCCCGAGGGAGGAGAGCAGATTGGAGGTAGAGGAGACCTGAGAGAAGGGCGAAAGAGAGAGATCTGGTTAGGAAGGAGCATCTTAAAACGAGCTCTAAAGCTAAGTGAGTGCACTTCTTAGGAAGTCTTCACAGCTGACACCTTTACCTTTTCGACTCTTGCCTGAGGAACTTGTTAAGTAGGGATGTCACCTTAGTGATAGAGTAGGGACAGATTTAACGCTTTTCCTTTTATTAGGTAGATGAAGAATAATATAGAGATTGGAGCCGTCATTGCTAGTTTAATGCTTCTGGAGCTAACGATTCTTCTTATTCTGAGTCGGATGAGTCTCCTGCGTAGGATGATGTTTGTATTAGTGCCCATCTATTTCTTTAACCTCGTGCTGAGGTGCTTGTATGTGCAGTTATTCTTGGCTTTGTAATAAACCCCTAAAAATTTGAATTCGGAGTCAGTGATCTTTGGAGTCAAAGTTGAATCCTAAATTGTTGTATAGAAGAATTGAGTTTTCTTCCCTTCACACTATTCAGCAGGTAAAAAGATTCTGGCGACCTGAGGATTCTTAATGATGGTAAGATAAGATAAGAATCCCACTTTATCACTAGATATTAGTATGGTTAGTAAGTCACACCTACTGTCATCTGAATGCAGCTCGTAATGGAAATATGTGGCAAATGACGCCTAGTGCTTCTCTGTTTCTACTATTATTTGTGATTCTCATGAATCGAAGGTAAAGTTAGATTGCTTCTCTTATAATACTAGTCACAAAGCCCCGAATATGCATACATCCCCCTATTATGGTCCCTTAAAGAAGATTCTTTCTGGATACAGCTCGGCCACATATGCATTAACTCTTAGAAGTCAGCAGTATCCTTGTTAGAACTGGGGGTCTCTAGTTGGCTGAGGTAGGTACCTTAGTCCAAATAGGGACCCTTGCTTCTAAGTCAGGGAAAGGAAGGACACCTTCTCAGATAGCCCCTGCTCACCCCCTCGGTAGCTTGGCACGAGCAGCCAGGCTTATCTCCAAGGCAAATGTGTAAAGTATTTGCAACCACGCTCTCAGTAACACAGTGATAACACCACAAATGGACTTCACACGAGTTTCATAAAAAAACAATTATATGTTTATAAAAAAAGATATACGATGAGACCACACAATAAAAATCCAACATATGCGTATTTGTAATATTTCACCTTGCCGGTTATTAGGCCAGCAAGCACTTGTAGGTTCTTGCAGTATTAATGAGCAATTCTCGATGATCCAATGCAGTCCTAATGCAATGCTATGCAGTTCGTAATGCAAGAATCAGGCACTTCGTAATGTAAAAATAATGCAATTCGTAATGCAACAATCAGGCAGTTAGTAATGCAAAAATAATGCAATTCGTAATGCAACAATCAGGCAGTTCGTAATGCAAAAATAATGCAATTCGTAATGCAACAATCAGGCAGTTCGTAATGCAAGAATAATGTACTTTGGCACCGATCGCGGTGCTCTGGACGGTCTCTATGCCACTCTTACTGTCTCGCGGTCAGCTACTGCCAAAATATGCCCCCCAGCACTGTTATGATGGAAAACAAAGTGCAGCTCCACACTCCGGCCCCGGTACTGCCACTCCTCGGCAAGTACGGGCCGCAATACGGACTTGAGCGGAGGCTCGCGCTGCAAAGATGGGAAAGGCCGAGAGCGTTTCTCTCTTAGCCCGCACCCCGCCCCAGGCAGCGACACACGCACACTCGCTGAGCGTTACCTGGTGGGTGCGATCTCACTCTCCTCTCCTCTCCTCGCGGCTTGGGCCTCCGGTGCAACTTCGTTGATCTTGGACAGTGGAACTCGGACCCCCGACGGTGATGGTTTGAGGTCTCTCCTTGGCAATGGCAGGCTCGGGCCAGCGGCAGTGAATTCTCACAGCTCCTCTGGGGATGCCGGGCCGATGGCAATGACGATCGCAGCAGTTCTGGTCACGCTGATGATCGAAGCAGAGAACAAGACTGCTCCGGGACACACAGTCACGGGGCAATTTCTGACGAAGGTCTCAGGCTGCAACAGGCCACACGCACACAGCGTCGCTGAGGCTCACTTGAGCTCCGGGTGCACACGAACACAGGGCATTCCTCACGAAGGTCTCAGGCTGCACGAAGCACACGCACACAGTGTCACTGAGACGCACTTGGACTCTTGGTGCACACGATCACAGGGCAATCCTCACGAAGGTCCCAGGCTGCACGAAGCACACGCACACAGCGTCGCTGAGACTCACTTGGACTCCGGGTGCACACGATCACAGGGCAATCCTCACGAAGGTCCCAGGCTGCAACAGGCCACACACACACAGCGTCGCTGAGACTCACTTGAGCTCCCGGTGCACACGATCACAGGGCAATCCTCACGAAGGTCTCAGGCTGCACGAAGCACACGCACACAGCGTCGCTGAGACCCACTTGGACTCTTGGTGCACACGATCACAGGGCAATCCTCACGAAGGTCCCAGGCTGCACGAAGCACACGCACACAGCGTCGCTGAGACTCACTTGGACTCCGGGTGCACACGATCACAGGGCAATCCTCACGAAGGTCCCAGGCTCCACGAGGCACACACACACAGCGTCGCTGAGACTCACTTGGACTCCGGGTGCACACGATCACAGGGCAGTTCTTACGAAGGTTTCAGGCTGCAAAAAGTACACGCACACAGCGTCGCTGAGACACACTTGGAAACTTTTATGTTCCTGAGTTTCCACAACAGGGAGCCAGCTCTCCTCGGGCCCTTGGAGACACGTTACTTCGGGACACAGCAATGTCCTTTCAAGCAGGGGGACACAGCACACAGCAAAGTCCCTTAGCCTCTCCTTAGTTAAATCAGCAAACTGCAGGCCAGCCCCAGAACACACAGCAAGGGTCAGTCCTTCTCTTCAGTCTCTTCAGCTGTTCTTCCTTGGCAGAGGTTCCTCTTGACCACGAAGTAGTTTCAATCCTTTTGAGTCTTGAACAGTCCAACGTTCAGGGGCTTCAGCTCTCATAGTTATACCCCTAAATGTCTTTGAAGTCTTTGTGTTCAAGGGGCACTGACCCCTGTCTAAATCAGTACTGGGAGTCTCCCTGCCAGTGGCACCTTCTTCCTTTGATAGTGGGGGTCTGGTTCCTCAATCACTCAGCAGGAGGTGGAGTCATTGTTTTATGGCGGCAGCCCAGGCCTCTTCACCTCCAGGGGCTACTCCTCCCCCCTACACTCCAGATGCAGGTCAACCGTGGCTGTCTCACCTACTCCTCCCCTGGGTCCAGACATTTCCCAGATCCTATCACATTCAAATCCAGACAGTCAATCCACAACCAGGCAGAGACATACAGAATTGTTAGAACAAAAAAAACAGCCACTTCTAAAAGCGTGGTTTCTAAACACACAATTCAAAAACCACCTTCACAAAAAGATGTGTTATTAAATTGTGAGCTCAGGCACACTAAACTTCACCTCTCCATCTTAAACCTATGGGAAGATAGGCTGGAAACATATTACACAGCCTCCCCCATTCTGTCCTATGGGCAAGATGGCCTTGCAACAGTGAAAAACTAATTTGGCAGTTTTTCACTGTCAGGACATGGTACACACCTTAGTACATGTCCAACCTTTCACATACACTGCACCCTGCCCAGGGGGCACCTTTGGCCTACCATAGGGGTGTCTGATGTGCATAAAAAGGGAAGGGTAAGGCCTGGCAAGTGGGTGCACTTGTCAGGACAACATGGCAGTTAGCAAAGTGCGTGCAGCCACTGCAGTGGCAGGCCTGAGTTCTCTCTTTAGGGGGCTACTTATGTGGGTGGCACAATTAGTGCTGCAGGCCCACTAGTAGCATTTGTATTACCAGCCCTGGCACTCATAGTGCACTTTACTAGGGACTTTACTAGTAAGATAAACATGCCAATTATGGACAACCAATTACCATTACACTTTACACAGGGAGCACTTGCACTTTGACACTGATCAGCAGTGGCAAAGTGCCCAAAGCATCTAAGCCAATAAAACGAAATCCATCACAGCATCAAAGATAGAGGAGGTAGAGGCAAAAAGTCAGGGGTAATCACGCCTAGAAATGCCAGGTCTAACAATCCTTATATACAAATAAGCAAATTAAATGTATGAGGGAAATAAAATGAGTGTATTCCTGTATTGTGATTCAAGATGCCGCCACGAGCACTCTTTCTCATTATCCTGGACCACAAGCAAATGCACTTTTGACATTGGGAATCAAAAGTGCTGATTCTACCCATGACCACATTGGAAGTAAAAGAGTTCGAGCTGCTCTAAATTACCTTACCTTTCGTACAATAAACCTAACATCCTCATTCATTTGCTAGTAGTTTCCATTCAGAATTCAAAGTAGAAATGTACATACATGAAAAACAATTTTACAGCTATAACATGTTATATTGTATACCTACATGTTATAAAACCAAGGTATATATATCACAGCTTTTAATTAAACATGCATAACTGTTTTAATTTTAGAAACTGCACAAAGATGCTGCTTGCAACTGACACTATGGGGCATATTTACAATGCAAGTGGCAGAGTGCGTCGTTAGCCTTCTTCGCTTAATGCAGCACTCCGCCACTTCTGAAACACAGGGCTGCACCATATTTACAACAATATGGTGCAGTCCTGAGTTTTGCCCCACGCTGGCGCTAAATTTAGCTGCCTAGCGCCAACTCAGGCACCCTTGCACCATAGTGCAAGGGTGTCTGCGTTGCAGGGGAAGATTGTTTATGTGCAGGAAGGGACACCTTCCTGCACATAAACAATCAATGGCGTTTTGCTTTTTCCATGTGTGCAGACACATGACGTCACTTCCAGGGCTAAAGAGCCAATGGTTGAAGTGACCCAAGCAGTATTCTATCATGGATGGAAGTAGAGTGTAAATGACACTCACAAAGATCAGTGACAAAAGAGGGCACAGCAAAAGCACCTCTATGTATGTGCATGCATATGTATTTATATATGTGTGTATATTTTCAAGATGCTGGCAGGCAACTAAGGGGCTTATTACGACTACGGCGGTCTATGGGACTGCCACAGTCTACCACCACAGATCAATGAACCTGCGGCAGTCTAGCTGCAGTTCGAGACCAAAATATGCTGGCTGTGCCACAGCGGCACTGCCGAGCATGTTTTGAGTTGCCTCACCGTTACCCTTTTCATGGTGGTCGCTCCCCCATGAAAAGGGTGGTGGTGAGGCAACAAAGGGAGCCCTACAGAGCCCCCTTTTGCCTCTGAGCATCAGGATGCAAAAATATATTTTTGCACCCTCAATTCCTGCACGGTAAGGAATGCACCATGGACATGGTGCATTCCTTCCATGCAGGAATGTGCACTGGCGGTCCCGCGGTGGTGCTGTTTAAGACTCACAATGAACCTTTAAACAGCACCCCCACACCGTCCACCATCCAGACCACAAAAATACTTGTAATCTGGTGGGCGGGCGGCGGTGACTTTCAGTGGTCCTGGAGCAGAACGGTGGCATGCAACCTGCTTTAGGACCGTCGAAACTTGTAATAAGGCCCTAAGTCTGTGAAGACTGCCGAAGGGATTCAGGTGCAAATTATTAGAGTGCAAATTTTCTACCCCTTGGGTTTGTTAAAGGGTGTACTCAATACTAAAAACTTGCTTACAAAGGTAATCTGTGAGATTTTTTGGAACAAAATACATATCTGCAGGCTTCTCTCAGTGCAATTACAAATCACCCATAAAGTATCATGGGCTTTAACAGATGTGCATTGAAATAAATAATTTTGGCAGACTGCTTCTGTCACAACTTTTCATAATAAACAAACCAGTCATATCACATCTGAATGAGCTTTTACCAACGGACCAATCAAGCATATAGCTTTTGTGATTGGCTTCCCCTGTATCCAACTCAGACCCACTGTATTGTGCATAACTTTCCAAAAATCAACTGTCAAATTTACAAATATGTACAAAATTACAGTTATCAAGCCAAAATAAAATCCCTCTTTAGAGGACCTTATAAGGAGTAACACAGTGCAAATCTTCTGTCCCCACTGTTTGCTTGAGTGGATCATCAGCACCAAAACGACTGTCTACTATCTCTCTGTGATAGTACATCTTATAAAAATACCTGCCTACAGGATTTAGCATAGTGGAAGTCTAATATGTCTAATAGGTGTAATGCCGTTAACACATGATTTTCATAGTAAGTGATGCATCTTTTTATAATAAAAAGATCAAACATATGAAATCTGGCATAACAAATTGTCAATATAACCGAGGACTTCTATATTGAGCGTATGATTTTCCACAAGGTACCCATAAGGCATGCAGTGATAAAATTAATGTATACCAAATTACATTTGACAAAGCACAAAACTATCATCCCAAGAGGGTCTTACAAGGATTATGAAATTGCAAATCTGGCATTCCCTTGGTTTGCCAGAGGGGGTATCCAACACCAAACCCCTTGCCTCCTATGGTAGGTAGTCTGTGAGGTTTCATGTAACAAAATACTTCTAAGCAGGATTTAGAACAGAGTAATTACAATCCATCTTTAAAAGCCTATTGTTTTTTTCACAATTAATGCATCAGGTCTACTGCCTTTATCATAGTGTTTCTTAATAAACAGATTAGGCCTACAGCCTTGGTCATTGACTTGCCATCAAAACCAACGGAGGCCCTACTGATTTGAATATAAGCTTTACCACCAGTCAACAAATGCAATGCATGCCCTCTTTTTTAGTGGATGCACACAACTTTTGCCCAATCAAATAAGATGCTCTCAAAAACCAACTTGTGGGTGGAGCCTAAACCCCTTTCTTCGCACTTTGAAATCTCTTGTTCTGCTTATAAAATAAGATCAGGTGAAAGCTGTGCAGTCAACCTAAACTGAATTATGTAGTAAGATAAGACTTCCTAAATAGGCCAGAAAAAATGACAGGAATAAACAAGTGAAATACAGAGTAACACAGAAATGGCACAGCTCGTCAGAAAGTAAGTCAGACATGTTAAAATTACGATGAGTGATACAAGCAGACCTATGCCTTGGTAAATTACTGCTTGCGTATAACATGGTGGCTCCTGATTGTTTTAAAAATTACTTTTGTGTAAAATATGTTTATAAAATAACATCCTTTCAGCTCTCATTGATACACTGAGACCCAAAGAATAGCCCAATATAGAAGAAGTTACAGAAAATCAAAATATTAGTCTCCCATTCCTCAAAATATTTCACAAGAGAAAATGGGCCTGGCCGACAGGGAGACTGTGAACAGGAATTTCAGAGATGCAGCATGTTTATTCCTAGAATACGTTGTGGTACTTTAAACCTTAGATTTTTGTAACTCCAATATATTTACAACAAGGAGAGTCACTCTAATTTTTCTGGAATATGGAACCACCAGTGCTCTTTTTATGGTTAATGGAAAAGGAAAACTTGTAGCAAAAGAAAAATGCATTCAATTTTTTCTCTACAGTGTGCTTGTTCCTTATTGGTAAGAATGATATTTATCGATAAAGGCTGCTTCTTGTATAGATCTGGATTCCCCTGTAAGCCCAAGCCACCCCTTCAGGCCTTACATTTTTGTCTATGAGTCGGTTTCTTGTTAATCTTTGTCATCTTCTTTCTGTACATATTGCCTCTCCTCCCTTGCTCTCAACTTCGATGTATCTTTTTGCTTTGACCTGATCTCCTTGTGTATTGTCTTATTTTCTTTCTTTTGTACTGATAGCTCCCAATTTATGGAATGTACTGTTCGCGAATGCAGAAGTAAAGCATCTTTTTTGCCTCAGTTTTCTGCCAAGTGTTTCCCCCTCAATTGTAGATCGCTAGTTAAGCATAAACCTGAGGTTTATGATTTTCTTGAAGAGCATCGGCAAAATGCAGTCTTTTTGATTGAGACCTGGCTCACTGAGGACTCCTCCCCTGGTTTAATACAAGCCATCCCCCAAGGTTTTGCTATTGTGACATTTGACAGGCAAACCCAGAGAGGAAGAGGGATTGCCGTTATTTACAAGCAGACCCTACACTGCACCTTCTCTGAGCTTCCTATTGATGGGTGTGAATCTGCTCTTCTTTCTCTAGCCCTCACTAGCAATTTTACGGTATCAGGAACTCTGATTTATTGCCCCCAGTCCAGTTTCTAAATGTGTTACCTCTCTAGCTGATGTTCTGTCTCCACTAGCTCTTCACTACTCTATCATAGTAGTAGGGGATCTTAACTTGCACTTTGACGACACCACCTGCGTAGTAGATCCTGCCCTGGTTTCAAACTTGAAGGGCTTCGAGTTCTCTCAATATGTTTCTACCCTCACTCATAGACTTGGGCACATCCTTGATCCTATTTTTTCCAATCTTGCCCTCTTAGTGACTGGTCTTCCCCTTCCACTCATCTGGTCTGATCATTTTGCCAGCCCTTTTTTGTTCCTCACAATAAGTCGCCCATCAGTCATGTTTCTGCTCATGTTGTACGGGCACGTCAGTGGCCAAAGTTACTCCCTCTAAATTTAGCCAGCACCAGTCACCAGCCAGCCCACTTTGGATAGTTGTGTCGATATGGCCAACTTACAACTGGACAACTGGACCAGTGGAACATTGGATCAAAGAGCCCCCTTAGATAATCAGACTTTTGGCAGGCAAAGACAATCGGCTAACTGGTTTAACGATGAACCTTTAGTATTAAAAAAGAACTGTAAGCGTCTTGAGTGCCTCTATGCAGAGTCTATGATCCAGCTTGCAAAGCTGACTATATGGCAGCTCTTACATTTTACCACAGTCTTATCAAGCAATCTCGTCATGACTGCTATACTAATAAAGTTCAATCTGCCTAGAATTTTTACCGTGAAATTTTAGCCATTGTTAAGTCACTATCCTTGCTGTCTCTAGTCTCAGATGCTACCTCAACATCAGAGGAGGGCTGTAAGGCCTTAGCTCATTTTTTTTCTAAAAAAGTGGCAAATATTTAAGCCTCCTTTCCTGCGAAGGCCAGAGAAGGTCCTTGTTTAATTACCTGGTACGATTCCTCTGATGACAGCTCATGGCTGCTGAACTTCAATTCCATCGAACCTGAGGAGCTGACCCTACTCCACACCTTGGTTAAGTCTGGCTCCCCAAATGACCAAGCATCCCTCTCCATTTTGGAGCAGGGCCTGGAGGTTGTCCACACTGTACTACGTGAACTGCTTACCAGCTCCCTGGCCTTGGGCCGAGTTCCCCAGTGGTGGTAGCATACCATAGTGGCCTTTGTTGGACCCCACCAGCTCAAAAACGATCATCCCATCTCGCTGCTTCCAAATTTCTTTAAGATCACTGAGATGCATGTCAATTAACAGCTTTCCAGCTTCATTGAGGCCCGTGACATGCTTCACAGGACTCGGTTGGGTTTAGCCAAGTCAGCCTTTCTACTTGCTACAGAATCATTCCATAAAATTTTGGATGCTGGTGATTCTGTAACATTACTAATGCTGGATTTCAGTGCCACATTTAACACTATGTCCCATAAAATCCAGATTAAAAGACTTTGGAACTGCGGCATTGGCCATAAAGCCCTGAGGTGGGTCGCCTCTTTCCTGCAGGAGCGCACCTTTCAGGTGTCTCAAAAACCTTTTCAGTCAAAAAGGCTCCCTTTGCAACAAGGAGTGTTGCAGGGCACTTCCCTGAGCTCAACACTCTTTCATATTTACTTGTACCCCTAGGATGAGGCCATCGAATGCTATGGACCATCATCTCATTTGCAGATGACAATCAGCTTATCATCACTCTTTCACAGAACTCCTCCCATATGGCCTCCTCTCTATACCTATGCCTTGCAGAGGCTGCCATGTGGATGGACTCAAACTGTCTCAAGTTAAATGCTGGGAAGACTGAGGTATTGATCTTACGCAATCAACCTGACATCTGGCCAACAGCGTGGGCCCACTATCCCTTCCTAAGCCCAAGGTCAAGAATTTGGGCATTTAGTTTGACAAGAAGCTTTCGTTTGACAACCAAAGTACCGCACTTGCAGAAAATGTTTCAGGCTGCTTAAGACTCTAAAGAAAATCTTTTGCTTCTTGCCAGAGTCGGCAAAAAAAACAGTAGTCCAAGCTTTGATTATGTCCAGGCTGGACTACTGTAATGTTCTGTACCTCAGGGTGTCACAGTTGCATGTAAATAGACTCCAGCAAGTGCAGAACGCTGTGGCACGCCTTCTGTTGGATGTTTCAACTCATGCCTTCATCGGGCAGCACTCACAAAGCTGCGCTGGCTCCCGCTGAAGCAGAGATCTTCTTTTACAGCCCTATGCTACTGCTATAAGACATTTGCCAACAAAGGCCCACAGTACCTCCAATCCTTTACCAAACCCTACGTACCATCTAAGAATCTAAGATCCACAGGTGCCATGCTGGCGCGTATTTCCAAAGTGACGAGAGCTCGCTTTGGTGGCAGCTCTTTCAACTACTTCACGCCCAACTATGAAATTCTCTTCACCTCTCAGTCCGTCAGGCCCCTTCAAAATCCCTTTTTTTTGAAAAACATAAAACTTGGCTATTTAGATCTGGCTGACCCTGAGATAACTGCTACATTCTTGGATTGTGACATTCTGGACCTTAGCACTGGGGTACTTTATCTGAAGTAGCTATGTGCTTTACAAACTCCATTATTAATATTATTACTTCCAGTCTCTGTAGGATCAGCTTTAACAACTGTAAAGTAAACACTTGGGGCCCGATTACAAGTTTGAATGTCCAACCCCCGGACTGCCATTGCAGTGGTTGGGCATCCTGACCACCATATTACGAGAACACTGATGGGCTGGTGGTGTTGTGTCGGTCGTGCCATGGTGGCCGTGAGTCTTCAGCTCATAGGAAGAGCTTGTAACATATGCCGGCTTCGTGGCAGCGCCGCTTGCATGTCAGTTTACTGTGCACCATGCACCCTGTTGTGCATGGCATACAGTGCATGCACAACAGTGCATGTAGATGGAGACACAATACCCTATGGGCAAATTTGCCCTGGGGCCCTGTTTGTGGCCCCTTCCCTGCCTTTCCGCCAAACTTTTCATGACGGGGTCCCTGCCATGAACAGGTCGGTGGAAAGGCAGGCTGTGATCAATTGGCATCGGCACCACCGCCATGGATCACCACTTTCCCCACTGCCACCTGTCGGGATCCTGGCGCTGGTGGCGGACTTGTGGTGGTCCGACTGCCAACCTCATAATTGGGCGAGCAGACCGAGGAGAATGCGGCGGTCGGACCACCACCACGGGTACAGTGGTCTTGGGACCACCATACTCGTAATCGGGCCCTTTCTGTCACAATGTATTAGGATTGATCCTTTATCACTTATTATGTATCCATCCTTGTGTATATTGTTCTCTTCTTCTTCTGTCAAGCGCTTTAGATAAAAGCGCTATAGTAATTAAATAAATAAATAAACCAGTTCAGGTGCAGGGTCATGTCCTGGTCCAGTTTTCCGGTGCACTATAGGACCGTACAGTATTATCACACAAGACTATGATTAGTGCCTCCATCTCTGTAAGTGAGCCAAGGAAACGCTTCATGATGTGAATCTCACACTGAGGAAAAGATCACACACAGATAACATATACACTAACTAAGGACAACATATAAGCATATATTGTATCTCACACTCTCAAGCCTTTGCGAATCATACACATACATTGCTTGTGTGAATGAAGGATACACACAATCGAACGCCTTCCATTCCCATGAACCTGCCCTCCTTGCCACTTTTCACACTTATTTCGTTTGCATATTTGAAAAATGCACTCTATAAATTTAGGCATGATATTGGGAATAAGGATTTTTCAATTCGGCCACGTGAATTTATTTTTATTACAAACTGTTAAGAGCTGATATTGTAAATGTAACAACGGAGAGATTCGATATGCATTTCCTTGTGTGTGCATCAAGCATTATGTTAACACAGATGTGCCTCTGCGTCAAGGACACAAATAACAAATCACAGCCTTAAAATGACCTCGATAAAAAAATACTTGTTCCTACCTTTATGTTGTCAATAATCTTCCCATCTTCAGGTAGGGCTGGATTAATTGCAACGACGAGATTTTCATAGCCATTGTTTTTCAGCTCCACCATGGAGCATGTGGCCATGCAGAACACATGAGTGGCCAAAAGAAAGGCAGCGCTCCAGGGGGGAAAGGACATCTTAAGCTTCTCTTGCAGCGCAATGACAACTGATACAATGAGCTGAACTGAAAAGGTATTTATACTATAATTCTCTTGTTAATCAGAAAAAAAGATACTTCCTGGTTGGACTTTGGCTGAACTATGTAGTAAAATCCAAAATCATCCGCATGACAATTGCCTGCAACTGGAATGCAGGTCTTCAAGTATACCTTTGCAGGTAGGGGAGCCACCTGTATTTAAAAATACTTCCTTACTGTCTAATTTTAGTTTTGTGACTTCATATAACTTTTATTTTATGGACTTGCAGTATCCGTCATTAGAATAAGTAACTTACCTTTTGAAACAATTCCTATAAAGTGAGAGGTTTACAGTGCATATAAAAAAAATGCAGCCAAATATTTGAATTAAAAATAAATGGCTTGATATAGATGGAAAGGTGAGTTTTCACAGCATCTTAGAAAGTATGAATAGAGAAAATCTCAATAGACACGTCACGTCTTAAACATTTGCTGTTCCACGAAGAAGTTTTATATATAGAAATTTAGCTCAAATCTATTATTGGTTGGGAGAATGAGTCTGGGAGTCATCTAAAGTTGAACTTTGTGTGTTGGGGGGGGGAGGAGTGAAAGGGCTGTAAACCAACAGCTGGACTCAATGTCAATATTCGCCCATTTTATTATGCGTCACAGTAGCTTTTTTCTCTTAAATGGCGCAGCTGCAGTAAAATTCCTTTCTCACATCTCATCTCCAGGCCTATTGTGGACAATGCCAGTAACATACCAATACTTACTATTGGCTTTCAGTCAGTTCAATGCTTACCATTAGGTGACTTTCTTGACAACCTCATTTCCTTTCTTCTTTCAATTTCTTTCCTTCTTCTTGTTTTTGTCCCATGCCTGGAGCATACATCTTTAACATTCAGGCAACAACTTTTTTATTTTCTTTCAGCACTTCATGGGCATGGATGTGTTTTCTTGCTCTGGCCCCTGTGTGCTGTTTACCACCTCAAATCCCACCCGCTGTATGCTCCACTTTGCTTTCCTACTCCCCAAAACACATCAGCTACTCACTTGGCCCCTTATTCCCCAATTGCCCCTTGCCTCCCCATGCACCACTCTAGCTGTCCCCCACTCATGTCTCCTTTGCCCTCCTGCCCATATCTGAGTTGGTCTTTATTTTTTTTAAATGTCTTATTTTATAGCTGGCCCCAAAGCTGCAACTTGATACCAGGAGACTCCGTTATCTTTAAGGCGCTTTTGAGCTTATATTTGTTATTTACCACTCTGAGATTGGTGTTAACCATCTGTGAACAAGAAATTAAAATGGCTACTGCTTCACTACACATATGTACATGTATGTTGACTCATGCAAACGTATAGGTCATCATGCTGCCCTGCCCTTTTTTACACAGAAGCTATTTTCCATCGGCAAAAAAAGCATGTTTTTTCTTTTCTTTTTGCTGGCTTGTTTGCTGATTGCATTGGCAACGCCAAAAGGTTGGTTTGTATAATTGAAAGGAAGACTTTCTGGCTTTGCCAATGCTTGTTAGGTTTGAAATGTAATGGAGCTTGCACCACTCATGGCAAACATATTCTATTCTTTCCGTACTCTAAGGTGTTTTGGGGTGGTCTAAATCAGCCATTGAATTATTCGTCACTGGAACCTTCAAAAATTAGCTTGAAACTTTGCCAATCAAATCTTGGATCAGCCCATGGAAGTATTTTAATCTCACGGTCTTTCCGTTGGCGGTTTGGGTATGTAAGTTTGCCTCCATTGTTATGCATGGGGGACTCATTTACATCTAGAAATGCCACCGTTAATAGTTGTTTCTGCAAGTCATGTTTCAAGATGTTCATGCTCATCTTTTTTAATGCGTCTGAATCACAGAGTTAGTTATATCTTTTGTGTATAATTTTCCTTTCTAAATTTTTGAGGGATTATTAAACATCTGTTTACGCTCCCACTTATAGGTATTTATGCAAATAGTTTTTCATGGTTTTAGATTTTGACAGTATCTTATAGCTGAGCAACACCCACTACCACACTTGTAAGTACCTCCATCGCTCACCGTTCCCAAGCACTTATTCCTCCGTAATCTGGGTAAATGGTTTATTTAATCACTTTTCAAAGAGATTCTCAACCATTATAATACCACTCCATTCGAGGCCTGCAATGCCATCTGGGCTATCCCCCGTGAGAAGTTGTTTCCAAGGAGCGGGTGAAGGGAAACAGATATGGGGTGAACCCTCTGTTAACACCTAACTCACCCCATACTCTTAGTAGGCTTTAGGGAGCCATACCTCATTCAATGAGGATCTGCCAATAGAGTATGGATAATATAACACAATTCCTTTTGTGTGCCTACAAGTTACCATTCCAGCAGAAATCATATGGTGATGCATTGAGTGGATAAATGCCCCTTTTTGCGTTATTACTCTAATTTGTTTTGTTCATTTATTGCTGGTTTTTAGACTCTGTACTCTGGAGCACTGCTTTCCAGTGCCCAGTGTATGTGCCTTGACAGCTAAAACATGGTTAAATTGGCTTTGTCCTAATTGGTATCTTTAACTTTCCTTTAAGGCCATAGTATATGTCCCTAAAATATAACTACATTGTAGGGAAGGTTAAATGTCACCTATGGACTACAGCACTACTGTGCCATCCACTAGTGTGACCAGGCAACCCTGACGTCAGGCCTGCCTTTTGGCTTTGGGGCTTGTGCTGCAGCCCTTTTCTGGGCTGCAGCACAAGTCTCAATGCTAAGAGGCATATTTCTGACTGCCTCCACGGCCGTCGGATCATAATTTGGCGGGCGGAACCGCTGACTATCAGTCGGCCGATTCCGTTCCCGCAATAATGGCGGTAGGACGCTCATCTGACCATCATCATAATCAGCTCCTAAATTACTATTTTTGATATTAATTAAAAGCCTCACTCATTGGTGAAGTTAGATTTTTAATAAATATTAAGAAAAAGTAGCTTTTAGAAAGTTACCTTTTAACTGTCTAAAGATCCTGGAGTCTAAATTGCATTAACTCTCCAACAATATCCTAATCAGTGATTAGCCCTGTTGAGGTGTGAAAATGAATCCCAGAGCAGAGACATTGGCTTGGGTGTGAGGAGGTGTTTTTTTGTCCCCTGTCAGGAAGACTAGTGAAGTGGCTCTAGAAACCTAATTTACTTCAAATGGTTCCTATAAACCTATATAGGATCTGCGCGTTTAGACAACATAGACTGTGGGATCGGTGTCCGGACTGATTCCAGACACCCCAAACTGGGTATGTTTGCCTGTATACCAGCTAGCTCACAGTGCCACTAGAAACCCCTCTTACCAAGGAGAGAATAGTTCTTGGCAACTATCGAACATGACAACTCTGTCCCATCAGGGATCGTGGAAACAGTGCAATACTTTTCGCTCAGTCCCTCATGCTCACTTTGTCTCGGAGAGATACAGAGAATAATCGGTAGGGACGTTTTCAATAAGCATTTATTGAACCAGCATCATTCTAGTGTAAAATAGGTGTGCTGAAACAACCATAAGACAGAAACAGATATAAATGATTATAAGCACCAACAGAGTAAAAGGATGGTAGATTTCTACCATAGTGCTAAAACAAGGAATACAGGCAGGTATAAAAATACATGACAGTAATAATGTGTACTCCTACGATACGACCCTAACTAGATGTACCTAAGTGTACCTAGTATGTATGTAGGTGTAAAGCCAAGAATTCCTCTAGGATAAAGTCAACCCCATTATCTGAAGTGAGAGACTGTGGGACCACGTCTTGGTCTCGAGATGGACACCCCGCGAGGGATGTCAGACCACTGCGAGCTGGAGTGTCTGCATGCAGGAACCTCAGCGTCTCGCGTCAGTGTGCCAGCATGGAAGTGCTCTTTCTCCTCTCCCTGCCTCAGCAAAGATATGGTGTTTATATACCCAAAGTGGTACCCTCAGGGGATCTACCTTGCTGTGTCATGTCAGACTTAGGATGACAGAAGGAATGACCCTTATTCATAGTTATTATGCAGGAGATGGTAGTCCTGCAGAGTTTCCAAGAATCCTCATGCAAAAATGGATGAGGCTAGTTTTCAGGGAAAATCCCATGTCATTTAGGCATTACCGTAACTAGGTAAAAGGTCAGTACTAAGAACCGTTATGTAGTGTAATGTCAGGGGAATATAGGTGAAAGGTCTGGTTGCTACCTGAGCCTACATCGGGCACCTATATGAAACATAACACCATGTCACAAATAAGTGTTAGGTGACACCTAGAAAGGCCCTAGCTTTTGCCCTCCTAGTCAGGCTGTCACCAAACCCAGTGGAGGTAAGCTGGCTCCTGAACACAGCGAAGGGACTGCTCATTACCCTGGTCATACATCTGGGTGGGCACACAGGCTACGCACCAGGGGAGAAGAGTTCCCCATCTTGGATTTGGAGACTGAGGGGTACTGTGGGATTGTTTGCAGCAGGTCAAACAGGAACTGCTGCAAATGTGGGTGGAGTTACCTCTGAGAACTTGTACCACATTGTTTAGGTGAGGCCAGGAGTTACCCCCACCCTCTAACTGGTGCCTGGCATAAATGTTGAACCACAATGAACCCTACCCAGAACATTCTGGACATGTGGAAGAACAGAAGAGGGACTGCACCCGTTGGTTGAGATCTTTGAGGACTGTACCTGAACCCTTTTATACCCAGGACCGAGAAATGGACTCCCAGGGTCTGTTGGCATTCCTCCTGTGTAGCTACAGTGCCACAACAAGCTGTGAGAGACAGTGAGAAATTGGGTTGTTGTTTGAGGTTGGAGTGAGCCCTACTCAAGCAACAACCAGAATCCTTGTCAGGGTGAACTAAAAAAAGTTACTAAATTAACCTCTGCTTAACTCTCTAGTAGCTTGGCACAAAAACAGTCAGGCTTAACTTAGAGGCAATGTGCAAAGAATTTATGCAGCACACAAACATTAATACAGTGAAAACACAACAGAAGAAAAACCCAACACCAATCTTGAAAAATTGAATAAAATGTAATTAAATATTTGGAACCAAAATGACAAAAATCCAATCAGTAGCACCGGAGTTATGAATGAAACGTTTAAAGTGAGTAAGAGTGCCTAAAAGATCAAAGTGCCAAACGGAGACATCTAGTTGCACGAGACTGGAGCAAAGTCAAAGGTCATGGCTGACATTGTTGGAGCGTGGTTCGGATACACAAAGTGAATTGGCACCGGTCTCTGCTTTCATTCAGACTTAGAAGAATTTTTTAGAAAATAAATGTCTGAGAAGGTAAAGTTCAGTGGGGCAACACAGCCACCAGTGTCTGAGGAGGAGGCGGTGGTGTGAATTGCTGGACGAAGTCATGTTGAAGATTTCTATGTTTGGACTTAGGGCCTGATTTAGATCTCGGCAGACGGGTTACTCTGTTACAATGGTGGTGTATTCCTGTTAGTCGAAATATAAATCCCTCAGGATATATAGGGATTATATTTTGGCAGTTGGGATATCCGTCACCGTTTTGACGGAGTAACCCATCCGTCTAGATCCAAATCAGGCCTTAGTCTCATTTTTGGGAGTCGAAAATATCCAGCGGGATAAAAATGCAGGCTACAGCAGACGAGGGCTCCACGAAACCAGACACCCTTTCTGTGAGAAGCTGATGAACATGATTTTCTGCTGCAGAAGAGAACGTAACAGGAGCTACTGCATCAGGCTGACCAGCGATGTTCCTTGGGTGGATCAGTGAACAGGTAGATCCTGGTCTCTTCTCGGTTTGCAAGGCACTTTTTGACTGAAAAGTGCCAAGTTTTGGATTTTGGCTATCAGGGCACCTTTAGCACCACTTCCAATGGTCCAAGACTGGAGGAGCATCACTTGGAGTGTCAGGACTCACTCAAGCTGGGAGCAGGTGCAAGTGTGTGTTCAAGAAGGTTGGAGATGGTTAGAGCCTTTCCTGTCCCTGAGGCTCTGATTAGGAGGCTGGTCAACTAGCCGATGGAGTAACTCTGGTACTCCTGGGTTCAAGCAGAAAAGCAGGTCTCAAGCAGCAGGGCAGTCCTCTGGGGGCACATGGCATACTTCACCCAGCAGGACAGTCCTCTTGGAGAAGTAGGAGAATCCTCAGAAGTACACAACATGCCAAAGGCAGCAGGGCAGTCCTCTTGAGAGTCCTCCACAAGTCCAGAAGTGAACTGAAGAGTGTGTCCGAGTGTCCTAATTTTATACCTGGTGCCAGCTTTGAAGTGGAAGAAACTTCTAGAGTTTTCCCCCACAGATGGTGTTGGAATTTCCTTCATCCCTGCCTTGGTCCCAGGATGTCTAGGGACACAAAAGGCTAGCATAAAGTTCTTTGTGTGTGGGCTGAGGCAGCTGTTTTGAAGTGCAAGTGGGGATGTGCACAGATCTGCCCCTCCCATTCTGTCAGGATGGGTCATCCTGCGAACACCCAAACCCCCTATTGTGCGACTGTATAGGAGGAATACACAAAGGCCAACTGCCGACTACACCTAGTCATGTGACCCAGAAAACAGTCTGCAGACACCAAATAGTTAGGATACGAAAAGGCCAACTTTCTAAAAGTGTATTTTCAGAATTGTGACTTAAAATCTGACATTACCATTTAAAAGGATTTTAAACTACAATTCCTTAGGCAACAAACATGGCATTTCTACCTGTTCCCAAACAAAATATATCACCTTTTAAATGTAATAAGGTAACCCAATGTTATCCTGTGGGAGAGGTACGCCTCACAGCAATGAAAAGTGAATTTGTTTGTTTTTTACAACCAGGACATGTAAAACTTAAAAGTACATGTTCAACTTTTTAAATACAATACACCCTGCCCTATAGGCGGTTTAGGGTCTACCCTAGGGGTGACCTACGGTCCAGATGTATGACGCATTTTACCGGTTGCACCTATTCTGTGAGTTGGTAACCTATTACTGAAGCGCAAAATAGGGTTTCCGAGTCGCTATTAGGAAGGGTGTTGCCAAGGGCGTCCTTTCCAAATAGCGCGTTGCAGGGGGATGTATGATGATTTTGCGACAGGAATGCGGTTGCAAAACAATCCCAGTTTACCACCTACTTCAAGTGGAGTGGGAGTAGGAAATGTCAACCCTTTAGTGCCGAACACCTTCTCCAAAGTGGTTTGGATGGGAATGAGAATAGTAAATGTCGCCCTTTTAGTGTCCAACCCCTTCCTCAAATTGTTTTAGATTGGAGTAGGAATTGTAAATGTCATCTGTTTAGTGCTCAACTCTTTCCTCTAAATGGTTTTCATTGAAGTGTGAATATTTAATTTATACGTTTTAGTGTAAAATTCCTTAGTTAAATTATATTTCAATGAAGTAGTAGTATATTTCATTTAAATAGCATTGTTGGTGTTTAGAAAAACAGATTAAAAGGAGTTAGTTGTATATTTATAATAAATAAAATTAAATTATTATTTACATATTCATAGAATAAAGTTTATTTAATGTATATTTTTACATTTTGAAATAGATATTTTCTAGTTAGAAGCATTTATATATTGATAAATAAAACAATTTTAATTATTAAATAAACAATGTAAATCATATGAAAATAATATTGTATGTTGCAGTTTCAAGTTTTTTTCCCATTGTTTAGTATTTTTTTTAACATTTACTAAATTGTTTCATATACATATTATTAACATCATTTTAACATATGTTTTTACAGTATATATTAAATAATTGTATATTTTTATACTATTATTTAATTTATAGTTTACATTTTTTACAAAATATTTGACATTTTCAATGATTAGTAATTTTTTGCATTTTTGAAAACATTTACTCAACATTTTTATCTTATTTTCCCATTCATTTCTAAAGGAAGATAGTCTTTTTTTAGTTGCATTTAGCAGTCATTTTTTTCCCCTCTACCTTCTATTTTGTAGTATGTTTGTCTAATTTTTAGTCTGTTTTCTGGGATCCAGGTAGTGCTAAGGTGCTGTTTTTTGTCTGAACAGGTATGTCCTTTTTAAAGGTTTTTTAGGTCTTTAGAGTAAGGGGATGTGGGGGGGCCAGGGCTTAAAGTTATTCGCGGTTTGTACATTTATATTATTAATCTAGTGTTTTTCACTAGTGTGTTAGTTTAGGTTTTCGTACACTGTTTAGTAATGTTTTGATATGTTACGTGATATTGTGTTATGTTGCTTGTTTTTTGATGATTAAAGGCCTGATTATGAGTTTGGCGGTCCGTGGACTACGGTACCCGCTGTCGCGGTCCAAACACTGCGAGCTTGGCGGTCCGTCAGCTGTATTACGAGTTGTGCGGAATGCATTTGGAAAAACCGCGGCTGAACCGCTGACAAGCCAGCACACGGCAGACAGTCGGGATCGTGGTCTGGGAAAAAGCAGCTGCCATAGGGCGGTACAGGGGAGTTACACCGCCGTCCGTATTATGAGTTGGCTTTTCCATGAGCTGATCACAGCGGTGAGACTGCCAGCTTCAAGTCGGTGAAAACTTACCCCTTTCTTCTACTTTCAGCCAGAGTTCGACATGGATCCCTTTCTTCAGGTCCCCTCTTCACAGCAACATCTTCACCCCGAGGATCATGATCCTGTTTGCTGCGATATACAGGTGAGTCCTTTTTGTACCATATACGTATTGCCTGGACTGCCCACATATGGGACCGACTCCGAAAATGTGTAGAAGGTATTTTCCCACATGTATCATGCATATGTATGCATTCAACACATGTGCAGTAGAAATGCTCACACAGGCAATGATACATATGGAAAAGCAATCACCACAGCTGCAATATCTCCGCAGCCATACCATGGGCAATGCGGTCAACTCGTAATATGGCGGTCGGAAGACCGCTGGCGCCGGGGTCTCCTGCTGGCCATGGTGTTTGGGCGGTGGGACTGCCAAATTTGTAATAAGGCCCACAAGCATAAGTGTAATGTATATGTACTTTTAGGAATGTAAATTTTTTTGTGGGTGGATATTCAGTTTATTTTGCAGGTTTTCTTTAAAAATGTGCCCTATGAGCATTTGGATTTACTGTTTTCATTTTTTTAAATTAAATCTCTTTTGGTTTCAATAAACCAATATTTTTTCCTTTGATTTCCTTTTTTCGGTTTTCCAGGAGTGTTTCTTTTTTAAACCCTTTTTAGTGTTTTTTATGACTCCTAGATACTTTGGATTGCTTCGATGAATCTCTACTGAATTGGTTTTATTTTTGACTTTTTGGGGGGGCTTTTTCGAAAATATTTTTCCAGTTTTTGGTGTATTATACTATTTGACTACATAGATGCAGAGGGTGATCTGCAGCTACAAAACAGTAAGACATATTTAATTTATTTGTTTTGGATGGGAAATGTTATATTTTATCATTACTGCAAATGTTATGTGATTGTTATTTAGAATTGTTTATTTTCTGTGTTGTAATAATTTTACGTAGTAATTGAGTTTGTTCTTTGAGCTTTTTGAGTGGTTAGGTTTAGATTTTTTATATAAATAATATATATATCATTTTATTATATCAGTCTGATTTATGATTGGAGTTTTATTTAATGTTTTCACTGATGTTATCAAATATTATGTTTATTATCTATTTTAAATGTTGTGTAATGTTGGTTAATATTATGTTCATGTTTTTAGGGGAGTTTTGTAGGTTAGTATTTGTTTCATAATATGCTTTTGCCCATTATTTCTAAGTAATCTACTCTTTTGTTTATGAATAGTTTTACTTTAAATTCTAGCATGTCGTACACTCTTTTGGTTTGTTTTGTAAGTTTAGGTTCAATTGTGTACATTTTGATCCATTCATAGTTGTTGGTAGTTTTGCTCTTTTTGTAATGCTTCTATAAATTTACAGAGTTTCTGCCTAGTGTGAATTGGAAGGCACTGTGGCATTGATCGTTGTTTGTATTGGCTTCCTATGCCAAGGTGCTGTCATAGACATTCCACAGTGGTATTTGGAATTTGGTTTGGCGGGAGCGATGTAGTCTACCAATCCGAGTATCTTCAAAATAGTCTATTAGGGGGCTTAGTTTATTTTCATTTTGTCAGTAGAAAGGGCTTTTTATTGGTAAAGTGTAGTGGAAAGCTACCTCTGTGATAGGGACATAGGTTAGTGCTATCATTTTGTTTTTAAATTCAAAGGCAAATTGACTGTTTGCTGAATATTCTAAACTTAGGGCCTTATTACTAGTTTGGCGGTCCTCCTGTCGGCCCTCCACCGCTGCACCGACAAGAGGAATACCAAGCCCGTCGTGTGTAATCCAGGGTGGGCGGGCGGTGCTGCAGCGGTCTCATGGTGGCGGCTGTGTAAGACTCATAGAAGAGCCTTAACAGAAGGCTGCTGCCATCACAAGAACGGAGGTGCAATTCCAGGGGATCACAACATGTGCCCCACGCTTGTAACCTCAGGCCCAGAAACGGCAGGGGGCCCTGTTAGGATCCCTAAAGTTGCCTCTTTGCCACCTTTTTCATGGCAGAATCACCGCTTTGAAAAGGGCGGTGAAAGCCAACTCGTAATATGCTCGGTGGTGCCGGCATCTGCACTGCCATCATATTAAGGCCTGTTGCACACCGTTGGTGCAGTGGGATCCTTGAATCCCAGCGGAGCCGGGGCTCCAAGGGTGGTCATACTGCTACACTCAGAATACTGCAGGTGGACCTGCAGTGGTGGTGGCGGTCGGACCGCCACAATGAGTAGAGCAGTCCTCATGACCACCGCCTTACTCGTAATAATGCAATAAGTGCAGATTGTTGAAGGTGTCTCCCTATGCTTTGATTGAAATGGTAAAAACCGACAGACTTGTATGGCTGTGTATGGGTAAAATTTTAAAATGGTTTGAATCATGGCTTTTTCAAAGTCTATGATTATTTTTTATGGGTATTAGTTATTTGTTTTATGTTTAATGTGGTTTAAGAGTTCCTAGTGAGTGCTACTTTGTTTATTTGGAAGCAGGGCACATAAAAAGGTAAGTGAATGGTTTTGGACACATTTTGAAGGTCCCATCGGTCAACCAGGTTTGACAATGGGCTTTATTACGAACCTGGCGCTCCATGGCCCGCCAGACTCATGGTGGCGCAGTGGTGGCGGCCTTCCGACACCCCAATTATGACCAGGGTAGTTGGCCGCCCTGTGACCACAGCAACCGCACCCGGTGGTTGCGCTGCAGTATTGAGGCTGCAATATGCATGGCGGGCCGCTGCAGCCCCACCAAGTATGTTACCAGCTTCCTCACCGCCACACTTTTCATGGCGGTCGGTGAGAAAACAAAGAGGGCGCTACAGGGCCCCCTGTGCCACACGCCATGTGAATGCATACAGGGGGAGCACAACATCTGCCCCCCTGTGTGCACGCACACCAGCACCTGCACGGCATAGACTGCATCAGTCCATGCCATGCAGGTACTGCATTTGACGTTCCCATTGTAGTGCCTAACTCAAAAGCACCGCAATAGGAACACCAAAGAACTGCCCGTCAGATAGGAGAAAACTCCTGATCTGGTGGGCGGTTTGTACATGGGTTTGGAGGACCTGCTCCCGCACCGCCAAACTCATAATAAGGCCCAATGTCTTAGTTTTAGCAAGTTACCTGCTGTAGAAAATATTAGGATTTGTCTGTCATTGTTTAGGATGTCATATAATAGGAAGGATTCCTCATTATGTATCATTTTTAAGTGCTCAGTTATTTCAATATTTTGGTATCTTCTAGGAGCAGGAGGGGTATCGCTGGTGGTTGTTTTAGTTTGTGCAGTCAAATGTTTTAAAGTGGGCATAGGTGGTAGTTGGCCTGTGATGTGTTCAGCTACTTCAGGGAGTATATCTTTTAGGATTTTTGTTGTGGGCAGCACATCCCTTATTTCAATTTCTGTCACATTTAGGAGGTGGTTGTGTTCCCTTACAATAATTGCAATATCATCTTTTGTAGTGGCCTTCCCATAGCATGCATTAGAAAAATATTTAGTACATTTCCAATTCACATTTTCTATCGATGTACTTTCTTGGTTGTAGGTGTAGCCCATGTGACTTAATAATTACGCTCTTTTCTAGGATGTTACTCATCTTGCTCTTTCTGTGATTAAGTCTGAAAGTACTGTAATTGATAAAGAATTACAATTTTAAAATGTTTAAATACATTTGTTATTTACATATAAGATTATGCAACTACTTTTATTATTTATATTGACATTTATGTTCTTCTTAGATGTTTCCCACTTTTTTGCACTTGTTCTTTTGGGGGTGTAGTAACGTGGAGCAGGTGCTTTCTTTTTTGATGGAAGAAAAAAAAGAGTGTCAGATTTATTTTAAATGTTTATTTGTTGGAAGATTGTAGAGTTTGAAGTTGTTAGGTTTTATTTTATTTGTATTTTGGGTGAGTCTCTATTTTATAATAATTAACATATAGTTACATTTTTATGTCTTTATTCTGGTTTGTGATTGGTGTTTTTTGATAGGTTAACACTTTCTTGAAGTTGTAGTATTTTCTTTTACTAAGTAAAGAGATAGAAGTTGGATAGTGTTTTCTAAGTTATTTACTATTTTACAATTTTAACTAAAAGTAAGTTTTAGTTTAAATATATGATTTACTTACTTTGCTAGGTAGTTGTTCAGATGTCTATATTTCTTTTCTCAGGGTCTGGTCAGAGAATCCAGCAGAGTTGCCTCCTCTTGCAGCTTTTGTTTTTTTTGCAGTATTAAGTCCCTAACAGTTTTGGTTTGAATTTTTTTTATATGTCTTTCTAGGGTGAATGCTAATTTATGCTTTATTTATAATGGTTCGTATGTAGTTCAATAGTTTTGAAAAAATATATATAAACACACATCTCGAGATCAAGACATTATTGTGTTGCAACATGTTGAGCGTGCTGCTCAATTAAATGAACTTTGCGAGTTACCTGTTGGGAGTGCGCTTGAAATTTGTCCAGATACCATGGATAAGTATCGTTCTACATATTACCGGGGGCCCACACCGGGACACGCGCTGCTCTTGTGGGGTGAGAGCTTTTGTGGAGTCTTCCTTTCAAAAATATACACACACACATATATATTATATATATACATATATATATATATATTTTTTTTCACCTGGTGATATCCTCCAGCACTCCAGAAGAGAAAACACAAAGTGGCACACTCGGGGACTTTTGCACAATCCTTAATGTGCACCAAGACGACACGTTTCAGCGTTTAGCCTTTTTCGAAAAAGGCTAAACGCCGAAACGCTGTCGTCTTGGTGCACAATAAAGGATTGTGCAAAAGTCTCTGAGTGTGCCGCTTTGTGTTTTCTCTTCTGGAGTGCTAGAGGAGATCACTTGGTGAAAAAAAGTAAAACGGCGGCTGCCGCCGTAGCAGGCACCGACACCGTTGGAAGGTGAACTGCGGTAAGCAGCAATAGAGAGCAATATATATATATATATATATATATATATATATATATATATATATATATGTGTGTATCCAAAAGGCGTGCTGGTGGGAAAACACTGCCCTTCCTCTCGAGTCGGGGCTCGTTAGCGGACACCGCCGCTCACATATGCAGACGAGAATCCCTGCGTTTCCAGCAGGAAAAAGCGAGCCACTCCGGTGTGAAGGTGAAAATATCAAGGGTTTAGTAGGCAAACAAGAAGCATTTCGACCTCTGGCGAGGTCTTGGTCACATGACCATTTGCCAGTTCTACATCTATTTAAAGATACAGTGATTAGCACGACACAGCATGCCAGGATAGACATAAATAACAGACTTTGGTGAGTACTGTGAAAAACATTTTTTACGTTCATGATGACATTTTTTTTCCCATATTATATTACTATTAAATATTCATTTGTTAAATTTATCACAGTATTTTACTAAGATAGTGTATATTACTGATTCCGATGTCTGTGTCCATTAATCCACATGATTGGCTTTGCCTTATTTCTAACGGGTATAGTACCCTCACATGAAGTGAACTACGCATCGGAATCAGTAATATACACTATCTTAGTAAAATACTGTGATATATTTAACAAATGAATATTAAATAGTAATATAATATGGGAAAAAAAAATTCATCATGAACGTAAAAAATGTTTTTCACAGTACTCACCAAAGTCTTTTATTTAAAAAATGTTTTTCACAGTACTCACCAAAGTCTTTTATTTATGTCTATCCTGGCACGCTGCATCGTGCTAATCACTGTATCTTTAAATAGATGTGGAACTGGCAAATGGTCATGTGACCAAGACCTCGCCAGAGGTCGAAACGCTTCTTGTTTGCCTACTAAACCCTTGATATTCACACCGGAGTGGCTCGCTTTTTCCTGCTGGAAACGCAGGGATTCTCATCTGCATATATATATATATGTATATATATTCACTGAAAAAACCATAGGTTTCAGGGACAGTTATAGTTAGTTGGACATTGCACTCGTACAAAACCCATGAAATTCCCCCGTTATAGTTAGTTCAGCTAACTATAACTCGCGCCCCCGCAATGCACTGCTGATGACGTCACATATTACATCACTCATGACATGGTCAGTGACATCACTGATGACATCACTGATGACATCTCAAATGACATCACTGATGACATCATCCAGTGACTGTGTGTTTCTGTAAAGTTTAAATATTTGTAATATATATAGGGAAAGGCGTATTGAAGAATGAGTGTGTGTATAAGTGTGGAACCTCCCTATAGGCAAAGATCAGGTATGGTAAGAGGTCATCCCACTTCTGCCTCATGGGCTCAGGTATGTCCACAATCATGCCTTTTAGGGTCTTATTGAAACTTTCATCAACACTATTTGTCTGAGGGTGAATAAATTGTTTGAGTATTTTTACAGCACTTTTTTAAACAGGAAGGACGTGCTAAAGTGACTGAGGGGCTACTTTATACACATTAGCAACTTCCTTTTCCTGTCCTGAATACTTCTCCCTCTGCTTTGTCCAGCCCTTGGTGACTTTTGATTTGGAGTTTGGCGGCATCACTCCCTCTCTTTGTCTGCAATCCTTATTGTTTACATAATATTGGAAACTTAACTTTTTGGAAGAAATCAAGTAAGTTCAATGCAGCACTTTGGAAAAAGGTTTCTAGTTTAAGGGAGGGCATGCACCAGTAGTTTTTGTTCCTTTTTTTGTATCGTTGTTGGTAGGTGGCCTGGGGTTTGGGCCAGGGTAAGGGGGCCCATGTGGGATAAGATTAACTTTTTTTAAGGGGAAATATAAATGTTTGTAGGTTTTTGATGATGAAGGCTTAAGGCCTGTTTTTTAAATTTTTTATTTCATACTGATTTGTTCACCATTTTACAGTGATGCAGTTTTACCTTTTGGGGCATAGTCTGCCCTTCACTAGGTTGTATTTTTAATATATGTTGTGTTTTACATTCTGACAGCTATGGAGCTAATGCTTTTGAAAACCATTTACGGGTTTGTGGATGACTGTGAATTAAATGCAAAAAATAGGTTATTTTATCTTGTGTATGCATGTGCATTTTGCTGATAATATTTTTGAAATCCTCTGCCTGCAATGCTACAAAACGTTTTTTGAAGGGTGGAAGGTGCACCCGGGAGGACAGGGCAACTGTATTCTTTGTTCTCCATGTTTTTGCTGGTCATGCGGCAGTGGCCACTTTGTGTAGCCAGTGTGTGTGTTTTCCACAGGCTGTCATGTGTTCTTTTTTCCTCCATGCCCTTTCTTTGCTGGCATGTGTTCGTTGTTTTGCATGGCCTTTCTTTGCCGGCCGTCCGGCAGTGGCCATTTTGTGTAGCCATTGTGTGGGTGATTTCTACAGGAACAGTGGTCCCTTACAAGAGGACATAAAAAGTAATACTACACAGAAATATAATGATCCCAATGTTTTACATTCACAATGGAATATTTTATTTATTTGAATAAAGAAAGAAAAAGAAACATAGAAGTGGGACAATATATAACAGAAGAAGAAGTCATTTAGACTGACAGAACTCAGGCATTAAACAGCATTTGGCTAAAGGACACACAATGGGTAAGCCACAATAACATAGTACCTTTTCTCAAATTAAAAATAACGAGTGAACAATTTAAGTTGAGGTACTCTAGTCAACGACATTTCAATCCCTAACAGGATAGGGGGATCATCATCAGGACACAACAAGTTATGCCTGGGAGAATGCCTGCTGAAAAAAGGTAGAGGGGAGGGAAAAAAAGATAGTATATGATTAGCCAGCACATAGTAATTGAAAGGTCCAAGTGAATTGTGAACCAATCAAACCATGCCAGGATTGTGCCTAAAGTGCACCAGGGGATACTAGCTAGTATAGTCACCACTATTAGCCATTTTAGTCATTATCCACAAAGGACATATTATGCCCAAGCATTTTTATAGGGGATTATTAAGAATGCAACGTAGGCAAGAATTACTGGAGAGGAACAACGTTTATGTTGACTGACCTAAAATTGAGTATACATGAATTCTTTAAGAAATAGTCAGTATAAGACCACAGACGGTAACAGGAAACAGGCCTGAAATAGAAATTAAGTTGTGTATTAAAATGCACAAGTGTATGCGTAAGGGCCATGAAACATGGCCAAGTCCAATAATTACCTGAAATACATAGTTAAATAATGTCCCAGATACGAAATTAGTGCCTGTTGTAGCCCGCGGCACCTTCCGCCAACCACAAGAGTAACAACATGCCAGGAATGGCCCGTAATATAGTTGACATCAAACAGAAACTACCAAGGTAGTATTCCCTCATGACCTCAATTCCTTTAAATTGCGGCTTCTGAAAGCTCGAGATTAGGGCATAATAAACACACTTCTCCACACAAAGTGCTTATTTGTTATTACATCTTTTATTCAATTTTTCTTTCTTATTTTTAGTTATCTTTCTTTTAAATTTTTTCACATTTTATAAAAACATTATTAGAAAATACGTGTGTGTATTCTTCAATTTACAACACAATAGCTTTTTTCATTTATCATAAAGTACTACTCAATAAATACACAGTATTACAAAACTTATAAGATCACCTAAAATAAAATAATGATAATAGAATTCAGCAACCCCCACACACACAAACACACCTCTCACAACTCCACAGTCATCTCTCTTATACTCAATGCATTCAACATATATACACCCCAGGACAACACTACATGCACAGATGGAAAAGCTGGGTGATGAAATCAACCCTCGGTTGCTGTGCTGGTAGCTGGGGTGTCACACTCTCTCTGGTCGACGTACGTTTCAATGGTATAATGATTTCAAAACCATCTTCATCAGGACCTATTATTGAATACTTTATAACAGGTGAAGGGAGGGGGAATGAAAAACTGTGAAAATAAAAGAAGAAGAAAGAACAAACATTAACTACTGATATAGAAAGCCCTAGGAGATATCTTATATTTCTCCAAAACAAAATAATATAATAACAAGCAAATGTGCCACTGCAGAGCATTTATCACAATCAAAACCTTGACCTCCGTTACATGAGATTAATAATATATCTATCCAAGTGTAAAGAGGGAAATCAAGTGAATTACAAATGAATTAGATCAGAATAGAAAGACTGAAAAAAGTCGAATATAGTTAGTGATTCTACTTATGCTGGTGATGTATGTCTACTGGAGAAGAGGGAATGAAACAAAGCATCCCTTAAGCTCATAGAACAAGTTCTTAATGTCCTATGTTTCTTTACATAGTATCCTAGATCAGACAGGACCTAAATACCACTGAGAATTTTCACCCTACAATGATAAGGCATGATGATTTACCTGTTATAAATATCCTCGACGTATTTTATAAGGATACTGTTGGTTTCAAAAAGGCAATTAGTGGTGCCTTTGAATTCTGATGGAGATGCCCCCAACAACTATCAAGGACAATTTTCAGGACATAGACCCCAGAGGGGCAGAGGTAGAGACTATCAACCTCATTATCAAGTACCACTGCCTTTTTTAGGGAGAGGTCGGGGCCAGAGCAGATCCCGATTCCCACAACAAGAAAGGAGAGGGTACCATCAGATGGACCCACAACCTCCACAAATGTATATGAAGACCAGGAACCAACAGTATTGGAAATCCTGAACAGTGGAACAAGGTCTGACAGTATACCCATCTTCAATTTGTCTAAACATAATCTTAATCATCATGAGTCGGCAATTCTCGGTAAAGGGCTTTCCTTTGTGCCTAGCACCCACTGTGATAAATTCAGGCTTAATCAAGACATTTTTGCTTTCTTCAGAAAAATTCGTCTCAAAAAATTCTTCTCACAGAGAGAGGGAATGGGTGATGATGTTAATCTCTCTGGGTGAAAACCCAACTCTACCTTTACACCAACTCTTGAAATGGTAGGCCCAGAGATGGCTATTTTTGAAAAATCTGTACTGAATGAGATTCAGAAAATTACCAAATACACTTACAACAGTAAACCAAATTTGTCTAGATCTGAGACAAACGCGTTGCTAAGACTTCAAAATATACCTGATCTTACTATCAAACCCTGTGATAAGGGTGGAGGCATAGTCCTCCTAGATACTCCAAAATATGAGGAGAAAATGAATCAGATGCTAGCAGTATTGGACCATTATAGACCCATTAGAACAGGAGTAGTGAACAAACTGCAAGTCCAGATAAGCAATGCAACTAAAACAGCTCGTGAAGATCAGGTTATCTGTGACAAGGAGTATCAGTTTTTAAATAAATCTAACCCTGTGATGCCAGCCATGTATGGTGTGCCGAAAACCCATAAGAACATTAGTGATCCACCTTTGCGGCCCATAGTATCCTCCATCAATTCTTCCACAGAGCCCCTGTCTAAATATATTGACACTTTTTTGTGTCCCCTTACTACCTTGTACCAATCATATATCAGAGACACAGGGGATATAATTAGTAAATTAGAACATGCCCCTTATGACCCAGATCATGAAATTCTGGTGACATTAGATATTGAGGCACTGTACACAAATATACCTCAACAACAGGCGATAGAGGCGGTAGCCACTCTTCTTGATAGAATGCCCGGAGAAAGGCCGGATGCTTTTATATTGGAATGTCTAGAGATCGTTCTAAAAACAACTATTTTGACTTTAAAGGAAAGCTGTACCACCAAATCAAGGGGACCAGCATGGGGGCATCTTGTGCCCCGAGTGTGGCTAATATCTATATGGGTGAGTATGAACTTAAACACATTTTTAATGAAGTGGCCCCCTTTACGAAAATGTGCATAGATGGCACAGGTTCATCGATGACATCTTTTTATTTGGCGTGGCAACGAATCTACCCTTCTAATGTTTATTGATTGGCTTAATGCCAGTGATGACAACTTGAGATTCACTAGTCACTATAGTGTAAGGTCAGTGGAATTATATAGTTATTATCGGTGAAGCAGGAGAAATTAAAGTAAATTTTTACCGTAAGCCTACAGCTAAGAACACCATTTTGACATTTGATAGCTACCATCCCAATTGTCAGAGAGATTCCATTCCTTTTGGAGAATTCTTAAGGATAAGACGCAATTGCTCAAAAATTGAAGATTATGATAAAAATGGTGATGAGCTGAGACACAGATTGCTGCAGAGAGGATACCCTAAACGCCTTATTAGGATAGCCTACAAAGAGCTCGCTATTACAACCGCGAGGCCCTTTTGGCAGGCAGTACTCGGCCTAGAAATGAAAATTTGGTCTGTGTTATCAACCACTCACCCTTGAACTACAAAATTAAGAAAATCTTGGACAAACACTGGTATATTCTCAATGCTCATGAAGACGAAAACATCATACAAAAACCGATAGTAGCATATCGGAGAAACAGCAATCTTAAAGATAAATTGGTACACACAAGGGAGAGGCAAAGCTTAGAGGAACATCAAACTACCATTACAGGCCCACCAATTCTGGGTAACCACAGATGTGGGACTTGCGTGGCATGCGATACAGCGGTTGTCACGCAATATTGGGAATACCGGGGAAAGAAGGGGAAACTGAAACACTTCACTAATTGTAGAAGTCACAATCTAGTTTACCTCATCCTGTGCCCGTGTGACAAAGGCTATGTGGGGGAAACAAGTCGTGAGTTTAGAACCCGATATTGTGAACATAGGTCAGCAATTAGAACCCGCAAAATTTCGGCCCCTATGGTCCAACACTGTATTGACCACAATCACCATGAAAGTGAGTTACGTTGGCTTATCCTGGAAAAAATCATAGGTAGTCTTGGAAAAAACATTGACGAAGTAAGGAAACGCCGCGAAACTTATTGGATTTATACCCTCAACTCAGTGAGAGAGGGCCTCAATGAGGAGATAATTTGGCAGATTACCTAATGGTGCCAAGACCACCTACTGGGTCTTTCCCTTAGACCTAGGGGGCTCTAGGCTCATGATTAATTGGTGGCTGACGAATATTTAGAACACATACCTGCATTGTACATCTTTCTCCCTCTGTGTTCTTGATAATGGGTAGGCATCCAATACGAACTATTCTGTCCTCCCAAGTAGTTAGAACATCATTTCCATCTTTGAGCAGCGATTGAACCGTACTCCTTATGTGAATATACCCATCTGCAGAATTTTGTTTTTAGATGATGTCAAAGAAATACATGCTAGACTGGCAGAATCACATCATGCTACTGTGAACATTCGTCTCGCTAGAGGCCATATGCTAGAACGTGTGTATTGGAGCTATAATATCAGCTTCGGATTATCACATTATACCAAGGTATCTAATGTACAAGGGTACCTTGACGCACACTACATCGCTTTTAGAGCTGGTTTTTAGAACTTTATATGGGTTATATCCCATTATTTTTGTTGCCATGGTAAGCTCGGGAGATTGCGAGCTATGTCTTTCATCAGTGCATTACCGGCAACCCGCTCTAATAACACTAGCTAAGTAATGTTAGGGATTTCATCAGACTGGTTTAGTAATTTTAACCAGTCCAATATGGCGTCGAGTAATATCAACAATAATATTACATTTTTTTTCACTTCCGGGTTCACACGTTCCGGGTTCACACGTTCCGAATCCCACGTCATCCTTATTTGCGGCTTATCGCGAGAGTGAGCCGCGCTAACACCGTTTTTAGAGTATATAACAGACTCAGTTGGAACATAGCCCGTCTTAGGCTGACGATAGCAGGCGTGTGGCACGAGTATCATATGAGAGGTAAGTAATTCCTTGGGGGATGTCTGTCTAATTGTATGCCCTTGGACACACGCTTTAGGTAGTGAGTTATTAGTATGGGCAGCTCACATTGTTGTGGGAAGGTTTTCTCGGGATGGCTGCTAGGAACTAAGTACAGCGCTAGTTATAATCATGAGAGAACCTTGGTCTTTCTCGCTCTAATTTTGAGTTGGGATTTTGAGCTTTGAGTAGAGGTATCTGTGTGAAGTAGTGCCTACATTGGCGTATAGCGAGTACAAACCTGTGCGCATGGCTTAACTCTGACCGGAAGACAGACTCAGAATATATACCTATAAACCCGTTCCCTTGAGAATTGTTTAAGTGTTAGCACTTGTACACTGTGGAGAAGGTACACCTGACTATTTTTCGGGTGTTAAGCCGTTCTTTTCATTATTTTTCTTGTTGTAGACTGCACTGAGGACCGCTTATAAGAAGTAGTACATACTGAAAACAAACCTCTTTATGTATAAATAGTAAGCACCCACAACCATTTGGACGCCGCCAGGCCAAAACTAGGGCGAATCCAGCTATTTCGAGGCTCGTAATTAAAAAGGTATGTGATCTAGTTATATTAGTAGTCACTAATACCTTCATGTAGTGTTGGTAGATTACAACTATCAAGAATATACTCTGAACTCTAGATCTAACATACGGCATTGTTCCTTTATAATATCTAGGTCTCTTGAGAGGATATTTATATCCTTGTGTTGAACAACTCAAGCATCGTTCCAACAGATAGTGGAGTGTTTTGACAACGGGATTCCCAATATATTATAGGATATCCAAACGTAAGGTAAATGTATAGCATGTGGTGTATATAGGTCATGCTAACACACTAGTATGAGCAATAGTATTGGCTCTAATTACATGATGAACTGTAGTCAATCTTTCTACTTATCTATTACAGATTCCCGATAGACTGGTTTTTAGAAGATAGGCCCAAATTGGGTGTGGCACCACTAATTGCCTTTTTGAAACCAACAGTATCCTTATAAAATACGTCACGGATATTTATAACAGGTAAATCATCATGCCTTATCATTGTAGGGTGAAAATTCTCAGTGGTATTTAGGTCCTGTCTGATCTAGGATACTATGTAAAGAAACATAGGACATTAAGAACTTGTTCTATGAGCTTAAGGGATGCTTTGTTTCATTCCCTCTTCTCCAGTAGACATACATCACCAGCATAAGTAGAATCACTAACTATATTCGACTTTTTTCAGTCTTTCTATTCTGATCTAATTCATTTGTAATTCACTTGATTTCCCTCTTTACACTTGGATAGATATATTATTAATCTCATGTAACGGAGGTCAAGGTTTTGATTGTGATAAATGCTCTGCAGTGGCACATTTGCTTGTTATTATATTATTTTGTTTTGGAGAAATATAAGATATCTCCTAGGGCTTTCTATATCAGTAGTTAATGTTTGTTCTTTCTTCTTCTTTTATTTTCACAGTTTTTCATTCCCCCTCCCTTCACCTGTTATAAAGTATTCAATAATAGGTCCTGATGAAGATGGTTTTGAAATCATTATACCATTGAAACGTACGTCGACCAGAGAGAGTGTGACACCCCAGCTACCAGCACAGCAACCGAGGGTTGATTTCATCACCCGGCTTTTCCATCTGTGCATGTAGTGTTGTCCTGGGGTGTATATATGTTGAATGCATTGAGTATAAGAGAGATGACTGTGGAGTTGTGAGAGGTGTGTTTGTGTGTGTGGGGGTTGCTGAATTCTATTATCATTATTTTATTTTAGGTGATCTTATAAGTTTTGTAATACTGTGTATTTATTGAGTAGTACTTTATGATAATGAAAAAAGCTATTGTGTTGTAAATTGAAGAATACACACACGTATTTTCTAATAATGTTTTTATAAAATGTGAAAAAATTTAAAAGAAAGATAACTAAAAATAAGAAAGAAAAATTGAATAAAAGATGTAATAACAAATAAGCACTTTGTGTGGAGAAGTGTGTTTATTATGCCCTAATCTCGAGCTTTCAGAAGCCGCAATTTAAAGGAATTGAGGTCATGAGGGAATACTACCTTGGTAGTTTCTGTTTGATGTTTCTTTTCCCCCTGTTCCCTGACCTATAAAGCTAATTCTCTTAGGGGGGCGCCTTTCTAATCCCCGTAATATAGTTGAAACATGCCTCAGATGCACCACGTTGTATCTAAAAATAAAAATGAGGCCAAGTTGTAAAAGTCCACTAGTGACCGTATTGTAGTCACAGTACAGCCCAAATAATGCAGGGCAAATTCCCAATCACACCTTACCGAGATGCAGAGGCCTGAAAGCAGTCCACGGAAAGCAACTGCCAGGTGCGCGAGCGGCGGAGCCGAAGACGGCTTGTGGAACTCATACGATGTGTTCAGCTGCTGCTACTGGGAACGAACGAGGGCGCATGCCTAAATGTGTAAAGCAGAGAGCGAAGCCGCCGGAGAGGTTGTGCATCACCAAGGATAGAAAAAAAGGGGAAGCAGCAAATTAGTTGCCATATTGGAAGGGAAAACAAAGGCATAATATAATGAGAACAGTGTAATAAGTAGTCCTACAATAATATTCATCGAGAAAAAAGAACTTGTAAGAATAATAGTGCTTAGCCCAAGACACACTAAGAATAAAAAAAATAACCACAATGGAAAACAGGGTCCATACATGTTATATGTAAGGAGGCAGTCAGATGATACATGCAAAATACAGTAGTCTGGAGATGTTCTTCCTGGCAGGATTAGTAAGGCAATAAGAATGATACATGAGCTCACTTTACCTGACACTTATTTGGTATATCACACGTAAGAATGATATAACCAGCAACAAATAATAAGATGATGCATTTAACCTGTAGTTAAGTAAAGTAGAAAAAATATAATATTAGAACATAAGGCGCATTGAATAGAATGACAGCCAAGCAGTGAGTGTGACAGATAGTATTATCATGAGTACCATCTAATCAAAGGTATTGCGAAATTGAGGTATTGGATGTAGAGGGGACAATGTTCATATTCATCAGAATTTAAAGAGAGCACAAGTGGTAGTCCACAATTATAAAAGAGAGGTACAATCCTCCTGTTTGTTGAGGCTCATGCGTAGGCTATTGGTATGCAGTATCCACTTGAGTTCGACTTTGTTAAGTATGGAGCTGATGTCGATGCCTCTAGGAGGTGGTTTCACCATGGTGATAACTTGCCAATGAATGTCATCCTCTGTGTCGGTGGTCATTGTCATGATGGTCATTTTGTCTTTGTTCTCTATGCCTCCTTATTTGCTGGCAACGTGGCAACCACCATTTTGTGGGGCTGGTTAGTGTGTGTGTGTGTGTGATTGGTGGCATTTTGCCTTTGTCCTTCACGCCTTCTTCTTTAGTGGCCATGTGATGGATGAGCTAGCTTCCACCATTTAGTGCAGCCAGTGTGTGCTTCAATCCCATTATTTCAATTTTAAAAACCATTTACTAGGACCGTTGAAAGAAGAAGCCTAGGACATTTTTGTTCATTTTTAGGTCTTGCCTAGGCAGCGCGCATGCGCTGTCTCTCCAAGACATAAAGTAATCCATATGTTGAGTGAAACTCCACCTATTGGCAGCTAATATGTCCTGCTGCTCGCCATTTGTTTAACGTTGGCACACCTTTTGTTAGCTGGGTTTTTACTGGCTGTTCATCGGATACTGACTTCCGTTTAGTCCGGAAGCAGCACGGCCTAAGTACTGTTTTCATCCGATTTTCTGTTTGATGTGTGTTTCAGGGGAACTTTGTTTTACGTTTTTGGCAGCCCAGCATGCTGAGTTGCAGTTGTGGCTCATGTTACAAATGCTTTCACTTTTTTCCTACTGCAGGCAGGATGACGTGCGCAGCCGGGACAATGGTGGAAGCGTGTTTAATTTACATTCCTTCGTTCGCACTATTTTTTGGGAGGGGGTCTGCCTTGGGCTTATGTATTAGCACGGCGCCCACTGCGCAGACGCCGTGCTTGTTTCCAAAAGATGTTATGGTTTACAAAAGCACGTTTCCACTACTACTTGTTTCTTAACACAGTGAGCACTTTACGCTGATGCAGCCCTTACGCTCTCCGTGCCAGTTTATCAATGGCCCAATGGCTGCCTGTTGTATTTAGCATTCAGGGAGGACGAGTCTGGATTCACTGTACACATTGGAGAGGAGCTGTGTGGGTGTCAGCTTGCCCAAGTTATTGGTTTGTCTGACTTTCCTGTAATATGTTGTCCACATTCCGGCCACTCCATTTCTGGATCGGAGAGGCGGCAGGCGTGTTCACTGTAATTCCCCTAATCCTCTTAAAGGGAGCGCCCGCTTATTTGTCCCTTAAAGCTCTGATATTATGGGAGCGCCTTGTTGTAGCCTCAGATTGCGCAGGGCTCAAAGGCGCTTCTCTGCCCGCTAGCACTGCTAGCTGGGATAAAACGGACCTGGTGCTGTATGTTGCTCCCCCTTCCCCCGCCCCCCCCCCCAAAGCTCATCCAGTGGTCTCCGGTGTTCATTTAATTGCACTTTCGCAATTGTTTCATGCACGTCCTCTCAGCGCTGAGTTTGCACGTTTTTATTAATGCCCTGCACAGATCTGCAGCTTCTGTCTCTTAGAAGCTATACTGAGCGCCTTTAAGCAAATACCTGCCTCCTAGGCACTTTAAACCCTGCCTCACACTGACAAGGACACACCGTCGTAGCACTTTGTTGGTTCCTCGATCACTAAGTATTTGTGCAAAAGTTACCAAGTGAACAACCCGTTGGGGGTGTTCTTGTTCACAAAACAGCAGACGCAGGGCGTGGGCACGCGGTCAGGATGTATAGATATTGCAGTTATTTTACAGCGCTTCTGATGTCACGGACGCACTAAACCTGCACTTTGGCATTACTTTGGATGCAGCCCCTGCAGTGTTTTTCTCCTGCCTAGTAAATCACACGAGTTTTTAATTATAAAATTGTTTTGGAAAGCGAAGAATTGAGCAGCGATAAGCATGTTCAATGTGTGATCTTGGACAATTTAACTCGCAGTGTGAACGCTTGCTTTTCACGAGACTCTCAGACTCTCTTCGTGTGCAGTGTCACTTCTCCGCTGCTGCCTTTAATTAGACCTTCCACGCAGAGTGGGAAGGACACAAGGTAAATTGAATCTTTGCTTTTTAATCAATGGCTGCCAGCATTGCATCAATCACAATACTTATGTTTCACCCATTGGCTGATAAAAAGCTGCAACTAGGGATTCATACCTTGATAGATACACAAATATATCCACAGTAGGCACTTGACCCACTGGCCTGTGCTCTTTGCATCCTGTTTCTCTACGCAACAGCTTGCTGTTGACCCCTTGTTACCTCCGTAAGCATTCGTGTAAAATCATTTCAAATGAATGCAGCTGTTTCATTGCTGCATCCCCCAAGCCTCGAGAATTCGGCGATCAAAATGATATCATTTTGGCAATCTTTACAATTTCTTTAAAGTGTCTGTGCTCTGCGGTCGTGAGTTGCAAGCAAGGCGACTCCCGTGCCTTCTCCGTGCAATATATAATGTATAACACAGAAGCTGCTGAAAAGCCTGCCATGTTTTAAAAGGTATATTTCACTGTAGGGCTGTGAAAAACACTAAACCCAAATCCAAAGGCAATCGATAAAACCACTCAAGTGAATTATAGCCTTACATTACAGTGCAGGTCTGCAAAGATGTTTATATTCTATGAAGAGAAAACACACATTTGGGATCAAATGTATACGTTTTAGAACTTACATTTTTTCTCTTGGCACATGAGGCTGCAGTACAAAATGTGAACTGTCTCAATGCCCAAGGGAAAACTAGGTGAAAATAGATTAGCATTTTGTTTAAGAACATGGGATTTTTATTGGCTGTTCAGCTGTCACTACATTCTAGTGTGTTGACCAACGGCGCAAAGGATTGTCCGCTGCACTTTGGCATACTCTCCTCTCAGGGCCGTTTCTAGGTGTTTTGCCGCCCTAGGCGAGAATTGAAAAATGCCGCCCCTCCCTTTTACTACCATCACTCTCTCCCCCTGTCATCCAGGCTTTTCAATATAAAAGTAAATATTTAAACAGCATATTTTTTGGGGTGAAAATGAATTGAAGCAGAGCTGAAGATGGCCTGGGAGCTTGGGACTGGAGCTCTGTGAGAACTGAGGCTGCTAGGGGACGGGGGCTCTAAGAGGGCTGGGACTGCTAGAGGACGAGAGTTGAAGGTGCCGAGGCTGCTAGTGGGTGGTGGGTCTGAGGGACCGGAAGCTCTGGGACAGGAGCTAAGAATGCCGTGGGTTCCGGGGATGGCCCGGGCTGCCAGGGGGTAGGGAGTTCTGATACGACTGGAGCTGCTAGAGTGTGGGACCTTTAACGGCCAGGACAGGAGCTGTACAGACAAAAAGGGTTTCGAGAAGACCGGGTCTGCTTGAGGACGGGAACTAAGAGGATGGGGCTGCAAGGGGACATAGGCTCTGGGAGGACTGGGGGGCGCAGCAGCTAGAGGAAGGGGTCCGTGAGAGGGCTGGTGGTAGCTCTGAGAGACTCCCCCGGGGCACTGGGTGGTCCAAGGGGCAGGGGGCTGCTAGAGGCTGCGAGCTCCAAGAAGGCCAGAGCCACTAGGCGATGGGAGGTCTGAGAACACAGGCTGGGTGTTAAGGAGAGTCTCCGAATGTACCGTGTCTCTGCCTCCCATGGGCTGAGATTGAACTCTCAGTGCGGCCTAAGCCCTGTTACGGTTTTGAGAGTGCTTGTTCTCCAAGGAACCTGTCCCTACCTTCAAGGCCCTACTGCCGATATGATGGACAGAATGCAGAATAAATTAAAACATTCACCCCAGTCAAGAGATCTGGGTTAAATTTGACGTTCTTTTGCTCACCGTGCCACCCCAGTTTAGACCCACCCATATGCAAATCTGTCTTGCCCCTGTTGGGAACAGTCCAGCCCGAACTGCCAGGCCAGGTCCTCCCTGGACCAGAAACGTGAACCCTGGGACCGGTTTCGGGTTTCACCCCTCATCAGCCAGGCTAGCTTGAATCCTGATCTGTGACTGGGGGTGAATGTTTGATTGGCTCAGCATTCCATCCATCATCTGTTCTTTTTGCAATTGTCACCCTAAGTGGGAAGGGTATGCCCAGACGTGGGTCGCATGCTCGCTACGCCACCAGATTCAAGCTAGCCTGGCTAATGAGGGTGATCCCCCGAAACAGGTCCCAGGATGCTTGTTTCTGGTCCAGGGAGGACCTGGCCGGACAGTTCGGGCTGGACTGTTCCCATGAGGCACAGGGTCAAAACTGATTTGCATGTGGCTGGGTCTAAAGTGGAATGGCGTGGCATGCAAAAAAACGATGGATTTAACCCAGATCTGTGACTGACTGGGGCAATGTTTGATTGGCTCAGCATTCCATCCATCTTCTGTTCTTTTTGCAGTCGTCAGATTAGGTGGCAAAGAGTGTGTGTACCTACAACATCCGAAGCCACATCTCACTGGCGTGCTTTCACTCGCCCATCTCCCTCCCTCCTCCTCAGCCCACCGACTGGGCCCAGATCACACAGAGCGCACTCCACACGACGGGCGCTGTGCTTTTTGACAACCCTACCCTATCTGAAACAACAACAGTAGGAAGCAAAACATGTCTCTGTCTGAAACATACACAAGGCTCCTACATAAAAGGTTACAGTTAAAGTTCACTGACTCGAAAGGATTGGTGGTATTTTACAGATGATAATGAATGTAATTACATATCACAGAACTTCATGTATTAATGTTGGAGGTAACTCAGGTTTTAATGTAGCAGGAGACCTGTACAGAACTGGAATTCTATTACTAAAGAGAGTTAAAGAACGAAGGGCACAATATTCCTTCTGTAAGAATGTGCAAAGGTTTCCTCGGCGACCAAAGTAAGCATTACTGCTTCGTAATGTGACAAAGGTAAATATTCTTGCCTGGAGTGTTGATAAAACATGTCATTTTAAGCATGTTTTGTGGTATCTGATAACTAAGGATGTGTACATGAGGGCTGGGAGTTATGCTGAGGGCACTGTGGGTGTCTGTGTGTGTGGAATAGGTGGGCACTAGGAAAACAAAAAGAAACAGGTAAATAAGTAAGAGGCGAACTGATGGGGTAACAGTCAGGGACACTCAGGAAAGGTATGGGGTAGATATGAAACCCAGAGCACAGGCCAAGGAGGCAGGAAATGGGGACAGATGGCCATGGTGGGCTGTGGTGAGGGGGCGGGAGGTGTGCGCGAGCACCCCTTCTGTAGCATACATTCATGGCAAATGCAACTAGAGGACGACAAATGTTATTCGATGAGAGATAGGATCAGACTTTTAAAATCCGACCACTAACTTTGGGGAAAATAGGACGGCGACAATAAAATAATGACCACGGGGGCCGTGTTTAGTTCTGGCTTGTCGACACAACCATTGATAGTCATTCTTTAAAATACCCATACAGTAAGCTTCAGTCAGAGAAGTCTTTCTCTCAACTCATGCTATTGGCTGTTTGCTGTATCCTTTCCCCTCCTATGTCATGTTTGCTTGGCAATGCATAAGGAACTATTTCACATCTCTGAATCATGTCACATTAAATTATTTTTCTCCTAAATGCATTGTATAACAAAATCAATCATTTTTTCTTAGTTTTGCACTACTATAGGCATTTTAAAAATACATTAGTCAGGTTTCAAAATGCAAGCCACACCCATTGGCTTTGCCAATGCTTGCTTTATTAAGTAGGGAGGGGACTATCTGTGTCTCAAGGTAAGGCTTTGGCGAAGTGGATGATAGAGTGAAACTCTGCATTGCTGGTATGTAGTGTTCGCATCTCAGGAGGATCAGAGATTGTAGGGAAACGAGGGAGGCTGACAAAGGTTGTGTGAGTCAAAAGGGGAGAACTGAAGACTTGGCAGAAGAGAAGAAAAGATGCTAACGAGGGGGGTAGTAATGGTGAAGGATTTGAACTTTAAAGACAAGCCAGAATAATCCTTTTCTGATTATGTGAATTAGACTCTGGCTCATTGTGGGGGGTGGGGGGCACTGAGAGAATGATGGGACTGACGGCAGGTTAGGATGAGTGCACGAAGAGGAGCTCAGTCAGTAAAAGTGAGATCTATCTTGCTGGCTCGAGAGCTGCTGTGAGGCTGAGAAGAATAAACCAGCAGGCGGAAGATGTCTGTGGTGCCGGGTTATCTCGTCTTGCGAAGGAGTGAGTGGACTGATGATTAAATGGCATTAGTGCCCTCAGAGGCGAAGAGTGAGTGGAGTGAAGAGTGAAGCAGTGGAGAGGGAGCGGGGGCACAGTTATGAGACGGTTGCCTAAATTAAGCATCCGCTGTAAATATTACATCAATATCCCCCCTGTGCCCAGGCTCCCTGCACAGGCCCTTTCAGGTGCCAATATTTACAGCTGTTGGACAGCAGCACACACAGGCCGAGGTGCTGTGCCGGCCTTTTACCGGCTGTAAGTGAGGCCTGGGCAGCGCCCACCCTTCTGGGAACAGCTTGGCCCCTCTGGGCGCTGGGAAGAAGCATGCGGTGACAGGCTGCTCCGTCCGCCCCCTCCCCTGACCCAGGGCCCCAATTCATGCCCATCTCTTCCTCCAGGTGATAAATCACCGACTGTCTCATAGGAGCAGGGTGGGGGCGTCTCACCCGTGAACCCCATGCACTGGGGTCTGCTGCTGTGTCTCATTCTGGCACGAACGTCACTGGCCCCCAATTAAGTCCCTCATTTGAGCCAGTCAAAGAAGGCGCTGCTTTGTTTTACGCTCTCTTGGACGAAGATCGCACAAGCAGTCACGTCGGAAGTCAGAAATGTCTCTGTGACCCCAGAGCCTCTGGAGTCTTGGGCCAAACATGTTTTTTGCCGCCCTCCCCGTTTTGACGCCCTAGGCGGCCGCCTAGTCTTGCCTAATGGAAGAAACGGCCCTGTCTCCTCTGCCCAAGGCGCAGATGAATTGCCGCTGGTGATTTACTGCTGTAACTCACATTGTAGCGTTACAATTAACAGCGGTAAAATAAGTTAAAAAATGCCGTCAGCTAAACATGCTATGTGTGGTGCGTTAGCAAAAATAAATAAAAAAATGCCATTAGCTAAACACGGAGCGGCGCTTCAACAAACAAGTATAGTTAGCATCGTGCTCCTCGAATCATGAAGCTCAACAAACAAGCATTGTTAACATCGTACATGAGCGCAGCGTCGGAGAAACAGGTGCCCTGCTGACATATGAAGTGAGGGAAAGCAAAAACAAGCATTTGCAATGCAATAGGTCTCGCATTTACGCTAGTTTAAGTATTGGCATTGTAAATGACAATGCCTGTTATTTTTGTTTTTTAAAACATAAATAAAAGGCATTGTCATTTACAATGCCAATAGCTTAAACTCGCATAAATGCGAGACCTATTGCATTGCAAATGCTTGTTTTCTTTTTTCCTGCATATTTATTTGTGGTTGTGACTGATAGTAGTACAGCGCGTTGTTTTTTTTAAAATCATTGTTTCAATTTTCTCCTGCCCTCCACACTGTCCCCATGGGCCCTAAGCTTGGTGGGTCACTCGCCAGCAACTATTTAATGTTTTCCTTTGTTTGTCTTCCCCTGCCTTCCATACACTCTTCATAGGCCCTAGGACCTGGTGGGTCACTCACCAGCAATTATTTATTGCATTTTGTCTGGTTTTTGCCTGCCTCCCTTAGTGTACACACGGGCCCTGATGGCCACCAGCTAGTATATGATGTATTTTCTTTTTTTACCAGTGTGGATGTTTGCCAATGCCATACATTTGTGTAGTCAGTGTGTGTGTTTGCCATAGGCTGCCATGTGTTCTTTGTCCTCCATAGCCTTTCTTTGCGGGCCATGTGGCAGTAGGCATTTTGTGTAGCCATTGTGTGTGTGGCCACAGTGACCACTTTGTCTTTGTTCTTTAGTCCTCCTTATTTGCTGACCATTCAGTGATCACCGTTTTGTGGAGCCAGTTAGTGTGTGTGTGTGTTTGGTGGCAATTTTGTTTTTGCCTTGTTCTTCAATGGCCATGTGGTGGATAAGCTAGCTACCACCATTTTGTGCAGCCAGTGTATGCTTTTTTCCTGATATATTTATTTGTGACTGATAGTAATACAGTGTGTTTTTGGTTTTTTAATCATTTTTTAAATTTTATTTCCTGCCCTTCCCCCTCTCATAGAGTCGCCATGGGCCCTACGTCTGGTTGGTCACTCACCAGCAATTACTTAATATAATTTTTCCCCTGCATCTCCTGCCTCTACATGGTACCACTTCCCACCATGGCTCTGGAGGAACACAAACCAACGTTCTTTATGTCATTTTGTCAGGTGAAAAAAATCATTCATGCATTTTCTGAGTACACTACTTTTCTTCAGACTTTGGCACAATAAGAAAGCTCTCCTCCTCAGTTTCGGTCTACTTTACAATTAGCCCATATAAGGGTAACTTTGCAATATGCTCGGTTTGCCATCAAAAAGTTTGTTGTGGTAAGCCATGTCATCACTGTGGTGCTTCATTTGAAAAAGCAACATAAATTCATGTCAGAAGAGCACCTTAAAAACATAGCTGCTGGTCGTAAGCAAGAGCAAGTAGCTGAAGTGATGGAAGAAGGTAGTCAGGAAGAGGAGAAGGAAGAATAAGATGGCAGCAGGAGCATCATGCAGAGCAGCCCCCTAATCCTCCCACATGGTATACAATCCTCACTCGCAGCAACATCTGCATGGCACGAGGCGCAGCAGGATACAGCAACTCCTACCCCAAAGTGCCCAGGTAGCCTGCCTGTTGTTGGCGCCCATAGGTCGCTTGTGACAGTAGTATCACAAGAAAAACAACTGCTATTAAGGCTATGTGTTAGACCTGTCAGCCTTAGGGTGGTCTTCCCCACCAAACCTTTTTGCCTTCCTCCTCCATTTTTGCTGATCTCGTTTTGTCGGCCTTAGGACTTTGCGTAGTTTACCACTGCTAACCAGCGCTAAAGTACATGTGCTCCCTCCTTGAAACATGGTAACATTGGCTTATACCCAATTGGCATATTTAATTTACTTATAAGTCCTTAGTAAAGAGGAACTACAGGTACCCAGGGCCTGTAAATTAAATGCTACTAGTGGGCCTGCAGCACTGATTGTGCAACCCACTTAAGTAGCTATTCAAAACCTGTATCAAGCCTGTCATTGCAGGCTGTTTGTGCAGTATTAAACTGCCATTGCAAAATACATCTTTTACCAGACCCAAACCTTCCTTTTTAATACATGGAGGTCACCCCCTAGTGTAACCCCTGGACAGCCCAGAGGGCAGAGTGCAGTGTATTTAAAATGTTGGGCATGGTCCTATAAGTTTTTCATGCCCTCATTGTGAAAAACTATTAAATTAGCTTTTCACTACTGCAAGGCCTACTTCTCCCATAGGATAACACTTGAATTACATTATTACATTTAATAAGCTGTAACTTCCAAATCGGAACAGGTAATCAGTTAATGTTTGGTGTCTTTGGAATTATAATGAAAAAGCCTTCTCTTATGGCAAAGTAGGATTTTAAATAACAATTTTGAAAAGGCCACTTTTAGAAACTTAAAAGAACAGATGATGGATGGAAGGATGAATAATGCAAACATTCACCCCCAGTCACAGATCTGGGTTTAATCTATCATTTATTTGCTCACCACGCCAGCTCAGTTTGGACCCAGCCATATGCAATTCAGTCTTGACCCTGCTCCTCATAGGAACAGTCCGGCTTGAACTGCCAGGCCAGGTCCTCCCTGGACCGGAAAAAAGTATCATGGGACTGGTTTCGGGGTATCACCAGTATAGGCCAGCTTGAATCCAGGGGTGCAGTGATCATTGAAAATTGGCATTTTCCTGTCTTAGTGCTTGTAGCCTGTCTCTGGGACACGTAACTGGGTGTAGTTGACAGTTGGACTTTTTGTATTCCACCTTAACAGTCACATAAAATAGAGAGACTATGTGTGCCTGACTGGCCCACCACTGGCAGGATGGTAGGGAGAAGCTGGGCACAGCCCTACTTACAATTGGATAGGCTGTGTCTTGCCTCCACACAAAGGGCTGCAGTCCCCCTGTAGTTATTCTGAAGCCAGGGCCAGGAAGGTAGAGCTTCTGTGCACTTCAAAGGAAAACCTCTAGAAGCTTCTCGGACTTCAAAAAAAGGCCCAGGTATAAATATTGGACCTCAGACACCATTTCTTCAATACACTTCTGGACCTGTGGATACCCTGCCAAAAAAAAGGACTTCTGTGCTGCTGAACGGCCTGCCACTCTGCTGGACTTCTGCCCTGAAGGGCTGCTGCCCTGTTGTGCTGACGTGCTGCCTGCTGCCCTCCTTCCTGGGTGAGAAGGACTGGACCTGCATCTGTTGAACCCAAAGCCACTAGAGTGACTCCAAAGGCTAGTTGGCTGGCCTCCTGACTAGAACCTCAGGGACAGAAGACTCCAACAACCATGAACCCAGCAGTGACTCTCACATCTGTGAGTCCTACCCTGCCAAGTGGTACCACCCCAGTCCTGGACCCTTGGAAGTGAGCCCAAAGGTGCTCTGGCAGCACATCTGTGGAACCAGCAGAACCGATGTATCTCCTCTGCAGCACACTTGCACCCCTGAGCAGAACTGATGCATCGTCTCTGCTGCCTGGATCTTCCCAGTGCAAAGACCCCCATTGTTGCCAACATTTGAAAAACAATTCCCGGCACGCTTTGCAGCACAAAGGGCGGCTGCAGACAGAAAGTTCTTGTTTGCGTACCTGTGTGTGATAAAGAGGAACAGTTTCTGCAACAATAGTACCCGGGACAGTCTCCAACTTGTCGGGACTGTCCCTGCAAAAAAGGGCCAGTTGGCAACTATGGACATCATATCGCCTTCGCAGCCTTCAGCCTCACCAGAACTGCTGCAGCCCAACACACCCTCGATGCAGGCCCTCATCGACCACAGCCTCGAGGATGACGCCGGACTCTGCATGGCAGCTCCTCAGAACCAACTCATCACCCTACTGTGTGACGTATCCTCAACGCTTGACTTTGTATCGCAAGCCTCTCATTGATGTGATCTTCGACGATGATGCAGGACCTTGCATCGCCACCTCACAACACCTCGGAACCGATGCATTGTATTGGCTGTGTAACGCATTTCGACATGTGACCTCACAATGCTCCACAACCAGGATTCACGGTACTCTTGTTGAGCGGGCCTAACTGGGTCCACGTAGTCAGCCAACCTTCCATAGTGGTTGGTCCGAATTTGTGACTTTGTACCGGTCTGGCATGACCAGATATCCACTGTTGGCGCTTTATCTTTTTTGGCATTATTTTCACTCAAATCTTCAAAATTGCATAGCTCTGGTTCTGCTGATTGGATTTTTGTAATTTTGGTCTTGTTTTATTTATTAACAATTACAATATTTTTTAATCTAGTATGGGATCCTTTTTGTTGGTGTTTTCACTTTATTACTGTTTGAAGTGTTGCACAAATACTTTACAAGTTGCCTCTAAGTTAAGCTTAACTGCTCTGTGTCAAGCTACCAGAGGGTTGAGCACAGGTTAGTTTAAGGCTGGCTTGTGCCTCACTCTGGCAAGGATTGTGGTTGCTGCTTGAGTAGGGTTTCACCCCCACTCAACCAGTAACCCAATTTCTTACACTATGTTTGCCAACGAGGCACTGTACCACCAGAACCATGAAAATGCCTGTTTCTACATCGGGAAGCTGGTTAAAATATTAGCGCTTGCTCTCCTCCCTTTTTCTTTTGTGGAACAAGTGGGCTTCCTAGAATTTGTGGAGGCACTCTGCCAAAAATGGAAGGTTCCCAGCTGTAGCTATTTTGCCAGAGAGGCTGTGCCAGCACTGCGTCATGAAGTGCTGCAAATAGTTGCCAACGCTATGAAGCAGAGCACCGGTCGGTCCATCCACATCATGATGGACATGTGGACTAGTTGTCAAGCAACAGATTACATGTGCATCACAGCACACTGGGTTTCTTTCAGGAAGTTTGGTAATGGTTAGCTGCTGGTCTCACATCGGATGATTCGGTAGCATGCAACAGCTGCATTGTTTGCCATGGAGAAATTGCATAAAGAAACCAACATTTTGGAAGGTTTAAAACCAGGGTCTATGAATGGCTTAAACCCCAAGGCCTAACAAGTGGTTTTGTTGTCACTGACAAAGGCAGTAATATAGTTAAAGCCGTGGGTGGTGGTGGATATTTCAGAGTCCTGTGTTTTGCATATTGCATCAATCTAACTGTGTACGTCTTTCTCAAAAAAGAAGAGATAGTCAGCATCATACTGGTCACCTGCTAAATAATATGCACTCTTTTCAGTCATTCATCCAAGACCTAGAAGCACGAGGATCCTTTAGTGTACTATGAACGTTGGAGCTCACCCTACTACATGCCGAAATGCTTGCTTGAGCAGTACAAATATATCAATGAATATGTAATGCAAAGGAGAGGAGATACAACTGCCAAAGCCATGACAATGGAGGTGAATACATGGGGGCTACTGGAGTGCCTGTTTCAAATGCTACTGCCTTTCAAGGTTATGACACAGGACGTCAGTAAAGAAGATAGTACCATGAGCCAAGCAACCCCTTTCTTGCATCTGGTACAGGAGCAGTTTAAAAAAGGTGGAACACACGTTCACCAGTCTCAATGAAGAAGCAGCTTCTTTGGTGGATAGCTTAATCCTTCGCTTGAACACTAATCAGAGGCTGCAAAAATAGAAGACTACTTCTGTGCCAGTATACTGGATCCATGATACAAACAATTACTGGCCACTTTCATTCCTTTTACTGAAATGGATGTCTGAATTTATAAGACTTGGATCATCAGTAATCTGATCTAGAAGAACAACAAAAAGCAAATAGGAGACCGGAGCAGAAGTTCAGAAGTGCAGCCTTCAACCTCCAAACAGGGCGGTGCTGTTGACTCGCAGTCTCTGCAGCAGCGCCAGCACCATCACAGCTACTCCAAAACCCACAGCAACTAGTTTCCAGCCAACTTCTGCAATGCGTTTGTTTAATTAAGCATGGCTTAAGTGAAGTGCAGAGGCACCGGTGCAACAAGTGGCAGAACTAATGACAATTCAGAAGATGGAACAGGACTGCATGGATGACCCAACAGAGGTGTACGTGGACCAAACCCATTGATCTATTGGCATGGCAACAGAGCATAGTAACCAGAGCCCAATAGGCTTGCAATAAAGTGTCTTGCATGTCCGGTAGCCAGTTGTTGTAAATAATATCGCATTTATTCCCTTTCCTGTTTAACCTAAGAAAGGAGAAATGTTGTAAATAAATTGGCAGTGATTTCCTTCCCTGCTCCCCTGTTTTCCCCCGTAGATTAGTTGTTGGAACATTTCTAGATCTGGAGGCTGATTTAAAATGTTATAATGTAATAGAACATGAGAGATAAGGGTAGTTGAGAATGAACTGTTGTAAAACGTAATTGGAGGCACATCACATATGAATAAACTTCATGTTACTTGTGTGAGGGAGTGTTCTCCTCAGTGGTTCCCTTTGAGGACTGGAGAGAGGCACAGCCTCTGCAGTGAGAGAGTGCCATGAGAGGTAGGCAAGAGAAGTAGGATCCAGTAGAAGTAGGTGGCACGGAATTCTGCTTCCTCGTTGAGCATACTGGGAAATATAGTATTATATTGCTTTCTTGGATCGCCTATGGTGCTGATTACCCTGATTACCCTATGTAGTATTATAACACTTTCTTTGATCGCCTACAGTGCTGATTACACTGATTACCCTGTCAGAGTTCTGAACAAGCTGACCCTGACACTTATTCCTGAGGTAAAGTCATTCAACTTCTGACTAATCTCTCAGTCACTAACTCAGAGTTAGATACTTACCTCCTTTGATAGTGACAGATTGAGAGTTTACCAGTTAGTTATAGGTTACTCGAGTGAATGCACAAGTTATTTAAATTATAATAATATTTTCAAGTCACGTGGGGCTCAGTGTCATATAAGTTAACAGCGCTTTCTATGTTAATAATCAAACCCAGAGGTACAAAGTAACTTGCGTACTACTGGTGACTGAATGTGTTTAGATACTATTCTTCTCTGTAGCTCTGTATGTTCTAGACATGAAGTATTGCAAGTAAAATTGCACTAGAGTATGTCATACTATATAAAACATTATAAGTGAATCATCTTTATTGTAATACTCTTACTATTAGCAAGCCTATTATTTTCAGTAAGGTTGATTGGAAAAGTATCATTCACATTCTTCAAGTGTACATTCTCAAGTAATTTACACCTGTTCTTTCATATTGTATGCCTCAAGTAGCATATAGTATTCTGTGTAATTGTATAGTTATTGAACAAGTCTCATGGCTGCTTCAAGCATGTCTCAACCACTTCACTTCCTTAATGAAATAGGTGAACCAATTCTAATGTGGAAACAATGGGTGAAAAGGTTTGAGTCATATCTGATAGCTATTGGCGGTGACAGATTTTCAGCTTTACATAAACAACAGATCCTATTACATAACTTAGGAGTACATGGTAGAAATTTGTATGAAGACTTATCTGATTCTGTAGATACTAATGAGAAAAGAGAGGGATGAGAAGGGGAAGGACAAGTAGACATATAGCAATCCACATTAATGAAATTAGAAGAATAGTTTAGTGATAAGATTAACAGTGTACTGGAAAGGCACACGTTTCTTTCAAGAACTCAGGGATAAAATGTGAAAGTAATTAATTACATAGATGTTTTAAGGGGTTTGTCTTCTGCAGATGAATTTGGGAATTTAACAGACTCACTCATTAGAGACCAACTTGTAAGGTGCACTAATGACACAAAAATATGAGAAAGGTTGTTGGCAGAGAACCCTGATTTGCCTGAATCCATTAAAACTGCCAAAAGCATCAAACTCACAGCAATAAGTATTAAAGAAATGTGAGAATCACATAAGTTACTCCAAATCACTAAGGTTGACAACAGTGTGAATTCCAATGAAGAGATTTTTAACATAAAAGGTGAGGATACAAACGGAAAGAGTGGAGATGTTCAGAAACAAACTGTCAAATTAGGGAATCGGAAGTGTTTCCGATGCGATTAAGCCAAACACATGGCCAACAACTCAAATTGTCCTTCACGTAATGTAACCTGTAGAAAATGCAACAAGAAAGGCCATTTTGCCAAAGTTTGCAAGAATTCAAAATCATGAAACATGAAATTGATCACAACAGATGAAGTAGAAAAACACAATTTTATATTCCATGTAAATGAAGGAAAAAGTAAGGACTTGAGCTCTCCGACATGTGAGATAAGTTTGGATGGTATAGTTTTCAAGGTATATGCAGATTCCTGTTCTCCTTACAGCTTAATAGATATAAAAAGAACACTTGAGGAGAGGTTTACTGGGAAAACATATAAGCTAGAGGAACCTGACATAAAATCTGGGGGCTACAATAGAGATCCCACACCTCTGGTTGGAATAATAAAAATGCATATAAAATTCAAAGGGAAAATCACAGTGAGGAAAGTCTATTTATCTAGGCAAGATTCTAATTTCCTAGGTTGGAAACATCAAAAAGATCTAGAAATCAAACTTGACCCCAATGGTAATTAACAGGCAAAGTTAGTGGACAGGTCAATCAAAGGGATGGAAATTTATGAAGAATGCAGAGATGTGTTTAATGATAAGTGAGGAATACTCAAGGATTTTATGCACAAGATCAAATTTAAATCTGGGGCTGTCCCTGTGGTTCATAAATCTCGCCCTGTTCCCCTGATGTTACAAGAACCTTAAACCAATGAATTAAATAAACTAGAGTCACAAGGTGTCATAGAAAAGATTGAATGGTCAGACAGGTTGGCCCCAACAGTGATTGCTGTCAAGGATGGGGGCAGGAAAATACATATTTGTGTAGATTTGAGAGACTTAAAAGCTTGCATATGGGTTATAGGTAGAGAGGCATCTCTTACCCAAGATAAATGAACTATTGAATCTCATACATGATGGTAAAGTGTTCAGTTTTCTTGACCTGTCTTCTGCTTATTACCAAATTACAATACATCCAGAATCTAACCTACTAACATCCTTCAAAACTGCTTTTGGAGCTTGCAGGGCTTGCCACATTCTTTTTGGATTAGCTTCTGCTGCAGCAGTTTTCCAGAGGATCATGAATCAAATTCTACAAAATGTAAGGAATTGTCTATGTTTCCAAGATGACATTTTAATTTACGCAGCTTCTGAGGATGTTCATAACAAAATCTTAAGTGAAGTCTTATGTATTCTTAAAAATACAGGTCTCATAATATAAATGGACAAATGTAAGATTGAGGTTATATCTGTAGAATATTTGACTCATACCATATCAAGGGAGGGAATAAAACCCAAGTACAATCTGGTTTATGCAGTCAAATTAGCTCTGTCTCCCACAAATAAAGAAAAGTTGAAGTAGTTCTTGGGTTTAGCATAATATATGTCAAAACATGTCAAATATTTTGCTTATCTCATTCACCCCTAAGGTCTCTACTTAAAAAAAGGGTCCCCTTTTTATGTGATCAAAAGTATAAAAGAGGTTTTTACAAAGATCAAGGAAGCACTCATAAATGTCCCCAATCTAGGAAATTTCAATGTCAACTTCAAAACAATTCCCACTACTGACACCAGCAACAAATGCCTTGGTGCCACCTTATCCCAAATTGCTAACGGGGAGGAGAGGATTGTGGTATTTGCCTCAAGAACATTTAAAGAAGCAGAGGTGTCATTACTCTATAGTCAAGAAAAAGTGTTTACTTGTTACTGGACAGTTGGTCACTTTAAGTTTTATTTATGGGGCTTACCTTTCACAGTAAGGACAGAGCATAAACCATGGGCTGTCTGTATTTTCAGCTAAGAGAATGGCAAATACCACACCAAGGACTTCTAAGTGGGTCTTAGGGTTGCAGGTTCCATCTTCCAAGTAGAATATGTTTCAGGAGCAAATAACCACATAGCTGACTGCTTATCTTGTATGCCTGTGGAGAATAATGTAGAGGAAGAAGAAACTGTGCTAGCTATATCAGTTCCAGCCATAGCCAAGGATGAATGGGAACAATACATGGAAAAAGACAACATTTTATACAATGTCAAAAATATGATATGGAATGGGTGGCCAGAAAAGTGCAAAGAATTACCTACTGAGCTCCATCCATTCTGGAATGTGAGGAATGAGCTTTCCATAAAAAAGAAACCTCATATGCAGATCAGACAAAATTATTCCCCCTGAAGGCATTCATGAAGGTATCACTGACCTAGCCCGCGAAGGTCATACGGGCAGGAATATGACTAAAAGTCAAATCAGAGCCGAATATTGGTTTCCATACATGGACACCATAGTTGAAAGGGAAGTAAAAGATTGCTATGCCTGCAGCGCTAATGACAAATCCAAATCTGTTTGCATGGCCCCTTTCGCCAATAGAAGTTCCATCCAAACCTTGGGATAAATTAGGATTAGATATCATTGGACCGATCAATCTTCCCAAAGTGTCTAAAAATGTCATGTTTGTTGTGGTAGACTATCATTCACATTGGGTCATTACTCAATCTGTAAATAGCATTAACACACACTCTTTGATAGAATTTTTGGCAGACACCTTTACAAGAGAGGGAATTCTTAGCACCATTGTGACTGACAATGGGGTGAAATTTGTTTTAGAGGAAATGTCTACATTCGTTGAGGGATTATCAATAAACCACATAAAAACTCCCTTGTATTGCCCCAAAGACCACAGCTCTGGAGAATGGATTAACAGGATGTTGAAGGAAACTATGCAACTGATAAGCACAGTGGGAGGTTTTGTAGACAAATACATGAGGGAAATGTTGTGGTCTTCTCACATTACACCTATTTCAGTTTCAGGTATCTCACCATATGTCTTGCTAAAAAGTAGCAAGCCTGGATCCAAATTAACATCTAATTGGCTTAATGGTAGAACACTTGTTCGGGTCAACAGAGAGGAAATTGTCACAAAAATGGGACAAAAACAATATAAATATAATGATTGGTGTGATAAAAAGTGGGGAGGCAGTACTTAAGAATCAAAAGATAGGACAATGGGTAGTAGTTAAAAACCCAGCAAACTCTAGAAGTAAGTTAAACGCTTATTATGAGCCAGTAAGGATAAAATTTGTAAAAAGAAATGTTGTCATACATGGAGCATACACAGAAAAGCAAATTGCCCGGAAACCCTTATATCCACAAGGAAACATGACACATCCAAGGACAAGACTAAGACTAAAGATTCCACTGTCAAAACAAGAAACCCTTGCATTCCATAGTGACAATCAGATTATTGTATGCAAAAACATATATATACATGTATGCATATAATGATTGCTGTTCAATTCACGAGGAAGGAGAATTGTTGTAAATAATATTGCAGTTATTCCCTTTCCTGTTTCCCCTAAGGAAGGAGGAATGTTGTAAATAATGTGGCAGTAATATCCTTCCCTGTTCCCCTATATCCCCCTAGGATTAGTTGTTGGAACATTACTAGATCTGGAGGCTGATTTAGAATATTGTGAAGTGAAAGAAAGTGAGAGATAAGGGCAGTTGAGGACGATCTGTTGTAGAGTGGAATTGAAGGCACATCATATATGAGTAAACTTCATCTTACCTGAGAAGCGTGCATATGTTCTTACACCAGTGTTTCTTCAGAGCATGCTTTTAGTGCAGCTGGTGCAGTTATCACAGTCAGAAGGCTCAGTCTCTCACCTCAAAATGTGCAGAGGCTGGTGATAATTACATTGAACAAACACTTCAATCCAAAGGATTATAGTGCTCCTGAAACAACAGAGGAAGACAAAGACAATTCATTTGACATCTTAAATTTATTCAGTGATTATTCTCCGGATGACCCCCCTGAATTTGAGGATGAACTCTACTTTCCAGAATAATATAGCAGAATGTGAATAGAAGGACTACTTAAAAAATGTCATAATAAATTAGATGCATGCGTGCGGCTTACTTACACAGACAGTATATTGTAAATAATAAACTGAAATAGAGTGGTCCAGTGTGCATGGCGCAGAAAGTCAATCTAGTCGAACACAGCAATTATTTGGCCGAGCCATCTGAGTGGTGAGAGCTGAGAAACACTGATTGAACCTTTGGTTCAACTGTTGACTTTGAAATTAGGAAATGGTGACAATCTGCTGAAATAGAAAGCCTCCATTTCCTAGAAAAGAAATTAAAGAAAAAGATGTTTCCAATGCCTATCCTTTCATTCCCTTGCTCGACTGCCAGTAAAGATTTTAAAAACCGAAACTGCCCTATTTGTGTATCGCTTCCATGGAGAAGGCAGAGACTTAGGGACACCACACACTTGGAACAGTTACCTTAGTTGCACTAATGGGTATTACCAAATAAAAAAATCATCATGTTGTTGTAGATGGGAGGGTCTGGCAAGCTACAATTGATAATGTATTGTTGGGGGATCATTCTGCAACATTGCTTGCTTTTCACATAATGGGATATGTACATTCATTTTTCTTTTGTTACCTTAAATCCATCATACCTGGGTTCTTCTGAGACCAGTAAGCTTATTTACCAAAAAGGCTAAACTAAAACTAGTAAGCCCAAAACCCTTTCCATTTTCTTATCAATACTATAGGCCTATCTCTTTCAGCTGAAATAAATTCAAAACACCATTGATAACGACCAGAAGAAGACAATTGGCTAGGATCTGCTTTGATGGGAAACAAGAGGACTCAAAGTGGCCTAACCCTGTGGACTTGAGAGGTGCGGGGGGTTAGGAAAATCCAGAGTAGTTGATCAAATTGCAAACTCTAATTAAGTGATTTACTTGTGGTTTGCTTTACTGCACACAGCAAAATGTTGTTATTGTTAGAGGGATCAGCCGGTAACATGAAACTAGTTCCCTGTGACTGGTGGTACGTGATTGGTTCTTCTCACTTCTCAGTTAATGGCACACACCACTGACATTACCAGCAACGTCCTCTTCCTCCTCAGGCACCATCATGCTTACCTTGACTCTCCAATATTAACATTTTATTTTTGCACTCCACAGGCCATCTTGTCTGTAGGAAGATTATTCCAGCTTTTAGTTCAGTCCTGCACCCAAGACGGACAAAGCCAGAAGAATGCAGATGCAACATCCAATTGTATGCATTGTCAGTTTTCTTTACATAACTAACTACAACTATGTTTTGAATGTGAGGGTCCTCCTTATATTGCATGTTTTGAGCTATGGGTAACACAAACTGATTTTCTAACTTGGGAGCCTCGGGGCTGGAGGACTTTTTGCTTTTGGTAACTGAATTGTCATTTTCCTTCCACAACAGATTTGATGGGCTCATCGACTTGATGAATGTTGTGGTGGTCTATCTAACGTTTCCCTAATTCTCCCTACCCATTCATTCATAAAAATCCCTTACCCTCTTACCCCAGGCTGTGTGATCAGTTGAGTTGTGTGTTAATCTCTATCAAGCAATCAATCAGGATTTTATAAAGCATGGCAAATCATCCGTGAGGATCTCAAGGCACTGGAGTTGCTCGTTGCTTCATGGAGAAAGCTGTGAAAAACGAGGCAAAAACAGGAGAAAGCACTCAGAAAAATGGGGGAGAGAAAGGAGAAAGCAGTAAAAGAAATTAGACGAAAGAAGGAGAAAGCACTCAGAAAAACAGGGTAAAGGAAGGAGAAAGCAGTAAAAAACAAGACAAAAGCAGGAAAAGCACTCTGAAAAATTGGGGGAAGGAAGGAGAAAGCAGTAAAAAACGAGACTAAAGAAGGAAAAGCACTCATAAAAACTGGGGAAAGGGAGAAGAAAGCAGTAAAATGTATTTAAAAGCAGGAGCAAGCACCCAGAAAAACAGGGAGGGAGCAGAACGGTGCAGCAGCACAGGAGAGCTGGGCCTGGGGGGACCTCTACCATCAATGGATCTCACACATGGTGGATGTGTTTAAACCAACAGTAACTTTTACAGGAGGTGGTAGTACCAAAATTTGCATTTCCCCACATCCTACCCTCCTACCCAGGCATAAAATGGACATCTTAGTGCAGAGATTTAAGTACAGCAATGTATGTCCAAGGATAGGTAGTGTGCACTTTTTCACAATCTACATCCCATGTACTTGTATTCTATTGAAGTAACCTTCTACTGAGTCCTCCTGACTCCTCCTGAGACATGATGTATTCATAAATAATGTTTACTTTTGTAGGTAACTCAACACTATGTCCATAATTGTTGTTTGGTCGTGGTAGTCTCAGTCTTGGATTTTCCACTCATTCTGTTATCTTTTAGTATAGCTGGTGGCTGTGATGCACTAGTTCACTTCACCAGGGTCATTTACAATGTCCTGTTGCAATCCCTGTGATTTTGGGAAACCCTACGTTAAGGCATGGATCGTTTATAGGAGAGGTAGCAGACATTGCTTTATCTACTCAGGTAAGAAAATACATTTTTGGGAAGTAGGGACTGTTGTTTTTGTTGACTGACCCCATTAGCAGTCACAAGTAGTTACAGAGGGTAGGATAAGGGCAGTGGTAGTTATTACTGACACTGGAAGGGTGGGTGCTGCTCAGCCTCATCAACTAAGGATGGGAGGTTTGTGTGTGGTTAGATCACTCATATGTGTTATAAAATGCTGTTTGCAGAGGGGGTTCTGAACTGTATGAAGTAAGGTAAGTAGAGAAGTTAACAACACATGGAAAGAGAGATGGGATAGGGAATTATTAAAAACTTGAAAGAGGAAAGTGATGGATACAGTGGGACAGTTGGTTTTCCATTTGACAGGTGCAGAAAAGAACAACCTTTGTCATCACTGTGTTGGTAGCGCTTCCACTTTGACTGTATGTGAAGCTACTCTAATTAATGCAAAGAAATATACTTATGATAATCAAAAAACATTTATTTTAAAGACCGAAACTGCCCTATTTGTGTATCGCTTCCATGGAGAAGGCAGAGACTTAGGGACACCACACACTTGGAACAGTTACCTTAGTTGCACTAATGGGTATTACCAAATAAAAAAATCATCATGTTGTTGTAGATGGGAGGGTCTGGCAAGCTACAATTGATAATGTATTGTTGGGGGATCATTCTGCAACATTGCTTGCTTTTCACATAATTGGATATGTACATTCATTTTTCTTTTGTTACCTTAAATCCATCATACCTGGGTTCTTCTGAGACCAGTAAGCTTATTTAGCAAAAAGGCTAAACTAAAACTAGTAAGCCCAAAACCCTTTCCATTTTCTTATCAATACTATAGGCCTATCTCTTTCAGCTGAAATAAATTCAAAACACCATTGATAACGACCAGAAGAAGACAATTGGCTAGGATCTGCTTTGATGGGAAACAAAAAATGAAATGGATAAAAGTCCCACCCTCTCCTCCCACAACATGCCCACCATCTCACCCAAATGCAACACACCCTAAATGCTCTTGTCCCCAACTGTCCTTCCCACCGCTCCTCCCACAACAGGCCCAGCCCCTCACCTGAACCCAACATATGCCAACCAGAACCAGGTGTGGGCGGAATGTTTCATTCTGCTCGGAGAATTGATGTAATTTGGTGACTTCGTGTTACTCTGGTAACGTAGAGTTCTAGCCAAATTCCATCAATCGCTGCCTGGCAGAATTTTTTGCTGTGATGCTCCAGAAATACGAGCTGGCAAGCACGATCGAGATTTGGCGTCCCCTAGCGCAATGTTCTTACGTCGCCGGTCGCGGTCAGAGGGCTGCTTCTTGAGTAGATTTGCTGCCGCTCAAGGAGACTTTCTACTCCAGCAGTAGCAAAATTAACTCAAATGGGCGAGCACTATTGCATACTGTATGATGAAGTTCACACTGATCTTTCAGCACTGTGCATGCAACTGGTGCAAAATTGCAGCACAAGCAGTGCAACATGTATATTTTCCACCCATTGGTGGAACTCGGACATTCTTGTTGAGTTTTAATGTAACTCCGCAGACTTCTGCAGAGTTAAACTCCACGAGTTCCGCCCACCCCTAAAAAGAACATGAATGGTAGTACTCAACCCGCTGTACAGTAGCCACAACATTGCTGTTCCCCTAGTGCCATTAGAATTTTGGGGATGTGATTCTTTCTTTGTCAGAGCAGAGTGTGTGGTATGAATCCATCATCATTGATCTTCACCATAATCAAAAATAGATATTTGTACTGAAAAGGATGAAAAAAGTAAAAACTATTTCATTTCATGTGATGAAACCTGCAACACACAGTTAGGGCCCGATTCCGATCTCGGTTGGAAGGGCTCCGAATCGGATTTGGGTTTACCTAAACCGATCCGGAGCCGAATCGTACAGCTCTATGGAGTTGGTTTTCCAAGCGAGCAAGTACGATGAACGATTCGGACAGCCTTTACAAATAGTTGTGCCCGGATCGAAAAGGCTGCCAGAATCGGTCTTTGGGGGCCCATAGCAGGCCCCCTTCACCTGGGGCCCTCAGAATCGTGCCCGAGGGGGTACCCATGGGTCCCCCCTTTCAGACCATGCACAGTGTGGCAGTTACCAAGGGGTGCCCGCCACAGGGGGCATGATTTTCCCGAATCACCCCTGTCTTCAATGCTAGCCTGTGTACGTGTTCGGTACACAGGCTCCAATTGAAGTCAATGGGAGTCCGACCGATTCGTATCCGGATGCATTCAAACGCATCATACTTGTTCGGTCGGACTCCCCTGACACGAGTCGTAGGGAAAGCATTCCGGACACGACTCATTCGGTTTGCTTTCCGAACGAGATCGAAATTGGGCCCTTAATGTGTGTTACTTAATGAATGACCTGCCAAATATAAATAGTGTGAGAAGATGGCCTGGTATATGATGTCCACTTAGGTAAGTGGGCACCCTGCACCAGTCCAGACAACCCTTATGGTGATTTAAGAGGTCTTAGACAACCTTAGAAAGCTCTCTCAGTGGTAGCTGTGGAGAGCAGCCTTCAGGCTTAGTCCAGAAGGAGTGTAAAGCAGCTTGTTTTACCAGAATGCAATCTTATATGTATAGATTAAGTGAAAAAGAACCACGCAAGGTATTTATAAAAATATGTATTTATTATATAATACTCTCTAACCCAACATATCCCAACTGTTCTTCCCACCCTCCCCTCCCTCAACAAGTCCCACCGCTCATAAAAATTATGCCTCAACAGCCTCCACCAGGTGCAACCGTTCCTGCTGGTTGCATTTTAGTTAGTCCAGGCCCTGCACAATCCTATCGAGGATGGCACAGTTGATGGTGGTGGTGGTGGCTGGGGACCTCGGTTTCCTGTGGTGGCAGTGATGGCATTGCTGGGGTCCCTCTGGCTAGTGGTCTGAGGTGGGAGTGGCTGCCTCCTCATCCAGCACCACTAGCTTGGGGGTACTTCACCGCAACTGCCTCCAATTTTCCGAGGTGCAGCCAATGGCTGTGTCCCGATGGGAGAGGGCTTCTGAGGCAGATCCTCCAACTCCTCAGGCAGGAGTAGCTAGATGATCCAAAGAAAAAAGAAAAGAACCAGGGGTGAGCAAAATGTTTCATTCTGCTCGGAGAATTGGTGTAATTTGGTGACTTCGTGTTACTCTTGTAACGCAGAATTCTAGCCAAATTCCATCAATCGCTGCCTGGCAGAATTTTTTGCTGCGAGGCTCCAGAAATGCGAGCTGGCTAGCACGATCAAGATTTGGCATCCCCTAGCGCAATTTCCTTACGCCGCCGGCCGCGGTCAGAAGGCTGCTTCTTGAGTAGATTTGCTGCCACTCAAGGTGACTTTCTACTCCAGCAGCTGCAAAATCAACTCAAATGGGCGAGCACTCTTGTGTACTGTATGATGAAGTTCACGCTGATTTTTCAGCACTGTGCATTCCACTGGTGCTAAATTGCAGCACAAGCAGTGCAACATGCATATTTTCCACCCGTTGGTGGAACTCGGCCAATCTTGTGGAGTTTTAATGTAACTCCGCGGAATTATGCAGAGTTAAACTCCACGAGTTCCACCCACCCCTAAAAAGAACATGAATGGTAGTACTCAACCCGCTGTACAGTAGCCACAACATTGCTGTTCCCCTCGTGCCATGAGAATTTTTGGGATGTGATTCTTTCTTTGTCAGAGCAGAGTGTGTGGTATGAATCCATGATCATTGATCTGCACCATAATCAAAAATAGATATTTGTACTAAAAAGGATGAAAAAAGTTAAAACTTTTTCATTTCATGTGATGAAACCTGAAACACACACTTAATGTGTGTTACTTAATGAATGACCTTCCAAATATAAATAGTGTGAAAAGATGGCCTGTTATATGTTGTCCACTTAGGTAAGTGGGCACCCTGCACCAGTCCAGACAACCCTTTTGGTGATTTAAGAGGTCTTAGACAACCTTAGAAAGCTCTCTAAGTGGTAGCTGTGGAGAGCAGCCTTCAGGCATAGTCCAGTAGGAGTGTAAAGCAGCTTGTTTTACCAGAATGCAATCTTATATCTATAGATTAAGTGAAAAAGAACCACATAAGGTATTTATAAAAATATGTATTTATTATATAATACTCTCTAACACATACACATATCTCCTACCTGGAGATATGCACAATGCACACAATACTTTCCATAGAAATGACCTAAATAGCACCAAATACACAGTGGACCCCAGGGGGGGGACCAAACCATATACTAAGAAAGTGGTATAAGAACCACGACTCGGGTCAAGACAATGTCGAGAGGACGTAGAAGTGCTGGTGACCCAAGGAACCACCCAAAGTGCGTGACTAGGAACCCCACGGAGAACATGTGCAGTATGGGAACACGACTGCGTGCTCTGTACAAATCAACGTGTAAGTTGCGGTTGGAATTTTAAGGATTAAAGACCCTTCCCAGTGGACCCTGAAGAAACCCCGTGGAAAACAGAAGGTTGGAGAGCCACCCCACCCATGGATACCCTAGTACCCACGTTACCTACACCAGGGAAGCCGAGTATGAAGTGGTGTCGGAAACCACCTTCGATCGCAATGGAGGACTTCAGAAAAGTGCCACTGCTGAAGGAGGAGAAAGTGTCCGGTGGAATCCGAAGGTGGATTCTAGTTGAGAGGTACCTGCAAACAGATGGGACAGAGTTTATGTCACTCATGAGTGACCAGGAGATGCCCACTAATGTCGGGAGTTGCAGGAGAGTTGATGAGGACCTTGACTCTGTAGCTGTGAGGACCAGGCGACGCTGAGGAAGATCAGGAGCCATGCACGAGCTCTCCCACGTCAGATGTCAAGTGCTGAGGAGTAGGTGTCCGGCGGGAGCACCAACAAGCCTTGGAAGATGCAACCAACGCAGAAGTCAAGGAAGGTGCAATGTCGGGACCAGCAATGTCCAGGGGACTCACCACAAGCAGGGGCAGGCCCCGAGCAATCAGAGGAGCCCAAAAGAAGCAAAGATGACCCTCAACCTGACCCACAGTCCGGAGGCACTGGAGTCGCAAGAGAACCTCGAGCAGCTCACCAAAAGATGCAGGCCACGGTGCACACGATCAAATGTGGACAAAGACTTTGGTCACTGGAAGTGCTTGAGGTTGGGGCTACTTGGAGACCAAAGATCTTGGTGGAAGGAAGCCAACAAGCCTTTGCAACTGCAAGTCAACTCGGTGCACTGGGGTTCGGTTCCTGCGGCTTCCACAAGGGATACTGGCCTCAAACTTGGTGAGAAGGCAGGGCAGACCTCAAGAGCTGTTGAGAACCACCACCTGTGTTGCAGAACCTATCGGAGTCCGTAGGGTCTCAGGATCAGCAGACCGGTCAGCTTAGTTGCAGTGCCTGCGAATGCAGGGAAGTGACTCCTTCACTTCAAGGGAGATTCCTTCAGGTGTCTTGGATGCCCACAGGCCTTGGAAGGTTCCTGTATGGTGCACAGGCACAGATGATGCAGCAGACTGAAAGGGAGATGAAGTCGAGCCCAAACGATGTCCTGCGAAGTCCAGAGTGCCCAGACGGTAGAAGTGGTGTCTGAATTGAATCTAGTCCCACGACAAATCTAGGGAAGCCCTTAAGTACCCTAAAGAAAGGGTTGGGATGATTCAGGACATTGGGGAGGTTACTCCCATGTCCTTTGTCCAGTTTCGCGCCAGAACGGGAGCCAACAGCTCCCAGAGCTGGTTTGAACTGGGCTATGCATGGGGACACCAAATGTGCCCCTCATGCAGACTGAGTGGTGCTGGCAAGCACACCCAACCAGCCCCAATACACTAAATCCTGTCTGGGAGGTGGTCACACCTCCCTGTGACAGAATGCCTATTGTTCTGCCTCCCCCTGCTCGAGCTTGGCTCAGCAGCAGGAGGGCAGAATCGTGTCTCTGGTCGGCAGCAACCATTTTGTAATGACCGGGTCTAGAAGGCTGGCACCGGGAACACGGAGAGCCTAACGCAGGGCTCTTCCAGTGCTTGGAACCATACCTCCCATACCGTTTATGGTGTGGGGGTATGATTCCAACATGTTTGATACCAAACATGATAGGATTTGTTGCAGCTGATTTCGAGATGGTCATCATGTAATTAAGCGGTGCCCCTCTATATAGTATATGGCTGCTTCACTTACAACCCGGGAGAATAGACTTCGTAGGCTGTAGGGGTGACCTGCTCATGCAGGGGCACCCTCACACTTATAACCAAGCACCCTGCCTTCAGGATTTCAAAGGCCTGCTATAGGGATGGCTTATAGGTTTTAAATGCAGTGACCCTAGATATAGGAAACCGATATCTTTAGTAAGTGATGTTAGCACCAGCTTACAAGGGCTGCAATGGCAGGCCTGTAGTTCCATTTTGAATGGTCTCCCATGGGTGGGATAATGCATGCTTCAGCCCATGGTGGACCTCTTGGGTGCCTATGCCCTGGGTACCTTAGTACCATATACTAGGGACTGATAAGGGTACCCCAGTATCCAATCTGGGATGTACCTAAGTACTGAACGTAACAATTTAAGGGAGAAAGCAGATAGACTGGGGTCCTGATTAGCAGGATCCCAGTCAGACTATTCAATAACAGCTTAGCACCAGGCAAAAAGTGGGGATAACCATAAAAGCAGATCCTACTTTCCTACAAATAGATGTTGCCATTGATTAACAAGGCACATTTAACTAAAGCTGCACCATTTACTTGACTCACTGCACCATACAACATCAAAGGAGACATCCTGGAGGGGCAACCTGTTTGTTTTGGGGAAGCTAGTGGTGTATCTTTCTAAATTCCAATAGAAATGCTCTTATTCTTTCTACTCCATCCTGAGTGCCATCCTGAGTACAACTCCAGGATGAGTTCCACAATACACACTCCACTCAAAAAAATGCTCTATAAATTCTTTTTCCACTTGTTATGGGGCAAGTAAGTGCAGTTTAGGTTAAGTTTAGATAAGATAAACAGCAGGTCTTGGGCGAGGCTTATTTATGTTTGGCTATGTACTGGTTGGGTGTCATATACTAGTAGTATTAGTTGCATGGTTAATGGGTGGTAGAAGGTAGGACAGTAATGAAGCCAGAAAAATAGTCAGTTAGGCAGAACATGCGGAAGAAAATGTGGCACTGAGACAGGATTTCAAATTATGGGCTGTGTGGAACAGGAAGAATGGGGTAAGTTATAGGTGAGTGGGCACTGGCCACCACACCTTTTCTTCTAACAGATTGGAAGAGAGGACGAGACAAACATAGGAGGCTAGATAAATTATAAAAGGATTGCTAAGTGGGCTTGGAAGAAAGGGAGGAATACCTTAACAAATGTAGTAGTTGTCATTGAGAAAAGAAAGTGACTTACCACTTGTCCCAGCTGTCACTTCTTCCCCCTCCACTGGGTGGTGGTCTCTGCCATCCTCAGCAGGAGCTTGGAGTACTTTCTAGAAAAAAAAACATAACTCACACATTTAGATAGCTGCTGTAGGTAACCATCACTGTATTTTGCACAAGTTACAAGAGCAATATATCACTAATGTTTGGTTATCATTAACTTATCTACTCATCAAAAGTATTACTTTAAAAGGTTTAATAGACCAAATAAGTAATCAACCATTCAACGCAATATAATAAAAAAAATCAGAATGTTGGTTGGGACATGGGTCAGAAAGGATTGGAAATACAAACAATGACAAGGTGGAAGGGAATGGAAAAGACATATGTTGGAATGTATCCTGCCATGCTCTACTGTCATGACTCATGATATCATGGAACCTTGTATGAACATGACTTCCTGTTGGGGTCCATGATAACCATCTCAAGTCTGAACCTGTACTATGGACTGTTTGCTCAATAAAGCCTTCTGTCAGCCTACATGGTGTGTAATTAATACACTTATGCTTGTGTTCCTCTAAACGTTATCAACAATCTTCTATTAACACAGTAAATGTAAAAGAGGGGAGAGAGAATGGTTACTAAAAAGGCAGGGGATCAAAGCAACAGGCAGAAGGAAGTCAGCAGCTGAAACTAGGGAAATGTAAAAGAAAACACAAGGAGGCAGGTTTGCGTGGTTAAAGCGGACACTAAAACAAATAGGGTAAAGTTAGAGAAAATGCAGAAGACCCTAAGGTATGCTAGTTTAGAGTAAAAAAATATTTAACATGACTTACTAGCAGGAATGGAAGGATGGAGACTGCTTTAGTCCTATGGGGCAAGTTGGGGTCAGCGGTGCTGGACGGTCCCAAACCGAGGAAAAAACATAGTCAGGACTCTTAAAAACAAAAAGGGGCATTTTAGAGGCAAACAAATCTAGTTCTGACTAAGGAATCATTTACTTCACTTCTATTCAGTCCTAAACACAAAATAGTAAACTGCGCTTCCACCTTGCTTCATACAGTTTTTAAATTTTGACACTCTGAAAGCTATGGGCAAACTCAGCCTCTCTTTGTGTACTGAACAGCACAGAGATGGGGCATAGATATTTACAAGTGGGGTAAGGTAAAGGTTTTTGTCTCTGTAACAGTGGGGTGGGGAATAATATCAAGCTACAGACAGGAGGGTATAGTGGCGAGTTGTAGTTACGGTTGGTTAGCGAGCTGAAAAGAGTGTGTAACGAGGTTCGCTACATAATAATTTGAAGATAGTGGATAACTTGTAAATGAAAGTAATAACTATAACTTTAGAATCTTTACAGTTCGTGTAGCTTAAACTTGGTTTGTATAAGGAAAATAAGTTTTCCTAATTATAACTAAGCTTTTTTTCATTGAATTTCAATGTTTTTAATTTTTTTTTAACAAAAATGTGTTTCAAATCATTGAGTTCAATGTCGCAAGTAGAGAGTTGTTATGTGGAGTGTCGTACAGTACAGTGGAGGAGAGTCTTGTAAAGTCTATTGTCATAGGCTGGAGTACTGTAGATTGGAATCGAGTGGAGTAGAGTTTAGTATTGTATCATACATTGTAGTAAAGTGTTATATAGTGTAGTGGCATGGTGTCTCATATATTGGAGGCAAGTATTGTAAACTGGAGCAGCTAGTTGTACAGTGGAATGGCATGTCAAAAAGTAAAGTACGGTGTCGTAGACTGTCATAGAGTGGGGCAGAGAGTTTTAGAGTGGAACAGGGTGAAGCAGAGTGTCATAGAGTGGAGTATCATCAAGTGGAGTGTTGTAGAGTACAGCGGAGGAGAGTGCTGTAGAGTAGAGTGCTGTGTCATATAGTAGAGTGGTGTATCATAGAGAGAAGTTGAGTGGCGTGTCGTCGAGTGTAATACAGTGTAATACAGTGGCGTAGAATGGAAGGGCATAGAGTGGAGTACAGTGTCATAAAGTGGCATAGAGTGAAGTACAGTGTTGTAGAGTGGAGCTGCATACAAAGGAGTAGAGTGTTGGACAGTGGAGCGGTGAAGAGCGGGTTATAGTTCAGTGACATAGAGTGGGATAAAGTGTAGTACAGTGGAGTGGAGTACACTAGGGTGGGGTAGTGTAGAGTGGAGTATCGTGTCATAGAATGAAGTGGCGTGTCATAGATTAAAGTGGCCAGTAGAGTGGAGTGGCATAGCATGCAGTTGAGTAAAGTGTCATAAATTGGAGTACCATGTTGTGCAGCAGAGTGTAGTTTGGTGTTGTATGGTATTGGAAAGTTATGTAGACTACCGTAGAGTAGAGTGGCATACAATTTAGTTGATTTTTGAAAAGTGGAGTAGTTTACAGTACAGTGTTGTAGAGTGTGGTACAGTGGATTGGCTTATGGTGTTATAGAGTAGAATGGCATTGAGTGGTATATAGGGGAGTGGCACACAGTAGGGTAGCGGAGTAGAGTGGAGTTCTGTGTCAGAGTAAGGTGGAGTAAAGTGGGGTGCAGTGGCATATAAAGAGTTGTGTACAGAGTTGAAAACGTACCCGACCTCCCAGCCCCAAAAACTATCCCCTCAACCCATACAAACTACCCCCATGCCCCCAAAACCCAGCCCCACTTACCTCACTGCATCTTCTGGCTCTCCTGATCCTTCCTGCTTCCGCCCAGCAGCAGCTAGACCGCGCACTGCCTTAACCATGCATATGCGTGGTTAAGACAAATGGGTGGTTAAGGCAAGCGTGGTAGTGCTTGAGTTGTCAGAACATGCGTGGCTGAGCCCGCGTTATTCCGACTATTTCCCAGTGGAGTGTTGTAAAGTGGAATACAATATAGTATAGTGTTGTACAGTGGAATGAAGGGGTATAGACAGGAATAAAGTGTTGAGTGGCACACAGTAGGGTAGCGGAGTAGAGTGGAGTTCTGTGTCAGAGTAGAGTGGAGTAAAGTGGGGTGCAGTGGCATATAAAGAGTCGTGTACAGGGTCGAGAGTGTTGTGTTCTGGTGTGCCAATTCACTTTTTTCTCTGGTAATGTTAGGAGGGCAAGTGAGGCACATTAGCTAGTCGGACTCAGGCTCATACATCCTCGGGTGGTATGGCAACTCAGTCCCTACATGCCAGTGTTCTAAGGTCCCAAGCATAGTACTGTTCCTGAGCAGAATCCCTCCAACAAGTGGAGTAGAGTCTAGTAGAGTAGCATTGAGTGTAGTAGAGATTTGTAGAGAGGAGGTATATATGGTGGAGGAGAGTACAATAGAGTGGCGTAGCATTCAGTGGAATGGCATAACGTGGAATAGTGTAGAGTGGCGAGCGTAGACTGGAGTGGCATACAGTGATGTGGTGTAGAGTGTAATAGCATATAGTGTAGCAGTGTACAGTGGAGTGGTGTGAAGTGTAATAGCGTAAAGTGTTGTAGCGTACAGTGGAGTGGCGTACAGTGAAGTGGTATAGACTGGAGTGGTATATTGTGGGGTGGGGTAGAGTTAAATAGCATGACGTGGAGTGGCGTACAGTAGAGTGGGGTAGAGTGGAATACCATGCAGTAGAGGGGCAACGATTGAAGTTGAATATAGTGTAATAGCGTAGAATGGAATGACATACATTGGAATAGGTTAGAGTGGAGTACAGTGGAGTGGCATGGAGTAGAATAGCATTGTGTAGAAAAGCATAGAGGAGAATAGCGTAGAGTGGAGTGGAGTGGCATAAAATGGAGTGAGGTAGAGTGAATTAGCATATAGTGGAGTGGCGTAGAGTGGCGTAGCGTTCAATGGACTAGTGTAGAATGGAGTGGAGTGGTGTACAGTAGAGTGGTGTAGACTGGAATAGTGTATAGTGGAGTAACCTACAGTGCAGTGGCGTACAGTGACGTGGTGTAGACTTGAGTGGCGTACACAGGACTGGGCTAGCGTGTAATAGCGTAAAGTGGAGTGGCGTCCAATAGAATAGAGTACAATGGAGTGGGGTAGAGTAGAGTGGAGTGGAGTGGCATACACTGGAGTGGCATAGAGTGGAATTGCATAGAGTGGAGTGGCATACAATGGAATGGCGTAAAGTGGATTAGCATTTACTGGAGTAGTGTTTAGCAAAGTGGCATACAGTGGACTGGGGTACACTGAAGAAGCATAGAGTAAAGTAGCATGCAGTGTGATAGCGCAGAATGGACTGGCATAGAGTGAAGATATGTGCAGTGTAATAGTGTAGAGTGGAGAAGCGTAGAGCGGAGTGTTGTACAGTGGTGTGGCGTACAGTGTAATGGAGTATAGTGGATTAGCATACAGTGGAGTGGCGTATAATGGAGTGGTATAGACTGAAGTGGCATACAGTGGTATGAGGTACAGTGTAATAGCATACAGTGTAGTGGTGTGCATTGAAGTGGGGTCCAACCGAATAGCATAGAATGAAGTGGTATAGAGTGGAATGCCATACACTGGAGTGATGTAGAGTGGAGTAGCGTACAATGAAGTGGCATACAGTGGAATAGCGTACAGTGGAGTGATGTAGAGTGGAGTGGCATACAGTGGAATAGAGTAGAGTGGAGTGGCGTACAGTAAAATGGTGTAGAGTGGAATAGAGTATAGTGGAGCAGCATCCAGTGGAGTAGCGTACAGTGGAGTGAAGAAGACTGGAGTGGTGTATAGTGGTGCTGCGTACAGTGTAATAGCATGGAGTGGAGTCTCGTACTGTGGAGAGGCATAGAGTGGGATGGTGTACAGTGGAATAGCATATAGTGGAGAGGATACAGTGAGGTGGCATACCGATGTATGTGAAAGTTAGCAGCAATGTAGATTATGGTGTGCAGAGTAATGGAAAACAGCAAATTGTGCTGCCTTGTATTTCTCCAGATTTACCAATCGATGCAGGGCCACTGTGGTTTTGCGTTCTTTTGAAAATCTGACTTAAGTATTGTATTGCCCCTGCAACACAATGAGTAATGCAAGGGTACCGGAATCCAATAAAACAGCTAGGCCTTAGTTATATTTTGGTCCGTGGTATAACGTGATAACTTTGCAGTATACCGTGGTACATGGCGAACAGAAGCCTGTAAATAATTGGGTAATGGCTGTTTTTAGAGAATGAAAAGACAGCCATATCATTTTTACTACACTTTTGCTATGTTCAGTGATAGGGCCCTAGACATATGTAAGTATGTAAGTAGTAGTTCCCTACCTATTACCACTTTATTAAAGTGGTAATAGGTAGGGAAATTCATTTATATTTTTTTATACATTTTTAAATAAGTTTACGGCCATGTACCGTGGTAGTTTCACAAGATTTTGTGAAATTCTGCAAAAGTACCACTGTGACAACTTTCACTAAGACTAAATGCCTTATAACTTAAAAAATACTTACTCTACTTAACTGCAGTTCCCCCAAAGCATCATAATGTATAATCCTGCCAAATTTCATGTAAATCCATTTAGCCATTTTCGTGCTACGTCAGATACAATAATCTATGGAAAATGCATTGGTGAAAAAATGAGTTTTGGGACCCCTTTTTATCTTTGTACCCCCTTAACGATTCAGCACAAAGATTTACATCACATCAAAATGTAGAAAATGCAATAGGTTTGGAAAGTTTTGTGGTGATTCATCAAATGTGTGGAAAGTTATTAGAGAGCTAATATCCAAGGAATTTCTATCTTTGGGGATACTAACCATAACTACAGAGTGGCAATCAGATTTAATGTGATTTCTTTCTTTTTATCTATTGTATTTGTTAAGTATTTGTTTTGTTTATTGGTTTACATAATCATGTGACCAATAATAATTTGTCTTTTAGTTGTTCATATAGTAATTCTGAAAATTTACATATGCGTTCTCATTTATTTTTTGGGCTTCTTTTCTACTTTTAGTAGGATTGTGCTACATATGAAGTCCAAAGTGAATGAAAGACAATCATTGTTATTGTTATAAAAAAATTTTTTTTTTTTTTTTCCTAATGGCCAACTATCATGTCTTCCAAATAGTAGTTTGTGTGGCTCACTGCTAGGGCAATTTTTCATTTTGTTGCACAGGGCTGCATAAGAAATATAGTTTTTGTTTTGGCTTTTGGGCTAGTTATATTTTGTGAGCCAGCGAGCATGCAAAGAACACTTATGTGGATTAAGATGTATTCGATTCGGTATGTATTTGTTTATGTTTCCATTAGCATGTGAGAAGAAAAGGTATGCAGTTCCTGTGGAGGAGAGGGAGAGAGGGCAGGGAAGGGGACTGGCAAGGTCCCTGGCTACAAAAAGAGAAATTTAGTAGGAAAGGTGGAGGACTGGGAAGTCCTTCCTTTCGGAATGAGTGCCCTCACACACCCAGCCTGCTGGGTGTCATGCTTCATCATCGGGCATGCTCCTCGTCGGGTCGGCGCTGCAATACCCGACGGGCACCCTATGCAGGGGCTCTTTGGCGGAGATCTTTTATTCCTTGCCGTATGGTGCGGTGGGTGTGAGGGGCCTTAGAAGTGTAGGTGTGCAGTTGTGTGAACTAAAACAGGGAAATAGAAGAGTCAGGTAAATTAAACTTTAATGATCCTGCCTTCCCCCTGATTAAAAATGAAGTTGGCAACTCACTGCAAAAATCCTGCAGCGTGTTATGCTCAATCTTGTGCGGTCAACATGTTTCTTGCCTGTTTAGTCAGGAGGATCTAGTGGCAATTCTTCAGGACCTAATGAAAATAAAACTCTACACTATAATAGACTATGATGTTCTAACCTATTAATAAAAAGGTGGGGGGGGCACCAAGAGGTAAAGTACCTGATGATGCAGCAGCCAATCTAAAACTATCTTTAGAATGGCCCCTTCAGTTCACGGCAAGTGTAGGACACGGTAAAGTGTTAGTGTCCAAGAAACCGCGCCCAGGTGACGAGTGACCTACCCTGCACTGCCGGATCCATTAGCATGTGACCATAAATTGTCTTTCAGTTGTTCATATCCAGTCTAGTTTATTTTGTTGGGCTTCCTTGCCACTTTTGGTAGCATTGTGCTACAAGATATCACTAAGTTGTAAAACCGTATAACTTAAAAAATACTTACTCTAATTGCCTGCAGTACCCAAAAGAATCATCTGTGCACCCCAATAGCTAATGCTGACAAATTTCAGCAAAGTCCGACTGGCCATTTTCACGCTACGCAAAATACAAAAGTCTATTGAAAAATGCATTGGATTTCAAGCCTCCCCCTTTTTTCATTGCACTCCCTTGACTAAATGCTGCAAACCCTTCAGTCCTCCAACAACGAAACAGGTGTAACAGGTCTGCAAAGTTTCACAGACATTCGTAAAACAGGTGCAAAGTTATTAAGGGAGGAAAATCAAAAAAATCATTATCTCTGGTGACCCAGCTATATCTACAGAATGGTTACCGCCACACGGAAAAAAAAATATATTTATATATATGTATTCCGCATAGGTGGTCCCATCACGACCACGAGCAATGAAGTGCACACCAGGAGTATCCGATTTTTAATATTTTATTGCCAACACGCTAAAACCACAGGACAGACGCGTTTCAGCACGTTCACCTTCCTCAATGTCAGTGTGGCATAATTTCTTTCCGCCATTTAAAACACACAAAACAAAAAAGGGGCATTCATCATTGAAATCAACAAAAGGTAAGTAAGCAACAACATGTTTGTATGGCAGCCATCTTAGAATGGTTAGTTCTGATATACAAATTGACTGGGCTTGGGGGTCAAAGGTCAACATAATATGGATATACATGATTATTTTCGTCAGCTCTCTCATCAATAATCCTCAATCACAATAGTAATATAATTCAATTCGCTATTATCAATACATCTAAAGTTGGTAGATTAGCAACAAAATTACATTTACGCGGCGGCCATCCTTGAATGGTCAAAATTTATATGAAAAGAGCAAATGTCTCCTTTTCTAGATCCTTTCATCAATAAACTCAATAAACTTTCATCCTGATATCAGTAAAGCAAAAATTGCCATTTTTAATACAGCCTATGACAATTTTAGAGATAGAATATATTTCATTGATCAATTACTACTTTTATGTGAATACATATTTTTTAGGTAGCCAAAACCTTCCATAATTGTTATTATCTAGCCCTGAATAGGCAAAAGGATCACTTGTTATCAAACCTATAACATCTCTTCAGGGAACAGTTCAGCTAGTTGTATCTCATCCTATATGTATCCATAGTTCCTCCTCATTGTTTAATCCTCTTGGACTCTTGTTTTGTATCTCAATTATGTATCTCGATTCAAGTATCCTACGTTTTTAAACCTATTTCCTCCTCTTTCTCCTTTGGGCACTTGGTCTAGGCAAAAGAATTTGAGTAAATTGGAGTTGCTGTTATGTTTTTCTTCAAAATGGTGGGCTACCGGATACGCATGGTTCTTGTTCTTAATCGCCCGCATATGCTCCAACACTCTTTTGTGGCAGGGTGTATTGTGCTACCTACATCTTGTTTCCCACATGGACAGGAGAGGCAATAAACAGTGTTAACTTTCCTTTTTGTTTTTCTACCAGGTATTTGAAACTCACCAACTTTTTGGCTGTTATTGCATGCCTTACACCTCATGCACGGATAAAATCCTGTGACCAAATCTCTTTTTATTTGCCCTTCTACAAAGTGACTCCTTACCAGGTGATCTTTTAAAGCGGAGCCTCTTCGATATGTAATGAAGGGTAACAATGGAAAATGTGGGCCAAGTGTGATTTCACTCTTAAGAGTGTGCCAGTTTCTACAGAACATCTGGTATACTTCAGATGAGTTGCCTGTGTAATCAGTGATCATTCTTATTTTCTGATCTTCCGATTTACCTCCTGTGGTTTTGTCCCCCTCTAGCAACAGGTCATTCCTTTGTATTATGTCTGACTTCCTGGCAGCCTCTTGCAAACTCCCTTCTGAGTAGCCTCTTTCTCTAAATCTATTAAGGGCTAAATCCTTTGTCTTTGCATACTCATATGCTGTTGAGCAATTGCGTTTAATACGCAGAAGCTCCCCATAGGGGATACTCCCAATCACGCTCCGCTGATGGAAGCTACCTCCGTGCAATATGCTGTTCCCTGCAGTGGGCTTACGTTACAGGGTGGTCTGCAATTTGTTATCTTCAATGTGAACCATAAGATCTAAGTATGCAAACTGTGTATAACTAAAACATTCCGTAAATTGCAGATTAAGATCATTGTGATTTAAAGCAGTGATATCATCTTTTGCCTCTTGCCATGTACCTTGCCAAATGATAAAAAGGTTGTCTATATAGCGAGCCCAAAGGATTATATTATCCATCCATTTCTCATTTGCGTCTGCCCGGGCCTCGTGCTTCTCCTAAAAATAAAATAAAATAAATAAATGTTATATATATATATATTCACTGAAAAAACCATAGGTTTCAGACACGTTATAGTTAGAAATTAGCATTTAAAAAACCTTTGAAATTCACTGAAAAAACCATAGGTTTTAGGGACAGTTATAGTTAGTTGGACATTGCACTCGTACAAAACCCGTGAAATTCCCCGTTATAGTTAGTTCAGCTAACAATAACTCACGCCCCGCAATGCACTGCTGATGACGTCACATATTACATCACTCATGACATGGTCAGTGACATCACTGATGACATCACTGATGACATCTCAAATGACATCACTGATGACATCATCCAGTGACTGTGTGTTTCTGTAAAGTTTAAATATGTTTAATATATATAGGGAAAGGCGTATTGAAGAATGAGTGGGTGTATAAGTGTCTGAATGGATGATTTAGTACGTGCGTGACTGACTCTACAAGTGAGTGATTAAACGTATCTTACTGAATGCATGGGTTAGTGACTAAACTGTGTGAATGTCTGTATCCGTCTGTCGGTGTGTAAGTGGATGCATGGATTTGCGAATAGCTACATGAGTGTCTATATAGGTTATTGATTGGTTCTATGAGTATCTGTATGGGTGCCTGAGTGTTTGTGTGGATGGGGTGTGTGCGACTGTGCATAGATGTGTGAGTGGGTGATTCACTGGGTGGATGGTTTCAAGAGTGCATCTGTGATAGACTGTATGGGTGGGTAAGTGTGTGTAAGAGTGTGTTAGTGAGTGAATGTATGTCCCAGTGGTACATGTGTGAGTAACTACATATGTGAAAGGCAGTATATATGTGTATTGGAGTATATAAATAGCTATAAGCGAGAGTGAGTGATTGTGATAGTGGCTGTATGGATGAGTGTGTGCTTGTATCAGTGATTGTATAAGAGCGTAACAATGTGCTAGTATTTGTATGATTAAGTGAGCTGGTGTGTGTATAACTGTATAGGTGAGTAAATGGCAGTGTGTTTAATTATTTGCATGACTGACTAGGTGTGTGAGTACCTCTATGGATGAGTGGCGGTGTTTGAGTGTCTATATAGGAGTAAGAGTGCATATGATAGTCCTGTACTGAGTGACCATAAGTATGAGTGACTGTACGGGTGAGTGAGTGGATGTGTGTGTGTAGACCTAAGAATCAGTGAGTGGGTATGTAGTTATTGGTGTTGGAGTGTCTATGGTTTTGCGAATGGCACTCTGTAATTTAGATTGGGTGTATCAAAGGTTATATTAGGGTGTGAGGAGCTGCATCAGATTATCACGTGGATGATGTCATCAGTGATGTCATTTGAGATGTCATCAGTGATGTCATCAGTGATGTCACTGACCATGTCATGAGTGATGTAATATGTGACGTCATCAGCAGTGCATTGCGGGCGCGAGTTATAGTTAGCTGAACTAACTATAACGGGAGAATTTCACGGGTTTTGTACGAGTGCAATGTCCAACTAACTATAACTGTCCCTAAAACCTATGGTTTTTTCAGTGAATTTCAAAGGTTTTTAAATGCTAATTTCTAACTATAACGTGTCTGAAACCTATGGTTTTTTCAGTGAATTTCAAAGGTTTTTAAAATGCTAATTTGTAACTATAACGTGCCTGAAACCTACGGTTTTTTCAGTGAATTTCAAAGGTTTTTTAAATGACAATTTTTAAATGTATTAATTTTTATATTAATTTTTTCATACTGATTTACTACATTTTTAGAAACAATTTCTTTTACATATTTTATTTTTTAAATTACATCGTAATTACATTATACATTACATTACAAAAAATACTTTCTCAGAATGAATTACTTTAGTTTAAATACTTTGCACATAGGCAATAGACTTTTAAGTACAGTAGTTACAGTTGTTGCAATGGGCAACACATTTTCAAACACAATGCAACATTCAGCTCAATGTGAATTTCTAGTTAAATGCAATTAGTTACTTTATGGATTACTTTTCTAACCACAGGACTGGATCCTAGATTCAGTCCTGGTACATCTCCTGTAAATAGTTGAGTAAAAGCGTTTTGGTTACAGTCGTGATTTTTAAGGAATATTATTGTATTTTAAAAGTTGACACTTAGAAACTTTTTCTCATAGAATCACCAATGTTATCCTATGGAAGGAAATTCACTTAGCAGGTAAAAACTGTTATCGTTACTTTTTCTTACTCAGTGTTGGATCCTGGATCCAGCACTGGTGCATCTCCTGTAAAAAGTTGAAAGAATGCGTTTAAGTCATACAGGCGATTTTTAAGGAATATTTGTAGTTTGTGAAAATCGACACTTTGAAACTTTTCTGCTGAAAACCAGACAATGGATTCCTATGGAAGAAAATATAAGTTACTGGTAAGTACGGTTAAAATTACTTTTCAGGACCAGTACTGGGCTGAAAGATACAGCACTGAGGTCTCTCCTTATAACAGGTGAGTAAATCGGAATTCGTATTTCGGCTGATTTTAGAGGAATATTTGTATGTTTCAAAAATCAACACTTAGAAACTTTTTCAGCAAAAAGCAGGCAATGATATCCTATGGAAGGAAATTCAAGTTACTGGTAAGTACGGTTAAAATTACTTTTGAGGATCAGTACTGGGCTGAAAGATGCAGCACTGAGGTCTCTCCTGATAACAGATGAGTAAATCGGAATTCGTATTTCGGCTGATTTTAGATGAATATTTTAAAGTTCCAAAACTCCACACTTAGAAGAATTTCCAAGTGAAACCAGTCAATGTTAGCCTATGGAAGGAAATTCAAGTTACCGGTAAGTACGGTTAAAATTACTTTTCAGGACCAGTACTGGGCTGAAAGATACAGCACTGAGGTCTCTCCTGATAACAGGTGAGTAAATCGGAATTCGTATTTCGGCTGATTTTAGATGAATATTTTAAAGTTCCAAAACTCCACACTTAGAAGAATTTCCAAGTGAAACCAGTCAATGTTAGCCTATGGAAGGAAATTCAAGTTACCAGTAAGTACGGTTAAAATTACTTTTCAGGACCAGTTCTGGGCTGAAAGATACAGCACTGAGGTCTCTCCTGATAACAGGTGAGTAAATCGGAATTCGTATTTTGGCTGATTTTAGAGGAATATTTTAAAGTTCCAAAACTCCACACTTAGAAGAATTTCCAAGAGAAACCAGTCAATGTTAACCTATGAAGGAAATTCAAGTTACCGGTAAGTACGGATAAATTACTTTTGAGGATCAGTACTGGGCTGAAAGATGCAGCACTGAGGTCTCTCCTGATAACAGGTGAGTAAATCGGAATTCGTATTTCGGCTGATTTTAGAGGAATATTTTAAAGTTCCAAAACTCCACACTTAGAAGAATTTCCAAGTGAAACCAGTCAATGTTAGCCTATGGAAGGAAATTCAAGTTACTGGTAAGTACGGTTAAAATTACTTTTCAGGACCAGTACTGGGCTGAAAGATGCAGCACTGAGGTCTCTCCTGATAACAGGTGAGTAAATCAGAATTCGGATTTCGGCTGATTTTAGAGGAATATTTGTATGTTTCAAAAATCAACACTTAGAAACTTTTTCAGCAAAAAGCAGGCAATGATATCCTATGGAAGGAAATTCAAGTTACTGGTAAGTACGGTTAAAATTACTTTTGAGGATCAGTACTGGGCTGAAAGATGCAGCACTGAGGTCTCTCCTGATAACAGGTGAGTAAATCGGAATTCGTATTTCGGCTGATTTTAGAGGAATATTTTAAAGTTCCAAAACTCCACACTTAGAAGAATTTCCAAGTGAAACCAGTCAATGTTAGCCTATGGAAGGAAATTCAAGTTACTGGTAAGTACGGTTAAAATTACTTTTCAGGATTAGTACTGGGCTGAAAGATGCAGCACTGAGGTCTCTCCTGATAACAGGTGAGTAAATCAGAATTCGTATTTCAGCTGATTTTAGAGGAATATTTGCACAATGGTGAAGGGAGGGGGCGGGGCCTGAGGTGACATCTGTGCAAACGCGCCCCGTGGCGCGTTTTAAGTTGGGGGATTAAGTCCCCTTGAATCATGAGGGTCCCTACGGGCCAACTAGCCCACCAGGAACCTCCAGTATGCGCCAGGGGCTGCGTTGCAGAGACATGTACAGAGGCCACACCCCTTTTACACCTCTCTGCAACGCAGCTCTGTGGCGCTTTCTGGACGTACCTGTTGGGCTAGTTGGCCCCAGAGACCCTCAGGATTGAAGAGGATTTAATTCCCCATCTTAAAACGCGCCACGGGGCCTGTTTGCACACATGTCACATGAAGCCCGCCCCCTCCCTTCACCACTGTGCAAACGCGCCCGTGGCGCGTTTTAAGTCGGGGATTAACTCCCCTTGAATCCTGAGGGTCCCTGGGGTGCAACTAGCCCACCATATACCTCCAAAAGCGCCATAGAGCTGCGTTGCAGAGAGGTGTAAAAGGGGCGTGGCCTCTGTACACCTCTCTGCAAGGCAGCCCCCAGGCGCATACTGGAGGTTCCTGGTGGGCTAGTTGGCCCCCAGGGACCCCCAGTATTCAAGGGGAATTCGTTCCCCCTCTGCAAACGCGCCAGGGGCGCGTTTGCATAGTGGTGAAGGAAGGGGCGGGGCCTACGGGCCCGATCGTTTTTTTTTTTTTCCTGAAGGGGGCTGTGTGGCCCCCTTCCTTTTCCTATTTTTAGGCCCTGGGGACCCCATCCCCCAGGGCCTTACCCCTTTTTTTAAATTAAAATTAAAAAAAAAAACGGGAAGGGGGCCGCGTGGCCCCCCTTCCCTGGGCCTGTATTGGCCCGGGGACCCCATCCCCGGGGCATGGCCTCTTTTTTTTTATTTGGAGGGGGCTGCGTGGCCCCCTCCTCAGGCCATTTAAGGCCCCGGGGACCCCATCCCCGGGCCGGCCTTGCACTTTTTAAAAAAGAATTCCCATTTTTTTACTTTGGGGAGGGGGCTGCGTGGCCCCCCTCCGTGGCCACTTATGGCCCCGGGGACCCCATCCCCGGGGCCTGGCCTCTCGTTGGGGACTGTGGGGGTCCCCAAGCCCCCACAGTCCCGCCGGCTCCCCGTATCCTACGGGAGCCGGCATTGCTACACATGGGGAGCTGCTAAGATGCAGCTCCCCATGTGGAAAGCAATCGGCTTTGGATATTGGAAGAGAGAGCAGGTTTCCCTGCTCTCTCTTCCAATATCCAAAGCAAGTTTGCAATGACAGGACGGGAGCCGCGAGGCTCCCGTCCTGTCATTGCAAACAGCAGTGTCCCGGGGGTAGGCACCCCGGATCACTGCAGGAGCCGGCCCTGGGGGTGGCGGTCCCCAGGGCCACCACAGGCTCCAGGAGGGGCCGCGCGGCCCCCCTCCCTACATTTTGAAAGCCCCGGGAGGTGGTGGTCCCCGGGGCTTGGAGGTCCAAACGGACCCCCATTTAAATTTTCTTAGTGCCCCGGGAGGTGGTGGTCCCCGGGGCGTGTGAGGCTGGAGCCCCCACACAGGTCTTTAATTTAAAAAAGAAGCCCCGGGGAGGTGGTGGTCCCGGGGCTGCGGGAGGGCTCAGAGCCCTCCCGCACCATTATACATAAAGCCCCGGGGGAGGGTGGTGGTCCCCGGGGCTTGGGGGCCCTAGAGGCCCCCACACATAAATTAACCCCCCAGCATGCCCCCGGGACTTGGCCCACCCGGGGGCCAATTAACATCAAAGCGCGGGAGACCGCGCTTCGATTTTTTTCCGGCAGGATTTGCGCTCCCTGAGCGCATCCTGCCGATTTTTAAAAAAATAAAAAATTTTTGCCCAGGGGTCCTTGTGGGACCCCTGAGCAGACCTAGGGGGTCAGGGTGTTTCTACCCTGCCCCCTTTGTGCGCTTTGCGCACTTGTTTCTGTCCTCGGTTCTACCGAGGGACAAAATAGCTGCCAACACTTCCTGATTTGGAGTGTTGACAGCCAATTAACATAAAGCTCGTGCTCGGGAGGATCCGCGGCCCTAGATATATCTATCTTTTTACTTTTGATTTTCTCAGCAACTACTGAACGGATTTACACCATTTAACAAAAGGGTTCTTTCTGAACCAAGAACTACCTCTTTGCCAAATTTGGTGTAATTCCGTTCAGCAGATCAGGCTGTAGCCGTGTCTTAAGTTTCCTATGGAAACTTTAGACACGGCTACAGCCTGAACTGCTGAACGGAATTACACCAAATTTGGCAAAGAGGTAGTTCTTGGTTCAGAAAGAACCCTTTTGTTAAATGGTGTAAATCCGTTCAGTAGTTGCTGAGAAAATGAAAAGTAAAAAGTTAGTGATATCTATGGCCGAGTAGAGTCCGCGTACCCTCAGCGCACCCTGCGCGCACCGTCCCGATCACGAGCTGCATGTTAATTGGCTGTCAGCTGGCTGTCAACATTCCGATTCAGGAAATGTTGGCAGCCATTTTATCCCTCGGTAGAACCGAGGGACAGAAACAAGTGCGCAAAGCGCACAAAGGGGGCAGGGTAGAAACACCCTGACCCCTAGGTTTGCTCAGGGGTCCCACAAGGACCCCTGGGCAAAAAAACAACATTTTTTTTTTTTAAACGGCAGGATGCGCTCAGGGTGCGCGAATCCTGCCGAAAAAAATCGAAGCGCGGTCTCCCGCGCTTCGATGTTAATTGGCCCTCGGGTGGCCCAAGTCCCGGGGCATGGTGGAGGGGTTAATTTATGTGTGGGGGCCACAAAGGCCCCCAAGCCCGGGGACCGCCACCCCCGAGGCTTTTTTAAATGGTGCGGGAGAGCTCTGAGCCCTCCCGCAGCCCGAGGACCACCACCTCCGGGGCTTTTTTTTTAAATTAAAACCTGTGTGGGGGGCTCCAGCCCCACACGCCCGGGACCGCCACCTCCCGGGCACTAAACATTTAAATATGGGGGTCCGTTACGGACCCCCAGAGCCCGAGGACCACCACCTCCCGGGGCTGTGACCTGAATGGGAGGGGGCCGCGCGGCCCCCCTCCTGGAGCCCTTGATGGCCCTGGGGACCACCACCCCCAGGGCCGGCTCCTGCAGTGTCCCGGGGTGCCTACCCCCGGGACACTGTAGTTTGCTATGGCAGGACGGGAGCCTCGCGGCTCCCGTCCTGCCATAGCAAACTGCTTTGGATATTGGAAGAGAGCAGGAAACCTGCTCTCTCTTCCAATATCCAAAGCCGATTGCTTTCCACATGGGGAGCTGCATCTTAGCAGCTCCCCATGTGTAAAGCAATGCCGGCTCCCAAGGGACGCGGGGAGCCGGCGGGACTGTGGGGGGCTTGGGGACCCCCCCACAGTCCCCAACGGAGAGGGCCAGCCCCGGGGGATGGGGTCCCCGGGGCAAGTAGTGGCCCGGGAGGGGGGCCACGCGGCCCCCCTCCCCAAAGTTTAAAAATAATTAAATAAAAAAAAAAACGGAAAGGCCAGCCCCGGGGGATGGGGTCCCCGGGGCCTTAAATGGCCTGAGGAGGGGGGCCACGCAGCCCCCCTCCAAAGAAAAAAAAAAAAAATCGAGGCCATGCCCCGGGGGATGGGGTCCCCGGGGCCAATACAGGCCCAGGGAAGGGGGCCCCGCAGCCCCCTTCCCGTTTTTTTTAATATTTAATTTAAAAAAGGGGTAAGGCCCTGGGGGATGGGGTCCCCAGGGCCCAAAAACATGAAAAAGGAAGGGGGCCACACAGCCCCCTTCAGAGGACAAAAAAAAACAAACAAAAAAAAACCGATCGGGCCCGCAGGCCCCGCCCCTTCCTTCACCACTCTGCAAACGCGCCCCTGGCACGTTTGCAGAGGAGAACGAATTCCCCTTGAATACTGGGGGTCCCTGGGGCCAACTAGCCCACCAGGAACCTCCAGTATGCGCCAGAGGCTGCCTTGCAGAGAGGTGTACAGAGGCCATGCCCCTTTTACACCTCTCTGCAATGCAGCTCTGTGGCGCTTTTTGGAGGTATATGGTGGGCTAGTTGGACTCCGGGGACCCTCAGGATTCAAGGGGACTTAATCCCCCAACTTAAAACGCGCCACGGGCGCGTTTGCACAGTGGTGAAGGGAGGGCGGGGCTTCAGGTGACATGTGTGCAAACAGGCCCCGTGGCGCGTTTTAAGATGGGAATTAAATCCCCTTCAATCCTGAGGGTCCCTGAGGGCCAACTAGCCCAACAGGTACATCCAGAAAGCGCCACAGAGCTGCGTTGCAGAGAGGTGTAAAGGGGTGTGGCCTCTCTACACGTCTCTGCAACGCAGCCCCTGGCGCATATTGGAGGTTCCTGGTGGGCTAGTTGGCCCCTAGGGACCCTCAGGATTCAAGGGACTTAATCCCCCAACTTAAAACGCGCCACGGGGCGCGTTTGCACAGATGTCACCTCAGGGCCCGCCCCCTCCCTTCACCATTGTGCAAATATTCTTCTAAAATCATCCAAAATACGAATTCCGATTTACTCACCTGTTATAAGGAGAGACCTCAGTGCTGCATCTTTCAGCCCAGTACTGGTCCTGAAAAGTAATTTTAACCGTACTTACCAGTAACTTGAATTTCCTTCCATAGGATATCATTGCCTGCTTTTTGCTGAAAAAGTTTCTAAGTGTTGATTTTTGAAACATACAAATATTCCTCTAAAATCAGCCGAAATACGAATTCCGATTTACTCACCTGTTATAAGGAGAGACCTCAGTGCTGTATCTTTCAGCCCAGTACTGGTCCTGAAAAGTAATTTTAACCGTACTTACCAGTAACTTGAATTTCCTTCCATAGGATATCATTGCCTGCTTTTTGCTGAAAAAGTTTCTAAGTGTTGATTTTTGAAACATACAAATATTCCTCTAAAATCAGCCGAAATACGAATTCCGATTTACTCACCTGTTATCAGGAGAGACCTCAGTGCTGTATCTTTCAGCCCAGTACTGGTCCTAAAAAGTAATTTTAACCGTACTTACCAGTAACTTGAATTTCCTTCCATAGGCTAACATTGACTGGTTTCACTTGGAAATTCTTCTAAGTGTGGAGTTTTGGAACTTTAAAATATTCATCTAAAATCAGCCGAAATACGAATTCCGATTTACTCACCTGTTATCAGGAGAGACCTCAGTGCTGCATCTTTCAGCCCAGTACTAATCCTGAAAAGTAATTTTAACCGTACTTACCAGTAACTTTAATTTCCTTCCATAGGATATCATTGCCTGCTTTTTGCTGAAAAAGTTTCTAAGTGTTGATTTTTGAAACATACAAATATTCCTCTAAAATCAGCCGAAATCCGAATTCCGACTTACTCACCTGTTATCAGGAGAAAACCCAGTGCTGCACCTTTTAGCCCAGCACTGACCCTGAAAAGTAATTCTAACCGTACTTACCAGTAACTTGAATTTCCTTCCATAGGCTAACATTGACTGGTTTCACTTGGAAATTCTTCTAAGTGTGGAGTTTTGGAACTTTAAAATATTCCTCTAAAATCAGCCGAAATACGAATTCCGATTTACTCACCTGTTATCAGGAGAGAACCCAGTGCTGCATCTTTTAGCCCAGCACTGACCCTGAAAAGTAATTTTAACCGTACTTACCAGTAACTTATATTTTCTTCCATAGGAATCCATTGTCTGGTTTTCAGCAAAAAAGTTTCAAAGTGTTGATTTTTACAAACTACAAATATTCCTTAAAAATCACCTGTATGACTTAAACGCATTCTTTCAACTGTTTACAGGAGATGCACCAGTGCTGGATCCAGGATCCAACACTGAGTAAGAAAAAGTAACAATAACAGTTTTTACCTGCTAAGTGAATTTCCTTCCATAGGATAACATTGGTGACCATATGAGAAAAAGTTTCTAAGTGTCAACTTTTAAAATACAATAATATTCCTTAAAAATCAGTACTGTAACCAAAACGCTTTTACTCAACTGTTTACAGGAGATGTCCCAGGACTGAATCTAGGATCCAGTCCTGTGGTTAGAAAAGTAATCCATAAAGTAACTAATTGCATTTAACTAGAAATTCACATTGAGCTGAATGTTGCATTGTGTTTGAAAATGTGTTGCCCATTGCAACAACTGTAACTACTGTACTTAAAAGTCTATTGCCTATGTGCAAAGTATTTAAACTAAAGTAATTCATTCTGAGAAAGTATTTTTTGTAATGTAATGTATAATGTAATTACAATGTAATTTAAAAAATAAAATATGTTAAAAAAAATTGTTTCTAAAAATGTAGTAAATCAGTATGAAAAAAATTAATTTAACAATTAATACATTTAAAAATTGTCATTTACAAAACCTTTGAAATTCACTGAAAAAACCATAGGTTTCAGGCACGTTATAGTTAGAAATTAGCATTTAAAAAAACTTTGAAATTCACTGAAAAAACCATAGGTTTCAGACACGTTATAGTTACAAATTAGCATTTAAAAAACCTTTGAAATTCACTGAAAAAACCATAGGTTTTAGGGACAGTTATAGTTACTTGGACATTGCACTCGTACAAAACCCGTGAAATTCCCCCGTTATAGTTAGTTCAGCTAACTATAACTCGCGCCCCGCAATGCACTGCTGATGACGTCACATATTACATCACTCATGACATGGTCAGTGACATCACTGATGACATCACTGATGACATCTCAAATGACATCACTGATGACATCATCCACGTGATAATCTGATGCACCTCCTCACACCCTAATATAACCTTTGATACACCCACTCTAAATTACAGACTGCCATTCGCAAAACCATAGACACTCCAACACCAATAACTACATACCCACTCAATGATTCTTAGGTCTACACACACACATCCACTCACTCACCCGTACAGTCACTCATACTTATGGTCACTCAGTACAGGACTATCATATGCACTCTTACTCCTATATAGACACTCAAACACCGCCACTCATCCATAGAGGTACTCACACACCTAGTCAGTCATGCAAATAATTAAACACACTGCCATTTACTCACCTATACAGTTATACACACACCAGCTCACTTAATCATACAAATACTAGCACATTGTTACGCTCTTATACAATCACTGATACAAGCACACACTCATCCATACAGCCACTCTCACAATAACACACTCTCACTTATAGCCATTTAAATACTCTAACACACATATATACTGCCTTTCACATATGTAGTTACTCACACATGTACCACTGGGACATACATTCACTCACTAATACACTGTTACACACACTTACCCACCCATACAGTCTATCACAGATGCACTCTTGAAACCATCCACCCAGTGAATCACCCACTCACACATCTATGCACAGTCGCACACACCCCATCCACACAAACACTCAGGCACCCATACAGATACTCAGACAACAAATCAATAACTCTTATAGACACTCATGTAGCTGTTCACAAACCCATGCAGCCACTTACACAGCAACAGACAGATACAGACATTCACCCAGTTTAGTCACTAACCCATGCATTCAGTAAGATACGTTTAATCACTCACTTATAGAATTAGTCACGCACCTACTAAATCATCCATACAGACACTTATACACCCACTCATTCTTCAAAACGCCTTTCCCTATATATATTAAAAATATTTAAACTTTACAGAAACACACAGTCACTGGATGATGTCAACAGTGATGTCATTTGAGATGTCATCAGTGATGTCATCAGTGATGTCACTGACCATGTCATGAGTGATGTAATATGTGACGTCATCAGCAGTGCATTGCGGGGCGCGAGTTATAGTTAGCTGAACTAACTATAACGGGGGAATTTCACGGGTTTTGTACGAGTGCAATGTCCAAGTAACTATAACTGTCCCTAAAACCTATGGTTTTTTCAGTGAATATATATACATATATACATATACATATATATATAATCCTACATTAGGGACACCAAAGACTTCTTGCAGAAAATCAACAAAATCAAATTCAAGGAGAACCACTGGCTCGTGGTACTTGACGTTGAGAGCCTTTTTTGTATATCATTATCACATTTTTTTAATCCATGGTCTTAATATTTATTACACTTTTTAAGTATTAGCACTTTTTTAGATAGGTAAGGTATTTGAGTCCTACCATATAACATATAGCACTTTTATTGGGAGCACTGAAATTTTTATGTCGTATAAACATCATGGTCTGGAATTTTTTAGTCTATTTTACTCCATTAGCAGTATATATGTATAACAAAATCAGGGTTCATACCACTGCCTCTACATAAATTGAGATAGAGGAGTCGAGTCAGTACTAGCATTTATGCAGGAATAGGAGTAGGACTCCATAACTATAAGTAAACCCCTGGCCCGATATATATATATATATATATATATATATATATTTTTTTTTTAAATCTTTCTAGAAACTGGTTATACATCAGAATGAGATTTTTAATTGCGCATTTGCACAGTTTCAGTGCTGACCATGTTTATTTTTATGCACTTATGCAGTAATATGTTGCAACATCAAGCATAGAACACTTAATATATTGGGGCCGATTCCGATCTCGGCCGGTAGGGCTCCGAATCGGATTCGGATTTACCGGATCCGATTCGGAGCCCTGTTTCCCGACCGAATCGTACGCGGGTCCGGCCGAGCGAGTACGATGCAGGCACCTGCGAAAACTCCGACCGACTCGAACGCAGCTTCAACACGCTCCGACCGACTCGCATGGACACGACTCGCACCGCGCTATGGAGACGTTTCCCGGCCGGGTAAGTACAATGCGCGCCGCGAGCAGTCCGATCGACTCGCGCCGTCCGGCTCGAAAAAGCTGTCGGAGCCGGACTTTGGGGGTCCGCGTCGGACCCCCCTGTACGCGTAGGCGCGCGAGTCGCACACAGGGGGGACCCATGGGTCCCCCCTACCTGTGCATGTACGGCGCGAATCGCTTCGCCGCGTACCTGCTGTAGGGGGCGCCCTTGTCCGCCTCGCACCCATTGAGTCAATGGGAGCCCGCGTACGCGTTGTACGACAGGCTCCCATTGACTGCAATGGGAGTCCGACCGACTCGAGTCCGATGGCATGCGTGCGCATCGTACTCGATCGGTCGGACTGCCCGAGTCCGATTCGGTCGGAAATCTCTCCGGGTCCGGCTCGGTCGGGGAGATTTCCGGCCCGAATCGGAATCGGCCCCATGTGTCTTGCTTTAAAGTGGGTTCTTAAAAAACATTTTCTTAAAAAACACTTTTAAAAAAAAAACATTTATATCTGAAATTATTATTCAACCAGTAATGTATTTCATATGTTTTTTTAAATGGATGTATTCTTGGCATGATAAGACTTCGATTTTTTAGTCAGAACTGTGTATTTATATCACAATGTGCGATAAATATTTCTGCTGATGATAATAGTATAGAATAAGACTGCATTGGAGTAAATGGAGAAATCAGCAGACCTGAGAAAAGTCTATACGACAGGTTGGAGTATGTTGTTTGTGTTCATTCAGGTGTTGTAACACGAGACACGTTTGTTAAAAACTGGGAAAAAAATGTACTATAAAAATAGAAGACGGACTGCGTTTCCGTATGTGATCAAGGGCATTTCATTGCCCGAAACGCGTCATACGGCTATTATGAAATAAACACATCTATTTTTGCCACGAAGTTTGGGTCCGTGACTCTCTTTCCACAAGGAGGAAGCAGGAGGGAGTTATTATCTTGTTCGAATATATATATATATATATATATACATATATACCTATACATATATATATATAATCCTACATTAGGGACACCAAAGACTTCTTGCAGAAAATCAACAAAATCAAATTCAAGGAGAACCACTGGCTCGTGGTACTTGACATTGAGAGCCTTTATACTAGCATTAGGCACCATGACGGACTTAAGGCCTGCCAATTCTTCCTCAAATCACGCAGTTTACACCTACTAGAGCACACTCACATGATACTGTCACTTATTGAACTATGTCTTAATGAGAATGTGTTCATGTTTGAGAATGAGTATTATAGACAGTTACAAGGAACTTCCATGGGCACTTGCTTCGCTCCCAGCTACGCCAATCTTTTGGTGGGTTGGTGGGAGAAGCAGGTGCTCTGGAATGAGAAAACTGAACACTGGATTTTCAATGTGCAATCGTGGGTGAGATACATCGACTATATTTTCTTTCTATGGGAAGGGGATGAGGTTGACTTGAGAATGTTTATCAATACGATCAATGAAAACACCCTCAATCTGAAATTCACAATGCACCACAGTAAAACATCGGTGGACTTTCTGGACCTAAAACTTAAAGTTGAGGGCGACTCCATTCACACTGAATTATTCAGAAAGGAAACCGCAGGCAACTCGATCTTACACTCTATGAGTTGCCATCCTCCGTGCTTTCATTGGGGGATACCTTACGGTGAATTTTTAAGGGCAAAACGTAATTGTAGTAATAAATCCGACTATGAACGTACTAAAGCAGGAATGATCCATCGCTTTAAAACCAGAGGGTACCCCCAGAGGGCTTTAAAACAAGCAGACACCCGGGTGGGACTGTTAAGTAGGGAGGATGCCCTCTTTAAGCCTTCTAGAACTAAAGCTATCACTGCACAAGGACAGGAACCTATCCGCTTTATCACCAAATTAAGCAGCCAAGCAACAGCATTACGCAAAATCCTAAAAACAAGATGGGGTGTACTAAGACAAGACCCCATACTTCGCAATGCAGTAGGCACAAATCCTTCTATTACCTACAAAAAAGGTGCATCCCTTAAAGACCTACTAGTTCAGAGTCACCTCCCTCCTAAAGTGACTAGTTGGCTACAACAAATTAAAGGATTCCGCAGATGCGGTAAATGTAAGGCATGCCGTAATAGTGAGAATACGACCCAAGTCATGCTTGAGAGAATAGGGAAGAATTGGATTATTCCCAAATGTATTACCTGTACTACTGACTTCGTGGTGTTCGCTATCATTTGTCCATGTAACCTCTGGTATATAGGCTCTACCACGTTCCCTGTAAAAAAACGAATTTTAGAACACTGGAGAGCCATCACCAATAAAGATGCAAGCTACAGTACAGCTAAACATTTTGCCGACAAACACAACGCAGACTGGACCAAAGCTAAATTCTTTGGCCTGGACACGATTTTACTACACCAGAGGGGAGGCAATAGAACAGCGGCACTACGTAGATTAGAATCCAGGTTTATCCTACAGGCAGGAACTAAATTTCCTAATGGGCTTAACCTTGATGAAGAAATGCACTCTCACCTTTAGAATCCTATAACAGCGTTATTTAGACCAATTGTGTGAACTGCAAGACTCCTAGTTTCTGTTGTTTTTAAATGATTATCTTTAATGCACTGTAACTTTTTGCACTGTTTTTTCTTTCTGTATCACTTATACTGTTTAACAATTATTGGGGTATTACATGATACATGTTGCAACCACTTATAAGGAATATATAGTTGTGCCTTATTATAACGATCATACTTCTCAATTTGTATTACAGGCACTATTTGCAATAGAGGACCCAAGGTTGCTGCCTACTCACAGCCTATAATTCTAAGAGCACGGATGCGTCTTGTTGTTCCTTTGAACACATCTCGCCCATTGATAACTGATCTACTCGGCGCCATAATTCGGTACTACACCCTTTATGTTTTTTCACTCCTTGACGCAATATGACAGCCTGGAACATGGGTACACTGTGGGTAGCACATTATAATTGCTCCATTCATGTGGGTACTATACCCTTGAACCATTCACAATTAGCAATTTTACCCATGCTCAATGGCAGACTTTTCCGCTGTATATATGTAACATGTTGTTTAATTATATGCTGACGCCAAATGAAAAATTGTTGTTAAATATTTCTTTTTACTTTTTTCCTTTAAATGAATATACAGAATGTGTGCACATTTCACATAGTATTTTCTTTGTGTCTATGCGTATACTCACTTTACAACCAATGATGTTCCCTTTAAAAGTTCCATGACCCCGGCTGGGAGTCATGTGATCAAGACCGCTTGTGCGGTTGAAACGCGTATTTTTCTGCCTGTAAATTAAATATCTTGTAAACTATTGGAGTGGCTCGTGTTTCCTCATTTCGAGTGTGAGGATCTCTCGTGTGAAATATGGGTGAGCAAGGGAGTGTTTCCCGAAACGCGTCGAGCTGGTGATTGATTCATTAAACTGCTTTCTTAAGGAAACTGTGTCCACAGTAGCTGTTCTTTATCGGAAATGGCGTTTGTTGTGATATATATATATATATACATATATATATATATATTACCTACTGGCAGTCGCCAGTAGTTAGTTATAGTTAGGACCACGTTTCCATAGGAAAAGCATTTTTTGATGTGCTTATAACTTTGGCGTCGTTTGACGAATCTTTACGAAATTTTCGAAAAAGTTCCTCTTTTCAGGTCAGCTCCTATCCTAAAAGTTTGGGGGGGATTCGTCAACGGGGGGGCTAAGAAAAAAGGGGGGTCCCAAAACGTGTTTTCTCAATGCAATTTCCATAGGAAACTTTAGACAAGGCTACAGGTCAAACTGCTGAACGGAATTACGCCAAATTTGGCAGAGAGAAAGGTCTTGGTCCAGAAAGCACGCTTTTGTTTAAATCGGGTAAATCTGTTCAGTAGTTTTAGAGAAATATCAAATTTTCCAGATATCGATATTTAAGAATTCTGACATCTGATTGGCTGAGGCGTTACGAGCACGAGCTTGTGGCTCATTGGCTGCGAACTGTTGAAACTAGGAAGTGTTGGCAGCCATTTTGTGATTCAGTCCGTCAGCTCACAACTCTCCCTCTACAAGGCATCAGGTCTGTAGTTCTACCTCTGCGAGGCAATACTAAAAATATACCGCAGCTCTGTCTGTGCAAGATACCCCTTTCATGGTCCCTCTCCCCACATCACCAGCTTGCGGCTATGCCTTTAGAAGCGAGTCCGTCGGCTCGCAGCTCTGCGACTGCGAGCTGTCAGCCATTTTGTGACTCAGTCCGTCAGCTCGCATCTCTCCCTCTAAAAGGCATCGGATCCGTAATTCTACCTCTGCGAGGCAATACTGAAAATATCCCGCAGGTCTGTCTGTGCGAGATACTCCTTTTACGCTCCCTCTCCCCACATCATCAGCTCGCGGCTATGCCTTTAGAAGCCAGTCCGTCGGCTCGCAGCTCTATGTCTGCGAGCCGTCAGGCCCGCAGCTCTACCTCTGTGAGCCACCTCGTTAGCTCGTAGCTGTGTCTGTGCTAGGAGGCCCGTCGGCCCGTTACTCTCCCTCTGCGAGTTAGCCCGTCGGGTTGCAGCTGGGAGGGCTCGCAGCTGTATCTCTGTGAGCCAGCCTGTTAACTGATAGCTGTGTGTCTGCTAGCAGGCCTGTTGGTCTCCCTCTGCGAGTCAGACCCCAGCTCTCCCTCTGCGAGCCGGTACGGTGCTGTGCTTTTGTGAGCCAACGGCTCGTAGGTCTCCCTCTGCGAGCTGAGCCCACGGGCCGCAGCTCTTCCTCTGCGAGCCTGCCCGACGGCCCGCAGGTGTCCCTCTGCTAGCGGAACCGCAGGTGACACTCTGCGAGCCGAAATTGGGAATATAAGGCGGCTCTAAAAAGAGCCCTTGTGTTTATTAGTTGGAGCTACATGTAAGTGCGAATGCACAGCTTCAGGTTAATCAGGAAAACTACGTTTCCCTCATCTGTCAAGTATACTCCATCACTTCTGTAGATATCAGCCATATCAAAACGTATGTTGTTGTTGTAGATCGACCCCATTCTATGGTCTCTGAGGTATGCAGACACAGCTTTGTTGACATTCTTCCTAGATTTTTCAATCTTATGACAAAATTGGTTTGACCATTTCTACTTCTGTCTTTGGCATATATTGGAATATACAAAGACAGTATGAGGCAAAAGTAACATCAATTGTCCAAAGGTGTCCTTCATAAGCATTTCCAAACCTACCCCAGTCAATGTGCCTAGGTCGTTACCACCACAGTGCACAATCATGAGATCAGGGTGTTGGAGATGCAAACAGGTTTTAACCAAAGGGAGCAATTGGTGTCACTTCAATCTTCTCTGTGCAAACCATTTAATGTGCACATTTTGTAAACCTAGGTCTAAGTCAATACGTCTCTGTTCTGCATACCTCTTGCACCAGAAAATGTAGCTATGTCCTACAATCCACACTGCAATTCCAGAATTGCAGTGCACTCCTTGCTTAAACTTCTATTTGATTTTATCATTTTTTCCAGCTTTCTTTGTTTGCGTGCTGTCTGGATGGCGTGATCTACCCTGATGTCACGCCCTTATCAATGTATCTTCAAAAAATGGAGCGGAATTTCCCTCCAATACCAGACGCACTGTTTCAACCGTGATATTCATGTTTTTACCAGCAACTTTTTCAATTTAAACAATAACTCACCCGTGTTCTCCAAAACTTTTTTACAACTTCATTTATTTTCATAGTTCTTTTCACTCGTGTGACACTTATGTATTTCAACAACTTCTCATGCCACAGATATGCCCATCCGAGCCTTTGTCTGGGCACGCCAGAAAACATAAAACATCTTCAATCGCGAATTTGATGTTACCCAATGCATTTCGGGCCTTGATTTAGCCCTTCTTCCGGGGTTCACTACAAATGAAAGGTTTACGAACTTGAACATCGAGTGGAAACAAAGACATTGTTATTTGTCAATACCTTGTTAACATCGCATTTTTACGTTATATAAGATGTTTATAATCCACTAATATTTTTTAATTGAACCGCAACATCTAAATCATAGCGCAGTGTACAACAGCGACAGGGTGGGCTGAGTATAGTATTGAACTGCTTGGGGAAGTAAGGGTATTGATGGTTTAAAAAGAACTGAATGTAGACCTCGTTTGATAACAAAGAGGTGGATTATGGGGAATGTAGTTACCATTAACACCATGGTAATTGGAGAGTGGTTGTAATAGGTTAATTTTAAATCTAAAGGTGTGGCCAAATCACATGGGTTAGTTAATAAGGGGGAAGGCAAGGAGTGCTGTCAGCACTGCCTCGCAAAAGGAAATCGGTTGGTAAAGAAACAAACAGGAAGAAGTAGCGAAGGTATGAGGTGATGGGGCCATGACTCGATAGGTGAAGGGTGGACAACTGGAAAGGAGGAGTAAGGGCACCAAGATGGGAGAACATGTGCGGGGTGAGAAGATTATGGAAGGGAAAGTTTAAATGAGTTGGGTAAGGAGGCTGAGTTGAAGGTTTTTTCAAGCGGGATAGCGGTAGCATTGCGCTCCGTGTTTAGAGGGAAAGCGCTGTTTAATGGTTAACTTGAAAGTATGGGATGGATGTATTAACGTAACAATGTTTTTTGCACAGCATAGCGGTTTGAAGCCACATTATAATGGCAATGTCCTTTCATTTGTAGTGAACCCCGGAAGAAGGGCTAAATCAAGGCCCGAAATGCATTGGGTAACATCAAATTCGCGATTGAAGATGTTTTATGTTTTCTGGCGTGCCCAGACAAAGGCTCGGATGGGCATATCTGTGGCATGAGAAGTTGTTGAAATACATAAGTGTCACACGAGTGAAAAGAACTATGAAAATAAATGAAGTTGTAAAAAGTTTTGGAGAACACGGGTGAGTTATTGTTTAAATTGAAAAAGTTGCTGGTAAAAACTGAATATCACGGTTGAAACAGTGCGTCTGGTATTGGAGGGAAATTCCGCTCCATTTTTTGAAGATACTACAATCCACACTAGCATTTTGAAGGTATGGCTAGAAGATATGGATAAATGTCTGTAGCTCATGCAGTCTGTTCGTAGAATGAGAGATATGTTTAAACATGGGGAACTACTTTTTTTTTACATACAAAACATTAACCAATTGGGAGATGAAATGCATTGTGTCCTAAAAAGTAGGGTGTATATTAGTTTTGATGAAAAGCATCTTTGTGATTGGTTAATAAAAAAGCAGTTTATACGTGGAGTACATATTATAGGATGAAATTTGCTCAGCTCAACCACACCTGCTAATTGTATTTGGAAGGTGCAGTTCAAACTTGAAAGAATGGTGAACTTTTGACCTCCACGTGCCGTTAAATGTTGGAGAAAATGTTGCAAAAAAAATATCGGTAGGTTTAAAAAAATGATGAACTTTTAACCTGCACGTGTCGTAGAATGTTCTAGAAAGTGTTGATACAATACGCTGAACTTTTCACCTGTAAGTGTCCTTAAAAAAACTGTTTATATGGAAAGTTCAAAAATAAACAATAAAGAGAGGTTTTGCAATCTAAAAAAAATAAGGAACTATTCTGATTTGTTCTTTACATGTATTTATGTGTGGAGCAACAGGGAAATTGTGCCATTACTGGTTCCATTCTTGATGAAAGCGGTGCATTACATGTACTGTGTGACAAGAAAAGAATTGCATGCATTTGTGACATTTGAAATCTGCATACCAACTACGAAGGTAAATTAGAAATTAAGAAGGTGTGTTATGTGTTTTGTAGTAGTGGTTAAGTATTTGAGACAATATTTTTAACTTTGAAAGTATTTTTTATTTCTAAATAACATAGTGTTAGTAAAGTCTGGTGTTTTATTGGTTCTAAAATATGCATAATGTATAACTAGTTGTTAAACAAGTACTTTATATATGTTTAAGAGTTTTTCACAAAGAGAAGGTGTAAGTTGTCATATGTAAAAGACTGTGGGCCATATTCTCAAGACCAGCGATAACATTATTGCCGCTAAAGCAGCGATAATGTTATCGCCATTCTTGTGAATATGGCCCTGTATGGTTTTGAAAATTCGATGTAGCGTTAATTTCGATTTGTATATCTATTCTGGCGAGATAAACAGAATGTCGCACGTTTGGAAATTATGCTCAGTCTGGAAATAGTGGAGAAGGGGTGACAGTAGAAAATTCATGTGTTATTAACTTAACAGAGATGGAAAAAAAAGAAGAAAGGTTATGTGCAGTTTGTGGTCTCATTTTTTACACTGAGAGGTAGATTTCAATGTCAGTGAAGGCTGGTGTGGTACTGCGAGGCTTTGCATTTGGGTGTTCTTAGGAAATCTAAGTTGTTGGGGAGCGTTTCTTCAGAAGTCATTTTTTTACACATGTGAGAGATAAAAAATAAATGAAAATGTTCTTTGTATATTTTCTGTACGATTTTGTTCACAGTGGTAAAGTAAATGTGATTATTAGTGATAGTAATTGTCACGGTGTGTTCCTCTGCTGAATATACGCAGGCATTTAAGTGGTCCGGGTGTTATCAGTAGTAGGCTCCGCCACCCCTTTAAGAGAGCCGCCAATTTTTTCATCCCAGTTAAAGCTGTTAATATACGTATAGTAAAGGGACGATACATAAAAAGTTTGGAATTACACCTTCATTTACTCTGTCTACCTTGCACCACCATTTTGTGCCTGCAGCAGTACTGTTTATAAAAATAATCTAATACAGCTTTTTGTATTATAAAAATAGCACTTATAGGTTTATTGGCATATTGGTAGAATTTGTACTATATAAAGAATGTTGCAATCAGTTTCAATGGTATAGAAATGCACTGTATTATGTAGGAAATATTACATATGCATAGGTTGTGATGTCATTTTTTTACTGTAAGGTACATTTGAGTATAAGTGAAAACAGGTGATATACTGCGAACCCGTTCAGAATGTGCACAGATTACATAGAGAGTAAATGGACAAAGTAAACGTGCACGTTGCTTTGTGTATGTATGCATGGTTTGAATCATTTGATGATACTTTAAGACATAATCTAAACACTATTTCCGCTTTACAATTGGGTGCACTGCACAGTGTTAGTAGTTAGTGACTAGATGCTGGTAAAGGGATTATTTATTGCTCGTTCGTACGAAATAAAGGTGGAGAGGGGCGTTTCTTTACAAGAGATATTTTATAAATGTGTGAGAGATAAAAAACAATTAAAAAAATGTTCTTAGTAAATTTTCTGTACAATTTTTACACATTAGTAAACTAACTGATTATAAGTAATGAAAATTGTTAGGGTGTGTCTCTGTGCTGAATATACGCAGGACTTTAAGTGGGCTGGGTCTTACCGGTGCTGAACACTGCTACCCCTTTTAGACACCCGCATTTTTCTTCATCCCACTTAAAACGCTCAATATACATATATTAAAGGAACGGTACAATAAAAGTTTATCTCTCTCCTCATGTGTCACCCCCATTTTGTGCACCAAACAGTAGTGTTTATAAAAATTAAGTAAGAGAGCTTTATCTAGTATGAAAAGAGCACTTATACCTTTATTAGCATGTTCATGGGATCTGTAGTGTAAAGAGAAGGTTGTAATCAGTTTCAATGGTACGAAAGTGACGTGACATATGTTTGAAAGATTACATGGTTTTAGGAGTAAGGTATAGAGGTAACAAATAAGCAGTATAGTTTGTTATGTTTAAACGAGTATGTAGTTTTGTAAATCAGATACGGCGTTGATTTGTGCAGCACACAGTACACCCACAATGACCCTGGAACATGTCCCTGAATGCCTTGGCACATTGCAGCACACATCCAAACGCCAAGTAGGCCCCCCATCCACAATGTGCACAGAGTGGCCCCCCCTATCACCAATATCACAACCTACTCTTGCACATATGCTGAATCCAGCAAACCAGCAGATCCGTGACCCACACTGACTATGCAAGTAACACTGCATGTCGGATAGCATAGCAGCTGCGCAAACAAAATTACATGGCCCACGAAGTGACATGGACAAAGCCAAGTGCGGATCACATCCTCAAAGGAGCAGGTCACACTCCGACGTGTCCGCGTGCAACCACAACCCATGCCTTACAATACACGCAGCAGACCAACAATGCACCAGGCCACATAATCAGTCCGTGAGCACACATCACCCAAGTCAAAAGCAAAACAGGCCCAGAAAAGCACACAATACAAAGGCACCCCGTCTCAAGGGGAGAAGGCTACACAAAATCAGAGCTGCAGGGGCATCTCCCCCACAATGCAGCCCACACACATAGCAATCACAGAACATCAGCAATGAAGGCAATGTGGTACAAAACTCCCCTCATATGGGTTCTGTGTCCGGTGTGTGGGGCGGGGTGATGGCTGCATGGCTGTGTGCCCCTGACACATCAGACAGCGTAGGTGATGGGGCTGCATCAGATGTCGTCCAGCACCTATGCAAAAACAATGTCTGGCTCACAGAGGCGGAGCTTGCCAAAGGGATACACCCCCATTGCACATGCGACAGTCAGTTCTTCCCTGTGTTGGGATGAGGCTCATTGTGGCCAATCTTTACAACACACCTCACAGTTAGACACCAGTGGAGTGGCATAGGCTTTATTGGCATGTGCGTGTCAGTACGGATGAGGCAATGGCCACAACAGGCACAGACATGCTTAAGACACTTACACGCAGCATGGGTACATGTCGAGGGGCAGATGATGTTGGGGCTGAAATGGACAAAATTCATCACATATGGCAACGCTCACAGCCCACCTTTCCTTGCTGGACGAGTCATGTGTTGTTTGGCGTCTGCACAGTGCCCCGTGTGAGGGGGCACGACTCACTGTACGTGGGGTCTGCATGGTGCTCTGCCTCCGGGGTGCGGCAATTGTCTGCTCTGCCGACAGTGATCAGGTGTGAGGGTCCGACAGGTTCACATGTCATGCTACATCGCCATGTGTGTGCTCTCACCCAGCAGTGTGTCCAAATTGACAACGTTGCCAAACTACGCTGTGTTGCTCGGACCATGGACCTGCGTCGCCTTGGACAGGTGTGTGTGCACACGCGTTATTCCACGCACATGCATCCAGAGCCCAACCGAAGGCAGACGTGTCCTCTGTTTTGGTGGGATATGTGAGCAATCCCCACTGTGCAACAAGTTGTTGGGCCATGTGCTGTGGGTGGCAATAGGATGTGGCTGCAGGTACGTAGTTACTCATCCATGAATGCCCGTGCAGCTTCATGTGCAATGTGTTCCAATAGTACGTTGTTGTCGTGTTCAAGGAACACCAGGGTGAGCCAATCCATTAGGTGGTCCGGGCAGGTGTGCTCAGCCCACGCCGTCTACTGATCCGCAACACAGCCCAATAGCGGAGCGCCTCGATGTGGTCACTGCAGATGAGAAATTGTGCAATCTCCCATGCACAACTACCAATACATATGCAGTATGTCAAGGCATCCCATGCACGGCTGTCTCTGTTACACTCCTGTTCGTGATCCAACAGGGGGTGCAGACACAAGTCATAGTCCAATTCATCAACAGTTGTGTTGGATAGGCAGACATCCATCGGACACTCGAATGTGCATGTTCGGCAGTGGAACCAGGGCTGGACGCAGGTGACGTGGGCAATGCGGAAGCTGAGCCTGTAACTGATCTGCAGCACTGCCAGTGAGTGTGCGCCCAGTAAATGCAGCATAAGTGCACGGTACTGTTCCACGTGACGGGTGTTGTGCATGTGCCCGGTATGGCCTGCCATTGTGTTGGTGCGTCTCGTGAACAGGCACTCTTCTGGACTGCGGCTGTTGTGTGGAGGATATGCCACAGCTCTGAGCAATGATTTGAATGTGTGTGCAACGTTGTGGGACATGGGTTGCTGTTTCCGTGGGTGTCAAGGGCATCCAATGCGGGGGTACCACAGGCAGGGCTTCTATGTGTGGGCTGTGGATAAGTCGGATGGTTTATTTGCAGAATGCGTGGTGTGGGAGTTGTCCTCTTCTGCCATTGTATCTCTATCAGGGTGTTCCAGGCGCGTTCGGGACCAAGGTCAGAGGTGCAGGTGTCCTCCCGGCTTCTGCATTGGGACAATGGTGCTTTCATCCCTGATGTTTGTCTCACTACTACTTTCGTTTTGGGAATGTGATGTGGCTTTGGCGCTGAGATTGGGACACGGCCTTGGGCTCATGGTGTACGGATGGCGATGTACACACACATGTTGGCATGTGGAGCCAGGTGCCCGTGCGGCCTTGCGCTGGTTGTTCTATCTCACTCCGTCTCTCTCCTTCGCTCTCTCCCTCTCTTTCCTTTGTTGCGCGCATGGCACACCTTCTTCTCTTGGATTTGGTCTACCGGGCTGTGTGCTACGGATTGTCCAGTGGGAGCAGCTAGGACTCATCCTAGGGGTTGTTTCTGCTTTTGTTTGTCTGGGGTTTTGTGTTGGTGGTTGCATTGCTGTATGACTGATTCTCCATTTTCTGGTCACGCATGTATGTTTATTTTGCTGCTTGTGCAACATAAGGCAAGATGTTTGTTTTGGGATTCGTGGTGTTGGGGTGCAATTTCTTAGTCCGGGGTTGGGGGTGGTGCCGGGGGGGGGGTTGTTCCGGGTGTGGGATGGGGTCCTGGGGTGTTGGCGGTGGGTGTTGTGGCCCTATTGGGTGTCCGGGCCGCATGATGAGTTGCTCCATGGCATCTGTTGCCCTTCGGATGTGGCCCTGGGCTGTGCTCCCTTTTGTGGTGCTGGCTGCCGTCCAACTTTACACCAGGTCAGAGCAGGTGTAAATTTCCTGGTGCTAACGCGCCTTATCGACGGTTTTGTGTTTTTTCCGCGGATGTGGCTGGTCGTTGTGAATGTTGAGGTGTGCTGTTGTCTCGGCTTTTGTCACGGGAACGCCTACTCTGCATCTCATTAGCGATATTTGCGAGGGTCCTCTGTGGCGATGTTTTTTGAGACTGCTATCGTGGGTATACTGGTGCTGTGGGCTGTTAACACCGGCTTGTGAATGGGGGGTACATTTATCACAAGTTTGGCTGCGATAAAGTGCGGTTAATTCGGCGATGGCTCCTTGTGAATATGTCCCTTAATCTTTCCCCCCTCTCCATCTCCATGTCGGTGGTTTTTGTTGCTGTCTAACAGTTGATCTGTACTTGTTTATGTACATCCACAATGAAATGTAAGCCTGTATCATATTTTTGCTAATATGGTGCAGTGTTATGCTATCTAAGTTGCCGATAGAAGTGTTAAACTAATAAGGGTAACGTTTACATGTGCCATTTAGTTGAGAATATCACTCTAAGTATACAGAAAACAATTTTACAAAATAGAATCTACAAAGTTATGTGTAGTGGGTTCCAGAGGAAGTGGCGTGGGACGGTGGGGTGCATGAGACGGGGGGTGGGGCGGGGGGGCGAGGGTAAAAGTAGGAGGTAGTGGAGTCACATATAAAATGGGAAGGTGAATCGAAATAATTCAATAAATACGTGCTGTATGTCGGATGACACTACCTGCCACCCTACTGTTCCCTTATTCCGCTCCAGTACCATGCAGCATTTCCTCTGCAAGCCGCCACTGGAACTTATATAATTGTATGTGATTATTTTGACATATTGAACAGATATAACAAATAATTGAAACTTTTTTTTCATTCGCAGAAAATTGTTTTGTTTGGATTAAAAATTGAAAATGCCTAGAAGAACTGAAAAAAAAAGGAAAAACAAAAAGGCAATCTACTTAAAGAAAAGTAAAAAATATGGATTAGAAGAAAATCTGAGTACTACAAAAATAGTTTCTTCTGGTAAAAACACTAGACAATTTCTAAAAAAAGTACTACGAACATTTAATAAAAATAACATCACACAAAGGAAAAATAAAAAAATTTCAAGTAAGGAGAAGCAGACTTCGACTTCAAATTGCAAGAAAAAAAAACATGATAAGGAAAGAGTATTTGTTACCCGTAGACAAAAACAATTTCAAGAAATTCGATCAAAGAGTTTTTCGAAATAGAGTAATTCAGAATTTAATAAAAGGATGCCGCAAATCTAAAAAGAAAGTGCTGCAATTGAAACAGAAACAGCGTGTTGAAAGCAAAGTGGATACTGCTTTTAAGTTAAAACAAAAAATATTTATTTTCATTTTGAAAAGGATGAAAGTGTTGGATAAAACAATGAAGATTCTGAAAGACAAAAGTAAGAAAAAGAGGTGTGAACAGAAGCAACTTTTGTAAAATCTTCAGTGGAAAATGGAAACATACATCTAATAGTGAACCTTTTTTTAATGAAGAGAGTTACTTCCAAGAAAATAGTTTACCATTTGCAGTTGATACTGGAGGTCGTTGCTACAAAGTTCAGAATGGTTGTCCTGTTCCAAAAGAGAAAATGGTTACTATTAGTGCAGAACAGTTAATAGCTGAAGAAGTGCAAGGGAAACGCACACAAGCTCCTGTGTATAAGTGGAGTTGTAGCAGTATTTGTAGTATTCGACAGGAATCTATTGATATAATGCGAAATTTGTTATGAGAATATACACAGAAAAGTGTAAAACAGAAGATTAGGTTGTTACAAACACTAGATCCTTCTAATGTAAGAAAATATACTGAGAAACATGGGCATTCTCTGGCTTGTCTTTCAAGAAAAGTGTGTAAAAGTGTTTTTCATCACTTAAGGATGTTAGCAGTACACCATTCAGAAATGCGGACGTTTTAAAGGAAACTGTACTATGTAAAAGTCCTGCATTATGTTTAGGTGAACTAAATACAGTTCTTTTACACGGTTCTTTATCAGATGTACAAAAAAAGTGTGATGATATTCAGTTCCGATATTTTGGTTCAGAAGAGCAGTGTATAGAAAGTGAAAGTTTGACAATTACAGATGTTAAAGAAGATGGGAAAGTGATTATGATTGATCAGTTTGAAGAAGAAATTGGAAAGTTTAACATAGTGTGCTCTGAAATTCCAAACTATGTTTGTGTTTGTTGTCGACGTACTAATTATAAAATTCAAACTAGGAATGTTGATTTGTATTTGAAATCAGAAAAGAAGAATAATGATAAATGGAAAGAATTATCAACTTACTTGTTAGTGGAAGGTCAATTTGAGTTAGGCAGTGATCAACGTATTTGTAAATATTGTTATAACAAATTAGAAGAGAACAAAATGCCCGCTAGAGCAGTACATAATAAGTTAAAATTAGTAGCTATTCCGGAGGAACTGACAGATTTTAATACATATGAGTCAGTTCTAATTCAATCTGTTCATCCATTTCAAACTATAATTCGCATGGAGCCTAAAACAGGTAAACTGCCACCAACAGACTTACAAAGAGGGCTGAAAGGAAGAGTAGTGTACTTACCTTTGGATTTTAAGAAAAATATTGAAATTGTTGGTGGAGACAAAGATGAAAATGAAGCAGTAGTCATTCTAGTAAATGGAGTACCAACAAAGAGTCGGAAAGTATGGCAAGAATTTGTGGATGTTAAAAAACTTCAAAAGGCTACGTTATATCTTGTGGAGAATAATATTTATTATAAAAGTGTAAATGTGGAAGAACAGGTAATAAGTTTGGAAGATGAATCTGAAATTTCAAGTGGTCAAATAGAGAAAGTGGACAAGTCAAGGAGTGAAGAGATTTATGAATATTACACAATATGTCCTCTACATTCAAAAGAAGTAATAGGAAACAGTATTGAGTTATTTCAAATGAAAAAAGCAAAGGGAACTCCAATGAGTGTATGGGAGAAAAGCTTAGAAGCTCGTTGTTTTCCACAGCTGTTTCCTACTGGAGAAGGTGGATGATATGATGACCGACCTGTACGGATTCCAGCTTCAGAATATCGCTCAACAAGATTATACTCTGAAGATCCTAGATTCCGGCAGTGTATACCATATATATTTCACCTTTTGTTTGAAAGTGATCTGTCTTCTCTGTCCTATGCAGTGAACCACATACTGAAAACTGGAGTTCATCAATCACTTCTTTCAGCAAAAGAATTTGTGGAGAAATCAACAAACAGATGAAAATTTAGAAGACAGTTAATTAATTTGATGGCATGTCAACGAGGAACAAATGAGTATTGGTATCGTCGTCATGGAGAACTGAAGTGTATGTTACGGAACTTAGGTACACCAACATGGTTAGTGACACTTAGCTGTGCAGAGTATGCATGGGAAGATTTGCTTGAATTTCTACGAGAAGCAAATTCCAATGTAAAGAATGTTGAAATGAAGACACCTGGAGAACTGTGTTCTTTGGATCCTGTAAATGTGTGCAGATATTTTAATCATAGGTTTCAAGCTATGATGTCTTTCATCTGCAATATAAAGAATCCACCTCTTGGAGAAGTTACCAATTTCTTTTGGAGAAAGGAGTACCAAGCAAGAGGTGCTCCTCATATACATATGCTATTGTGGATCAAGGATGCACCTAAATTTGGAACTGATTCAGATGAAATAGTATTGTCTTTCATTGAACAGTATGTGACATGTGAGATTCCAAGAGAAGGAGGAAATAGAAGCTTGAGACAGCAAGTTTTACGTTTCCAAAGTCACCGTTGTGGAAAGTACTGCCGACGAAAATACAAGTCTAAAGGAAAATGTTAAACCAAATGTCGGTTTGGATTTCCACGTCCAGTAATTTCTAAAGGAAGAGTAAATTCTTTTTTTTCTTCTGTAAGGCACACAATAACTCGCAAATCTCCAAAGAATACCTACAACTTGAAAAGAACAGAACTGTCAAAGTATATTAATGACTACAATCCGGTTATTTTAAAAATGTGGAATGCAAATATGGACATCCAGTATGTTGCAGACAACTCAATTGCTGTTGCACGCTACGTTACTTCATCTATAACAAAATCAGAAAAAAACGAGATGAAACAAATGTGGGAAGAAATTGCACAAGAGAAAAGCCTTAGCAAAAAATTGTACAGCTTTACTTTGAAAATGCTTTCCCACAGAGAAATTGGATCGTATGAATGTTCAGACCGGTTGTGCTCTTCAAGTTTATATTCAAAATCACGAGGGATCATTTGGGTAAGTTTAGGTCTTGCCTGCTCACGAAATAGAGTATTGAAATCATTAGAAGAAATTGAATACTTAGCAGCAAATGAACCAGACAGTACAGAAATTCTTAAAACTAATATGTTGGATACATACTATCCGAAAAGGAGTCGACATCTGGAACAGCTATGTCTGTATGAAGTACTTCAACATTAAAGCTTCAAAAAATATGTTAAACAATTTAAAACAAGGAAAATATGCAGTACTTGGATGTCATGGATGTTTAGTAAAACACACAAAAGCTAACCTTATCAACCACAGGAAACTCAGTTGTGAAACTGCAGACAAGCAAGAATTTTACTATTTAGCACTTCTCCAACTGTTCAAACCATGGCGTAGCGAAAGTGAATTACTTGGAGATTTCGACTGCTACGAAGATTCTTTTAATGCATGTAAAGATAGCATTGCATGTTCAATTTTCCCTACATATTTAAAAATGATGAAGTTGAACAGGAAAAGACTATTACAGCTGAAGTTGCAAATGAAAGTTCTCAAGATAGTCAAAGTTCTGGTCCATGTAGTCAAGATCCACTTGGACAACCAATAGTGGAAAATGAAGCAGCGATTGCTATGCATGAAGTGGAAATTGCAATGCAACAAGCACAAGAGGAGAATATTACATTGGAAAAGTTAGAAGAACAAGTAAATATTGAACAGAAAGAAATATATGTACAAGTGAGAGAACAGATAGAACATGGTTTGTTGCATGAAAAAAAAGAATGTGTATGTTCATCATTTAAACCTATTCTGATGTACATCAGTGGTCAAGCTGGAACGGGTAAAAGTTTTTTAATTAAAGTTTTGACCAGTTATCTTAAAAAAACTACTGGTTTACATTTATCTTGTGTAGTAACAGCTCCAACTGGATTAGCTGCGCACAATGTTAAAGGAATTAGTTTGCATAGATTACTAATGTTACCAGTTGAGCATGATAATAAATTAGAATATCAGAAGTTGTCTGGAGAAGCTTCTTATGAAGTGTCAAGAGTGCTGAAGAAGATGAAAATTTTAATTATTGATGAGGTGAGCATGGTCTCAAACTTAATGCTTGCTTTCGTGCATTTAAGAATGCAACAGGTATTAAAAACAGATTACGACGTTCTCTTTGGAGGAAAACATTTAATTGTATTTGGAGATCTGCTACAACTAACTCCTGTAAAAGGAGAACCAGTCTTTAAAACGCTTCTACATGAAGACACTAGGAAATCTTTGGGAAGTATTGGAAATGTGAACCTCTGGTTAAATTTTGAATATAAAGAACTCACTCAGAATATGCGACAAGCAAGTGAAGAAGATTATGGAAATATTCTGAAAGATGTAAGAATTGGTGTTCTAAGCAAACATGGTAAACAAGCTTTACAAAGTCGTCTACTAAAGAACTTGTTTACAACTGAAAACACACCAGCAGCAGTACTGTACAAGAACATTGCAGAAAAAAAGTCTATACTTTGCTTAATGCCTACACTGGAAGAGTGTTATACACTTAATCAAGAGCTTCTGAAATTGGAAAATCAAGAAATAGTTCACATTGAAGCTATTGATAAAATCGAGCATCAAGGAATAACAATTCTTCTTTCAAATAAACTACAGACTAAATTGGATTCTTTGGAAAAGTCTGTATCAAAAACTGCTGGCTTAGAAAAAAATTTAGATGTATGTATACACTGTCGGGTAATTTTGAGGCGTAATTTGAATATAGAACAAGGTTTAGTGAATGGAGCAATAGGGAAAGTTGTTGAATTTGTAAAATATCAAAACAGAAATGCAATTGAATTCTTGAAAATTTAATTTGATCAGATTGCAGAGGTGAAACAAATTGGACGTAGTGCTGTACGTTTTTTGCTGGTAAAAGACTTGTATGTTCGTAGAAAACAGTTTCCTTTCTGTTTAGCATATGCAATAACCATTCATAAATCTCAAGGTTTAAGTGTAGATAATGCTTTAGTAAATGTTGGAAGAACTGTGTTTAAAGAGGGAATGGCATACGTTGCATTATCTCGAGTTAGAACATTGTCTGGTTTGTATTTAATTGATTTCGATGAAAACAAGGTTAGTGCTGATGTAAATTGTGTAAGAGAATATAATCGTTTAAGAAGACTTTATGCACCAACTTTAGGTGAATATCCTACTTATGAAAAACGTGCTGTGTGTTCAAAACGCAAACATGTTAATGAATCAAGTGTGGTTGAAAAGCAGAAAAAAATTCAACAGAAAAGAAAAGATGCAAAGAAACAGAAAATACAAACAAGTGATGATGTTGTGGGATACCAATTAGAAAATGCTTCTGGTGTCAACTGCTATGGTAATGTTATTCTAAACGTTATATTTTATCTAGAAGATCTTTATGGTGAAATTATGGAAAGTCAGGAAAAAGATTATGTTCTGCACTTTATACTTTATTTGAACAATTGAGAACTGACAGAAGTAAGATCCATACTGCTTCTGGTATTCGACAACTCTTGGATACATGTACTGGATCTTTAACGTTCAGTCCTAATATACAACAAGATGCACAAGAGTTTCTGATGGTTATGCTTGGAGTATTAGAAGATGAAGGAATCCAGATTGAGAGTTTATTTGGACTCAGTTACAAATGGGATCACAAATGTGAACAGTGTTCATTAACTTCAAGTACTATAGTTGACAGAGAACAATTTCTATATTTAACAATACCTGACTGCAAATCTGTACCTTTTCCGAAATTAGAAAAAGAAGCAAATCATGATATGAAATGTTCTCCTTGTCAATCAGAAATGTTATCTACATTATGCCTAGAAAGATATGAAAAATATCTAATTTTAATGCTACAACGCTGTAGACCAAATGGAAGAAAAGTGGAAACGAAAATTAAAAATGTTGTTGCTAGTCAAGTATCTATTTCTGGAAGAACTTTCACAACACTGGCTATTGTTTTCCTTGCTGGAGCTACTACCACATGTGGACATTATACTGTATATTTAAAATGTAAAAATGGTTGGAGTCACTGCAACGATACACACTTGGAAATTAAACCGAGATTTCCTTATGAATTACCCAACTCATACTTGATATTTTTGAAACAAAATTTTTAGATACATTATTCGGCCTAGAGGGAAAATGGGAAGATGCTTTAAGGAATTGATACTGGATGATTTAAAAAAAAAATTCCACACATTATTTGGCCTTGAGGAAAAATGTGAACAGAAACTACACAGTAAAGGCAAGATTTAAAACTTGGAAATAGTATTGGATGTGTTATTTGTGTTTATTTGGTATTGTGTTTGCTAGAATTAGTCATTTGTTTTTTTTAACAATCTAGTAGATTGTTTTTTTTTCCCAGCTGTTTATGATGATACTACACTGACATCACTGTGAATAGTGAAGTTAAGTAGAATCTGATAACAGCAGAAAAAGGGAGAAAAATATGTTTTCAAAATGTTAAATTATGTTGTATTATTTGATAAGTAACACTGTAATTTGTGAAACATATTATATTACACAACAGTTTTACAGTTTATTTTCTTTTCTGTAGTGGAAAAGTCAGAAAAAACAGTACTAATGACAAATAGCAGAATAGTAGTTTAATATTTAAAAAAACTTTCAAATTCACTGAAAAAACCATAGGTTTTACAGACGTAATAGTTAGAAATTAGCATTTAAAAAACCTTTGAAATTCACTGAAAAAACCATAGGTTTTACAGATGTTATAGTTAGAAATTAGCATTTAAAAAATCTTAGAAATTCACTGAAAAAACCATAGGTTTTACAGACGTTATAGTTAGAAATTAGCATTTAAAAAACCTTTGAAATTCACTGAAAAAACCATAGGTTTCAGGGACGTTATAGTTAGCTGGACATTTCACTCGTACAAAACCATAGAAATTCCACTGTTATAGTTAGTTCAGTTAACTATAACTCGCGCCCCCGCAATGCACTGCTCATGACGTCATATATTACATCATTGATGGCATGGTCAGTGACATCACTGATGACATCACTGATGACATCTCAAATGACATCACTGATGACATCATCCACGTGATAATCTGATGCACCTCATCACACCCTAATATAACCTTTAATACACCCACTGTAAAATACACACTACCATTTTCGAAACCATCCACACACCAATACCAGTTACTAAATACTCACTCACTGATTCCTAGGTCTGCACACACATCCACTCATTCACCCATACAATCACTTATACATGCAGTCACTTATCAATACAACACTATCATATGCACTCATACACCTATTCAGACACTCACATACCACCACTCATCCATGGAGTTACTCACACACCTAGTCAGTCATGCAAAGAATCAATCACACTCCTATTTACTCACCTAAACAGTTATACACACACCACCTCACTAATTCATACAGACAGTAACGCATAGTTACTCTCTTATGTAATCACTGAAACAAGTACAGACTCATCCATACATGCCACTCTCACAATCACTCAGTCTCACATATAGTTATTTATATACACCATCACTCACATATACTGCCTTTTACATATGTAGTTACTCACATATGTACCACTGAGACATCTATTCACTCACCAACACACCCATACACACACTCAACCATCCATACAGCTGTTTCCACATGCACTCTTGAACCCATACACCCAGTGAATCAACCACCCACACATCTATGCACAGAGTCACACACCTCCAACCCACCCACACACATACTCAGTCCCCCATACAAATACTCAAGCAAACAATCAATAACTCATATAGACACTCATGTAGCTACTGACCAACCCATGTAGCAGCTTACACAACAACAGACAGACTGATACAGACATTCACACAGTTTAGTCACTAACCCATGCATTCAGTAAGACACGTTTAATCAGTCACTTATACAATCAGTTACATACCTCGTAAATCCTCCATCCAGACACTTATACACCCACTCATTCTTCAATACACCTTGCCATATATATAAAACATATTTAAACTTTACAGAAACACACAGTCACTGCATGATGTCATCAGTGATGTCATCAGTGATGTCATTTGAGATGACATCAGTGATGTCATCAGTGATGTCACTGACCATGCCATCAATGATGTAATATGTGACGTCATGAGCAGTGCATTGCGGGGGCGCGAGTTATAGTTAACTAAACTAACTATAATGGTGGAATTTCTATGGTTTTGTACGAGTGAAATGTCCAGCTAACTATAACGTCCCTGAAACCTATGGGTTTTTCAGTGAATTTCAAAGGTTTTTTAAATGCTAATTTCTATCTATAACGTCTGTAAAACCTATGGTTTTTTCAGTGAATATATATATATATATATATATATATATATATATATATATATATATATATATATATATATACATTCCACGGCATTCCGGTGCAGGTTGAATAATTTATTAAACCTGCTTCGGCAAAGACATTAACACCAATGCGCTTCAGTGCTCACACGCACCTTGGTCACGATGCTGACCATGTTTCACAATACTTCTTTTAACAATATCGTATAGACATAATAGAAGGACAAAAAAGCATCCATGTATTTGGTCACCATCTTGGAGAGGCTTACATTGCTATTTTCAACTGATAATACATAAATTCAATCACTTTTGCTCAGTTTTCATATAAATGTTAATACACATTCATGAGTAATAAGCAGATCTCTATTTTATCTCTATATATTAGACTATAATTCAAAGGGACTACCCTTGGCGGGAACTCGTGCTCTGCCTAAAGCCCTAAACATTGATTATGGTGTGTATATATGTGTATGTGATATATATATATATAAATATATAAATATATAAAAGAAGGGGGTCCCAAAACGCATTTTCCCCCATGTTAATTCCCATAGGAACTTCAGACACAGCTACAGCCCGAACTGCTGAACGAAATTACACCAAATTTGCCGGAAAGGTAGATATTGGTCCAGGGAACTGCTTATTTGTTTTTTTGTGTAAATCCATTCACTAGTTGTGGAGTTATTAAAAGAAATTCAAATTTGTATATATAGGGACTCGGATCCTCTGAAGATCCGACAGTCCCCGTGCTCAAACCTGATTGACTGCCAACACTTCAAACCAGGAAGTGTTGGCAGCCATCACAAAAAATGTAAAACAAAGAGAAGGGGGCAGGGTAGGAATACCCTAACTCCATAGGCCTCTTAGGGGGGTCCCAGAGGGACCCCGCCAGGTCAAAACAATGTTTAAAACAATTGCTGTGGTACCAGCCCAAAAAAAAAGGAGCGCCGGCTCCAGCACTTCTTTACTAATAGGCCCCCAGATCCCTGGGCATGAGCACCTATATAAAGTAGGGGGCGCATGGGGCCCCCTCCTATGGCTTATCATAAGTCCCGGGGACCACTACCTCCCCTGGGCACTTTCAAATATGTTTGTGGGTGGGCTTGCGGGGCCCACATCCCAGGGACTGCTACCTCCCTGAAACAAGTGAAGTTAAATTAATGCTGGGGTGCCCAAGCGCCCCCCCACAGACCCTGGGACTGCCACCTCCCTGTGGCAAAAAATAAAATCAATGTGGGGGGCCCACACGGACCTCCACAGCCCAGGGGACTGCCACCTCCCTAGGGTTGAAATAATTAATGTAGGGGGTCTGTCACAGACCTCAGCCCCTGGGACCACCAACTCCCCAGGGCAAAGATTTAAGATAAAGAGGGTCATGTGGCCTCCCTTGTGGAGCCATTTATGGCCCTGGAGACCACCGCTCTCCAGGGCCAGCTCCTGCTACCTCTCAAGTTGCCCAACCTAGGGAGATAGCAGTTTGCTTTTGCTTGGTGGGAGCCGACAGATCCCACCAAGCAAAAGCAAACATAACTCCTCATTCTGCAAGCAGGAGCTGTCAAACACCCAGAATAAAGAGGCTGGGCCCCAGGGGATGGGGTCCCCAGGGCTAAAATAAGCCAAGGGAGGGGGACAGGGAAGCCCCCCACCCTCATTGCAAAATTGCCTGGCCCTGGGGGATGGGGTCCCCGGGCAGAAATCAGTCTGGGGAGGGGGGCTCTATTAAAAAAAATAATCAAAAAAGGCGTGGCCCCCTTCCCATAATAAAAAATAGGCCGGCCCTATGGGTAGTTGTCAGAGGCCCGCCACCTTTCACAACCACTCTGTAAACAACGTTTTGGGGGATGAAGTCACATTGGCTGGTAGAGGTCCTTGGGGGCCAACAACCCCTTGTATTACCTCCAGTAAGTCCCACACAGTGGATTGCTGAGAGGTCAACTGAAGCCCAGCCCCCTTTCTCCACCACTCTCCAAATACACCTCCTGGTGCATTACTGGTTGGTGGATAAAGTCCCTTTGGCTGCTGAGTGTTCTTGGGGGCCAAGAAGCCCTCCTGTTACCAGCAGTAAGTCCCACACAGTGGTATTGATGAGAGCTGATCAGAGGCCCCATCCCCTTTCTCCACCACTCTGCAAAAACGCCTAGTAGTTTAAAAAAAACATAGAAATTCACTTAAAAAACTAAAGGTTACAGTGACGTTATTGTTAGGAGGTAGAATTTAAAAATTCTTAAAATTCACTTAAAAACCAAAGGTTACATGGACATTATAGTTAGGAAATAGATTTTAGAAAACTGTAGAAATTCACTGAAAAAACACAGGGACATTATAGTTAGGAAATAGAATTATAAAAACCATAGAAATTCACAAAAAAAAACAAAGGTTACAGGGGCGTTACAGTTAGGCTCATATTTCACACATACTAAACCATTGAAATTCAGCAGTTATAGTTACCTGAGCTAACTATAACTTACGCCCCTGCAATGCACTGCTTGTGACATTGCATATTGAATCAGTCATGACATGGTCAGTGACATCACTGATGACATCACTGATGACATCACTGATGACATCATTCACAGAACCGCTCACATACCCACTCACACCCCATACAACCTCTTGTATGCCCACTCACATACCCACACAACCACTCACATACCCATTCACAGGCCCATACATGTACTCACATACCCACTCACTCCCCCATAGAGCCACTCACACACACACACTCTCTCAGTCATACAGCCACTAACACAACCATTCACTCACCCATACAGCCACTCGTGCAACCAGCCACTCACCCACACAGCCATATACTCACTGATACAGCTACTCCCACACATACTTATTCACACTATACAGCCACTCACACACTCACTCACACACCCATGCAACCAGTCACATACCCATTCACACATCCATACAACCACTCCCACATCTGCTCACTCACCTATACAGTCATTCACACTCATTCTCCAATACACCCACTCACTCACCAACTCACTTAACCAAACACTTACTCAAACAGCCACTATCTCACCTATCCAGCCACTTACATACACAGTTAATCACTCATACAGCCATTCAGAGACCCACTCATGCACTCACCCATGCATTCACTCACATAGCCACTCACTCACCCAGACAGCTACTCACATACCTACTTATACACCCATACAGCGACTCACACACCCACTCACAAATCCATGCAGCCACTCATACAACCACAAAACCACTCACACACCCATGCAACCACTCAGATACCCACTCACACACCCATTCATCCACTGACATAAACACTCACACACCTACAGACCTAGTCAGAAATCTACCCATGCATACACCCACAAAACCATACAGCCACACAAACATCCACTCACACACTGATACACACAGTCACATACCCACTCAGATCACACATGTTAGAGATAGTATTACACATTTGTAGAACTTTGTAGTACAAATAGTATACTCATCTAACTTTTGTACTAGGTTAACTCTTAAAAACACTTACACTCACTTGATGGCGTCATCAGTGATGTCATCAGTGATGACATTTGAGATGTCATCAATCAATGATGTCACTGACCATGTAATGAGTGATGTAATATGTGAGGTCATAAGCAGTGCATTGTGGGGCCTTAAGTTGCAGTTAGCGCAGGTAACTATAAATGCTAAATTTAAATGTTTTTGTACAAGTAAAATCATATATATACACACACACACACACACACAGATACAAAACACTTACCTGTCAAATAATGCTACCAGAGAAGTCCTAAATATAATATGAAAAAATTATTTGTTTTTTGCAGAGCATCTCTTACCTAGCCCCGCCACTCCCACTCCCAGATACTGCAGAAGGTCCTACTCCCGGTCCATTTTGTCAGCGTTGTGTCACTTTCTGCTAGGTGAAGGAGATTCTGGTCTGGGATCGCTGCACTCTCCCCCACCTCTTCCAAAGAGGCAGTGCTGCCTGCCTCTACAGGACAGCTAAAAGAAACAATCCAGCCTGGGAAAACATTTGTTAAATAAACACACAGGGGAGGAAAAAGTTTAAAAAAAGTGAAAATATACTATATAAAAGGGCGACAGGTGGAACAGAATGGGGTGGATTAGGTTGATGAGGCCTAGGGAGCAGGAAAAACAAGTGGATGGCTAGGTAGGATCAGGCCTTAAGAAACAAAATGGCTGCACGGTTGCACAGTGCAAGATGTTGTTTGCGCTGTATTTTAGCATGAAAAGCGTCACCAATGTCATTTTCGTGATGCAATGTGTGCAAGACACATCTTACATAATTCCGGGAAATCTCGTTGAACTTTGTGGGTAATTCAATGTGATTGCACTGGGCTGGATTATGCGAGTTACGCCTTCCCATACTAAAAATCCCCATCAGCGCCCTAGCCACTGTAGCAGCAGTCACAGATCACATAGGTTGGGCCTCTGGGTATCTGATGGCATGGTCTACCAAAACCAGGATAAACTTGTTGGCTAAGGCAGTTTTGGGGCCTGGGGCCCAACAATGAAGAGTCTATATCCACCCCTTCAAATGGAGTGCCAATGAAAGATAAGGGAACCATGGGAGCTTTAGATTTTTGCCTGTTTTCCCACTGGCCTGACAGGTGGGACATTACTAGTCCAGGGAGAAATTTTAACTACGACAGAATATTTGGAGCAATTTTGGTAATTCTGCATTATTCTTGTGATGCAAAGTTACAAAATTACGCCTGTTGGAATAATTAAAATGAATTTGGGGCAAAAATTCTGCTGCAGGAGGACAGGAACAATAAACTTAGAGAGCACAAGCAGCTACTGACTGCTTTTGTTCGTGTCCTCTTGCATTTAGTGCTATTGTCTCAGCATAAAATGTATCCTTTGGTCATTTTAGACACAAGGGTGCATTTTGTGCTAAAAAAATAGTGCTTAATGTTGGATTGTGCCCGTTGCGTAATTACGAGTAATTATGTGTGTGTTTGTTGTAGTAATTACAAGTAATTACTGTTAGAACTGGGGGTCTCTAGTTGGCAGAGGTAGGTACCTTTGTCCAAATAGGGACCCTTGCTTCTAGTCAGGGTAAGGGGGATACACTACTAAAATAACCCCTGCTCACCCCCTTGGTAGCTTGGCACGAGCATGCAGGCTTATCTCAGAAGCAGTGTGTAAAGCATTTGTGAACACATACAGTAACCCAGTGACAACACTACAGATGGACACCACACAGGTTGTAGTATAAAAATAAGTATTTTTATATAGACTTAACACAAGACCCAAAACGACAAAAATCCACAATACAATACGAAAAATATGACTGTCAAATGGTAGAAAATAGCTCAGTTCAATAAAGATGATAAATGCGACACTTTACTCTCAATGTACCTTTGGATGCGTAACGCAAAAATAAACAAAAAGGTCGCAGGGAAGGTGATGCTTCGATTCCTTACATGCAGAAAGGAGGATGCGTCGGTTTCTTACTGCGGCCCGGTTCCGATGCGATGATGATCCGGTGCGATGCGAGAAAATGGCGTCTTGCTCACGGTGTGACAACATTGACGGGATGCGTGCAAGCCCGACGGCCGCGCGGCGACTCGGTGATCTTCTGAGCCACGACAGGCCCTGAGACAAGCTTCTTCGGTGATGCGCTGGCGTCCTCTGTGGCGGCGGCACGCTTGTCCGGTGATGTGAGGCGCTTCGGTGATGCAATGGCGACAGCGGCAGCGGCGGCACTCTTACTCCGCGATGCAACGACAACTGCTGCGGCGGCACGCTTCTCCGGTGATGCGGGGCGCTTCGGTGATGCAACAGCGGCAGCCGTGGCACGCTTATTCTGCGATGTGACGACAGCTGCTGCGGCGGCGACACGCTTCCTCTTCGCTGCGTCGCACCTGCAGCTCCCAGCAACACGCAGTCTCTCAGAAGGCCCAACTGCAATAGGCACTTCAATTCCCAGCAAGGGAGTTCAGGAGGGGAGCTGGGGGTGAAGTCTTGTATCCCTGAGACTTCAGGCAGGAGGCAAGCTCAATGTGCAAGCCCTTGGAGATCTTCTTCAAGATGATGAAAGCACACTCAGCCCTTTTCTCCTTTCTTTGGCAATAAAGTAACCACTGCAGGCCAACCCCAACAACACGCAGCATAGGGGCAGTCTCCTCCTCCAGCTTCCTGGTTCTTCTCCTCAGCAAAGGTTCGTCTTGATTCCCAGAAGTGATCTAAAGTTCTGGGGTCTGGGTCCCAATATTTATACTAGCAAATCCTTTGTCCTCTGAAGGCAGAGGGTCCTGTACCTAGTTCAAACCAGTTCTGGATGCATTCTGCCAGTGCACACCTTCTTCCTTTGTCAATGTGGGCCAGGGACATCAGACGCACCACAGGAGGTGGAGCCAGCATTGTGGAAGGCAGGCACAGCCCTTTTCAGGCCCAGGTGCCACTCCTCCCACCACTCTACATGCAGATAGGTATATTCAGCCCTGTGCTGACTCACCCTGTCTCCTGGAGTCCCCAGCCCCTGTCACTCACAAACCCAGACATACAATACACAAGCTAGCAGAGGCAGGCTGGATGGTTAGGCAAGAAAATGCCTACTTTCTAAAAATGGTATTTTCAAACACAGAATGTTAAAACCAACTTCACTAAAGGATGTATTTTATCATTCTGAGTTCAGGCATACTAAATTCGTTTTTCTACCATGTTCCCTGGGTCAGTTAGGATTATAAGGTGTTATAATCAAACTGCCCATTCTGGCCTATGGGCACAGGTAGCCTTGCAACAGTGAAAAAGGAAATTGGCTGTAATTCACTATCAGGACATGCCACACACATCAGGGCATGTCCTACCTCTTACATACAATGCACCCTGCCCGCAGGCCTACTTTAGGGGTGACTAACATGCAGAAAAGGGAAGGTTTGGGGACTGGTAAGTGGGTGCACTTACCAAGTCGACATGGCAGTACCAGACTGCACACAGGCTCTGCAATGGCAGGCCTGAGACACGCTTTCCAAGCTGCTCCGGTGGGTGGCACAAGCCCACCAGCAGCATTTGATTTACAGGCCCTGGGCACACGCGGTGCACTGTACTAGGGTCTGACAGTAAATCAAATAAGCCAATCATGGAGTCACTAATCCATACATCAATTTATCATAGGGAGCACTTGCACTTTGGCACTGATTAGCAGTGGCAAAGTGCCCAAAGCATCTAAACCAGCAAAAACATGTCAACAACAGAGGAGGCATAGCGAAAAAAATAGAAGGGAGACCCACGCCAATGGTACCAGGTCTAACAATTACGCTAGAGGCAATTATACGAGTTATGCTCATCCCCAGATATGACCTACAGAATCCATTTGAGGCTGTCTTATTCCCGGGCTGATAGAAGTGGATGACAAGCCCGACAAAGGTATTTTCCTGCCCCAGGTGTCCTGCCAGGGGTATGTCATGAACCAATCCCAGTAGGAAGGCTCTGTAGCACTTGGGTATGACCAACACACAGGTTGCCCAGGCTCAGGATCCTTAGCCTCACTATATAAGAGGTTGTTTTCCCAATACATTAGGTGATCTTCATAGATAGCAGCAGCTGCCTGGGCCTCAGCCTCAGCTTGCCACATCAATCTCTGAAGAGTTGGGCATTCCTTCTGTGCTTTACAGAATTCCTCCCTAGTGGGCTCAATCTCAACTTGCCATCCAGCAGGCTTAGGCAGGTCTCTTAGGGCAGCAATGTCCTCCCAGGTAGGCTCCACGACAACCTCCTGGTTGCCCCTTCAACGTGGGCCCTGAGAGTTTCAGGGGCTCCTTTCCCATGCATTACAAAATACCAAAAAGCATACAGCAGCAGACCAGGGCCAAGCACATTAGATCCCACCAGTTTCATAAAAAATATTATTCAAGTGCAACTACTTCCGGCATCTGCTGCTGGAAGATGTCAATAATAGTAAGAGTCCATAAGAAAGGAAGGTGCACTCTATATGAAAGCAATCAGGAAACTTGTATTATCCAAAATTTCTTTTCTTTATCAAAATCAAGATCGTACGATAATGCATTATCGTGTTGCCGGTTATCATGCCGTCGGAAATCTTTCACGCTGGAGAATAGTTGACCTCTTGAAATTTAAAGAGCAGTGCGCCGTCTGGGACTCCCTATTTTCGGACTCCCTCATTATATTAAATCAATCTAAAGGAATATTCCCTAAAGACCTTTTATATAGGGTGTCTTGACCATATCAGGGGACGTACGATCTTGATTTTGAAACGGTACACCGTGATAACAATTGGACCTGTGACTGAGTTGTGTACGTTCCTTTTATATTACCAATAAGCCCTGACGAAGTTCCCGTGGCACTAGGGAACGAAACGCGTTGGCTGTGTGCCGGTTTTAACCAAACCACGTAAATAAAGAAAAGAAATTTGGGATAATACAAGTTTCCTGATTGCTTTCATATAGAGTGCACCTTCCTTTCTTATGGGCTCCTTTCCCATGCCCCTGCCCTTCCCTTTCTTGGCAGCTGCCTCTGCCACTCAGGCAACCCTAACATCTCCAGATGAGAACTAAGCTCCACTTTTTTGAAGATAGTGTGCTCTGTGTCATTGCCTAACACACAGGCAATCTACAAGCATGGCAGAGCTCACAGCTACCATTAGAGAACCTGAGACCCCCTACACAAAGGGAACCAGATCCACTTGGTAGTGACTCTCGTGTTTGTCTCTCACTGCAACCTGGTGTAATGTATTGGGTATTACCTGCTCTGTGGACACCAGATGACACCTAAGTGGGGTAATCTTCTCCCCAAGTTCTATACTGGCCAACCCTTGGGTCTGCCCAACAGTGGAGGGTTGTGGCCTCTTGGGACAGTTGTCATCCCCATTCACATGCCCCTACTTGTGGCACACCTAGGACTTGGGAACATACTTGCCTGTCTTCTTTTTAAAGAAGCAATGCTCTTTTGGTCAGGTTGGGAGTGGGTTCCCTTCCCTTCCTTTGGTGGCCTTGAGAGAACCCTTTTTTTTAACTATGTTTCTCTCCCCCCCTCTTTTTTCTTGTGGGGACTCTGTCCACCTTTTTGGAGTCTCCCCAGATGCCTTTTTGATACTCTGGTGCTGATTCAGAGGTCCGCCTCCATAGCAAGCAACCCGGGGTCAGTGAAACTAATATCAACCAGGTGTTGGCACAGCTCTGTAAAACAGGCATAGAGCATGTACTCTCTCAAACTCAGATTGTACAGCCCAGTGAAATCATCAGCTTTTCTGTCCCACATCTGACAAAACGTTTCTAGAGTAATCCAACAAATCTACTGAAGACTGGTTTGGCAGTTTATGGCTATCACTGAACCTGAGCCAGTACCTCTCAGGGGTCAGTCCAAACTTGGCAAGTAAAATGGCTTTTATATGATCATACATCATCTGATTCACCACCTCTAGTGTCAGAATGGTGCCCTTCCCCACTGTGTGCATGTGTTTCCACAAGCTTGATCCCCAACCCCCCATTGGGTCCTGTGTATTCTAAGGGCTACTTCATGGGCAATGGTCAGAACTGATCCAAAGAAACCTAATCTGGATCCATCTTGTTTGGACAATTTTCAGCCAATATCCTTGTTCCCCAGTTTAAGCAAAATGGTGGAAAAGTTTGTGAATAGATGTTTGTCGAAGTTTTTGGAAGACAACTCAATTTTACATTAAACACAAACTGCCTTCCATCCTAAGCACAGTACAGAGACTGCACTTTTAGCAGTAGTAGAAGAGGCAAAAAGAGAATGGATCAGGGGGCAACAATGGCCATTGTGCTCCTTGACCTTAGTGACCTTTGATACGGTTGACTACTCGATATTGTTAGATAGAGTTGGTAAGGTTAGTATAAAAGGAAAAGCCCTGGAGTGTATTGGGTCCTTTTAAAGGAACGTACATTTAAGGTCTTTGACAGATATTGCCTCTCAGATATCCTGCCGGTGGCATGTGGGGTCCCACAGGGGTCCTCACTCAGCCCCATGCTGTGCAACATTTATCTTCAGCCTTTGGCAGATATAGTGGCTCCTTTTGGGATTTCTATTGTCTCGTATACAGACGATACCAAGCTGGTGTTTTCTTTTGCTTCAAATTCAGAGACTTTAACATCCAATTTAGGTCCCTGTCGGGAGCAGGTAGCCAGCTGAATGATCAAATCTTGCTTGAAATTCAATGGAGCAAAAACAGAACTAATGATTCTTGGGAACAAGTCCAAGATCCAACAAGGTCTGGGCTGGCCTACCAGCCTAAGCTCCCTCCAACTCCTAAGCCTGTCATAAAAAAAGCTAAGGGATGTGGCTTGAAGATACACTGACCATGGAGGTCCAGGCCATTAAAACAGCGGCCAGTTGTTTTGGAATCATACAATTGCTGCGCAAATTCTACCCTTGCTCCCCCAAATTTCGAGACGTCTAGTGGTTCGAGCCTCGATCCTGTCTCGTTTGCACTATGGTAACTCTTAATATCTGGGGTCCCCAAAAAGAGTTATCCGGAAACTGCAGGTGGTGTAGAATGCAGCAGCACACACATTGCATGGGGCTCCGAGATCACAGCCAGTTAGGCAAGGCCTGAGAAACTTCCACTGGCTTCCCGTTGCCCAAAGAGTGGAATTTAAATCATTTTGCATTGCACATCATGCTCTACAAGGCCACGGACTGCCTATCCTGCAACAACTGGTCACTCCCTACACTCTGAACAGATCACTACAGTCTTCGAACCTACACTTAGCTTCCATTCCAGCTATCAAGAAAGCAAGAAGAGGTGGACGCTCCTTTGGATTTAATGTAGCAAAACTTTGGAATTCTCTGCCATTAGCTATTGGAGGGGCAGAAAATGAGCTACGCTTCCAGAAAGCAATTGAAACTTGGCTTTTTAAATAATCCTGCACTAAGGTGCTTTTACTGGGTTGACAAATTGCAGCCTCTTACTCAGCGCTGGGATGCCTTCTGCTCGCCAGGCGCTTTACAAGTGAGAAAAATAGAAATAGAAAACCATTTATCTATGTCATCTCCCACCACATAGCTAGGCACCAGGTTTTGAGATATGCAGGCTGTCATCTCTCCAGTGGACATTGAGTGCATGCTGTCTCCATTGCTGCTGGATTCTGCTTGTTTGCTTGAAGATCCAGCTCCTTCAGGCTCCTCTCATAAGCCGTTCTCTTCTCCTCCATTGCCACCTTCTTATCCTTTCTGACCCTTTTGGCAGCAGTCTCCTATGTGGGCTGAGGCAGCTGCTTTGAAGTGAAAATAGAGCTGTGCAGTGCTCCACCCCTCCTAACCTGTCAGGGTGGCCCATCCTGCCAACACCGAGCCCCCTTTTGTGTGACTCTCTGGGAGGAATAGACAAATGATAATTGCCACTACACATAGTCATGTGAACCAGGAAACAGGCACCAAATGGTTGGTACAAGAAAATGCCAACTCTCTACAATTGGCATTTTTAGATTTGTACCTTAAAATCCGACTTTACCATTAAAGAGGGTCTTAGATGACAGCTAACAATACTTTTCTACCTACTCCCAAACAAAAGTTATCACTTATCAAAAGTAATTAGGTGCCACAATCTTATCCTATGGGAAAGAAGTCCTCACAGTAGTGAAAAACAAATTTGAGAGTTTTTTGCTACAAGGACATGTAAAACTTAAAGGTACATGTCCACATTTTTAAATACAATGCACCCTGCACTATGGGCCCTATGTGTATTAAATAGGGAGTTTTAGGCATGCCAAGTTGAATTTGCAGTTTAAAACTAACCCTGGGCGGTGAACTCCGCTCTGCTCACGGAGTTTGCGGAGTTTTCTGCATTCCGCGGAGCTCACGGAGTTTATTTCCTCGCTCGCTCTCGTCAACGTCAAGTTGGTGAGCGCGAGCGAGGAAAATACACCTTCCAGTGAGATTTTTCCTCTCTCGCACTCGTCAACGTCTAGTTTGTGAGCGCGAGCGAGGAAAATCAACCTCCCGGCGAGATTTCTCAACATGAGCGGTCGGATTTCTCAATGCGAGTGGTTGCGTATGCTCGCGACCGTTCACTTTTAGAAACCTTCCGTTCACGTTGAGAAAGCTGCTGCTCTGGTAGAATAACTACCCGAGCAGCAAAAAATAAGCAGCAACTTCTTGCGCTGCGCATGGTGCAGATCGTGATGATTTTCCAGTGTGGGACAAACACCCGGCACTGAAAATCACTGCAAATGGCATGACCCTAACGCACTCCGCTCCTTGCAGAACTGTGTGTAGCGCTGCTGAGCTTTTTTGTCACTTCACGGAGTTCCACATAGCATAACTCCGCGAACTCCGCCCAGGCTTATTTAAAACTGCACATTGGCTGCAATGACAGGCCTGAGACATGTTTTATGGGTTTACTTAAGTGGGAGGCATAATAAGTGCTGCAGGCCTACTAGTGTGATCAAGCAAGGCTTGGGTCCATAACTCCCCAGACTGGACCACCTCAATATTGAAATAAGCAAACAGGATGTCTGGGGGGGTTATTTTGATTAGAGTTGTGATAAACCTTAGACCATTAATTCCAAAGTTTTCAAGCTATTTTTCGCTTATTTTTGATATTTCAACAAAGACATTCATAAATCAATAGAGCATGTCTTTTCAAAGAAACACCACATTAGTAAATCGCACAATTCAAAAATGTTTGAAATAGAACTATATACAACATTTACAGAGTGCAAAAAAAAATTTGTGAGAAAAAATAATAATATATGGAACATTTTTACAAACAAATAATAACAACAACTCAATAATCACAAGAAAAACATCAATAGCTCATGTGTGCCAGCCTGAAATTAAACCAGTCCTATATTCATATTAACACCAGACGGACAGTTACTCATTTTCGCAACACATGTTTCCTGTCCTGCCTGTGAGAGGATGGGGATACCTAACCTACTGGTGGGTGTTGTCAGAAGCTGCTGAGGGAAATATTATTTAACATTCCTCATGACACACCCCATCAACAGTCCCCCATACTCAAAGCCAACGCGTTTCGAATCCCTAACAAATGCGGGATTCTCTTCAGGACTTGGACTTGGTATTTTGGCTCTTAATTGTGGTGTGGAGTTGTTCCACAGGAACTGATGTCCAGAAACATTGCTTCAAATCTTATATTGTGATCGAAGCTTCAAATTTATGTGACGTGTGGGACAACTCAGTGGTGTCAGTCCATTACCTTAAAATCGAAAGAAGCCATAATTGATGCAGACGCTTTTAAACAGCAGCTGCTCCCAAATCGGCTGCCGGTTTGGAAGCAGAGTAGCATGTTGGATTGATATTTCCGCAGTATAGAGAAAGAATTACAGGAAACAGATACGATTTGGGAGCAGCTGCTGTTTAAAAGCGTCTGCATCAATTATGGCTTTTTCGATTTTAAGGTAATGGACTGACACCACTGAGTTGTCCCACACGTCACATAAATCTGAAGCTTCGATCACAATATAAGATTTGAAGCAATGTTTCTGGACATCAGTTCCTGTGGAACAACTCCACACCACAATTAAGAGCCAAAATACCAAGTCCTGAAGAGAATCCCGGATTTGTTAGGGATTCGAAACGCGTTGGCTTTGAGTATGGGGGTCTGTTGATGGGGTGTGTCATGAGGAATGTTAAATAATATTTCCCTCAGCAGCTTCTGACAACACCCACCAGTAGGTTAGGTATCCCCATCCTCTCACAGGCAGGACAGGAAACATGTGTTGCGAAAATGAGTAACTGCCCGTCTGGTGTTAATATGAATATAGGACTGGTTTAATTTCAGGCTGGCACACATGAGCTATTGATGTTTTTCTTGTGATTATTGATTTGTTGTTATTATTTGTTTGTAAAAATGTTCCATATATTATTTTTTCTCACAAATTTTTTTTTTGCACTGTGTAAATGTTGTATATAGTTCTATTTCAAACGTTTTTGAATTGTGCGATTTACTAATGTGGTGTTTCTTTGAAAAGACATGCTCTATTGATTTATGAATGTCTTTGTTGAAATATCAAAAATAAGCGAAATAAAGCTTGAAAACTTTGGACTTAATGGTCTAAAGTTTATCACAACTCTAATCAAAATAACCCCCCCAAGACATCCTGTTTGCTTATTTCAATATTGAGGCAGGCCTACTAGTGGCATTTCTTTTACTAGCCCTGGGTATATGGTATACCACTTTACTAGGGACTTGAAGGTAAATTAAGTATGCCAATTAGGTGCAAGCCAATGTTACCATGTTTTAGGGAGTGAGCACAAGCATGTTAGCAATGGTAAAGTGCACAGAGTCCTAAGGCCAAGAAAAATGCATTCATCAAAACAGCAGGGGAGAAGCCAAAAGGTTTGGGGAAGACCTGAAATGCCATGTTTTCCAGTATTAACTGGTCGTGACCTGGACTCTGCTGTTGATCTCTGCTTGAGTGAGTCTTGCCCCCAGGAACTGTTACGGAAGTCATGGAACCACTGCCTTTGTCTGACTGGACTTCTATCACCTTTGAAAAGCTGGGACTTAGAAATGTTTCGGACCCTAAGACCTCCAGAGGACCGGGACGAACCGCCCCAGCCAATCTGCCTCAGGCGCAAGCTCGCTGGACTCAAGAAATAGGTTTCTCCTGCTCTGAGCTTCTCTGCATCAGCAAATCTGATTCAGCAGGCCCTCTGCAAAAGGTATCGGGCCTAGTGGAACTCATCATCAGATACAGTCTGCAGCCTTGCCCCACAGCAGTATTCCGAGTTCTGAAAAATAGGATAAGTCCGAAGGTAAAAGTCTTCATCAGGCTAAGGTGCCAAAAGTATCCGTACGGCAAGAGGACTTCCATGGGAGCGAAATTTTAATGTATCCTCTCTGAGCTTTTCACGTCAAACCAATGGTTTAAGCGGGACCTCATCCAATTTCTATTCAACTTTGTAATGACTTCTTCAGACACAGCCTTTAGCCTTGCCTTGCTGAGGGATTTTGACTTCCATTTCAGAAACAAAGTCTAAAAGTAAAACCTCCAACGGGTCAAACCTGATTAGTGTATCAGACCGATGCTCCATCATGGTCAGCCTGAAATAGCGCCTAGGTCCCGGTATGCCCAGTGCCTAATTTGATCGGGTGGTTTCCGGTGCTCGTCACCAGCACTTAATTCTCAACACAGTCACTACGGCACTTATGACAGTGTGTCAGATTGTGGTGCTGTCTGCCTAATTTTGAGATAAGAACAACAAAAGCTGTTTAATAATTGAATATATATTATAAATGAATAATACCTGCTGCTCACACCATTTTTAAAGCTTTGGATGGCCTGGAAAAGTCTGAATTGTCACACTTGTAGGAGTGAGATGGCTAGGAGTTGTGTTGGTACTGCCATTGGCAGCACTGTCAGGTGCAATGCATGGAGTAAGCTGCAGTACAAATTAAGTACAGGGTCTACTGCGACCATAGACTGTTATTTATAATTTGCACTTCTTGGTACCATTTTTACATAAATCTTCTAAAATTCACATCTCTAGTTCCTAGTATTGTATTTTTACCATACTAGTGTAAGTTTGCTAGTTAAAATATACTCTAGTGTTATAAATTAGAGCAGGATTTTTATTGGTTTGTGTTTCTCTAAGTAATGTCTGTCTGCTCTGTGGCACAGCTACCAGAAGTTGAGCTCAGGTTTAAATTACTGAAACCTTTGACTGGAGCCAACAAGTTAATTTCTTTATTTCTTGTAGTGGACTTCCACCCACCTCAATAAATAATTACATTTTTCACACCTGGTACTAGTAGAGAAGAGTGAGATACCCAGCACCCAAACCCCCTTGATTTTCACGTTCCCTTTTTCCTCCCAATAAATGCCATTTTTTCCAGCCATATGTAATATGAACATCACTGGATAGAGTGGGAGCGCATGGCTGAGGTAGAAAAGTCTACACAAGGTCATCTTTTTCACTGCAGCTATGCTCCTCACCCAGAAATAATTAATAATTATGTTTGCTTGAGTTTCAAAGATCCGATTTGACTGCACATTTTTCCTCAAAGTGTCAGAACGTATTCTTTTTATAACTATCCCAAGTTTTCTGTCTCATTGCCCACCCATCAAAACTGGGCTAAGATATTGAGGGCCTCATTTATGAGGCCCTACCAGCACTATTGCGCAGGCGGAATGGCACTTTTTTGACGTTCCAGTGGCGCACTGTGCCACTGACATATTTATAAGGCCACATAAAGCCACGTTATGTGGCTTTTCATGGCCTTATAAATATGTACCCCTTTCACGCAGAAAACTGCGTGAAAGGGGTGTTCCATGGGTGTTGCTGGAGGTGTTCCCAGCAACATCCATGTCTTTTTGACACTGCCCCAGATTTACGAGAAATTGTAAGTCTGAGGCAGCGCAAAAAACTTACGCCTCACAGGGGAGGCGTAAGGGAGGCACAACGAGGAGAAATATCTTTTTATCCTGTTTTTCCTCTTACTATGTGTGCTGCATTCTGCAAAGCCTCTTGTGATTGTTTTAGTGCAGGAAGGTTTTGGTGCAAAGGGTGAATAGGAGGGGGAATTGGGGATAAGGGACAATGCTTAAACCTGTGAAAAGAAAGTAACACCTCTTCAGCGTATAGAATACTCCCTCAATTTTCTCCCAAATTCATGACTACCTCTTAGAGAATTTAGACTTGATCTGCAAAGTTTTCAATGAAATGGAAAGTGTTCAATGGCTGTAATATGATTCCGGGTTGAAAACTGGGCCTTCTTCTTTCTCGATATTCATGAAAGTAAAAAGTCAAAATTACAGTTCTAAATATTCTTGCTTTCTGCCCAATTTTCGAGATGCACAGGGATTTACAGAGGCCACAGCTCTGTTCACTAGAGCAATTTTAAGAGAATAGCTAATGTTCACGCACAGGGTTCAAAACATATTGGATAAATGAATCACATGCTAATTTGTTCAAGCCGCACTGTTCTAATAAATGCACTGTGCATCATCTGGCTCCCTGATCTTGGTAGATTTATTAATCATGTGGTGCAGTTAGTTGCCATTGAATTTCCCGATGCGGTTATCTTTAGATAGATCAAGTGTGTATGAGCAAACCATGGATTTTTCACTGAACTTAGCACTTCTTCCAGGAATCTGCACCACTATGTAACTTATTGGCTTCTAACTCGGCTAAGTCCATATAAACCCAACCTGTTCATCTGTTCAACAATTGCTTAGGGACAAACAGTGCTTCTTAGAGTTTTGTGCATTAGCGCAAAACACTCAATGTACAGCCGCGGTCCGATCAGGTAAAAGCAGTGGGGTGGATTTCGACATACGACCACGAGGGAAAATTAAATAAATAATTAATTTTCTCTCGTGGTCGTATGTCGAAATCCCCCCCCCCCCCCGGGACCCACCGCCCCACCGCGTTTACCTGCACGGACCACGGCTGGCAATGTACTAGTTCAAGCCCTGGATATGCCTGAGTCGTATGAGAAAACCCTTAGGCCCTGATTATGAGTGTAGGCACTATTTAGTGCACATGATAAGTAACAATAGTATGGGGTGCGTTATTTATGGGTGTAATAAATAGCACCTATTACAAGTTTGTGGGAAATAACATGCAGATTTTGGTGTTTAATGCACCAAAATCTACATTGTATGGTAAGTACCGTACAGATTCCCCCTGTTAAAGTCCGGCAGGTTTGACCTGCCGAAATTTAATGAAGCTTGAGGTATTTCATTATTAGCCGATGTGTTAAATACCTTTTAACTCGTAATTCCGACCCATGAGTAAACAGGGGTTTACACACTAATCGTAATTAACCGACCCACTCGTAATCAGGCCCTTAGTCTCAAGCCTCGCCCTGGACCTTGCAACAGTTCTGATTCCAAACTGAGCAGTTGCTGCTAGACTAAAGAATAAATTGCCCCCTGCCTGGATTACTGTGCGGCCCAAATGAAGCCTCAAAGCAGCAAACTTCATGACTATCACAGGGAGTCATCACACGGTAAATACATGGATGAGCTTGAAGACACCTGCATATTTCTTGCCACTAGACGCTAGGTAAGATTATTAATATTTAAGTAAGTAATAATTTACTGCAAAGTTAATAAAAAACATCACAATTAACAATTGGAACATTAAAAGTAGTATATAAATTTGGAGAAATCAGTATGCATAAAAGGATTCATTAGAGTCCCACAGGGGAAAACAGTCTCAAGTTTTTGTAAGTTCTTTTATTGGAAATGTTGTTCAACAAGATTCATACTTTTAAGAAATCCTGACTTTAAGTGGTATGTTTGAATATTTATCTGATATAGAGGTTTGTGGATAAGCTTCTTGTGTTAATTCATATGTGTCGGGCAAGGACAAGATGTGCAAGATAGATTCATGTGTGCAATTGCAGAGATTATTAACATTGTATCACACATGGATATACAACTTGGTGCCATCCTTGTCATTTAATTTAGTCCAGACGTGTTCAAAAGCATTTTCTGGACAAAACCAGGGACATCTGGTCACCCCCAGGGAAACTAGAATGTCATCAGTGGTGTGAATGCCCCTATTCTCAACTTCTCATCTGTAGTGACTGACCTCATCTGAAGGCTGGTTTTGACATGTGGGCTATTTTCATGAATTTCCCCAGCAGAACACCACTGGGATGATGTTAGATGGATGCAGGAGGTCGATAGCCAGGAGGGCCTTCTCTGGCTACCATCCTGAATTTCATTCATGTTATCAAACACCCATTGAGCAACAATTTTTAATGCAGTAACAAATAAATATTGACCAGCAGGTGTATTATTCCTGATGAGGGCAGCATTTATTTTGCCTGTCGCACCAAGTCACGAGAAAGGAAATGTTGGGTAGAAGTGATAAATTGGGAATATTTACTCAGTTTATAGTCAATTTTGGTGGATTTCTGCTAGAGAGGTTCACATAGAAGAAAGTTATTGGCGTACGCTAATTCAGTTTGCACCCTATGAAGCTTTTCAGTGGGATTACATTTGCCTGCAGGACTTTGGGGTGGTGGTCTTAGGCCCACATACAGTTAGTCCAGAAAGGGATGGGATACTTACTGCATCTGGTATATTTAGATATCATAGGGTCGAAATTTATTGGGTGTGGTAAATAGCACCTAACTACGATTAGAGCCGATAAATGGGGCATATAATGGGGATTACATGTCCTGTTATGCACCAGGCATCTTTGCAATGTAAATTTTGGTAAGTTTTATCTGTCTGCCTAGATGTACCAGATAAAAATGTGGAGATTGCGGCATTTATCACACAAATCATAATGGCGATAAGTGTGGTGACAGGAGTTACTGCGTATATCACAATTAATGGAGCCGACCTTCATCGGGCCCAAGTAGCATAGGGCAGGTCCAGCTCAGAGACAAAGCTTAAGTGAACCCATTGATTGACATCAAGGTAAAGTCAAGAAGAGAACTGGGCAGAATTTTCGCTGGAGGGATCAGTTAGACATAGCGCAGAACAAACTCCTCACAGGCTCATGGATTTCATAAGTGATCACAGGGAAATCCAGCAGGACTGACCCTAAATCTGCTTTTCTACTGCCCTGCAGTCTTTTAGCTGCTTCTTCCCCTATCACTGAGCCTGTGGTGATTAACCGCGTTACTTTTTGGCAGCAATAATGCAGATTCAACCTTCTCCTCATCAAAGGCCAACTTTACAAACAAGAGTCATCAGTTCTCTCGTCCCAATAACTCTCTCCTCCAGCAATTGAAGGAGAAAGTCCCACGCATCACTAACAAGGAGTTCACAATATGTTTGCTCTTTCCCAATAACAAGGACCACTTGCAGAAAAATGCTAGATTTTTTGCAAGGGACTTCACGTGCCATGGCCAATAATTATAGCTCTCTTGAATTGCGAGGCTGTACAGTAAGAGAAAATACATCATCGTGTGTCCCTGCAGGCCGCTTTGGAAGCAGGTACTTGTTGCTGGCAGCACCATTAAAACAAAGTCGCACATTTTTCCATCACTTCCAATATACAGATAACAACAGGTTCATCGTGAGCCACTGTTTTTGTGGGCTCGAAAACAACAGAGGGGCTGTTAGGGGAGGGTTCTTTTTTACCTCTGACAGGTGTTATATTCCAATTCTCAGCGTTCACAATTGGAATGTAGAATAAAAGGGATTTGCCGACGTAGCGCACAGTGAAACAACACGTTTTTTCCATTACTGGCCCGTTTGCCCCCACAAAAGCCTGGGGGATACACCTGTAGGTATTTCAGCATTTCGAATCTGAGTTCGGGCACACAGCCACTTCCCCCCGAGTTCAGAGTTACCGCCAGTCTCAGTCAGGGTCGGACTGACCTTCAGGACAACCTGGCAGCGCCTGAAGGGCTGGTCTGACAAGCTAGTGTAAGGGCCGGGTTTATGGCTGTTACTGGGCCTGTTTTATGGTCCTTAGGGCCATTTTATATTGTTGATTCCCTTGATAGTAAAACAAGCATTGAGTGCAGCAAGCTCAAATCCATCATTCTTCCATACCTCGCAAACACTTTTTACAGTGTCTCTTTACAAGTTCAAAACTGCCCCAATTTGCAAACATGGGCCACTTTTATAGCAGACCTTAAAGGAAACTTAAAGGCACTTTTTGCTGCTTTGTCATACTTTGTGACAAGGGCACATACCATGAGTGGGACATGGGCCTTCCCACGCTACTCCCATGGCTTTTGACACAAAGTCCTTCCTAGTAAAATTGGTAGACAGGGCTTTTCATCAAAAAATATTTCCTGCTTGAGGCAGGCAGGAATAAGGAGAAATTATATTATGTCTCCTAACCTTCTCACACTGCATGTGTGCTGCTCTGTACAGCATTCAAACAATATGTGAACAGTTTTAAAGTTAGTCTAAGCATATTATTTTGTACTGGAAGGGGACATCACACTCAAACATTCGAATTATGGTGCAAAGGTCTGTTTGTGGTGCTAGGCAGCCTGTTGTGTGTACCAGTGATGGGGGAGAAAACAGCATTATTATATCCTGGTAGCTGTGGATCTGCCCGGCCCTCTCCCCTTAGCGCAAGAAAAGGCAACAACTTTATTTTCAGCACTAATCTATTTTTTTACTTTCTTGTACCACTAAGTCCTACAGAGTATGACGGCCGCTAGACAGCCTACTGGATCGGTGAAGGCCCTCACCTCTGCCGTGCCACAGCAGGAGATAACTGGAGGGTCAAAGTGGGAGTTTTTATTAAATTGGTTTAATAGTTGCTGTATAAAATATCCACTTCCAGTGAAGTTTAATCAAATCAGTAAGAAATGTTTGGCTGAAAACGTTAGCAGCTGTGTCATGTGTCTGTTAAGTAAGTTTACTATTAGATTCCATTTTATAAGATTCTTTTTTTTTCAACTTCTACAGTAATGTCAGTTCATGTTTTGAGAAATTAACTCCCCAAATAAAAATCTAGGCCTTTTTATAATCATATTTATAATTATCGTGTATTTTATTGTTCAACATACTTATGACAATAGTTTGGCGTATTTAAAAAAAAAAAAACATTAAGAGCTGAATTCCAGTTCTAATTTTTAAGCTGTTTTTTGGCATCTTAAAATTCAGTATCATCTGATATATAGAAACCTTTTGTTAGTTCTTCAGCGCTTAAATATTCTTTTACATTAATCTCTCTACACAATAAATATCAACTTTCGAAGTTATGTATGTTTTAAATATGTAATTAACTCGCAGACTTTACTTTGGGAAACGGCCTGCAAAGTAACTACGGGCATTCCAATAAATGTCAGTCTTTTCTTTGTGAGACGTCATATCACAGGTAAAGACATCAGGACGGACGTTACATTGCAGTAATTTCATCGCAAGTATGTTTTTTAAGTATTTATTTCTTAGGGCTTTAAATCACTGAAAATGTCATTATATATGTGTTTAAGTATGTTTATGTGAGTATGCTATGTAAGTAAAAGGTAAGACAAGTACTTTTATGTTTTGCATGTGCTGGTAGTGACAAACAGTCCATTTCATTTTTCACTACTGCGAGGCCTACTCCTCTCATAGGTTAGCATTGGGAATTCCTTAAATTCACTTTTAGCTGCAATTCCTGATCAGACAGGAGTAGCCTTTTCATGTTTCATATGTTTGAAATGGTATTGATAAATCCTACTTAGTGATCAAGTTGGAGTTAACATTAATATTTTAGAAATGCTGTAACACTTTTCGCCCTAAGTGGGATGGGTATGCCCAGACGTGGGTCCCTTGCTTACTGTGCCACTGGATTCAAGCTAGCCTGGCTGAAGAAGGGTGACATACCCTGAAACCGGTCCCAGGATGCTTGTTTCCGGTCCAGGGAGGACCTGGCCTGGCAGTTCGGTCTGGACTGTTCCCATGGGGCACAGGGTCAAGACTGATTTGCATATGGCTGGGTCCAAACTGGGGTGGCGTAGTGGGCAAAAGAACAATGGATTTAACCCAGATCTTTTGACTGGGGGAGAATGTTTGCATTGTCAGCATTCCGTCCATCATTTGTTTGCTGTAACACTTTTCGCCCTAAGTGGGATGGGTATGCCCAGACGTGGGTCCCTTGCTCACTGTGTCACTGGATTCAAGCTAGCCTGGCTGAAGAAGGGTGACATATCCTGAAACCAGTCCCAGGATGCTTGTTTCCCGGTGCAGGGAGGACCTGGCCTGGCAGTTCGGTCTGGACTGTTCCCATGGGGCACAGGGTCAAGACTGATTTGCATATGTCTGGGTCCAAACTGGGGTGGCGTAGTGGGCAAAAGAATGATGGATTTAACCCAGATCTTTTGACTGGGGGAGAATGTTTGCATTGTCAGCATTCCGTCCATCATTTGTTTGCTGTAACACTTTTCGCCCTAAGTGGGATGGGTATGCCCAGACGTGGGTCCCTTGCTCACTGTGCCACTGGATTCAAGCTAGCCTGGCTGAAGAAGGGTGACATACCCTTAAACCGGTCCCAGGATGCTTGTTTCCGGTCCAGGGAGGACCTGGCCTGGCAGTTCGGTCTGGACTGTTCCCATGGGGCACAGGGTCAAGACTGATTTGCATATGGCTGGGTCCAAACTGGGGTGGCATAGTGGGCAAAAGAACGATGGATTTAACCCAGATCTTTTGACTGGGGGAGAATGTTTGCATTGTCAGCATTCCGTCCATCATTTGTTTGCTGTAACACTTTTCGCCCTAAGTGGGATGGGTATTCCCAAACGTGGGTCCCTTGCTCACTGTGCCACTGGATTCAAGCTAGCCTGGCTGAAGAAGCGTGACATACCCTGAAACCGGTCCCAGGATGCTTGTTTCTGGTCCAGGGAGGACCTGGCCTGGCAGTTCGGTCTGGACTGTTCCCATGGGGCACAGGGTCAAGACTGATTTGCATATGGCTGGGTCCAAACTGGTGTGGCGTAGTGGGCAAAAGAACGATGGATTTAACCCAGATCTTTTGACTGGGGGAGAATGTTTGCATTGTCAGCATTCTGTCCATCATTTGTTTGCTGTAACACTTTTCGCCCTAAGTGGGATGGGTATGCGCAGACGTGGGTCCCTTGCTCACTGTGCCACTGGATTCAAGCTAGCCTGGCTGAAGAAGGGTGACATACCCTGAAACCGGTCCCAGGATGCTTGTTTCCAGTCCAGAGAGGACCTGGCCTGGCAGTTCGTTCTGGACTGTTCCCATGGGGCACAGGGTCAAGACTGATTTGCATATGGCTGGGTCCAAACTGGGGTTGCGTAGTGGACAAAAGAACAATGGATTTAACCCAGATCTTTTGACTGGGGGAGAATGTTTGCATTGTCAGCATTCCGTCCTATCATTTGTTTGCTGTAACCCCTTTAGAAAGGGGTTATTTCTCTGCTCTTACAGTTCTGTGTGGCTGACAGCCTGTCTCCAATATACTTCTGTAGTGGGTGACAACTACACTTTGTGCATTCCTTCTAGAGAGCCACAACACAGGAAGGATAGGTGTGTCTGACTATCCTTCTACATACATCTGTACTCTGATGGCCTTGCCTGGGCAGGATGCAAGGGAGGGGCTAACACTTCACTTGAATAGGTAGTGTCCTGTCCCACACAAAGGGCTGATTTACCCCCATAGATATCCTGGCAGACATGACTGGGCTGAAAGAGGAACCTGTGGACTTCACAAAGCTGCTTTGAAGTCACCCCCCACATAAAAGGCACTTTTGGGGATACGTACTGGGTCTCTGACCTCTAAAATCAGACACTACTGGATCGTGAACTGATCCTCTGTCAGAAGGACTGCTGTGCTGCTTAAAGGACTCATCTTTGGACTGCAGACTTGGAAGGTCTGCTTTTCTCTTGTGTTGCCCTGCTTCTCTCTGACTCTGCTGAAGGAGAGCTGGACACTGCCTTCACTCCACATGATCTCCAAGGGCTTGTTGACTTGCCTTCTGTTGTTTGAGACCCACAGAAATCGAAGTCTCTCCTCCTGCTCCTGTGCCTGACTCACTTGAAGTGGCCCAGATACTTGCAACATGGTTTTCAATGCATCTCCTGTCTGCTGGTAGCAGAACTGGTGCATCAACCCGGTTGCAGGAGTAAAATCAGTGCATCATATCGGAACCAGGGCTGGCCTCCCAAGAACGCTCACTGGACAGCGTATCGCCACCATTGCAGCTTGGTGAGATCGACGCATCCCCTCAACTGCATGGCAGAAACCAGTGAATCCCTCGACGCCTCTCAACTCTGACACCCGTCTTTGGAACTGACGCCTCACTGCAAGTAGAAGAGCGCCACATCTCGTTGCTTAGAACCAGGAGAGGTACTTTCACTGGGACCTGCATGTGTCCTGTAGTCAGCCTGTGCTTCCATGAGGTCGGCCTGAAGTTTGACTTTGCCCCTGTCCAATGTGACCTAAAGTAACCTTTTTAGCGCTACTTGCTTCTAAGCGCTTTATTGCATTTATTCTTTTAAAATTCAATATCTCAACTTCTATACATTGGATTTTTGTTGTTTTAATCTGGTTTCTTTTTATAATAAAATAATCTATTTTTCTAAACATGTGTGGAAGGTGTTTTGTGGCATATTCACTGTGTTACTGTATGTGTGTTGCACAAATACTTTACACATTGCCTCTTTAGTTTAGCCTAACTGCTCTGTGCCAAGCTACCAGAGGGTGAGCACAGGTACACATCTATTGTGTATCTTACTTACCCTGACTAAGATTGTGGCTTCTGCTTGGACAGGGTGCATATTTTGCCAACCAGAAACCCAATTTCTAACATTGGTGATCAGCAGTGAGGATAGGGCTTGAATTTGTGCAATACCTTATAGTAACTCATTGTTCACTACAACTCTATACTAAGACCATTTCAATTTTTTTTCAATTCTCCCTGATTGGACTTTTGAGTTTTCTTGATAAATGTCTCAATTTGAAGAAGCTACACCTGCACCTGAAGTTTTGGAGTTTGATCTGGTCAGGTTAGAGTCTTACACTGTGACTCAGATGAAGATTGTTTGCAAAGATTTTCAGGTCTCCATGAGAGGCTTCACCTGGAAGGTGGGGCTGCAGAAAGACCTGAGGGCCTGGGCAGAGTCCCATGTTGCAGGGGATGACAATCTGGATGAGGAGCAGGAAATTCCTGAGGAGGAGGATGAGCTGATTCTGGACTCTGATGAGGCTCTGGACCTGCCTGTAGAGGGGGCCAATAACTTGCTGGGAGCAGCTGTGTTTCCCAGAACAGGGCACAGTTTCTCCTCCAGGAACCTGTCCCTAGGGGAGCTGGCAGACAGGAGGGAGGAAATAAAGCTAAAGCTGGAGCTTGCTAAGGTGGAGAAAGAGCAGGTTCTGGATGGAAGAAGGTTAGCTCTGGAGGAGAGGACTGCAGAGAGCAGAATGTAAGAGCCCTGGTCTAGCAACAGTAATGGTTGCAGCATAACGGTGGTGTCTACACATGAGTCAAGGGTCAAAATACACAAGGATTTGGTGCCTAGCTATGTGGTGGGAGATGATGTGGACAAGAGGTTTGCAGCCTATGAAGTGACTCTAACAGTGCACAAGGTCCAAGAGGAGTTCTGGGGTGGGTGTCTATGGAGGTACATGTTCTTAGTGGGGAGGAACACTCTTCTTACACTAGAGGTGAGGGACCAGACATGCTACACTGCTATGAATGCCATCTTTACCTGTAAGTTTGGGCTGACACCCCAGAAAGATTGACAAAGAATCTGGGCTATCAACACAGAGCTGGGTTGACTGCTCTAGACTATGCTGGTAAGTCGCCGTAGGGCTGGGTGAAGGGCAGCAAAGTAGATGATTATCCAGGGATGTACAACTTAATTTTAAAGGAGCACATGCTTGACATTTGTTTTGCAGATCTGCGCCAACACCTGGTGGATAGCAAGCTTACTGATCCCAGGAAGCTTGTTGAGGAGGCAGACATCTGGGTCAGTACCAGAGTGTCCAAGAAAGCATCTAGGTTGGGGGGGCGGGCTCCCAAAAGTGTGGTCAGGGTTCCCACCAGAAGAAAGAGTGGAGGGGAGATCAAAAGAAGGAGTTCTCTTCAGGCCCACAGAACAACTCACAGGGGAAAGGGTCTGGTTCTCATTCCCAAGCTGGCCACCAGAAGAATAATTATCCTGACAAGGTCAGCAGCCCAAGCCTGTTAAGTGCTATGGGTACTATGAGTATGGACACTACAAGGGGGGCCCCAAGTGTCCAAAAAGAGAACAACCTCCCACTGGAGGAAAGGTTGCATGGATGGTGAGTGTAGTGCTGGGGAAGGTGTTTGTTCCAGTTAATGGAGGGGAGTTTAGTGAGGTTACCCTAGTGTACCTGGGTGACAGTGATATGGTTCCTAAGATCCATGTTCCCTCTAATACTGCAAAGTATATGCAATGGGTCACCTTCAATGGGCAAGGTATGGAGGCTCTGACGGATACAGGAGCCAGTATGACTATAGTAAGGAGTCAGCTTATTTCCCCACAGCAGGTAATTCCAAATGCATTCCACCAGATTGTGGTGGCTGACAACAAATATGGTCACTATCCTGTGGCCCTGGTTCTATTTGAGTGGTGGGGTGGAGGTTCAGGTCTTCTGAAAGTTTCTGTGAACCCTGCCATGCCTGTGGACTGTTTGTTAGGTAATGACATGTGGAGATGTTAGGATTACCTGATTGGATCTGTGCTACGGCAAGGTCCATTGCTGCCCAGGATGGGAGGCAAAAAGGGCTGGAGCATGGAAAAATGGCCCAGCCAGCTTCTAAAATGGTGAAAGGCAAGGGGTGTGGGAAACCAGCCATTGAGTGTAATCCCAGTGAGGTGGATGGGGCACCTGTGGTGGCCACCTGGAGCCCACTGAGGAGGGCACTGCTCCCCTTGGTGACCTGCCTGTCATTGCTGAATGGCATGTAGAAGGAGGACCCACCAAGGAGGAGTTCTGTAGGGTGTAGAGAGAATGTTGAACTCTTGAGGTGCTGAGGCAACAGGCTGAAGCCCAAGCAGCAGGTGATGTCCCTAGTAGTCACCATATTTACTGGGAGGACAGTCTCCTTTACAGGCAGCCTAACGTTCCTGTGCATGGGATTACAAGGGCCCTGGTGGTCCCCCAAAGCTACAGGGCCTTCCTAGTGGAGCTGGCTCACGAAAATTCCCCTACCAGGGCACCTGGGCCAAGACAAGACCTTTGTAAGGCTTGTCCCACACCTTTATTGGCCCAGGATCAAGACTTCTTCGGATACATTCTGTAAGACTTGTGTGACCTGTCAGGCTAGTAGGAAGACAGGGCAAAGGCTCAAAGTTCCCTTAACCCACCCACTGCCAGTCATTGGCACACCCTTTGAGAGGGTGGGCATTGCCATTGTAGGGCCTATGGATCCCCAGACTGCTTCAGGCAACAGGTTCATCCTGGTTCAGGTGGATCATACCACTAGGTATCCAGAGGCAATCCCTCTGATAACTGGGACTGCACCTGCTGTGGCAAAGTCCCTAATGGAGATTTTTACCCGAGTGTGTTTCCTTAAGGAAGTTGTGTCTGACAGGGGCACAAATTTCATGACTACATATATGCAGTCAATGTGAAAGGAGTGTGGAGTTACTTACAAGTTATCCACCCCTAACCATCCACAAACCAATGGGGTTGTTAAAAGGTTCCATAAGACCCTTAAATGCACGATTAGAGGCTGCCTAAAGCCTTGAGGAAAAAGTGGGATATCCTCATGCCTAATGTTAGCCTACAGGGAGGTGACTTTAGCCCATTTGAACATCTCTTTGGGTACCCTGTTAGAGGAACCCTGAGTTTGGCAAAGGAAGGCTGAGAGCAATCTCCTAGGAAATCTCCCCGGGATGTAGTAAGTAACATGCTGGCCTTCAGGAGCCAACTGGCTAAGTTGTGGAAGTTAGCTTGCAACAACCCAGATGCCAGCCAAGCTATCATGAAGGAATGATATGACAAAAATTCTACCACTCTGGATTTGCAGCCTGGTCGGAAAGTGTGGGCAATGGAGCCAGTGGAGCCCAGAGCTCTCCAGGACCGCTGTGCCATAAGCCACCTACCTGGATCCCAGGTGATTCCAATGGGGCGGCAATGCTAGTTCCCGAATCCTCTCATGACTTGCCCTCGGTTTACAGAAGGAGACACTGCTCCAGTGGCGAACCCCAGGGGGAAGGGGGTTGGGATGGAGAGAGCATGTGTAGTCAAAAAGATGCTCTGGCTCATCTACTCAACCGCAACACTGCAGCAGGCATTCACACCAGTCTGATGAATGGTACCAACAGATATGTTATCTATAAGCAAACAAATAATAAGGCTTTAGTCTAGTATTAGCTATATCTTTTAAGGTATCACCTCACAAGAGCTTTTTATATTTCAACCAATCTTTAGTTTTGTTGTCAGTTGTTTTTAGATAGTACATAGAGGTTCCCTAATCAAAGTTTCGAAACTGTAGTGAGTATGATTCCAGCATCAAACCCAGAAGCAAATTTGGATGGGGTTAGCTTCACCCAAGTCCTTTCTGGCAGAGCCATACCAACAGAATGAACAAGTTAAACAAAAACACTGGTTACCTTGTCTGCAAGCATGATGTTGCAACTGAGCTCAGCGCGTAGTGAAATCATGTCTGTTAATGTGTCTCTCCATTTCTTCTTGTTTTTCCATCTAGGTGCAAGACTGATGTGGGACGACCTTTGCGGTGAGGTTGAAGTAGAAGGAACAAGAGAGCTGGCAAGACAGAGTCCTGGAAGCTGGGAAACAGGTAAGTGACAGGCAAAGAGGCTAAGCGGAGGGGAGGAGTGTGGACGGTCTTTAAATAAGACTGCTTTAGAACATTCATAAAGGTCACATTCTAATTGCTTGTAACAAGGAACGGGTGCAGATAATTAACTTGATGAGGCTGCCTTCTAGAAGGTGCTTTAGAATGTTCACAAAGGTCGCGTTTTAATTGCTTATAGCAAAGAACAGGTGCAGGTGATTAATTAGATGATGTTGTCTTCTAGAAGGTGTTTTAGAATGTTCACAAAGGTCGTGTTCTAATTACTTATAGCAAGGAGCAGGTGCAGATGATTAATTTGATGAGGCTGTCTTCTAGAAGGTATTTAGAATGTTCACAAAGGCCGCATTCTAATTGCTTACAGCAAGGAACAGGTGCAAGGGATTAATTTGATGAGGGCTGTCTTCCGGAAGGTTAACGTTGAGGTCGTCTATGCCGGTTACTTGATGCTTATTCTGGTGGATTTTCTGGATGTTTCCATGGTGCCTGAAACATGGTCTTACATATGCATGGTAAAACATTTGTAAAGCTATTAAGCCTTTTCAAACAAATCGGGAACACTAGATGCAGCTAGCTATTATCAACAGCATGTAATATGGTCAAAGTCAGGGTACAAGACGTTTGTTCATTCAAAAGTGTTGGGAGGAATAATATGAGTCATGCCGGTGTATTGTGATAGACAAGAGAGGTGAGCTGTTGCAGGAATCCTGACTCGCTGGACTGGCCCATATGATATGATTGAGAGAAAGGGGGATACCACCTACCTTGTGGATCTCAAGACCCCTAGGCAACTCCACTGGTTGCTGCATGTCAATCGCCTCAGGACTCACTTTGAGAAGTCTGAGGTCACCATGATGTTGTTGACTGCTGGTGAGGAGGAAGAAGAGAGTTTACCTCTCCCTGACCTCTTAGCCTGCAAGGAGAAAGATGGATCTGTGGAGGGAGTAATCCTTTTCCCTACTCTGACTCTTGAACTACAAAGAGACTGCCACCAATTGTTGGGGCAGTACTCCTCTCTGTTCTCCCTTATTCCTGGGACTACCCACCTGTGTACCCAAGCTGTGGACACACAGGACAACCTACTGGTTAAAAATGCATTTTACAGGTTGTCAGATGAGGTTAGGTCCAGCATTAAGGCTGAAGTGTCCAAAATGCTGGAGTTGGGGATGAAATAACCCTCTTGTAGCCCCTGATCTAATCCTGTGGTTCTGGTACCAAAAGGTTGCCCCACCGGGCACAACACCTGAACTGAGGTTCTTTGTGGATTACAGAGGGCTAAATTTGATGACTAAGACTGATGCTCACCCCACCCCCTGGTCTGATGAGTTGATTGATTGGTTAGGAGCTGCCCAGTATCTCAGTACCTTTGATCTTACATCTGGGTACTGGCAGACTGCCCTAACATAGGTAACAAAGGAGAGGTCAGCCTTCTCCACACCAGAGGGCCACTACTAGTTTAGAGTGATGCCCTTTGGATTAAAGAATGCCCCTGCCACCTTCTAGAGGCTGATGAACAAGGTCCTTGTTGTTATGGAGACCTTCTCTGCTGCTTATCTGGATGACATAGCTGTCTTCAGTAGGAGCTGAAAGGACCACATTTTCACCTCCTCGAAGAGCTTCAGGCTCTGCAACAGATAGGCCTGACTATCAAGGCAAATAAAGCCAGATAGGGCAGTGGTCTGTGGTGTACGTGGGACACCTGGTAGACATAGGGAAGGTGCAACCACTGCAGGCCAAGGTACAAACCATCATGGCCAGGCTGCCTTCCAAAACACAGACTGAGGTCAGAGCATTTTTAGATCTCACTAGGTACTATAAGAGAGTTGCAAAGGGCTATGGCACCATTGTGCTCCCCCCCGACTGAGCTGACTTCCAAAAAGCAGCCCAGGAATGTAAATTGGACAGAGGCATGCCAAGTTGCATTTGATTCCCTGAAGCAAGCGATGTGCACAGCTACTGTGCTCAGGGCTCCTGACTTCTCCAAGCAGTTTATTATACAGACAGATGCCTCAGAGAATGGCATTGGGGCAGTACTATCTCAACTTAATGAGGAGGGCCTACACCAACCTGTAGCCTTCATCTACAGGAGGTTACACCAAGTTAACAAAGGTGGAGTGCTATAGAAAAAGAAGCCTTTGCTGTGGTGTGGGCATTGAAGAAGCTGAAGCCATAGTTGTTTGCCACTCACTTCCTGACTCAGACTAACCACAGATCCCTAAGGTGGATCATGCAAATGAGGGGTGAGAATTCAAAACTGTTGAGGTGGTCCATTTCCCTACAGGGTATGAGTTTCAGGGTGGAACACATACCAGGGGTAGACCACTCCAGTGCAGATGGCCTATCCAGGTTTTTCCACCTTCAAGAGAACTCCCTAGAGACTGGATAGCTCTCCCCACTTTCAGCTAGGGGGGGAGGGGGGGACACGTGTTAGACCGGTCAGACTTAGGGTGGTCTTTTCCCAATCTTTTTGCCTCTACATTTTGTGGAATCTTTTAGTTGGCCTTAGGACTCTGAGAGTTTTACCACTGCTAATCAGCGCTAAATTGCATGTGCTTCTTCCCTAAACATGTGTGTAATTGGAGTATACCTGATTGACTTATTTAATTTACTTGTGAGTCCCTTGTAAGATGGTATACCATATACCCAGGGCCTGTAAGTTAAATGATACTTGTGGGCTGCAGCCCTGATTGTGCCATCCATAGAAGTAGCCTCTCAAACCTGTCTCAGGCCTACCACTGCTTTGCCTGTGTGTGCAGTTTATTGCTACTTTGACTTAGCATTTAAAATTACTTGCAAAGCCTAAAACGCTCCTTTTATTACATATAAGTCACCCCTAAGGTAGGCCCTAGGTAGCCCTAATGGCAGTGTGCTATGTACGTAAAAGATAGGACATGTACTTTTATGTTTTGCATGTCCTGGTGGTGACAAACAGCCTATTTCGTTTTTCACTACTGTGAGGCCTACTTCTTTCATTGGTTAGCATTGGGAATTCCTTAAATACACTTTTAAGTTGTAATTTCTGATCAGAGAGGAGTAGCCTTTTCATGTTTTATATGTTTGGAATGACATTGAGAAATCCAACTTACTGGTGAAGTTGGATTTACCATTGCTGTTTTAGAAATGCCACTTTTAGAAAGTAGACATTTCTCTGCACTTACTGCTCTGTGTGCCCGATAGCCTGTCTCCAATACACATCTGGGGTCGGTGACAGCTAAACTTTGTGAATTCCCTCCAGGCAGCCACAACACAGGAATGATAAGTGTATGTGATTACTCATCTACATACATCTGCATTCTGATGGCCTTGTCTGGGCAGGAAGACAGGGAGGTGCTAACACTTCTCTTGAGTAGGTAGTGGCCTGTCCCCACACAAAGGGCTGATTTACCCCCATAGATAGCCTGGAAGTCAGGACTGGGCTGAAAGGGGAACCTGTGCACTTCAGAGAGCTGCTTTGAAGTCACCCCCCATCAAAGGCACGTTTGGTTATAAGTACAGGGTCTCTGACCCCCTAAAATCAGACACTTCTGGATCTTGAACTGAACCTCTGTCAGAAGGACTGCTGTACTGCTTAAAGGACTCATCTCTGGACTGCAGCCTTGGAAGGCTGCTTTTCTCTTGTGTTGCCCTTCTAACTGGTGCTCTCTGACTCTGCTGAAGGATACTCTGCCTTCACCCCAAGTGGTCTCCAAGGGCTTGTTTGCTTGTCTCCTGTTGCTTGAGACTGAGGAAAATCAAGGTCTCTACTCCTGCGCCTGGCTCCCTGCAAGTGGCCCAAATACTTGCAACATGGATTTCAACACATCCCCTGTCTGCTGGTAGCAGAACTGGCACATCCACCCTGTTGCGGGAGTAAAATTGGTGCATTGCATCTGAACCAGAGCTTTGCATCCTGAGATTGATGCAGCTTGGTGGGATTGACGCATTTCCTCGAATGCGTGTCAGAAACCTGCACATAACTTGACTCCTCTTGACTCCGGCACCTGTCTTCGGAACTGACACATCGCCGTCACTGCGAACAGGAAAGGTGCTTTGTTTACAAGGGGCCTGCGTGGGTCCTGCAGCCGGCCTGCACTTCCACAAAGTCGGCCCGAACTTTTACTTTGCTGCATTCCAGGGCAACCTAAAGTAATCTTTTTAGTAAATGCAGAACAGTTGATCAAGGATTAAATAGTGATAATGAGCTGCACTATTTTTTGCAATAGATCTGCTACTTGCAGAAATAATGAATACGCTATCATGTGTAACAAATTTGTATCTGGAGTAAGTCAGTGGACAACAGGTCGCACATGTACTCACCTTTTGTCATTCACTTGAGATGGCACAATAATGCTATTGTTAACAGTTATCATTAGAATATATTCGTTTGATCACTGGAAGTCGTAATATAGAACCTGCCCATGTCAGTGAGAAGAGGTTTTAATGTACCATGCTAAAACACGAATAGGTCGGGCTGTGTCGAATTGACAAATGTTAAGATAGCATAGAAATTCAATCATAGTAATGAATGCTTGGCTAACTATTAAAATTATTTATGTGTCGCCGATTGGATGCCTGTCTCCACACATAATCCCAGACAGTTCAGGTAGTTTTAAATTATTTACTGTGGATCAATTAATTCATTGATTGAAATGTAATTATAGGAAGTTAAGGAAAGATTGGATATTAATCAATATTGTACGTGGGTGATCGATTTGAAACTTATGTGATGTTGACCAAATTTTAATGTAAGCCCTTACATGGAATGCACAGGAAATAGGAAGCGATAGTCTTGTATTAATAACGCCTACCTCCAGGCAGGTCAGGCACCGCAATTACTGAGTGCCTTTTATCCGGTGATGGGAGCAGGATATTGCAGCGGGTAATTTCCCTAGAAATGAAAACGTGAATCGGGGTTTTAAACTGCAAAGGCAATAGAGCAAACGATGGCCGTGATAATCAATTGAATATAACATGAGGTAACAAATCCGGTGGGCTATACTGTTACAGATGGTAACGCAGCACCGCCCAATGTCAGGCAGGTCAGGCGGAAGTCTGACACGTAGACCTACGGAGGGTAGCGAAGGAGAAAATCTGAATTATGATTGGTCATTTCACACGAGGACCAGAGAGGGAACTCTCAAAAGAGAAATACTGATGGCCTATTGGTCAAAAGAATAGTACCATTTGCACGCGTAGGGTGATTGGCTAATGACAGTGAGGACCTGTGAGGGAACCGTGGTTATAGCAACGTCAATTAAGAGGCTGGAATTTGCGAGTTCCTATTGGTCGGATGTATATTTAAATACAGGGATCTAACAAGCTCAATTCTACGGCGGGATTTATCGGGCCAGGCCGTGGCAGGAAGACCAGAGTACAAGACGCTCTGGCTAGAGGTGAGATATAGGAGGCTATATGGGGGAATTCTGCCTGCCTGGGCTATGTAGCATAAGATTTGTTGAGTCTTATGACTAATAATCAGGAGAACAAGAGTTTTATGTGTTCTCTTGTCACAGAACTAGATAATATAATAGGAAAAAGTGCAGGACACCGTAATTTTTAACATGCCTCAGTTTTGGGGGATGTAAATAAGTAAAAAACAATAATAAAATAAAACTAATTATGAAGAAATTTTTCCAAAGCGAATTGGGCTTGATATTTTGGTCTTAATATATTTCTTATGTACAGGACAAACTTTTTCCATATGTATGGGTTGAGGATATAAAGAGGAGAAGAACTTTAAGGAGAAACGCTTAGGATATACACTGGAGGTATGTTTTAAGGGCTACTAATGAAGCTTATTAGACATTAAGGCTGTAGGGGAGCTTAAGATGAAGAAGTATGACATATATTGAATGAGGAATTATTGCCAGGAGTGTTAATAAAATTTTATGACACATCACAACAATAGTGTGCACAGTATATAGGATTCACTGATGAGGATTGAGGTGGAAGCAATAAGGATTGTTTGTCCATCCTAAAAACCATGAACGGAATGTTTTCCTGGGTAGAAATTTGGGAAACTAGATTGTATATAGGCAGACTTTAAGGAGGTGCTGGATAATTAATATCCATATGATGTATCAAAATTTGGAAAATGAGAATCAATCAGTTGTTTTTTTACATGTATAGGGATTCATACTGATATGTGCACTTATCCTTTTTTCCAGCCCTGATGACGTCCAAGTGAGGACGAAACGCGTAGGCTGACGATTGGATACTGTTATATTTTGAAGCAATGATTTTCTTTGAATAAATAAATGGAATACACATATGAAACAAGCTTGCCTATGGATTTGATTCTTGAAAGTGAATACAATAATTGATTGGATACTACATTGGATACATTGACGCAACTTTCCATTTGGAGTAATCTTTTTAGTTCTACTAGCTTCTAAGCACTTTATTGTATTTATTCTTTTAAAATTCAATATCTCAACATCTATACATTTGGATTTTTGTCATTTTGGTCTTGTTTTGTTTATAATAAAATAATCTATTTTTCTAAACCTGTTGAGTCTGTTTGTGGTGTATTAACTGTTTTACAGTGTGTATGTGGTGCACAAATACTTTACACATTGCTTCTTTAGTTTAGCCTGACTGCTCTGTGCCAAGTTACCATAGGGTTAGCACAGGTAAAATTTGAGTGTGTATCTTACACACCATGGGTAGGATTGTGGCTTCTGATTGGACAGGGTGCCTATCTTTGCCAACCAGAAACCCAATTTCGAACATCTCATTTCTGTTAAACTCTGTGGCATACATTACAAAATACCAACCTGTGTCACTTTGCCAATTTGGCTTAGTTATCCATTCTGATGTGTCAGACACAGACAAAGCCATCCCACACTGGAGGAGGTGAATGTTGATAGCACTGATGGTCGGAAAAATATACCTCCTCCGACATTGGCACTCTCTGAACACACCCACCCACCAAGAATGGTCAGCTGATTTTTTCAGGCTGGCCACATATGAGAGATACATCTACAAAATCCAAGACAAACTCACTATGTTTGAACACGAATGCTTGAAAATCCACACCACACCCTTTTCATCACCACCCTCCTTAGAAATGAAAACACTTGCATCTTTTTTTAATGGACCATCCGCACACGAGGGATGACAGACCTCTTCCTGTGTGGTCTTGTGGTAATCCACTTATGCTGGGAGTTGTGAGACAGTAGGTGCACCTATAGAGCCAGATCCAATACTTTACCATGTCCAATATCTTACCACAGATGTGTCTAATGGGGGACTTACTGATGGGGTGAAATTACCGGGTGAGCCATACAATGATGTGTCTAGTTCAAATGAAGGCAAGAGTTGTGCTAATACTGATTGCTTAAACACAATATGAAAGCCTAAGGGGAAACAAGGCAAACAAGGCCATTACATGAACTTGGCAACAGTTCTGGGGGTACCGGGGTGGATAGGGCGAGGTGAAGAATATTTGTACCAATATTTTATCACTATGACGGCACCTTTCATGCTGTCATATTTTATGCTCTTATGCTTTACACCTTTATATCAGTTTGATGATCAACTAGTTGACAAGATTGACCAATGTATTACACTTGTTTGTTTTCTAAAAATATTAAAGAATTGAAAAAAATGAATTTAGCATTTAAATTTGTGTAAATTAGAATGTATATATACATATATACATATATATAAACATATATAAATGCATTTTATCTTTATTTACACATAAAAATATAAACATAGAATTTCAATTAAAAGCGATCCAAATAAAACCTACCTTCCTGTGAAGTAAAGGCCCTTCAGATGAAAAACTATGCAATGTAAAGTCACTCCTGATGTAATGACCACGGTGTAGCATCTCAGGATGTAACAAAACTGCTTAATTTGCACAAAAAAAAACATAGTTCAGGTGCCCCAAATTTTTCTTATCAGGCATCCACCCACTTTCCCACTGACATCACCCACTTCCAAAGCAGTACATTTACAGTTCCCAAAATCGAGGGGCAACAAGTAAGTGAGTCACTTTTCTTAAAAGGGGACTATGTCATGGTACACTCCTGCAAATATTTTGATAAAATCAGGTAAAATAGTGCATTTTACATCCTAGTTTTCATCTAAATTTGTTTCATAACGAGAGACTAAATCCTGCAACAATAAACATATTCGGATTGCCATGCAATGAAAGAAGGAGACTGCAATCAAATAAAAAAAACACAACACCAGTACTGTCTAGCACTTGCCAGTAAATGCAGTCAGTGCATGGGGATGAAAGAGTTAGGAAATTCTCTAAAATGTCCATTGGTAAAGAAGAGGTGTGTCCTATGAAAGTTTTAAACATGTAAACTACATTCATATGCTTCAGCATGCCACCTGACCAGTATTTGGGTGCTCCTTTTGAGTTTCCTGGTACTGAATTCAGACATAGAATACAACAACGGACATATACCTAACACAAAACAGAACTATTGGCTTTGCCAATGCTTGATAGCCCTTTCAAATGAACAACAGCAATGTTATTATTGTGAACAATTAGGATTTAAAATGTTTTAATTCTGAAAATGGGAGACTGTTTACTATGGACTGTGGAAGCAGGGGTTGGAGTATTCACTTACTCCTGTTCTCCCTTTCACACCACTTTCCTCTTCAGTCTCTCACGTTGTTGAACAAGTTACTTAACTTCAGTAATGCCTTATCTGATAGAGACTCTATCTAGCTGCAGATTCCTTACCTTAAAATTATCCCCACGTGCCAGGTTGGATCTGAATTGGTTTTCATGAGCAGTACCCCTATGCGCTGGTAGGTGGCATCCTTCGGCTCTGCGTGGCCTCATCAGCACCCCAGCAACCATCACGTCAGTTTCTTTTTGTGACTTTCTACATCAGGTACGCAGAGCCACGAAGAACACTGACAACAGGTGTGTAAAACTAAGACCCTGAAAGGGGGAAAATAACTGAAATCCGTTCGCAGAGCGAGGAGGATTGGTGGGTCTGTAAGGAATCTGTGGCTAGATAGAGTCTCTAACAGTTGGGGCGTTACCGAAGGTAAGTAACTTGTTCATCTGATAGAACCTTCTAGCCACAGATTCTTTACCTTTGAATAGATACCAAAGCAATACCTCCCCGGAGGTGGGTCTGCAAAAACATTTCACACCAAGACGTCCTCTAGGACCGAACAGGCAAAGTGCCAACTCAAAGGACCTGACTGTCCAGGCAGTAGTGTTCTGTGATTGTGTGCAGAGAAGCCCACATTTCTGCCTGGTAGATGTCCAGGACTGGGACTCCATGCTCTAACACAGTGGTCTCAGCCTTGGCTCTGGTGGAATTAGCACCCAAATCCTCTGGGGGTTGCTTCTTGGCCAATGCATAGCAAATGTTAATGAAGTGCATGATCCATCGGGAGATGGTCTGTTTCTGCGTGGCCTTCTCTTTCTTGGCTTCGACATAACCCACGAAGAGTTGGTCATCCACCCGGAGCCCTTTTGTGTGGTCATGGTAGAACGACAACACTGTTTTTGAGTCCATTTGGTGGCGTTGCTCCTCTTCCTTAGAGGGATTCGGCAGAGTGAAAAAGTAGGCAGGGAGATATATTGGCTGACATGAAAGGGAGAGACTTCCTTCAAAAGGAAAAAATATGTAAATCCGTATTTGTAAAGCGCGAACTACTCACCCTTACGGGTCTCAAGGCGCTGGGGGCCGTCGTGGAAATTAAGTGAGCTATTGCCCAGAGTCACATGGTGCTGAGCTGAGCTGCCGCCGGAGCCGGGGATCGAACCATGACGTGAGCCCTGTGCTCCGAAGTCAGCTGCCCTGGCCGCTGCACCACACCTCTCCAAGGAAGGAAGCCTTAGTGCGAAGGACTAGCTTGCACGGAAAGATTTCGAGGTACAGAGGCTTAGATGACAAAGCCTGGAGCTCACTAACCCTCCGGGCCGATGTTGTATCCATCAGAAAGGATGTTTTGATGGTAAGGAGCCTGATAGGACAGTTTTGTACTGGCTCAAAGGGAGCACACATAAGAAAAGTAAGTACTAAATTTAGGTACCACTGTGGCTTGATAAAGGAGGAAACATGTTGGAGACCTTTCAAAAAAATCTATGTACAATCAGGGATTTGAATGGGGATGGCTGATCTCACAACCGCAGAAATGCAGAGATGGTAGAAAGCTAGCCTCTTAAGGGGCTGAAAGCAGAGCCCAGCTGGGCAAGAGAAAGAATAAACAGAAGCACCTGAGAGAGGGGAGCAGAAAGGGGATCAACCTATTTCCTCTGCACACCATGCCACAAACTTGCTCCAACAGTAGATGTATACTGTCTTGGTGGAGGGATGCTTGGCTGCCAAGATAACATTGCAGACTTCAGGAGGAAGGTCAAAAGCTGTCAACTGTCGCCGCTCAGTCTACACGCATGAAGGCATAGCATTGACAGGGTCAGGTGGAGGAACCTCCCCTGCTGCTGCGACAGAAGCTCCTTTGAAAGGGGCAACTTGATCGGTGGACTGATGGCCATGCTCAACAACTCGCGAAACCAAACTCTCCGTGACCAGTCTGGAGCCACAAGGATGACTTTGGCCTGGGCATTCCTGATCTTCTTGAGAACTCTGGACAGGAGTGGCATGGGTGGAAAGGCGTACAGGAGGCCTGAGCGCCACTCGAGACAAAAAGCATCTCCGAGTGAGAACCGCCTTGCAAACTCCAGCGAGCAAAACCGCTGACATTGTGTATTCTCGGTAATGGATAACAGATCTATCCAAGGCTCTCGCCACTGCTGAAAGAGACCTTGCACCACCTCCGAATGGAGATGCCACTTGTGATCCACTAGGCATCTGCCATTTAGTTCCTCCACTCTGGTGTTCAGAGAGCCAGCCAGGGGTTAAACCACCAGGGATATGCACAGATGTTCCAGTCTGGTCCAGAAGCGCAGGGCCTCTTGACAGAGGGTCCACGGCCCACACCGCCCTGCTTGGTGCAGTACCACATGGGCGGTGGTGTTGTCTGTGAACACCTGCAGTAACCGTCCCTTGATTGATGATAAAAAGGCTTTCAGTGCCAGCCGGATCACTCGAAGCTCCAGCAGGTTGATGTGGAGTCCGGATTCCGCCAGAGACCAGAGGCCTCTGATCTCCACCACTCCCCGATGGCCGCCCCATCCTAGGATTGACGCATCTGTCACCACTGTCAGATCTGATCGGGCAAGGGAGAGGGACCTACCACTGACCAAATCGCGGTTGTTAACCACTACAGCAGATCTTTTGTAGTAGCCTGATTGGAAGTGCAGTACCCTCTGAAATCTGGACCATGTCAGAGATTCTCCTGATGCTGCACCCACTGGAACTTCAGGTCCCACAGCAGAACCCATATGCGGGCATGTGTCACAAGCATTATGCAGGAGGCCATGAGGCCCAGCCACCTCAGAGTCAGTCTCACCAAAACCCAGGATAGAGGCTGAAACATTGGTATCATGGCATAAACTCACCATTCGGGAGGATAAGCCCAAAACTGCACTTGTCAAGGACAGCTCCGATGAAATGGAGTGTCTGAGAGGGAGTCAGGTGTGACTTGGGCATGTTGATAGTGAACCCATGTGAGTGGAGAAGGTACGCCGTAGTCTGGAGGTGGGAAGCAACTGCATGGGGCGAACTCGCCTTCAACAGCCAGTCATCAAGATAGGGGAAGACTGGCATCCCTGACTTCCGCAGATGAGCTGCAATTACCACCATCATCTTGGTGAACACTCGAAGGGCACTGGTAAGGCCAAAAAGAAGCACCGCAAACTGAAAGTGCTTGTGGCTCACTCTGTACTGTAGGTAACGTCTGTGGGCAGGCAGGACGGGGATGTGCAAGTATGTGTTCTGCAAGTCAAATGCTACAATGCAGTCTCCCAATTCGAGGGCCGACAGAACTTGAGCGAGCATGAGCATTTTGAATGCCTTCTTTTTCAGGAAGAAATTGAGAGGGTGGAAGTCTAGTATAGGACGTAAGCTTCTATCCTTCTTGGGAACCAGAATGTAGCGGGAATAGCAACCAAAACCCATTTCTGAGGCCGGCACCCTCTCTATGGCTCCCTTGGCCAAGATAGCCTCCACTTGCTGGATGACTAAGGAGAGATGGTCTACGTCTGTCTGTCACGAGTGGGTTGCATGGGTGGAGCGATGGTCACGAAAGGGAGGGAGTAGCCCCTTCGGACAATCTGGAGAACTCAGCGGTCGGATGTTATCAACCTCCAGTGGTGCAGGGTGTATCCTGCCTCCCACTGGTTGCCCATGATGGTGGGAGGGAAAAATAAAAAGGCTTGGAGGCAGCAGCTGCTGGAGGGGTGGTGGACTGGCCTGACCTCTAGCTGCCCAACCCACGGAGTCTGCGTGTACCGCGTCCTCAGCCAAGCAGGAACTGTGAAGCTCATGCCGCATGCCATGGTGGCTGGGTGGGTAGTGGTGCAGTTGGAAACTCCTTCTGTGGCCACAAAAGGAATGAAATGTGGACTGAAGTTTGCAAGGGGTTATGGAAAGGCCCAAGTACCCGGCCATAGCCCTGCAGTCCTTGAAGCTCTCGAGCGCTGAATGAGCCTTGTCTCCGAAGAGATAGCAGCCATCAAAAGGCATTTCCATTAGCAAAGCTTGCACATCCCCTGAAAAACCAGTCTAGCTCAGCCTGGCAAGCAACGCAAGGCCACCAATGAAGAAAACATTCTGCCTAGTGAGTCGGTCGTGTCCAGCCCACATCTGATTGTAAACTTAGCTGCATCCCTCCCATCTGCCATAGCTTGGGAGAGTATGGCCCGGGCCTCCTCCGGAACCATAGGTAGTACCTGCGCAACCGAATCCCAGAGTGAGTGGGAGTAACGGCCCAATAGGCAGGCTGTGTTCAAAGACCGCAGTGTCAGGCTGGTGGAAGAACATGTTTTCTTGCCTAAGGTGTCCAGCCTATTGGATTCCCTATCCGGTGGAGTGGAATGGAGTGCACTAAGGTTTACCCGGTGGGTAGAGCCTTGGACCACCAAGCTCTCCGGGGTAGGGTGTTGAGTGAGGAAAATGGGGTCCCCTGAGGTGGGGTGATGGCAGTGGGCAATTGTCCTGTTCACAGGAGCCCCTTTGTAGGGCTTGGACCAGGTCCCAAACAGGACATCCATGAGGGCTTCATTGAAAGGCAGTAGCGGTTCTGAGGGGGTTACTTCCGGTTGAAGCAGCGCCATCAAGACATTAGTCTTGACTGCCACTGAGGGAAGGTTGTGGTACAGTACCTCGGCTGCCCTCCTCACCACCATAGCAAATTAGGCTCCCTCCTTCACAGCCATGGCAGGTGGACAGAAGAAGCTGGCATCTGGAGAGGTGTCCAGTCCACTGACTTTCCCCAATTCCTCACACCAGGTGTCCTCATTTGGGTCTAGAGACTGATATTCATAAGGGTACGGTGGCTCCTCCCAATTTTCCCCAAGTCCCAGCCCATAAGAATAGGGCTTGGGCTCCGACCTGGAGGGAATGGCTCCATTCGGATCCTGATTCGAATGGAGCCATCCTGCTCCATGTCAGAGTCAGGGATGAGAATGGGGCGGAGCCACTGGAGGGTGCTGGCGTGAGCATCGACAGCAGGGCCAGTGACATGGAAGGTCAAGTTGTCTCGATCGGTGCTAGTTCGGATCCATCAGTGGATCCAAGTGACCCAACTGGCACCAAGGGTGAGCCCACCGGCAGAAGACCAGTAGGGGCCCCTACTGAACCTGCGGGGCCCAAAGGTGCCCCAGTGGGTATGGGCTGCCCAAATATGAGGTGCATGGCCTCATAAAATTTGTGGAGTTGGGCGGGGGTCAATCCCGCTCCCGCAAACTCAGGGAGGTACAGAGACGGTCTGGGAGAAGGCTCAACTCCGGAGTTAGGCTTCAAGTGTCAACGGTCCCCCATCTCGTCGGATGACTTCGACAGATGGGGTAAAGTCAAAGACCTCTTCGACTACTTTTTCTTTTTGTGGGACCTACCAGAATGGGACGACTTCGACTGCGACATAGATCGATGGCTACACGACCGATCCCAAGTCCTTCCTCTCGATCGAGATCGTCACCGCGTTGCACGTTGACCAGCAAGGAGCTTGAGAGATTGCTCCCTCAAGGCCTTGGGGTGCATAGCGCAACAATTGACACAAGTCTTGGCATTGTGGTTACGCTAAAGACACCAGAGGCAGACAAGGTGCGTGTCCGTCACCGACATCTGTCTGTTATAGGCGCCAGAAGGCTTCAAACCATCCTTCCTAGTGGACATCCCTGCCACACAAGATGCAAAGTCTAAAAAATCTTCAACAAAAAGGTAGTCAAAAAGTGATTGGGGGTAGCTCTTCTCCGGATCTGTGCCGACTTGTGTGGAAAGAAAATAACTGACATCAGTGTGATGGGGTGGTACCTACATAGACACTGCACACATTACTTCCAGCACAGATGATGCCGCGCTGAGCCAAAAGACGCCGCCTACTGGTACGCAGGGGTACTACTCACAAAATATTTTCTGGATCCAGTCTGCCGCCTTGGGATAATTCGAGGGTAAGGAATCTGTGGCGAGAAGTCTCTATCAGATATATGCACTATTTTGCTCATCACATCATTCTCAAATTTCATTTTGTTCCAATCTCTTCTGCTACATGTGCCTCCTTTCATCTCCACTTAATCAGCCCTCACATATATGCACCCCACCCACTCACCTGTGAGGCATTTTCTTTTCCTTTAGCTCTGTCAGTTCCATCAGCTGTGTGCCTCCTTCACACAATTTCTCACTCAATCACAATTACAATTGATACATTGTGTCGATTGGTCTGTGCTCTCTGCAGAGAGGCCAATGATTGAATATGCATTTAGTCTGACATTTGTGATCCACTGACAGGCACTGTGAGTAACTCACACTGCCTCAGATTCAGTGTTGTCAAGTGTTAGAAATGGGGGACTCTAGTTGGCAAGGGCTTGCACCTTTGTCCAAGTAGGGACCCTTCTTCCTAGTCAGGATAAGGGAGTTACACTCCTAAAATAACCCCTGCTCACCCCTTGGTAGCTTGGCATGAGCAGTCAGGCTTATCTTAGAGGCAGTGTGTAAAGCATTTGCACATAACCAACAGTAATACAGTGTAAGCACTACAAACGGACACCACACCAGTTTAGAAAAATATCCAATATTTTTATATACTTAAAACAAGACCAATACGATAAAAATCCACAGTACGGTACTTTAAAAATCTTCAGTTATCACAGTGTCCTTAAAAACAGTTCCTTGATGTCGATAGCTCCGTCCGGGGCTATCACGGCGTCGTGAACAAACAAATCCAAACAGTTCTGGCTGACCGCGACGTCGCGAGTCAGCTACGGTGTCGGGAAGACCCGCAAACAGTACCTTTCAGAAATGCAGGGCATCGATGACCTCGGGGTGAGCTTCCGAAAACATGGCGTCCGCAGGCGTCGGTTCCGGAGGTCGGTGCAGGCGTCGTCAGGGCCCTCGAAGTCCCACGCGTTGCAGATCGATCTCCTCTCTATTGAAGTCAGGAGCGCTGGCGTCGGCAGGCGTCGGGTGCTGCGGTGCGAAGTGCAGCGGTGCAGCGTGCGGTGCCCTCAGGTCGCGGTGCGAGCACGGGCTCGGTGGCGGAGTCAGATGGCGTCGTCGGTGAGACCAGGGTCGCGGTGTGAGATGAAGGCGGTGCTCGTCAAGGTGCTGGTAGGTCACGGTGCAGCAGTGGCGTCCTCGTTGCTGAAGCGCTGTCGTCGGCTGACGAACTGGAGTCGATGGCACCGGCTTCGGTAGGCCAAGGCTGCGGTGCGGGATGAGGGAGCTGCGTCGTGTAACTTTACGAGCGGTGCCCTCGAACCACGGTGCAAGCAGCGGCGTCGAGTCTGGCGTAGAGCGTCGTCGTCGGGGATACCAAGGCGTCGTCGTGAAGCGAGGCGGTGCGGAGTGCGGTGCCCACAGGTCGCGGTGTGAGCAGCGGCTCGGTGGTGGCATCAGCAGGCGTCTTCGTTGAGACCAGGGTCGCTTTGCGGCGTTGCGGTGGTGCTCTCTGCGGTGCCAAAGCGAGGCGTGAAGCGAGGCGGTGCAGAGTGCGGTGCCCACAGGTCGCGGTGCAAGCAGCGGCTCGGTGGTGGCGTCGACAGGCGTTGTCGGTGAGACCAAGATTGCGGTGCGGCATTGCGGCGGGGCCCTCTGCGGTGCCTTCAGGACACGTAGTCGGCAGCAGCGTCGTAGATGGCGTCGGGCTTGAAGTCTTTGCTGTTCCTGAGACTTCTTGAACAGGGGGCAAGCTCTACCTCAAGCCCTTGGAGACACTCACAAAGTAGATTGCAGAAAGTTCAGTCCAGTCCTTTCACTGCCCAAGACAGAAGCAGCCACTGCAGGCCAACACAACAAAGCACACAGCAAAGTGGTAGTTCCTCCTCACAGCTTCTCCAGCTCTTCTTCTTGGCAGTCTTCTTGATCCAAAAGAGTTCTAAAGTTCAGGGGTCTGGGCCCCAGTATTTGTATCCAAAAATCCTTTGATCCTCTAGGCAGAGGGTGTCTGTGCCCAGCCAGAACCAGTTCTGCCTTCTCTGGTGTGATTTCCTGGCAGGAGGTGGAGATGGCATTGTCAGAGGCAGACCAGGCCCTTTGAGGTGCAAGGAAATCTCCTCCCCCTTCCCCCATTGTAGCCCAGGTCTATTCAGCCCTTTCCTGACCCACCTAGACTATCTGGAGCCCTCCTGCTCCCCAGCCTTCTGTCATCCAAAACCCAGACAGGCAATCCACATTCCAGCAGAGGCACACGGGATGACTGAGCAAGAAAATACCTACTTTCTAAAAGTGGTATTTTCAAACACAGAATGTAAAAATCACCTTCACTAAAAGATGCATCTTTAGATTCTGAGTTCAGGCATACTAAATTCTATTTTCTTACCGAATTCCCTGGGCCAGTTATGTTTATAAGAAGTTATAAACAAACCTCCCATTTTATCCTATGGGGAACTGGTAGCCTTACAATAGTGAAAAACGAAATTGGCTATAATTCACTATCAGGACATGCCACACACACCAGGGCATGTCCCACCTTTCACTTACACTGCACCCTGCCCACAGGGGTACCTTGGGCCTACCTGAGGGGTGTCTGACATGCAGTGTGTGCACTGGCCAAGTCGACATGGCAGTTACAAACTGCGCGCAGACTCTGCAATGGCAGGTCTGAGGTACCTTTTCAGGGCTACTCACGTGGGTGGCACAATCAGAGCTGCAGGCCCACTAGTAGCATTCGATTTACAGGCCCTGGCACACTCAGTGCACTTTACTGGGGACTAACAAGTAAATCAAATATCCAATCATGGACACATCAATCCATAACACATTTTACCACAGGAGCACTTGCACTTTACCACTGATCAGCAGTGAGAAAAGTGCGCAGAAACACTAAGCCAGCACATACAGAGTCAAAACCAGGAGGTCAGAAAGCAAAAACTCAGGGGAAACACGCCAAAAGATGCCAAGTCTAACACATGTCCCCTCCAGCTGAAAGTAGGGAGAACTACCTAACCTCCCGGGAGTTCTCTTCACTAAGGCGGAAGAACCTGGACACACCATCTGCGTTGGCGTGTTCTGTGCCAGGGCCGTGTTCCACCGTAAAGTCCATTCCCTGTAGGGAGATGGACCACCTCAGCAGTTTTGGATTCTCACCCCTCATTTGCATCAACCATCTGAGGGGCCTGTGGTCTGTCTGAACCCGGAAGTGAGTCCCAAACAGGTATGGTCTCAGCTTCTTCAGTGCCCAGACCACAGCAAAAGCTTCCCTTTCTATGGCACTCCACCTCTGTTCCCTGGGGAGTAGTCTCCTGCTAAGGAAGACTACAGGCTGATCCAGGCCCTCTTCGTTCAGTTGTGAGAGCACCGCTCCCACACCATGCTCTGAAGCGTCAGTCTGCACGACAAATTCTTTGGAGAAGTCAGGTGCCTTGAGCACGGGCGCCGTGCACATGGCTGCCTTCAGGGCATCAAAAGCTTTCTGGCAGGACTCAGTCCAGATCACCTTCCTGGGCTGCTTCTTCGAAGTCAGCTCTGTTAAGGGGGCAACGATGGTGCCATAGCCCTTAACAAATCTCCTATAGTAGCCGGTGAGACCTAAGAAGGCTCTCACCTCTGTCTGGGTCTTGGGGGCTCCCAAGCCAGAATGGTGTCAATCTTGGGTTATAGGGGCGCCACCTGGCCACTTCCTACCTGGTGTCCCAAGTACCACACCGAACCCTGCCCGATCTGGCACTTACTGGCCTTGATCGTGAGGCCTGCACCTTGCAGAGCCCTCAACACTTTCTCAAGGTGCTGTAAATGTTCTTCCCAGCTGGAACTGAACACAGCAATGTCATCCAGGTAGGCGGCACTGAAATCCTCCAGTCCAGCCAACACCTGATTGACCAACCTCTGAAAGGTGGCAGGGGCATTCTTCAACCCAAAGGGCATCACCCGGAATTGGTAATGACCTTCTGGGGTTGAGAACGCTGACCTCTCCTTGACCCCATCGGTTAAGGCAATCTGCCAGTACCCAGACGTTAAATCAAACGTGCTGAGGAACCAGGCAGCTCCCAACTGATCAATGAGCTCATCAGCTCTGGGGATGGGGTGCGCGTCAGTCCTGGTGACGGTCCTGAGCCCACGGTAGTCCACACAGAACCGGAGTTCTGGAGTGGCACCGGGTGCAGCAGCCTTTGGGATCAAGACCACTGGGCTGGCCCAATGACTGTTGGAGGGCTCAATCACCCCTAACGCCAACATCTTAGAGACCTCCTCCTTGATGCTGGCCCTGACCCGGTCAGTCAACCTGTAAATTTTGTGCTTTACAGGAGGGCTGTCACCAGTGTCCACGTCATGGGTACACCAGTGAGTAACACCGGGGGTCAGAGAGAACAGTGGGGCGAACTGTCCCAATAACTGGCGACAGTCCCCCTGCCGCTCTTGAGTCAGTGTAGGGGAGAGGATCACACCCTCTTCTGACCCATCATGCTCCTTGGTAGACAGGAGGTCAGGGAGAGGCTCACTCTCCTCTTCCACCCCATCATCTGTGGCCAAGAGCATACTCACTTCGGACCTCTCGAAGTGGGGCTTGAGGCGGTTCACGTGAAGGACCCTCAAAGGGTTCCTTGGAGTCTGCAATTCCACCAGGTAGGTGACGTTACTTTTGCGCTCCACCACCTCATATGGCCCAGTCCACTTGTCCTGCAAGGCACAAGGTTCCACTGGGGCCATGACCCACACTTTTTGCCCAGGTTGAAATTCGACCAGAGTGGCATTCTGGTCATGCCACCTCTTCATTTCTTCCTGGCTGGCTTCTAGGTTCGCCTGAGCGAGTTTCCTGAAGCGGGCAGTTTGGTTTCTAAAGGCCAGCATGTAACTAAACACATCCTGGGGAGTTTTCCTGGGAGCCGCCTCCCAGCCTTCCTTTACCAAACTCAGAGGTCCTCTGACAGGGTGGCAATACAGGAGCTCAAAGGGGCTGTACCCAAGAGACTTCTGAGGCACCTCCCTGTATGCGAAGAGCAGGCATGGCAAGAGGACGTCCCACTTACGCCTCATGGGTTCTGTTAGACCCTTGATCATGCCTTTCAAGGTCTGGTTGAATCTCTCCACCAGACCGTTTCCTTGTGGGTGGTAAGGAGTGGTGAGCTTGTAGGTTACACCACACTCCTTCCACAGGGATGTCATATACTTGGATATGAAGTTGGTCCCCCTGTCAGAAACCACCTCTCTGGGGAAGCCCACATGGGAAAAGATCCCCATTAACGCCCGGCCCACCACTGGCGCCGTCGTTGTCCTGAGAGGGATTGCCTCCGGGTACCGGGTGGCATGGTCCACCAAGACCAGGATATACCTGTTGCCCATGGCTGTCTTGGGATCCAGTGGCCCCACAATATCCATCCCCACCCTTTCAAAGGGTGTTCCAACAACAGGAAAAGGTTGGAGAGGAGCTTTGACCTTCCTCCCACTCTTACCACTTGCCTGGCAAGTTTGGCAAGACCTACAGTGTGCATCTGACGGCCAAAAGAAGTGGGTGACAAGCCTGTCAAAGGTGTTGTCCTTCCCCAAATGTCCTGCCAAAGACACGTCATGAGCCAGACCCAGTAGGAAGGTCCTGAAGCGCTAGGCTACCACCAGCACACGGGCTGACCCAGGGTCAGCAACCTTAGGCTCACTGTATAGGAGACCATTCTCCCAGTAGATCAGATGTGACCCGGACTGATTACCAGCTACCTGGTCTGCAGCCTGCCGCCGCAGACCCTCCAGAGTAGGGCACTCGTTCTGCTCCCTGCAGAACTCCTCCCTGGTGGGACCCCCTTCTTGCTGCCAATGGGTCAGCTCAGAGATGTCTCCCAGTTTGGCTCCCTGCTCCCTGTAGGCACCGGGACGTCCCCCTCGAGGTCCGCCTCCTCCCGGTCTGTGGGAACTTCGGGAGCCGGTTTCCCACGCCCCCTGCCCTTCCTCTTGGCAGGGACTTGGGCCATTGTTCCAGGCTCCAAGTCCTCTTGATCACCCTTTCTGGCTGCCATTGACCGAGTAGACACGCATGCCCACTCTGGCAACCCAAGCCTCTCCAAGTGAGACCTGAGCTCAACATCCTTCCATAAGGACTGCTCCAGGTCGTTACCTAGCAGACAATCTACAGGCATGGTAGGGCTCACAACTACCCTCAAGGGACCTGAGACCCACCCCCCCATTCAAAGGGAACCTGCGCCACCATACACTGGCGCTCAGAGTTGTCTACAGCAACTACTTGGTGGAATGCCCCTGGGACTACCTGCTTCTCAGAGACCAGGTGACACCGGACTGAGGTCACACTGGCTCCAGTATCTCTGAGAGCCTCTACCCTTCTCCCATTAATGGTCACCCAGGTGCTATATTTCTTTGTGTTAGGGGCACCTGGTTTCCTGGGACCATCTCACTGTCCCCTAGTGAGACGAGGGTCATTTCTGCGGGATCCCTACCCTCGTGTGGGCACCCCTCCTCCCCAAGCGCTACACTAGCCAACACTTTGGACTGTCCACCGGTGGGTGGCTGTGTCCCCTTTGGGCACCCCCTTCAAGTGACCCACCTGGTCACATGCATAACACTTGCGGGGGCCGGTCTCGACAGGCTTCCCTGTAGGGACCCCTTTCTTCTTATCACCTGGGGGATGGGAACCTTTACCCTGGGTACTAGTTTGGGGCCCTTTAGAGAACTCCTGTGTTTTACCCTTATCCCCCCCACTTTTCTGCTGGGGACCCTGCCCACCTTTGGCTGAGTCTCCCCCAAACGCTTTCTTGTGGACCCTGGTACTCACCCAGCGGTCTGCCTCCATAGCAAGCTTCCTGGGGTCAGTTAGCTTACTATCAACTAGGTGCTGGCGCAGATCTGCAAAACATAGGTTAGACAAGTGCTCCCATGCAATCAAATTGTAGAGCCCCTGAAAATCTGTTACATTACTGCCCTTCACCCAACCATCCAGCGACCTACAGAACATATCCACACATTCCAACCAAGTGTTGGCCTCAGACTTTTTACTGGACCTAAACTGATCCCTGTACTTCTCAGGAGTGAGCCCATACCTAGTGAGGAGAGCGTCTTTCACGTTCCTTTGGTACCCGTGAGCACGGTACGTAATCTGGGGGTCAGCTTTAATGATAACCTGAATCTGGAATCCCATGTCAACAAGCTGGTGGGAAGCTGCTATACTCTTATCAGAGGACTCCGCAAAGTGTTGCCAATATTGCCAGCTCAGGCAAGAGATACAGTAGTTAGGAGTGTCATTTTGAGCCGCCTGGACTATTGTAATGCTTTGCTACTGGAGTCCCTGAGATACCGGATTGCAAGGCTCCAGAGTATCCAGGCGGCAGCAGCGAAGCTGACACTGACAAGGGCACATCGGTCATCAACATCCCAGGCGCTGGCAGAGCTACATTGGCTCCCGGTGACTCAAAGGATATTGTTATCACTTTGTATTGTGTTTAAGGCACTACATGGACTGGGGTCTAAACCGCTCCAGGGTAGGTTTAGATGGTATGAACCGGTACGTAGCCTACGCTCCTAGTCAGCTAATCTTGTTATGATTCCGAGGACAAAGAGAGTTACTTTGGGGGGAAGAGCGTTCGGCGTGGCAGCTGCCCGCCTCTGGAATCGCCTTCCTCTGGAACTAAGGCAAATACAGGATTTATTGATGTTTCGTAAAAAAGTCAAGACATGGCTCTTTCCTAGAGTATAATTACTTGGTTTAGCCCCGCAGTCTACCCGCTAGCTTTCTTCCAGTATCTTAGCGCCAGGATGCCCGTAGGGTTACAGTGCGCTTTATAAATGTCTAAATAAATAAATGTCAGCATAGGTGAGGTCCTGCCCCTTACCCAAAGCTATCAAGATATCCCTAGCTTCTTCTGGAAAGAGAGGCCACAACCCTGCCCCCCAGTTCCTTTCAGGGACCCCATTCATATGCATAGCCGACTCGTACCCTTGAAACCACCTTTGTATGTCATCACCCTTTTTGTACTCTTTACCTACATTCTTGGGGATGTGTACAACCCTGTCTGTGTGCGCTGAAGCGTTGCTGCCACCATCTGAGCCGGTTCTACTCTTTAGCTCCAGCTCCTTGATAATTCTCTCATGATCTAACATCATCTTCCTTTCCTCCATGGCTATTCTCTTGTCTTAACAACAAATCACCAGATAAGCAAATGGGTCTGAGGGAATTTTATAGACCTGCGCGGATAAGTCCCCCACCATATATATTAACAACAAAAAACCGCGGGTCTCTGACTAAATGAGTATACACAGACAAGTGAACAACGCAAACCAACAGGCTAGAACAAGAGAAAAGTCCTCATTAAGAGGACGGAATCCCATCCCCACCAAGGTGGCATGCTTCATCATTTGGGATCTCCTCTTGGCTGCAACCTAGTGCAGCCAAGGAGCTACAACTCCTTGCTAGGGTAAAGGAGGAGCTCACGGATGTTTTAATAGTGTCCTAGGGTGAGATCTCCTAAATTCGATGGAACATGAAGCAATGAAGTGGAAATACATGATGCAGTGTATATGATGTGAGAAATCTAAAATTGGCTACCAGAAGACAAACAAATTTATTAAGTATCTCGTGGTGTCAAGGGTTAAAATGTAGTGCACGCGCGATCCAAATAGATGTGTGATCGCGTGGATGAAGTATTGCTGAAGGGGTCTACATGTTTCAGCCACTGGTGATCATAAATTGATCATGGCTTTCTTCAGGACCAAAAGGTTTACTACTGCAAATTAACGTGAGTGCTAATGTCACACAATAACAAGAAAAAGGAATTATTAAGAACGATACAACCTATGTATACCTGTGTGGTGCATGTAGTAAGAACTACAGGGATACGTGGAGAACACCTGTTGGAAGAGAAAAAGTAAACTCAAATTTGCAAATATATAACTTAACTGTGTATACAGTCAATGAACAATGTTGCATATCGCAGAAAATCTGGATAAGATCCATAGTGTCCGAAGACCTTACCCGTATTAAATCGGGGGACCACCAACCGCTCCTGGTAACAACTCAGGGCGTGAGGCAACGCTCTATGGACAGAAAAAGGGAAAAATAATGCCAGGGAATGGAAAGTTGTGTTAAAAAGGTGGACCAAAATGGTACCACCATGAGAATTTGTTTGCCCACATGGTGATTCTACAGAAAGTATGGCAGAGAAGGCAAATCCGACCACATCTTACTAAGGCTGGCATATAAAGCAAACACATGTTAAACGTGTGGTGTGTAAAATGTCAGGGGTAAGCTCTCAATATCACCCACATCGATCGCAATGATGAGAGTATTATAACTACTCATAACACAAAAAGACGCTAAAACAGCCACCGGGCTACTTGTCAATGTTATCTGCCCGATAGGTAACACAGTCTGCTGCGACTGCACTAGGATTTCATTATTTGCGCGCAGAGAGAGGTAGTGAATGTATAAAGAAATGGCACACGCAATTTACAACATACATTCGCACCTTCATTCTCGTGATAACGGGGCGAAAATGCCTCACACCGCCCTCTGATTCAGCGCAATGGAAAAGAGACAGAGAGGTGTTTGCTGCCTCAACGTGAACCCTTTCAAAACAATTCTGTCACAACACACCACAACACTTACCTCTCCGTCGCTACCCCGGGCTCGTACCTGGATGTTACGAGCGGTAGCGAACGGAAGTTAGCGTGGTGTTTAAATGGGAGAAACGTCTTCACCTGTCACCAATTACCGGCGTCGCAGGTCTCTAAATGTCATGCAGCGTGATGTAATAGTCACGCGACGTTACGTATCCCATAAACTCTGTATCAAACTACCAAAAGGAAGGAGAGAGCTGGGTATTGTAGTTTATGATGTTAACCCCGTGATTTTATCACAAGCATGTATGGAAAGTGAGGAAATATTACGTTTTTCGTAATACTAAATAATGTATTACAAAAGCATTGTTTCCCCAAAAATTATTTGGAAGGAAGTATATTTTCTATTTGCGCAGTAGCTTGCTGTAAAAGAAGCAAAAGTCTTGTGTATATAACCCAACACAGTAAATATTCTGGATGTTAATGGTCACACAATATGATGCAAATACAGAAATGTAGGGCCCTACATACTAAATAAAAGTAACTAGATAAATGCAGGCAACATCATTCAGATGCATAAAAACTGGTGTATATATCCGTCAAGGCCGGGTGAAACTGTATGTTTAAACAGTAAACACACTGCCTTTACAATTGATGTAATAGACGCCCAAATATGTATAAATACGGCCCAAAAATTGATACTGCAATCAGAAAAATGAAGGTACCCGCCATTAGACTGAGGTCCACGGGATGTCATCAATGAGGCCCTCTAAGTCACACCGTAACTTGAAGACCCATCGCTGTTCTTTTCTAAATAGGAAACTGGACACGTCTGTAATGTGTGCTGGTATATATGGCTGTTCAAGAATAGTCCACACCATTTCCTCAGGTTTGTGTTTGTGCTCAAGGAAGTGGTTGGTCAATCTGGTAGACTGTTTCCTACAGCGAATGGTGCTCTTGTGCTCCATAATCCTCTGTTTGATCTTCCTAGTTGTCATTCCAACGTATTTTTTAAGACAAGGGCACGTTATTAAATATATAGCTCTCTCACTGTTACAATTAGTGTGCTTAATCTGTCTCCATGGTCTTAGAGTACCAATATCAACTTCCGTGGAATGTTTAGTTTGCGGGCATGCCGCACATGTGCCACACGGATAATGTCCCTGGACCGCTGGCATGTCCCAGAGTGTGGTACGGCACGGAGCAGGTACGCCTCTCGGTCGTGTGTGAACTAGACAGTCCCTCAAGTTTGTGCCTCTTTTAAAAGAGAATAAAGGCGCAGGTATCTTGTCCTGTCCAACATTCAGAATGCGCCAATGTTTACGCACAATTCTTTGGATTTGATTGGACTGTGTGCTAAAGGTGTTGCCACAAGTGAGTCTCGTAAGTGGGGGTTTTGGTACTGCAGGCTCTATCAAGGCTTCACGATTATTATTAGAAGCTCTTTTGCAAGACTGCCGAATCAGTCTCTTAGGATATTTCCTAGCCATCAAGTTCTGAGATAACACAGTGGCATGCTTTCTGAAATCTTCAGTGGTGGAACAATTTCTCCTCAGCCGAAGGAACTGTCCAAACGGCAACCCTTCTCGTAAGGACTTAGGGTGAAAGCTATTGAACGTTAGTAGAGAGTTTCTGGCCATAGGCTTGGTATACAGTTCACTCTCTAAACCTCTTTCCGATACAAAAATGCAGAGATCTAAGAACGGCAAACTCATTTTGCTTGACTCCATGGTAAAATTCAAAAAGTTGTTCTGTGAATTCAACCAGCCATGGAACACATTAAGTGTGTCCTCATCTCCTCTCCAGATGACCAAAATATCATCTATATAGCGTTTCCACTCGATGATATGGCCACGGAAAGGATTGTCCCCACTCAGTACTGAGTTCTGTTCGAATAGATGCACATATAGATTCGCCAGGCTGGGGGCGAAGACACTGCCCATCGAAGTGCCCGATGTTTGTAGATAAATGCGCTCCTCAAATCTGAAAAAATTCTCAGTCATGGCCAGCCTGGCGCATTCCATAATGAAGGGAACTGGAGTACTTAAAGTACTGGAACTTTGATCTAAGAGTGCCCTAACTGCCTCAAGTGTCTCTCCTTGAGGGATACAGGTGTAGAGGGATTCCACGTCAAAACTGACGAGGAAATCCGTCCCGATGTTAAAATCAATCCCTGGGAGGAGTTGTAAGACATCCTTGGTGTCTTGTAGATAAGTAGGCATTGATTTGACTAGTGGTCTTAAAAAATAATCCACAAAAGTGGAAAGAGGTTCTAAAAGAGAACCAAGATTCTCTTGTCTTCCCTCTCACTTTCTATTCTGAGTTTCTCCAATTCAAACCTCCTTGCTTCCCGCCTGTCCTCCAGCTCCTCTGGGGACAAGCTACTGCTGCCTGGCCTGGAGGGCTCCCCTCCTCCCAAAAGCACATCCACCCTAGGAACAGGCTCCTCCACCTCTCCACTGAGATCACCAGATTGCTCACTGGCATGTCTGGCTGCTACCCAGGCCCTCAGCGCCTTTTGTAGCTCATCCTTCCTGGTGAGGCCTCTGACCTGGACTTACAGGTTCTTGCAAATCGATTTTAACTCCTTGACATTGTAGGCTTCCAATCGATCCTCCTCAAAGGCAATTTCTACTGATGCAATTGATGATACTATAGATTCAGGCATGTTGAAGTAGCAAGCTCAAACTGGCAAGATCAAAAATAGGCCAAAAAGAAAAAGAACCTGTATGTGGTACGTAATGGTCTGCGATATGGTAGTAGTGCACACCAATCACTGTAAGTCAAGTGCAAACACAAGTCCAATCCTCACCGCTGACAACCAATGTTAGAAATGGGGGTCTCTAGGTGACAAGGGCTTGCACCTTTGTCCAAGTAGGGACCCTTCTTCCTAGTCAGGATAAGGGAGTTACACTCCTAAAATGACCCCTGCTCACCCCCTTGGTAGCTTGGCACGAGCAGTCAGGCTTATCTTAGAGGCAGTGTGTAAAGCATTTGCACATAACCAACAGTAATACAGTGTAAGCACTACAAACGGACACCACACCAGTTTAGAAAAATATCCAATATTTTTATATACTTAAAACAAGACCAATACGATAAAAATCCACAGTACAGTACTTTAAAAATCTTCAGTTATCACAGTGACCTTAAAAACAGTGCCTTGATGTCCATAGCTCCGTCCGGCGCTATCACGGCGTCGTGAACAAACAAATCCAAACAGTTCTGGCTGACCGCGACGTCGCGAGTCAGCTACGGTGTCGGGAAGACCCGCAAACAGTACCTTTCAGAGATGCAGGGCGTCGATGACCTCGCGGTGAGCTTCCGAAAACACGGCGTCCGCAGGCGTCGGGTACGGAGGTCGGTGCAGGCGTCGTCGGGGCCCTCGAAGTCACACACGTTGCAGATCGATCTCCTCTCTGTTGAAGTCAGGAGCGCAGGTGTCGGGTGCTGTGGTGCGAAGTGCAACGGTGCGGCATGCGGTGCCCTCAGGTCGCGGTGCAAGCAGCGGCTCGGTGGCGGCATCAGATGGCGTCGTCGGTGAGACCAGGGTCGCGGTGTGAGATGAAGGCGGTGCACGTCACGGTGCTGGCAGGTCACGGTGCAGCAGCGGCGTCGTCGTTGCTGAAGCGCTGTCGTCGGCTGACGAACTGGAGTCAATGGCACTGGCGTCGGTAGGCCAAGGCCGCGGTGCGGGATGAGGGCGGTGCATCGTGTAACTTTACGAGCGGTGCCCTCGAACCACGGTGCAAGCAGCGGCGTCGAGTCCGGCATGGAGCGGCGTCGTCGGGGATACCAAGGCGTCATCGTGAAGCGAGGCGGTGCGGAGTGCGGTGCCCACAGGTCACGGTGCGAGCAGCGGCTCGGTGGCGGCGTCAGCAGGCGTCATCGGTGAGACCAGGGTCGCGGTGCGGCATTGCGGCGGTGCTCTCTGCGGTGCCAAAGCTTCGGCGTGAAGGGAGGCGGTGTGGAGTGCGGTGCCCACAGGTCGTGGTGCAAGCAGCGGCTCGGTGGCGGCGTCAACAGGCGTCGTCGGTGAGACCAAGGTTGCGGTGCGGCATTGCGGCGCGGCCCTCTGCGGTGCCTTCAGGACACAGAGTCGGCAGCGGCGTCGTAGATGGGCATCGGGCTTGAAGTCTTTGCTGTTCCTGAGACTTCTTGAACAGGGGGCAAGCTCTACCTCAAGCCCTTGGAGACACTCACAAAGTAGATTGCTGAAAGTTCAGTCCAGTCCTTTCACTGCCCAAGACAGAAGCAGCCACTGCAGGCCAACACAACAAAGCACACAGCAAAGTGGTAGTTCCTCCTCACAGCTTCTCCAGCTCTTCTTCTTGGCAGTCTTCTTGATCCAAAAGAGTTCTAAAGTTCAGGGGTCTGGGCCCCAGTATTTGTATCCAAAAATCCTTTGATCCTCTAGCCAGAGGGTGTCTGTGCCCAGCCAGAACCAGTTCTGCCTTCTCTGGTGTGATTTCCTGGCAGGAGGTGGAGACGGCATTGTCAGAGGCAGACCAGGCCCTTTGAGGTGCAAGGAAATCTCCTCCCCTTCCCCCATTGTAGCCCAGGTCTATTCAGCCCTTTCCTGACCCACCTAGACTATCTGGAGCCCTCCTGCTCCCCAGCCTTCTGTCATCCAAAACCCAGACAGGCAATTCACATTCCAGCAGAGGCACACAGGATGACTGAGCAAGAAAATACCTACTTTCTAAAAGTGGTATTTTCAAACACAGAATGTAAAAATCACCTTCACTAAAAGATGCATCTTTAGATTCTGAGTTCAGGCATACTAAATTCTATTTTCTTACCGAATTCCCTGGGCCAGTTATGTTTATAAGATGTTATAAACAAACCTCCCATTCTATCCTATGGGGAACTGGTAGCCTTACAATAGTGAAAAACGAAATTGGCTGTAATTCACTATCAGGACATGCCACACACACCAGGGCATGTCCCACCTTTCACTTACACTGCACCCTGCCCACAGGGGTACCTTGGGCCTACCTGAGGGGTGTCTGACATGCAAGAAAAGGGAAGGTTAGGGACCGGCCAGTGTGTGCACTGGCCAAGTCGACATGGCAGTTACAAACTGCGCGCAGACTCTGCAATGGCAGGTCTGAGGTACCTTTCAGGGCTACTCACGTGGGTGGCACAATCAGTGCTGCAGGCCCACTAGTAGCATTCGATTTACAGGCCCTGGCACACTCAGTGCACTTTACTGGGGACTAACAAGTGAATCAAATATCCAATCATGGAAACACCAATCCATAACACATTTTACCACAGGAGCACTTGCACTTTACCACTGATCAGCAGTGAGAAAAGTGCGCAGAAACACTAAGCCAGCACATACAGAGTCAAAACCAGGAGGTCAGAAAGCAAAAACTCAGGGGAAACACGCCAAAAGATGCCAAGTCTAACATCAAGCATCCGCTATCATGAGCACCCATCCACAACCTGAATTCACAAAGACACCTGGCTAGAAGTGGATCAGTTTGCAGTACACACTATACTCATATGTTGCATGAACAAAAACTACAAAAACATATCTGGGAAAAAGCAAATGCTCTTATGGATGCAAGATGAAGAGAAATGTGTGAAACACTAACTGTGTCATTGACATGGATTAATTAAATCGTTTTTACAGGTCACTGCTAGAAATTGATCACTGTTTTTTCTGTAAATTTAAGTACATGATGAATATCAGGCCTTTTAAAGTCAGAGTTTACCTAGTAGGACCACCCCTCTTAATGCCCTTGTTAGCAGAGATAAATTATAAAAATAAAATATTGAAGTTCTTTCACATGTGTAGAGTTTTACTATAGTACTAAAATAAAACACTTACGCTGCGCATGTGAAAGAACCAGTGGCGTAGCCAGTGTATCATGGGACCTAGTGCAAGGAATGAAATAGGGCCCCCCTGACTGCAGATTCAACTGTGATAGGTACACTAGACCACAAATTCTCCTCCCCCAGTGAGTGAGTTTGTGCTATTGAATCTGACATACGACAGCCAAGCTGAGTGTTTGCTGAGGGCGCTCGTGCCCTACTGGTCTTTCCCTACGTTTCTCCCCTTGCTTGCCCAGCATCTACTTCCCCATTCTGCAGCCAATGCACAGTTGTCCCCAGGATTTCATCAGACTCCCTCACGATGGGTAAGGGACGGATTTTGGTGCAGGATATGGTCGGGGTTTTGACTGTGCTGATTTTGCCAGGCGAAAAGGTAACCTCCGGTGTGGTTTGCGGTCTCTCTGGGATGGAGTGGAGTTTAGCCGGAGTTGTGCTGGAGTTGAATTTTGAACTCTTAGATTCGAGTGGGTACACCGGTATATACCAGACTGTTCCTGCAATTACGGAGAGCTACCATATTTTGAACTGTGGGATCTTCTATGTTACTTTTTACTGATCTGGAAAGAGATTTGTTTTTACCAGCTCCCTCCTTAAGTCTACTACTGGTGTTGGAAAGGGTTTGAGGTTGTAGTTATATTACAACACTGAAAGGGCTGTAAGGCCTTAGCCTCTGTATCTTGAGGAAAGTCAGGCACATTACTCAAAATGCTAAATTATTAAGATGACTATAAAAAAACTGAGAAGCAGGAACATAGTTCTGAGCCAACACGCTCATTTAATGGATAGAAAGGGAGAAAGCAGACCACACCTTCTGTTGAACCTACAGATATGGATAAAAATCGCTGGTTGCAGAGTCCCCAGCCACCCCTCAAGAGCCTTCAGTGGACGTTCCTTCAGTTCCTCCTATATCTGTGAAGGTTGAAAATCAGGGTGATACAGGAGCAGTGCATAAGAAGTATGTGGAATATTCGCTCTCTGATCAGATTCTACTTGATTACACACTTCTGGACATTGATCTAGATCATCAATTATACCAATGTATCACGAAATAAGGAATGTAGGCTCCAAAGGAATGGGAAAATGCACCTCCACCAAGAAAGTAGTACTCTTCCTGAGGAGGATCTGTCCAGATTTTGGGAGTTGTTGCTAAACAACTTTATTCATCCTCCAGGAGACTATGTTTACGTCTCCGAAGCCCTCATGTCGTCCAGGCCATTTTGGAGTCAATTTTAAAATGTTTTGAAAAAACGACGTTCAATTCTGACCATGTGCTGGAGACTTTACAGTTCTCTTTTCTATAACACTTGATGGTGCTAAGGCAGGCCAACAAAAGGGATTCCCATCTAATTTTCTAGTTGCTAGGTGCCAATCTCAATCTCACTTGTTGGTTAAAGGAAAAACAGAGAAAAAATATAGCAGTCCAAATAGGGGAATTATTACTGGAGAAGGGTGTTAGGAAGCAGGAAAAACAGCAAAAAATTACCGTCTGTACTCATCTCGAAACTTTTTTTCCCCAGAAGCATCTTTCCCGGAGGACTTTCCAAAAGGCTCACTCTAGCCCCTCATTACATACAGATAAAATCACCCTTTTTCAAATATTCAAGGCAAAGCAAAAAGGACCATTCAATACAACTTTGCTTCAAAAAAGGCAGCCAGAGAGCAAGAGTTACCCTCTGAATTAGCTATATCTAGGAAATGTGCCAGGAAGCAACAAAAGGATATGAGAAAGGTAAAAAAAAAAAGGAGGAATTTGTGAAAAAGCAGGGGAAAGATTAGGTTCCATCCCGAAGACCTATATATAACCACCCCCTTCCTGAGGTTATTCATACTGAAGCTTCAAGTTTCCCTTCTGAGAGAAGCTCAGCGCCAGTCTGAATCCATTAACTGCAGCCTTCAAAACTTGTAGTATTGGAAGATGTTATTTTCCCTCAGAATCTTCACTCTCAACCTCTCTCATCAGGCATCCCTCACACACAGCGTATGTGCCACTCAGTTATCCCAGATGATTTTTCTCAATCATCTTATATTATTGATTTCTTCTGTTTGCCAGGGAAGCTGGGCCTCTAAACAGAGATACACTTTTGAAGTTGATACACTTGTTTCCACCGCTGAAATCATTGTCCTCAGTTGGAACACATAGGGGCCGATTCCGATCTCGGCCGGTAGGGCTCCGAATCGGATTTGGCTTTACCGGATCCGTTTCGGAGCCCTGTTTCCCGACCGATTCGTACGTGCGTCCGGGCGAGCGAGTACGATGCGAAAACTCCGACCGACTCATTCGCGAGACCCAACCGCATCGACCGACTCGTACACGAAAGCCGACCGCTCCGACCGACTCGCTCGGACACGCCTCGCACCGCGCAATGGAGACGTTCCCCGGCCGGGCAAGTACGATGCGCGCCGCGAGCAGTCCGTCCGACTCGCGCCGTCCGGCTCGAAGGAGCAGTCGGAGCCGTACTTTGGGGGTCTGTGTCGGACCCCCCTGTACGCGTAGCTGCGCGAGTCGCACACAGGGGGGACCCATGGGTCCCCCCTACCTGTGCGTGTACGGCGCGAGTCGCTTCGCCGCGTACACGCTGTAGGGGGTGCCCCTGTTCGCCTCGCACCCATTGAGTCAATGAGAGCCCGCGTACACGTTGTACGACAGGCTCCCATTGACTTCAATGGGAGTCCGACCGAATCGAGTCCGATAGCATACGTGCGCATCGTACTCGTTCGGTCGGGCTGCTAGGGTCCGATTCGGTCGGAAATCTCTCCGGGTCCGGCTCGGTCGGAGAGATTTCCGGCCCGAATCGGAATCGGCCCCATAGTGTCCTTTCTCGACAAAAGCAATTTATCTTATAGCAGAGTGAACTTTTGGTCTAGGCTTGCTTCCGATGTCACTGTAGGGAATCAAAACTTTTTTTCAGAAAGAACGGGTACAATCCATTTCTAGCAAAACATCCAAATAGCAATACCTGAATTAGATAATGGTATTGATCGCAGATACTTCAAAATCTGGCCGGCTCATTCCTGGTGGAATTCTCTGTGTTTGGCAGATCACTAGGCCATCACATGGAGTTGAGGAAGCCAAATAGTCAAAGGAACTAAATAAACTGATACTCAAACAGTTTATCTGAGGAGGAAATATTTAAGGATGTGCGAAGCCCAGAAGAAAAGACAGTGGGATCTGAATTTGCACCATCTTCATCGTGCCACACAAGAAAATAACACTAGAGACTTTTGGTGCATTGTAGCCTTAAACACCAGCTCAAAAGTTACATTTTCTGTAATTCCAATAGCAGGACAAGATTGTGTAGTTTATATTACAAATCTATATAAGAAGAAAGTGGGTATTCAATCATCTGAGCTCATTATTAAGTTATGCTACCATTTTTCTCCACCAAATCATGATCAAATATTTGGCTATATAAGTAGAAGCAGATTCTCGGCTACTGTGGGTCTGGATGAGATTCTGATTGCGGTGTTCAAGTGTAATGCAGACTCATGAGCCAAAATATTAAGGCCATTATTTGCGTATTTTTATGACACTTGTCTAATCCCAAAATCATGGAAAGGGAGTATCACTGTGCCCCTTCATAAAAAAAAGAAGCAAAACAGCTCCAGGAAACTATAGACAAATTTCCCTTCTTGATACGGTTGGGAACATTTTTGCCTGAGAAATTTTGTAACAGCTGAAATTATGGGCTCAAGAGACAAATATAATTCCCAGGGAGCACTCAGGCTTTAGAGCCAATTGTTGAGTGAATGACAATATTGCAGTGTTGCAGTCTATTTTAAACAAATATACTGCTTTTGTTGACTTCTCAACTGCATTTGATTTAGTGACAGACCCACCTTATGGCTCAAATTATCCTCCCTGGGTACACCTTCAAATTTCGTCAGATTCATTATCTCACTGCATTCCTCGACATGGTGCAAAGTTTCATGGGGGGCACAAACGGTATCTCCCCACCTATTCCAATGCACAATGGGTTAAAACAGGGTTGTCTGCCAGCACCTTTGCTGTTTTCGATATAATGTTTGATCACCCACAACAATCCCTGCAGGTGAATAATTTTCCTCCCACATTCGGTTGTTGCACATTGCTAACTCTTATGGATGCAGATGGCAATTTTCTTTGACCTGGCCCCTTTAGGGTTGCAAAGAAATCTGCACGAAGTATTTACTCTTAAAGGCACTTTCTAGAAATAAATATAAAGGTTGTATTATATTTATTTAGGCAGAATGTTTTCCAGCAACCTGTCCCATAAGATGCACTAACTTGGGAAAAGAAACCTTGGCCCTTCAAAACTTTTATGATACCACGGAGCAAAGACATTTTATCCATGTATTACATATTTATAAATTAAAGATACCGCCTACTCTTATTTATGCTTTGGAACACGCCCTAATTTCTTGCTGATCCTTTTTAGATGTATATGATGGGAAGATTTTACGCAAACTTCGGAGTCTGTGCTCGGCTATAGCAGTACACGTTTTAAGATTAGAGCTTGGTTTATCTAGTGTTTATATGGAAGCTCTCAAGCTCCTCAATGTGTCAGATACGTCCTTAAGGGCTCATCTCTTCATGAATTTAGTATTGGAACCAGTTGAAAAAACACTTTTCATAGTAATTTTAATTGTTTACACGAGGGTTTTAATTGTAGTAGTGGTCTTTTAAAGTAATGGACTCCAGGGCAGTTGTGTCATTTCCTTAAAGTTGGAGTTGAAAAGCAACTTTATCTTTTTTTTACCAAATATCCCATAAGGCGAAACATTTGGTTTTACTCTCACGACTAGGCAATCATCCCCTCAATATCCTAAAAGCAAGATGGAGAAGACATTCCCCGGATTCTGTGATTTGCAATCTTTGTAAGTTAGGACCCCAAAATGTATTTCCTGTACTTCACCTTTGTACTTCTTTAAGAGATAATAGAAACTGTTTTTACACCCTTTAATAGTGAATTTTAATATGTCAACGAGCTATGAATTGAAGCAATTTATTACACATCCTTCATCGGCACAGATCTACTACATGGTGTTTACATTTTTTAGCGAGTTTTCTTCCAATCTTTTAAAATTTTCTTTTATACTTTAAAATGATGAATTGTTTCTTATTTAGCTGTTAGAATGTGTTTGCATTTTATATGTACTTTGAATTGCTTATTAATGTATTGTTGATCTGTGCAGAGATCTAAATTAATTTTAATAAATGATGATGACCTGTAAAATACAGCAATAATAGGGTTTAGTGGGTCCCGGTGCCACTGCAGCTGCTGCATCAATGGAAGCTACGCCCCTGAAAACAACTACATTGTATTTTAATTTGGTAGCATCACGGCAGGCCACCAGGCAGAAATCAGCAGGCTTCTACAAATTGAAGCTTTCTTCTTCGCTTTTGGTTACATGTTTACTTTAGGACTGGGCACACCAGCGAAACTGGGCATGGTAAGGGGTAGGATAAGCCCCAGTCCACAAAAACCGAGTGCCCTTGGGGCCCACCGGCACTCAACGGCTCAAATTAACTACTGGACCTTGTTAGACCTGGCCCTTTTGACAAGTTTATCCCCAAACTTTCTGCTTTCTGCCTCCTATTTTTCTGACCCTGCTTTCGTTGGCTATAGGATCCTGGGCACTTTACCACTGCTGATCAGTGCTAAAGTGTATATGCTCTCTGTGTAAATTATGATATGATTAGTTATCCATGATTGGCATATTTGATTTTACTTGTAAGTCCCTAGGAAAATGCAAGGTGTGTGCCAGGGCCCGTAAATTAAATGCTACTAGTGGCTTGCAGCAATGGTTGGGCCACCCACATGAGTAGCCCTGTAAATGTGTCTCAGACCTACCATTGTAGTGTCTGCGCGCGCAGTGTAAACTGCCATGTTGTCCTGGCAAGTGCACCCACTTGCTAGGCCCAAACCTTCCCTTCCTTACATGTAAGGCACCCCTAAGGTAGGCCCAAGGTACCCCCATGGAAAAGGTGCAGTGTATGTGAAAGGTAGGACATGTATTAGTGTTTGTGACATGTCCTGATAGTGAAATACTGTGTATTTCATTTTTCACTATTGAAAGGCTATCTGTCCCATAGGCTTACCATTGGGGTTGCACTGTACCATATTTACATGTGTAACTTTCCATAGGGACAAGATAGGAAAATTAAGTTTGGACTCTCTGAACTCAGAATGTATTAACGCACCTTTTGGTAAAGGTGGTTTTTAAATCCTGTGTGTGAAAAATCCCCTTTTAGAAAGTGAGCATTTTCTTACTTTACCATTCTGTGTGCCTCTTGCTGGTTGTGTATTCAGCGTCTGGTGTGTGAGTGACAGGAGCTGAGACGTGCATTTACTGTAGACAGTCACTGGGCGGGTTGAGGTGTGCCCTGCCTTCACAGGATGACTCATCATAGGGCTGAATAGACCTGGTCTGTATTTAGAGAGGTGGGAGGAGTGTTGTTTACACCTGAATAGGCTGTGTATCCTTTTGCACTATGCTGTCTCCGCCCCTTGTGGTCATGCTGCAACAGTGAGGGCAGAACTGGTTTGGACTGAGTTCAGAGACCCTTGCCACAAAGAGAACAAAGACATTTTGGGGTATAAGCATTACACCTAAAACCCCAGGACTTTAGATTACTTCAAGGAACAAGAGGAACCTGCCAGGAAGAAGAGCGGAAGGACTGTGTGAGGAGAGCTGCCTTTCCTGAGTGAGGGGTGGGTTGGCCTGCAGTTGCTGCTTCTGTCTCTGGTGGAGGAAAAGGACTGTCTCTTTTTGTACTGCTGTGGTATCCTGCTTGTGAAGAATCTCCAAGGGCTTGTGTGTGCTGGCTTCCTGTTGAAAGTCTCAGGGAAGTCAAAGACTTCATGAAAAGATACTCTCTGGATGTAACAAGAACCTGCCTGGGGGCAGGAGAAGGACTGGACTGTTCTTCCCCTTTTTAAGCAAGGAAAAAAACTGGAAGAGCACTTTTAATTGCGCTCTTCCTCTACAAGTGCGTGTGAGTGCTTTTTGCTCTTAGCCCTAAATTGACAGGTGAGTGTTGGGTACAACCTCCAATCAAGCGCGTGTTGAGCGCTTTACTGCTGTTGCTCTGAAGTACCTGGTGGGCGTTTTTGCCAAGAGAAGTCGTGCAGCTGTCCTGCCGTTCCCCGTGGCACCAGGAGTGCAGCCAATTTAGAAAATTAATTTCAATACAAAGATTAAATATGGCGCAGCCACAATTGACCCACTTAAACATCTCCCTGTTCCTTGCTCAGGCTCTTTGATTGCAAATAAGCACAGACCGCCACATTTCATAATCGTGCTCATTGCTTCCTAAATTTCTTATACGATCCGAATCTTAAAGCATAACAGCGCTCTAGGACCCTAATCTTTTCAATTTTCACACATCAATGTACAAAAGTTCATGGAACCTCAAACGTCTGATTTTGAAGGAGTAGGGATCTAGCTATCAGTGTGGCCAGAAATAGCTTCGTTTTATCTGCCATCCGTATTCTAGGATTCCCGGACACCCCCAGTGTGATGTCTTGAAAATCATGGACAAAGTCAATGTTGAGCGTGCGAATACAGTGTTCGTTAATGGAGGCCCAGTATATAGCTATTATTGAACAATCACAAATAATATGGCACCAGTTTCCTTCGCTCTCCTTAAGACACCTCAATCAATCAATCATGTCACTTATAAAGCGCACTACATACCCGCGAGGGTCTCAAGGCGCTGGGGGAAGAAGGGGGTGGTGCTGCTACTGATCGAAGAGCCAGGTCTTGAGGAGTCTTCTGAAGGCCAGTAGGTCTTGGGTCTGTCGGAGGTTGGTGGGGAGGGTGTTCCAGGTCTTGGCGGCGAGGTGGGAGAAGGATCTGCCGCCGGCGGTCGTTTTCCGGATGCGGGGGACTGTGGCGAGGGCGAGGCTGGTCGAGCGGAGCTGGCGGGTGGGGGTGTAGAAGCTGAGTCGTCTGTTGAGGTAGGCTGGTCCGGAGTTGTGGAGTGCTTTGTGTGCGTGGGTGAGGAGCTTGAAGGTTATCCTCTTGTTGACAGGGAGCCAGTGCAGGTCTCTCAGGTGGGGTGTGATGTGGCTGCGTCGGGGGATGTCGAGGATAAGACGTGCAGAGGCGTTCTGGATGCGTTGCAGCCGTCTCAGGAGCTTAGCCGTCGTTCCTGCGTAGAGGGCGTTTCCGTAGTCCTAAAGCATTTATCTTGTATCTGGGGGTTAATATTATGTAGAAATTCAGGTTTTCTATGTAGGAGCCACTTTGTGTAGTTTTGCATCCGGCAGAAGTTTACACCTCTATCCCAGAGCAATTAAATCTATTTGTCGTATTCCAGACCTCGCCCGTAATTTATACTCCCATTTTTATTGAACTTTATTGAACAGCTCCCCAGGTTGATACTCCCGAAGTACAGACATTCAGTATCTAACAGGCCTAAAATTCTATCAGATCTGCAACTAGTGCTCAACTTGCTTTATTCTTGATCAGATCTAGCGCTTTAAAAAAGTGTCTAATCTGGATAAAAGACCAGAGAGGGGCATCTTCCCATGCTGAATATTGGATTCTATGTCTGGCCACTCTTTCCAGAGCTCGGATCTAAAGAAATCCCCAACCTTTCCATAGTCATTGAATTCCCATTTATGAGCGATACCTCTCGCAACCAAGGTCTGTGTTCCTCCGGAGAGGTCAGTAAGGCGAGTGAGTGGAGCTATTATTAGCAGGTATATTAAAATATTTTAAAAGTTTTTCCTTACGTTTAAAATGCCATTGTATTTGTTTGTAACAAACTTTTTTCGGTGCATTTGTAAAACATAGGAAATCCTTTATTTATATTCCTGTGAAATCAAATCCCAAGCAGCTGATTTACCCAACCCTGGGGGGAGCGAAAATCTAAATATGGATTGAGCAAAGCTAGCAAAATAATATTCCTTTAAATTCGGCAGTGCCAGGCCACCTTCAGTAGTTAACTTATATAAAATGCTTAGGGCATCATTTACGAGGTTTTGGAGCAGGGCGGCGCTGCGCTGCTTGGGTCAAAAGAAAAGGGCAGGAATCTATGAGATACGGTGCATTCATGTCCTTTCCCCTGCGCTTGCGCACAATAGGCTGCCATGCGCCAATGCAGGCACCCTTGCACCATGGTGTAAGGATGTCTGTATTGTAGGGATGATTGTTTTTGTGCAGAAAGGAACACCTTCCTGTACAAAAGTAACCATGAGAGGATGCAGCACACATAGAAAGAGGAATAAATGAGGAGAAATAAGGATTTTTCTCATTATTGCGCCTCCCTAACGCCGCCCCCGGGGTGGCGTTAGAATCTGATGCATTCCCAGGTTTACGATTCCTTGTAAATCTGGGAATGCTTCAGATTTCATGGGTGTTGCGTGGGAACACCCACAGCAACACCCATGGAACGCCCCTTTCACTCAGTGTTCTGTGTGAAAGGGGCACATATTTACAGGGCCATGAAAAGCCATGCAAAGTGGCTTTGCGTGGCCTTGTAGATATGCTGCAGTAATTACGCCACTTGAGCGTCAAAAAAGCGATGCTCCGGCGGCGCAAAAGTGCCGCTAGGGGCCTCATAAATGAGGCCCTTAGTAGTTTGTTAGACCAAATAAAAGTGGGAAGTAACCCTTCCATTTCCTTAAAAAACTATCTACAGGGCACAAGGATGAGCAACAAATAAGAAATTAATTAGTGCCAATATGGACATGCGACCTGCTCCATTACAGAAATTGGCAATCCTGTCCATCTTGTGAAAAGAGCCTTTATTTTCTTAATAAGAGGTAGATAGTTATGAGCAAATAGATTGTCCACCTCCTCCGTGGTTTAAATGTCCAGATACCTCTTGGGCCTTGTGTTCACTAATGGGCAAAATTCTTGCGACAGGGTATCAACCTCACAGTTACATAAAAGGATCTTGGTAGTAAGCCGATTGATTTTGTACCCTTCCCACAGCCTAAAATTGCTGAAAAATGTCAAACACTCTCTGTTGGGTGGCCATATCTGGCTTTAAAAACAGAGCAAAGTCATTTCCGTATAATTTAATTTTTGCCATCACACCCATGGGTGGGTCTAAACACTTTGCATTGCTGATGGAAATCGCCAGCGGCTCAATAAAAAGCGCAAACAGGATGGGCGAGAGAGGGCGCCCCTGTCTTGTGCCACGCTATATTAGCAAGTATCTATTTCTTCAGAGTTAATAACTAACCGTGTGATTGCGCCCTCATAGATTTTTGTGATCACCTGAATAAAAGCAATAAAAAACTCAAACCTCGAGGATAAAAAACAGGCTCTTCCAGTTGGCCAAGTCAAAAGTCTTCTCTGCATCTAATAAGAATGTGTGCCGGGATCTCTTTTTGTTTAAAATAATCTAATGCTTCAACCAGGAAATTTGTGTTTGTTGACAGCTGCCTACACGAGATGAACCCACACTGATCTGATGAATTAGAGTGCCTACTACTTTGTTCATTCAGTTGGCTAGTAACTTTATGAGTATTTTATAGTCTGTATTGAGGAGACTAATAGGATGGTACAAATTAATGTTCTCCTGATTTTCATCTTTTTTTACAAAGCTCACCACTGTAGCCATATGGAAGGATGGAGGCATGTCCTCTCCCCTCTAATATATGGTTAGTGACTTGTGATATATTAGGCGCGAACAAAGAGAGGCATTTGTTATAAAATTCGACAGGTAGACCTTCTTCCCCACAAGCCTTTCCATTGGGTAGAGACTTAATGACCTCCACCACCTCCTCCATAGTGAATACTACTGTCAACCCCCACGTCTGCGTTGATTTAAACCCCGGGATAGGAAGATTTCCCACAAAGTGTCTACGACGTTCTACATTAATCCCATGCATAGTGCTATGAATCTGCTTATAGTGTTCCAAGAACTCGGTCTGGATGTGACCTGGGTCAATAATCTGTGTCTTAGTCTCCTCAAGGTAGAGTGCTGTTATTGCATTCTGAGCCCCTTATTCTCAGGCCTACCAGGCACTGTATTCACTCCATTTGTATATTTTTTGTTGGTAGATGTTATTGGCAGTGTAGGCTCGCTCATAGTAGTATTCCTAAAGCAACAGCTTCACTTGCCGAAGCTCTAGCTGGTTACCGATGGTGTTTTGACACCACAATTTTGCACTGGCTTTCTTTAGGCCCTACTCTAACTCAATCCTCCTTCTTGCTAAGCACTTCCTTTCTGCAAAGCTTTTTGTGGTTATGTGGGACAGTACGGTTGCTTTAAAAGCATCCTATACCATTTCAAGACTGGCTGTTTGCTGAATAACCTCAGTAGTCGATCTCGGTCTGAATCCGTTTGATCCAATCCTCATCTTTTAGCTTGACCCTGCTGAAAGTCCACCGGGTGGTTGATTTATCTGACCTCATCCCGAAAACTGATATAATGACTATAGTGATCTGAAAACCCACTCGATGTATGTATATAATCCCTCACAAACACACATCGAGAGTGCATGAAAAAAATCCATCCTGGCAGCCGATTTAAAGCGTTCAAAAACACATGTAAATTCATGCCTGGCTGGATATTTGTCTCTCCAACCATCCACCAACTGCAGGGTTTTCATATAGTCAAATAGAAGTTTGGCGGACCGTGGCTTGTTCTGCTTCGAGTGCTTGAGAATTAATCTAGTGACGGGAGATGCATAGATGGAATATGAGTAATTCAACTCTACTACCGGGCAATCATGGGGTGAGTTCATGTTTAGGGGTATGTACCTCAGCATACCTCAAACTTCTCTCCTTTTCCACGTAAGGGGAGAGAGGATGTGGATTGATGCACTTTATGTCATTTGCACTCTACACATTGCACTTTTTTCCAAACAGCACTTAACTTTCTGATGTGAACAACTGCGCTTGGTGGAAAGAATGGCTTTTAAGGTTTTTAAATACAGGTGTACACTTGCACAAGGCACACTGCACCTTGCACTGAGCACTTTACTGTACAAAGATGCGGGCTGTACGGGCAAGCTTAGACTTCTTAAGCGAGAGCCAGTTATGGCATCCAAGGAATAACAGATCGCTCCCCCGCTACTTAAAAATATTGTGAAATGACGGCCCAAAAAGAGGCTTTGCAATTTATCACCTACAATGTCAATGGGCTAAACAATAGGCGAAAGAGGAGGGTAGTCAAAGACTGAATAGTAAGTCATTCCCTGATAATGTCTTACTCCAGACTCCATGAGACCCATTTTAGGTAAGGGGTACCCATGTCCTGTACTGTTCTGGAATTGGGCTGGTTATGTAGGCGTATCCAATGCTAAAGTGGCACATAAGGGAGTGGCCATACATGTTAATACATTTCTGAAATAGCATATAAACTTCTCTCAGACAGACAGTGAGGGAAGTGGGCTCAGATAAGCGGAATCTTGAACAATGCCAGAGTAACAGTCTTCACAATCTAGGCCCCAGTAGTGGATGACCTAGCTCCATTGTCGGATCTCTTCCAAGCTTTGTCTGCGATGCCGGGTAAATTGTTTCTGTAGTCTTGATTTGTCTTTCACCTAGAAAGTATGTTAAAAATTCTTTAAATAAAGATGCTTTAGAACATTTTTGGGTAGGCAGACTAAGGGTTGCTACTAATAGTCGTTTTATACAATTGTTTGTTGTTGTTATTATAAACCCTTACTAGCTTCAACAAAAGCAATGTGCAGTGATGCTGTTTTTAAATAATACGTCTAAAGATATATTTAGTATTTTTACATCCTTATAAAAAAATAGGCACGAGATGCATAAAAGCAGTGTGCCTCCCTGTTAGTACTTAATGTCCACGTGACCACTGATGTTGTCAACCACATCACATTCCTAAGTCACGTGCCAGAGATTCTGATCTAGCCTACTTAGTGAGGTTTCAAGAGGTCAGCTTTAACCTTGCTGTTTTTTTAAATGTTTCTATATATCCCCTTGCCCCTGTTCTTATGGCTCGACATTCTACTATGTTGTTTGTTAGAAATCAGGTTTCTGGTTGGCAGACGTATGCACCCTGCCCAAGCAGGAATCACCACTCTTGTCAGGGTATATACACACTAAAAGATAACCTGTGCTCACCCTCTGGTAGCTTGGCATAGAGCAAGCAGGCGTATCTAAAGAGGCAATGTGCAAATTATTTGTGCAACACACACAGTAACACAATGAAAACACCACAAAAATACTCGAAACAGGGTTAGAAGAATAGATAATAATTGTATGAGTAGAACAAGACCAAAACAACAAATCCCCAATAAGTAGAGTAGGAGTTATGAATGTTTAAAGAATAAATGAAAATATAGTGCTTAGAGCCCCAAAGCACCAACCTAGGATATCTGGTCATGCTAGACCGGGGTAAATTCAAAGTTCAGGCCGACCGTGATAGAGTGCAGGTCGGCTACAGGACTCACGTTGGTCATGCCAAAAAAGTACATTGGATGGAGGAAGAGTTGACATTGAAGACCCAATGCATGGAGCAGAGGAGGCGATGCGTCATCTTTAACTCTCTTGGATGTAGGTGATGCGTCGGTTCCGACGCACGCAGTTGGTAAAAGCCTCGTCGACGAACCCCTTTGTGACGCAGGCAATGCGTCGTCCTCAAGCTGCGGTCAGTCGTCAGCTAACCACACAGTGCATCGAAGTGATGACCTTTGTGGCTTTGAAGGCTACAAGGCCTTCCTACTGCAGCTGGCTCACGAAATTCCCCTGGCAGGACACCTGGGCCAAGACAAGACCTTTGCAAAGCTTGTTCCCCACTTTTATTGGCCTCGGATCAAAACTTCCTCAGATGCATTCTGTAGAACTTATGTGGCCTGCCAGGCCAGTGGGAAGAAAGGGCAGAAGATTAAGGCCCCCCTTAATCCCTCACCTGTCTTTGGCACACCCTTTGAGAGTGGGCGCATCACCATTGTTGGGCCTATGGATCCCTAGACTGGTCCAGGCATAAGGTTCATCCTGGTTCTGGTGGATCATGCCACTAGGTACCCAGAGGCAATGTCCTCGGGCAGCAACTGCATCAATGGAGATGCATCGGTTACGATTGGCACAAAGTCATTGATGCTCCTGAGACTTCATAACAGGGGGCAAACCAGCAAGCCCTTGAAGTCACTCTGGATTCAGTGAGATTGGTCCAGTCCTTTCCTCAGCAGGGCAGAGGGTAGCAAGTAGCAGGCAACAGGCAGCATATCAGAGCAAAAAAGCAGTTATTCCAGAGCAGCAGTCCAGCAGAGTGGCAGTCCTTGTAGCAGCACAGCATTTCTTCTTCTTAACAGAGTTCTTCACAGGTCCAGAAGTGTACTGTCTTGGTAGGGTCAGAGCCCCAATACATATACCCAGTTGTGCCTTTGAAGTGGGTGTGACTTCAAAGAAGTGTCTTTAAAGTGCACAGAGGTCCTTTCTTCCCAGCCCTGGATACAGACTATCAGCAGGGGGTAGTCAGCCCTTTGTGTTGGAACAGGCCACTGCCTATTCAGGTGGAAGTAGCAGCTCCCGCCTCTTTTCTTGCCCAGGAAAAGCTAGGAAAATGCATATGAGTTCTCTGTTACACCTAACTTTCATGTCTTTGTGACTGGCTTGAGGGAATGCACAAAGTGTAGCTGTTACCCACTCCATACATGTATTGGAGACTGCTGCAGGCACACCGACCAGTAAGAGCAGAGAAATGTCCACTTTCCAAAAGTTGCATTTCTAAAATAGCAATGTTAAATCCAGCTTTACCAGTAAAGAGGATTTATCAATGCCAGTCCAAATATATAAAACATAGAGGAAAACATGACACAGCCACTCCTTTCTAATCAGGAATTACAACTTAAAAGTGTATTCAGGAATTCCCAATGTTACCCTATGAGAAAAGTAGGCCTCACAGTAGTGAAAAACAAATGTAGCTATTTGTCACTACCAGGACATGCAAAACATAAGAGTACATGCCCTACCTTTTACATACACAGCACCCTGCCCTATGGGCTACCTAGGGCCTACCTTAGGGGTGACATTTGTAATTCAAGGGGAGTTTAAGGCTTGGCAAAGGGTTGTAAATGCCAAGGCGAGGTAGCAGTAAACTGCACACACATTCCTTGCAGTGGTAGGTCTGAGACAGGTTTGATAGGCTACTTATGTGAAGGGTACTATCAGTGCTGCAGCCCCTCTATTAGCATGTTAGGTTACAGGCCCTGGGTATATGGTATACCACTTTATAGGGGACTTATAAGTAAACTAAATATGCCAATTGTGTATACACTGATGTTACCATGTTTAAGGGAGAAGCACATGCACTTTAGCACTGTCAGCTGGTGTAAAGTGCTCAGAGCCCTAAGGCCAACAAAAAGAATCAGTAAAAAGTGGAGGTAAGCAGGCAAAAGGTTTGGGGGAAGACCACCCTAAGAATGACAGGTCTAAGAATGTTAATAATACCCCGGTCATTCTGAGGCATTAAGGCTCGGATCATAACAGACAGATTTATGCTGTACTGATAAGTAAACACCAGTGGCTGACCAACAACCACCTTGAACTGAATTGCAGGAAGACTGGGAAGATTGTGCTCAGCCCTAATATCCATCCTTGGTCCCATGACTTCTGCCCATTTTCTATGGTCAATTTCCAAGTACCTATGGCGCTGAATCTTGAAGTCATGTTTTACAAAAATCTTTCTTTCATGCTGCACAGAAGTGAAGTGGCCCATAGATGCTGATACCAACAAGGATTCAATATCTTCTTTCAAGGTGTATGTTTCACGTTGGAGGTAATAATGTATAGAGCAGCACCACAAATTGTGTGCATCTTCCCAGTGCTTAATTTGTTAAAAAATAAGTGCAAGGGCTTTTTTCAGGTGGACATTGCAGCTTTACAGCATGTACCACCCACTGCCCCTGCCAGTGCTGCAATGACTGTACCAACACCACTAGGAACCATCACACCCCTACGAATGAGACTATTCAGACTACTGATGGCCACCAAAAGCTATAAAAATGGAGTGGGTGGCAGCTAATGTATGTGGAATTATTAAATTCTCTATTGTGCTCTTCTCAAAATGAGACAAACAGCGACACCCTGTGGTGGACTGTCATAAGTGGTGGTTTTGACAGTTAAGTCCTGGTGCTGAGCACTCGAAACCACCGGCTCAAATTAAGCACTGCATCTTGCCCTTCATAATCCACCTGAGTCAGAGTTAAAATAGCTGCTGTCTGCATTTTGGTACTCATCCCAAGCTGTGGTTTGTTACAGGCTCTATTGGTTACTGTTGGTGTACAGGGTTCAGTTTAAATTTCTCTGACTTGTTTAGCAGCATTGTTTCTGGGCAAGGACAGACAGTTCTTTCTTGCTTGAAGGTTTCACAAGGCACAATCTATCGGGCATGCACTTTGAAATTACAAAATCAAGACGGAATGACACAGAGGAAGCTTGTGAAATCTGCTCCACACTGGCATTAGAATTATCCCTCACCATCATGGCATGAGAAAGCAGCTCCAGTGCCTTATCTTTAGTCATCATGAACTATGTTTGCATTGTCATATTATTTATTATCATCCTTACATCCAGGTTGGCTTTCATAGGAGGGAATGATGCGCTTACTAAGTATTACATTACCATAACCTAACATAACACATCATAGCAAAATATGACAAAACACAAAATAACACAACAGAACACATGCTATTTGATAGAAATCAAGCTTTATTTCTTATATTTATCTAGCTGAGCAATATTAGACTTTCTGGCAATTGACTCAGATAAACCCAAAATAATACGGGATGAACAGAATCCAATGTAAACTCTATTATCTTTGGTGATTTAACAGAGCCTTTGGCTTACGAGAGTTCAAATTCAAAGCATGTGTTTAAGTCTCTCTTACATCCACTTCAGTATCAGGCATTAGAAACACTACAATCGGGTTGGAGAAAGAAGCAATAATTGAGTCTCATATTATAACGGCATGCATATTCACGTCATCAATTGCCTACCCAACTGAATAACATAAGTAATTCTATTATTATACTTGACGGAGGCAGTCCTAATACGCTGGGACTCAGAAGCACTGTATAATTTGCTGTCCTATATCATGTCCACTGCATTGAAATTGTGTGGTTAAGGTTGTTTATGCATTTCATGTATTTGACTTGCTCGCCCTCCATTGGCATAGGTTTCACCTTATTTCTTACCAAACAATTGACTGGGAAAAGTAAAACAGCTGTTTTGGTGAAGCAGCTGTCTTCGTTCGGCAAAAATTCTTTATTTAGATAAGCGAAAACATACACGATACAATGACTGTAGCCTTGGATTATCTATGGACGTGAGATACCACAATGAGACAAGATTCACGCAATAAAACAGCCATTGACATCTCCTACCAACAGTACTGAGAAGGAGGCATGACTAAATCTTCAGTCAAATAAGTAATGTTTAACCTCAAAAAGAAGTTTAGAATCCAATGGGACAACAAGGAAGGGTAGAATAAAGTGAAGAAGCGTACAATATGCTGAAGGAGAAGACCAATTAAGGTTAAAACCTATCATGGTTGGTGCATGGGGAGAGTATTTTACAAACTGCAATCCATGAACTTCTATACATGAAGATCACCAATCAATAAGCAACACACTGTATAGTCTGTACATAAAGAATGTAACCACAAAGGCATAGTAATTGGAGTGTGGGTAAGGGGAGTGTAGTTAGTGGGTCCCCGTACATCACCAATAAAAGTGAGAAATCCACTGATATATGCCTCACTACCTGTCAGCAGATATAGCATAAAAGAGTGGCCTCAATAATGTGTGTTAAATGTGAGTTAGGCAATAGTGGTCAGGTTCATGCAGGAAAATGTATGTCTTCTCAACAGAACTCAGGGGAAACATAATATGAATTATGGTAGGAAATAGAATGGAATTAAATATTAAAATAGATGTGGTGGCCTACAGCAGAAGGCACCAGATCAGCTCGATCTCTCTAAAGATGGTCATTTATCACCACACAATGGATCCCACACTGGGCCAATAGCTGATATATGATTGTGGATCCTATAGATGATACGCTTCCGGCGGGCTAACCTCATTAACTATGTCAGCCATCTCTCAGGAATGGGAGCAGAACATCGTCTCCAGTGGCATGGTGTGCATCTCATGCTGCAGTCAACTTGTGAGTGTGGTCGGAAAAACCATTAACATCAGAAATATCATGTAATGTGGCGAAGTGGGCAGAGGGTGGAATATGGAGTGTGCTGGTAAGGATCAATCTGCCTCATGGAGTGTGCTGGTAAGGATCAATCTGCCTCATATATCCCACCAGTAAGAACGTAAACAAGGGCAATTCCATACCACGTGTAGCAAGTAGACCGCACCCATCTTGGTCATATCTTTAACAGCTTGAAGGACTGACTAAGCCAATTTTGTGCAGTCTCAGTCCCAATATTCATAATTTTGACATATAGAAGCTTAAGCCTTGCCTCTCGGACAAATCAATCATGGGACAATAACAGGGGGCATTGCCTCAGGGGTGCACTCCTTTTCCAATAGCTTCTGCCAAATGATGCCAAGCCTCTTTGTTTAGGAAATAACTGACTGATGACAGCTTTCTATAGTTCAGAAATTCACAGATGAACTGGAGTCATTCTGGATAAATGAAGTTTTGGGAAATGCACTCAATGTGAAACTCCATTTGAGGGTATACCTTATTTGGAGACAGACCTTTATCACCAAGCAATGATTTGATTGTCAGTACTTGATTCGCTCAGAGCCATGACCAGCATTTATCTCTGGAGGAAAAGGTCTGCTAATAAGTCAGGGAAAATAAACCAAAAATAGGAACTAACTATCTCGGACACAATACTTTTTATTTAAACTATATTAAAACTCAGTTATTGTGGCCCAAAGCTTCTAGGATCTGTTAGTGACACCAGTTGACACGGTTCTTGAGAATACCACTGTACCGTTAAGGAGAGATCGGCCTTGCATTATGATGAAAGTAAGAAGTTTCCCAATTATAACAAACCTTTTCTTTCCCTGAGGAAAAGGTGAAAATATTTTCAATCACAAGTCAAGTTACTTCATTTCCTATAAAAATGTTCCTCATTTTCCCGTCTTTCAACTTACATGCCTGTTTCACGTCTTCTATTTTTCCTGTTGCAGCTTAAGATACACAGGGTTATACTCATAATAAGGGAGATGATGACAACAGCAGCGCAGACTATTATTACCACCAATACAACATCATAGGAGGGAGAGTTGGGAATAGTTGATGAGGTGGTGATAGTAGGACTGAGAGTGGTCGTGGGTGGAGCTGTGGATGGTGGTTCGGTTGGAGGAATAAACAGAGCCGCTTGGGCCGTATTGGACACATCAGCTTTGAGGGCAACCTCGTCAATGGCACGCACTGCGAAGTAGATGATGGTGCCATTTACAAGGGGCAGGTTCTCCGGAGTGAAAGAGAATGTTTCTACAGATCCGGCAGGCTGAGGGGTCAGAGCGGAGACGTTCACAGCGGTCGCATTCTCAAAGTTGTCTCTTATTTCCCGGGAATTGGTGCTCATTCTGACGTCATATGAAGCAGCTAAAAAACCAGAAAAAAACATTTTGTAAAAAATATATATATATATTCAGATGCATCTTGCTGTCCTGAAACATGTTGTAATGACAAAACAACGTTCAACTTCATAAAGGGCTATAATTCAGGGAACGTCACAGCTTAAAATGTGCCAGTGGTTGCAGGTGGTGAGCACCTGCAGTCATTTTTGGAGCCTAGTACTTATTTTTCATTATAAGACTTTACCCAGAGCAAGAGGAAGAAAGTCGGGAGGAGGGAGGGAGAGAAAAATAGGGCAAAGTGAGAAGGCATGGATGGGAAACAGTCTGCAAGAGTGAGATGAGGAGGGAAGACGGCTAGTGGTGGAAGAGCGAGGCCCGAGGTGGAATAAAAGGGAAGCAGCCTTGGTATTCAGTAACCCGACATTTGGCAATGACAGCAATGGGCCACTAAGAGCAACTGTGTGCCATGGCATTGTTTGTTTTCTAATTAAGCACTGGGAATGATAGCAATGCCTCTCTTTATAGCCACTGGGGACTTCTTTAACATGGCTTGTGATTTAACCAGTCTCACTACTGTTCTTTAGAAAGTGGCTAAATTCACACTCAGCACTGTCCACAACAATTTCGAAGACAAAAAACTCACAAATGCTGGTGTTGTTCCTCTCAGTTTTAATTTTATTTCAGTGCAATCATTTGTAAATGCATTTGTAATATCACTGTGATTCAGCCAATCGGACTACTGGCCCTTTAAATGTGAGAATTACTTTATTTTTTGATAGTTTTATAGCTCGTTGTTATACCACTTATCAATTCCTGTTAAAGGTTACGTGACAGCACTTCCCGTGTTGGCATCGAGAATACAAAGGGCATGTGGTGACGCTTAGTTATCCCTAGGTTTATTGCGAAATAATGCAGCTGACCACTAATAGCAGTCAAAAACACACTGTAGGCACAGAGCAATGCCTAACTGACGTCAGCCACTCCTCTGCTGCGTCACAGACCCTTTATACAGGTCAAATAAAGGGGAAGAATTTACTACCAATTGGTGTCATGGGTGCGCCACTTTTGTGGCCCAGCCACAATGCAAAACGCTTTTCAAGATTTACAAAGCTATGCAGTGCCTGGTAGGCATTACATGGACGTTGCCATGCATCCACTCATGAATTTTGATGCACACCCAAATTTACTAAAGGCAGTGAACCTGGGTTTGCATCAAAGTGGTGCGCCTACCCGAGAGAGGGTAACAAGGAGAAATATCTTAATTTATCTGTGTTACTTTGCCTTTCCATGTATGTTGCTTTCTGCACAACATATTGAAAGGGGAATATGCCATTGTGCAAGGGTGCCTGCATTGGCTCTAGGATGCCTGAAGTGCACCAGCGCAACGAGAGTGCAGAAGTGCGCAGTATCATTTTAGATATGGTCCATTTCTGCTCTTTCCCGTTCACGCAGCGCAGAGCAGCAAGTTTCCTTGCTGAGTTGCGTTGCATGTGTTGGTTAGTAAATATGCTCTGTAGTGAACAAACTCAATATCACAGGTAAGTTTGTCACTATCTGTACACGCCTCCTAAATCAGTCTCCTGCTTATTCGCATATCCTGCTTCAGTAGGCTGACAGAAGGATTTATTTTGCTCCACTTATCCACTTATCCATGAAATAAATAAAACAATTTACCTTGCGCGCTGCATCGCCGAGTTGGTGATGCAGCGCGCGCAAGGTAAATTGTTTTATTTATTTAATTACTTACCTTACTCCTGTCCGTCATATGTCAGACTCCACTACCCCCCACCCTGCCCCTCCACCGCCCCGCAGCACTTCCTCGGCGAGCCGCCACTGAATGAACCTCATAACTGTGCATGCACACTTCCTGGCCTGACAGGTCTTGATCTGCAATCACATGCCCTATACATGGAACAGCCAGTGTATAATTGCTGCCCTGCACTGATATTTCTAGGCTGGACCTTAATGCATATTAGAGAAGATGATGTCAGCAAGATCCCGCCCCTTAATTCTTAAAGTGCCCTTGCATGGAAATTATGCCACTTATATTCCCAACCCTAAGAGGTGGAAATGTATTTGTGTATTCCACCACTTAAGCATTTCAAACGAAGTGCAAAGTAGCCTGCAGTACAAGCAGGTAACATGTCTATTCTCGGTTTGCTTTACACCTTCCCCTATAGCAGCTCTTTTCTAGATAAGGGCTGCCATAAAGATATCAGAGTTTCACTGAATGCAGATGTCATCACATCCCTTTGTAACAAGCTGACATTTGCACCTGCAATGCTCAAGATGTTCTGCTGCCCCCATTATGTGTGTGCGAGGCAATTTGCACACATGCAGCACATTTTGTGTTCAAATTAATTTTGAAATTTAACGCACTTGTGCAACACGCAAACGTTTCTGATTTGCGCTAGTGCAGAAAACCTTGATCTGTCCATAAACTGAGCTCACCATATGGTGTTTTCTTTTCTACAATTCTTGCAATGAAACAAAACAGTAACCATACCTTGTCCCTGGTCCAGATCACCTCCCGGGGCCGTCCATGACAAATCGATGTTATTTTCCACAATTCGTGCCTCCAGGTCTGTAATTTTCGATGGAGGAAATACATCTATTATGGTCCCAGGAGGTGGGGCCCCAGACACTACAAATGAGCCTCCAGAGGTGGTTCTGCTGAAGCTTTCCAGGTTCGCCTGAATGTCCTCGTCAGGAACTGTAGGCCTTGGTGGATTCATTTTGACGACACCTGGAAAATAATGATTCTTTTCTTCACTCTTGACCCATCAATACTGTCTTTATCTTCAGTGCTGCTCAAATATATTCTTGAACTGACTTCCAGTGGAGAAACGCAAACATATGACAAGCCTGTTTTTGATATGGGCTTACATGCAGACATTCATATTAATAACAGCAGCTTTACCAAACAGATAATGGTGGATGATTCTCTATAGCACGTGCACTTTCTGAGAGGTGGAACTCCATCACACTGTCTCCACATTAATGACGTATAAGCAAAGCGAGTCCATCGGTCCCACAGAGACCATCTCATAATCTCTATTTTTGCACTCATCCATTACTTTGACTTGGGATGGCTACTGACCTGAGTTCCAGCAAGGGATCAGTTAAAAAATTGTCTCTCATTCCCGCCAAAATTTGTAGATAATTGTAAAATATGTTTTAAAGTCCAATAAAAGAAGAAAGTACTATTTTGAGGGGAAAAAATGCTGTCATAATCTAAAGGCCTACATTCTCCCAAAGCTAAGGGGCCATAAAGATGGAAGACCAACTGGGCCAATATCGAGTAAAGGTTATCATTAGAAATAACCAAATCAAAATAAAACATAGCATCATAGTTGACTTAGGGGCATTTACTGGAGGAAGGGGTTTACTGGTTGTCTGCTAATTGCAACTAAAATAGTGTAAGGGATGAAGTGAAAAGAGAGATCAGGGTGTCCCTGGTTAAGACAAAATAAGAGTAAAAACACAAGTATTGGAAAAGCCAATAAGTCTGGCTTAAAGATACTAACACTGAGAAATTATAGATACTAGCACAGGGAAAACATTTGTACACACTTGTATTTGGTTGAATTAGCTCATTAAAGCCAGCCTGAACTATTGGCATTGGCAAAGCTTTTTACACATTGAAACAGACAAGGGGAAGCATAATGGGCAAAAGGTAGACAAAGAAAACAACCAGAACATTCATACAGGCAGGGAGAAACGTCAGAATAAAAAAATAATCAAAAGTCAATAGGACAGACACAGAGGGGAAAAAACAACAGGGAAGAGAAACGGGAGAAACACGCATTGACTAAAACATTAAAAGAAGCCAGCTACCATTAAGCTACCATTAATAAAAACAAAATATAAAAGGATAGCCTTCTGTACACACTGCATGTAGGAGACACATAATTTAATGTGTGGTGATTTAAGGGACATTCAAAGTGTAAGATAGTCCCTTATGCAATGTAGTGCAATCACTCCATAGGTGGCATAATGATATACTACACAGTCAATGCCATGAGGTGAGAGAAAAATACTCTTCTTGGCAAAGTTAAAGCCCACTTTTTTCTATAGTTTAACCAATTGTCAACAGTAGGTTTTGCAGACAGGGAAGACCCAACTTGGTCAACAGGATGGTAGGAGGGAAGAAGCAACATGGACAAGATGGGGTTGGGGTGGTAGATAACAAGCCACATGAAGCAACACAACGGGAAGAACAAAATAAAGACTAACATAACAAGAAACATGGAAAATAGTACCTCAATCACAGCACTAATAGCAGAAGGACACTAATCAACATTATGCAATCTCTACTTAGTCCATGCTCCCAAGGAAAGAAGAGGAAATGAAGCAGGCAAAGCTGCCCAATTAGGAGGCAGAAAATAAGAGTGATAATGAAGCCAACTAATGGTAAGCAATGGGCGGGCTCCAAGTCCCTTGTTGTATACAATATGTCTCGTAAGTGAAAGGGTATGCAGTGCATTCACTGTCTCAGGCAAGATCTAACAAGCATTGGCATAGCCAATAGGTCTCGCTTTTGGGACCTTATAAGTATTTAGTTATGCAGCGCAATATCCTTGGTGCAACAACATTAACTGTTGCATGGTTAAACACTTATAAGGTCACAAAGGCGAGACCTGTTGGCTATGCCAATGCTTGTTTTATTTGTATGTACTTAGAAGAAGCCCTAAAAGGGTTTTAAAAAAATACAAACATCCTTGTGTTACGGTTTAGAAAGTAGCTGAAGGTGGGCATAACCACCCACAGACATACACACACGTACTGGCAAAAAATGCAAGACAGAACTATTGACTTTGTCAATCCTGCCCCTGGTCGCCCGGGCCCCTTCTCCGTGGGTTAAAAGGTCCTGCCCCTGCTCTCTAGCCCCCGTCGTCCCGTGCTGCTGCTCCATGCTCCTGGCGATGCTCACTTTCCCCTTTTGGGGTGTCTACACAGTTTAGATGTGGTGCGACTGAGAGACAGTATTAGCGCAATAATACACAGAAGAGAGAGAGAATTAAAACACACTTTGGAGCAAGCAGGGGCACCAAATGTTATATAAGAACAGTCCTATCGTATGGTATCAATTTTCCCAGTAAATTTGCATGTTTAAATGCCTTTTCCAAATGAGCATCCCGTTACACACCGGTTCAAATTAAGCCCCTGAATAACTAGAGGGGCGCTGGCATGAGTGCTGTTTTTTTTTCTATTTACCTTTCCAGCGCTAGAGATTTGAAAAATACAGAGTTTGTGCGAGACAGTATTGGTGCCTGAAACTGTTTTTGGGGTGTCTACACACTTTATATGTAGTGCGACTGAGCTTCCCGAGCAACCCGGCTGAAACAAATGTTATTTAAGAACAGTACTAAAAACGCTGGAGTTTTAAAAAATAGACGGGGTCTGTATGTGACACTATTGGTGCCTTAGACTGATTTTGGGGTGTCTACACAGTTTAGATGTGGTGCGACTGAGAGACAGTATTAGCGCGATAATACACAGAAGAGAGAGATAATTAAAACACACTTTGGAGCGAGCAGGGGCACCAAATGTTATATAAGAACAGTCCTATCGTATGGTATCTATTTTCCCAGTAAATTTGCATGTTTAAATGCCTTTTCCAAATGAGCATCCCGTTACACACCGGTTCAAATTAAGCCCCTGAATAACTAGAGGGGCGCTGGCATGAGTGCTGGATTTGTTTCTATTTACCTTTCCAGCGCTAGAGTTTTGAAAAATACAGAGTGTGTGCGAGACAGTATTGGTGCCTGAAACTGTTTTTTGGGGTGTCTACACACTTTATATGTAGTGCGACTGAGCTTCCCGAGCAACCCGGCTGAAACAAATGTTATTTAAGAACAGTACTAAAAACGCTCGAGTTTTAAAAAAAAGACGGGGTCTGTATTTGACACTATTGGTGCCTTAGACTGATTTTGGGGTGTCTACACAGTTTAGATGTGGTGCGACTGAGAGACAGTATTAGCGCGATAATACACAGAAGAGAGAGAATTAAAACACACTTTGGAGCGAGCAGGGGCACCAAATGTTATATAAGAACAGTCCTATCGTATGGTATCTATTTTCCCAGTAAATTTGCATGTTTATATGCCTTTTCCAAATGAGCATCCCGTTACACACTGGTTCAAATTAAGCCCCTGAATAACTAGAGGGGCGCTGGCATGAGTGCTGGGTTTTTTCTATTTACCTTTCCAGCGCTAGAGTTTTGAAAAATACAGAGTGTGTGCGAGACAGTATTGGTGCCTCAAACTGTTTTTGGGGTGTCTACACACTTTATATGTAGTGCGACTGAGCTTCCCGAGCAACCCGGCTGAAACAAATGTTATTTAAGAACAGTATAAAAACGCTGGAGTTTAAAAAAAAAAGACGGGGTCTGTACGTGACACTATTGGTGCCTTAGACTGTTTTTGGGGTGTCTACACAGTTTAGATGTCAACCACACAGATGGCGTGGAATCGATTGAGGAAGTGCGCGATGAAACACACAAGAGACTGTGTCTACATAGTTTAGATGTGGTGCGACTGAGCTTCCCGAGCAACCCGGCTGAAATGTCGCAAAGTTAGCTAAGAAGCGCTGTGGGACAATAAAAAAAAACCTGTTTCCCTTGCGTGCGCGAGCAGGGGCACCATCTGTTTCCAAGTTAATTAGAAACAGATGGTGCCAAAGCTCGCTCCCGCAAGTGAATCGCCAAACGTGCACGTGTTGCCATTGAAAGCAATGCAAAGCGTGCACGTTTTTGCCTGAAAGCTGAATCGATTCCTAAAGGTCCCCTCCTATGCAGCCCTTGCGGGCTGCGTAGGCGAGACCTAAAAAGGGCTTCATATGCGAATTTAGAGTGCAGCATAATGCATTTTTATCCTACAAAATTATCATTTATCATTGCACAATCAGCTGACACATTGCATTGTGAGGCACACAACCAATGAAGCTTTCAGGGCTTCTTTCTCTCAGACAAAAGTGGTGATTGTGTGTGTCCATAGACAACTCTAAACTGACTTTCAGGTGCAAGTGTGACTGCCCCTTTTCACTGCAGCCCCCCCATTTACCTGGATAGATAACCACAGTAAGTAGTACTCTAAAACAGTGCAACTCCCAAAATGACCAAGACAGGAAAGACTGCTGATTCAGCCAATCCTAGACCGCAGAAATAACTGAGATTGCAGACACTACCCTAAACCATTTCTGTCCACTGAGCAGGTGCGGCCTGTGCAGGTAAGAGCAGTGGGGCCGTGTTTGGGGGGATTCGACAGACGACCAAGAGGGTAAATTAAATAAATAATTAATTTTCCCTTCTCATCGTCTATTGAAATCCCCCCCACGTGGCCCCACTGCTCTTACCTTCACGGGCCGCTGCTGCCACTGAGGCAAATCTCTAGAAGTGACTTAGGGGCATATTAACAAGGGGGCGACATGAAATTATCGCCGCTTTTGCGTCCGTTTTCGGACGAAAAGCGGCGATAATTTCATCGCCTTATCAGCAAAGACACGCTATCGCGTGTTTTGCTGACTTAGCGCCCGTTTCAGCACGCCTACTTTGCATCGCTAATGAGATGCAAAGTAGGCGTGGCTGTGAAACCAAACAGGGATAATATCGCAAAGGCAGCTTCGCGATATTATCAAGGAGGGTTAGCGATCTTTAAATCGTGTTAAGTATGCTTTAACGCAGGAATTTAACATCTGTTAAATTCCTGACTAAGGCATACTTAACATGGGGGTGGATTCTGTGGCTAAGACAACAGGCCCTATCATCTAGGATATCGCCGTTTTCCACCATGGAAAACGGCGATATCCACGCTATCTCTGGAATTTTATCGCCTCGGCGATGCGCGTTGTTGATAACGCGCTAACCGGGCGATAAATTACAGAGATAGCCGGCGATAAATATGCAAGCGCTAAGCGCGCTTTGCGATATTTATCGCCGGGCCTTGTTAATATGCCCCTTATTGAATATAGGACCTATGATTGTCCAATGTTATCATCAATTCTAATCCAGATAGAGATCTACCTCCACAGTAGCACTGTTCCCATGCATCAGGAAACGTATCCGTATGTCAAAGCCTCAAAAAAGCCCCATACCTGTGTGCCAAGATGAGGCAAAACACACATTGGCTGTTTTGTTGTTCGCTCTTTAACCCCTTGTGTGCTCATGACGAGCTGGACTCGTCATGGCACACAGTCGCCGTGTGCTCATGACGAGTCCAGCTCGTCATGACACCCACCCACGGGGGAAGCGCTGGCGCTCCCCCCGTGGGCGGTCGATCCCAGTGTTTGTACTGGGGAAGGCAGGGGAAGACCTTCCCTGCCTCCCCAGCCCCCCTCCACGTCATCATGACGCCAGCGCGCGAGGCGCGCTGACGTCATTGGAGGTTTCCTATGCCCGACGCGCAGGAAGCCATTTGCTTCCAGCGCGTCGGGGAACAAACAGGTAAGTTTTGGGGCTGGGGAGGGGGATTTAAACTAAAGAGGCATCGGGGAAAGGAAAGGGTTGTCCTTTCCCTCGATGTCTCTTTGTGCATTCCTGCTGCACGATCGTGCGATCGTGCAGCAGGAATGCCCACTAGCGCCAGGGATTTTTTTTTTTACATTTGCCAGTGTTTTGTTGGTTGGGGAGCGGCCCCTTAGGCAAGGGTCGCTCCCCTTTGGGGGCATCACTCTAGGCTTTGTCTGCCCCCTGGGGGGCAGAATATTATTTTATAAAGAAATCGGCCCACTGGGCCAATGTAATAAATGCACTGGGGAGTGGCCCCTTGGGCAAGGGTCACTCCCCTTTGGGGCCTTTTAGTATGCCCATGATGTTAGGTTTTGTTTGGGGCGCGGCCCCTTAGGCAAGGGTCGCTCCCCTGTTGGGGGCATACATTTTGGCCTTGTCTGCCCCCTGGGGAGGGCAGATTTACATTTAAAAAAGTATTCGGCCCACTGGGCCAATAGAGTAAATGTAGTGGGGAGTGGCCCCTTGGGCTAGGGTCACTCCCCTTTAGGGGCATAAATTTTGGCTTTGTCTGCCCCCTGGGGGCAGATTTAATTTTTTTAAATAAAATCGGCCCACTGGGCCAATGGAATAAATGTAGTGGGGAGTGGCCCTTGGGTAAGGGTCACTCCCCTTTGGGGGCCATTTTAGTATGCCCATGATGTTAGGTTTTGTTTGGGGAGCGGCCCCTTAGGCAAGGGTCGCTCCCCTTTGGGGGCATACATTTTGGCTTTGTCTGCCCCCTGGGGGGCGGGCAGATTTAAATGTTCTTAAATAAAATCGGCCCACTGGGCCAATAGAATAAATGTACACTCGCCCTCAGTCAACTGATCTGGGTTTAATCCATCATCATGCTTTAGCTCACTCCACCAGCCCAGTTCAGACATGGCCATATGCAAATCAGTCTGACCCTGTGCCTCATGGGAACAGTCCAGCCCGAACTGCCAAGCCATGTCTTCCCTGGCCCGGAAACAACCATCCTGGGACCGGTTTCTGGCTAATCAGCCGTCATCAGCCAGGCTAGCTTGAGTCCAGTGGCAAAGTGAGCAAGGGACCCACGTCTGGGCATACCCTGCCAACTTAGGGCGATCAAAGCGCACAGGGTCAGACTGATTTGCATATGGCCATGTCTGAACTGGGCTGGTGGAGTGAGCTAAAGAATGATGATGGATTAAACCCAGATCAGTTGACTGGGTGTGAGTGTTAGATTTGCTCAAGCGCTCCGTCCATCATCCCTTTGGTATCACCCTGAGGGGCAGATCGCATGATTTTTTTTTTTTTTTTTGTAGGGCCACTAGGCCACCAGGGTTTTTTTATGTTGGGGAGCGGCCCCTTGGACATGGGTCGCTCCCCTTTATGGGAGGATGATTGTGGCCATTTCTGCCCTCTTTGGGTGGCAGAGTAGCAGTATGTTTTTAGGCCCATCTGCCCCCAAGGGGGGCAGAAGCCACTAGACACCAGAGGTTTTTTAATTTTTGTTTTGGGGGGTGGCCTCAAGGTCAACGGGTTGCTCCCCTTTACGGGGGTGAATATTTAATTTATACTCTTAGGCCCACCTACCCCTTAGCTTGGCTGGTGGACTGTGTGTGGACTGGTGCATTATTTGCATATGTGATTGTAATGTTTTTTTCTCCTTTTTAATCTAGTGTAAAGCTTTTGATTCCTGTTTGCGGTTTCGACAGTGGTTGTTCTGCAGTTTTGCGTAGTTGCATTTTTTTGGTAAGAAAAACATTTTTGTTGTATTTACTCCAAATGAGTAATATTGTAATGTATGAATGAATTTTTTTGTAAGTGGTGTCATAATGGCAGCATATTCAGTTAGTGTTTTGAGCATGAAAATCTTTGCGATGTGTTTTGCATTGTCTTATGTGTAATTTTCTTTTCTCTTTCTTTTTTAGTGGGATATTGTTGATCCATACTGTGTCTGTGCAGAGTAGGTGGTGGTGAGTTTAGCTGCTTCTAGCAAGTGAGTGGTATCGTTTTGGAGTGTATAGGTATTTCTGATAAAGGTGCATTTTGTTTATTACTTATTTTACAAAGTGTTTGTTGTTGTTGACTTGTTTGACAAGTTACCTTTATTAGTAATCATTATGGCTAGCCGTAGAATGACTGCTCAGCAGGTGGTTGGTATGCTTCTTGAATCTTCCTCTGAGCCGGATTATGAGACTGACAGTGCATCTGAGGGAGAGGAGGGAGGGGATGATTCTGGCAGTGAGTTTTCTCTCCACATGGAATCATCGGATGATGAAGGTACTCTCAGTGCGGATGAAGCTACTCTCGGTGTGGATGAAGCTTCTCTCAGTGCGGATGAAGTGCCTGTTTTAGAGGAGGATACTGCTGTGCCGATGGTGCAAGAGGTATCTGGATTGCAGCCTGAGGCTGCTAGGCTTCCTACTGGAAGTGCTGGACTCTGGGTTGATCCAAACATGGTGCAGTCGGTGTTGCCTGCCTTTAGCGGTGATGCAGGGTGTAGAGTGGATTGTGAACATTATTTGCCTATACAGTTTTTTCAGTTGTTTATGGATGATGTATTTTTGGGTGAGATTGTTGAGCAGACTAATTTGTATGCTGAACAGTTTTTGAGGGACAACAGTGACAAACTTAGGCCCTACTCTAGAGCTACCCAGTGGACTCCCACAAATCTGGAAGAGATTAAGAAGTTTTTGGGTTTGACTTTATTGATGGGTTTGATAAGGAAGCCGAACCTGGCTTCATATTGGTCTACCAGCCCCTTGATGGCAACAGCCATATTTCCTGCAGTTATGACTCGTGATCGGTATTTACTTTTGCTACGTATGCTGCATTTTGTTGATAATTCTTTGGCGTTGCCACGTATTCACCCTGACTGTGACCGTCTTTTTAAGATTCGGCCTGTTCTTGATCACTTTGTAGATCGATTTTCAGAGATCTATACTCCAGGGAAAGAAATATCTATTGATGAGTCTTTGGTCTTGTTCAAGGGTCGTTTGGTTTTTAGGCAGTACATCCCTAGCAAGAGGGCACGCTATGGAATTAAGCTGTATATGTTGGCTGAGAGTAGGACAGGATATGTTTTTAATTTTCGTGTGTACACTGGTAGAGATTCCACTATTGACCCCCAGGTTGTCCGTCCACTTTTGGAGTTTCAGAGAAAATTGTGTGGGATCTTGCTAGAAGACTGTTTAACAGAGGCCACCATTTGTACCTTGATAACTTCTACACTGCTGTGCAATTATTTAAGGAATTGTTTAAAGTGGACACTTTTGCATGTGGCACAATCCGCTCTAACCGCAAAGGTTATCCGAAAGAGCTTGTTTGCAAAAAACTTCAGAGGGGTCAGTGCAGTTCCTTGCGTAGTGATGAACTACTAGCTGTGAAATTTGTGGACAGGAGGGATGTGTACATGCTGACTACCATCCATGATGAGAGTACTTCACCTGTGCCTGTTTGGGGTCAGGTTGCTGGAAGTGCGCAAACCTGTGTGCATTCTAGACTACAATAAGCACATGGGTGGTGTTGACAGAGTAGATCAGAGGTTGGAACCTTACACTGCTATTCGGAAGGCTTATGTTTGGTATAAGAAGTTGGCCATCCATTTCTTCAACTTAGCAACTTTCAATGCTTTTATTGTGTTCAAGGAGTGTTCTCCTGCGTCAAAGTTGACATTTCTTCAGTTTCAGCACTCTGTGATAGCTAGCCTTGTTCTTGTGGAACAGGCAAGTGTTCCTAGATTTGGAGTGGTGGAGGATGTGGCTCGATTGAAAGATCGCCACTTTCCTGATTACATTCCTCCCACATCTTCAAAAGACTTTCCCACTAGGAGATGTAGAGTCTGTTGGCGAAGAGGTTTGCGGAAGGAGACTCGTCTTTTCTGCCCCGGGTGTCCTTCTAACCCTGGGCTGTGTGTGCCTGCTTGTTTTAGAGCGTACCACACGCAAAAGAATTTTTGGGAGCATCCATGAGTGGTAAAGTGAACTGCCTGGTCTGTATTGTTTAAAAATTTGTATTCTGTTTCAAGGTTGGCATTAGTGCAATGTATTTAGTTTCAGATTTTGTGTTAGTAGATTTGTATCTATTTGCAATTTGTTTGTGTTTTTTTTGTATAAAAAATCCTAAATGTGATGGCGGTGTGCGTGGACTGGCGCTTGGCTGGCGGTGTGCGTGGACTGGCACTTGGCTGGCGGTGTGCGTGGACTGGCGTGCGTGGACTGGCGCTTGGCTGGTGGTGTGCGTTGACTGGTGCTTGGCTGACGGTGTGCGTGGATTGGTGCTTGGCTGGCGGTGTGCGTGGATTGGCGCTTGGCTGGTGTTGTGCGTGGACTGGTGCTTGGCTGGCGGTGTGCGTGGACTGGCGCTCGGCTGGCGGTGTGTGAGTAGTGACTTGCTGCTGGTCACTACACACACTGCTAGCTGAGCGCCACTCCACGCAATCCATCAGTTTGTGTAGTTGCTGTGTCAGGAATGTGGGCGTGTGAAAGTGATGGGCCCTTGAATGGCGCCGTCTGCTGGTGTGAGTGTTGTAATGTGATGGGCCCGCAGCTGGCGGTGTGAATGTTTTGTATGTGTCACACGTATGAAAGGTGTATGAATGGCCTGTAAAGAGGTTGGTGCCTTGTCGTGGCTTTACAGCTCACGAGCTGTGAGTCAATGGTTCAGTTTCTCGTCCTTTCAATTATTAACAGTGCATTTCATTTTTGAGAAATCACTTGCTAATACAATTGTATATACTGAACCATCACTCACCCTCGTGCCAAACCCAACCAGTATGTGTGTGTGCTTGAGGATTAGATGGCTGTGCAGTAATATTGGTCTTTTTTGTCTTTCTGAAGCAGGGTGTACCTTGTCCCTTTTTGCGAATGTTGTGATGTGTTGGTTTTGTGCCTGGTGGTGTGAATGGTCTTGTGTGTATCACGTATGAAAGGTGTGTGAATGGCCTGTAAAATGGTTGGTGCCTTGCCGTGGCTTTACAACTCACGAGCTGCGAGTCACTGGTTCAGTTTTTTGTGCATTTAATTATTGACAGTGCATTTCATTTTTGTGAAATCTCTTGTTAATAAAATTTTATATACTGGACCATCACTCGCCCTCATGCCAAATCCAACCAGTATGTGTGTGTGTGTTTGAGGAATAGATGGCTGTGCAGGAATCTTTGTCTTTTTAGTCTCTCTGCCAAGGTGTACATTCCATCTAAGAATAACCTACCATCTGTAGATATTATCGTTAACCCATGGGAGTACATGGTGATGTCTCTCTTGTGAATTCCAACAAGTTATTTTATCCACAATGTCCTGCAAACTTAAAAATGTCTGTCACATTTTCCTTGCAATTTTGTGCTTAAAATTCTCACGTTGCAGAAATAAACACATAATTATGTGAAAACGATTTGGTTTTGCAAGGGGGGGTCACCTGGGTTTTTGGTCCCGTGCTCGGCGGCCATCTAGGGAAACCTACCAAACCCACACATTTCTGCAAAGTAGACACCCGGGGGCTTCCAGGGAGGAATGGCTTGCTTGGATCCCCCAACGTTTCTTTACCCAGAATCCTCTGCAAACCTCAATTTTAGCTGAAAAAATCACTTTTTTCAGACATTTTTGTGTGGGAAAGTGTGGCATCACCGGGCTCACACAAATTTCCTACCACCCAGCGTTTTCCCAGGTCTCCCGATAAAAATGGTGCCTCACTTGTGTGGGAGGCCCAAGTACCCGCAACAGGCAAGGGCCCAAAATGTAGTGAGGAAACATCAAAATTGCCTATCTCAAAACCACCTGGTTTTGCAAGGGGGGTCACCTAGGTTTTGGCCCAGTGCTCGGCGGCCATCTAGGAAACCTACCAAACCCACACATTTCTGAAAACTAGACACCCGGGGCTTCCAAGGAGGTATGGCTTACGTGGATCCCCAACGTTTCCTTACCAGAATCTCTGCAAACCTCAATTTTAGCTGAAAATCACTTTTTCAGACATTTTGTGTGGGAAAGTGTGGCATCACCTGGCTCACACAAATTTCCTACCACCTGCGTTCCCCAGGTCTCCCGATAAAATGGTGCCTCACTTGTGTGGGAGGCCTAAGTACCCGCGACAGGCAGGGCTCAAAACGTAGTGAGGCTGACATCAAAATTGCCTATCTCAAAACCACCTTGTTTTGCAAGGGTCACCTGGTTTTGGTCCCGTGCTCGGCGGCCATCTAGGGAAACCTACCAAACCTACACATTTCTGAAAACTAGACACCTGAGGCTTCAAGGAGTATGGCTTCGTGGATCTCTAACGTTTCACTCCAGAATCCTTGCAAACCTCAATTTTAGCTGAAAAATCTTTCAGACATTTTGTGTGGGAAGTGTGGCATCACCGGGCTCACACACATTTCCTACCACCCAGCGTTCTCCAGGTCTCCGATAAATGGTGCCTCACTTGTGTGGGAGGCCCAAGTACTGCGATAGGCAAGGGCCCAAAACGTAGTGAGGCGACATCAAAATTGCCTATCTCAAAACCACCTGGTTTTGCAGGAAGTCACCTGGGTTTGGCCCGTGCTCGGCGGCCATCTAGGGAAACCTACCAAACCCACACATTTCTGAAAACTAGACAACTGGGGCTTCCAGGAGGTATGGCTGCGTGGATCCTCCAACGTTTCTTACCCAGAATCCCTTGCAAACCTCAATTTTAGCTGATAAAATCACTTTTTTCAGACATTTTGTGTGGGAAGTGTGGCATCACGGGCTCACACAAATTTCCTACCACCCAGCGTTCCCCAGGTCTCCCGATAAAATGGTGCCTCACTTGTGTGGGAGGCCCAAGTACCCGCGACATGCAAGGACACAAAACGCTTTGAGGCAACATTAACATTGCCTATCAAAAATGTTTTGGGCCCTTGCCTGTTGCGGTTACTTGGGCCTCCCACACAAGTGAGGCACCATTTTATCGGGAGACCTGGGGGAACGCTGGGTGGTAGGAAATTTGTGTGAGCCCAGTGATGCCACACTTTCCCACACAAAAATGTCTGAAAAAAGTGATTTTTTTCAGCTAAAATTGAGGTTTGCAAGGGATTCTGGGTAAGGAAACGTTGGGGGATCCACGCAAGCCATACCTCCTTGGAAGCCCCCGGGTGTCTAGTTTTCAGAAATGTGTGGGTTTGGTAGGTTTCCCTAGATGGCCGCTGAGCACGAGGCCAAAAACCCAGGTGACCCCCCTTGCAAAACCAGGTAGTTTTGAGATAGGCAATTTTGATGTCGCCTCACTATGTTTTGGGCCCTTGCCTGTCGCTGGTACTTGGGCCTCCCACACAAGTGAGGCACCATTTTTATCGGGAGACCTGGGGGAACGCTGGGTGGTAGGAAATTTGTGTGAGCCCGGTGATGCCACACTTTCCCACACAAAAATGTCTGAAAAAGTGATTTTTTCAGCTAAAATTGAGGTTTGCAAGGGATTCTGGGTAAGGAAACGTTGGGGGATCCACGCAAGCCATACCTCCTTGGAAGCCCCCGGGTGTCTAGTTTTCAGAAATGTGTGGGTTTGGTAGGTTTCCTAGATGGCCATCGAGCACGGGGCCAAAAACCCAGGTGACTCCTTGCAAAACCAGGTGGTTTTGAGATAGGCAATTTTGATGTCGCCTCACTACGTTTTGGGCCCTTGCCTGTCGTGGGTACTTGGGCCTCCCACACAAGTGAGGCACCATTTTTATCGGGAGACCTGGGGGAACGCTGGGTGGTAGGAAATTTGTGTGAGCCCGGTGATGCCACACTTTCCCACACAAAAATGTCTGAAAAAGTGATTTTTTCAGCTAAAAGTGAGGTTTGCAAGGGATTCTGGGTAGGAGAATGATGGGGGACCCATGCAAGCCATACCTCGCTGGACTCCCCGGGTGTCTAGTTTCCAGAAATATATGGGTTAGGTAGGTTTCCCTACATGGATGCCGAGCCCCGGGCCAAAAACTCATGGGACCCCCCATGCAAAACCAGGTTGGTTTGTGATATGTAATTTTGATGTCGCCTCAATAGCTTTTGGGGCCTTGCCTGTCGCGGGTCCTTCACCCACCCACGCAAGTGAGGTACCATTTTTATCGGGAGACCTGGGGGAACGCTGGGTGGGAGGAAATTTGTGGATCCACGCAGATTCCAGTACTTTCCACCACAGAAATGTGGGGAAAATGTGCTTTTTTTGACAATTTTTTAGGTTTGCAAGGGATTCTGGGTAACAGAACCTGATGGGAGGCAGTCAAATCACCCCATCCTGGATTCCCCTGGGTGTCTGGTTTTCAAAAATGTATAGGTTCGCTAGGTTTCCCTAGGTGCCGGCAGAGCTAGTGTTAAAAAACTACAGCTAGGCACTTTGCCAAAAAAGGGTCATTTTTCACTGCGAAATTGAGGTTTGTCCACATTGCGTTTTGCGCCATTTCCTGTCGCGGGCACTAGGCCAACCCACGCAAGTGAGGTACCATTTTTATCGGGAGACCTGGGGGAACGCGGGGTGGGTGGAAATCTGTGGATCCACGCAGATTCCAGAACTTTCCAGCACAGAAATGTGGGGAAAATGTGTTTTTTTGACAATTTCTTAGGTTTGCAAGGGATTCTGGGTAACAGAACCTGGTGGGAGGCAGTCAAGTCACCCCATCCTGGATTCCCCTGGGTGTCTAGTTTTCAAAAATGTATAGGTTTGCTAGGTTTCCCTAGGTGCCGGCAGAGCTAGGGTTCAAAAACTACAGCTAGGCACTTTGCTAAAAAAGGGTCATTTTTCACTGCGAAATTGAGGTATGTCCACATTGTGTTTTGCGCCGTTTCTTGTCGCAGGCACTAGGCGAACCCACGCAAGTGAGGAACCATTTTTATCGGGCGACCTGGGGGAACGTGGGGTGGGTGGAAATTTGTGGTTCCACGCAGATTCCAGAACTTTTACAGCACAGAAATGTGGGGAAAATGTGTTTTTTTGACAATCTTTTAGGTTTGCAAGGGATTCTGGGTAACATAACCTGGTGGGAGGCAGTCAAGTCACCCCATCCTGGATTCCCCTGGGTGTCTAGTTTTCAAAAATGTATAGGTTTGCTAGGTTTCCCTAGGTGCCGGCAGAGCTAGGGTTCAAAAACTACAGCTAGGCACTTTGCCAAAAAAGGGTCATTTTTCACTGCGAAATTGAGGTTTGTCCACATTGCGTTTTGCGCCGTTTCCTGTCGCGGGCACTAGGCCAACCCACGCAAGTGAGGAACCATTTTTATCGGGAGACCTGGGGGAACGTGGGGTGGGTGGAAATTTGTGGTTCCACGCAGATTCCAGAACTTTCCAGCACAGAAATGTGGGAAAATGTGTTTTTTTTGCAATCGTTTAGGTTTGCAAGGGATTCTGGGTAACAGAACCTGGTGGGAGGCAGTCAAGTCACCCCATCCTGGATTCCCCTGGGTGTCTAGTTTTCAAAAATGTATAGGTTTGCTACGTTTCCCTAGGTGCCGGCAGAGCTAGGGTTCAAAAACTACAGCTAGGCACTTTGCCAAAAAAGGGTCATTTTTCACTGCGAAATTGAGGTTTGTCCACATTGCGTTTACCGCCGTTTCCTGTCGCGGGCACTAGGCCAACCCACGCAAGTGAGGTACCATTTTTATCGGGAGACCTGGGGGAACGCGGGGTGGGTAGAAATTTGTGGCTCCACGCAGATTCCAGAACTTTCCAGCACAGAAATGTGGGGAAAATGTGTTTTTTAAACAATTTTTAGGTTTGCAAGGGATTCTGGGTAACAGAACCTGGTGGGAGGCAGTTAACTCACCCCATCCTGGATTCCCCTGTGTGTCTAGTTTTAAAAATTTATAGGTTTGCTAGGTTTCCCTAGGTGCCGGCAGAGCTAGGGTTAAAAACTACAGCTAGGCACTTTGCCAAAAAAGGGTCATTTTTCACTGCGAAATTGAGGTTTGTCCACATTGCGCTTTGCGCCATTTCCTGTCGCGGGCACTATGCCAACCCACGCAAGTGAGGTACCATTTTTATCGGGAGACCTGGGGGAACGCGGGGTGGGTGGAAATTTGTGGATCCACGCAAATTCCAGAACTTTCCAGCACAGAAATGTGGGGAAAATGTGTTTTTTGTGACAATGTTTTAGGTTTGCAAGGGATTCTGGGTAACAGAACCTGGTGGGAGGCAGTCAAGTCACCCCATCCTGGATTCCCCTGGGTGTCTAGTTTTCAAAAATGTATAGGTTTGCTAGGTTTCCCTAGGTGCCGGCAGAGCTAGGGTTCAAAAACTACAGCTAGGCACTTTGCCAAAAAAGGGTCATTTTTCACTGCGAAATTGAGGTTTGTCCACATTGCGTTTTGCGCCGTTTCCTGTCGCGGGCACTAGGCCAACCCATGCAAGTGAGGTACCATTTTTATCGGGAGACCTGGGGGAACGCGGGGTGGGTGGAAATTTGTGGCTCCACGCAGATTCCAGAACTTTCCAGCACAGAAATGTGGGGAAAATGTGTTTTTTTTGACAATTTTTTAGGTTTGCAAGGGATTCTGAGTAACAGAACCTGGTGGGAGGCAGTCAAGTCACCCCATCCTGGATTACCCTGGGTGTCTAGTCTTCAAAAATGTATAGGTTTGCTAGGTTTCCCTAGGTGCCGGCAGAGCTAGGGTTCAAAAACTACAGCTAGGCACTTTGCCAAAAAAGGGTCATTTTTCACAGCGAAATTGAGGTATGTCCACATTGCGTTTTGCGCCCTTTCCTGTCGCGGGCACTAGGCCAACCCACGCAAGTGAGGTACCATTTTTATCGGGAGACCTGGGGGAACGCGGGGTGGGTAGAAATTTGTGGCTCAACGCAGATTCCAGAACTTTCCAGCACAGAAATGTGGGGAAAATGTGTTTTTTTAAACAATTTTTTAGGTTTGCAAGGGATTCTGGGTAACAGAACCTGGTGGGAGGCAGTTAACTCACCCCATCCTGGATTCCCCTGTGTGTCTAGTTTTAAAAAATGTATAGGTTTGCTAGGTTTCCCTAGGTGCCGGCAGAGCTAGGGTTAAAAAACTACAGCTAGGCACTTTGCCAAAAAAGGGTCATTTTTCACTGCGAAATTGAGGTTTGTCCACATTGCGTTTTGCGCCATTTCCTGTCGCGGGCACTATGCCAACCCACGCAAGTGAGGTACCATTTTTATCGGGAGACCTGGGGGAACACGGGGTGGGTGGAAATTAGTGGATCCACGCAAATTCCAGAACTTTCCAGCACAGAAATGTGGGGAAAATGTGTTTTTTGTGACAATGTTTTAGGTTTGCAAGGGATTCTGGGTAACAGAACCTGGTGGGAGGCAGTCAAGTCACCCCATCCTGGATTCCCCTGGGTGTCTAGTTTTCAAAAATGTATAGGTTTGCTAGGTTTCCCTAGGTGCCGGCAGAGCTAGGGTTCAAAAACTACAGCTAGGCACTTTGCCAAAAAAGGGTCATTTTTCACTGCAAAATTGAGGTTTGTCCACATTGCGTTTTGCGCCGTTTCCTGTCGCGGGCACTAGGCCAACCCATGCAAGTGAGGTACCATTTTTATCAGGAGACCTGGGGGAACGCGGGGTGGGTGGAAATTTGTGGCTCCACGCAGATTCCAGAACTTTCCAGCACAGAAATGTGGGGAAAATGTGGTTTTTTTGACAATTTTTTAGGTTTGCAAGGGATTCTGAGTAACAGAACCTGGTGGGAGGCAGTCAAGTCACCCCATCCTGGATTACCCTGGGTGTCTAGTTTTCAAAAATGTATAGGTTTGCTAGGTTTCCCTAGGTGCCGGCAGAGCTAGGGTTCAAAAACTACAGCTAGGCACTTTGCCAAAAAAGGGTCATTTTTCACTGCGAAATTGAGTTTTGGCCACATTGCGTTTTGCGCCGTTTCCTGTCGCGGGCACTAGGCCAACCCACGCAAGTGAGGTACCATTTTTATCGGGAGACCTGGGGGAACGCGGAGTGGGTGGAAATATGTGGATCCACGCACATTCCAGAACTTTCCAGCACAGAAATGTGGGGAAAATGTGTTTTTTTTTTACAATTTTTTAGGTTTGCAAGGGATTCTGGGTAACATAACCTGGTGGGAGGCAGTCAAGTCACCCCATCCTGTATTCCCCTGGGTGTCTAGTTTTCAAAAATGTATAGGTTTGCTATATTTCCCTAGGTGCCGGCAGTTCTAGGGTTCAAAAACTACAGCTAGGCACTTTGCCAAAAAAGGGTCATTTTTCACTGCGAAATTGAGGTTTGTCCACATTGCTTTTTGTGCCGTTTCCTGTCGCGGGCACTAGGAATACCGACCCACGCAAGTGAGGTACCATTTTTATCGGGAGACCTGGGGGAACGCGGGGTGGGTGGAAATTTGTGGCTCCACGCAGATTCCAGAACTTTCCAGCACAGAAATGTGGGGAAAATGTGTTTTTTTTTACAATCGTTTAGGTTTGCAAGGGATTCTGGGTAACAGAACCTGGTGGGAGGCAGTCAACTCACCCCATCCTGGATTCCCCTGTGTGTCTAGTTTTCAAAAATGTATAGGTTTGCTAGGTTTCCCTAGGTGCCGGCAGAGCTAGGGTTCAAAAACTACAGCTAGGCACTTTGCCAAAAAAGGGTCATTTTTCACTGCGAAATTGAGGTTTGTCCACATTGCGTTTTGCGCCGTTTCCTGTCGCGGGCACTAGGCCAACCCACGCAAGTGAGGTACCATTTTTATCGAGAGACCTGGGGGAACGCGGGGTGGGTGGAAATTTGTGGATCCACGCAGATTCCAGAACTTTCCAGCACAGAAATGTGGGGAAAATGTGTTTTTTTGGACAATTTTTTAGGTTTGCAAGGGATTCTGGGTAACAGAACCTGGTGGGAGGCAGTCAAGTCACCCCATCCTGGATTCCCCTGGGTGTCTAGTTTTCAAAAATGTATAGGTTTGCTAGGTTTTCCTAGGTGCCGGCAGAGCTAGGGTTCAAAAACTACAGCTAGGCACTTTGCCAAAAAAGGGTCATTTTTCACTGCGAAATTGAGGTTTGTCCACATTGCGTTTTGCGCCGTTTCCTGTCGCGGGCACTAGGCCAACCCATGCAAGTGAGGTACCATTTTTATCGGGAGACCTGGGGGAACGCGGGGTGGGTGGAAATTTGTGGCTCCACGCAGATTCCAGAACTTTCCAGCGCAGAAATGTGGGGAAAATGTGGTTTTTTTGACAATTGTTTAGGTTTGCAAGGGATTCTGAGTAACAGAACCTGGTGGGAGGCAGTCAAGTCACCCCATCCTGGATTCCCCTGGGTGTCTAGTTTTCAAAAATGTATAGGGTTGCTAGGTTTCCCTAGGTACCGGCAGAGCTAGGGTTCATAAACTCCAGCTAGGCACTTTGCCAAAAAAGGGTCATTTTTCACTGCAAAATTGAGGTTTGTCCACGTTGCGTTTTGCGCCCTTTCCTGTCGCGGGCACTAGGCCAACTCACGCAAGTGAGGTACCATTTTTATAGGGAGACCTGGGGGAACACGGGGTGGGTGGAAATATGTGGATCCACGCACATTCCAGAACTTTCCAGCACAGAAATGTGGGCAAAATGTGTTTTTTTTGACACTTTTTTAGGTTTGCAAGGGATTCTGAGTAACAGAACCTGGTGGGAGGCAGTCAAGTCACCCCATCCTGGATTCCCCTGGGTGTCTAGTTTTCAAAAATGTATAGGGTTGCTAGGTTTCCCTAGGTACCGGCAGAGCTAGGGTTCATAAACTCCAGCTAGGCACTTTGCCAAAAAAGGGTCATTTTTCACTGCGAAATTGAGGTTTGTCCACGTTGCGTTTTGCGCCCTTTCCTGTCGCGGGCACTAGGCCAACTCACGCAAGTGAGGTACCATTTTTATAGGGAGACCTGGGGGAACGCGGGGTGGGTGGAAATATGTGGATCCACGCACATTCCAGAACTTTCCAGCACAGAAATGTGGGGAAAATGTGTTTTTTTTGACACTTTTTAGGTTTGCAAGGGATTCTGGGTAACAGAACCTGGTGGGAGGCAGTCAAGTCACCCCATCCTGGATTCCCCTGGGTGTCTAGTTTTCAAAAATGTATAGGTTTGCTAGGTTTCCCTAGGTGCCGGCAGAGCTAGGGTTCAAAAACTACAGCTAGGCACTTTGCCAAAAAAGGGTCATTTTTCACTGCGAAATTGAGGTTTGTCCACGTTGCGTTTTGCGCCCTTTCCTGTCGCGGGCACTAGGCCAACCCACGCAAGTGAGGTACCATTTTTATCGGGAGACCTGGGGAACGCGGGGTGGGTGGAAATTTGTGGATCCACGCACATTCCAGAACTTTCCAGCACAGAAATGTGGGGAAAATGTGTTTTTTTGGACAATTTTTTAGGTTTGCAAGGGATTCTGGGTAACAGAACCTGGTGGGAGGCAGTCAAGTCACCCCATCCTGAATTCCCCTGGGTGTCTAGTTTTCAAAAATGTATAGGTTTGCTAGGTTTCCCTAGGTGCCGGCAGAGCTAGGGTTCAAAAACTACAGCTAGGCACTTTGCAAAAAAAGGGTAATTTTTCATTGAGAAAATGTGGTGTGTTCACGTTGGGTTTTGAGCCATTTCCTGTCGTGGGCACTATGCCTACCCACACAAGTGAGGTACCATTTTTATCGGGAGACTTAGGGTAATTCAGATTTGTAAAGCAACTGTTATTACCTATTGACTTTCGATGCATATCTGCCTTCCAAATGAAAGACATTGTGTAAAAAAAAAGTCATTTTGAAAAATGACCGATAATTCTCATGCTAGTATGAGTATTCCCAATTTCAAAAATGTGCAAATATCTACTGTTTCTAAACTCTATAACTTGTTCCCATTTCAGAAATACATAGGTGTCGTTCATACCAATTTTTCCATGTATACATTTTCCCACAATAATTGCTATATACACGGTACATAATAAAAAGCCATTGCAAATTGCTGCTCAGTTTTTTACTCTGGGTTCGTCGGGTTCTTGGTGAACCTACAAGTCCTATATATCCCCACAACCAGTAAGGTCCAGCGGATGTAACGGTATATTGCTTTCAAAGAGCTGTCATAATTAGAAGACGTTACAGGTGAAAACGTTGACACAAAAGGCTGTTTTTTTCAACTAATTTTCAATTTTTCCTATATTTAACTGTACGTTTCTATAAAGAAACCTTGATGGATCTACACAAATGACCCCTTGCTGAATTCAGAATTTTGTCTACTTTTCAAAAATGTATAGCTTTTAAGGATTCATTATTGCTTTCATACCCATTTCTACCATTAAGTGGAAGGAGGTTGAAAGCACAAAAAATAGCAAAAATAGGCTATGTCCCAGAAAAATGCCAAAACTGTGTAAAAAATGTTGGTTTTCTGACAAAAGTCTGTCATTCCCTAAAAGCTGGGAAAATGGTGATTTCAGCCCCACAAACGCTTTTTGGATACCGTTTGCAGGGAAAAACCCAGATGCTTTCATTTGCAGCCCTTTTTCCCATTTTTCCCCAAAAAAACAAAATTTAGCTGTATTTTGACTAATTTCTGGGACCCCTCCAGGGGAATCCACAAACCCTGGGTACCTTTAGAATCCCCATGATGTTGGAAGAAAAGGACGCAAATTTGGCGTGGATACCTTATGTGATCAAAAAGTTACAGGGGCCTAAGTGCGCACTACCCCAAATAGCCAAAAAAAGGCTTAGCACAGGGGGGGAAAAGGCCTAGCAGCGAAGGGGTTAAAGGAACAGGCACCAAAAGAAAATAAAAATAAAAGGAACAGAAGAAATCCTTCAAATGGAATAACCTGGGATCCCTTTTGTATTAATGTGTGTTAACATAATAATATAGTGACAAAACTATCACAGATGTGGCACATCATGCCGGATAATTTGCATTTTCGATCTTTATAATTATGATTAGCAGGTGCAAACAGATAAAGCTCGGGTCTCCGAAATTGGGTGTACCATGGGCAGCTTAAAGGAGTGCTCATGTCAATGATGCTTTTGAATTGGAATCTTTAGGAGATTGCATATAGGTGCTGGAATTGAAATGTGCGAGTCTGAGATGGGAATCATGGTGGACGTGTGGTCATACGTGTGGTAGACCCTCCATGAATCAAGTACTATTTTCTGCCTGGATTTTTAACTTGATTAGTGGGAGGCCAAGTCTTTTTGCTTGGTTGGTTCCAATTTGTAAGGAACTCATTTGTTGGTGTTCTGCTGTTGCTTTGTATGCAGTGAGGGCTGGGTATAATGCTTTTTAATGTCTGGCAAATATGTTTCTAATTAGCACAATGTAGAAGTTGTGCTCAACCATACTATGTTTGCCTTCAATGCTCCGACATGCAGGGCTGCAGCTGTTAGCTGCCTTTAAATTTTAGTTGCATTGTTGCCATGTGCATAGTGACAAAGGTTTTGTGTTTGTGTGTGGGTGCATGTGTGTTAGTGTGTAAGTCTGTAAAAAAATGGTACTAATTTTAAATAGGCCCTTGCACTGTTACGTGGCCTGGTCTTCACTATTGCTACTGTGGAGCACCGAGTTCTTCTTTTTGGGCCTACACATTGTGGGGCATATTTACTGGTAAAGTGGCGAAGCGTGTCGTTAAGCCAAGAAGGCTAACGACACACTCCGTCACTTTAGAAAAACAGGGCTGCACCATATTTAAAAGAATATGGTGCAGCCCTGCTTTCCCCCTGCGCTGGCACTAATTTTAGCTGCCTAGCGCCAACGCAGACACCCTTGCACCATATTGCAAGGGTGCCTGCATTGTAGGGGAAGATTGTTTATGTGCAGGAAGGTCTACCTTCCTGCACATAAACAATCTTTAGATGGTGTTTTGAAACTTCTATGTGTGCTGCTTAATGCAGCACACATAGAAGTTGCAAAACATCATTTTTTTTTAAATTATTGTTTATGTGGAGGAAGGGACACCTTCCTGCACATAAACAATCAATGGCCTTTTGCTGTTTCTCTGTGTGCTGCACAACACAGCACACATAGAAACAGCAAAAACGAGGAGAAATGAAACATTTCTCCTCGTTGCGCCTGTTTAAGACCAGGTTTTCCCTGGTCTTAATTTTGGCGCTGCCCCATATTTACGCTGCCCTTGTAAAAATGGGGCAGCGACAAAATTAATGGGTGTTGCGGTGGAACGCCCACCACAACACCCATTGCCTGCCCCTTTCACACTAAGTATAGCGTGAAAGGGGGCCTTATTTACAAGGCAGCGTTAAGCCACGTTAAGTGGCTTACTGCTGCCTTGTAAATAAGGCAAAGCCCATATTGCCACTGGAACGTCACTAAAGGTGACGTTCCTGTGGCGATAGGGGCTTGTAAATATGCTCCTGTGTTTGTCACCAATTCCAGTCTCTTTCATTTACATAAGTGGTCATGTCTGTACACCTCTGCTCACATGTGGGGGTGAGGCAAGAATATTCTATTAAATGGCCAGTCATGAACTTATGGGTGTGCCTTTGGGCTGTAATCACTGGAACTTTGTTGTGTTTTTAGGATGTTCTCTTGTACTTGGCATGGTCTTTGTTGTCACAGTGTTTGCTGTGTGACAAAATTCTGCTTTGTCCTAATTAGGCCCGGACAAAATTTCCATTATGCAGTGTAAACTTGCGTAATTTCAGGAATTTCATGTTATGTTTGTTACGTGAAATTCCCAAAATTACATTATTATGCCACAAAGTTTAATTACCTTCCCCTAATTACCAAAATTTGACACCAGTGCACTGGAAGAATACAAACAACCAGAATGTGAGTGGCTATTGTTTAAGGGGCTTTTGTTTTTTGCATCCATAATGTACATGAGGACGCCCTTTGCACTAAAATATAACGCCAAATGTCGGTTTCGCATTTCCTGTAATTATTTGTAATTTCGCATCGTTTTTCCCAAATTTCGTGTAGCTATGCATAAGCAAATGAACCGATTTTCGAACACCAGTCCTAATGTCATTGTTTGCAGAGGTTCGTCTGCATGACTTTCTGATGGTCTTAACTCTTTTCCATGGCTTTTCTCCATCAGGTTCTCTATGAGGTCTCATTCGTAATCAATTGAATTCAGTTTTATTGTTGATTCAATAATATCATGCAATTAGAACAAAATGTAAAAAAAATCATTAAACAAAGTAAAACAATTGAGATATAAATCTAAGGCTTACAGCTCATTTAGGGGTGTCCAGGGGTCGCAACTTGCGACCCCTGGTTTGCCTCTTATGACTTCCTGAATTTACCCTTTCTACCTCTGGTCTCGAAGTACGCAAAGGCAGCAGCAAAAACAAAGGTACTCAGATGCATTTCTGTTTAAAAACAAAAAAGGGCTTCTTTAAATACAACTCCCAGTAACCAAGCTTTCCTGAGGCACTAAAACAATTGTAAATCGATACAAGGTTAATGTACCATCAGCCAGGCCAGATGTCACCTAGCAACCGACTTTTAAGATCTCTCTAGCAGGGAGTGGCTGCCCCACCTCCAGTGAATTTACTTTCAATTTCTTCTGCTATTGCTATGGAAGGAAGTAGAAGTGCAGAAAAATACTGACTACCGCCAAAGGTCTCTCTCTTTGTTTTATTATATTTAGCTTTAATGGGACTTAAACTCTAGGAGTTGGCTACACTATTCATGGTGCCTGGTCCAGCAGCATGGCTTCCCTGAAGTCCTTGGTGTGTTTACTTGCTGCTAACTTTAAGCATTTTGCATCAGTGTAAAGAGTTGCAGAATTGGATAGGCAAGCATCACTACATATGGGTTCAGAGCCTCAGCTGAAAGATTACTGCATACAACTTAAATGTGCTTTGAAATGAACCTATTGAATATGCAGTTCACTGATAAGCTTCTGTGTTAAAGCTCATTTCCTGATCTAGAAACGTATTTTCAATACCAAAATCAAACGTTACTTAGGGTTGCCACCTGACCAGCATTTTACCCGCATGGCTGGTATTTTCATGTTAAGGCCAGCCAATATATGGCGAAAATCCACAAAATATGGTATTTTTCTCTTTAAAATGTGAACTTAAAGCAGCAAGTATATTAAGAAATGAATTCAAAAGTAATTTAGAACTGTATAATCTATCCCTAAATTATTCTTAAAGCAAACAGAAGCAGTATTGCCATGTTTAAACAGGAAAACCTGGTCTCAACAGGGCGCAATGAGGAGAAATTCTTTATTTCTCCTTGTTTTTGCTGTTTCTATGTGTGCTGCATTACCATGCAGCACACATAGAAACAGAAAAACGCCATGAATGATTGTTTATGTACAGGAAAGTGTCCCTTCCTGCACATAAACAATATTTACAAAAATGACAATTTGCAACTTCATTGTGTGCTGCACAATGCAGCACACATAGGGGCAGATTTACAAGCACCTTGCGCCTCCTTGCGCCGCCATTGCGTCACTTTTTTCGACGTAACGGCGGCCCAAACAATGTGGGCAATTTACAACGTGACGCATCTAGGGAGATGCATCACGGTGTAAAGCCCTGCATCACATTATACCTGCGCCAGGTATAATGTATGCAGGGTGGGCGTTCCCACTCAAAAAGCCATGTAGAACTGAAGCAGAGAATTTTACAACATTTCCGTGTTGGCTTTCCTTCCTCTAAACATTTCAAAAGGAACCTTCTCCATTGTAGAGTGTGGAGTAAACCTATAGGCATATAAGAAACTCTTGAGACCTTTTTTCCAATTCCTACCAGCACCCAACTCCAATCGCACACATTCTTTAATTGCTCTGTTAAACCTTCCTACTGTTCCATTCCATACAATGAGCATTTCCTGTGTTTGATTCCCTTCTTTGAGACATTCTTCCATTTCTCTAGAAACAAACTGTGGACAATTGGCTGTAAGCATGATGTCTGGTAAACCTTCTTTACAGATATTTCGCTTAGAAAATGTATGATTCTCTTTGTTTCTATGCTGCACGCAACTCCAATCTCAGCCAATCGAGAAAACTGATCAATGAGGACAAGGAGATAACAGTTAGTACCCTGATCATGCAGCGGACCTACAATGTCCACAGCAATGGTTACCCACAGTTTTGTGGGAACTTCTCTGATCTGCATGGGAAGATTCCTTGTTTTGTATAACTTATCACTCCTCACATAGTCCAAACATTTCCCTATCGCCTTCTCAATTTGTAGATCTATGCCAGGCTACCAATAGTTCAATCTCATCCTCACCTTATTCTTACTTATACCTTGGTGTCCTTCATGTCCCAGCGTCATGACTTTCTCCCTTAATTTTCTGGAACCACAAATCTCATACCTCATAACACCATTCCATTCTCATATGATAATTCATTTTTCTCTTTCCATTATCCTTGCAACTGCAAATCTTTACTTGAGTCTAAACTCCAGCCCTCACGTATGGCTCTTATCACCATTTGTAACACGGAATCATGGCCCACTGCCTTTAAACAAGCTTCTCCTGAAATCACTCCTTCAGAGATCACACACACTTTCACATGTCACCCTTACTCTCTTCAATTACAGAGGTAAGTCTAGATAAACAGTCAGCTACATTATTCCAAACTCCTGGGACATACTGGATATCAAAGGCATAAACTTCCAATCTTACAACCCACCGGCATATGCACATGGAAATGGCATCAAATTGTTTCTTGCAAAGTAAGTAAGAGATTTATAAAGCGCTCGATTGCCGAGGCGTCTTGGCGCTGGGGAGATAAAGATGTGAGGTGAAACCCAGAAAGGTCAGGTCATTAATGTGTGGGAAAGAGCCAGGTTTTCAATAAGCCCCGGAATTTTGTCCGAACAGGTTGGGATCTAATGTAGAGTGGCAGCTTGTTCCAGAGCTTCGAAGCTAGATAGTAGAGACATCTACCTCCCCATTTTGCCTTCTTGATTATCGGGACGTTGACCAGTGCCCGATTAGCTGATCTCAGTGCGCGCCCGGGGGTGTACCATTAGAATAGTTTGCAATATTCCGTTGGTCCACCTCCGTGGTGCACAGACAGAATATCGAGTTTTTAATTTCGACCTACCATAATATTGAGTTTTAAATATCGTAGGTCAAGAATATCGACTGCAAGAATATCGTGGTACAGAATATCGACAGTAAGGTAAGAAATATTTTTTTTAATATCCAAGACAGTAATATCGTTTGTAAAAATATTGTTGTTAATAATATTGATGTTTATATTAGTGTTCTGTATTTTAGTATGTGTGTTAAAAGTATGTGATGTAATTTTTTGGTATAAGTGTATTTTTTTTTTTAATGTATGTGTTAACTTTTTAGCAGTAAATACTTTTATGTAAATTAATTTTTGCGTATTTAAGGGGCCCATTACGATGGCGGGCGGAAGCACAACCGCCGTGCTGGCGGATGCAAAAACCACCAGTTACCGCCGGCACGCAGCAGTCCACACGCCCGCCCAATTACGATGCGAAAAGCAGGCCAAACACCGCCGGCAAGCCAGCAACACCGTCCGCCATCAAAGTGCGCCCGTACACGTAGCGGCGCAGCCCAACTGACACACACCGTCCGACGAAACACGTCCCGCCCGGCGCATAAATTACGATGCCGCAAACAAACGGCTCCCACGGCTAAGAGACACCGCACGTGAAAGAGAGGCGGTAACACGGACGCAGAGCACGGACAACGAAGAAGCGGCACCCCGGGCATGAATCCAGCACTGCAGGCCCTTCCCATGCTTCTGCTGATGCACCACCAAGGACGCAACGTACCGCGGAGACGCAGGTAGGCACACACACAACAAGTGCACGCAAACAGCGCACACAGTGCAAGGGCGGAAAAAGCGGACAACCCCCCACCAGCGCGTGTACACTACACATCCACCATTGCATCCACAAATGACACACAGGCCAAATCCTAACATCGCGGAACACATGTGTACACACCACCTGGGACTAGGAACCAACCACCCCGTCACGGCCCCAAAACGCCGATGACGCCGCCACACATGCGCACAAAGCAGAGGCCAACCGCAGCGCCATGCATGCGTCGCACACAGACACAGGGACACAACCAAGCAGCACACACATCAGCCCCACCCCGAACGCACATGACACGTGACCGGCCTGCCACAGACATGTCCCCAACGCCCAATTCACGGACAACACCCAACGCCACACAACCGACGCACACATGTCAGTGAAGTCACGCAACAGCAGGACACACCCCAGTGTAACAAACATGGCGAAGCACACAGCGGCGGCAACACCAACTAGGAGAAGCAGGGCCCCTTCGGGAAGAGGAACGCCAGTACCACACTGAAAAACCCATACCACCCTGCACATATGAACAAGACATATGAAACGGAACACCAAAGAGCCCGGGGACCGACAACAGGTGGCCCAAGAATAACATCCACACACAAGGCCCAACGCAGAGCGGAAAGGCAGCCTGCCGCCCACACAAGGGAGAGCAGACAGCACTGAATGACCTTCCATTCCAACTCCGAAACCACAGCCCTACGACAGAAGCCGGTGAATACAGCCATTGTCCAAGAATAGACCAACACAGGCATGCCGAGGAGACCGACCACAGGGCAGATAGCGCATATCACAGAAGCACACAACGGACGGGGAAGAAAGAAGAAAACACTCCCCATGTCGGCCACATGCAAGTTAATTGGAAGGAGTCACACAGCACTGACCTTGAACTGTCTGAGAAGCATGTGGGAAGAGGGCCCGTGTCCTCCAAACAAGCCAACAGAACACAAGTCCTGTCTCCCTACGACTACACAGAGCTCACAGCAACCCCGGAGCGTGCACATTGCAGACTGCACACACAGCCGGAGCACGCCATCTCAACGAACCGCTGCGAAATGGCAACCGCAACACACCTACCCAACTACGCCGAACAGCTCAAGCTGTACAAAACCAACACGATACATACATTGGGATGCGATCTCCTGTCCCTGCTGAACGTAAGTTACCGACTGACTTACCGCATCACATTGTTCAGCTGCGTCATGCCCGTCTTCTACTGTCGGAGGTGTCCCTACCAGCATCCCGTCGAGATATGCCTCTCCAACCCGGCATGTCTGAAGGCGGACCTGCTACCACTACTCCTCCCTCTGGAAGCACACGACAGGGCCTGCTCTGCCTATGGGGGCATGGCGTATGTGGCCAACATCGCACCCGCACTGAAATGGGACCACTGTGCCTCCACACGACGGATCATCGAGAACAGCTACATCGAATGTCACCCAGCATGCCCCATCATGGTCCTCCAAGGGACAACTTACGAACAACACCTTGAGAGCCACCATCCGCTTCATTGGCTGGCAAACATGTACACCACCAATGACATGGAAGCCCTGCTGGACGGCATCGCATACCTGACAACCTGTAAATACGTCGGACCACAACGCAGGTTCCCCGAGTGACCTATGAAGTCCAACCCCGCACCCATGCTCAGCTTCCGCACGGACTGGCCAGTCACCACCACAACAGCCATACCAAACGACCGGCAACTGTAACCACACCATCAACGACATCGCCATGACATCGGATATGACCGGGACATGCACACTGTTCCCCATCACATCCAGGAACACCGCATGCATCGTGGGAGGCAGTGGCATGGGCTCTGTGTATCGCACCCACATGGACGGAACTGCACGAACAACCAGGACACGACATGGATCCAGCGCACATGGACACACACACCGCTCAGTGGACATGAATAGGTCGCCTGGAGTCTGTGAGTGCTGCACCCCTCCCACCCCCGCCCCGGGAATCCCATACCAGGACCTTTGCATGGACGACAAGTGCATACAACAACAACACGACCCCAGTGACTGTGACATGTCCAGTAACCACCACAGTGCAACAACAAGTGGCACGCCGCTGCATGCACGCAAGCACATGCCCTGATGTCATCTCACATGCACGCGTGCATGAGGAACAACCGCAGCAAACCTGTCACATGGAACTGAGATGGACTGTGCCCATGATGCCGAGCGGTCTGGTAGGCTACATGTATACCGTCTGTGTCAAAGTCCGCAGCTCCGCAGCTATACGTAAATGTACATTAGCACAGCCTTGGCCAAGCAGATGTAACTCTGAAGCCCACATCCCACATGCAACAGCCAATCACATGTAACCCCACACCCTATCCAATTTGTAATCATGCTCAGTATATCCTCAACATGTATTCCGCTGCCAGTAGTGTCCACTATACTGCATCACAGAGGACAGAAGACTCAATATAATGTTTGAAACCAAAACTGTCTCCGCTGACTCATTTCACAAGTACGAATGAGAGAGGATGAGAGTATGTGAAGTACACGGCAGTCGTGACATGACCATGTAGTCCACTGGTATTGGATGTTAACGCAAATGAGTAGCACTACTGTGGAAGACACACATGTGTCGTGTGAAGTCGTATGGACGCAGTGCTCAGGTGGGTGGGTGCGACGGGTAGATGCGCACATGCCAAGTTGGAGCACGCCGTGTTGGGAGGGGTCATGAACAGTACACCACCGCTTCCCTGGGCATTGTGAGAGGACACCTGTCGGGGGGAGTGAACACGTGTGTGCACAGCAGCCGGGCACACGTACAAAGCGGTACCAGGCGCACCTCAGCCCACCCTCTGTGGACAAGCTGGATCCTGTTGTGCGCCCGCCATGCCCCTTGACAAGGCACACACAGCCCCAGTCGACCAGGTGTAACCCCAACATAGTCAATCCGCACAGGCGATACAGGGCACGGGATGGCAGTGGAGCATGGTGTGTGAGAGGTCTCCTCGCGCTCCTCCTGGTCATATCACGCAGGCAATAGAACCTCAACGTCCAGCATGGCAAAAAGTCAAATGGAAGTGTAGGGGGGACGCACCACAGCACGAGCAGCACTGACGTCACGGGAGGTGGCTCGCACCATCCCATCCATTGCCCATCATACCAACCACGCCACATGCCATTGCGACTAAGTGCAAGCGCGTGCGCCACCACCCCCGAGCCCTCCCCAGAGAGGCCAAAGAGTGAATGTGTGGGCCATCAGCCACAGACGGACGCGGCCTGGCCGCAAGGGCAGCCACAGCCACTGGGTGTCGCAGGTGGCGGATCCGGAAGGCGAAGACTGTGATGCATAGTCCATGCAGGCCGGGTCTCCATTTGGGGCACCACGCAGGTGGACGGCGTCCCGCCACACATCATACCCTGAGACAGCCCACTCGTGCAACTGGACCCACACATACACTCCTTGCCCTCTCTGGTGCGAGCTTGGGGCTGCCTGTGCAAGCGCAAGCCTCGCAGGTGAGCATGCATATTGGGGGGCGAGGGGAGGACATGAGGGCTGGGGCGAAGATGACTGTATCACTGTCAGTTAGTACAAGGGATGACCCAGATGTGGAAAGGAAGAGACGTGTCCCGTGTGTACTGCAACTAGTCGCCAATCCAACTACCCCCCATGTCCGGAATGTAAGCCCGCACCTAGGCCCGCCCATCCGCCACATCGAACATACCACCAGCACGACAACCTTCCCATTCGAAACACTGACTGTTGGTGGCGACCAGTGAACAATCATGTGTAGCCTACCCATGCGTACATGTGGGCCCTCCATGATCCATGTCACCTGCGGCAAAGACATGACATGCGCAATGAGGGAAGTGAGGAGAGCTGTCCGCCCCACGCGCAGAAGGTGCATCAGCTCCACAGACCCAGCAGCGAGTCCAGCAGGGGTCACATGTGCAGGGGCAGCTGTGCCTGGTGTGAAGGCACATGCATATAGACAGCACATCGACCAATGTGTAGTCTGCCCACATCCACAGTCCATCATCATGCGGACATAGGAATTGAACACAGGGCAACACATCTTAGTTGGTGCACCCACCGTGACCAACAATGCGCAATCATCGACGTACCCGCCCTGTGCATGGCCCCCCACCCAACGGAGGCACATCCAGTGCCACCATCCCACACACACAAGCCTTCCACGGAACATGCTGTGTCCAATGGTCAGTACAGAGTCAGCGCCCATCTGGTGGATCCTGAACAGGAGACACATGCACACACATGCCAGCTCCCACTATGTACGTCTGCCACCTGGCACGTGCAATGTAACCTCTCACCTGTGACGTGTGACTGCAAGCACACAGCCGTCTTGGCATGGGGCTGTCAATGTGGACACCAGTCAATGTTCCGGGAGCTGTGATCCGTACAGTGCTGTACATAGGGTGCAGTGCTGACACCTACTACTGTCTCATATCCCCTCGTGCCACAGGTCCCACTTGTATTGGCCGCTCAGCCCGTGCCCACATCGTTATCGTCGTGTGCCATACTCATCCAGCCTCGGAAGCAGTTCCATGCTCAGCAGACACTCATGTTGCCGTGGCGTTGCCGCTTGACGAATATGCAGTCAGTCCCCATCAGCACGCCCGCAAGTCATTGGGGCCTAGATCCCCATGTGCATGCACATGGCAGTGGTATGTCTCACTTGCCATTGCCATTGTTGGGAGACCTGTGTAAGTGTATTGTGGCCGTGCCGTCCCAGCTTGACAGCTGGGCTGTGGCTCATGTGCTTGCTCAGTCATGTCAGTGATGTGTATGCGAAATTGCTATGTGCCGTGTTGCTTTGACATGTGTCCTCTGCCATTTACCCCAGGCGGAGACCGAACATTGACCGCCCATACCAATTGCTGGCGGACATGGACGATACAGAGGTTATCAGGAAGTTTCGGCTGGACAGGCCAACCCTGCATCGACTGTGTGCCATGTTAGAGCCCCATCTCCGTCCCCGCAGGGTGTATCCGACTGCTGTCACCCCCACGGCTAAGGTGATGGCCGCCATGCATTTCTTCGCCACTGGGTCATTCCAGCACACAGTGGGCAGTGGAGGAGGGATGTCCCAGCCCATGTTCAGCAAGGTGCTGAGGGATGTACTGGCAGCCATGATGCTGTACCGAAACAGGTACATCAGATTCCCCAGGGCTCGTGAATTGGCGGCAGTGAAGGGTGCATTCTATGCCCTTGGCAGAATCCCACACGTCGTGGGAGCCATTGACTGCACACATGTTGGCCTTGTTCCACCACAGGCCACTGAGCACCTGTACCGCAACAGGAAGCACACGCACTCCCTGAATGTGCAAGTGGTGTGCCTTGCGGACATGGTGATCACCCACGTGTGTGCCAAGTTCCCAGGCTCGGCACATGACGCACACATAATGCGCAACAGCATCTTGCCACGACTGATGTCCAATATGCAACAGGATCGTGCCTGTATTGTCGGTGAGTATGTGGAGTGGTGTAGCGTGCTGGCTGTGCGATGCTGTCCCCTGTCCAGTTGGATTAGCAACGGTTCTCTGTGTCCCTCACACCCAGGTGACTCTGCGTATCCGAATGGGGCATGGCTGCTCAGTCCATTGAGGAATCCTCGCACCCCAGCAGACGATCGATACAATGAGGCACATGGGAGGACCAGACATGTGGTCGAGCGTACCTTTGGCCTCCTCAAGTCCAGGTTCAGGTGCCTGGACCGCACCGGGGGTGCACTGGCGTACTCCCCACAGAAGGTGTGCCAGATAGTGGTGGCATGCTGCATGCTGCACAATCTGGCCATTCGGAAGCAGATCCCCCTCATTGTGGATGACGGAGATCAACCAGGGCCCCAGCCCGCAGACCAGGACAGCTCGAGTGAGGTGGACAGCGGAGAGGAGGAAGCTGGGAATGTGCGCCAGCAGCTCATCGCCCGCTACTTCACTTGACGGTGAGTGTCCATGTACGACGGATGATGTGTCTGTATCTGTGCAGGTGTGTGTGTGCTGTGTCAGGGTGGCCGTATGTTCACTGCGTGCAGTGTGTCAACGCTCCATGGCCAGGGTAGTATGCCACTGTTGGTGACTGTGGCATTGTGCCCTATTGCTCTGTGCGATGTGTGTACATTGCTTGTAGTTGTTGACATGTACTGTGTGATGGGTGTGTGACACACTCATTGAATGTGCTCCTGTTCTGTCTCCCACCCCTAGGTCCCTACTGGCCCTCCGGATTCCATTGCCATGCCACGCATCAGGTGCCTTTCCGCCCAAGGTGGCCGTTGTATTCCGTACAAATAAAACACAGGGCACAAACAGCAGTTAGTGAAAAAGGTGCTTTATTCCAAACTGTGACATGTGATTGTGTGTAAGGTGATGACAAAAGTGGTGCGTGCAGTGACAATGAGCTGTCGGTCATGGCTGCGTGAAGCTCAGGGTGTACCCACTGGTTCTATGTCCATAGTCCAACACACACATGCCATCCAGCTGGCTGTGTGGAGTGGGATCGTAGAGCAAGTCAATGCAGTGGCTGGTCAAGGAAGGCTGGCGGAAGGCTGGCTGGCTGCCTCACTTGCGACTGGAGCGTGCGAAGTCCTCCCGGGAGATCTGTTTCCTCTTCGGACGGCCCCTTCCACGTTTGGGAGGGGGGTATGTGGTGGCGACCTGCTGGTGGTGGGTGAGGTGTGCTCACTGGCTGTGGACGCAGGGGAAGTGGACACTGCTGCCCGACCCTGCGCCCTAGCAGGTGGTGGCGGAGGTGGTGTTGCTGGCCTTGCCTGTGACCCCACCGCCACCACCAGCTGGCCCATGAGGTCCACGAGTTGGTCCATACGGGACACGAATTGGCCCATATGGGCGTCCATGGACCTCAGCACCCCCAGCACCTCCCGCGTGTCTGTAGCAGACCTGACCCATTGTTCTTGGGCCTCCTCATAGGCCCCAAGGACTCTGGCCATTTGAGGCAGGGCATGGCTCCCAGGGGAGGCTGGCGTTTCCCTGACCCTGCTCCTCCTACCAGTCCTGCTGCCACTGGCCTGCCCACTAGCCACATTGCACACCACGGTCCTCGCTGTGGCTCCCAGGGTGGATCCAGTCGGCCGGGCCACCACCTGCGCTGGGTCTGGTGCCAGCGAAGACGTGGTGGTGGTGGTGGCAGTGGTGGTCGGTGCGGCGATGGTGGCGGTTGCGGCAGTGGTAGTGGCCGCAATGACCGTGGGTGTGGCCGCAACGACAGTGGCAGCAGGGGGCTGGGACTGTTCAGCATCCCTGGATGATGGGTTGGTGGGTAGGAGGGGTCCTGGGGAGCGGCTGGGCCCTGCCACACCAGATGGGCCTGCTTGGTGGTCCGTGTCCGAAGAGGAGGACAGATCCTCCAGATCCGTGTGTCCTCGTTGGGGGCTTGTGGGCTGGCTGTGCTGGCTGCTGTCTCCATCCCCAGCATCCGGCAGTTCGTCACCTGTGGCGAGAATGAGATTTGTTATTGTGTTGCACCTGGCGAAGTATGTATTTGTCGTCTGACATTGGCAGTTCGTGCAATCTCGTACATGGGTTTCCCGGAGGCGAGTGTGTGGCTGTGGCATCTGTAGTTGTGTGTGCTAGGCAATGGGACTGTGTGCTGTGCACATGTGGCATGGGACGGATTGGCCATGCCGATGGCTGTGTTGCTGTGCCCCTACTCATTGTGACTCTGGTGTATGCGGGCTCCTGGCCCATCCTGGGTCTGGTTTGTACTTTGCTTTTGGGGTTCAAATGGAACGCTTAGGAACGCATATGGCAACATGGGGGCCATGCCCCAGATTCGCATTTGGGATGGAATATGCTTTTGGGGTTCAAATGGAACGCTTAGGAACGCATATGGCAACATGGGGGCCATGCCCCAGATTCGCATTTGGGATGGAATATGCTTTTGGGGTTCAAATGGAACGCTTAGGAACGCATATGGCAACATGGGGGCCATGCCCCAGATTCGCATTTGGGATGGAATATGCTTTTGGGGTTCAAATGGAACGCTTAGGCACCCATATGGCAACATGGGGGCCATGCCCCAGATTCACATTTGGGAGGGGATATGCTTTTGGGGTACATGCTGTAAGCCATGGGTGCCGAACGTGACATGTGTTGTGGCAGCATGACAGTGCATGGTTTGAGGTGTGTGCATGCTTGACATGGCCTGCATATTTGCTGTCTGTTGTGATTACTGGACAAGGCATTGGACGCATCGTTATGAGTGAGTGTTGGTTGTGTGCCAGCCAACGTATTGCAGTTGTCCCATCTCCTTGGTGTGCGTGCTGCCCTGTGCCATGTGCATCACTGCAGTGCTCGGGGGGGCCCATGTTGTGTGTTGTTGCTCACAGTGTGTCGTGCGCTTCATTGACTTCTGGCACATGGTTGGTCATGGGCATGTGTCTTAGCGTGACTGCTGTATATGTGGCAGCTGTGCGGATGACATGCCTTTCATGAGACTGGGGCTGACGGATGGGATGGATGGTATGTTGTATGTGCATGGTGTGTCTGTGTGTTTGATGGGTTCAGTGGTGTTCGTGTGCATTTATGTAGTTCCGCTCTGTTGCGTCTAGTGTTGTTTGTCTTACATAGGCGTAGTTGTGGGGTGTGTGGTTGACAGGCAGTAGGGGCTACATGGACTGGACTTCAATGGTGTTTCGGTTGTGTGTGATGGGTTGCACAGTGGCTGCCGTGTGGTACTATGTTCAGTGTGGCTTGTGCATGCAGACGTGGCTCCTTGGGTGTTGCTGTGTTTGTGATGGGTAATGTGGGGTGTGAGTCTGTTGTTCATGTCCGTGTGCACATTGTTCACTTGTTCGTGACGGTGGGCGGTGCTGCGTGTTCGTCTGCTACGTGACATGTCCCATGTGTTGGTCGTGTTACGGTCCTCATGCCTCCAGTAATCCAGCCCTGTCCAGTTTCCCACCTGCAGGTTGTTCGGGCGTGCACTGTACTGGATGCCACATGGTTCTAAGCGGGGGTGCTCCATGTTGCAGGTCTGTGGGGGTGGGGGGTGTTGTGGGTCGTGGTGGTGGCTGGACACCCACTGACACCGATTGCTGTGGACCGTGATGTCTACCTTTCGGCTGTCGTTGTGCACTGCGGTGGCTGACACGTGGCTGTGGGGTGTGGGGGATGCTCCTCCTTGCTGTGCTGTGGGACTAGGGGCCTGGTGTGTGTTGTACTTGGGCTGTCCACCCTCCCACCCACTGCACTTTGTGTTCCTGCCACTTACCTGTTACTTGTCGGTTAATGCAGCTGTGGCGGACACATGGGTGTGGTGGGTGCTCGTTGTGGCGCTTCTGGCATATTTGTGGACCTGTTGGTGGTTACGTGGCTGGCTTAGTGTACACATGTCCCCACGCATTTTACAGTTGTTCGGTTTGGGCTGTGTGTGGTAGTGTCTGTTGCATGTGTGTGTGATGTGTTGTGTATTGTGTGCTGGACATGGGGGTGTTTGTCCCTGGGAGCTGTGGCATGGTGGTAGTGCATGTGAGTACATAGCGGTGTGCTGGTATACATTAGTTTGTACTTACCAGCCTCCACTCCCCCTGCTAATCCGGCGAGGATCTCCGGATGGATTACGACTCACACCTTCTCCTCCCACGCTTTGAAGGTCTTAAAGAGCGCGGGATTCCCTCCGCCAGTGACGGCAGCCAGCTCTCTGTTTTTGCCCTCCTTCTTCTTGACCAGGCTCTTTACGTCATTCCAACGTTTGTTAATCTCGACTCTGTTCCTGGGCAGGGTCCCGACTGCATTGACCTGGTCTACGATCCGGTTCCACATTCTGTTTCTGGTGGCTAGTGGTGTGTGCTGGACCATGTTCCCATAGATTTGTGGGTACACCTTGATGATCTCGTCGACCATGACCGTCAGCTCCATGGGCGTGAACTTGGGCATTCTTTGTGGTGCCATGATGTTTGTGGTGCTGGTGCGGTGTGTGTTGTGTAATGTGCAGGGGGTTTGTGGTGCCGGTGTTTGGTGTTTGGTGGTGGTGGTGGTGGTGGTGGTGGTGGTGGTAGTGATGTGTGCGTTTCTGTGGTGTGCTGCTGTCCTTGCTGTGTCACTGTGTCCTCTCCTCTCCTCTCTGGTTTGCAATGTAGCAAGGGGTTGTGGTCTGTGGGAGTGCTGCTTTTGTACTCACCTATGTGGGTGTGTCCTAATGGTCTGTTGTTTTCAGGTGTGTTGTGTCTGGGGTTCTGGCCTTTGTATTTTTTTTTTGTCCGGGGGTGTTTTCGGGATGTGTACTGTGCTTGTGTATTTGTGCGTGCCTTGCTGTGTGGACTTGTTGGCCATGTTGTGTGCTATTGGTTTTGTGTGCGGATGGTTTCTGTGCAGGTACGTTGGCGCCATGGCTTCTGCCGTGTCGATTCTCATCGGCGTTGTTTGCGCTGGCGGGCGGTATATTTGTGGTTTTTCCGCGCTCATGTCGGTGCGATCGTAATTTCACGTGCGGTGTGTCGGCCGTGTGGGCGGGCGGTTTTGTGTTGTCGTGCGTGTTTCCGTCCGTGGCGGGCGGTTTGACTCCGACTCGGACGTTGGCGGGCGGTATTTTGTGTGCTTTTTCCGCCGATGGCGGTATTCGGTTTGTGTAATCGTAATGGCGTGGTCGGTGTTCAGGCGGTGTGTGCGGGCGGATTTTTGCCGCTTCCATGCCTGGCGGCTTTATTTACGCCGGGTATCGTAATGGGCCCCTTAGTTCTGTAGCGCATTGTGGGTTTATAGGGGAATAGGGTGGGAAGTAATTTAATTATAAAAAGTAATTATTAATATTTATTAGTATTTATAATTAATTTATTATTAATTAATTATTAATTGGTTATTAATTATTATTAATTATTTAATAATTATACACATTGTGTTATTTTTTTAGGAGCGGGTTGTGGGTTTATAGGGGAATAGGGTGGGAAGTAATTTAATTATAATAAAGTAATTATTAATATTTATGTATTAGTATTTATAATTACTTTATTATTAATTAATTATTAATTGGTTATTAATTAATAATAATTAATAGATAATTGTATTAATTGAGTTATTTTTTTAGGAGTGGGTTGTGGGTTTATAGGCGAATAGGGTGGGAAGTAATTTAATTATAATAAAGTAATTATTAATATTTATTTATTAGTATTTATAATTAATTTATTATTAATTAATTTAAAAATTTGTTATTAATTTTTATTAATTGATAATTATATTAATTGTGTTTTTTAGGAGCAGGATTGTGGGTTTATAGGGGAATAGGGTGGGAAGTAATTTAATTATAATAAAGTAGTTATTAATATGTATTTATTAGTATTTATAATTAATTTATTATTAATTAATTATTAATTGGTTATTTAATTTTAATAATTATTTAATTGATAAGTATGTTAATTTTAACCCTCTGCTATCCAACACTTTCCCTACTGTTGCACTCTCTGGAATGGCAATAGTAATTTTTACCTCTACGCTATCCAACACTTTCCCTACTGTTGCACTCACTGGAGTGGGAATAGTAATTTTTACCCCTACGCTATCCAACACTTTCCCTACTGTTGCACTCACTGGAGTGGGAATAGTAATTTTTACCCCTACGCTATCCAACACTTTCCCTACTGTTGCACTCACTGGAGTGGGAATAGTAACTTTTACCCCTCCGCTATCCAACACTTTCCCTACTGTTGCAATCACTGGAGTGGGAATAGTAATTTTTACCCCTCCGCTATCCAATACTTTCCCTACTGTTGCAATCACTGGAGTGGGAATAGTAATTTGTACATCTCCGCTATCCAATACTTTCCCTACTGTTGCACTCACTGGAGTGGGAATAGTAATTTTTACCCCTCCGCTATCCAAAACTTTACCTACTGTTGCACTCACTGGAGTGGGAATAGTAATTTTTACCCCAACGCTATCCAACACTTTCCCTACTATTGCACTCTCTGGAGTGGGAATAGTAATTTGTACCCCTACGCTGTCCAACACATTCCCTACTGTTGCACTCACTGGAGTGGGAATAGTAATTTTTACCCCTACGCTATCCAACACTTTCCTAACTGTTGCACTCTCTGGAGTGGGAATAGTAATTTTTACCCCTACGCTATTTAACACTTTCCCTACTGTTGCACTCTCTGGAGTGGGAATAGTAACTTTTACCCTTACGCTATCCAACACTTTCCCTACTGTTGCACTCTCTGGAGTGGGAATAGTAATTTTATCCCCTCCGCTATCCAATACTTTCTCTGTTTTAATTAATGTAGTGTAAAATGTATTTTAAAAAGATTAAAAATATTGTAATATTTTAGTTTGTTATATATATTTTTTATTGATATTATTGGTGTATGTGTATATATATATATATATATGTATTTATAATTTTTAATATGTTTTTTAACAATGTATAAGTTATTAACATAATTATTTATAAATATTATTAATTAAGTATATATATTATATTTTATATATATATATATATATATATGTTTAATTGATTTTTACATTATATGTATTACTTATAATTCTAAACATTTTTTAATAATTTTAACTATATGTATTATTTACTTTATTTTATATTATTTTGTATACATAAAAAAATATTTTTAACAAAAATATTTTTAACAACGATATCTCTTTATCGATATTTTTGTACTTACCATTATGTAGATAGGACTTCAATATTCTGGACATCGATATTCTTGCGTCGATATTTTTGTAGCTCGATATTCTGACTGTCGATATTCTGTCAGTGATCCCACCTCCATACAAGGTTTTATGAACCAGACATACTGCCTTGAATTCAATCCGCTCCTTGACTGGGAGCCAGTGGAGATTCCTAATGGCCCCAGATATATGACTGTATTTAGGGATGTTCAGTAGGGTGCGGGCTGCGGCGTTCTGCAGAGATTGTAGTTTAGTTAACTGCCGTTTATCAACTCCTAGGTAAAGGGCGTTGCAGTAGTCAATCCGAGATAACACAAGTGCTACCACAACAGTTCCTCAGTTCCATTGGAAGAAACAGTAAAATCTTCCGCAGATCTTTAACGTGAAGTAGCAGGTCGCGGTAACCTGGTTGATCTGTCCTGAGAAACTGAGCTGAGTGTCACAGACAATGCCCAGGTTTCTCATTTTGGCCACTGATGACGGACAGACTCCTGCCACTGCCGGCCGCCGAGCAGAGTTCCAAAGGGAGGACCAGTGCCGAACTCCATAACCTCCGTCTTCTGAGTATTTAATTTCAGATAGGTAAGGTGCATCCATTGAATGATGTGGTCGAGACAGCTGTGGAACCTAGCCGACGGCGCGTCTTCCATAGAAGATACGAAAATTATGATTTGCGTATCGTCCGCATACGATACAAGTGAGAAGCCGTGGTCTTTGACTAGTTTGGCCAATGGAGTCAAATATATGTTAAATAATGTGGGCGAAAGCGCCGACCCCTGTGGGAATCTGCAAGGGAGGTGAAATATATCCGACTTAAGGTTATCCCAGCAGACCATGTGTTCTCTGCCTGTCAGGAACGAGGTCAGGAGGGCTAGCGCGCTGTCTCCGATCCCACTTGCCTTCAGCCGTTGCGTAAGAACTAGGTGATTAACCACGTTGAACGCGGCAGATAGGTCAAGTAGGATCAGGACCGCCCTGCCACCCCTATCAATTTGCCATCGGACTTCCTCCGTGGTCATGACTAATGCCGATTCAGTGGAATGGCCAGAGCGGAAGCGGAACCAATGGTTTATGGTCTGTCAATACTGTGAATAACTTTAGCCACAAGATTTCTTTACATTTTTACACTGCCCAGAAAACACACAACACTTCTTTTTTAATCATGGAGTAATTTGCTTCAGCTCCACGCAATGATCTAGAGATGTAAGCTATTGTCTTATAACTACTCCCATCCTTCTCACTCTGTATTAACACAGCACCTAATCCTAATGTGATTGCATCTGTCATTACAATACATTTTCCAGATGGATCAAAACATTGTAAATTATCTGCTTGCACCAGACTTTTCTTTACATTGATAAATTCTTCTTTGCATTCTTTGTCCCACTTGTACTCTCTCCCTTTTTTAAGTAACTGTCTCATCTTATACATTTTGGTTGCCAAATTCAGTATATATTTGACACAGAATTCAACCATGGCCAAAAATTACATGAGTTCATCCTTTTTACTAGGTCAGAGAAGGGTCTGGATATTGGAAACAAGATTTTTCTTGGGAGAAATACCATCCTGACTGATACAGTGTCCCAAATATTCAATTTCTCCCTTACCAAACTTGCATTTGTTCACCTTAAGCATTAGACTGTTCTTACTGAGTGTCTCCAGCACTGGCTTTACCTTGTCATCATGCACTTTTTGGGACTCTCCATAGATTAGAATGTTGTCCTGGAAGTATTTTAGTCCTTTCATGTCACCAAACAATTTCTACATCACTCTCTGGAAGACTGCTGCTGCAGACACTAGACCAAATGGCATCCTCACAAAGCGGAAAGTGATGAAAGGGGCAATGAAAGTAGTAAGATCTTTAGAGTCCGGATGCAATTTGATCTGGTGATACGCAGCAGTGAGATCCAGAGTTGTGAAGAATTTGGCACCTTGCAATAAAGAAACCCTTTCAGTGATATTGGGCAAAGGAAAATGATCAATTACCATTGGTTTGTTTAGAGCTCTCAGGTCCACGCACAGTCCGATCTCGCCAGACCATTTGCTAGCAACCTCAATTGGGGCATCCCACTCTGAATTCTCAACAGGCTCAATTATTCCTTCGGCACACAACCTCTTCAATTGAGTTTCAAGTGCATTTCTCATAGCTATATGTATTGATCTCATTTTGTGCAGGCGAAGAACCCTTTTTGAGGCTTATTTGATGCACATACACTTTCAAGCATCATAGCTCCTCAAAGAGCACTTCAAGAACAAATCTAGGTTGAGGTCCCATTTGCAGAATATTTTGTGCATCCTTTCTCTGTACTTCATTTATGTCATCTTCTCGGAGTCTAACTGGAGGAGGGGCATTGGGATTTCTAGATCTGTCTGGTGAGGCCAACTGAGCACACTGTCTCCTTTAACAGGAGCATACACTTTCCCTTTATCCTACTACTCTGAAACTTTATTTCTGCTTCAAAAAAACCTTCAATTCTATGGTTTGTCTACCATAACCACCAGGTATGACGCCCTGTTTGTTAAGAGATACCACTCAACTCCTTATCAAATACTTCATCTGACACAAGAGTGAGTCTGGCCACTGGGTCTACTAGGGCTTCCACAGACAAACCATTGATTGCAATAACATCTTTTGGGTGTTTCTTTTCCTCTCCTCCAGTAGTCACTGACAAGATACTAGATAGATTATTGAATGATTACCAAAAATCATTTATAAATACAGTGCATAATACGTCATAAAACATACATCTGATTATTAAAGGGTCTATAAAATTATAAAAGCATATGTGTCCCATATAAGATTTTAGGACATCTAGGGGGTGCAGCAGAAAAGCGAAGAAGAGTCACCAGGCAAAACTGGGTGCTTGAGCATGCAATAGGGTGTCATACAGGCATGCATGTGATTTTTATGTGCGTAGGCAGGCATATGGGATAGTATTTGCAAATACAGTGCATGATACATCATAAAACTTGCATCTGATTATTAAAAAGTCTATAAAATTGTAAAAACATGTGTGTCTCATAACATTTTAGGACATCTGGGGGTGCAGCAGAGAAGCGAAGAAGAATCACCAGGCATAGCTGCTTGGGCATGCGATAAGGTGTCATACAGGCATGCATGTGCTTATTGTATATGTGGGCAGGCATGTGGGATAGATTGTGAAACAATACTCCTCCCAAAATAAACTGTACAATGTGAAAAAGATAAACGGTGGTGCGGGTAGACGGTATATAAAATCATATAGTGCAAGTGTAACTGCCACGGTAGATGATCGGTGGCTCATGTTTTATTTGCTTTCATCACCAGTTCTTGCGTTGTTCGTAGAGTCCTTCCAGCTGCTGCATAGAACTTCCCGATTCGTGCGAGGTTCATCAGCACTGTGGTGGTGTAGATGAACTTTAGAGCCTCCTTGCATGATCTTACACCGTTTTGGAGGAACATTGTTCTTAGATATTGTCGCCTCGGACCCAGCAAAGCTGGGCAACAACAGATGATATGCTCTGCTGATTCTATATGATATTGGCACAAGCAACATCCACTGCTTCTTGGCAGTGTGTTTTTCCAATGGGCCCTGTAGTCCTGTATTGGTAGTGTATGGAGCCTAGTGCTCAAAACATTCTGGAGGGCTTGCCTTCCCAATCCTGCCTTCAGATATGGTTGACAGGAAGTGGCTTCGTGAGAATAGGCAAGACCCTCTGCGCCGGGGATATGTCTAATCTGTTCAAGATCCTGTTGCCTTGAAGTGTTCTTGCCCTGCTTCTTTAACAGGCTTTTTAGGCTGGCCATTTTTAAGGGTGTGTCCGTTAAAAGGTCTGCTGGCAGGCCCAATGTCTTTTTAGCCATCAAGAGGTACCTTGACCAGCGACTAGTGTTATCATTAAAAACTGTTTGTAATGCGTCTCTGATTGTGCCAGGGCCTGCCTTGATCACGCAATAATGGAATTTGACTATGTTTTTTACATTCAATGTCCATTGCTGGAATATTGAACTCCAGGCGGATCAGTGTGCGCCTTGTTGAATATAGAAGATTAAAAACCTTTCTAAAAGCCATGGTGTGCAGGCGCTCCAATTTGTCGGTAAGCATGTCAGGGTAGGCGAGATGGCCGTAGCTCAGTGTTAGAATTAGCTTTACTTGCATTACTCGTCGGATGCCCTCTGTTGATTGGCTTTGGAGCTTATGATTTAATTTGCATAAACCATGTGTAACTTTAGCTGCTTTAGCCTCAAGTGCTTTGGCCTGCAGTGTTGGTCTACCAGTGTCTGAGAATTGTACTCCTAAATAAGTGTATTTGTTAGCAGTAGCAATCCTTAATGGGCCGAGATGCCATCCCAATAATGATTTTTTTGGTTTATGGCCAAAAACCAGCACCTTCGTTTTTGTTGCGTTGGCTTGAAGTTTATTTTTCAAATTATAGAGGTGTAGTGACTCCAATGCCCTTTTCATGCCTATTCTAGTTTGATCCAGTAGAACGAGGTCGTCTGCGTACTGCATAATCGGAAGTCTGAGATGGCCTAGTTTGGGCGGAAAGATATTGGTTTTTAGGACTGCCTCTCCCAAATCTGCAGTGTATAAGTTGAACAATGTGGGGGCGATCACACAGCCCTGTTTTAGCCTTTTGTTCGTGTAGATCTTAGCCATTACACGTGTCTGTGTGAGCTTAGTATGAACCCAAGTGCCAGTGTGGAGTGTCATGATGGCTGCCAGAAGTTTCCTTGGGATGCCCCACTTTGCGAGTTTTGCCCACAGTATGTTGCGGTCAATGCCGTCAAAGGCGGCACTGTAGTCGACAAAACATGCATAAAGTGGAGGGGTGGCGGCCTCTGTGGCCTTGCTTGCCAGGTATGATAGTGCAATGGTGTTGTCCAGTGTAGATGAATTGGCCCAAAATCCTGTCTGATATAGCGGTATAATTTGTTTTTTTGTTATCCATGCCTCTAGCTCTTTCTGGAGCACTTTTGCGAATGCCTTCAAGTCAACGTCCAACAATGCGATCAGTCTGTAGTTCTCCGGTCGGGAAGCATCCCCTTTTTTATAAATGGGATGCAAGATAGAGCCTTTCCATGAGTCTGGTACTGCCGAAGTATTGTAGCATTGGTAGAACAGGCTGTGCATGTGGGGGGCCCAGAAAACTCGATCTTCGTTGAAAATGCTACCTGGTAGCCCATTAGGCCCTGGAGCTCCATCCTTCCTGATTCCCTTGAGCGTGGTTAGGGTTTCTTTTTCTGTTGGAGCAAAATGCTCTGCCTCATTCTCATCGGGGTGAGTACCCTCTACTTCCATGATTTTAGCCATGGGCTTATCTTGATCAACATAAAGCCTTGTTGCGTGGACTGCCCATTTGTTGGCGGGTACAGCATTATCTGTATGGCCTCCACCATTCAGACCGTTAACATAGCTCCAAAACTCCCCATTCTTATTGGGTGCTAACAGTGCATAAATATGTTTCCATTTTTCTTCTGTATTGGTTTGTTTCAGCTGCCAGACAGTTTTTTTATGCAGTTTTCTTGATGTTTTCAAGATTTTCTCTCTCCTGTAATGTAGCTCTGCCAGTCGGCACCTCTTTTTACTCTCTCTGAATTCTTTATTGTCAAGGAGGTAAATTGGCCCATATCCAGTAGGTTTGCCTTTCTGTGTGGCTTGCCTTCCTGCGCTCAAAGCTTTAAATAGCGAATCCATGATTTCTGACCAACTTTTCTGAAGGCCACTTGTACATATGTCCTTTTTCCACTTGTTATATCAGGCCCGACTTGGGGGTCCCCATTTAATTCGTTTTATTGATGCTGGTTCACTGGTTGTATTGAGCATTTTACCAACAGTGAAATGTTCTTCATGCATCATAGTACTTACATTGACAAGAATGGGTAATGGATGATGATCGCTTGCAGTGGTATGTGGCAACTTATATTCTTCGCACCTCTTCACTAGGTTCTTACTCAAGAAGATGTAATCTAGCGTGGAGATGTTTTTAACTGTAGGTTGTAATTTCCTGTTTGGCTGCCCTATTTGGTTCGCAGACTCTAGGTTAAATTCATTAATGCAGGCTTCCATGATATTCCGCCCATGCTCTCCTTTGCTTTGTTCCAGGTGGCACAGGTCTCTCATGTTAAAGTCCCTGGTGATGATGCATTCATGCCCTGGGTTCTCGTAAAGATATTCACTAATCAGTCCAGTGATCATCCTGATGTTTGCAGTTTTTGCTTTCTTGTTTGGATTAACATAGAGGTTAATTACTGCGATTGTGATCGGGATGCCCTCTAGTCCAATTCCTTTTATATTTATGATCTGAGCATCAGTGGAGTGCGTGGGCCATTCCTTGATTCGTACTTGCAGGTTTAGTTTTACAAAGGTTGAGACCCCGCCAGTTGGTCTTCCAAAGATGTTTTTCTTATTGGCCAATGTGTGGGTCGCCTGGAAATCTTTAATAGGACTTGGTGTTATTATCCATGTTTCCTGTAAGCATAAAATATCTCCTGTTTTAAGGAATTCCATGGCTTCTTTATTAGCTAAAGTCAATTTGAGCCCAGCCACATTTCAACTTATTATTTTGATCTTGGTTCTTATTGTCAGCTCTTTTTTGCCTTCAAAGTTGTTCGTGTGGGCTTTCCTTGGTATCCAATGATGTTGGGATCCCGGCAGGATCGGAAGTTTTCTTATGCTAGGAATTTGCCTTCCCATTGGTATGCAATGCTGTTGAGATCCAGGCCCAATCCTCTGATATCATTGCGTCATGAGATGCTCTTACCTCCATGCAATGTCTAGTTACGTTGCCGTTGTAAAGCTGGATTTTAATGTTATTATAGCTGGATAGGCTCGGGGTCGATTTTGTACCCCTTAGTATGCTTTTCTGTGGTTCTTGTGCCACTTGTTTAACTGACAAGATACAATATTCTATGACTTCTTTAGGTTCAGATAAAATGCCATTTATCTTACTAGATCCCTTTTGTAAAAGGCAGCATTTGGCAAAGTGTCCTTTCTGTGCACAAATTTTGCATACCACATAAAGAGCAGGACACTTCTTAAACAAAGTAACATGGCCAGGAGAACCACACCTGTAATACACTCCCTTAAATTTTGTAACTGCAGAAAGCATAGTTTTGCTTTTTTCCGCCTCTTCCTTTACCCCCACCTAACAGATATCAGATTTCTTGTTTTTCTCCAGTTCTTCCACACAGGCCAAGCAATGTACCACACATTTGGCAATAGTAATTACTTCATGTGACGTGGAATCATCCATCAACCATAATTCTTGTCTTATCTTGTCAGAACGACAGCGCAGCATGATCTGATCCCTTATGCGTTCTTCCACTGAGGCCCCAAATCTACAAGATGAGGCAATTTTAATAGGACTGGTCACATATTCTTCTACAGTTTCCCCACTTTTCTGTACTCTCATTCCAAAATTGTATCTCTCTAATACCGTGCTGACCTTAGGCAAATAATGTGAATCCAATTTCTTTATACATGTTTCAAACATCCTCCTTCTCATCATCCCTTTGTAGGTCAGGTAAATTTTCAAAGATTTAATGCACAAACGTTTTCTCCAATTTAGACCATTTGATGGTAGGTTCACCTGGTGAGAAAATGGGGGAGGCACAATGTTCTGCATTTCTGATACCTGTGAATGAGACAAGTAGTGCACAACAACCTACTACAGCACAAATAAAGTTTAGTAGTAAATGTAAACAACACCTAAGGCCATATATGACACAAAAACACTAAAATAATGCACAAACAGAGGATATGTTTAACTGTTAGCAGACCAGTTTTTTTCCCCTCAGGATCACATGATGGGTGGAGCCAAATGCCACCCAAACAGGAAGGACTTTCCATCTGTAGATGTGTGCATTAATGAGTCACAGCAGGAATCCTCCTGCAGGATCATGTGGCTGGGCGGGGCACACTGCAATCGGTCTTGGTCAAAGCAGAGAAAACACTGGGAGGTTCCGGTAAGGAGAAAGAGAGAAATATGCCTCATCTTCACGTAAGCTCAGAATAATTTGAGGCTCCGATCCAAGAGGTAGGGTATTGAACGAAGATTTATAAGCATAGGAAGTTGTGTACGCATGCGCACTCTGCACACGTAACAATTTTGGTGTGAAGCATCTTTCTCCATATTGGCAGCTTTATGAGCCCGTGCACACTGCACAAATAATGGTTTATAAAGGGGCATATTCTCAAGAAAGTGCGATAATCATCGCCAAAATAGGTTGACGCAAAATAGGTTGACGCAATTTTTCATATCGCCGTCTATCGCGGGAAAATAACGCCGTGTTAACGTCTTATTCTCAACACTGCGGTAACATGCGATAGTATCCCGATAACGCGTCAAATGTCTGCGATAAAATGAACGGGACGGCGATAAAAATCTAAAGCCGAACGTGCATAAAGTGGGGATGGGCCCAACCGCGATAAAAAAAATCAGCGATAAGCTGCGCCAGGCCTGCAATTCACACACGTCAGGTGGGAAAAATCACCATAAAAGCTGGAAAAAACCCCACAAATGAAACCAAAACAACTGCGAAGCACAATGGAGGTAGCCGGAGCAAGTACAGAGGACAACCAGAACCCCACAAGCCCCACGGAGGACCAGCCTGGGACCTCGGGGTCAGGGAAGGGCAAGGAGAAGAAGAGGAAGACGCAGTTCAGTCTGCAGGAAAACAGGATCCTGATAACTGAGGTGATAGAACACCATCAACAACTGTTCGTCACCTCCACTGTGTCATTGGCAAAAAAAAAATGGAATATGGCAGTCCATCTTGGACAAGGTGAATGCAGTCGGAGTGCTGAGGAGGACAATGGAAGAGCTCAAGAGGTGCTGGAATGATGTGAAGCGCAAAACCAAGCAGAAACTCGGCAACAACCAGAAGACAGCAATGCAGACTGGAGGTGGGAGTCCAGCGCCACAGGAGGAGCTGGATGAGATGGAGGAAATGGTGTCCACAGTCATCAGTGTGGAGACGGTGACAGGAGTTGGGGGACCGGACACTGCTCAACATGACCTGACACAACAGCAACAGGGTGAGTAACGACCAGGGACTGGGGGTACGGGGGAGATGGGCACAATGTCACACATGCACAATTAAGTATAGCACAGTGCACACCCACAATGACTCTGGATCATGTCCCTGATCCCCTTGGCACACTGCAGCACACCGAGAAACAGCAAGTAGGCCCCCCTCGACTATGTGCCCAGAGGGGGCCCTTCCCACACATCACCTATCTCACAACCAACCCATGCACATGTGGCAAACCCAGCAAAGCGGCGTGTCTGTGAGCCACACTGACAATGCAAGTGACACTGCATGACGAATAGCATGGCTGCAGTCAATATATCATGACATGTTGCACGCCACGACACTGAGGTGGCTGAGCGTGGACCACATCCGTAAAGGAGCAGGTCACACTGACACATCCACGTGCACAAACAACCCCTGCCGTCAACAACACATCTGCGGACAAACCATGCCCCAGAGTCCCAACTCCCACCAAGAGCCCAATTTACCCAAGTATGCAACATCTCAGCACTGTATAAGCACAGAAGTCAAAGGAACACCGCCTGAAAGGGATAAGGGGCAGCAAAATCAGAGCTGCAGGGGCAACTCACCCACAATGCAGCACACACACACAACATTCAGAGCACATCAACATTGACAACAATGTGGTACAAACTGCAACACGTTCACAACAGAACAGAGGACACAACTGGTGCCGCTTGTGTGTAGAAACTGGCCAATCACATTTGGCATAGCAGGGAAATGTGAGATGATAATGTACAAGTACAAACACACATCCATGATGTTGTCGAAATGTCCACTGTCCCGCATCAAATAGGCAGCTCCTCCCAAACAGTCACAATATACATTGTCATGCAGTCTGTATGTAAACTTGTACAATGCCTCAACATACATGTGAACACAATGTTAAACTGCATCTCCCCTTCACATCGCAGAGGGAGAATCAACACCTTCTGCAGAGCAGACCGAACATCTCTTCACTGATGACGAAGAGGACCTCCACACCTTCGACACCGACGCCCTCCAAGTGCTCATGGACAGCTTCGGCACCTCACCTCCAGGAGCAGGGCAGCCCAGCTGCATCGAGGAGACCTCACCCCTGCACAGACCACACAGCAGGAAGCACCCACCACCACTGCTGTCTCCCAGGACACCCACGAACAACACATGGACATCCAACGCCATGTGTTAGGGTGCCAGGAGAAGATGGCTGATCGGGTGGGGTTCGACCTCATGGCAGCCAAACTAGATGCCATACGTGGGTGTCTAAGTCCCATCAGGGACCACTTACAGTCCCTAACGGACACCCACAGTCCGCTCCATGCTCTCCAACAATCCATGGCTGACATCGCTGGAGTCCTGACTCTGAGACAAAGACAACTGTCCAGTCAGAGTGGCTCCAGCGATGTCAGCCGGAATTTGGGACACATGCGGAGGATCATGGAGAACATGGAGCGGATGCATGAGGAAAGAATGGCTGCCACGGCTGCACACCAGTGAGATGTAGCTGGGATCTTCTATGCCCTGCAGATCCTCATCATGGCATTGCTGCCACAAGGCCTGGCGCCGATGAATGCTGCTGCTACTACTCCATCCACATCTCCGCCCCCTGATGTGTCAGTGCCACACAGTGCGACAGACAATCCACCTCTGCCCCCTGATGTGTCAGTGCCACACAGTGCTGCTGACAATCCACCTCCGGCCACTGATGTGTCACTACCACACAGTGATGCAGACAAAACGCCACCCACATGTGAGGCACATGAAACAGAGGACGAAGATGCAGATGATTCTGCCTAAGTGGTAAGAAGGAAGCTGTAGCATTCATCACTGCCATATGGCCTGTTGCTGCTTGGTTCTGCCCTCTGCATCATCACCTTCCACTGTCCCCCGATACACTCTGTGACACTCACCTTGGACCTCGACATGGACTGCCATATTCTGTTTGGTTACCAATGACACAGCAATCAGACTGCGGACTGAACTCTTCCTCTTCCGATGAACTTGTCATTCCCTAAAGGACTCTGGTTGGCCCTCCACGGGGCAACAATGTTAAGTGGGGTTTGCATGGCCCTGTACTGCTCCAGCCTCAACACCCCACTGAATGTGAATAAAACATTCAAATTCGCACAGATGTGTCATGTCTATGATCATTGAAGTATGAAAGTATGGATGAATGTAGGGTCAGTGATTCCCCCTTATGTCCATGTTGCTCATGTTGTGGGACTTGAGTCACAGGGTGCAACATTGCCGATTGCGGTCCGGGTGGTGCCGACCCTACAATAGAGACACACGCATTAGTAACATTCTTGTCCAGCCCAGAACTGAACCACGCCCAGAGCCCCGTGCTCATTGTTCACACCCCTACGCTGGACTGGCATACGCCAGCCTAACCCACTCCGCTTACGCTTACAGGGGGGGGACGACAAAGCTACATGTCCCAGGTCTTCCCTGTAGTGATCTGCTGATCACTGGTCTAGTTGTCAGCATGCCACAGCCACTCCCTGAGGGCTGGTTTACACCCACACCACACCAATCCAGCACAGGCGTCACAGGACATGTGACCCTGCCAATAAAAGGGGCCTACCACATCACATTCCCCACTGCCGGAGGTGACATGATGGCGTCCGAACCACGAGACTCAGTCATAAATGGTCCATGACTTGTGGCGCACTGGGTTAGTGGCACCCGATGCACTGCGGCCGGCACAGGCCTACCGCCACGGGACGATGACTTTCGGTGCACAGAGTTGGTGGCACCCGATGCACTGCGGCCGGCACGGGCCTACCGCCACGGGACGGTGACTTGCGGTGCACTGAGGTAGGGGCACCGGAAGAGCTGAGCGGGTGTGCAGCCTGCGATGATGCGTAGACCTCGATATGCCGTCCTGCCAATCAAGATTCAATTGGAATTGAGAGCCCTGCTTGACCGCAGTGTACGCCGAAGGCAGCAGTCAGCACACACATGACTCCTCGGTGCGGTGCCGCAGGGTGCGCTGGAGGCCTGTGGCGCGGAATCCAGCGATCGGCTGAGGAGGTTGCACCGGCACGTGGTGGGCCCTCTTGGAGACATGCCGGTGGCGGCAGGTGAGCATTGAGGCCTGGGTGCGCTGGGGCGGCCAGTCATCGCTGGGCGGCGGACCAGTCTGGGGACCAGGGCTGGGGTGCAGCAGGTGCACAGGATTACGCAGGCACCACCGGTCACGGTGGGGGCACCACCCTGGCAGACACGACCCTGCATGCCATGACGAGATGTGCGTGGGTTGGCTTGGGACGTAGCCACCTCGTCTCCAGTGTAAATCTGGCCATTGAAGATGGTCGGCCATGTGTGTGTAGGCCTATGGACAGGATATGGTGGACACAGAGACACACGCAGTAGTTACTTTGGTGGCCATCCCGGAACTGAACCACGCCCAGAGCCCCGGGCTATTTATTCACAACATACGCCGGCCAAGGCCACTCCGCTCATGCTTACAGGGGGGAGGACAAAGCTACATGTCCAAGGTCTTCCACATTGCCTGAGGTAACCTGTTTGTGTCCACTGTCCACAACACTACAAACACCAGCAGTATATGTCCACATGGACATGTCTGTGCTCTGCATACTGAAGTCTGTCCAGCACATCACCGCCACACTTGGCATTGTGTACATTCTTATTGATGGGTCACTTGCCTCCTTCGCACATACTTGGTTCCCACCTCTCCCCACATTCTGAAATTGTGTGGCAGAGGTGCCATGCCGTGGATGGTTTGTCTACATGGCTGGCCACGGTTACCACAGTTCCTTCTGTTGTCGTGTCTAGTAGTTGGGCATATTTTGGCATGTTGTATGTGAATTTGTAACGTGTGCATTCCCACAGTTGTGAGTTGTATGATTGTGGAGTTGAGGTGTGTGGTGTGTTCAGTTGGTACTTACCGACGAGCAGTGCATTTCCATAGGTGCCATCCTCAAAGCGCTGGTTGGTGATGGACTTGTGGGAGATGTAGGAATCATGCACACTGCCTGGGAATTTTGCGACGACATTGGTTAACAGGCCCAGGTGGTCCACTTTTGCCTGCACATTGATGGAATGCGTGTGGTTTCTGTTGCGGTGATTGTGTGCAGTGTCGGCAGGGGGCACAAGTAGTACATGTGTGCAGTCAATTACCCCCAACACGTGCGGGAAGCCAGCTATGGCGTAGTTCCCTCTCTTGGTCTCCAGCTGTTCCTGCGCAGTGTGGGGGAAGTGAAGGTGCAGGGTTATCAAGCTGATACAAACCGTGATGCTTACAGGTATGATAAATCCTGCATAATAAGACCGTAACAGAAGTTCGTGTGGTCGTAACCTTCCTTTTCTTTCCTGCGAAGGTTACGACCACACGAACTTCTGTTAGGGGCTTTTTATGCAGGATTTATCATACCTGTAAGCATCACGGTTTGTCCAAGTGCAATACACTGTACCAGATTACGTTTGTGACTATACGGACGCTTGACCATTGTCACCATTTCTCCAACAGGTTTCTGAATACTGACTTTGGGAATATGGAATTGTATTGGGGAGTTCCTGCAGCATATGCAGTTAATTGAATCCACACGTTGCCCTGATGAAGTTCCCCATTGGGAATGGAACGCGTTGGCTGAGCTTTTCGTATTGTTGATTTATGTATTTGTAATAAAGAACTGTTTTTACACTACTGGACTTCATGACCTGGCGCACCCCTATTTCAGTAACTACAATCTTGGATCTGGGGCACAGAGGCGTCAAGCAACGGCTGGCGTTGGGGTTGGTTGCGCAGGAACATTACGAATTGGAACTAGCATGTGGTGCGGATACAGTGGCCCGCCGTTGCTTTTGTGGACATGCATCCAAGACATGTGTGAGGAAATTTGATAGGGCTGGCTGTGGAACTCCCCCGACTCTGGCAGTTGTTGGTTGGAAGGTACCAGAGGCCAACAGGTGCAGCGCAGCCAGCAGCTGGTTGTCCTTTTGGGCCTGTGGTGGGCCACACAATTCCTCCTGGTGACTTCTTAAAATGACCTTGAAAAGTCATGGGCCTCTGTGTGCGGAAGGAAGTCAAATCCATTAAGGATGAGTGCAGAACACTCAGACTAATTTGTTACCCACTACACCACCAGGGGTAAGAACACTAGAAACACATGTACTGATCACACATTTGAGGTACTGGAACCTGTGCCTGGGCCTGATTCAAGCTTCATCCATAATTGCTGGGGGGACAATCATACTAAAGGCCATGTCAGTGGGAGTAGCACGAGGCAAATCAGTGGGTATAGGGCCAAAAGAGAGAATAATAACTAGGATCTCTGTCCTATGTCGTGGATTAAATTCTATAGTAGTGTTTTCCAACTGTGGGTCACGAACCCATTTTTGGTGCATCGAAGAAAGTCCAAGCAATAAATAATGATGCCTTAAAATTATGTATTTATCTTGTCATATTAGCTCTGCTTCAAAGACAGAGGTCAAATGCCATGCTATGTCTTCTGACAAATTACTGCTTTTTTTAAAATGGTAATTGGTGTTTAAAAACTCCTCTCACTTTGCAGTTAGAAAAAAAAACTGAAGTGAATTATAAGACAATCTTGCTGGGGTACAGGTGTGTGAAAGGAAAGGCTGTAGAATGTCATTTGTTTTAACACACAACAACATGTAAATACCTGTAAATGAACTGTGCACATTCAGCAGTTAGAAAAGCAAACAGGAAACCTATTTTTTGTAATACTGAAGTGTGATGGAAACAAAGATTTTAATGGGATCAAAACAAATTAAGACACTGTACTTGGTGGTGCACAAATTATAAATATTGACTGAAACCCGATGTTGTGTGCAGTATAGTTTTATCCTTAACACTGTATACCTGTGCAAATTTGTTGCCCATTTCAATGGTAAATGTGTTGTAAATGACAGTGCGCTACGACGCAAAGCTTTTTTTTACATTAAAAAATCACCAGCCTCACTTCCATTAAAGCTAGGTGTGTCGTCTTCACGTCCATTAAAGCTAGGTGTGTCGTGAAAGTTTGTTGTTCTAAAAATTGGGTTCTGGTTCTAAAACTTAAGAACCACCAAAGTAGTGTTTGGTACTCCTGTGAGATAAAATAAATACTTAATTTATTTTTAAAGACACTGGGCACTGGGCTGGACATTGGAGTTATTGTGTCTGTTGAATTATTGTTGAGTTCTAAGCTCATGCACCCCAAGCTACTTCCCTGAGAAGCCTGTGACAGCCAACCCTCACTACCCTGAGAGTCAAGTGTGGAAAGGGTTGTACTTGGCTCAGTTTGCAGAGCCATAGCAGGATAGATTCCCGGAACACCCTTGGCAGATATCCTTAACCCTAGAAGTTTGTGGGCCCAGAAGCCCCTGTTTGCCCTGTGGACCTCCAAATAGTGCATTTTCTTTTGCCCATGCTAACTAACCGACCAGCATCAGCAAAAAGCATTTGGAAAACCAAAAGGCTAGATCGATTAGCTTTGTGAATGTTTGTATTTCTTGTCTGAGCCAATCTGCCAAAACTGAGAAAAATAGAAAGTCAACTTCATAAAGGCATTAATAGAATATGGTGTTTAGTAGTCAACAAGATTGTTATCATGTGTTTTGATTAAGAGAATGTTGAATAGGCTGCAACATTACATTTCATTAATTGGTAGCTCCTCTGCAAGAGCATGGCAGGCTGCAATGTTTTTACTATGATATAATCATTTTCTTAATGTAGTTTATTTGTGTATCAAGCTGCACTGCTGCTGATGACCAAGTAAGGACCATCAGGCAGGATAAGAGCTTCCAGTAATATCGAACTACTGAAGCGGAGACACCTAAAGAGATATGTGTGGATTGGTAAATTGTTTGCAGTCATATACCATCACTGCAGACCTTGTCTTCCCCTTCCTACCAGAATACACGGAAAAATCGTCAACTAGCGGACAAAGGTTAACCTCTATTATAGAGAAACATCTTGTGAAGAAAGTAATTTCCATAAGAATGTGAAATACTGGTGTTAAACAGGAATCTAAAATGTATATAGAAATAATATTTCTGTATTCATGCTCTATAGTCATTTAGCTTCTTACCATTTTCGACATATCCTGGTATATACAAAGCAGGGCTTCTGTGCACTCTAAGTCCAAGTTTAGTGATCTTATCCTTCCCCCGAACACTCACTTTTAAGCTGTATCTACCATTTCCACTGACAGCTGTGAAATACCTTGAATAAATCCCATCATTCTTTGCGATATCAGCACCTACAAGGAAAAATAATGCATCTAATGAATACCTTCATACAATCTTCATGAGTTATCATTGTTATAAAAACATACATATAACAAGCTTATAGGAAGTCTAGACATGGTCCAATAATTATTATTTTCCATTCTTTTGGATGACTGATTGAAACATATTTATTGTACCGATGGTGCAGGTTTCAAGGTGTGCAATCTGCTGAATCAAAGAAGCTTCCCAGTGGAATGCACATCAACACATCAAGCAGTTTTGATTGTCTTTGTTTTTTTGTATATAAATGATGTTGCGGAAGTATACTTCATGTGCTATGCTCTCATTAGAGTTACTTGAGCATGCTTTCTAGCGAGGAACTCTGAGTTTCATTTCCTGGTATCTTTGTCTTCTAAGAGATAGGCACTAACAAACACCTCCTTCAGAGTTAAAGCAAAGTCAATGAACTCTGACTGGCTCAAACCAATGCTGCATGCAGACACACATAAAAGGGCAAAGCTGATTTTTTTTTACTAACAGCAAGGCTAAATGTTATCAAAATTATGTTCTCCCTCAGATTTCTCCATTTATTTAATGGCGTATGTGCTCCCTATAAATCAAACATTTAGATATATATACACAACTTTGAAGAACGCTGTCTTGGGCACTGCTAGCAGAAATTGTACTCTAATAAACATAATATTTCAACAAGCAAATTGAATATTGGATTTTAAAACCTGCCGCTAGTTCTCTAAACACAAAAATCTTCCTCCCTTAGAGCAATGTAATTCCTAAATGGGTGAACATTTAAATCCTTACTTACAGAATGTAGCCACATATGCTGTGAAAATGCCAGAGCAACGTCTAGCCAATTGTTCAAGAAATACGGCTCCAAACTTCACTTTTAGAAACCAAACACACACCGGATGATCTGGAGGAATCCCTACAGAGTAAAATAATCTTCTGGCTACTCAGGCTACAATGGCTTAACCCAGTTGAACAACTCTCAATCACACAGTCCCTGTTTCACAAACCCTTTTGTGTGGGTAAGAGTGTATTACGCTTGGATATTCAGGAGTAAGTCACACCCGGGGCATATTAACAAGGCGGCGTTAATGAATTATCGCCGCTTTAGCGTCCGTTTTCGGACGAAAAGCGGCGATAATTTTATCGCCGAATTAACAAGGACACGCTAGCGCGTGATTCCTGACCTAGCGTCCGTTTCCTGCACGCCTCCCATCGCATCGCTAATGAGATGCAAAGGGGGCGTGCCTGTGAATACAACAGGGGAAATATCGCTAACCCAGGTATCGCCATATTAGCAACGTGGGTTAGCGATATATTAAATTGCGTTAAGTATGCCTTAACGCAGGAATTTAACGTCTGCTAAATTCCTGACTAAGGCATACCTAACATGGGGGGTGGATTGTGTGGCTAAGACCACAGGCCCTATCGCCAAGTATATCGCCGTTTTCCATGGGACATCGCTGGAAAACCAGCGATGTTCCATGGAAAACATCGCTATCACTGGGAAATTATCGCCTTTGCGCTAAGCGTTGTTAATACAGCGCTAGCATGGCGATAATTTCCAGCGATAGCCGGCGATAGGATTCCTCACGCTAAGCACGGCCAGCGATAATTATCGCTGGCCGTTGTTAATATGCCCCACCCATGTCTTGATTTAAACAAACTGCTGATTGAAAAACTTTGCGAATCTGCCCCAAAGTGATTACCTTTTTGAAACTTCAACAGATTTTAATCCTTTATTTGGAAACCTATTGCAATATTTGGAATTGTCTGAAACACTTTGCCAAATCTCATACCAAACTGACCGAACATTAGAAGAATATCGTCTGTTTCTGCTTTAAAAAATGAAGCCAAGTTATGAGCAAATTCCTTCCATAATTCCAGCAGACTAGACACTGTCAGATTACCTTCTTGTTCACACACATGCTAACTCAAATCGACCCCTAACTATCGTTTTTGGACTTGTATATATGAGTGTGAAAGCAAAAATGTTTCTCTTCCAAATCAATGTATAATTACTTAGGATCTTGTAGCACAACTGTTTCGAGCAAATTGCTGTACTCTGATTATTCTTACTAAAATTGCACGTCAAACATGCCGTTCTAAGTTTAAAGCTATGCAAATGTAAAGCGCTCTGATACCCTATTTAGGGTCATATTCGCGCTATATAAAACAACAAATAAAAAAATAAATAAATAAAGATGCAGGCTTGTCACAAAATATCATTTCTTTCTTGACTGACCCTGTGCACTCGCTTCTGCGATTGCTTTGAGTGGAACCTGGAATGATTATTGTATGATTGTGAATCTGTCCAAAATGATTTCTTGCCACTAAAGGGAGTTGCTTCTCCAACAGTTATTATACTCTCCCATTAATGACTTGAATTTTGCTTCCGTTTTTGCCACGTCTGCGTTACATTCCTGGTCTTAAGTTGGCGAAACGAGGAGAAATGCATTATTTCTTCTCGTTTTTGCTTTTTCCATGTGTGCTGTCTTGTGCAGCACACATGGAAAAAGCAAAATGCCATGGTTTTTTTATGTACAGGAAGGTGCCCCCTCCTGTACATAAACAAACCTTTTTAAAAAATGCCATTTTGTAACTTTCATGTGTGCTGCATGAAGCAGCACACATGAAAGTTACAAAATGGCATTTTAGGATTGTTTATGTGCAGGAACAGACACCTTCCTACACATAACCAATCCTCCCCTGCACACAGACACCCTTGCACTCTGGTGCAAGGGTGCCTGCGTTGGCACTAAGTTGTGAAACGTAGCGCCATTGCAGGGGGAAACGCAAGGCTGCACCACATTCTTGTAAATATGGTGCAGCCTTGCGTTTCCCGAAGTGGCGGAGCGTGTCTTTAAGCCCAGGGGGCTAACGACACACTCCGCCACTTCATTGTACATATCCCCCCATGTGTGTTACACAGTAATCCTCCGAATGTAAAATGCTTAGCCATTCTTTACGCTGAAGGTCTCAGAAAGAATGTAATGCCAAATTCTAGTCAAACACTTTACTTCCATGTCTAAATCCATGTCTAAATCAGTCTAGTTGTAAATGATTTCTCCAGGGCACATCCTTAAATATGCTATGTGTGTAGGACGATGCAAAAAAAATCTATTACAGTTCTTGCTTCTGTCAGTTGAAAATGCTCTAACGCCAGGAAGGAGTCAGAGATATATTGACAACTGGTGGTTACACAGGGAACGTATGAGGTCCTCATTCACCTTACACTGTATCTTATATATCGGTGTTAGTGGGATTACGCAACTTCCATTCTTCTGTTATACATGATATTCCAAGTATCATTGATATAAAGACCTTTTTACCATGTGCCACAGTCTGCTCTGATCATATGTACTCCATGAGACAGCAATTTTACACTAAGGACGTTCTCAGCATCTGTCAGGTATATTCCTCCAGCTCGCGACAGACCTAAAATGTGAATCCATGTTACAATACTGTCTATGTAGGGGGCATTTATCCAAAGAGAACACACTCGTCCTGTGTAAGTTTTGTGCTGCAGTTACATTTGACACAAGCATCATAGAAAGACCTCCTGCCTGGGGCGGGAAACAACATTTACATCGCGTTTTTTACATCGCGATACAATCACAACGCGGTCGTTACAACGACCGCGTTGTTACAACGCAGTGCCATTACTACGCAAGTCGTTACAACGACTTGCGCTAGATGGCGCTCTAGACTAAGGAATAGTTTGATTTACTATTCCAACACCTTCCCTAGTGTTGCACACACTTGAGTTAGAATAGTAAATCATACTATTCCTAAGTCCAGCGCGCCATCTATCGCAAGTCATTGTAACGACTTGCGTTGTAATGACACTGCGTTGTAACAACGCGGTCTTTGTAACGACCGCGTTGTGATTGCATCGCGGTGTAAAAACTGCGATGTAAAGTGTCATATTCGCCTGGGGCATTTGACCCGAACTCCTGTGTGTTCCCAAGGTTCCCTTATGTGTAGTTTGGATGGATGGAAGCGAGCTTCATTCTTCTAAAGTTCATAAGTACATTGGATGTAGAAAGGATTGGGATGACTCAACAATGTCATTATGAAGATTCGTCTAACAAGAACGAGAACTGTAACTAGTGTGCTGACGGGTTAACTATAATTTCTGTAAGTATCTTAGATCCCCTTGTAGAAATCAAGAAATCAAAGCCTCTGTTTAGATCTGAAACTTTTAACTGGGTATTTACCTGCCCCATTGTCTAGGAGATCCATGATCACTGTGTTCCCATTCTGTGGGTCAATAGTGGCAGTGACGTTTGCCCCAAGAACAGGTAGAAACCCTTGGCTGACTTCTGCGTACACAACCATTGGATTTGGAAACAGGGTTTCGTCTTTATTCATGTGAGCCTTTACTGTCACCGGGGGAACGTTGTTGTTGGCGGCCCGAGAGGTCACTGTCATACCTACAACCTGAGCAGCATTCTGTGTGTTGCAAAGACTGTACACCCAGTTTCCAGCCTGCAAAGGAAGGGAAAAGATGTGTTTTATCATAAATGAATTTTGTGTTTAATGTTATTGTGTAGCTGATTAACAGAAATCCTGTTTTGACAGTGGATAATGATCTCCGTCATAGACTCCAAACACAAGTAATAAAAGAAATGCAAAAATATAACCAGGACCGAAGAAGAAGAAACAAATGCCACCGGGGTATTGCAGAACTGCTATTATTGGACTGCCTATGGATTTAATCTCACAACTCACAGCTCACTTTAATATCTGGCACGGAGCAGAGAAGGAACAGCATGTGAGAACACATGGAGGTATTAACAGTGAGAAGAAAGGAGACGGAGAGCAGTCCTGGCACAATCCTGTGCTAATACATTATTGGACTGGGGCCGTAGCTAGTGCTGACTGGTTGCATGGTCAATCATTCTATGTCAGCACATGCTTTGGAATGTGTGAGTGTGCCAGACAATCTGATCTATGAAAACACAGTCAATAACTAATGTCATTGATCTGCTGTGGCATCTCTTCCAGAACTGCTCATTTCAAGCTCTAGCAATGAGAAGAAGAAACATTGACAGGAGGAAGAAGTTTTAATGAACAGAGAGAGTATTGGGTCAACAGACTGAAGTCCTAGAAACTTTATAGAACTTAGCCCTGATCACTGGTTCCAGATGTTATACATTACCTTTGTTTAAAATGGTCCAAACCTAATGTGATTTGTAGTCCCACAGTCAATATCACTTTATATTTTTAATGCACACTATATACACAGTTGGAATTATACTGCTATAATTACATTAACATTCTTCTGAGAAGATCGGTTAAAATAACTATAAAAAGGTGTTTTGGGGTGTCGTGTTACTCCCTTTCTTATTACTTCTTTCAGCACTTCTCCTTCCTAGAAGTTTGAAGCTAAGCATTAACCATTAGGAACACTCTACTAGTTACGGAGAAGACTGGTTAAGTACAATGCACATTTGGAAAACAGATGACATTGCCCTTCAAGACTTGGACCCCGCAAGCACCACTTTATTACGTGTGTATATGAGTTGTGAAATGTTTGGGCGTTGTCTGGAGAAACTCCAATTCATTTCAAAACTGTTTTGGAGTGTGCTGAAATTTCTATTTTGTTTGAGTACCTCATAATAAGCATCTTCAATGTTATCATCCTAATCAATGTATGGAAGCATAATCAAAACTGCCCTTTCCCAAAAAGTAATTGATATGTTAGGAATATAAAACAAGGTACCACACTCTAACTCAACATAGCAAAGCACATGAAATCCACCTCAAAAAGACTGCTCTTGTTTTAGAGGAGGAGACTAAGATATAAATTGAAGTTTTTTGCAGCATGCACACTCCTTTCTAGACTAAAAGGCCCAAGATTCCCGCCACCCATCAGCACAAGAAGTAACGTCACTGAATCCCCCATCATGCACCTGCCCATGAAGTGACATCACCGAATTTCCCATCATCCATCTGGACAGGAAGTGACATTACTGGTTTTCCCGCCAAAACCGACATTAAAAGAAGAAGACATGCAAGAGGACTTCATTCCCCACCACCCATCAGCACAGGAAGTGACATCATTGGATGCCCTTCATCCACCTTCATAAGGAAGTGACATCACTGAATTTCCATAGTTGCCAACATTTGAAAAGAAATTCCCGGGACACTGCAGCACAGGGCTGCTGCAGATAGAAAGTTCTTGTTTGCGTACCTGTGTGTAACAAAGAAGAACAGTTTCTGCAACAATATCACCCGGGGACTGTCTCCAACTTGCCGGGACTGTCCCTGAAAAAATGGGACAGTTGGCAACTATGAATTTCCCATCATTCATCTGGAAAGGAAGTGACATTACTGGATTTCCCACCAAAACCATCTTTAAAAGAAGAGGCTAAGCAAGAGGACTTCATTTCCCACCACCCATCATCCCAGGAAGTGACATCACTCAATCTCCCATCATCCACCTGCACAGGAAGTGACATCACTGAACTTCCCATCATCCATTTGGACAGGAAGTGACATTATTGGTTTTCCTGCCAAACCCGTCTTTAAAAGGAGAAGCCAAGCAAGAGGACATCATTTTCCATCACCCATCAGTACAGGAAGTGACATTACTGGATCGCCCATCATCCACCTGCACAGGAAGTGACATTACAGAATTTCCCATCATCCATCTGGACAGGAAGTGCCATTACTGGTTTTACCACCGAAAAAGTCTTTAACAGAAGAAGTCAAGCAAGAGCATTGCATTTCCTATCACCTATCAGCACAGGAAATTAGATCATGGCACAGGGACTCCTCCCACCTCCCAGGACATACTTACTGACAGATGCATTATGGACATGCAGCGTATGGCATTCCCTGACCTACCATCAAAACTGGTTTTGGTCAGTTCTTTCCCCTTCCCTGGTCCTAGTTCCACACTATCGAGGGGGGCAAAGGCACATGGGGAGGCGTGGTGTCAGGTTCCTATGTATGTGCTGCAAGCAGGTCCCATTGAAATGTAATCAGGGCAAGGAACAGCTGCTCCCCAGCCATCCTTTCAAAAAAGACCCAGTTCTAGCTACACCTAGATCCCACTATTCACTGTCTGAGCCCAATGCACATTCCTTAATGGAGGAGCCTGTCAACAGGCCCGACAGCTGGAAACTCCTAAAAAAAAGCCACAGAATCTATAGGCAGGAAATTGCAAACTTTCTAAAAGTGTCATTTTCTAAATTGTAATCCAAAATGTGACTTTACCATTAAAGAGGAATTTAAATTACAGTTAATTTGAGATTACCAGTATTTTTCAATCTGCCCCCAAACTGGAGTTAGCACTTATTCATTGAAATAAGGTAACCCTGTGTTAGTCTGTGGGAAAGATAGCCTTACAGCCTTATAGCAGTGAAAAACGACTTTGGAGTTTCACTGCAATGACATGTAAAACTTAAACCTGGGGGCACCGCAGTATCTGCTGCTCCCTCACCTGTTGCTCCAGGCCCTGGACTCCTGCCTTAGGAGCCAGCGCCACCATCAGCCTCAGGGAAACTACTTTTTCCAGCACCTCCGGGAGGCGAGCATTGTTCGTTTGAGCCTCCTGGAGCTGATTTATTCCTTCTGTGGCTCCTGCCTTGCGGAACACCACAGTATTTGCCGCTCCCTCACCTACTGCTCCAGATCCCGGACTCCTGCCTTGCGACTCTCCCTGCTCCACTCGGGAGCAAGGGCCACCATTGGCTCCTGCCTAGCGGGAAGTGTGTGGGCGGCACCTGGGCGGAGCCCGGACCAAGGACAGGCCCGTGCGCGCCTGTCAGAGACCGTAGAAGGCTGGGATAGGCCACCCCTCTTACATCAGTTTTAGGTGCTTCACAGCCTTGTCCCCCTGACACAGTGCCCAGCGCTCTCCCCTCGGCCCAACCTGCACCTGAATCCCAGTAGTTACTGCTGAGCAGCACCCCCTTCACCCTGGTAGCCTGGGCCAGCTGCACCTGTCCTTGCAGTCTAGCTTCTTCCCATTCCCATTCCCGCATCAGCACCCGACATCACCACAGCCATCCCGGCTGCATACAAGATCATGCACTGAGACGGGACCAATAGAAACAGCGGCTCCATTGCCATAATCTACAAAGAGACACTCAAATGCGCAACCACCACAGACGACACCACCCCGTTCATGAAGCACCTCAACTTCCAACTCCAAGCGAACAGGAAAACCACAATCTGAGACACCCTCACCTACAGACCTCCGGGACGCCCCCACCCTTCTGCAACGCCATCTCCGACTTCATCGCTCCTATCGCCATTGACTCCAATCTGTACATCTTCCTAGGAGACCTCAACTTTCACCTTGAGAACACTGATGACACCAACATGCCTGATCTCCTAGAAAGTATGGTCAACCTCGGACTCAAGCAACTGGTCACTGACCCACCACCGAGGACAGAGAAGAAGCAGTGGACAACTTCACAAACTGGATCACAGCAAGCACTGACGAAATCGCCCCGAAGAAACCTGCCAACCCCAAGAAACGAACACGAAACCCCAAATTGGTTCACAGAAGAACTAAAAACCCAGAAACACAACTGCAGACAGACAGAAAGAATATGGCGCCCCAGTAAGACCCTTGAGGACCGAATAATCTCCGAAGCTGTCCTCAACCGCTACGCCACCTCCTGAAAAACACCAAGAAGACCACACTAGCCACCTGCATCAATGACAGCTCCAACAACTGCAAGGAACTTTTCAACATAGTCAAGGAATTCACCAGCCCTTCAGCAACAGAAAACAATATCACACCCTCTCAAGATGTCTGCGACACCCTTGCAGAATTTTTCCACAACAAAGTTAACACCATCTACCAAGACTTAGCACCCCAACCCCCTGATGCAGACAGCATCAACTTCTACATGCCAACTGATGCCCACCCACACCAGCTCACCTCGTGGACCCCCCTCACCAAGAAGGAAATAGAAACCTTCATGAGATCCATCAACTCTGGCGCCCCTGCAGACCACTGCCCCCACCACGCTTTCAACCTCGGCAATCAGCTCATCAGCATAGAACTCCCCAAGGTCCTCAACTCCTCGATCATCACAGCCCACTTCCCCCACAATTGGAAACACGCAGATGTGAAGCCTCTGCTGAAGAAGCCATCCGTGGACCAAGGAACTACCAACCCATCTCTCTTCTCCCCTTCCCAGCCAAGGTCATTGAGAAAGGCAATCAACATCCAGCTAACCAGACATCTGAAGAACCACGACCTCCTGACCCCTCCCAATCCAGATTCAGAAAAAACACAGCACCGAGACAGCTCTAGTCAAAGCCACAGATGACATCCGAATGCTGCACCAGGAAGAAACAGTGGCCCTCATCCTCCTCGACCTCTTAGCAGCTTTCAACACCATATCCAACCACACACTGATCAACAGGCTCCATGAGATCGGAATCCAAGGAGCAGCTCTCAAGTGGATCAAATCATACCTCACAGGAAGAATGCAGAAAATCATCCTCCCTCCCTACTCCTCATGCCCTAAGAACATCACCTGCGGTGTACCTCAAGGCTCAGCCCAACCTTCTTCAACACATACATGACCCCCCTGGCTAGCATCATTAAAAGCCTCGGACTCAACATCTCCTACACCAATGACACCCAACTCATCTCTCTGACTATCAACCCAAGAACCATCAAAGACAAGTTCCAAAGATGTATGAGCGATGTTGCTGACTAGATGAACAACACCTGTCTCAAACTCAACACTGACAAGACAGAAGTACTCATATTCAGGCAAGGTCACACACTGGAACAATGAATGGTAGCCTCAGGAGCTGGTCCCTACACTGGTACCTACCGAACATGCCCACAACCTTGGTATCATCCTTGACAACCAGCTATCTATGAAGAAGCAAGTTGGCGCTGTCTCCATCGCCTGTTTCCTCACACTCAGTATGCTCAGGAAGGTTTTCAGATGGCTCCCAACCAACACCAGGTGAACTGTCACACAGGCTCTTGACACCAGCAGACTCGACTACGGCAACTACCTCTATGTTGGAATAACTGCCCAACTCATGAGGAAACTCCAGACGATCCAGAACACAGCGGCCAAGCTCATCCTCGACCTCCCAGATGGACACACATAACCCCTCACCTCAGGAAACTCCACCGGCTACCAATCATGAAGAGATGCCAGTACAAGCTACTCACCCACGCATACAAGGCATTACACAACAAAGGACCTGCTTACCTCAACCAACGCATGACCTTTCACCAGTCCACTATGAAACTCAGAGCCAGATCGCTCACCCTAGCAGTCACCCATTGCATCCGTCGGACCAACAGCGGAGGCTACTCATTCTCCCATTTGGCAGCCAAGACCTGGAACGGCCTCCCCCTGTACCTCAGAGCCTCGCCATTGCTCCAGCAGTTCAGGAAGGACCTTAAAATTTGGATGTACAACCAATAGGAGAACTAGCAGCATCATCCGACAGCGCCTCAAGACCCTCACGGGTGAAGCAGCCATGCTCTACAAATTGTGATTGATTGACAGCCTATTAAATACCTTGCACCTGTCCAGTGAGCCTGTAGAACCTACCTTAGGAGTGGCTTATCAGTATTAAATTAAGAAAAGTTTAGGCCTAGCAAAAGGTTTCTTTTGCCAGATCGAAATGGCAGTTTAAAACTCCACAACAGGCTCCAGCAGAAGGCCTGAGACATGTTTAAAAAGGCTACTGTAGTGGGCGGCAGAAGCAGTGCTGCAACCCACTAGTCACATTTAATTTACAGGCCCGGGGTACATGTAGTACCATTTACTAGGGACGTTTAAGCAAATTAAACATGCCAATCAGGTGTAGGCCAATTTTACCATGTTTTAGAGAGTGAGCACAAGCTCTTTAGCACCAGTGGTGGGAGGAACTGTGCAAGATTCCACGTAGTTTTGCCAAAGAGTGGAAAATATGCATATTGTGATTAAGGGTGGGCAAAGTTGGCGGAGTACCACTGCAGTGAATTCTGCAGTGAAACTCTGCTCCGTAACTCCGTTCCATCTCATCCCAATTAATAAAACAGAAACCTCACATACCTTTGGTAAAACAAGTAAATATCTTTACATGCTAAAATGCATATAGTCATCTCACAAAAGTGAAAATGAAAATATAGCAAGCAGTGAGAGAGGTGATGATTTTGGGGTCCTCCCTAACCTAGGGAGAGAACCAAGCAGATGTCTTGAACACAAAGAGCACATCATGCTGAACGATTCGGTGTTGGTCCCATCCTCCTAGGACCACCCCAAGCACAGTTATGGGCAACAATACAATCCCAACCAAAGGTCCTGCAAAGCATTATGGGACGAGATTCTAGAGTGCCGTGAATACTATACTATCCAATATCAAAACTCTCCTCAAGCCGCTGCGCTCTCCCTGGCTCAGGGACAGCCATTACTATAATATTCACTGCACTCTAGTATCTCGTCCCATAATGCTTTGCGGGGCCTTTGTTTGGCATTGTATTTTTGCCCATACCTTTGCTTGGGGTGGTCCTAGGAGGATGGGACCACCACCAAATCGTTCAGCATGATATGCTCCTTGTGTTCAAGGCATCTGCTTGGTGCTCCCCCTATGTTAGGGGGACCCCAAAATCATCACCTCTCTCATTGCCTGATATTTTTCAAAGCTCACTTTTGTGAATTGGTTATATGCTTTTTAGCATGTTAAGGTAAAGTTGTTTTATCAAAGTGTTGTGGGTGCACTAGTTAAGAAATCAGAGTTTTTGCATGAATTCTGTGTTTTCAATGTAATGCGGAGCTAGCAAATTTCTGCAATCTCCGCTAGCGGAGTTCATTGCCCACGGTTAATTGTGATACTCGCACTGCTATTTAGCACCAGGAGCAGTGCACGAACAGCACCATGTGGTGCGCAAGAGCACATGGCCATTCAAGTTGATTTTGCTGCCGCTCGAGTAGAAAATCTACTCGAGTGGCAGCAAATCTATTCAAGAAGCAGCCCTCTGAACGTGACCACTCGCAACAGTCCACAAACGCCTGTGTTAGAAAATTGTACTATGGGACGCCCAAATCTCGCTTTCATTTCTGGAGCCTTGCAGGATAAATTCCACCATGCGGTGATTGGTAGAATTTGTCCGGAACCACATGTTACCAGAGTAACACAGAGTCGCCAAATTCCCCTAATTCCACCATCGGGATGAAATATTCCGCTCACCCTTGTTCAGCACTGGTTAGCAGGGTCCAAATGCCCAAAAAATGAGTTCAGCAAAGTAAGGGAATGAAGGAGAAACGTTTGGGAGAATACCTCACCACTGATGTCAGGTCTAACACATATTATTCCTCATTCAAGTTTGATGAGAATGACCTCTTTAAAAGACAATGCCTCATTAGTAGACTTAGACTGGTTCTTTACCTAAAGATCTCTGCCACTGTGTAGATAATGTCTATGCTTAGTATTCTTCCCACCTGTGCAGTGCCTGGGATCTGAAGACGAGCTGTTCTGGAGGCTGGGTCCACGTTGAAGGCACCATTAGCATAGGAGTTTCCATTAGGGGCAACAACGTTGATGGCTGGAATGCCAGTCTGCCATGTCACTACGAAGAATGTGTCATTCCCCACAGTACTGTCAATAGCCACTGTTTTGTTCAAACACTGGTTCTTTATCAGGCTTAATCCATCACTTTCAAGCTGTTGCAGAAAGAAAAGAAGACACTTCTTTAGTATGTAATTAGAACTTTAAAAAAGCATTGATTTGTACAGTTAGTGTAAACATATAAGGACCAATTCACAACAGTGTATATTGTCAGTTAATGTAAATATTTAGGGCCTTATTACACCTTGGCTACTCATAGGTGTATCTCTACACTTTTCAGGTATTCACCATGTGATTATTGTATATTTATATCTAGGTGTAGAGGACAAGTCCCCACCCTCTCTGTAAAGTTACTTCGAGAAATTTTGCACCTGTAGACAGATCTCCCAGTGGGAAAGAATAGGGAAAATGATTAAAGTTTATTATTCCTTAAAAAACCATTACAAATATTGTAACGTATAATATAAAGGAAAGTTAATTTAAAATATTTATTTTAAGCTAGAGCTCATAAAATACAGCACAGCAAATACAGTGTTACAGCACATTAACACAAATTAAATGTGTTTTGCATAATACATTTACTTAAATATATTAATCTAATTTAGAACTAATAATTTTAAAAAATGTTTATTTTTATTTAATACTTTGTTAAATGTTGGGTTTAATTATTTTATTTCATTTTGAAATAAAAATGTCAAAGTGTATAATTCATTTTTAAAATTACAATTATATATAATTTTTATCACTATATAATTTAAATGTCAAACTAATGTACTTTACGTAACATTATTTGCTTTGGAATGTTATTTCAATTCTCTACCTCCATTGTTTTCTATGGGAGTGTGTTGCAGTATCTGTCAGTGGCTGTGTGTGGTTTCACTTACTCTAAGGATGGGCTTGAGTACATTTCAGCCCATTTTGACAGTTTAGGGTTGCATTGATTTAAGAAGTGTATTTTGTGGATGGTGTTACTCTTTTGCGAGTGTGTCCTTTTATTAGCATGGCCCTTCCAAACCCCTCCTTAAATTTCTCTAAACTCCTCCCACTTAATTATTCCTCATCTTCACACCACTCCCACTGGTCCCTCCTAAATTTGCTACAAAATCGTATGTGTGCACCGTGGCAGGTATCTCGGACTGAAAAGATAGGAGAGGTAGAGGGGGAGGTTTCTTACCGTAGGTTAGTGAATTGCATTTTTTAGCATGTGAGTAGACTGCCGTAGTACTGCTCCACCAATTATAAAAGGCAGTTTATGGATTGGACCCATTGTGCTTGCTTTATAACACAGTTTTTCCAAGTAAAGAATAAGTTTATTGGCACAGAGTTTTCTATAAATTGTTCAGCTTCTTGTCACCTAGTTTTATTGTGTCTTCTGTCTAATGACTGACTAATAAATGATTCTGCTTAACACATTAAGGGCCTTATTCACAAAGGTAAAGTAACACTTTTGTGTAAATTTATGATTGTTTGCTATTCATAAACTTTTCTACTAGTAACATCTTTACACCTGCTGAGTCTCCGCACATAAACAGATAGGACAGTCTTAACTTGTATTTTAATTAAACCATAGCAGAGGCAAATACAATGACAAAAAGAAGCTATGTATTATTAGAACATTGGAATGTTGAGCGCTCCATTGAAAACAATGGAGTGCCCCAGGCTTTTAATGGCTGGTAGAAGCCCGGAGCATCAACATTTCAATGTTGAACTTTTGTTTGGGATTTCAACCCCCTCGGGCTCCATGAGGCCTTTGTTTTACAAATTTGAACATTCTGCCCTGTAGTGCTGGAATGTTCTAATAGCCTTAGAGCCATCCGTAGCAGGCTCTACCGGCCATTAAAGGCCCACTGCCTTGTTTTAAAGCTGGAGCAGGCCTTTAATGGCCAGTAGAGCCCGCTACGGCGCGATACAGTGACATCTGTTCAACTAAAACATAGTTTGAAAAAATATGATACGAAAAGGTGCATGACTTGAGAGTACCTGCAAGTTAAATATAGGGTCAATAAAACCTCCACCCGTTTTACAGTAATGGTATTCCCCAGTATGTATTCACATAAAGCAACTTATTATAGTGATACTAAGTGTAGGAAATCTGCCTTTTCTATGTGGTCTCCTGAGATTTTTCACCTTTTGCTGGACCCTATGTTTTTGCTGGCTTTATCCCTGTGCACTTTGCCACCGCTAAACAGTACTAAAGTGCCTCTTTAAACATAATTAAATTGGCTTATTACTAATTGGAAACTTTGATGTACCATTACGTCCTGAGTATATATTGTTGAAAGTGCACCCAGGACTAGGAAGTTAAAATGCCACTTGTGGACTGCTGTACTTCCTGTGCCATCCAATAAATGGCATTGTAAACATGGCCTCAGGCCTACCTTGTGTAGCTTGACTGCTGCAATGTCAATCTGTGTTGGGATGTGTCAAAATAATCAATTTTGACAGGAGAAAACCTTCCTTTTAAATATTAATAGGTCACCCCTATGTAGGCCACAAGGCAGGGTGCAGGTAGTTAAAAGCAGAACATGTATTTATTTAAAGTTAAAATGTCCTTACAGTGGCTAGCAATCAAAAGCTATTTTCACTTTAGGAAGGCTGACTAAGCCATAGTGATAAACTTGGAAGTTATTTTAAATACTTATACTGCTAACTTGGAAAGAAACCAACTAGAAAAAAAATTAAATAATTATTTTTATTAGTTAATAAAAATCCAATTTAACGGTGAAGCCAGATTGCTAATAAATATTACGGAAAAGTAACTTTTAAAACGTCACCCTTTACCGGACTAAAATATCAGACCGATAGTTAGCATAAGTCACTTCCAACTTCCAGCCAGTGATTAGCCTTCAATAGGTGTGAAATGCCTCCCAGAAGCAAATGATAGGCTGACCTGCATGGGCAGAGATGCCTCTTGTCAGTTCAACAGAATATGCAGAGATGGGGCTGTGGTCTTCCCTTTGATAGCATAGTGTCAAATCCTGCGTGGCATGTCCTTTGAGCCACATGTAACACTTGGGGTGCACTTGAAAAGGAGAGAAAAGGATGCCAATACAGTTCTTGTGTATTGCCTGCCTGGTTGCTGAAGGACCCTGCTTTTGTCCTATCAAAAGTCTGTCTCTGGGTTTGTTGTGGGTGCAGTGCCTGCTTCAAACTGGATTTTAGTGTTGGGTGTGGGAGGATACTAGGATTAATATAGTACACTACCCAGTCACACCCCCAGCCTCAGATTTTAATGTGGCTGAAGATCTTGGCCATCTTGAATTTGCATTTGGGGCTTATTTGAAGTAGGGCAAATAGGAACTACTACAAACGTAAGTAGGTCGGGGCCTACGTTTGTTAGGGAGGGATCAGGAGACACCCTTACCCACTAGCTAGTGCCAGGCATAAAAGTGTCACCTCCAGGCATCAACATCAGAACACTTTCTGTATCTGCTGAAAATCAGAAGAGGAATGGACCTGCTGTCTGTGACCTTAGAGACATGGAATTTCTCCTTCTTGTACCCAGGACAAAGATGTGGACTCAAAGGGTCATAAGGGCAACCTCCAGTCCATGCTACAGTGATACAACAAGCTACAAGAACCCTTTCCTGTAACTGCCCTTCTGAGCTGTGGCAATTGGATCTGGAATGGACCCTGCTGTTAGCCTCTGCCTGACACCCTATGAGTCTCTAAGTGCCTACCCTAAGTTCCTGGTGGCCTTAGAAGTGTACTCCTGTGGTTAGTTGGGACTTAAAATACTAAGGGCCTGATTTATATCTTGGCAGATAAGGAACTGCAACACACCAATGATGGCGTTCCCTCTCCGTCAAGACATTGGCCGCCTGCCTGATTTAAATGCGGTCAGACTTTCAGTGACGTGGTGGTGGCGATAGGGGCCTCGCCTTATTCACAAGGCAGCGTTAAGCCACTTAACGTGGCTTAACGCTGCCTTGTGAATAGGCCCCCTTTCACGCTGTGTTTAGCGTGAAAGGGGCGTGCAGTGGGTGTTGTGGTGGGCGTTCCACCGCAACACCCATTGATATTTACGCTGCCCCCTAATTCACAAGGGCAGCGTAAATTGGAGCCAACGCCAAACTTAAGACCAGGAAAACCCTTGTCTTAAGTTGGCAATACAAGGAGAAATGCTTTATTTCTCCTCGTTTTTGCATTTTCCATGTCTGCTGCCTTGTGCAGCACACATGGAAAATGCAAAATGCCATGGTTTGTTTATGTACAGGAAGGTGTCCCTTCCTGTACATAAACAAACCTTTTTAAAATGCCGTTTGTAACTTACATGTGTGCTGCATGAAGCAGCACACATGTAAGTTACAAACTGGCATTTTAGGTTTGTTTATGTGCAGGAAGGGACACCTTCCTGTAGATAAACAAAGCTCCCTGCTTGCAGACACCCTTGCACTCTGGTGCAAGGGTCCTCCGTTGGCGCTAAGTTGTGAAACTTAGCGCCATCGCAGGGGGAAAAGCAAGGCTGCACCATGTCCTTGTGAATATGGTGCAGCCTTGCTTTTCCGAAGTGGCGGAGAGAGGCGTTAAGCCAAGAAGGCTAACGCCTCTCTCCGCCACTTCCTTGTGAATATCCCCCAAAATGTCACTGAACGAGTCACTTGAAGGTGACTGCAAAAGGAGAATGCACACATTCAAAGGACTGATGCATGTTCCCCTCGATGATAACAACTTACATACACACATCAGAAACTGTAAAAAAATAGACAGTACTTCTTTGTGATTGGTTACATCCTGCACTCTGCGTTGTGACCAAAAGGTGTAAGGGCACCTGCGCGAGTCACAAAGAGGGTAGAATGCTGTCTTGATGCTTGCTTCTCTTTATAGCTTACAACCACTTGCAATGTGTACACAATGACAATTGTGAATCAAAATACATAAGCCCTTTACACTGTATATTCACTATATGGTAGTGGGAAGGCGTGTAGTATCTGTATGCATGTTTATTATTACTTGCAGTACAAGCCTGATTCGGAGCTAAGATGGTCACTGTTTGTGCGACGTTTATTAGGCTAAGTTATTTTAGCGCATCTAATAACATGTGTGCTTAGACTTCCATGTAATTCCTGAACATTTATGTTAAAGTAGAGAAGGAAAAGTTAAATTCTTTGATACATACAGTGCTCATGAACATGGCATCTGAGAGATGGCTGTAAGGGGAAATTACTTGGAAAATGAAATTAAAAATAAGGTAATAAGCGCAATCAGCTGCCCAATGGGTGTCCTGGTGCTAAACAAATATCTTTCAGAGTTGGCAAAAGAGTCAAGTTGTTCAAACCTTTACGAAATTTTGAAAAGTTATTCTCTTTCCATAGCTTATTGGGGAGAGTTTTCCACAATTTGGGGGCCAGGTTGGAAAAGTGTGCTCTGTCTCATAGGAAAAACAAAGAAAAGTAGCAGAGAGTTTCCATCTATATCTTCAACATGAAGCATTATTCAAATATTCTGCATAATGATAAGAGGCGAGCACCAGCGGACCCCTCTTCGCTTCATAGAACTCCATGCACATGAACGCCAGTGTCCACCTTTTAAGATGAGGCTGCTGCTGTGCAGATAGGGTAAAAGGGAATGGGTTACATGTGCACACTTGAGCACAAACCTTTGCATGTCGCAGAAGGGACTCTTCAAGGATCGGTACTGACCTGATTTTGGCCTTGTAATCTGAGTCAGCATTCATAGTGTAGCTCTGTAGTGCTTACTGAAGGTCTATGGTTCTTAAAATGTATTATAGATTAAAAGGGAAATCTGCACTAAGGTACAGTTTCACCCGATTTAGGCCTACAGGGTCTAGCGAGGTATCAATCTAGTGGTAAACATGCACCCCTGTGTATATTTACCATCCCTAGTATCAGGCCTACACTCCACTATGGCACTTTAAAAATGTTTACACTTCCCTAGCTCAGCACATAATTAGATTTCAGACTCCCCCCTCCCCCTACTAAGCCAGGTTAATTTATCTGCTCTCCAGCAGGAAGATCAAAGGCCTCTGCACAAAATAGAGTCATTAGCACCTTTCTTAGGGTGCGGAAGAAGAGATACAAGAGTCCACATGAATTTTTCCACCTTCCCATTTGCTAGAGACCATCGGAGGGTGCACTTTTGGTGCCGTACCCCTAGAGATTGAAAGTATGTGGCTATCCCTTGACCTTGGGAAGGTAGTCAATTATTCATTTTGACAGGGGAATGCCATGTGTGGCAAATATGTTTTCTACCTTCTGAATGAAATCTTCCTGCTGTAGTGGAGTGGACCAACTCTATATCTGGATAGATGCGGACCCCGGGTAGTGTCCTGCGCTCAGTTGAGTCCAATGAGCAGTGGTGCTAGAGCGATTTTCAGAGTGCTGCCATGAATGTTATGTCATTGAAACCATGGGGATATGAATAATCAAAGTGTTACACTAACTGCAGCAAATGGCCCATGCCTATTCGGCCAAAGAATGGTAGACGAATAGTGTGAGTCCAATTGTTCATTTTGGATCACATTGCATTTAAAAATGAATAAGCCATGCATTGCTAGACTACGGCCATTTACAAAGAACACATTTTCTATAGAAATGGACTCTTAAAATGGCCACTAAGTTTCTATCAGTCATTGCAGCGTTACTACTAAACCTATGTAGCGCACAAACAATAACATGTTGACCTCGAGTGTCAGAGCATGTGAGCTATGTGTACATGAAACCAGTAAAGTCTCTTGGTTTGTTTTGATCTAATTAAAATCTTTATTTCCATCACACCTTAGAATTACAAAATAAATGACTTCAATTGAAGGTTTCTGGCGCTGATGCATTCTGAAATAGTTGTAAAGTTCATGTACAAGTATGTAAATTTTGATGTGTGCTAGATAACATTTGACATCCTGCAGCTTTTCCTTTCATACTTCTTCTTACCAACGAAATGGTCAGTTGGTACACGTTATAAAATTCCCTCAATTTGCAATCAAGGAAAGGGAAAGTAAGCCCCAAACTTTATTTTAAATAAGCAGCAGCTCGTTAAAAATCATTGCATGACAATTGACCTCGGTCACTGAAGTCATAACAAATGCAACAAGAGCTCCTTGGCGGGTGTGGTGCACAGCTTGCAGGAGACTTGGTACCAGATGGAACAGGAGTATGAGGCAGCTTTCTCAAAACCGAATTCCATCTTCTGACACTAATAGTTTGATACAGACGTTGTACTTGGCTGGGATCTCCCTTCTGGTTTTCAGTGTCTGGTTTGTCTGTCCCTTCATGGTGGGCCACCAGTTATTGTTGCTGATGTCTTGCTGTATATGCCAAAAACAATTGTCTTCTTGGGACACATGGATGATTTCTGCTATTGAAAGGGGTTTGGGGTTCAAACTATCAACTCTATGTGGAAATTACTTCTGGTTCTGCCGCAGTCTCCGCTAGGTAATGGCGGGATAAATAATCTGTGGGATGTTCATGTCTGGGCTGGCACACAGCACAGAGGAATACTCCTGAAGCTGCAGAATGTACTTCTCAATCCTAAGTGGTGGCTTAGACTTGGACGCTTGGAGCAATGCCATGAGAGGTTTGCAATCAGTGCATACTCAGAAGGTGTTTCCATAAGGTATAGATGAAAGTGGCAGCTTCCCCACAGAACTGCAATGGCTTCTCTCTCAATTTGGGAGTATCTCTGTTCATGGTCAGTGAGTGACCACCTGGTGTAGGCCACAGGAGCCCAGATGTCATTATGCGGCTTTTGCATCAAGACTGTGCCAAGCCCTTTGGGGCTGGCATCCACTATCAGGTCTGTTTTCTTCTTTGGGTCATAGTACTTCATTGTTGTTTCGGTAAAGATGGAAGTTTTGGTGTCATGGAATGCCTTTTGCTCAAGTGGTCCCCATGCCACAAAGAGAATGATTTCAGAAGATATTGTAGCGCTTGGTCAATAAAGTGATGGTTTGTATGAATATCCCACAATACAGGACCATGACTATAACATTTCTCACTTCAGATACATAGGTTTGAGGGAAAGATTCCTGGACGTCTTGCACCTTTGTTGGATTGGTTACACTCCTTCATTTGAGAAGCGATATCCAAAGTGCTCAATGTTGCTTTTGAGGGATTCGCATTTTTCGCAGTGTAGAGTCAGCCTAATTTGTTTGATTCCTTCGAGCCGTCCTCACAGCCGGCAATTGTGTTGTTGGATGGTTTAGCAAACATCAAAATGTAATTGCTGTCATTTTTCACTCCATACTGCTCAGAGAGCAATTTTTGGATCCCATTTTGAAAAACCTCTTCTACTCTTGAAAAACCAAAGTTCAACCTGCGGTAGCGCCTCAGTCCAATATGTGTTGAGAATGTTGTTATATATCGGGACTCTTTGCAGAGTCGGATTTGATGGTAGCCAAACTTGACATCAATCCTTAAAAATCATTTGGCTCCATTGATTTCAGTGATAATTAAAGGCTGTTTCGGCTTTCATGCTGCAACGTCGAGAGATGCTCATGAAGTAGGGCCTACTACTTTTTCAGTGATTCCTGCAGATTTTTCTAACTTTCTTTCCACTTGTGCCCTTATGTGGAACAGAATCCTACGGTGGTGTAATGCAACTGGTTGAATGGTGGGGCCTATGTGGAGGTTGACACCCTTCTTTTTGAAGCATCTGATCCCTCGAAAAACTTCTTTAAACTCATCCAGCATTAACGAGACGAAATTATCTTGTATGTAGATTGCAAATGCAACTAACTTTAGGTACTCAGCCACACTGCAATTGATTAGGGGCACAACAAATTTTCCGTGAGTCTTTCCTGCAACTGCCAAGCTGACCATTTCCAACTAGACCTTACCTGGATCCTGCTGCTTGCCTCTCCTGGACTGAGTTTTGACCCAGCAAGTGCTGTCCCCAAGGTCCTGAACCCAAGGCTGGGGACAAAGTGTACTTCTCCTGACGTTTCCTGAAACATCGGACGTAGACACTTTTTGCTTTGAGAACAGATGGTGGACTGAGGACCTATCTGCCAAGCTAATCCGACAAAGGTGCACTGCTGTTCGGCCTAAGTTTTAGGTTGCTGCCCCTACTATGTTCTTCTCCACAGCAGCAAAACCAATCCAGCTGCACTTTGTGGAGAAGGTGTCTTGCCTTGTGGAGCCCTCTTTGGCTACACGCTGCAGCTTTGCACCACTGGTAGAATCCGAGCTCCAAAAAAGTGATTAAGTTCAAAGGAAGAAATCTTCACTGTGCAAAGGCATGAAAAGTATCTGGTAGGCAAGGGGCTTGGGTAGGAAATTCGGATTTCTCCTGCTTTGAGCTTTCTCATCAAACACCAACTGCTTTACCGGGATCTCAGCCATTGGCTATCTGGTGTCATGAAGCCCTCTCCGGCCACAGCCTGCTGCCTTGCCCAGAAGAGGATTTTTTACTTCTATCCCAGAGACTAAGTCTGATAGTAAATCTTTTCACTGGGATGAAATTGGTCCCTGTAGCAGACCTGCGCTGCATCACTGTCAACTTTAACTTTCGATTTTGTCCCAGACGAGAGCGACCTGATAACCTCTGATGGAGCATAACACTTTTTGGCACTCTTTTCAATCTTAAAACTTAAAAATTCATATCTCCGGTCTACTGATTGGATTTTTGCCATTTTTATGCCATTTATATATTAAAATATTCAGTATTTTTAAAATTGGCTTGGGTTTTTTTGTGTGTGTTGTGTCTGCCCTTTATTATTGGCTGAGTGCTGTATAAATACTTTACACATTTACACTCTAAGTCAAGCTTGAATTCTTTTGTGCCAAGCTACCAGAGGGTTAAGCACATGGTTATATAGTGACCTTAGTGGTTCTCCCTGAAAAGGAATGCGATTATTCTTTGAAGAGGTTCACCACCCCCTTCAACAATTAATCCATGGCTTGCAATCATTATCTCTTCAAAATTGGACACAATTCACAAAAACAATCAGTTTTTGAGTTGCAGTCATTACAACTACTGTTGGAGAGAGGGGTGCTTTTTCCTTGCCTGTGTTAGGTACAGGATCGTGAAGGGGCAGACAGCGGCTGACGAAGGGCGTATCATGTCATGTAACTTGCTCCTGATTTATAGCACACAGTTGCATGAAAACACTATCAGCGTGTTCTGGGGATATAGAACAATCTTTCCCATTTTGTGAATAGATGGTTACAAAAACGGATTGTCATCATTGAGCTGGCACAGCATTATAAGATCAAGGTTAACCAGATACACATAATGATGGCGGTGTTACGAACTGAAGTAACTCCAGTCAACTTTGTAGTCCTTCCTTGATGGCCACTGTGTTGGGGGGGTGAAGTAATCCATTTAAATACATGTTTGATAATGATTGGCATCACTGGAAGCATTCGAAAAAGGCTTGGTAGCTGAAACGTGTCATGCTGAGTGAAGGAATTGTATTTTTTATTGTGCCGAGTGGCATCAATGCAGTTTTAACCCCGTGGAGTGCTCTGGTTTGTTCCTGGTGGAAGGGACTTTGCGGAGTAATTATTTCGCGCAGGCCACATGCACGCCACAGGCACCTGTCATTAAAGAGTTAGGCAGGTATTGTGGCAATTGTTGGATTATATATATAGAATTGCCACAATACCTGCCAAACTCTTTAAAGACAGGTGCCTGTGGCCTGCGTGAAATAATTAGACAGCAAAGTCCCTTAGGAACAAACCCCTCCAAGTGGATGAAAAACAGGTTGTTTATTTCAACATCATCAGGTCCAAATGACGCGTTTCGGCTGCCGGACTGCGGCCTTGATCACATATATATATATATATATATATATATATATATATATATATATATATATATATATATATATATTCCAAATGAACTTTGCTCCCAAAGTGAAGGCGCCACACTCGGTCGTGTATTAATCCTTTTATTTGCAGGGAATGCAGAGCCGACAACCTCGCTAGTTCCAGCTTGAAACTTGCCAATAGTCCCAACGCGTTTCGGGCGTACGCCCGCCCTTTGTCAATGTTCTTGGCTTGTAGAGAGATGAAGCAGCAATGTTTTGCATCGCACTCGCGATGGTTCTTTTATAGTCCCGCCCCTCATGGGCGCAAATTGCATTGCATTCTGGTTGTGGTGGTTTTACCCCAATTGGTGCCGCAAAGTTCTCTTCATTAAAACTTAAATACCTAAGTGGGTTAGCTGGTAACATGCATGGCCGTGGCTCTGCTAATTTGGATCCATGCAAATCGGACACGCCGATCCTATTTGCACCATATCAATTACGGAGCAGGACCTGCACTGTCAGCGGCGGGGCACCTTCGCGACCAGAGCGTGCCGCCAACATATTCCAAATGAACTTTGCTCCCAAAGTGAAGGCGCCACACTCGGTCGTGTATTAATCCTTTTATTTGCAGGGAATGCAGAGCCGACAACCTCGCTAGTTCCAGCTTGAAACTTGCCAATAGTCCCAACGCGTTTCGGGCGTACGTCCGCCCTTTGTCAATGTTCTTGGCTTGTAGAGAGATGAAGCAGCCATGTTTTGCATCGCACTCGCGATGGTTCTTTTATAGTCCCCTCATGGGCGCAAAGTCAGACCTCCGTGAGGTCCGGGGATGCTGAGATGGGCGCAAATCGCATTGCATTCTGGTTGTGGTGGTTTTACCCCAATCGATGCCGCAAAGTTCTTGGCGCACTACTGGTGGGGCGATGAGGTCCTCTTGTGGTGTAAAAATGGGACGTGGCCTCGGACCACTCTCAGCAATCCAGGTGTGTGGCGCTTACTGGAGTTACCTGGTGGGCTAGTTGGCCCCCAGGGACCCTCAGGAATGAAGGGGACTTAATACCCCAACTTAGAATGCACCAGGAGGCGCATTTGCAGAGTGGTGGGGAAGGGGGCGTGGCCTTTGTCCACGTCTCAGCAATCCCACTGTGTGGGGCTTACTGAAGGTAAGAGGTAGGCTAGTTGGCCCCTAAAGGACCCCCAGCAGCGAAGGGGACTTCAATCCCCATCCAAGAGCGTGCCAGGGAGCGCATTTGCAGAGTGGTGGGCAAAGGGGGCATGGCCTCCGAAGACGTCTTAGCAATCCCGCTGGAGGTAATAGGAGGGGTAGTTGGCCCCCAAAGATGTCCTTGGGGGCCAACTACCCCCCTTGTTACCTCCAGTAAGTCCCACACAGTGGGATTGCTAAGACGTCTTCGGAGGCCATGCCCCCCTTTCTCCACCACTCTGCAAACACGCCTCCTGGCAGACTACGGGATGGGGGATGAAGTCCAATTTACTCCTGAGGGACTTTGGGGGCCAAGAAGCCCTCCTGGTACTTCCTGTAAGTCCTACGCAGTGGAATTCCTGAGCGCTGGTCAGAGGCCCAGCACCCTTTCTCCACCATTCTGCAAACGAGACTACTAGTTAAAGTAGTGTTTGCAATGTAATAGGTTTCGCATTTGCGAGAATTAGAGCTATTGGCGTTGTAAATGTAAACGTTTTTTACTAATGTTTTTTGGAGTGGAGTGGATGTACATTGTGTTTAGTGGAATTATGTGGTATGTTGTGCAGTGAAATTATGTGGATAGAAAGTATGTGGTATTTAGTGTATAGGAATTATGTGGAGTGGGATTGTGTGTTATGGGGAGTAATTATGTGGTATGGTAGTCTGAGTTGTGGAGTGGTAACTTCAGGTTTAGTCTTCCTCGTTTCCATAGAAGCTCAACTATGAACTCAGTGAGACAAAAAAAGAAGGAATCACTGAGGAGCACTTGTGGACCTAGTCAGAGGTATGAGCAGGGCCACTGGAATTATGCGACTGTTTGGCTGCACCGACTTTTGCACAGTTATACATTTTCTGCGTTAGCCACATAATTCATCATCTGCTCCCTAATCTGCAGATTTGAACAAAAAAAGCCTTGTTTCTAGCTCAAACGGCTCAAACGTTACCAAAAATGCAGTGACAAGTGTTACAGCGTGGTAGAAAAGCCCTTTGCAAACCTAGAATGGTCACCTGTTACTTATTGCTAAATGTGGGTGTTAAATTGGTACTAATGGTGTGCAAGCCACTCTTGCCTCTTTCTGCATTTCTGTTGCTTCTTTCTGCACATTTCTCTTTTTCTGCACTTCTCTTGCCTCTTTCTGCAAATCTTTTCTACTTTCTGCACCTCTCTTCCCTCTTTCTGCATGTCTGTTGCCTCTTTCTGCACCTCATTTGCTTCCTTCTGTACCCCTCTTGCCTCTTTCTGCACCCTTCTTCCCTCTTTCTGCACCTCTTGCCTTTTTCTGTACCCCTCTTACGTCTTTCTGCACCCTTTTTGCCTCTTTCTGCACCTCTGTTCCTTCTTTCTGTACTTCTTTTGTTTCTTTCTGCACTTGTCTTGCTTCTTTCTGCACCCCTCTTGCCTCTCTCTCCACCCCTCTTCCCTCTTTCTGCACTTCTGTTGCTTCTTTCTGCACATTTCTCTTTTTCTGCACTTCTCTTGCCTCTTTCTGCAAATCTTTTCTACTTTCTGCACCTCTCTTCCCTCTTTCTGCATGTCTGTTGCCTCTTTCTGCACCTCATTTGCTTCTTTCTGTACCCCTCTTGCCTCTTTCTGCACCCTTCTTCCCTCTTTCTGCACCTCTTGCCTTTTTCTGTACCCCTCTTACGTCTTTCTGCACCCTTTTTGCCTCTTTCTGCACCTCTGTTCCTTCTTTCTGTACTTCTGTTGCTTCTTTCTGCACTTATCTTGCTTCTTTCTGCACCTCTATTGCCTCTTTCTGCATCTCTATTGCCTCTTTCTACAGTTCTCTTGCCTCCTTCTGCACTTCACTTGCCTCTTTCTATAACTCTTGCCTCTTTCTGCACCTCTTGCCTCTTTCTGCACCTCACTTGCTTCTTTCTGCACCCCTTTTGCCTGTTTCTGCACCCCTCTTCTCTTTGTGCAACTCTCTTGCCACTTTCTACACCTCTCTTCCCTCTTTCTGCACCACTCTTGCCTCTTTCTGTACCTCTGTTCCTTCTTTCTTCACCTGTCTTGTCTCTTTCTGCACTCTTCGTGCCCCTTTCTGCACCCTTCGTGCCCCTTTCAGCACCTCTGTTGCTTCTTTCTGCAGCTCTCTTCCTCTTTCTGCACCCCTCCTGCCTCTTTCTGTACCCCTCTTGCCTCTTTGTGCACCTCTCCTACACCTCTTTGTGCACCTCTCCTATCCCTTTCTGAATCCCTCTTGCCTCTTTTTCCACCTCTGTTGGTTCTTTCTGCAATTCTTTTGCTTCGTTCTGCACTTCACTTGCCTCTTTCTGTACCCCTCTTCCCTCTTTCTGCACCTCTGTTGGTTCTTCCTGCACTGCTCTGGCTTCTTCCTGCACCTCTGTTCCAAGTTTCTGCATCCCTCTTGCCTTTTTCTGCACCCCTCTTCCCTCTTTCTGCACCTCTCTTGCCTCAGTCTGCCCACCTGTTCCCTCTTTCTGCACCCCTTTTGCCTGTTTCTGCAACTCTCTCGCCTCTTTCTGCAGTTCTCTTGCCTCCTTCTGCACCTCACTTGTCTCTTTTTGCACCTCTGTTGGTTCTTTTGCACTGCTCTTGCTTCTTTCTGCACCTCTCTTGCAAATTTCTGCAGTCCTCTTGCCTCGTTCTGCACCCCTTTTACCTGTTTCTGCACCTCTCTCGCCTCTGTCTGCACCTTTGTTCCCCCTTTCTGTACCTCTTTTGCAACTCTCCTGCCTCTTTCTGCAGTTCTCTTGCCTCCTTCTGCACCCCTGTTGCTTCATTATGCACTTTCCATGCTTCTTTCTGCACCGGTCTTGCTTCTTTCTGCACCCCTGTTGTCTCTTTCTGTACTCGTCTTACCTCTTTCTGTACCTTTCTTGCCTGTTTCTGCATCTCACTTGCCTCTTTCTGCACTTTTCTTGCTTCTTTCTACACTTCTGTTGCTTCTTTCAGCAATTCTCTTGCCTCTTTCTGCACTTCTCTTGCCTCTTTCTGCACCTCTCTTGCCTCTTTCTGCACCTCTCTTGCCTCTTTCTGCCTCTTTCTGCACCTCTCTTGTCTCTTTCTGCACCCCTTTTGCTTCATTCTGCACTTTCCATGCTTCATTCTGCACCTGTCTTACTTCTTTCTGCACCCCTGTTGTCTCTTTATGTACCTCTTTTGCCTGTTTATGCAACTCGCTTGGCTCTTTCTGCAGTTCTCTTGCCTCCTTCTGCACCTCTGTTGCTTCTTTCTGTACTTCTCTTGCCTCTTTCTGCACCCCTGTTGCTTCATTCTGCACTTTCCATGCTTCTTTCTGCATCGGTCTTGCTTCTTTCTGCACCCCTGTTGTCTTCCTGCACTCGTTTTCCCTCTTTCTGTACCTTTCTTGCCTGTTTCTTCATCTCACTTGCCTCTTTCTGCACTTTTCTTGCTTCTTTCTACACATCTGTTGCTTCTTTCAGCAATTCTCTTGCCTCTTTCTGCACTTCTCTTGCCTGTTTCTGCACCCCTCTTGCCTCTTTCTGCACCCATCTTCCCTCTTTGTGCAACCCTCTTGCCTCTTTCTACACCTCTCTTCCCTCTTTCTGCACAACTCTTGCCTTTCTGTACCTGTTGCTTCTTTCTGCACTTCTCTTGCCTCTTTCTGCACCCTTTGTGCCTCTTTAAGCACCTCTGTTGCTTCTTTCTGCACTTCTCTTGGTTCTTTCTGCACTTCTCTTGCCTCTTTCTGCATCCCTCTTGCCTCTTTGAGCACTTTTGCTTCTTTCAGCACTTCTCTCTCCTCTTTCTGCACCCTCTTGCCTCGGTCTGGACCTCTGATGCTTCTTTCTGCACTTCTATTGCCTCTTTCTGCACTTCTATTGCCTCTTTCTGCACCTCTCTTGCTTCTTTCTGCAGCCGACTTGCCTCTTTCAGCACCTCTGTTTTTTTCTGCAGATCTCTTGCCTCTTTCTGCACCCCTTTTTTCTCTTTCTGCACCTCTCTTGCCTCTTTCTGTACCTCTGTTGCCTCTTTCTGCACCCTTCACGCCTCTTTCAGCACCTCTGTTACTTCTTTCTGCACTTCTCTTGCTTCTTTCTGCACCTCTCTTGCCTCTTTCTGCAGATCTCTTGCCTCTTTCTGCAGATCTCTTGCCTCTTTCTGCAGATCTCTTGCCTCTTTCTGCAGATCTCTTGCCTCTTTCTGCACCTCACTTGCCTCTTTCAGCACCTATGTTGTTTTTTTCTACATATCTCTTGCCTCTTTCTGCAACCTTCTTTTCTTTCTGCAACTCTCTTGCCTCTTTCTGTACCTTTCCAGCCTGTTTCTGCACCTCTCCTGCCTATTTCTGTACCTCTGTTGCCTTTCTGCACTTATCTTGCCTCTTTCTGCACCTCTTTTGCCTCTTTTTGAAATTCTGTTGCTTCTTCCTGCAATTCTATTGCCTCTTTCTGTACCTCTTGCTTCTTTCTGCACCTCACTTGCCTCTTTCAGCACCTCCGTTGCTTTTTACTGCAGATCTCTTGCCCCTTTCTGCACCTCACCTGCCTCTTTCAGCACCTCTGTTGCTTTTTTCTGCAGATCTCTTGCCTCTTTCTGCACCCCTCTTTTCTCTTTCTGTACCTCTCTTGCCTATCTGTACCCCTGTTCCCTCTTTCTGCACCTTTCCTGCCTGTTTCTGCACCTCTCTTGCCTCTTTCTGTACCTCTGTTACTTCTTTCTGCACTTCTTACTTCTTTCTGCACCCCTCCTACCTTTTTCTGCACCCCTCATCTCGTTTGCACCTCTGTTGGTTCTTTCTGCACTGCTCTTGCTTCTTTCTGCACCTTACTTGCCTGTTTCTGCACTTCTCTTGCTTCTTTCTACACCTCTTTTGCTTCTTTCAACAATTCTCTTGCCTCTTCCTGCACTTCTCTTCCTTCTTTCTGCACCCCTCCTGCCTCTTTCTGTACCTCTCTTGAATCTTTGTGCACCTCTCCTATCTCTTCCTGCACCCCTCTTGCCTCTTTTTGCACCTCTGTTGGTTCTTTCTGCACTGCTCTTGCTTCTTTCTGCACCTCACTTGCCTCTTTTTGCACTTCTCTTGGTTCTTTCTAAACCTCTGTTGCTTCTTTCAGCAATTATCTAGCCTCTTTCTGCACTTCTATTGCTTCTTTCTGCACTTCTCTTGTGTCTTCCTGCACCTCTGTTGCCTCTTTCTGCACTTCACTTGCTTCTTTCTGCACCTCTCTTGCCTCGTTCGGCACCTCTGTTGCTTCTTTCTGCACCCCTCCTGCCTCTTTCTGCACCCCTTTTCCTTCTTTGTGCAACTCTCTTGCCTCTTTCTACACCTCTCGTCCCTCTTTCTGTACCACTCTAGCCTCTTTCTGTACCGCTGTTGCTTCTTTCTGCACTTCTCTTGCCTCTTTCTGCACCCTTCGTGCCTCTTTCTGCACCTCTGTTGCTTCTTTCTGCACCTGTTGCTTCTTTCTGCACATCTCTTCCTTCTTTCTGCACCCCTCATGCCTCCTTCTGCACCTCCGTTGCTTCTTTCTGCACTTCTCTCTTCTTTCTGCACCCCTCTTGCCTCTTTCTACACCTCTGTTGCTTCTTTCTGCACCTCTATTGCGTCTTTCTGCACCTCTATTGAGTCTTTCTCCACCTCACTTGCCTCTTTCAGCACCTCTGTGGCTTTTTTCTGCAGATCTCTTGCCTCTTTCTGCACTCCTCTTTTCTCTTTCTGCACCTCTCATGCCTCTTTCTGCACCTCTCTTGCCTCTTTCTGCACCCCTGTTCCCTGTTTCTGCACCTTTCCTGCCTCTTTCTGCACCGCTCTTGCTCTTTCTGCACCCTTCGTGCCTCTTTCAGCACCTCTGTTGGTTCTTTCTGCACTGCTCTTGCTTCTTTCTGCACCTCACTTGCCTCTTTCTGCACTTCTCACTGTATTCTAAGTGTCTTTCAGCATAGCACTGGCTCCGGGCCTGGTTAGTCAGAGTCAGTTACCACCAGTACCAGTCAGCAAAAAGTTGGGGGCACAGGATGACTTTGCAACAAGGCCTCTTTCTGCACCTCTGTTGGTTCTTTCCGCATATCGCTTGCTTCTTTCTGCACTTTTCTTCGTCTTTCTGGACTTCTGTTGCCTCTTTCTGCATTTCTCTTGCTACTTTCTGTGCCTTTCTTCCTCTTTCGTTGTATAAAGAACAATGGTACATGTAAGGCCACACGAGTCCTTAAAAAGCCTGAGCTAATATGATTTTAGAGGGCCACATGGGTCCTTGAAAGGCCTGCGCTAGTATGATTTTAGGAAAGGTATTAATCAATTTTGCCTGAACTAATGGTAACAGACCGTTTTGCAATATACGCAGGGACACACGATTATCATTGTATAACATTTATTAGCTTCATAAATGGTATATCAAAGTATACTGTTTGAATATTAGTTCCAGTGCTCACAGAACAAGTGCAAGTTGCATGGTGTGATGAGTGCTAGTGGCATTAAAACATTACATCGCATTGACAACATTGTAAAACTCCATGTGTGAATTAAACAATTAAAGGAGTTGGTTGTGAAAGGGTCGACGGCGTTTCGATCTTCTTTGTTTGAGATCATCATCAGGACGAAATGTGAGCAAGAAGAATCGCGGGGGAGAGACCGGTGATAAGTCTGGTGTAGAGTTGGGGTCACGGCGGGGAAGCTTGGACCACATAGGTGTGAGCAAGGCTGTATGCCGAAACGCGTAGCGTGGAAGCGACAATAAACTTCCTGTTTGAACTTTGCACAAGTCCTGAGAGTGCATTATTTCCGTGGGTTCACGAAGGATTTGTTTGAGATTATATATATATATATATATATATATATACATATATATATATATATATATATATATATCAACGAAAAGTCCACTCAGGAAGAAGTGACCCAAGGACACAGCGGGGATTCTTTCAGGAGCCCTTTATTCACAAGTTGCACAGCATAATGCATTTTGGCTATTGAAGCCTTCCTCAGACGCTGCCTGCAACCGGATGGTGCCGTCTCCCTCCTTCATAGATTCCCGAGGTGCTCCCATTGGTGGGAGAGCAGCTGACCCTGCTTGAGGCAGCTGTAGTCAAATGAGAGACCACAGTTCCCAGAATGCAACCATAGGTAAGTCCAAAGGCAGGGAAATTAAAACTGAATGTTAGCGCTGCAAATACCATGTGAAGGGGGGGCCATGTAGTGGCAAGTGTCATCCGCAATTTAGAGTGTCCGGGGCACCCTCAAGTCCCCTATGCCCCAGCCACGAATTTCAGAGCAAACCGGGCCGTGGAAAGCGCTGTAATGAACCCTCTCCCCCGTGCAGTCACAGTCTGCCTCCTGCCAGCAGCCGCATGAGTGGTCCGTCTTCGTGGCGGTCCCAGGTTGACCAATCCCTTGGTAAAAACAGTGCAGTGCCAGTGATACCCGGGACTCTTGATGGAGCGGGTCCTTGTACCGCGTTTCTGGCCTACGCGGAAAACATCAAAGAAAAGACCACTCAGGAAGAAGTGACCCAAGGACACAGCGGGGATTCTTTCAGGAGCCCTTTATTCACAAGTTGCACAGCATAATGCATTTCGGCTATTGAAGCCTTCCTCAGACGCTGCCTGCAACCGGATGGTGCCGTCTCCCTCCTTCATAGATTCCCGTGGTGCTCCCATTGGTGGGAGAGCAGCTGACCCTGCTTGAGGCAGCTGTAGTCAAATGAGAGACCACAGCTCCCAGAATGCAACCATAGGTAAGTCCAATGGCAGGGAAATTATATATATATATATGTCAAGTAGTTTGAGATACTAAAAGAAAACCAAATTTGTAAATCTAGGGACGCAGACCCCCCGCGAATCCAACCGACCTCGGAAATCTGATGGGCTGCCAACACTTCAACTAGGAAGTGTTGGCACTCATTTTGGGACTCGGACTCAGCCAAGTCCCAAACAAAAACATAATAAATTAAAAGGGGGCAGGGTAGGAATACCCTGACCCCCTAAGCCTGGAGATGGATACTCCATGGACACCACCAGGGCCAAAAAGCATGTTTTTTTTTCAGTGGAAATTGCAAAAATGCGTGAATACCTGCTAAAATCTAAGAAAAAAACATGCAGGTCTCCCGCACTAGTTTAAACATCGGCCCCAGGGGGAAAACACTAGTATTTATGTTGGGGAGAGAGGCGCATGCAGCTCCTTCTAAATGTGTGATCTCGGCATCAGGGACCACCTCCTCCCCGGGGCAAGGCCAATAAAATTATATTTGAAGGATGGGGGCCCACAGCCCCCCCCTCCAGGGCAATTTATAGCCCAGGGGACCACCCCCTCTCCAGGGTGAGGGGGAATAATGAAAAAGGAGGAGAGGGCCACACGGTCCCCCTCTTGGGACATTTACTGCCCCAGGGGCCAACACCTCCCTGGGGCTTGGCCCTGCAAAAAGACTCCTGGAGTCAATATTGGTCCTGGGGACAGCCATCCCCCAGTGCCGGCTCCCTAGGTACCGGGGTGCCCATCCCCGGGACATCGCTGTTTACTCTCGCTTGGCAAGCACTTTGACACTCCCGCAAAGCAAGAGCAAACTGTAAGTCCACTCCCAGTGGGTGGGAGTAGGAAAACAGGTCCTGCTTGCTGGGAGCAGACTTTTCATTTGTTGAAAACAGCTGAAAAAATTGCTCCCACATTCAGGGAGCAGCATTTTTGGCTGCTCCCTGCCTGCGGGAGCAATGCTGGCTCCCGATGGAAGCAGGGAGCTGGCAGTGACCGAGGGGGCTTTGGGGCTCCCCCCGCAGCCCCCACAAATTACAGTGGGTGGGCTCCAGGGCACACACCCTTTATTGGCCAGGCCTCAGGGGATTGGGGCCCCAGGGCCAAAATTGGCCCAGGGAGGGGGGCTGTGTGGCCCCCCCTTCCGTGCCAGTAAGTGGCTAGGCCCTAGGGAATGGAGCCCCCGGGGCCAAAATCAGCCTGGAGAGGGGGATGCGCTGTCCCCTCCCCATTAATTCTTGTCACAGCCCCAGAGGATGGGTCCCAGGGGCCAAAATCAGCCCGGGATGGGGTAGGCGCTGGCCCCTCCCCTTCTATAAAGGACAAGGGATCCTAACTTCCAGGGCTTGGCGAAGGCAAAGCAAGTGTGCTTTCTCTGTAATTCCACATTGAAAAATGATGCGAAAGCTTTTGTGGTGATGAATGCATCATTAATCTATTGAAGCGCAATCTGTAGTGACTGTGACAAGTGGGTTCTTTCTTGGCCTCTCCTGGTGAGAGCAGAGTTCATGGTTCACCCTTTACTTTACTAAGAGTATGCAAATATGCAAATCACCTGGAAGCCTTGCCCGTTTGGCCCCGCCCCATCCACCATAGTTGTACGCAAAGGTGTTCCCTCCTTTTGGCAGTATGATAGGCAGCTTACCAAAAGGTCTGAAGGGGGTTTCTCACTGATTTTGGTGATGCACTCTTGATGCTGAGGAATATGAAGCACTTACTTTATATAATTAAGAGGAAGTACCCTTGTTTGGTGGAGATTCACCTCTTTGTAGTCTCGTTGTCTTCTCTATAGGAGGATTCATGTTATCACAGATTTCTGGATAAAGACTCACAAAGAACAATCACATTGCCGAAACGCACACAAGGTCACTGGAGACATTTCCTCTTGGTCTATTATGCAGATGTAGTGTTGAATACGCTTTATCCAACGAGGTAGCACTTAGTAATTAACCAGTAGAAAGTACCCCATTTGGGTAGATATTTTGTGCAAAACCGTGGACTCTTGGGTGGAGAAGTGTGGCTCAATGGTTAGAGCGGCAGACCCTGATGCAGAGATCTGGCCCGGGACCAGGGTTCAATTCCCGCCTCAGCGGGTCTTAGGCTCAATTTCCTCGGACCTGATAATTCTCGCCTCGGTGCCTATTCTAATCATGGGTCCCACTCTGCAACTCTGGGCAATAGCTTGCTTAATCTCCACAACGGCCCCAACAGCGCTGGGATGCCTGGCTTCACCCTGGGGGTGCCCAGGAGTGGACATTTCACAGGGAAAAGCCAGGAAGGGTTCCACAGCGGTATGCGTACAGCGCCAGGACACCTCTTTGGGGGTATAAGTGCGCTTTACAAGTACGAATTTCATTTCATTTCATTTCATAAAGGGGCAGATGAGGTTCTGTTCTGGCCCAGTCACTCACACAGCTACTGACGCACCCACACAGGCACTTGGACACCCACTCATACACTCATTCTGCCACTCACATTCACTCACAGACCCACACAGCCACTCACACATTCATCCACACACCCATACAGGCTCTTACACATCAACTCATACTCCCACAAAACCACTCACACACCCACTCACAAACCCATACAGCCACTCGCACACCCACAAAACCACTCACACACCCACTTACAGACCCATACTGCCACTCACAGACTCATTCAGCCACTCACACACTCACAGACCCATACAGCTGCTCACAAACCCACTCACACACCTACTGTTGGAAATAGGGGTCTCTTGTTGGCAAGGGTTTGCACCTTTGTCCAAGTAGCGCCCTTCTTCCTAGTCAGGGTAAGGTTGATACACTTCTAAAACACCCCTGCTCACCCCCTTGGTAGCTTGGCACGAGCAGACAGGCTTATCTCAGAGGCAGTGTGTAAAGCATTTGAGCACACATACAGTAATACAGTGAAAACACTACAAATGGACACCACACCAGTTTAGAAAAAATAATATTTATCGAAACCAAAAAAGACCAAAACGACAAAAATTCACCATACAGTCATCAAAATATGACTTCTGAAATGTAAAAATAGTTCTATTCAATGCAAATTGCAGATGCAACACTTTTCACACAAAGTACCTTGGATGCGTCGTGCACACAAATAAAAACTGTCGCAGGGAAGGTGATGCGTCAGTTCCTCACGCCCCGGGAAGGTGATGCGTTGGTTCCTTACTTCTGGGGAGGTGATGCGTCGGTGCCTTACTGCCACGCAGGGGCGGTGATGCATCAGTTCCTTACTGAAGGGGAGGTGATGCGTCGGTTTCTTACTGTGCTGGGAGGTGATGCGTCGGTTTATTACTACGACCCCGGTGTTCTTGAAGGCTGGCGCCCAGATGCGATGGTGAGGATCAGGGATGCATTGTTCCCACGATGCGTTGGATCTTGCATCCGCACAGCACGGCCTGCATCGGAATCGGTGCGGTGATCTCAGACTTCGGGGATCGGTGCACGGGATTCGGCATGCGGCGATTTCTCGGGCCGCTGCAGGCACTGCGACGATTTCTTCAGCAATGCATCGGAAACAGATGCAGATGCGTCGCGCTTCTCGAAGTTGCGTTACTTTTCCAGTTCCCAGCGGCAAACTTCCTCCAGAGGTCCAAAACAGCAGCAGGCACCTCTCAGCAGATCAGAACTCCCAGCAAGGAAGTTCAGGGGAGCTGGTGGTGAAGTCTTTGTGTCCCTGAGACTTCAGAACAGGAGGCAAGCTCTCCATCAATCCCTTGAGATCTTCTTTAAGCAGGGGACAGAGCACACAGCAAAGTCCTGTCTCCTTTCCTTCGCAGAAACAGCCACTGCAGACCAACCCCAGACAGCAAACAGCACAGGGGCAGTATTCCTCCTCAGTTGCTCCAGCTCTTCTCCTTGGCAAAGGTTCCTCTTGATTCCCAGAATGATCTTTGACATCTTTTCTATCCCTGAGACTTCCAACAAGAGGCAAGCTCTACTTCAAGCCCTTGGAGAACATTCTAACATCAGGATGATGAAAGCACAGTCCAGTCCTTTCCCTGCCCAAGACAGAAGCAACCACTGAAGGCCAACCCCAACAGCACACAGCACAGGGGTTGTACTCATCCCCCAGCTTTCCCGGTTCTTCTTCCTGGCAGGTTCCTTAGTTCAGCAGTAATCTAAAGTTCAGGGGTCTGGGCCCCACTTTTTATAGCACAAATTCCTCTATTCTCAGGTGGCAGAGAAGCTCTTTGCCCAGCCAAAACCAGTTCTGTCCTCTCTGGTGCAGCTGTCCAGCAGGAGGTGGAGACAGCATTGTCCCAGGCAGACCAGGCCATTTCAGGTGTGAAAGAAATCTCCTCCCCCTACTCTAAATGCAGCCCAGGTCTGTTCAGCTCAGCCCTGACTCATCCAGGAAAGGCAGGATACACATCACCCCCCCCCCCAGGTGGCCATGTGAGAGAATGCACATCCCCAGCCCCTGTCAGTCAAAAGCCAGACAGTCAAACCACAAACCAGCAGAGGCACACAGGGTGGCTAAGCAAGAAAATACACACTTTCTAAAAGTGGTATTTTCAAACACACAATATAAAAATCACCTTTACTAAAAGATGCATTTTTATATTCTGAGTTCAGGCATACTAAACTCCATCTTTCTATCTTGTCCCCATGGGAAGTTAGATTTATAAGATGTTATAAATAAACTCCCATTCTATCCTATGGGACAGATAGCCTTTAAATAGTGAAAAACGAAATTGGCAGTATTTCACTATCAAGACATTCCACACATATCATGGCATGTCCTACCTTTCACAAACACTGCACCCTGCCTACAGGGGTACCTTGGGCCTACCTTAGGGGTGACTCACATGTTAGAAAAGGGGATTTTAGAGCCTGGCAAGTGGCTGCACTTGCCAGGTCGACATGACAGTACCAAACAGCACACAAACACTGCAGTGGCAGATCTGAGTTACCTTTGAAAGGCTGCTTGTTTGGGTGGCACAATCAGTGCTGCAGGCCCACTGGCAGCATTTGATTTACAGGCCCTGAGCACACACAGTGAACTGTACTAGGGACTTAGTAGTAAATCAAATAACCAATCATGGAAACACCAATCCATCATAACAATTTGCAGGGAGAGCATATGCACTTTAGCACTGATCAGCAGTGGTAAAGTGCCCAGAGTCATAAAACCAACAAAAACAGGTCAGAAACAGAAGGCCAAAAAGTAAAAGGTCTGGGGATAAACCTGCTGGACAAGCCAGGTCTAACACCTACAAAGCCACTCTCAAACCCACTCACATACCCACAGAGATACTCACACACCCACTCAAAGATCCATACAGACACTCACATATCCACTCACAGACCCATGCAGCCACTCACACACCCAGTCACCAAACCATTGAACTACTCCCACACCCACTCACAGACCCATACAACGACTCTTAAACAATCACTCAGACCCATACAGCTACTCACACACCCACAAAACCACTCACAGACCCATACAGCCACTCACACACCCACTCACAGACCCATACAGCCAATCACACACCCACTCACAGGCCTATACAGCCACTCACACACCCACTCTCAAAGGTTACAGGTTACAGTTAGGAAATGGAATTTACAAAAACATTAGAAATTCACTTGAAAAAACCGAAGTGTACAGGGACGCTATAGTAAGGAAATAACATTAAAAACCCGTAGAAATTATCTGAAAAAACCAAAGGTTATAGGGACATTATAGCTTGGAAACCAAATTTAAAAAACCTTAGAAATAAAAAAAAAACAAAGGTTAGGCTCAGATTTCACATGCACAAAACCATAGAAATTCAGCCTATATAGTAACATGAGCCAACTATAACTTACGCACCCGCAATGCACTGCTTATGACCTCACATGTTACATCACTCATGACATGGTCAGTGACGTCACTAATGACATCACTGATGACATCTCAAATACACTGAGGTACACCCACCTGCGGCAGTAAAAATAAATGTACACATTTCTTATACTGTAGAGTAGAAAAATATTGGGAATTAGTTTAATCTGCCTACCTTTTTGTTCTGTTGTCTCTTTTCCTAGATTAGACCATGCAAAATTACAAAGACAAAGGGTGCAGGGTGTTTTGGCAAAGGTAAATGTGGATTTTTTTTTATATTGATGCAGATTTTTTTCCAACACAAAATGTGTACAAAAATATTCTTCAAAGGAACAAATTAACGCAATGCATTTTGAAGTTGTTATACTTCATATGGAAAGATTACATTAGTATTAAATGCTCACATAGAAAAACAATAGTGTATTTGTATTTTAAAGATACAAGTGTCCAGACAGAAAGCAATTTTATTTTTGTGTAACATCTCAGTTCCATTCTGCTGCTGACAGAATATTATGTAATAAAAATGTCACAAATGGTTCTGTATAAAATATATTGTTCAAAACACTATAAGAAGGCTTCAATTTATTGGCAAGTGGCTAATTTGTATTTTTGTTCATTTTATAATTTGTCTTATTTTACCTTATTTGTAGGCACTCCTAACATGAGTACAATTTACATGTTCCCTGAGCACACTTTGGGTCTTATCATGCAGAGTATCCTGTTACTTTTTCCAATGATTTTGTTATTTTGGTATGCCCTTTTAAAGCAGACTAATTATTGGGTTTTTTTTAGGCAATTTATGTGCAATGAGCAAACTGTTTCACAAATGATAGGTATTATGTTTTATTGTATTATTACTGTAATGGCAATAGTATTTACTGAATAAATGTAATATTATGAAAAGACAGAGTGACTGCCTTTGGCGGATTTCTTCGTGGTGGCGTTTCTGAAACCACTTTGCCTCCCATTGGTCGTACAGATTGACCCTTTTTGGAAAAGGAAAAGCGTCTACAGGGGAATCACCCAGGAACAGGGAGAGAGCCTGGGGACAGTGGAGATGATGAGGAAGCAGGGTGGGTGTAGCATCTGCCAATACAGTGCCTAGAGGCACTAAAATATTTCAGCTGATAGTTGTGTGTAGTATTGAGTACCATTGTGTAATAAAGTACTTTCTTTCTCAAAGACAAGCATTGGGCTGGACCTTAACTTTACTGGCTTGCTTATTAGTTGCTGACCTCTAACCTTTTCGAGTAGCCTGCGACTGCTCGCTATCACTACCCAGAGAGTTAGGTGGTGAAGGGGTTGTGTTTGGCTCAGTTTGCAGAGCCATTGTAAGACGGTCCCCCTGATATCAGAAGCAAAGGACGTCAACCCCACAGTTGAGGTATAGTAGCCCATGTTTGCGCTGTGCACCCCTAAAAAACGAGGTTTGGCAAGTATATTAAAATTAAAAAAGAAAACTGCGTCTGGGCACAACACCTGCCATAAAATAGAGCCTTCACTCAGGTGCCTCTAGTACAATGGTGATGTTAAACGAAAACTTTGCTGCACTGTAATGGAAGTGGATACCCATTTCAGATTGTAACTGTTATTTCACCGTTGAATTCCTTTGCATTTATGGTTTGTTTTAGGGCAGGCCAGTCGCCTTGTATTTCTGCTCCTGCATGTGGTACGATAAAGCGCGCGATTCAAGGGAGCTGTCGTGTTGTCTCAGGCACCGTCACATAAGAAATTAAATGAGACAGGGAATTGCCTCCCCTCGATGAATACATCATGGTCTGTGTCAAAAACCTCAGCTAGATTTAAGAACTTAAGGACCAAGTTCATGTCTCTTTTCTAAAATGGCAGAACCTCTGACTCTAGTAATCCCATGAAAATAATCTGTCAATATAATGAGATGATGGTGTTAATCCTGTACCAGAGGCGATTCATTGCCAGATTGATGACTAGCAGATGATAACAGAACCTTTGCCTTGAGTGCTAAACTTAACACTAAAGCCGGCATAATCATGACCTTCCTTCAGAGATAAGTGTGATGGAGCAGGGTTTTGCAAAATAAAACCTTCTTGGATCAAACTTCTCATTGTGTGGATTATTAACAAAAGCTGTGTGAAAATTAACAGAGAAAAACAAAAAATGGGGGGGGGGGGGGGGACATGAAGTTGCGCAAACGCGTGCTGGAAAGAGATTAGTATTTTTAGTGCTTTTTTAGTAGGGGGAAAACGTGAATGATTAATGCAGAGAATACCAGCCAAAAGAAAATAATGATAGCCATGAGTTTTAAAGGAGATATTTTTTCCTTTACACTAATTGCCAAAAACTATGTACCTAATGGGTAGAGAAGTGCAAAGCATTAATAATGAAGTTTCCTTGTGATGTGAATAATTAATTGGGTATTTGTTTTTCCTAGAGAAAAATCACACTTTACTGTTCTACAGAAAAGGCCTCAAAAGTCTTTTTAGGTTTAATTTGCTTTCTAAAAGACAGGCTGCAAAGAAATGTATTTTGTCCTTCGAGAGTTCCTGACGATGGCCATGGTTGTGTGGAGGAAGTAATGAATGTTATTAATGGAATTTCCTTGCCAACTGGAGAAAGTGTTCTTGTGGACAATCGTGCTGAAAGTTTGTTGCAAATACTACTGAGCACCATGTGCAAGCTGCGGAAGAGATTATTGGAGTTCCCACTGCTGAACGACGAGGACGATGGTTTCCTAAAGACAAAGGAACTGTTGAGTCAGGTGCACTGGAAAGTGGAGTGATCAGACACCCCCTGGCCTAGTCCAATCAGAATTGTGGATTTATGTGTTTTGATACATGGGGGGCTGGGTTTTTAGTGAATAAGGTTATAACTACTAGTGCTAGAATTATTAGGTTAGACTTGATTGCTGAGAAGCTGCTTGGTGTCACTACTTGAGGGAGAGTTTTTGACTCTGCAAGAGGAGATGGCCGTGTTGCTGTTCTCCTTAATTAACTGGCTGGCTGTTGTTCTGCTGATCCTGACTCTTTAACTTTGCTCCTCATACCTTCGCGAGGGGACCCCAGCTTACTCTTCCGGCCGGAGAGTAGCTCTTCAAACCATTAGCATTTCGCGCTATAGTTATTCCTAGGTTCGTATGAAATATTCTGAGTTTGCATTTGAATCTTATTTGTAAATGTTCTTTTGTCTCTTCACCTATCCACTCACTCATGGCCCATTGTGAGATGTTATTATGAATTGCTGTACTGATATTACTTTTGTGATGATCTATGATTCGAGCTGTATTGTACTTGATGAGCATTCACAATTTCTTAAAAATTAGATAAAAGCAAGTTGATAAGTAACCAGAGTTTGTCATTATTAATGTTATTTGATAATGGTGTTTGAATTATTTCTTGTTTAGGTTCTCATAAATCAGGGTTCCGTCTAGATTCTTTGCCAATCCCTGACAACTTTCAAAGGTCCATCGGAGAGTGAGGACCACAGAATATTACGTAGAATATGTATAAAAATTACGTAGCGCAAGAGACTGGTAGGTGTTGAATTTGGTTACTGATGGTAGAATTTGGTAAGCCCTTTCCGCTCCATCAGTTTTGGTAGCAGACTTGATGGTTAAATTGATTAAATTGGCAATTGATTAGGATGGAATTGATCATTTTTGTTATTAATATTGTGTATTTTCGTTATAGGTTGTGGTCCGCCGTTGACCTTAATGCAGTTGAGTGCGGGTCCGAAGTGGCCTAAGACCCCAGGATGCTATTTAGCCTAAGGGGCGTGTCTTAGTGGGGCATACACTAAGCGGTATTGCGTTGTCTGCTGTTGATGTGGTACTAAACAATAGTTGCGTTGTTAGTACTGCACAGGGAACTTTGAAGTTAGTAAAGTGAGGATTTATTTGGGTACCTTTAGAAAGCGCAGGTGAAGAAGTCATGAGAATTTTCAGTTGATCGAGGGTAGAATAATGCTGGTAGATATTCTGCTGGTAGCGAAAGAGTCTTGGAGTGATTGAATCTACTTTTTCTTTTAGTGGAGCAGACAAGCAGGTTTGTTTTATATGTTCTAATCTTGTTTGTCTCATAAAACTGTTTTATTTACTGCTGATTATTTTTGTAAAGGGAGGGTCAGTCGCAGGAGTTATACTGACGTCAGAGAGCCGCGCTGGCATTGGTCAGCTAGTGAGAATCGTCACGAAAGAGTGTTGTGCTGTTATTAGTTGGTTGGTGGGAGTCGCGCTGGTATTGGTTAGCGTGAACGAATAGCGTTTGTGGAAATACAGAAGAGTTTTCTGTGTTTACTTGGGTTTAGTATAGCGAACAAATTAAAATGAAGTTATTGAAGTTGTTGAAGACCTTGTTTAGAGAGGATGAGCCTATATCTGTAAGAGAGTGAATTCCTGTTCTGCCCGAGGGAACGCCTGCTTCTTTTATGTTTTAGAAAGAGTATATCACACGTGTACATGGTTGGAAAATTGGGTGAAATATATAGAAGGAGATGGGAATATGGCGTTTCCAGAGTATGGTACTTTTAACGTAAGGATTTTAGAAAACCCAAGACATCAAATGAATGAATTGAGACCAAATCCTAGACCGATGCAGTATGAAGCACTTGAGGAATGGTAACATGAGGCTTACAAAAGAGACAGGTCTGAAAATAAATACAGAAATACAGTGAGTAGATATTCAGAGGCAAAGTGGGATGCTCAGATGAAAAAGTGGAGGAGAGCTGTGATAGCAGTAGGTGAAGGATTATATCCAGTTGTTTTAGTAGAGAATCAGGAAGGAGAAAAGTGTAAAGAGAAAAAGAAAAATTTTGTAGAAACGTGTCCAGATCCAAATGGGGTAGATGATGAGTTGTTGAAGAAATTATTGTTAAATAGACCTCCATCATGGTATACAGACATAATATCGAGTTTTAAATATCGATATGCCATAATATCGATGTTTAAATTTCAATGTGACAGAATATCGACCTGCAAGAATATCGTCAACAAGAATATCGACATGCAGGTAAGAAATATCATTTTACTAAATATCGAAGTTAGTAATATCGTAAGTAAAAATATTGTTGTTTATAATATCGATTTTTTTTTTTTAGTGTTTTGTATGTTAGTATATGTGTTAAAAGTATAGCTTATTTTTCTAATGTATGTTTGAATTTTTTACAAGTAATTAATTTTATGTCAATTAATTTTTGCGTATTTTAGTTCCACAGCGGGTTGTGGGTTTATAGGGGAATAGGGTGGAAAGTAATTTAATTGAAATTTATTAATTAATGATTTTATTAATTATTATTTTTGTATTTAATAATTTATATTGTTAATTGTGTTAATTAATTAATTTAATTGGTTATTAATAATTAATAGGTAAATATGTTGTGTAATTTTTTTATGAGCGGGTTTTGGATTTATAGGGGAGTAGGGTGGGAAGTAATTTAATTATAATTAAGTAATTAATAATTGTATTAATTAATATTTATGTAATTAATATTTTATATTGTTAATTGTGTTTAAAAATGTTATTAATTAGTTATTAATTGGATATTAATTATTAATTAATTGGTAAATATGTTAATTGTTTAATTTTTTGGAGGAGTGGGTTGTGGGTTGATAGGGAGTAGGGTGGGAAGTAATTTAATTTTAATAACATTTTTATTATTTTTTATATAATATTTATTTAAAGTTATATTTTTGTAGTGTTAATTGTGTGATCTAATTTATTTTTGATGGTTTTTAATTTGCGTGTTAATTGTTATTAATTAATTAATTGTTACTTAATTATGTTAATTGTGTAATATTTTATAATATTGGTGGTGTCGTTTATAGGGGAATATGGTGGGACGTTAATTATTTTTGACAAATTAATTATTTGTTAATTAATGTTAATTATTTTGCAGGAGTGGGAATACTAAATTATTCCCTCCGCTATCCAACACTTTCCCTACTGTTGCATTTGCTAGAGTGGGAATAGTAAATTATTCCCCTACGCTATCCAACACTTTCCCTACTGTTACACTTGGTGGAGTGGGAATAGTAAATTATTGAAACTACACTATCCCCAGAGGAGACTGGGGGAGGGAACAAGAGGCACAGGGCGCCAGGAGCAGGCCAGCCTCCAACACGAAATGTTCAGCACAAATGGGGCCGCTCCCAGGAAAGTGACCGAAGGTGCTCTAGGGTTAAATTGTGAGTGTGGACATCTCACAAAAAGTGAAGGACTGGCCTCACACACCACCTGGTGTCATGCTTCATCATCGGCAGTCCTCGCCCTCTAAAAACTCGGTTTGATAGAGGGCGGGCATTCACCTGACGACAGGGATGCACTTCTAAACTAAGTGGGGGCCCGTGGGAAGTGAGTGAATTTAAAAACCATTACAGATGCCACATTTAAATTTTAATAGGGTAGGCGGCTGTATGGTATTAAAAAAGTGGATGGTGCAGTGGGGAAATTAATTATCCCCTCACCGTGGTGAATAGGGTCACCACGGTGAGGGGATAATTAATTTAATTTTTACCCACCCGCTATCCAACACTTTCCCTACTGTTGCACTCACTGGAGTGGGAATAGTAATTTTTACCTACCCGCTATCCAACACTTTCCCTACTGTTACACTCATTGGAGTGGGAATAATAATTTTTATCCACCTGCTATCCAACACTTTCCCTACCGTTACACTCGGAGTGGGAATATACATTTTTACCCATCCGCTATCCAACACTTTCCCTACTGTTGCACTCACTGGAGTGGGAATAGTAATTTTTACCCACCCGCTATCCAACACTTTCCCTACTGTTGCACTCACTGGAGTGGGAATAGTACATTTTACCACTCCACTATCCAACACTTTCCCTACTGTTGCACTCACTGGAGTGGGAATAGTAATTTTTACCCTCACGCTATCCAACACTTTCCCTACTGTTGCAATTACTGGAGTGGGAATAGTAATTTTAACCCCTCCGCTATCCAACACTTTCCCTACTGTTGCACTTGCTGAAGTGGGAATAGTAAATTATTCCCCTCCGCTATCCAACATTTTCCCTACTGTTGCACTTGCTGGAGTGGGAATAGTAAATTATTCCCCTCCGCTATCCAACACTTTCCCTACTGTTGCACTCTCTGGAGTGGGAATAGTAATTTTAACCCCTACGCAATCCAACATTTTCCCTACTGTTATAGTTAATGTAGTGTAAAATATTTTTTACAAATAAATATTAATTTTAAATTATTATATATATATATTATTTTTATATTTATATTACAGGTGTATATATATATATATATGTATATATATATATATATATATATTTATAATTTTTATTATGTTTATAACATTTTATAATTAAATAAAATATGTATTTATTAATATTATTAAGTTAATATATATATAATTTTTTTTAAATATGTATGTTTATTTTTTATATATATTACATTTATTATTTATCATTTTTAACTTTTTTAAATAATTCTAACTGTTTTTATTAATTATATTTATTATTTAATTAATTTTATATTATTTTTAAGACATTTAAAAAAAAACGATATTTTAAACAACGATATCTTAAACAACGATATTTTGGTTTCGATATTTTGTACTTACCTTTGTAGAGATAGGATGTCGATATTCTGTCCATCGATATTCTGTACACGATATTCTTGTAGGTCGATATTCGGTCCTTCGATATTCTGTCAGTGATCCCTCCATCATATCAGGAAGAACAGGAAAGAACTACCCCAAGTGCTCCGTTGATTCAGGTAGAAGTTTCTCAGTATTCTCAAAGAAAAGTAGTGAGCCAGGCGAAAGATGATTTGACAAAAGGATTACTCAGTTGAATTTAAATGCAGAGGCTTTGTCAGTACCCGTGACAATTGGTCCTATAGTTCCATTGAAAAGTGAGGGCCAGAGTATCTCACAAGTGCATGCATTGACAGTGCCTTTTAACAATAGGATTAATGGTACTGGTGCAGGTGAGACAGTCATTGATTGACATTTCAGAAAGATCAGTGGAAACCTCAAAGCGTAATGTGCAAATAGAACCAAGGAGACTAGTGCAGAATGAGAGAGGAGTGACACCTACATCAGGAGGTTCAATAAGGCCATCTCCAGAAGAATTAGATGAATGGATTAGAGGGATGGTGTCTAAGAAAGTTGATACAAGTATGGATGTGAGTAGATTAAAAGCGGATTTAGAAGAAATGATTATGGGTAGGATTAGTCCTGAAAGATTGAGTAACTATCAGGAGGAAGAGTTATTATTTGTGTAAAAATATTACGATGAGAGTGAATAGTCTTAATGAGAGATTTGCTGAAGTAGCACAGACCTATGGTGTTGATATAGAAAAATCAAAAGCTTTACAGAAAACATAGGGGCCCATTATGATAACAGGCGGATCGCCACCGCCCGCTATTTCTCACCGCCTGCCACCCATTTCCCCCGCCATATTAGTATGGCGGGGGGTACCGCGGCGGACGGGAAGACCGTCCGCCGCTTTTCCGCCCAGTCCACAAGTCGACCGGGCGGAAAAGGTTTTAATATGGTGGCGGTGTCTGTTAGACACCGCCATCCATATTACGATACATGCAGGGTTGTGGTCTTTTATATTGGGGGCCCATAGCGGGCCCCAAAGAAGTTGGGGGGTGGGTGGTGCACATGGGGGGTACCTATGGTACCCCTCTGATTTGCATGCACAACATGGCAAGCACCGCGCGGTGCCTGCCACGTTGTGCATGCAAATGCACGACATGCCTTTTTGGCATTGCGGCAGGTGGTGCTGAAAGCACCGCCCACCGCAATGTTAAGAATGCAGGATGCGCCCGCCAGTGTGGCGGGTGCATCCTAATCACCCCCACGGGACCGATGCACTTATGGCGGGCGGTCCCTTTCTCCGTCAGGATGGCCATAGATTGGATTTTAGTGACAAGGACTTGGAGAGTTTAAATGCTTCAGGAAAGCGATTGCAAATTAAGGAGATGATTAATACATTGAAACGATGGGGTGAATTGGAATGATGGAAAGGCAGATGGGCTAAAAAGAAAGAAGAAATGATAGAAAATCAAGGGGTGTCATCAATGTTTCCGGTGAGAGAGAAAGGAACAGAGACAACAACTGAAATTATATATCCAATGAGAGAGGTGCCAGGAGGTGGATATGTTCATCCCTTGGTCAAGGCAGGATATACTGTCTTTTAAGAATGAGTTCCCCAGATTGAGAGAAAAACCAGTTGAGTGGTACAAACAAGAAGAAAGGTTTGCAAAAGTTTTAAAAGTCTTGTAGAAGTACTTAGATGGTTTGTTTGATATTGTGGTTCCAGCTGATTTGTGGGTTGAGTGTAAGATAGCTGTAGATTGGCCAAAGGAAGAATATCCTAGGGATGCAAAGACTGGAGCACCATCAGATGAAGTGATGAAAAATATAATCAGGTCATTACCTATTTAAAGGAAAGATTTCACCAAAGGAAACAGATTGGGTAAAAATAGATAGAACGACTCAGGAAACAGAAAGAAACAGTGCATGCTTATTACGAAAGGCTTCTACAAGTGTTTAAACAGTATAGTGGTCTTGAGAACATTATTGATGAAGACATGGGACATAGGTTTGTGTTTGGATTGAAACCGGAGATTAGTAATATGATTCAGCTGCATTTGATTTGTTGGCAAAACAAAGGCATAGACGAGATACTGCGGTATGCAAAATATTGTAGTTATATATTGAAATAAGACACAAGAAGTTGAAAGAGAAATTAATGTGGGCTCAGATGAAAGCGGCACAGAGAGGTAGTAATTTTGTAGATTTCTCTCAAACAGGTTTCCAAGGAAAGGGTCAGAATCAGAATGTTCAGGATGGTCAGATTGCTGCCATGGGAGGTGTCATGGTGAATGGTGGTGTTCTTACACAAGGAAGGGGAAGAGGTAGAGGTAATGAGGAGTATATGAAAAAGAAATATCCGTGTTATGCGTAGAGCAAGTTAGGACACTGGAAGCGCGAGTGTAAGGTTTTCTTAGGGAATAATGAGATGAATCAGAACTCTAATGAGCAGATGCAGGTCAAAATGAATAAGAATCAATCACAACAACAGGTGATAATACAGGTTCAAATATCACAAGCCCCGATGCCAAATGAAAATGTGAATGCTCGAGTACAAAGATACAGTGCGAATATGAGTTTTCATACGGGTGAATCAGTTAATAAAAATGTGCAAATGGCTTCACAATGTTGGTTGCAGTGCCAAGAGAGTGCTTCAGATACATCGCAATGACGGTGCCTGAGGGGGGAGGAAGAGTGCATGCTTGGCGCATCTCTAGAGGTAAACCAGTGTGGTCCCTTTGTGGATGCAGAAGTAGAAGGCAATGTGATAACATTCCTTGTAGACATTGGTGCTACCAGCTCCACTGTGAGAACTTTTGAAATCCCGAACCTACCCCTCTCAGAGATGCTATCCAAGTCGTAGGTGTTTCAAATCAATTGATCAAAACTCCAGTGACAAAACCAATGAAGGTACACATTGGAGAATTCCAAGACTTGCATCGTTTTGTGGTGTGTGATACAAGTCCAGTTAACTTGCTAGGTAGAGATTTACTATGCAAAATGAATTGCACCATCTATTGTACACCGGATGGAATAGCATTTCATATGCAGGATGAGGATGTGGTGTTTAAGATGATGATGGCAAGGCAAGGGACAGAGGTGAATGATCTATATCCTTTATTTACAGCGAAGGATTTGCCTCTTGAACTGAGAGATACAGTGTTGACTGATGTGTGGGATTTTTCAGAGAAAGGCATTGGACTAATAAAAGGAGTTGATCCTATTCAGATTACAGTCAAACAAGGTGCAGACTTTCCAAAAACGCCCCAATACAAAATGGCTCCTGAGACCATTGCAGGAGTAACACCTGTAATAGAGTTAATGATTGAACAGGGTATTCTGAGAGAAATACTAGGGAGTCCTTGTAATTCACCTATTATGGGAATTAAGAAACACAGCGGTAAGTATAGACTAGTTCAAGATTTACGGAAGGTTATTAAGATAGTGATACCTTGTAGCCCAATAGTGCCAAACCCTTCAGTGATTCTTTACCAGATTCCTTGTGATGCGGAGTGGTTTACAGTGATTGATTTATGTCAAGCATTTTTCTCGATACCTTTGCATCCGGATAGCCAATATTTATTTTTGTTCCGGTTCGGAGACCGTGTTTTGGCATGGTTCCTAGTTCCACAAGCGTATACAGAGAGCCCCTCAATCTTCAATCAGATTTTGAAGAAGTACAGAGTCATTAGTGATGCCAGAAGACTCAGTTTTGGTGCAATATATTGATGATTTGCTCATTGCATCAAAGACTAGGGAAGCATGTGTGACAGATACTATTGCTCTACTGAACCATTTGGCAGTAGGTGGGCATAAAGTGTCACCAGCAAAATTGCAATTTTGCCAAAAAGAAATTCTATATTTGGGACACAAAGTTGAGAAAAGAGTCAGGAAAGTATCACAAGATCGAATAACTGCGATCTTGCAAATGAATCCACTCAAAACACAGAAAGAAGTTCGAATGTTTTTGGGAATAGTTGGATACTGCAGACAATGGATCAGTGGTTTTTCACTGACAGCCAAGCCATTGCAAAGATTGACACAAAGATGTGATCGATCCACTTCAACTGAATGAGTGTATGAGGCCATTTGTGGAATTGCAAGACAGCCTTTGTCGAGCACCTGCATTAGGAATGCCAGATTACAACAAAGATTTTGCTTTATTCTGCTGTGAAAGAGACGGTTGTGCACATTCAGTCCTAACGCAAATGCATAGAACAGCACGTCATCCAGTGGCATATTTCTCTGCAACGCTAGATTCAGTGGCTGCAGCTTTACCAGGATGTTTGAAAGCAGTTGCTGTTACTTGTGTGAGTTTGGAACAGAGTGAAACGATTGTGATGGGACATCCTTTGAGAGTGTATGTGCCACATTCTGTTGAAATTTTGAGACACGAACTCAAACACAACACCTTACAAGCAGTCTGTTGACAAAATATGAAAGAGTGATTCTGGGAGCTGAAAATGTGACTGTGACAAGATGCACAAATTTGAATCCGGCTACTTTGTTACCGAGTCCAGGTTGTGAGGAAGTGGTGGACGAAGCTGATGATGATTGTCTGGATGTGACTGAGCTGTGTACAAAACCAAGGCCTGATATAAAAGATGTACCATTGTCTGAATCAGATTGCGTGATGTTTGTGGATGGATCATGCTTGAGGGATGAAAAGGGTATCTTGCGAGCTTCATATGCAGTCTGTACAGTGGCCATGGTCCTTGAAGCTTCATGCTTAAAAGGAGTAAGTTCAGCACAAATTTCAGAGCTGGTTGCACTAACAAGGGCATGCATCATTGGGAAAAATTTGAGAATAACCATATTCACTGATAGTCAATATGGTTTTGGAGTTGTCCATGACTTTGGACAATTGTGGTTACAACGTGGAATTTTAACCTCTTCTGGTTCACCAATTCAAAATGGAAATTATGTAAATGAGTTATTGGTTGCACTACCATTGCCCAAAGAAATTGGAGTTGTAAAATGTACAGCACACAAATCGGGAAATTGATACATTACAAATGGAAATCGCTATGCAGATCAAGTTGCACGATTTTGTGCTCAAAATTCAATTTCGATCAACAAGAGTATGCAGAAATCTGATATGAATTGTCATCTGATGTTTTCTTCTGTAGAGACATGGGAAGAAATTAGGCAATTGCAAGAGGAAGCTAGTGAGGAAGAAAAAGAAATTTGGATCAAGGCAGGTTGTTCACGTAGGGCCGAAGATGAAGTATGGGTCTATGATGACGGAAGACCAATAATGCCAGACAGCCTGTTGTCACAAATGGATAGATTGTACCATGGTCTAACACATGTAGGAAGGGATGCAATGATTAGGTTTTTCAAACAAACATGGTACAATCCCAAATTCAGAATCCTTGCAGAGAGTCTTTGCCAAAGATGTATAACTTGCCAGTAGCAAAATGCAGGGAGAAAGACTGTTGTCAGTTGGGGAAAAATTGGAAAAGCAGCAGGTCCATTTACCAGATTGCAGGCTGATTTTATTGAACTGCCTCCATGTAATGGATTAAAATATGTGTTGGTGGTGGTTTGTCTGTTCTCTCGTTGGGTAGAGGCTTATCCAACAAGATGAAATGATTGCCTAACTGTTGCTAAATTGCTGTTAAGAGAGATAATTCCACGGTTTGGATTTCCAGTCTCTTTAGAAACTGATAGAGGTACACATTTTAACAATGAAATCATTCGGATGATTTGTGCAGAATTGCAAATTGAGCAAAAATTACATTGGGCCTATCAACCAGAATCCTCAGGTGTGGTCGATCAGATAAACGGTACAATTAAGTCAAGACTTTCGAAGTTGTGTGCATCCACAGCATTAAAATGGCCAGATGCTTTACCCTTAGTTCTGATGAGTTTGAGAAGTATCCCTGATAAAAAAGACTGGATTATCGCCTCATGAAGTCATTATGGGCAGAGCAATGAGACAAATCAACTGATGAATATAACTGAGGATCTAGTGCTTGATTATTGCAAGGGATTGGTTGCTGTAGTGCGTTCTGTGTCTCATAAGGTTGGAGAACTTGCAACTACAACACAGCAAGAACAAGCACATGATCTAAGCCATGGAGAGTGGGTCTTAGTGAAGAAACACGTGAGAAAGTCGTGTTTGGAACCACATTGGCATGGGCCATATCAAGTGATACTGATAACAATGACAAATGCAAAAACAACAGTTGATGGACAGAATGCAGAACAATGTCATACATTCACCCCAGTACAGAGATCTGGGCCTAAATCCATCGTTTTTTTGCTCACCATGCCATTCCAGTTTGGACCCAGCCATATGCAAATCAGTCTTGACCCTATGCCTCATGGGAACAGTCCAGCCCGAACTGCCATGGCAGGTCCTCCCTGGACTGGAAACAAGCATCCTAAGACCGGTTTCGGGGTTTCACCCCTCTTCAGCCAGGAGAGCTTGATTCCAGTGGCATGGAGAGCACGGGACCCACGTCTGGGCATACCCGTCCCACTCGGGGTGACAAATGCAAAAACAACAGTTGATGGACAGAATGCAGAACAATGTCATACATTCACCCCAGTACAGAGATCTGGGCCTAAATCCATCGTGTTTTTGCTCACCATGCCATTCCAGTTTGGACCCAGCCATATGCAAATCAGTCTTGATCCAGTTCGGTCTGGACTGTTCCCATGGGGCACAGGGTCAAGACTGATTTGCATATGACTGGGTCCAAACTGGGGTGGCGTAGTGGGCAAAAGAACAATGGATTTAACCGAGATCTTTTGACTGGGGGAGAATGTCAGCATTCCGTCCATCATTTGTTTGCTGTAACACTTTTTGCCGTAGGTGGGATGGGTATGCCCAGACGTGGGTCCCTTGCTCACTGTGCCATTGGATTCAAGCTAGCCTGGCTGAAGAAGGGTGACATACCCTGAATCCGGTCCCAGGATGCTTGTTTCCGGTCCAGGGAGGACCTGGCCTGGCAGTTCGGTCTGGACTGTTCCCATGGGACACAGGGTCAAGACTGATTTGCATATGGCTGGGTCCAAACTGGGGTGGCGTAGTGGGCAAAAGAACGATGGATTTAACCCAGATCTTTTGACTGGGGGAGAATGTTTGGATTGTCAGCATTCCGTCCATCATTTGTTTGCTGTAACACTGGTAACAATGACAGCAGTGAAGTGGGGTGGCTTACCGAATTGGATTCATGCAAGTCCACTCGAAAGAACAGAAATAAATGACATTGATCAAGAAGGAATAAGAGAAAGTGATCAAGAAGTCTGAGCAGGATCGAGTAAAGTGGGCACCAGTTACTGAGTCGTATGAGACTGTTGTCAATGCCAATGCAGAAAAGAACTTGATTCAAGAGCAAACCAGAAAAGAAGAAAGAAAAAGAATCAAACAAAAGAAGTTTTGAGTCAAGTCTTGAATCTGTTGATTCTTTGAAAGTGAAAAAGGCAAGTAAAGGAGATATATTGCCAAAAGGAGCAAAAAGACTGAAATACACTTTGAATAAGAAGGTTCCAAGTACAATAATCAAAGCAACAAGTCAATCAGAACAAAGTGATTCAGAAGAAGATACAGTTTGGAGAACAAAAAGAGTAAAAGTTCCGAACAAGAAGTACACAGCACCTGAATGGACATATATAGTGGCTGAAACAGTTGAACTTTCAGATCTTAGGGGCCTATTACGATGGCGGGCAACCGCAACGGAGCACGAGACCGACCGCTGAAGTTGCTGAAGCAGCACCCGCCGTAATGCCAAAGCCCATGTTGTGCATTACCATGCACAAGGTGACCAACACCGCGCGGTGCCTGCCACCTTGTGCATGGCAATGATGGGGGTACCATGGGTACCCCCCAGTGCAGCCACCCACCCCCCTCACCCCCGGGGGCCCTCAATGGGCCCCCTCGGTGATTTCCCACATGCCTTTCCATGGCGGAGTCTCCGCCATGGAAAGCTATGCATCCTAATATGGATGGCGGTGCCTGCAAGGCACCACCACCATAACCTGAGCCTTTTCCGCCCGGCCGGCAATCCGACCGGTGAAAAAGCGGCAGACGGTCTTTCCGTCCGCCGCAGTGCCCCTCACCATACTAATATGGCGGGGGTGAACATGGGTTTTAGGGAAAACAGCGGTTCAGTTTGGCCCAATCGGGTCCTGTGCAACCAAGTGGATTCCTCGAGAAGGACACAAGGTAAACATTTTTGGGGTAGACAATTAATCATTGAGGGAGCACGGAAATAGTAGGGGAGCATATGTGGTATAAAATAAACATTTTATTTTACACAAACATGGTTAGCGACAGTCAGAGTAAACAGGTGCTCACATAAAGTGACAGGTGCGTAATGTGACAAGGTGCGGTGAACTTAAAAACATTACATCACATTGACAACAGAATAGGAACTTCGCATAGGTTAGTACAATTGAGGAAGTTCCTGTTGTGGGGGTCGACGGCGTTTCGATCTTTTAGGGACTTAAGATCATCATCAGGACAATAAGTGAGCAACCTGAAACTAAGGGGAACAGAGTAAAATTACGATATGTACCCTACATTTCGACTACTAGCGACGTGGGCGTGCTCCCAGTGTGATAGCATATCTTAATTAAAACGCTGGCACACAGTGAAGTGGTATAGACCGTCACCTATGTGGAGTGGGGCCAGGTGAGTAGCTCAAAGCTCTATCAATTCCAGTGGCCCCTAAGGGGAGTTGCGCGCATTATGTCAATTGTCAGTGATTGGGCTAACTATTGCACTCGTGAATGCTTCATGCTCGAAAGCGTTGAGCGAACTTACTTTCTACAAGGGCCACTTCCCTAGGGGAGGGGGGTGGTCGGAGAAACGGTCTGTGGTTAGTACAGGGTTGTACTTCTTGCCTCGAAGTGCGTCTGGGGAAGACATGGAATAGGAGGTTAGGGCTCGCTGGTATGGAACGATTGAACACAGGTAGCTGAGTGAAAGTATTACTCACTTTCCTATTATTCGTGCGGGTCCTACTTCCAGCCGGAAATAGTGCGTGAGGGCAATCTGGTCACGTCTGCTCTCATGGGTCATTTGGCGATCCGCCCGTGATCGTAATAGGCCCCATAGTGAGGAAAAAACTGTTGCAGAATCAAGCTGCAGAAACCGTTACGAGCCACCCTAAATGAACTGTGTTAAAAAATAGGGTGCAGAAGATTGAAAAAGCTGCTCTGAAAAGTGCAGAAAATTAAGCTGGAACTTAGTAAAAATCTGTAGAAAAAAAAGAGAGGGGAGAAGCAAGAAGGCTTAAGAAGTGCTTGGATACATTACAAGTCATATACTTTTTTAGTATTTCTGATGTTTCTTTAGTCCTTAGACAAAAAGAAAAGGGCAAAAATTAATGAGACTGGATATCAAAATCGAGGTTTTAAACATAGATGTATTAATGCTTGCTTTATATGTATATTACTAATGATGTTTGTTTGGTTAACATTAACTGTTGCTTTGCCTTATTTTATGTATCCTAATAAGAGTAATATTACTAATGATTTGCTGAGTGAGAATTTAAATGTGGACAATCTTAAAGAAGATCCACAGACTAATATTAAGAGATTAACCGGCAATAATTGGCATCAAGATAGCTCCATTAATGATTTTTCGTTAAATGTTTTTACCAAGTTATTGTATGTGGATACTATGGATGCAAGAGATTGTTACGTGTACATGCAATTACCATCATCAGTGTCTGAGGGGGTGACCTATGATCACCTACCTTTAACCTATGGAATTTCGTGTAGTGTGCTAACAAGTTTGTTCTATGAAAAAGGCAGTTTACAGTATTATTCAAATTTTGACTTAGTCTTTTCTGAAATATCTATTAGAAAGAATATGAATATGGGGAGTAGTGCGAGAAATGCAGAAAATTTTGGGGAAGTTTTCCAAACTACCTAAACAATAGATACTGTGTATGCACATCGTAATAACTTAACATGTAGTTTGCGTCAGAAGGAAATTGAAAGCTGCTGAGCAAAAGTTCCATATAACTTCTTGGGCTTTTAGAGAAGGAAATTACAGAAAGGGTTAGACACATGCTGCAATGACCCTGGATTGGCATCATAGGGGAAAGCTTTGATTACTAAAACAGAAAACAGAGTATAATAACTATTTTATTGGTTCTAGTGAATGTGACCATACTTTCCTGATTACAGGGGGTTGGGGAATAAAAGGTGGAACGGATCCTGTTTTACCTGGGATATATTACGTGTGTGGTAAGAATGCCTATTATAGGTTGCCCGCACGTTGGTATGGGTGTTGTTATATGGGAATAGTTTTGCCAAAGATTTATCACATGGATAAAAGTCATGGAACCAATGAAAAGAAGAGTGGACTAACACGAAATAAAAGGGGAATTAGTGCTGCGGAAATTGTGGGTGATATTTTTGGAGCATTGATACCTTCAGTTGAAGTTATCAACAGATACTGCTGGTGGGTTCTTAATGATTGATACTGAAATGGTGGCTATAAGATCAATGGTTTTACATAATCGTCACACTCTTGATGTATTATTGGCAAAAGAGGGCGTAGTCTGTAGCATGTTGAAAATCCAACAGTGTTGCACATATATCCCTGACAAAAGTAAGAATCTAGAGGGATATATTACTAATATTACGCATTTACGGGCAGATTTAACAGAACTGAAGGTTGACGGTGCTTGGGAGAAACTTGGTAAGGGTTTCTCTTCAGTGGGTAACTGGTTTTTGTCATTTGGTAATAGTCTGTTAGGGAAAATACTAATGCCAATCATTGATATTGCTACAGGGATATTAATGCTGATATTAATATATAAATGCTGTAAATGCAAGAGTCAAACAGTAGAGACCAAACGAAGAGCAAGAGAGAAGAAATAGAGTTGGAAGACAGAAGAGGAAATTACTATGAGATAGTAAAATATATAGATGGGGTTATGTTGAAACAGAAGAAACTACTGCTTTCTAAGTAGTATCATCAGATGGTAATCAGATTTTTAGGTTTTTATGATGGCTTAAGTTGCCATCAAAGGGGGATTGATAGAGCAGGGTTTTGCAAAATAAAACCTGCTCGGATCAAACTTCTCATTGAGTGGATTATTAACAAAGGTTGTGTGAAAATTAATAGAGAAGAACTAAAAATGGGGGGGAACATGAAGTTGCGCAAACGCATGCTGGAAAGAGATTAGTATTTTTAGTGCTTTTCTAGTAGGCCTCAAACGTGGATGATTAATGCAGAGAATAACAGCCAAAAGAAAATAATGATAACCATATGTTTTAAAGGAGATATTTTTTCCTTTACACTAATTGTCTAAAACTATGTACATAATGGGTAGAGAAATGCAAAGCATAATAATGAAGTTTCCTTGTGATATGAATAAGTAATTGTGTATTTGTTTTTCCTAGAGAAAAAGCACACTTTACTGTTCTACAGAAAAGGCCTCAAAAGCCTTTTTAGGTTTAATTTGCTTTCTAAAACACAAGCTGCAAAGAAATGTATTTTGTCCTTTGAGAGTTCCTGACGATGGCCATGGTTGTGTGGAGGAAGTAATGGATGTTATTAATAGAATTTCCTTGCCGACCGGAGAAAGTGTTCTTGTGAACAATCGTGCTGAAAGTTTGTTGCAAATACTATTGAGCGCCATGTGCAAGCTGCGGAAAAGATTATTGGAGTTTCCTCTGCTGAAGGACAATGACGATGGTTTCCTAAAGACAAAGGAACTGTTGAGTCGGGTGCACTGGAAAGTGAAGTGATCAGACACCCCCTGGCCTAGTTCAATCAGAATTGTGAATTTATGTGTTTTGATACATGGGGGGGGGGGTTTAGTGAATAAGGTTATAACTACTAGTGCTAGAATTGTTAGGTTAGAGCTGATTGCTGAGAAGTTACTTGGTGTCGCTACTTGAGGGAGAGATTTTGCCTCTGCGAGAGGACAGGGCTGTGTTGCTGTTCTCCTTACTTAACCGGCTGGCTCTTGTTCTGCTGATCCTGACTCTAACTTTGCTCCTCAGGGGACCCCAGCTTACTCTTCCAGCCGGAGAGTAGCTCTTCAAACTATTAGCATTTCGTGCTATAGTTATTCTTAGGTTCGTATGAAATATTCAGAGTTTGCATTTGAATCTTATTTGCAAATGTTCTTTTGTCTCTTCACCTATCCACTCACTCATGGCCCGTTGTGAGATGTTATTATGAATTGCTGTACTGATATTACTCTTGTGATGATCTATGATTCGAGCTGTATTGTACTTGATGAGCATTCACAATTTCTTAAAAATTAGATAAAAGCAAGTTTATAAGTAACCAGAGTTTGTCATTATTAATGTTATTTGAGAATGGTGTTTGAATTATTTCTTGTTTAGGTCCTCATAAGTTAGGTTTCCGTCTATATACTTTGCCAATCCCTGACAACTTTCAATGGTCCATTGGAGAGTGAGGACCACAGAATATTACGTAGAATATGTATAAAACTTACGTAGCTGAAGAGACTGGTTGGTGTTGAATTTGGTTACTGATGGTAGAATTTGGTAAGCCCTTTCCGCTCCATCAGGTGTTACCACCACCATAAATATAAGTAAGGCATCAGTGCTTGAAACAGAGAGAAATTAGTTATTGGAAAAGAGTGCATGTGAACTGTATCAGGTATTCAGAGTGCTAGATAGGCAGACTTAGGCCAGCAAGGACATTCCGAGAGTTAAAAGTTCAACACTGCCGTCTTCTGTGATGTGCAGGTCATGGATTGGAGGCTTGGCTATCCCAATTTTTCCATCGCTCTAAGGCTTGGAAGTAGATTACTCTTACTATGGGTAAGAGTAACAACTGATATTCGGAGGACTACAAATGACAAAAGATCACTAGGAGTGGCGCTACATAAACTTATTAGATCTGGCCTTCCATTGTTCACTTATCAGTGTCTCCATGAAGAGTGGCAGCTCATACCTCATTCGCAAACACATATCCAAATTATGCGGGGAAATCATGAAGTTTTGTTATTCTTAAGACTGGTTTTACATGTGACTAGTTAAAGGTCACGTAATTAGTTGTTTTTATTAAAACAGCACTTCCATAAAAACAGTCAAATAACTTTTTTTTTCTTGCGTAACCTCATTTATGTCTAACCATAACCCAAAGTGATACCAAATTAATAATGCAATCTTAAAGAGAATAGGCGATTATTTAACCAACACACCTGAATGGACTGTTGAGAAATATTTCCACTTCCTGATGAAATTCCGCTGAATGCATCAATTAGGCCATTGGAGTCCAGTTTATCTGAAGCAGAAAATTTCAGACCCCCTGTAATACAAAAGGTTAATATTTTAGAAAAATAGATTGTTGCACTATAGCATATGCAGTTTTTGTCGTAGGAGGAAGGTGACTGAAAAGGGTACAAATAAATTCCCTCACGCCATTCCCAGAGAAGGATTCGCACACATGCTCACCTTCTAAATCTTGGCCCGAGTCAGGCAGCAGAATCCTTAAAACACGGATTTTAAATTTTGCAAAGTGAATCTCTGTGGTGCAAGAAATCACTGCCTTTCTTTCATCTTTTCCGTTGCTTTAGAGACATCCTCAATATGTGGTTCTATATTTCCAAGTTCTCCATCAACACAGCCCTTGTGTATTAGTAACACCTAGTGCCCAGTTAGGAAATGTGGCTTGACTCATGGTGATGCACATAGCAATGCTATCCCATAGCCCAGCAAACAACCTAATCACATTAACAGAACTGCATAAATGCATTATATACCACAAAATATATGCAGACCAAATAAAATAGAGTCAAGACACACTCAATTTGGTTTAAAAGTATGAGGTAGGTTTATTAAACCTATCTTAAATTGGCATGTATCATGCACAAGGCCCTATACTCAAACTCCCCGGCATTTCTTGCCCAGAAACTCGTGATATCCGGAGGAGCCAGAAACTCCTGTCCCGCCAGAGACCTTTTGCTCCAACCAGCACGCTTGCGAAAAAAAACCAACAAAAAAAAAAACTTACAATCGGACCTTCTCTGGGGCCGCACCCAGAATATGGAACTCACTCCCGCCCGCCATTAGAAGAACTCCATCTCTAGCACGCTTTAAAAAGGATGCCAAAACCTTCCTAATGGGCAAATTCCTCTCCTAAATATTGACTTGAAATCACCTCAGCGACCTTGCCCCGCTTCCATTTACTACCTCTCATTGGGTCTATCCTGTTGCCATCCACCCGGCACCTCCGGGCACTCCACCCTGGGATCTGGGACCTTCTGTTTCTCGTAAAATGTATTTTCCTGTGTTTATCCCAAATGTACCACACCCCCCCCCCCCTAAATCTCTTGTATACAATTTGCGAATTCTGTAAAGCGCTCTGATAACCTTACGGGTCAAGTTTACTTGTGTTTATCCCAAATGTATCCACCACCCCCCTCGAAGTCTCTTGTATACATCTTGTGAATCCTGTAAAGCGCTCTGATACTCTAACGGGTCAAGTTCGTGCTCTATAAAATCACAAATAAATAAATAAATAAAAATAAATAAAATGGGTTAACTTAATGGAGATTATCAGAACCCCTTTCAGAGGGCCACTGGGTAAGCAGGAGTTATTGGGCTCAACCATGGTGACTGAGGGCTTTTACTCCCGATGTCCCAGGTACGCTTTACTATGGATCCTGCTCAATTGGCCCAAGCACCCCTTCTGCACCCGACTCAATTAGGTTGTGTGGGACGAGCAGTCAATGCTCCTTTGGGGCAGAGCGTAGATACAAATCAGTGAACACAACTCATAACTCAATGTGCAAGCTGAGGAACAATAAATGAATGTCCAGTCAAATACTTGAGTATTTTACTTCTACTTCAATACATGCAAAGGTAAAATGACATTCACAAGCAATAACACAGTCCCCTTGAGGTCAGGGTCTCTAGTAGTTGTCAGGCCACTCCCTCTCCCATTAACTTTAGTGCAACGGGTTAAATGTTATTCCCCATTCACTGCTGACCACATCCAGGGAACTATTAGGCCATACTCAAGAGTTCTCTCCTCTGACTCCTTTCAGAAGTTTAGTCACAAGATTCTACGGGGTAACAGTACCTATCACAGTATGTCACCCAAGGCCCCAAAGGCCCAGTTCATGGCTTACCCACTCCGGTGGTATGGAACCCTCTCAGCAGCCCAGCAAAGTCATGTCTGGGTCTGCAAAGTCAGGCTGCGTGCGGTCACAACCGGCAGCACTGGGCAGGCTCTCTCCCTTGAGCCAGGCTACCAACTGGTTCAAGCAATCAGGGTTGTCACGTTGATGGCACGGTAAGTCACACTTTCTTTCGTGGGCAGGTGCTCCAATGGGCTCCAGCGATGTCCTTTGATCCTCTGGTATTCTTCGATGCCATTTGCAGTATGCAGAACAGACCCACCTTGGTCACAGCAGCAGTTTTTCATTCCCGGGCGCCAGCATGAACCATTGGCCTCAGTGTCTCCAGGGGACCCTCACAGGGCCGCTGTGACGGCACTCACAAGTCCGGTCACGCTGACCTGGTTTTGATGTTTATGGGGGCCCCCTCTTCGGCACACGGGGCCACCCACCTTGAGGTCATGCAGGCCTGGCGCTCTACACACAACACTCACTCCTGGGCTCAGTCCACGGTGGCCCCTCTGGCATACAGGGATCGCTGAATCAATCCAGCACATGGGCTACGGGCCAATTACTGCAAAAGGTATTCCTTACACCTCACACAGGGAGTCCTCATGATAGAGATCCCCTCTTCTCACAGGGCACAATGGTCATGGCAGGCTCTGGTGCTTCAGGCTCCAGGGCAGGAAGTCTGTTTCCCTGGGTGATTTCCCCACACCCAGCAGGGAGACTAGCAGGCTTACACCCCCAGTCATGGTCACAGGCAGAAGTCTTGCTGAGCTTCCACTCCTCACACAGCCCGTCTGGCTGGTCAGCATATGACAAAATTTGGGGTCTCAAACTCCCCTACTTATAGTCCTTTTCCAGACACAAAATGTAATTTAGTGTCAAAGTGATCTGTGCATCAAAATGTTAATTCAGGGTTCCCGGCCCTCCTCTATATGATTCCCTTATCAGCCCCATCTCCCCCTTCCGGATATATGTCTAGGCCCCTTCCTTGTGATCCATCTGGCTTTCCCATCCTCCAGTGCATATCTCTCCCAGCTTACAGGAATTCAGTAATACACAAATCTTTCAGGGGGGATTCCTCTTCTCCTCATGTGTTTTACCAGGTAGGCCTGGGCTTCCCAACATGGAACCCAAGGGCCATCATGTAATTTACCAGTGCAGGCACACTTGAACTTAGTGTACATCCACAGCACATTTACAGCACAGCACTGTCATCCTCATGTCTTATGTAACGGTGGGCATTAAAATCTGCTCCGCCTGCAGAGTATGTGAAGTTTTGCCAACTTCGCACTCCGCTTGGAGCCCGGAGTTCGGTAAACTCCGCAAAACCACCGGCGGAGCGGAGTTTACCAGTGCGCACAGAGAAGCGGACATGGGAAGACTACATTTCCCAGACTGATGGAGGAGACGGTGTGCCAACGAGAGCGAGGCTGGCAATCCCAGAATCCCCAGGAGGGCAGATTCTGCTGGATGAGATCTCATTGCAAGAGAGGTACCTGTGCACCCTGCTCTACACTTCTTCCTTCCTTTGCCACTGGCGCTTCACAGGCGTCGATTTACCAGTTGCTGTGGGCACGTTCAGGTTGGGCATCATGATAAGGTTACCTCCATCGCTGTGAGGTCCCCGCTGAACCCCACCGGGGTGTAGCGAGTTAGAACTTCAAAGGCCAGTGTTTCAGTTGCGAGTACTAAAGACTCAAGCTTTCCTTATTTCTTACATATGCATGTAGGACGCTTCTGCAATATTTATATTTTGTATGCAGTTTTAGCCACCGATGCACGCTCCTCAGAAGCCCGTCCGTGGCCGTCGTGCCACGTCATGTGGTGGGGGCTGGGAATAGCTGCATCTCCCTCTGACTTCAGAGCCCTTCCCCCCAAAGACCTGCTGCAGCTCAGAGTACTAGATTAATGCACCATTTCAGAATTCTAATGGTGAAGGTAGTACTCCGTCTGCACGGTAAACTCTGCGGAATTTGACAGAGTTTTTTATTATCCGCGAGCTCCACCCAGCCTTAGTCTTATGCCACCACAAGCATAACTACATACAGTAAGCGCTTCCAGCCTATGCACATTGTTTAGCACTTTACCCATACTATATTGTCCCAGCGTGTGCAATGCAAAAAACACACACTGCCAGCACACATTTACCATGAGTTTACTGCATCACATTTCACCCCTTGTATAGTGTACTTCTTGCGAGCAGACATTCACTCAGCACATGTTTCTATCACAAACACCCTTCCACATCTACATGATGTAGACCAGGGGTGAGTTAAGCACACAGCAGTGGAACTTTTAAAAAGGGGAGTGAGCCTGTAGGCCTCACTCCAGTGACACAGGGTAAAAATTGCCTTGTCAATACTACTGATCACTACACGGTATGCTGCCACCACCTCGCTTGTTCTGCTTAACTCCTGGTGAAAGTGATAGCTTTCCACCACTATGAGGACAGCACTTAAGGCACCCTTCCCAGTTCAACAGGCTTATGTAATGGCACGTAAGCATGATCAATGTTCACCTATGACAAAATAATCAGCATTAGGGATCTAGATAACAGTACAGTTGGGCACTCAGGGCAAGGTACATGTCTCTTACCATGCAGATGACATTTACATCCCAACAGAGATCCAAAAGCAACGATTGATGATATATCCTAAGCTGCCTGCCAGCCTGATGAACCAACACACATCAGGACTGCTTCCAACTGATGCAGTACCTTAAACAGTTTCAAATGGCTTTACTAGACAGCGAAAGCCCACAGACCAGGAAAACGTAGCTCCCACTGAAAGTGGAGCGATGACAGGGCACTGTTCAGGTTTGCAACTTTACCAGGAGCACCATCATAATTACTGGCCCTAACAAAAGATTGCAAGGGTAATGTCACAAATTCACCTCTTCTGGCCATTTTTCCTTGGTCTTGGTTAATTTCAAGCACCAAGACATTGGATTGCTGTCTTATTCCACCAACCCTCTGTGGACAGCTTTTACCAGCACCCCCCATAGCCACACCTAATGCCTACTAAGCATTCAATAAGGATCTTTGGCTTTACCTACATAACTCTCCTTAACTGACCATCCTTCACATGCCCTAGTCATAATGATAATGCATCCTGCTACAATCCCCATAACATAACATGGCTTATGTTAAAGGCATCTTTCACTCTATAAAATGAAAGAAGGTCCTCAGTTACATTGCAACAAATTCCCTTTACATTGCTCTTGTTCAAGAAATACACCAATGTCTCTGATAGACCTGGTGTCCTTGACGTGGTATCCCCTGACTTTTTGCCCTCCTGTTTTGCTGGCTTCTATTTTGCTGTCTTAAGGAATCTGGGCACTTTACCAGTGCTAACCAGCTCAAAATATGGTAACATTGGCTTGTTCACAATTGCCATATTTAATTTACTTGTAAGTCCCTGGTAAAGAGCACTACATGTGCCCAGGGCCTGTAATTACATGCTACTAGTGGTCCTGTAGCATGGATTGTGCCACCCACTTCAGTAGCCTTTAAACATGTCTCAGGCCTGCCACTGCAGAGCCTGTGTGTTCAGTTTAAACTGCCATTTCGGCCTGGCAAGTTAACCTACTTGTGAGGCCCAAACCTTATCTTTTATTACATGTAAGTCACCCCTACGGTAGGCCCTAGGTAGCCCTAGCGGCAGGGTGCAGTGTATTTAACAGGTAGGACATATACTTTTGAGTTCCACATGTGTTGCTAGTGAAAATCTATTAAATTCGTTTTTCACTACTGCAAGGCATATCTCTCCTGTTGGTTAACGTTGGGGTTGCCTTATAACATCTTTTGAGTTTAATTTCTGTTAGACCTGGCATCCTTGACATGGGTCTCCCATTTTTTCATAATGCCTCCACTGTTGTCGATATGTTTTTTCTGGACTAGATGCTCATGGGCACTTTGCCACTGCTAATCAGTGCCAAAGTGCAAGTGCTCCCTATTGTAAATTGTGATGTGAATTAGTGACTCCATGTTTGGCTTATTTGAATTACTGTCAGACCCTAGTACAGTGCACAGAGTGTGCCCAGGGCTTGTAAATCAAATGCTGCTGGTGGGCTTGCAGCACTGGTTGTGCCACCCACAGAAGTAGCTTGTAAAGTGTGTCTCAGGCCTGCCATTGCAGAGCCTGTGTGCAGTCGGTGACTGCCATGTCGACTTGGTAAGTGCACCCACCTACCAGTCCCCAAACCTTCCCTTTTCTTCATATCAGACACCCCTATGGTAGGCCTACGGGCAGGGTGCATTGTAAGGATAAGGTGGGACATGCCTGGTGTGTGTGGCATGTCCTAATAGTGAATTACAGCCATTTTCGTTTTTCACTATTGCAAGGCTACCTGTTCCCCATAGGCCAGAATGGGCAGTTTTGATTATAACATCTTATAATCCTTACCTGACTCAGGGAACTAGGTAGAAATTCGAGTTTAGTATGCCTGAACTCAGAATGATAAAATACATCTTTTAGTGAAGTTGGTTTTAACATTCTGTGTTTGAAAATACCACTTTTAGAAAGTGGGTATTTTCTTGCCTAACTATCCAGCCTGCCTCTGCCAGCTTGTGTATTGTGTGTCTGGTTTGTGCGTGACAGGGGCTGGGGGTGGCTACAGGAGACAGGGTGAGGCAGCACAGGGCTGAATAGAGAGATCTGCATCCAGAGTGGAGGGAGGAGTTGCATCTGGGTCTGAATAGGGCTGTGCCTGCCTTCTACAATGCTGGCTCCACCCCTGCCGGGCGTCTGAGTACCCTGCCCCACATTCTGAAAGGAAAGAAGGAGTCATGTACACAGAGTACTCCAAAGCTGCACAGAACTGGTTTAAGCTAGGCAAAGGCCTCTCTGCCTTCAGAGAACAAAGAGAAAAGGAGTATAAGTACTGGGTCCCAAACCCAGGAACTTTAGATCACTTTTGGGAACACGAAGAAACCTTTGCTGAGGAGCGGAACCAAGAAGAAACTGAGGAGAGACTATCCCTAAGCCTGAAGTGCTGCTTGGGGGATTGGCCTGCAGTGGTTTGCCTGACTGCCAAAGAAAGGAGAAAGGAACTTTTGCTTTGCTGTGACTTTCATCAACTTGTGAAGGATCTCCAAGGGCTTGGAAGAGAGCTTGCCCCCTGATCGAAGTCCCAGGACCATTGGACTTCACCCCCTTTGTGAATTGCTGCTGGAAACTCTGTTTCAGTGGCTACAGAGGTAGGTAGCTGTGACCGACTCTCCCGACCGGCTCGGTGTCCTGTTGGCACCGCATCGAGCAACGCCTGCATCTTGCAACGCACGGCCTTGGTCTCACCGACTCCGTCAACGAGCCGCTGCCTGCACCGTAACCTGTGAGCACCGCACCTTGCAACGCCTCGCTACACCGAATCCATCTGGTCCGACCGACACGGTCACTGTTGCTGAGTTCGAGTCCTGTGACCGCACTGGAGTTGGGCACCGCCTCGCAAGGTTCGCGACGCACCGCCCGACTCGCACCGCTGTCCGGACTGATCGACCCGGCTCCGTCGCCGCACCGCAACCTGCCAGCACCGCATCGAAGCACCGTCTCGCCCTGCAACGCACGGCCTTGGTCTCACCGACTCCGTCTCGCCTACGTCAACGAGCCGCTGCCTGCACCGCATCGAGGGACAACGCGTCCTGCAACGCTTCCATTTTGCATCGCGACCGCAACCTACAGCCATCCGGCTCGCACGCCTGTGCCTGCCGCTTCAAGTAAAAGGTACTGTGACCGAGTCTGTCTACGCTGAGTTGGCCCGTCTCGACGCGGTCAGCTGGATTTGTTAGACTCTGTTTGTTCTTGACATCGCCGTAGCCGGAGGAGGCTACCGACTCGCACAGAACCTTGAATTAAGCCTTTTTGATCAGAACTAAGCATTCTTGACAGTATTGTGGATTATTTTTGTTGTTTATGGTCTTGTGATAAATCTATATAAAAGATACTTATTTTTATAAATATACAACCTGTGTGGTGTCCATTTGTAGTGTTGTCACTTGATTACTGTATGTGTTCACAAATGCTTTACACACTGCCTCTGAACTAAGCCGGTTTGCTCGTGCCAAGCTACCAAGAGGGTGAGCAGGGGTTATTTCAGGAGTGTACCTACTTTCCCTGACTAGACTCAAGGGTCCCTATTTGGACAAAGGTACCTACCTCTGCCAACTAGAGACCCCCAAATCTAACATTGGTGGTCAGCGGTGAGGATTCTGGACTTGCATTTGTGACTCATGTACAGTAATTGGTGAACACTACCTAGTGAGTGCAGACCAAGACGCAACCACATACTCTTTGATAGCATTTTTTCTGGGATTTCCTATTTTTGCAACTGCCAAGTTTAAATCACCATGGATAATGCACCATCTAGTAGCATCTGTTGATTGTGATTGGGAGGAGGAGAAACTGGAGTGCTACACCCTCAAACAGCTCAAGCAATTCTGCAGGAAGTTTAAAGTCTCCATGACCGGGCTCACCAAGAAGGATGAGCACCAAAAGGCGCTGAGGGCCTGGGTTGAAGCAAGGAGCACACCTATACCTATGGAGGAGGCTGAGAATGCAGGAGGGCAGCTGGAGGGCTATGGGGTCAAGAGGAGGACCACCTTCCCCAGTAGGGTAGCAGTGTTTCTGCCAAGACGTCTGGAGCTGGAGGACAGAGCCAACAGCAGGATGCATGAGATGGAAATGGCGAAACTTAAATTGAATGGGCAGATGGAAATGGAGAACTAGGAAATTAGCCCTAGAAGAGAAGAAAATGCAGTTTGAGCATGAAAGAAGTTTGAGGGAGCTAGATTTGAAAGCCAGAAGCTTAGAAATTACTCCCTCTGGTGGCAGTGTACCGCCTGTGCCTGTTGAAGCTAGGGTGTATATTCCCAAAGATGTGGTGAAGGAATTTTTTTAAATGATGACATTGGGCAGTGGTTCAAAGCCTATGAGGTATCCATGTCTTCCCACCGGGTCCCTGAGAAGGATTGGGGAGCGGGGTTGTGGGGGCGGTTCCTGAGTGAAGGGCGGGATACCTTGTTGGATTTGCCCTCTGAAGTCTATAATTCATACAGCCACATGAAGGATGCTTTAACGTCTAGGTATGGTTTGACCCCTGAGCTTTATATGCAGAGGTTCAGGAACTGTAAGAAGATTGAAGGCAGTACCTGGGTTGAATATGTGACCCTTTTTTGCAGAGCCTTGGATGGTTGGGTAAAGGGTAGCAAAGCGACTGATTTTCAGGCGCTCTTTGATTTGATTGCATGGGAGCACTTGTCCAGTAATTGTTTTCCTGAGCTACGCCAGCACCTGATTGATAGTAAGCTGACTAACCCTAGGCAGCTTGCTGAGGAGGCGGACCGCTGGGTGAGTACCCGGGTCCACAAGGGTCACGTGGGAGACTCCGCCAAGGGTGGGCAGGGTCCCCAGCAGAAGAGTGGGGGGACAAGGGTAAACAGAGGGAGTTCCATAAAGGGCCCCAAAGTAGACCCCAAGGGAACCAAGGGAAAGGTTCCCAGCCTCCCCCTGAGAAGAAGCCAGTGGCCCTGACAGGCCCCCTGTTCACCAGGGACCACTGGTGTGTTACAAGTGTGGCGCCCCTGGCCACAAGGCAAACGATCCTCGTTGCCCTTTGCATGGAAAACCAGCACCCACTGGTGCAGTCCCCGGCAGTTGGCTAGTGTAGCCCTGGGGGAGGAGTGGGGTGCCCAAGGTGGGGGGATCCCACAGTGTTTTCCCTTGTCTCATTAGGAGACTCTGAGATGGTCCCTAGGACCCAGCTGCCTGATAACACTAAAAAATACAGGCAGTGGGTGACCATCAATGGCCATAGGGTGGAGGCTCTGAGAGACACAGGAGCCAGTGTGACAGCTGTCAAGTGTCACCTGGTGTCTAAAGAGCAGGTTGTCCCTGATGCATTCTATCCGGTTGTTGCCGCTGACAACACAGAGAGTCACTGCAAGGTGGCTCAGGTTCCCTTTGAGTGGGGGTGGTCTCGGGTACTCTTCAAGTAGCTGTGAGGCCAGCCATGCCTGTTGACTGTTTGTTAGGGAACGATTTGGAGAGCTCACCTTGGGCTAAGGTGGAGCGGAGTGCGCATTTAGAAATGTTGGGCTTGCCTGATTGGGCATGTGTGACCACCCGGTCAATGGCAGCTAAAGGTGTTCAAGAGGACCTGGAGCCTGAGAGGGAGGCCCAGGTGCCTGCCGGAGAGAGAGGAGGCAGGGGCGCGGGAAACCGGCCCCCGAAGTTCCCACGGTCCAGGAGGAGGCAGACCCTGAGGGGGATGCCCTGGAGCCTACAGGGGAACAGGTAGCTGAACTGGGGGACCTACCTGAGCTGACCCATTGGCAGCAAGAAGGAGGACCCTCCAGGGAAGAGTTCTGCGAGGAGCAGAACACATGCCCTTCTCTCGTGGGTCTGAGGCAACAGGCCACAGACCAGGCAGCAGGTGATCAGTCTGGATCACATTGGATTTACTGGGAGAATGGTCTCCTGTATTCAGAGCCTAAGGTTGCTGAGCCTGGGTCAGCCCGTGTGCTGGTGGTACCCCAGCGCTTCAGAGCCTTCCTACTGGGGTTGGCTCATGATGTACCGTTAGCAGGACATCTGGGGCAGGACAAGACCTTTGAAAGGCTTGTCACCCATTTCTATTGGCCCCAGATGCGCAGGAGTGCCGCCACTCACTGCAGGACATGCCAGACTTGCCAGGCAAGTGGAAAGAGTGGGAGGAAGCACAAGGCTCCTCTCCAGCCATTCCCTGTGGTCAGCACCCCCTTTGAACGGGTGGGTATTGACATTGTGGGGCCACTGGACCCCAAGACAGCCATGGGCAACAGGTTTATCCTGGTCTTGGTGGACCATGCCACCCGGTACCCTGAAGCCATCCCTCTGAGGACAGTGACGGCCCCCGTGGTGGGACGGGCACTGATGGGAATTTTCTCACGTGTGGGATTCCCTCAAGAGGTGGTGTCTGACAGAGGTACCAACTTCGTGTCCAAGTACATGAAGTCCCTGTGGCAGGAGTGCGGTGTAACTTACAAGTTCACCACTCCTTACCACCCTCAAGGAAATGGGCTGGTTGAGAGATTCAACCGGACCCTCAAGGGCATGATTATGGGTCTGGAAGAACCCATGAGGCGTAAATGGGACGTCCTCTTACCTTGCCTGTTGTTTGCATACCGGGAGGTGCCACAGAAGTCTCTAGGGTTCAGCCCCTTTGAGCTCCTCTATGGACACCCGGTGCGAGGACCTCTGAGTTTGGTCAAGGAAGGCTGGGAGCAATCTCCCAGGAAACCTCCCCAGGATGTATACAGTTACATGCTGGCCTTCAGGAACCAGACTAGGCGTTTCAGAGAGCTTGCTGAGGCAAATCTGGAAGCCAGCCAGGAGGAGATGAAGCGGTGGTACGACCAGAATGCCACTCTGGTCGAGCTTCAGCCTGGTCAGAAAGTGTGGGTCATGGCCCCTGTGGAGCCTTGTGCGCTCCAGGACAGGTGGACCGGCCCTTTCACGGTGGTGGAGCGCAAGAGTCCAGTTACCTACTTGGTGGACTTGCAGTCTCCCAGGAACCCCTTGCGGGTCCTGCATGTGAACCGCCTAAAGCCCCACTTGGAGAGGTCCCAAGTGGGCATGCTCTTAGCTACAGATGATGGGATGGAGGAGGAGACCGAGCCTCTTCCTGACCTCCTGTCAGCCCGAGAGCAAGATGGATCAGTGGAGGGAGTAAACCTCTCTACCTCCCTCACACCTGAGCAGCAGGGTGACTGTCGCCAGCTGTTGGGACAGTTCCCTGACCTGTTCTCCCTGGTTCCCAGTGTCACTCATTGGTGCGTCCATGATGTGGACACTGGGGACAGTCTTCCTGTGAAGCACAAGGCTTACAGGGTGACTGACAGGGTCAGAGCCTGCATCAAGGAGGAGGTCTCCAAGATGTTTGCGCTAGGGGTGATTGAGTCCTCTAACAGCCCTTGGGCCAGCCCAGTGGTCTTGGTTCCAAAGGCTGCCGCACCTGGTGCCACACCAGAACTCCGGTTCTGTGTGGACTACAGGGGACTCAATTCCGTCACCAGGACTGACGCCCACCCCATCCCCAGAGCTGATGAGCTCATAGATCGGTTAGGGGCTGCGCGGTACCTCAGCACGTTTGACTTAACGTCTGGGTACTGGCAGATCGCCTTGACTGATGGGGCAAAGAGAGGTCAGCATTCTCCACACCAGATGGGCACTACCAGTTCCGGGTGATGCCCTTTGGGATGAAGAATGCTCCTGCCACCTTTCAGAGGTTGGTCAACCAGGTGTTGGTTGGACTGGAGGATTTCAGTGCCGCCTACCTGGATGACATCGCAGTGTTCAGTGCCAGTTGGGAAGAACATCTGCGCCACCTCTGGGAAGTGTTGATGGCGCTGCGGAGGGCAGGCCTCACAATCAAGGCAAGTAAGTGCCAGATTGGGCAGGGTTCTGTGGTGTACTTGGGACACCAGGTTGGGAGCGGCCAGGTGGCACCCCTCCAACCGAAAATTGATACCATTCTGGCTTGGGAGCCCCCAAGACCCAGACAGAGGTGAGAGCCTTCCTAGGACTCACCGGGTATTACAGGAGATTCGTCAAGGGGTATGGCAGCATTGTTGCCCCCTTGACAGAGCTGACTTCCAAGAAGCAGCCCAGGAAAGTGATTTGGACTGACGCCTGTCAAAAAGCTTTTGACACCTTGAAGACTGCCATGTGCACGGCGCCTGTGCTCCAGGCACCCAACTTCTCCAATGAGTTCATTGTTCAGACGGACGCTTCAGAGCATGGTGTAGGGGCTGTTCTATCACAGATCAATGAGGAGGGCCTAGACCAACCTGTAGCCTTCATCAGTAGGAGGTTACTTCCCCGGGAACAGAGATGGAGTGCTATTGAGCGTGAGGCATTTGCTGTGGTCTGGGCACTGAAGAAGCTGAGACCATACCTGTTTGGGACTCACTTCCGGGTTCAGACAGACCACAGGCCCCTCAGATGGTTGATGCAGATGAGGGGTGAGAATCCAAAGCTGTTGAGGTGGTCCATTTCCCTACAGGGGATGGACTTTACGGTGGAACATCGCCCTGGTACAGAACACGCCAATGCTGATGGTCTGTCCAGATTTTTCCGCCTTAGTGATGAGAACTCCCTAGGGGTAGGATAGTTCTCCCCACATTTCAGCTGGAGGGGACACGTGTTAGACCTGGCATCCTTGGCATGGGTCTCCCTTCCATTTTTTCATAATGCCTCCACTGTTGTCGATATGTTTTTGCTGGACTAGATGCTCATGGGCACTTTGCCACTGCTAATCAGTGCCAAAGTGCAAGTGCTCCCTATTGTAAATTGTGATGTGAATTAGTGACTCCATGTTTGGCTTATTTGAATTACTGTCAGACCCTAGTACAGTGCACTGAGTGTGCCCAGGGCTTGTAAATCAAATGCTGCTGGTGGGCTTGCAGCACTGGTTGTGCCACCCACAGAAGTAGCTTGTAAAGTGTGTCTCAGGCCTGCCATTGCAGAGCCTGTGTGCAGTCTGTGACTGCCATGTCGACTTGGTAAGTGCACCCACCTACCAGTCCCCAAACCTTCCCTTTTCTTCATATCAGACACCCCTATGGTAGGCCTACGGGCAGGGTGCATTGTAAGGATAAGGTGGGACATGCCTGGTGTGTGTGGCATGTCCTAATAGTGAATTACAGCCATTTTCGTTTTTCACTATTGCAAGGCTACCTGTTCCCCATAGGCCAGAATGGGCAGTTTTGATTAGAACATCTTATAATCCTAAACTGACTCAGGGAACTAGGTAGAAATTCAAGTTTAGTATGCCTGAACTCAGAATGATAAAATACATCTTTTAGTGAAGTTGGTTTTAACATTCTGTGTTTGAAAATACCACTTTTAGAAAGTGGGTATTTTCTTGCCTAACTATCCAGCCTGCCTCTGCCAGCTTGTGTATTGTGTGTCTGGTTTGTGCGTGACAGGGGCTGGGGGTGGCTACAGGAGACAGGGTGAGGCAGCACAGGGCTGAATAGAGAGATCTGCATCCAGAGTGGAGGGAGGAGTTGCATCTGGGTCTGAATAGGGCTGTGCCTGCCTTCCACAATGCTGGCTCCACCCCCTGCCGGGCGTCTGAGTACCCTGCCCCACATTCTGAAAGGAAAGAAGGAGTCATGTACACAGAGTACTCCAAAGCTGCACAGAACTGGTTTAAGCTAGGCAAAGGCCTCTCTGCCTTCAGAGAACAAAGAGAAAAGGAGTATAAGTACTGGGGTCCAAACCCAGGAACTTTAGATCACTTTTGGGAACAAGAAGAAACCTTTGCTGAGGAGCGGAACCAAGAAGAAACTGAGGAGAGACTATCCCTAAGCCTGAAGTGCTGCTTGGGGGATTGGCCTGCAGTGGTTTGCCTGACTGCCAAAGAAAGGAGAAAGGAACTTTTGCTTTGCTGTGACTTTCATCAACTTGTGAAGGATCTCCAAGGGCTTGGAAGAGAGCTTGCCCCCTGATCGAAGTCCCAGGACCATTGGACTTCACCCCCTTTGTGAATTGCTGCTGGAAACTCTGTTTCAGTGGCTACAGAGGTAGGGAGCTGTGACCGACTCTCCCGACCGGCTCGGTGTCCTGTTGGCACCGCATCGAGCAACGCCTGCATCTTGCAACGCACGGCCTTGGTCTCACCGACTCCGTCAACGAGCCGCTGCCTGCACCGTAACCTGTGAGCACCGCACCTTGCAACGCCTCGCTACCCCGAATCCATCTGGTCCGACCGACACGGTCACTGTTGCTGAGTTCGAGTCCTGTGACCGCACTGGAGTTGGGCACCGCCTCGCAAGCTTCGCGACGCACCGCCCGACTCGCACCGCTGTCCGGACTGATCGACGCCAGCTCCTGAATCCGGCTCCGTCGCCGCACCGCAACCTGCCAGCACCGCATCGAAGCACCGTCTCGCCCTGCAACACACGGCCTTGGTCTCACCGACTCCGTCTCGACGACGTCAACGAGCCGCTGCCTGCACCGCATCGAGGGACAACGCGTCCTGCAACGCTTCCATTTTGCATCGCGACCGCGACCTACAGCCATCCGGCTCACATGCCCGTGCCTGCCGCTTCAAGTAAAAGGTACTGTGACCGAGTCTGTCTACGCTGTGTTGGCCCGTCTCGACGCGGTCAGCTGGATTTGTTAGACTCTGTTTGTTCTTGACATCGCCGTAGCCGGAGGAGGCTACCGACTCGCACAGAACCTTGAATTAAGCCTTTTTGATCAGAACTAAGCATTCTTGACAGTATTGTGGATTATTTTTGTCGTTTATGGTCTTGTGATAAATCTATATAAAATATACTTATTTTTATAAATATACAACCTGTGTGGTGTCCATTTGTAGTGTTGTCACTTGATTACTGTATGTGTTCACAAATGCTTTACACACTGCCTCTGAACTAAGCCTGTCTGCTCGTGCCAAGCTACCAAGAGGGTGAGCAGGGGTTATTTCAGGAGTGTACCTACTTTCCCTGACTAGACTCAAGGGTCCCTATTTGGACAAAGGTACCTACCTCTGCCAACTAGAGACCCCCAAATCTAACAATTTCCAATTGGAAAAATATAGCGATTTGGAGTTTAGTGTCTCTGGACCAACAATTTAAAATCACAACTTATGGTGAAGTTGAATTTTAAATTGCAAGTCTGAAAATGTCGCTTTTAGAAAGTTGGCATTTTCTTACTTTAACCATTCTGTGACTCTGCCTGACTATGAATACACGTCTGGGTTGGGTGACAGCTGGGCTTTGTGCACTCACTCTACACAGTCACAGAAAGAGAGCTGGGGTGTGACATTTGCACCCTGATGGCCCATCACCAGGCTGAAGAGTCTTCCTGAGAGGAAGAGAGGAGCTGACACTTTCACTTGAATAAGGATGTACCTGACCCCAGACATAGAGCTTCATACCCCCCTGTAATGAGCCTGTAGCGAGGGCAAGAAAGGCAGGGACCTTGTGATCTTCAAAGGCCTCTTTGAAGTCTCCCCCACTTCAAAGGCACATTTGGGTATAAAAACAGGTTCTGACACCACCAAATCAGAACGTTGCTGGAACCGAGGACATTCTGCCTAGAAGAAGAGCTGTTGTGCTGCAGGAGGGACTGCCACTTGCCTAACTGCTTTGCTGTGATGGCCTGCTGCCTGCTGATTGCTGTGCTGTAGGAGGGACTGCCACTTTGCTACCTGCTCTGCTGTGTTAGCCTGCTGCTTCTTGCCTGGGAGTGAGAAGGACTAGGCCTGCTCTCTACATCCTTGAAACCAAGTTTCTCCAAATGCTTGCTGGCTTGCCCCCTGTTTTTGAAGTCTCGGGGCCATCAAAGACTTCCTTCAACTCTGCTTCAGCTGCTGGACTCAGAAGTGGGTTCTGCAGCTATTTTTCTGCAAAAATCAACGCAGTGATGCCTTTGTGCTGGTAGGAAGCGACGCAGTGCCATCCGATGCCGACACAGTGATGATTTGATGACGATGTGGGTCCCAACTGCTGGGTTTGACAACACGCAGTGCCGAACCGCTGCGAGGCTCAATGATGATACAGTACCTTCATCATATGGGGTTCAACGATGGCGCGGAACCAGACTTCGAGTCTCGACTTCGGCACATCGCCTCGACTGTGTGAATCGGAACCGACACATCGAGTCTTCGACACTGACGCTTGCTCTATCCAAGGTACTTTTTCAGTGGGCCCTGCATAAGTCCTGTAGCTAGATTGCCCTCCATCGCAGTCAGCCTGAACTTTGGATTTACCCCGGTCTAACGCGACCTCAAGTAACCTTTCAGCGCTACTGACCTCTAAGACCTGTTTTTTGATTTAATCTTCAAAAATTAGTATCTTGAGTTCTATTAATTGGATTTTTATCGATTTTATCTATTTTTCTAAACTGGTGTGGAGTCTTTATGGTGTTTTCACTGTGCTACTGTAATTTAAGTGTTGCACTAATACTTTACACATTCCCTCTTAAATTAAGCCTGACCGCTCTGTGCCAAGCTACCAGACGGTGAGCACAGGTTATTTTTGAGTGTGTATCTGACTTACCGTCACTAGAATTGTGGACCCTACTTAATTAGGGTGTAAACCTCTGCCAACTAGAGTTGCAGTTTCTAACAGTCACCTACTGAAACTGCAAAACTTAATAGATACTAGAAGAGCAAAAAGCAGCAGCTGAACTCTCAGATTTTTATTTATTTATTTATGAGTTTTATAGAGCGCGAACTTGACCCGTTAGGGTATCAGAGCACTTTACAGGAAAACATAGCCGTGTACAGATTAGGCATAGCATCATCCAGTTGCGGATTGAATGAGAGAGGGTAAGGTGCAGGGTACACAGGGAGATAGGGCATGTATTTACAGATTAAATATCCAAATACTCAGGAACGAGGTAACATTTTTACAGATTACGTTAACCAATGTTCGCGACAAGGCCCCCAGTTTCTGATGGGGTGGGCTAGATAATCCGAAGGGAGGCAATAGATGGCCATAGATCAGGCCATAGATCAGATCTTCTAAATCATCGAGATCCTCCTACTCCAGCACTTGGAAATGTGAGTGACCTTTCTTTCAAAATAAGCCTTCCCTGCAAGATCATAAAGATGTGTCTGAGCCCTAAGGGATATGTAATTGAAAGAATTGACACCCTGGCTCCCACAATGGTTGTGCAATCTGTGCCTTAGATATGACACTTGATGGGATGGGGCACTCAGCCAAGGTTAATGTGAATAATAGAGCAATACTATCTCACATCATGGCATGCTAGGCCCTCTTTTGTCCATGGGTATCATGAGCACTGTGGGGCCTTACTCACAAAGTTAAATTTGACCGTAAACGTGAGATTATGACAGAATTTATTTTACTTATGCCTGTCGGGAATTCACAAAGGTATTCCTGGCAGTTGTAAGCCCTTTTACAGGTGTAGAGATTTCTACCATGAGTGCAGAGCCCTTCGCATCTGAAATTTGTACTTAACAAGTGGGATTGACGGTGTTCTAAGGTTAGTTACTGGTAGGCCTATCATTCTTGGCATGGTTCTTCCCTAATGTTTAGCCTTCAGACCTCCTGTTTTTCTGACTTCCTTTTTGCTGGCTTTCGGCACACTATATCACTGCTAACCAGTGCTAAAGTGCCCGTGCTCTCTGCTGAAAACATGGTGACATTGGCTTACACCCAATTGGCATACTTAATTTACCTGTACGTCCCTATTAATGTGGTACTACCTATGCCCATGGCCTGTGAATTAAATACTACTAGTGAGCATGCAGTACTGATTGTGCCACCCACTTAAGAATCCCTTTAAATATGTCTCAGGCCTGCCATTGCAGCCTGTGTTCAGTTTTAGCCATTTTGTGCAGGCAAATATACCTTTTGCTAGGCCTAACTTTCCTTTTATTAATACACATGTCACCCCTAGGGTAGGCCCTGAAAAGCCCAGAGGGCAGGGTGCAGTGTATTTAAAAAGTAGGGCATGTACTTTTAAGTTTTACATGTCCTGGTAGTGAAAAACTCATAAAAATTCATTTTTCACTACTGCAAGGCCCACCTATCCCATAGAATAACATTGGAGTTACCTTATTATATTTAATAAGCTGCAACTTCCAATTGGGTACAGTCAGACAGGTCGAGTTTGGTGTCTAAAGAATGGTAATTAAAAGCCCTCTTTTAAGGTAATCACTGTTCTGAAAATGCTACTTTTTGAAAGTTGTTTATTACAACAAGGGGTTGGGCCTATACTTACGTCCAAACTAGGCCACCTTAGTACTAAGGGAAATAGTGGGAGTGTTTAGGACGTGCGCTGTTCTAATGATACTTTCCGGAATCACCACCTTTAGTCATTAAGTGGTTGTGGTGCTTTTATTTCACCTTTTCTTATTTCATTCAAAGTACAAACTATTACGACTTTTGATTCATGTCAGAGGAAGGCACTGTACAATATTCATAAATACAGATAACCATTGACAGAGCACATTTCAAACAGAAATACTTGAAAAAACCAAATCAATGAACAAACAAATATATACAAAAAACAATATGACAAACATCAGACCAGTCCTTATTTGTATGGCAGTGCAAAAAATTAATACTTGTTAGACAAGCAACATGCCAGATGCAGCTAGATTAACCAAGGTTACAACGGACAGAAAGTCCTGTTTGTATATGGTACATTCCATAAACTGGTAGTGGCAGTTACTAGCTGTGAGGGGGGTCGACGCGTTTCTGAACCCAAAACATTCTAAAGGTTCTCCTGAGGACCAGGACGGGGTCGGACACTACAATACATGAAAGGGAATTATATGTGATTAGGGAATCCCTGCATTATTTAGTAGAAAAATGATTTTGAACTGGGGGGGCGTTCGCTTACCTATTGAATTGGAGGAATCATGAATTGCCTTTAAGTTGGTAGCAACTGTTGAAAACTGGGTTGGACAGTGTGCTATAAAAATGAAGAAAATGGTCTGCATTGTAACGGGCAGTTATAAAAAGTGAACTCTCAATCTGCCAAAATGCAAATGGATTTTGAGTAAAGGAAAAAACTTGCCTCTGGTAATGATTTAATCTCAACAACAGTTTTCAGTTCCGGGTAATCTGCTGAGTATTCAACTGGTAATCGGATAAAAAGAGTAAGGGCCCACGTTAGTTTGTAAAGTGTCGATGTGACTATTTAAAGAAAACATGGAAAAATACATGGATCTTACTTAAATGAAATGCGAGGGTCAAAAAGGTAGCAGACACTTGAAATTGGAGCTGTTTAAACGAGTTCCAAACTCCCCAAACCGCTTCTGGAAAAATAAGTGAGATAAAACTGTGTTTAGCCTAAAACAAGGAGAGTTGTGTTTAATTTGAGATGTGTGCCTATTAATCATTGTGGTAAAACTCGCCTTAGTATGCTCGTAAATGTGCAGCGTCTGTTTTTCACCGGTTCCATCAGTCATCACCGGAGTAAGGCGAGGCTATTACGACACGAAGGCTTTTAAATTCACAGCCTATGATGTGCTTAGAATTCTCGCAATGTGTTTTGGTATTTGCAGTCTTGATTTGCGAGCAGTGTGGAATTCATTGGAGTGAGTGCCAGCGCGAGCTTTAAAAAGGAATTGAAAACTTTCCTTTTGCAACAGCTTGACTGTGTATGTCATGCTGTTGCATTTGTCTTGAAAATTTCTCGTTTTATTAGAATGGCTCGGAAAATGGGGGCTTTTATCTTTTCTATGATGTATTAAGAAAAGGGGGGGAATATCATTCCAATTTGTCTAGGATGAAACTGGTGTATAAAAGCTGGTTGAGAATGTATAGTGAGAGGCATGTGATTACTCTAGACGACGGTCAAATTTAATTACAATCTGTTGACTTCAGACATTTCATTAAGTCCTTTAGAGGCTGTGTTAAAGCGCATTATTAGATAAGCTCCCTACTGCAGCAGTCTTCTTTCTAGGTCTCCCCCTCTGGGGTTCGGTTTCACAACACTTAGAATAGTCCATCTCAAATCTTTCAGTGTGCTTGAGTTCGTGAAAATGCGCCACCATTGGTGCATTCTGTACTTTATTCTTTATTCTGGACCGGTGCTGACTGATCCTTTGTCTGACTTCCTGCGTCGTTTTTCCAATGTAAACGAGTTGGCATGGGCAGATTATAGCATAGACCACATTTTTCGTTTAGCAGGTTGAAAATTCATTGTGTGTCCACTTGTCACTGCCATCTGTAAATTCTGAGCCTTCAATAGTCGAGTTGCATGCTAGACACATTCCACATTTATGGTGTCCTGTGACTGGTTCAGAAAGCTGTGTAGGGTTTCATCTCTCTTGTGGGGCTCTTCAGACGCCCTTACTATACGTTGTCCAATGCTGACATTTTTCTTTAAGGCGAACAGGGGCAATTTAAGATATTTGTCGGGGTCTTTAACATAATGCCAATTCTGTCGTATAATCTTTTTAAACAAGTTAGTGAAGGGGCCGAATGTGGACACAAACTAGTCGGGACATTGGTTTCTTGGGTTGTTTTTCAAGAAGGGTTTCGCAAGGTGTAAACCATGCACTTTTACACGAGTGCCTGAGTAGCTTGGACGGGTAGCCTTTTTCTTTCAGTTTCTCAGTCAACAGGTTCGCATGTATTTCATAAACAGACGCTGCACATTTACGAGCATACTAAGGCGAGTTTTACCACAATGATTAATAGGCACACATCTCAAATTAAACACAACTCTCCTTGTTTTAGGCTAAAGAACAGTTTTATCTCACTTATATTTCCAGAAGCGGTTTGGGGAGTTTGGAACTCATTTAAACAGCTCCAATTTCAAGTGTCTGCTACCTTTTTGACCCTCGCATTTCATCAAAGTAAGATCCATGTATTTTTCCATGTTTCTTTAAATAGTCACATCGACACTTTACAAACTAACGTGGGCCCTTACTCTTTTATCCGATTACCAGTTGAATACTCAGCAGATTACCCAGAACTGAAAACTGTTGTTGAGATTAAATCATTACCAGAGGCAAGTTTTTTCCTTTACTCAAAATCCATTTGCATTTTGGCAGATTGAGAGTTCACTTTTATAACTGCCCGTTACAATGCAGACCATTTTCTTCATTTTTATAGCACACTGTCCAACCCAGTTTTTAACAGTTGCTACCAACTTAAAGGCAATTCCTGATTCCTCCAATTCAATAGGTAAGCGAACGCCCCCCCAGTTCAAAATCATTTTTCTACTAAGCAATGCAGGGATTCCCTAATCACATATAATTCCCTTTTATGTATTGTAGTGTCCGACCCCGTCCTGGTCCTGAGGAGAACCCTTAGAATGTTTTGGGTTCAGAAACGCGTCGACCCCCCTCACAGTTAGTAACTGCCACTACCAGCTTATGGAATGTACCATATACAAACAGGACTTTGTCTGTTGTAACCTCGGTTAATCTAGCTGCATCTGGCATGTTGCTTGTCTAACAAGTATTAATTTTTTGCACTGCCATACAAATAAGGACTGGTCTGATGTTTGTCATATTGTTTTTTGATTATATATTGGTTTGTTCATTGACTTGGTTTTTTCAAGTATTTGTTTGAAATGTGCTTTATGTCAATGGTTATCTGTATTTATGAATATTGTACAGTGCCTTCCTCTATGACATGAATCAAATGTCGTAATAGTTTGTACTTTGAATGAAATAAGAAAAGGTGAAATAAAAGCACCACAACCACTTAATGACTAAAGGTGGTGATTCCTGAAAGTATCATTAGAACAGCGCACGTCCTAAACACTCCCTCTATTTCCCTTACTTTTTGAAAGTTGGCATTTTCTTGTAGTAATCATTTGGGGCCAGATGTACAAAGGCTTTTGTGGGCGCAAATGGGTTTTAGACCCGTTTGCACCCGCAAAAAAGTGTGGCCCATGTACTAATCCTATTTTGCGAGTCGCAAATCAATTTGCAACTCGCAAATTAGGAATAGCGACTCGCTATTAGGAAGGGGCGTTCCAAGGGCATCCCTTCCTAATAGTGACTCCTTAAGCTATGTAAGAATGTTTTGCGACCGCAATTGCTGTCACTAAACACTCGTAATTTACCACCCTTCTCAGAAGGGTGGGAAAGCACCCACAAACGGGACAGGGTCCCCAGTTGACCCCTCCCCCTTTGTGAATACATGCACAAATATTATTTAAGGGCAGGCAGTGGTCCCAGGGACCACTGCCTGCCCTTAAAAAATGAAACTGAAAAGTTTCATTTTTATTTTTTAAGTGCATCCCGTTTTCCTTTAAGGAAAACGGGCTGCAAAAAATAAAAAAACTGCTTTATTTAAAAGCAGTCCCAGACATGGAGGTCTGCTGACCCCAGCAGGCCACCATCCCTGGGAGTGCCAACCATTCCCAATGAGGTTGGAAATTGCGACAGCCTCATTAATATGCATGAGGCATGCAATTTGCGACCCCATTGGGATTTGCAAACAGTATCTCAGACACTGTTGTGCATCCCAATTAGTGAATTGCAAATTGCGAGTCGCAAATGCGACGCAATTTGCTACTCGCTAATTGGTGGGTCGTACATCTGGCCCTTGGTGTCTGCAGCCTGATCCTGGGTCACATGACTAGGAGTAGCTGGCAGTGTGTCTTTGTGTATTGCACCCAGACACTGAGACAAAGTGAAGATAGGTGCCATATCATACCATACTGTACAAAGGCAGACCACACCATACCATACCATACCATACCATGCTATACAATGACATGCCATACCTTACCATACCATACCATGCAATACAATGGCAGGCCATACAATACTATACCATACTACGCACTGACAGGTCATACCATACATACCATGCTGTACATTGACAGGGCATTCAATACTATAAAAAGTTTGTCATACAATTATTTTTATAATATTATTCATTCATCCTCACCCGTTACAACTGTACAGAACCAAACCATTTTTTTAAAATGGCTGGCCCGAAGACATTAACAATTCAAAACCTGATGACTGTTTTTGTGAATAAAACAGTGGTGGCAGCATACTGTGCTTTGTAAGGCTCAATGCCAGAACTTTTTATCTGTGTCACTGGGATTGAGACCTACTGGTCCTCTCGTGTAAAGTTCACTGTTGTGTGTATGCCCAGAACAGTGTATTGACATCCAATGTATATGTCAAGTGACATGGGTGTGTAGTGTATAGAACGTTTAGTATTAGGATGCATGTGTCTGTGTGTGTGTGTGTATGTGTATGTGTGTACTGAAGCCATTGGGATCCATTTTGGGCCAGAATTGTTACTCTGTTTCAGAGGGGTATTACATGGTTGGTACATTGGCATTCCCATGCTACCACACATGCCTTTTGATTTAAAAAAACCCTACAGTTGGAACTGGCATGTTCTGATTGGCTGAGGCGAGGCCCTAGCCAGGCAGAACCTACCACTCCCATCAGAGGTGGGTGAATACACTCACAGTATATCCTGCACTTACCCATGGGTAGCTTGGCGTTGAGCAGTCAGACTTTTCACAGAGGCAATGTGTAAATAATTGGCACAGCACTCACACAATAAATACATTGAGCATCACAAAAGAAACCCAATGTCAAACGTAGTATGCTTCCGGCAAGGAATCAACTTTTAAAGTGACACAGCCATGCTGTGCAATTAATAACAGTCAGTCGCTCCCAAATGCTCACTCTGCACCAATACGCAGTGCCAGATATCAGGCAGGTCCATATGGAGCACCCTAGCACACACACACATGCACATAGCACCATAATGTGGTGCACTGATATCCACAGGTCAGTTGATAGTACACATGCAGAACCTGTGGCCCAAGTCCTCCTCCACCCTTCCAACAACCCGCACCATCCTACACCCATGGGATGAAGATAAAGAAAACCTTTCCCCCTTGATTCTAGGCTGATCGCGGCAGGAGTCACACTTAGTCAAGGTCCCCGGGAAGAAGGGGAGGGGTAGATAGCAGGGCTAATCAAGTGGCAGTTGACAAATGGAGGTTTGGCGCAGTCTCTTGACCCGCTTCCGATTGCTCTCGAAAGTGTTCCTTTAGATCAGTCAGTTACTTTCACCAACCAGGCCCGATCTGGGCAATGCTAACTGGCAACACGAAGTTGTCAGGACGGGTGAGGAGAGGGCAGTTGGTCCGCCGCACTGAGGGCACAAAAGGAACATTCAATGAATGGGGAATGAAGCAGCGGAGCCTCTCAGAAGAAGGAGGCACCCTGTCGGTCACACGTCAAACAAAGTAGCACCCAGGCAGTTTGGGCACCACGGAACACAAATCTGCTCCTCTGCGCCTCCCTGGAAATGAGGCACAACGTCTGGTGCGCGCTGATACGAGTCGCACCAGACAGTTCCGGTCACACACACAATGAAGAGTTGCAAACGCAGTCCCTCCCTAGTAATGAGGCGCAACGTCTGGTGTACATTGATCTGAGTCGCACAAGACAATTCCAGTCACGCACAATGAAAAGGCACAAGCGCAGTACTTCACTGGAAATGAGGCGATGTCTGGTGCGCGTTGACCTGAGTCATGCCAGACACATCCGGTCACACACAACGAAGAGTTGCGAAATCCGTACCTCCCTGGAAATGAGACAACGCCTGGTGTGCGTTGATACTGGTCGCACCAGACAATTCCGGACACACACACAGGCACACGTTCAGCAGTGCTGCATGAGGTAGAATGAGGCACTACTATGGGTACGCCCTCACCTTCGAGGGTCACAACCTGTGAATTGGACACCGTACGCAATGAGCATGCAGTAGGCATGTCGCATGAGAGAGATGAGGCATTATCAACAAAGCGGGCCACACGGGGTCCCGCAACCGGTGAATCCGCTCACCACCAACAAGACGCTTTATGCGTGTTGATGCCCCACGATGTAGGCACTACTCTCCTTAGATGCGGGCAGTACTTTGGGGTCTCCACACAAGTCATTCCGGTCTCCAGGCACAATACTTAATTCCACGCTCACACAGTGCCACTAGTTGGGAACCAGCAGACTATGTGGGCACCGCTCTCCAGGTGTCACAAGTAGACGGTGAAGGTCCCTAGCATGAGGTCTTTGATGTCCCCAAGACCTCCACAAGAGAACATAGGGCAAGTCAACAAACCCTTGGAGAGCACACTTCAGGGTGCTACACAGCAGCAGATAGTCAGCCCAGGCCAGCCACTATTCAAGAAGGGTGCACGGTCTCTTCCAATGGCAATAACCCTTCTTGTGTACAACAGATTCCTCTAGCAGTGGGCACCAGGTAGTTCCAGGATCTCCAATCCCACGTCCCCACAAGTGTATCTCTACCCTGCTGAAGTATGGTACTAGTAGTTATTCTGTAGTGTGCCTTTGAAGTTGGGAGTGGTTCAGAGAGTTTTCCTTTGAACCATAGATGTCTCCCCTAAATTTCAGTCCTGTGTGTAATGGGGCCACGGAATGTAGATCTTAATCTTTAGTGGGGCCATGATCTGGCTCCGAGAAGTCAAGTGTCAAAACCTCTTCCTCTAATCTATCCAGCCAGGCACTCGAATGGAAGAGGTCTGTTTTTCCAGTTGCATGCCCAATGTTTATAGCGGTCTCTGGGGAATGCACGTATGTGCTCCCCCAGCCTCCAGTGTGGACTGGAGTCAAACTAAAAGGCACACAGAAATTGAGAGCAGAGAAATGCCCACTTTCTAGAAGTGGCATTTCTAAGCTATTAATGACAAATCCCTCTTTACCACTAGAGAGGGTAGTGTCATTGTGATTCCAATGATAGGAAACATTACAAGGCTGCTCCACTGCAAGCCACTATTGCAGCTTGAAGTAATTTCAATTAATCTCCCATGTTAACCTACGGGAAAAGCAAACCTCATAGGTAGTGAAAACACACATATGTATTCTTCACTACCTGGGCAGGGAACACACATGTATACATGCCCTGCCTTTCACCTATCACTTGCTTCCCCCCCCCCTTAAGACTTAACCCAGGGGTGCCCTAGTGGTAGTGAAAGGTCCTCTCAGGATTGGCCAGTAGTTTTGAAAGGTCAACCTGAGCACAAGTGCAATTGCGCTCACACAGGCCTGCAATGGGAGCCTGATACATGTTTGACAGGTTATTCTGGTGGGTGGCACAATCAGTGCTGCGTCCCACTATTAGCCAGTGCAGTACCTGCCCTGGGTATGTGTTGTACCTTTTTAAAGCGATACAAAAGGGGATGATGGACGGAACGTTTGAGCCAATCAAACACTCACCCCCAGTCAACTGATCCGGGTTTAATCCATCATCATTCTTTAGCTCACTCCACCACCCCAGTTCAGACATGGCCATATGCAAATCAGTCTGACCCTGTGCCTCATGGGAACAGTCCAGCCCGAACTGCCAAGCCATGTCTTCCCTGGAGCGGAAACAAGCATCCTAGGACCGGTTTCTGGCATTTCAGCCGTCATCAGCCAGGCTTGCTTGAATCCAGTGGCAAAGTGAGCAAGGGACCCACGTCTGGGCATACCCCCGCCAACTTAGGGCGACAAAAGCGATACAAAAGGGGATGATGGACGGAACGTTTGAGCCAATCAAACACTCACCCCCAGTCAACTGATCCGGGTTTAATCCATCATCATTCTTTAGCTCACTCCACCACCCCAGTTCAGACATGGCCATATGCAAATCAGTCTGACCCTGTGCCTCATGGGAACAGTCCAGCCCGAACTGCCAAGCCATGTCTTCCCTGGACCGGAAACAAGCATCCTAGGACCGTTTTCTGGCATTTCAGCCGTCATCAGCCAGGCTTGCTTGAATCCAGTGGCAAAGTGAGCAAGGGACCCACGTCTGGGCATACCCCCGCCAACTTAGGGCGACAAAAGCGATACAAAAGGGGATGATGGACGGAACGTTTGAGCCAATCAAACACTCACCCCCAGTCAACTGATCCGGGTTTAATCCATCATCATTCTTTAGCTCACTCCACCACCCCAGTTCAGACATGGCCATATGCAAATCAGTCTGACCCTGTGCCTCATGGGAACAGTCCAGCCCGAACTGCCAAGCCATGTCTTCCCTGGACAGGAAACAAGCATCCTAGGACCGTTTTCTGGCATTTCAGCCGTCATCAGCCAGGCTTGCTTGAATCCAGTGGCAAAGTGAGCAAGGGACCCACGTCTGGGCATACCCCCGCCAACTTAGGGCGACAAAGCGATACAAAAGGGGATGATGGACGGAACGTTTGAGCCAATCAAACACTCACCCCCAGTCAACTGATCCGGGTTTAATCCATCATCATTCTTTAGCTCACTCCACCACCCCAGTTCAGACATGGCCATATGCAAATCAGTCTGACCCTGTGCCTCATGGGAACAGTCCAGCCCGAACTGCCAAGCCATGTCTTCCCTGGACCGGAAACAAGCATCCTAGGACCGGTTTCTGGCATTTCAGCCGTCATCAGCCAGGCTTGCTTGAATCCAGTGGCAAAGTGAGCAAGGGACCCACGTCTGGGCATACCCCGCCAACTTAGGGCGACAAAAGCGATACAAAAGGGGATGATGGACGGAACGTTTGAGCCAATCAAACACTCACCCCCAGTCAACTGATCCGGGTTTAATCCATCATCATTCTTTAGCTCACTCCACCACCCCAGTTCAGACATGGCCATATGCAAATCAGTCTGACCCTGTGCCTCATGGGAACAGTCCAGCCCGAACTGCCAAGCCATGTCTTCCCTGGACCGGAAACAAGCATCCTAGGACCGGTTTCTGGCATTTCAGCCGTCATCAGCCAGGCTTGCTTGAATCCAGTGGCAAAGTGAGCAAGGGACCCACGTCTGGGCATACCCCCGCCAACTTAAGGCGACAACCTTTTTAAAGGGCATCCACAGGTACAACACCTAAACCAATCAAGTAAGCACCACTTCCTAGCATATTTAGGAAGGGCGCAGCACTTTCACGCTGCATTACAGTGGGAAAGTGCCCAGAGTCCTAAGGCCACGAAAAGAGAATCAGCAAAAACCAGGAGGAAAAAACCCAAAAAGTTTTAGGGAAACCCCCTAAGAAGGGCCATGTTCAACACCTATCTACTAAAAATAGTAGACCGGGTTTTGCGCCAAAAAACATAATGTCACATTGAAGCAGGTGTTAAAAGGAGAAATACTTTTATTTCTCCTTTCAGTTCCGGCTTTGTGTGTGTGCTGCACTGTACTGCACACATTCAAAGTAGCAAAAGTTTTACAGTTTGTCTAGTCATAGTACTTTGCATTGAACGGGTATCCTTCCAGTACAAAACCTATGCTGGACTCAAACAGCCACCCTTTCACAACGGTGCAAAGGAGTCTGTGCGGCCTGATTGTGCACTGGCATTGGGAAGAGGGAAGGAGAGAGTGCCATATCTCTGTAGATATGGAGCTTTCCTCAACTCTCCCTGTCACGCAACGCAGCAACTTTGAGTGCTGCACTGTGTTGCGTGACAGGGTTGGAAATCTTCCCATACTTTACATATCAACATAAACTCCAAGCCATCCTCACACTTGTAATCTCCAAGTTTGGCTATGCCAACAGCCCATACTTTGGCACACCTTCATTTATCATGCACACAAAATAGAGCTCATCAAAAATGTTGGTGCAAGGCTTCTTTCCCATCTGCAACCAAGAGAACATGACTCCATTCCTGCAATCGCTCCACTGGCTACCTACAGCTAGAAGGGCAATGTTAAAGGCACTCTGCATTCTCCACAGAGCCTCCCAACGAAAAGGACTGCAATACCTACAAGTTAAATTCAAGTAATACAAACAAAACAGAAGACACTGTGCCAGGCTTGAGCCAATTATCACCACAGCTCCTTACCATAAAAAATCTAAAGGAGCCCTAGCTTTCTCACTACAAGCCACAAGTTCTGGAATTCACTACCATCAGCATTAGAAGCATCCAGGAGTGTATATACACTTCATAAAACAGTTGAAAACATGGCTATTTCATAGATGACTGCCCCACCCCACATTTAGGAGAAAAAACAAGAAAACAGTCACACCCTCAAGTGCAATCCTCAGCTTACAACACACAGAATGGAAACAACCCAACCAGCAAACTGCTTTTCACATGCAGGTAAGCTAGGAAGGGCTGACCTGTGGTCCGCAGTGGCATTATATAGTCACATGTGTAACAAGTGAGGTAATGAGCAGTGCATGATGGGGCACAAGTTATAGTTAGTTTACTGGACTATAACTTCAGTGGTTTTTAAGTTTTGTTTCGTAACCATGACTGCATTTTAACTGTGGATTTTCAGTGAATTTCTGAAGGTTTTTTAACATATTTTAAGATCTTATTACAAACTCTTACTACAATGTCACTTTAGACTGTTTTTCAGTGAATATATATCACATTTCAAATATACAATGTACTCTTGCAGGAACTTTATTACCCCTATGCTGCCAAAACAAACACTGCACCGTCCCTCCCCTGTTTCTACCCCAATAACCCTCCTCTTCTTTAGTGCCTATGGCCCGGATTTACTAACATTTGACACAACACAAGAAGACAGCTTGCTGTTCTGCGCAAAATGGAGAGAACAGGAATGTGCCATATTTAGTAAGGTATGGCACATTCCTGCTCTCTCTCTGCATTGGCGCACTGAGTGCGACCTAGCACCAATGCAGGTACCCTGGTGTCATGGTGCAAGGCAGCCAGCGGGACACTTTCCTGTACAGGGCCGGACTGGCCGTAGCGGGCACTGGGCGTTTCCCGGTGGTCCGCCAGGGTGGGAGCCGGTTTTGGGCCTCTGGGGGCTGTTTTTGTTACTGGGGGCTCTGAACATTGGCCCCCTGTAACAAAATCAGCCAAAACCGACCCTAGCAAACAGCTTGGCCGCACCTCCCCTCCCACCCCAGGGGGGACGGCCGAGCAGTTTGCCAGGGCCGGTTTCTGTTCCCAGTCCAGCCCTGTTCCTGTACAAAAACAATCCTCAGAGGAATTTTCCTCTTTCTATGTATGCTGCAGAATGCAGCTGGTGTAGGAAGAGGAAATATCGAAGAGAAATGAAGATATTTCTTCTTGCTACGCCTCTGTTGGGATGGCGTAGCATGTTGACGCATTCTCAGGTTTACTACCCTTAGAAAATCTGAGAATTCACCAAAATCCATTGGTGGATGCATGGGAACGTCCACACTCCACCCCTAGAACGCCTTCCCAATGCAGAGTAAAGCAAGGTGGCTTTGCATGGCTTAGTAAATATCACTGAAGCCCTTGCCTTCCCTTGTGTCACTTTGTGATGCAATGGGAAAGCAAGGGCTTAGTAAATCTGGGCCTATATGTGCATGTGTGAACGCTGAAATGTTTCTGTTACAGAAACCAACTGGCTTTTTCAAAGTTTATTGAACAGGAAGAGGAAAGAACACAGGTCACTCTTAGGACAGTGTGCACGTGCTGCAGTATTGCCTTTTGTGGAATAACCTTCCCTCCTCGTCTCCCCTTTCCTTCCCCAGTAAATGGGCCTTGCTTGCTTTTGCTAAGCAGCCCTCCTGCTGGGACCGTAATCACCAGGCCATTGACTATGAACCATTACCCACATATGTTTCAGTTTAAGTGTGCAGACCTGCCTAGAGCAGGGCAATAATACACGGGTGAACTGCCCTGGTGACGGCCCTGGTCTTGTTGTGCAGAATCCCCAGGCACCGATCTAACTTGAGTCAGGTAGATGGATATAGGACTTTTAAACTGTTATGTCTTAATAACAAGTACCACTGCTGGAGGACATCGGCATTTATCAATGTTCGCATTGTCCGTGCTAATAATGAAAGATCTTATCAAGCCCTAGAGTCAACATAGAGCATTGTTTATTGCCTAAGAATTAAATTGCAAAAGGCAATTTTCCGGCGCGTGCTTGGTAACATTTAGAAATGAACGTACCCGTCATGTCTGCTATTTGTTCCAGGGCTTTTGCTGCACTTGGGCCTAGAGCAATGATGTGAACTATTGCACCACTGTTCCGCACATCCGGAAAGCAGAGGGTGGTGTCAAGATTATCTTCACCATCTGTAAGAAGTACGATTTCGGTACCATACGTGTCCATACTTGGTGGCTGTCTGTTTACCTGGAAGAAGAACGATGAGCATTTTACAGAAGATTTAAACGGTGACTTATCTGGAAAAAGGTCTTTACTCTGGCATCATTCATGTTTAAGTTATTCTTAAAGGTGCACGACATGTTTGACTCAAGTGAAAAACTTTGAGCACAGACAACGCCCCCTGAACGCTATCTGCATAACTGAGGCCTGAGGTGCATGATGGTACCAAAGTAGAGATTCAACCAAATAGAATTTAAAAAATAGCATGTACTGTCAATATTTCAAATCTTGTGCTAATCAAATAAAATCGTTATATGAAAACATTCGTAACAGATCACTTCATGCTTTTGGTGTGAAAGACAAACACAGGCTTTTTGTAGCACGCAGACATAGCAGCACAAAACATTTCACAGGTGTATGCTTTCAGTAGGATTTCTTCAGTAAGGCGAGCGTGTGGAGAACGTGCCCAGTCCCTGGCTGAGCGCCAAACCACGACGCTCAGGCCAATCACAATGCTGCATTGCAGCGTTGTGATTGGTCAGGGAAGCTTGGCTGCCTGCTTCCTTTTCCGAGGAGAGACGACGGAGAGGTGCAGTGGTAAGGTAATTTTTTTTTTTTAATAATCCCCTTACCCTTACCCCTCGCTACTGATATTAGCTGGAAGTACATGTACAGTGATGCTTACAGAAATCATACCTAATCACAGACACAGAGAGACCGTGGCGTTTGCTTTGTCCCCTTTCAGTGCTCTAAGTATGCTACTGATGTCAATAACCGAACCAGAAAGTGTCCATGGTTTACTGTGCCATATTGTGGTGTTACTATTTTGTTTGGCTTGTTGTTGGGTCTCAGAAGTGGGTTGTGCAGCTGTTTTGCTACAAACCCGACACATCATCACCACTGCGCCGGTCGAAACTGACACATCGGTCTCCGACACAAGGGCTGTTTGACAAAAGCGGTTCCACAACAATGCTCTGCCTGGCTCAACAATGACTCATTGCCTTCATCTCTACGGAGCTCGACAATGACGCAGGAATCCATGGCATGAATCGCAACTGATGGATCGTGCTCTCGATGTCGATGCTTTGATCCGTCCGAGGTACTTTTACAGCATGATCTGTGTGAGTCTCAGGGCCGGCCTGCCCTCCATTGCGTGTGGCCTGAACTTTGGATTTGGACTTGTTCCTCGTGACCTCAAGTAACCTTTTGACCGATCGTGACTTCAAAGCACTATTTTTGCCTTTATTCTTTAAAAATTCATATCTCGACTTCTGCTGACTGGAATTTTGTTGTTTCGGTCTTGTTTAACTCAGATAAATATTCTCTATTTTTCTAAACCTGTGTGGAGTCTTTTTGTGCTGTTTTCATTGTGTTACTGTGTCTGTGTGTGTTGCACAAAAACTTTACACAGTGCCTCTTAAGTTAAGTCTGCCTGCTCTGTGCCTAGGTATCAGAGGGTGAGCACAGGTTAATTTAAAGTGAGTATCTGGCTTACCCTGACTAGCATTGCGGTCCCTACTTGGACAGGGAGGAAACCTCTGCCAACTAGAGACCCAGGGGCAGATTTACAAGGAAGTGCTGCAGCGCGGCAACGCAAGCCCTTTGGCTGCGCCACGCTGCGGCACTTCCAAAGCACAGGAATGCGACATATTTACAATAATATGTCGCATTCCTGTGCTCTCCCATGCGCTGGCGCACAAACTGCTGCCATGCGCCGGCGCAGTCACCTTTGCACCATGGTGCAAGGATGCCTGCGTCATGGGGAGATTGTTTTTGTGCTGGAAGGGGCACCTTCCTGCACAAAAACAATCACTACAGGCATTTTCCTCTTTCAATGTGTGCTGTAGAATGCAGCACACATTGAACGAGTAAAAAAGGAGGAGATATGAAAACATTTCTCCTCGTGGTGCCTTGCTACGCCACCCCTAGGGTGGCGAAGCATTCAGACGCATTTCCAAATTTACGATTCCTCGTAAATCTGGAAATGTGTCTTGTTCCATGGGTGTTGCGTGGGAACACCCACAGCAACACCCATGGAAAGCCCCTTTCACGCAAAGTGCTGCGTGTAAAGGGGCCATATTTACAAGGACAGGAAAAGCCACGCAGGATGGCTTTTCCTTTCCTTGTAAATATGGAGCAGTAACATGCGCCACCAGTACGTCCCAAAAAGTGATGTACTGGTGGCGCAGGGGGCTTGTAAACCTGCCCCCCAGTTTCTAACATTGGTGTACGACTAAGACAGCCTTCTTTTAATGGAATGTATGTTGGTCAGATCTTGAGGTGTAATAAGGTGTTAAGTCATGAAAAGATAGCTGTTAGACCTGGCACCATTGGCGTGGGTCTCCCTTCCATTTTTTGCTGTTGCCTCTTATGTTTTTGCTGGTTTTAGATGCTTTTGGGCACTGTGCCACTGCTGTTCAGTGCCACAGTGCAAGTGCTCCCTATGGTAAATTGATGTATGGATTAGTGACTCCATGATTGGCTTGTTTGGTTTACTTGTCAGACCCTAGTACAGTGCACTGCGTGTGCCCAGGGCTTGTAAATCAAATGCTGCTGGTGGGCTTGCAGCACTGGTTGTGCCACCCACCGGAGCAGCTTGTAAAGTGTGTCTCAGGCCTGCCATTGCAGAGCCTGTGTGCAGTCTGGTACTGCCATGTTGACTAGGCAAGTGCACCCACTTGCCAGTCCCTAAACCTTCCCTTTTATACATATTAGTCACCCCTAAGGTAGGCCCAAGGGCAGGGTGCATTGTAGGTAAAAGGTAGGACATGCCCTGATGTGTGTGGCATGTCCTAATAGTGAATTACAGCCATTTTCGTTTTTCACTATTGCAAGGCTACCTGTTCCCCATAGGCCAGAATGGGCAGTTTGATTATAACATCTTATAATCCTAACTGACTCAGGGAACTAGGTAGAAATTCGAGTTTAGTATGCCTGAACTCAGAATGATAAAATACATCTTTTAGTGAAGTTGGTTTTAACATTCTGTGTTTGAAAATGCCACTTTTAAAAAGTAGGTATTTTCTTGCCTAACTATCCAAGCCTGCCTCTGCTAGGTTGTGTATTCCTTGTCTAGAGTTTGAGTGACAGGGGCTGGGGGATTCCAGGAGACAGGGTGAGTCAGCACAGGGCTGAATAGAGAGATCTGCATGCAGATGGGAGTGAGGAGTTGCACCTGGGACCTGAATAGGGCTGTGCCTTCCCTCCACAATGCTGGCTCCACCTCCTGTGGTGCGTCTGATGTGCCTGGCCTACACTGTGAAAGGAAAGAAGGAGTCTTGTCAACAAAGTGCTCCAGGACTGACCAGAATTGGTTTGGACTAGGCAAAGGCCTCTCTGCCTTCAGAGAACAAAGAGAAACTGTGTATAAAAAGGGGGACCCAGACCCCAGAACTTTAGATCACTTCTGGGAATCAAGACGAACCTTTGCTGAGGAGAAGAACCAGGAAGCTGAAGGAGGAGACTACCCCTGTGCTGTGTGTTTGGGGGTTGGCCTGCAGTGGTTGCTTCATTGCCAAAGAAAGAAGAAAAGGACTGAGTGTGCTTTGTATCAACTTGAAGAAGAATCTCCAAGGGCTTGAACTAGAGCTTGCCTCCTGCCTGAAGTCTCAGGGATACAAGACTTCACCAACCAGCTCCCCCCTGAATTCCCTTGCTGGGAATTGAAGTGCCTGCTGTTGTGCTGGGCCTTCTGAGAGACTGTGTGTCGCTGGGAGCGCAACGCAACGACGAGAAGCGTGTTGCTGCCGCAGCAGCTGTCGTCGCATCGCCGAAGAAGCGAGCTGCCGCTGCCATCATCGCATCGCCGAAGCGTGGCGAATCACTGCAGAAGCGTGCCGCCGTCACAGAGGTCGCCATCGCATCACCGGAGAAGCGCGTCGCAGGGCCTGTCACGGCTCCAAAAATCATCGAGTCGCCGCACGGCCGTCGGGCGTGCTCGCATCGCACCAACGTTGTCGCATCGCAACCAAGACGCCATTTTGTCGCATCGCACCGGAGAAGAGTATCGCATCGAGGCGCCATCTTGTCGCATCGCACTGGAGAGCAGTAAGAAACCGACGCATCACCTCCCCACACAGTAAGGAAGCGAGCATCAACTCCCCTGCGCAGCAGTAAGGAACCGACGCATCCACTCCCCTGAGTGTAAGGAACCGACACATCACCTTCCCTGCGACCCTTTTGTTATCTTTGCGTTACGCCTTCAAGGTACATTGAGAGTAAAGTGTTGCATTTACAACTTGAGAGAACTGAACTATTTTATAACCTTTTAAAGTCTATTTTTGAGTACAGTATTGTGGATTTTTGTCATTTGGTCTTGTGTTAAGTCTATATAAAAATACTTATTTTTATAATACAACCTGTGTGTTGTCCATCTGTAGTGTTGTCACTGTATTACTGTATGTGTTCACAAACGCTTTACACACTGCCTCTGAGATAAGCCTGCCTGCTCGTGCCAAGCTACCAAGGGGGTGAGCAGGGGTTATTTTAGGAGTGTACCCCCTTACCCTGACTAGACGCAAGGGTCCCTATTTGGTCAAAGGTACCTACCTCTGCCAACTAGAGACCCCCAAATCTAACAATAGCATTAATGCAGTGATTCGTTCATTCATTTGTAAACACAACCCTTCAGCCATGGAGTGAAAGTTGACCAGACATCTGAAGATTAGAGACATGGCCTTCCAGTAAATATGCATTCAAGCCCCTGTTCCTGCTTTCACAAATCTAATTGATCTACTTGATAACCACATAATCAAGATCATGTAAATAAAGGTGTCTAGACTGCTACCACATCCTACTGCACATAAGTATGGATAAAGTGGTGCAGCAGTAATGCTGGCTCACCTATTGTGGGTAATCCATGTCACATTGTTAATGAGAAGCCAGCATTAGCCCATATGGAACAAGCATATTAAATTATATGTTTTCCCATTGGGCCTGTCATCAACCTGCCACTAACGTCCAACTCTACACATTGATTTGATAAACACTTTTTTGCCCCTTGCCCTCCATATATAAATGAGGGTCCACAGTCTCAGGGGTTACAACAATGCAACATGAAATTGTGCTTTCTTCATGCAAGTCACCTTTATCAGAAAGAAAATATCTAGCTATCAACTATCCTTAGGGACATACCATTGAAAAATCATTCAAGTAAAGATTTTCCCTCAGTACATGTATGTGTCTCTTCTTCAAACTTAGCCTTCAATCACTATCAGCACCAAGAAGATATCAGAATGGCCAATGAACACTGGATAAATTTAATTTAATTTAAAAGCTTATAAAGCACCCGAATCACCCCCGGAGGGGTATCTCCATGGTAGAGCAGTAGAAGAGCAGAGCCAGCAGACAGTTAACCAGCACAAAGTTCAGTTTTAAGGAGTTTCCTAAAGATCAAAAGATCATCACATCTTCGAAGTGTAAGAGGCAGTTGATTCCATAACAAAAGGGCCATATAGGAAAAGGTTTTGCCTCCTGTATGGGATTTCTTAACACGAGGAATGGTAAGAAGACATTTCTTTCCCGATTGTAAGACCCTGCCTAGCTGATAGGGGATACATTTCTCGACTAAGTAACTGGGTCCTTTGCCATTTAAGGCTTTATGTACAATGCAGCAGACTTTGAATTTAATTCTCTGGTGAATGAGCAGCCAATGTAGTTGTTGCAAGAGGGGGAGGGAGGCCTTTCTAGGAGGCATATTAGTAACTAGCTGCGCTGCCATATTCTGTACTACCTGTAGTCTATTCAACAATGATTCATTAGCAGCGACCAAAAGAGCGTTGCAATAGTCCAGACGACTGATGACCAATGCCTGAACCAAGGTTTTACGTACAGCTAATGGAAGTAGGGGGTATACTCTATGCAAAAGACACATCATATTGAAGCAAGTCCCAGGGATAGCCCAAAGTTGGTCCTTCATAGTCAGGGTCTGATCTAAATACACACCTAAGTTTTTAACCACCGTCTTAGGGGTAGGGGTTGTGCCAAGATCCGCCGGCCACCAATCTGCGGACCAGAGTATATTGGCATTACCGAAGAGCATAATCTCAGTCTTTCCAGTGTTAAGCTGAAGGTAGTTATCCGTCATCCATGAAGAAATAGCTTTCATGCCCTCAGAAAAGCGAGAATTTGTGGTTAAGGAACGTTTGTTAAAAGATGAGAGAAGTTGGGTATCATCCGCATAAGAAATGGGGATGAAGCCAAATTCTCTCACAATCTTTGCAAGGGGGGCCACATATATGTTGAACAGCGTAGGGCTCAAACTAGAACCCTGTGGCACTTCATTGGAAAGGTCCATATCGCGGGACCGGAAGGGGCCTAAATTGATGACCTGTGTGCGGTGAGTTAAGAAGCTTGTAAACCATTGAAAGGCGCATCCACAAATTCCAATCTCCTCCAGTCTTCGCAATAGAATTCGGTGAGACAGTATCAAAAGCTGCGGATAGATCCAGCAGCACTAGCAACACAGATTGATTATTATCAAGAGAGCATCTGATGTGATCTGATACCGCAATCAGTGCAGACTCCTTGCTGTACATAGGTCTAAAACCTGACTGTGAAGGGTCTAAACAATCAGTAGACTATGTGTTCTGTAAGACTTTTATTGATATATCCTTCCAATAATTTGCTCATCAGAGGGAGAAGGGAAATGTGGCAGTAGTTAGACAGAAACGATGGAGATAGATTGGCCTTTTTACGAAATGGGATTACCTGAGCTGCCTTCCACTCAAGAGGAAGTTGGCCCTTGCTCATCGAGAGATTTAATATAGTGCAGATGGATGGAGCAAGCTGAGCAGATAGAAATGCAGCAATCTTAGCTGGTATGATATCAAGAGGCGACCTAGACTTAGCAGATTTGAACATAACCTCCACTGCATCTACTTGTAGAGGGGTAAAACTTTCTAAAGGAAGAGCATTTTTTATGTTTATGAGGGGGCAAGAGGAAGATACTTTTGGGCTATCATTGGCATAAATTAAATTTATTTTGTCTTCCATGTGGTTAGTGATATCATCGCATAGTGCTTGAGAGGGAGGAGTGATATCATCGGCTGCAATGGGATTAGTGAAAGATTTGAGAATTTTGTACAGCTCTTTAGACGAATTCCGCGCTTGACTAAGTTTGGAGGCTATATGCGCTTTACACGCTTTTTTAAATGTTTTTATGATAAAGTGCGAGTGCACCTTTATAGGTTTCTCTCTCCATCAAATTCTGAGATGAACGCCAACGTCTCTCCAGTCGTTTACAAGCCGACTTCTCTTTATGTAACTCCAGTGAATACCAAGGCCTCATCCGTTTGAGTGGTATTATTTTGTTTTAAAGGAGCAATACAGTCAATAGCAGATTTTAAAGCCCCGTGATAGTTCTCAAAACTTAAATTAATATCCCCTAGTTCTGCTCTCAAAGGAGCCCTAAACTTTTTATTAAAATCATCTGGAGTAATTCTGTACCATTGTTCCCTAAAACTGTGTGAAGTAGTGTCATTAGGAATATCCACCAGGGTTCTAGTTATCTGGAAGTCAATTAAGGCGTGGTCTGACCACACTACCTGGCGAGGAGCCTTGGAATGTAGATTAGGAAAGTTGGTTAGAATTAGATCTAAAGTGTGGCCAGCAGAATGAGTAGGGCCCACATTGGTCTTTTCCAGACCTAAAGAGGCTAAATCAGACAAGAACTGAACAGCTCCCAATTGGAGCTGTTTTTGTTATGTAAGTTGAAATCCCCTAATAAGACAAAGTGTCTTGATGAAATAGCGTGAATGGCAATTAGATCCAGCAGTTTAAGGTTAAAATCTTGAAGATATCCTGGGGGACGATACACTAACGCACCTTTCCAACACTCCTGAGGTGAGAATTCAATTTTAAAGATACAGATCTCTAATTTGTCCTCAATACGGGACTCGATAATAGATACTTTTATTGACTCTTTATATATTATTGCAATACCGCCACCCATCCTACCATCCCTATCAATCCTTAAAATGTGATAGTGCTCAGGGAAGGCCAAGGTGATGGCAGGTGCAGTGGCGGGTTTGAGCCAAGTCTCAGTTAGGAACCCCAAATTAGGAGTTTCCGAAGATAGCAAATCCCATATTGTGATGGCATGTTTAGGCAGGGATCTTCCATTGCAAAGGAAACACTTCCAGGCTGGAGTATATTCAGGGGGAAGGGTAGTGACCGAAACCAGAGGCTTCTCAGAAGCTGAAGGCAGATCCACCTTAGAGGGAGCTGATTTTAAAACGACCTCCTGACCCCGAGTGAGGCACTAGAATTGACAATGGGAACAAGACAATGGGAAAAAGAAAACGGGCCCTCCAAAGAGGGGGCTTTACAGCACCTGTCATTTGCAACTAAGTTCCATGGTATAGATCTAAAACTGATGATCACCTGAATAAACATGTCTTAATGTAGCAGCAGTAATTGGGGAAAAAGAAGCAGGGGTCCTGGCTCCTGGCGATGGCCAGGTGCAGATGGGCTTGCCTTTGGCGCGCCAGCAGCGCATCTGCTGCACGCGTACGTGCTGCCATGCTGTTTAAGGAATGAGCCCAGTAGGTGGCATGAGCGCTAACTCCTGTGACCTCCTCTGACCCGGAAGATGCTCCACTCACTATGGTCAGCTCCCTCCACACAAACGGAAAACCCTCGGTGGAACTAAGAGCGTTGCGAGAAGGCAAATCACAATCTAAGGCAAAAGCAATCCCATGTCAAAGACGAGCCGCGAGTAGGCAAAGTAAGTGGGCTAATAAGTAAAAGCTTGCGCTGCATCACGCAGAGTAAAATATCAGCTAAAAGCAGACCAAGTTAAAACATTGCAAAATGCTAATAAAAATCCAACTAGCCTGGAGTACCGACGCGCGTCCGCGCTGCCATGCTGTTTAAGTAGTGAGCCCGATAAGCGGCAGGAGCGCTAACTCCTGTGACCTCCTCTGACCCGGACGTTGCTCCTCCCACTCTAACCAGCTCCCTCTACACAAACGGAAAACCCGCGGTGGAACGGGGAGCGTGCAAGAAGGCAAAGCACAATCTAAGGCAAAGCAATACCCACGTCAGAGATGAGCCGCGAGTAAGCAAAGTAAGTGGGCTAATAAGTTAAAAATTGTGTTGCATCACGCAGAGTAAAATAGCAGCTGAAAGCAGACCAAGTTAAAACACTGCAAAACGGCAATAAAAATCCAACTAGCCTGGAGTACCACCCACACAACTATCATAATCCAGCAGTTCATTTCTTGAGTTACTCTATTTTAAAGAGATGAAGAGAAAGCCCATTGTAGTTGCGTTAATAACTTTCCTGTGCTAATGATCTACATAGTCACTAAAAAAAACAAAGTTTAAAGCGGTATAATAGTTAGGTGAAAATGTCAGTTAAACCATAACAATTTAATCTATAAAAAAACACCGAAATTCAACAGTTATAATTATCTCTAAGTAACTATAATTCTCTACATTAACTATAACTCACACCCTATCCATGCACAGTGTTGTCATCATTGATGACATTTTCAGTTGTCATCAGTGATGTTATCAATGATGTAACAGAACATGTAATGAGTGATGTCATATGTGACGTCATAAGCAGTACATGAGGGTGCGAGTTATCGTTATACTTGAGATAATAGCTGGTGAATTTCAGTGGATTTGTTAGTTTAAAACATTATGTTTTAACTGACATTTTCACCAAACTATAATGTCCCTTTAACCTTTGTTTTTTTCAGTGAATTTCTAAGGTTTTTTTAATGTAAAGTAAGACATTATTACACTTTCTAACTATAAAGTCAGTTTAGCCTTTGTTATTTTAAGAGAATTTCTTTTTTTTTTTATTTGCAACACCGTCAGTTAAATAAATACATATATATATATATATCTATACATACATACATACATGAGGAAATTCAGCCAATAATAAATAAATGCTTTATAAAGGGAAAGATGAAAATGCATATCTCGCTGTAAAAAACTACAATTAATATCTTTCGATATACAAAAATTACCAACAGTTCATGCCAAATCTTAACCAGTATCGCTGGCAATTTTCCAAATATAGACCGGGCCCGGATACGCTTTCCTAATTTTTTTGCCCTCCATCCCTTCCTTTCTTATACTCACTTTTCAAGATTAAAGCCAATGCTGAAAGGTGGGGGGAACGGATCCAACCAAGCAGAGGAAATGCAGATTCTTGCCACCGACATGGCCACGAAGACAAAATATTGATGGCCCCTGACATTCTTTCACTAGCGGCCCCCAGCAACATTAATTCAACTGTAAGTGTAACTTTTATCTCCAGGGAATGAACTTGAAAAGTTTCTATATCCTTCTACAGGGTTTCTAAGAGCAGACAAGTTGAAAACATATGTATAATATCAGCTTCTGTTCTACAGCATCGGGGGCAGTGGACCCCAGCTAAGCCTCCATCCCTCCCTTTGGGCAAGGTGTATAGTAAAGAGAGAAAATTGTTTTATAATGTTGTGCCTGTAACCCAGCTGAGCACAAAATGGAGTGACCTAGTTTTAACGAGTCTAAGAAGCTGACACTATTTACACCTAACTTTTGTTTCCATTTCTCACAGTGCTTCTCGAGATTATCCTGCATCAATTGGTTCAGCCCTCCGTATATTTGACTAATAGTGCATCTCTCATGATCCCTTGTTCCCTTTATTGTAGGGTCCTTACTAAATCCTCTTAACCCCCTTTTCTTCTTAACTAAAAAGCTCCGAACCTGCAGATATTTAAAAAAATCTTTCCGATCAACTCTATAATTCATCTGAACTTCCTCAAATGACATGATTCCATCTGCATCAATAAGATCCCCCATCTTCCCAATTCCAAGGTCCGCCCAGCGTGACAAAACTGCATCATGCAGAACTGTAATATTTCCAGAAGTGCTGGGTTCCTGAAAAGCGGAGTATAAAAATTCATCCTCCCTAACCCTCATTTTTTCTTTACAGCTACCCATACACGGCATGCAGCTGAGAGGGTTTTAATTCTAACCTTCTTGTAATAGCTAGGTTTGTTATATTTCAAAAGCCAGTTTTGAGCCTCATCTCCTAATAATAGTTCATAAATGTCAGGGGACCCATTGCTACTCCATTGATTCATGAGCTCCCCCCCCCCCCCGAGTAAGCCCCACATATACTGAAGTGCTGTGGCCCAATTGTACATTCTTAAGTCCGGGACAGCCCATCCCCCTCTCTCCCTAGGGAGTGTCATAAATCTCAGGGCCCTCCGAGTCTTCCCGTTTGCCCATGTAAATTTATTAATCATATCTTCCATCCCCTTGAACCAACGTTTTCGATCTCCAATGGATTTGCTCTACAATAATAAAGAACTTTAGGGAGAAACATCATTTTGATAATATTGCTCCGGCCAAGAATTGAAAGATGTAAATTACTCATCCTATAGAAATCTCTCTTCCCTTTCTGAATGGCCGGGGTAAGATTTAACTCCACAATTTGTTCCAGCTCAGATGTTATATTCCCCCCTAGATAGGTTGCTCATTGTGTCCCCCGAGGGTCAGATAGATGGTGTAGGAAAGTAGGATCTGCTTCTTACGGTTACCCCCACTTTTTGCTTGATGTGATGCTATTTTTGACTAGTCTGACCGGGATCCTGCTAATCGGGACCCCAGTCTATCTGCTTTCTCCCTAAACTGTTGTGTTCAGTACTTGGGTACATCCCAGATTGGATACTGGGATACCCTTATAAGTGCCTAGTATATGGTACCCATGTACCCAGGGCATAGGTACCCCAGAGGCCTCTCATGGGCTGAAGCATGTATTATGCCACCCATGAGAGACCATTCAAAATGGAACTACAGGCCTGCCATTGCAGACTGTGTAAGTTGGTGTATGCACCACTTACTAAAGATATAGGTTTACTATATCTAAGGGTCACTGCACTTAAAACCTATAAGTCACCCCAATAGCAGGCCTTTACAATCCTGAAGGCAGGGTGCTTGGTTCTAAGTGAAAGGGTGCCCCTGCACGAGCAGGACACCCCTGCAGCCTACGGAGTCCATTCTCCCGGGTTGTCAGTGAAGCAGCCATATACTATATAGAGTGGCACCATCTCGAAAACGGCTGCAATAAATCCTATCATGTTTTTGCTTCCATTTGCTTCGCTCGACCTTTACCGCTTTACCACTCAGCCTTGTCCTTCAAGGAGCTGCTGGGCACTGCTTGAATTCTGCTAAGGCTTCTCGCGGCCCCTGCGGCACCCGCGGCTTCTACGGCATCCGCGGTTCTTGCCGCTGCAGCTGCCTGCTCTTGGTCAGGCAGAGAGAGCGGAGCTGGTGGACAAGCAGGGAGAGCAGGGAGAGCAGGGAGAGCCGAGAGAGCGGAGCGGTGGCGGCTAGCAGAAGTGAGCCTGTACAAAGATATCGTCAAGGGGGTGATACGAGGAGCTGAGCCTGAGCCTGACCCCGACGGATTACTGGATTACCGGCTCCTTTGGTCCATGGAGCCGTGGACAGTGAGTGCCGTGCCGGGCTTTTGAGTAGCAGCAGCCTGCTCCACGTGAATCTGCTCCGAATCTGCTGTGAATCTGCTGTGAATCAGCTGGCAACTAGCAACTAGCTGGAAAACTCGCGCTATAACAGCGCTGTAACAGCGGTAAGTGCGATTGATAGCTGCCGTCTGCAACAAGACAGAAGTGAGTCAAACACAGTTGTCGAGTTTTCAGGTTTGCTGAAACAGCTGTAAATCTAGATTGCTAGACTGCCTGAAAATCTTTATTGAAAGCCTGTATTGCAGCAGTTCAGTGGTACGTTTGTGGAACGGATGATCGGACGGATGATCTGGTGGGACTGGTAATACTTTGGAAGAAAGTTTCACATTTTGGATCAAGTGTAGGTTCTACAGAACATTGCGGGGGAGGCACCAGTATTGCACCAGGCTGGTCTGATCATCGGTGCAGCGGCGCAGGGGAAACCGGCAGCAATTGGAGAGGTCACCGGTGGTGGGAGGCTGCTGTGTTGTGACAGTGCTGCGGAGGACCTTGAATATCCCGGCATCCAGGAAGCACCTGCGATAGGGATGCTGCTGGCTGAGGTGGTGTCCTCTACGCAAGGCCACCGTCCTGGTCAGGAAGAAGGGATCATTCGCGGCGAGGTGAAGCAGGAAGAGACATTTCAACATCAGCGATTCCCACATCGGAAACACAGAACTGCTGCAAGTAATAGTCTATAGAGTCCGCTCAGAATCCCGAGGAACAGGAGCGTCTGGAGTATCGAAGACCAGCTGCCGAGGCCCTGCTGAGCTTTTGCTGAAAAGGCTGAACTTTCCCCGGACGGTCCCAGGTGACCTAGGTGACCTAGGTGACCCAATGAGGTCGGGAAGATCGAGAGAGGTCATGCTGCCTAAATCAAAGGGAAAAAAAGGAAAGAAACAAAACCCCAGCACTCAGGATAACGTCGATCAAAAACTCATTACAACTGAGCAGGACCAGGACCAGAATGAGACAATAGCAAGGATGCAATCTACCAGCGTCACATTTTCCTACCAACCAAAAATTTATACAAAGTTCAATTTTCTAAGGGATGCAGGGTCAGTTCTCTTTTCTAGCAATGCAACCCTTAAAGGCCTCCAACTGCCATTGCTACCCCTGCTTGTACAATCGCAAGCGCCCGACCTAAGCCTGCAGCCCCTCGATAAAAACAGAGCATTACAGCAACAAGGCCAGCAACCCGGGCTCAAACAGCAATCACCAACACACCCGGTGGAGGTGAAAGAGGCAGGGAGTACATCCCCGGCGGGTTTTACAGGTACGTTTGGCAGCTCAGGTCACTCTCCAACAAAATCCAGTTGTCAGAGCAACACTCAGAAGAGTCCGACTATAGAACATAAGGCCCAAAAAACAGTTGATTTTGCCCGAGTCGAAGTCTGTGCTATTAAGGAAATTAAGGGCATGAGTAAAGTTAGAACAGACCCAAGGAGAGAAGATGGGGTACAATCAAGTGATATTAACTCCAGCCCCTCAACCAATATGTCAATAAGAAGTTATAGTACTCCTATCAAAGCAATAGATCGAGTAAACAAAAAATTATCACCAATTCCACAATCCCCACAACCCCTTGCACAAGGAAGCATGCCAACCCAACACGGAGGATTAGGCGCAGGAATATCGGACCTAAGCCAGAAAGAGGAGGGAAGGGCGACCATATCCTACTTAAACACACAAGAATGGGAGGATATGCTCGCCACTTACACTTCAGATCAGGAACAAAGAGCGCACTCTCCTCGAGACTCTCCTCGGGACTCTTTCCTAGCAGAACCAAACAGTAAAAGCGCAAAGGAGAACGAGCACAGAAAGCATCAAAATACTGGTATTTGGACCTCACTGCTAAACACAATTCAACTAGCTGTCGAAGCACTGCAATATCAGTCCGAAAAGATGGAGATCCAATTAACACTACTGAACACACTGGTAGTCTTCACTGCCGGCATCGATGAAAAACTGGGAAACCTAAATGGCCTGATAACAAGAGCTCAATCAAATACTTACCTCAGCTGCTACTGCGACCAGGTTGTTGATAAATTATCCACCTTGCCAACAATGTTAAGTGGTCTGATAGAGGATATCAAAGGTGCGACAGTAGAAAACTCAATAAAAGATCAGGGAATCTCCAATAGCACGGAGGGATCAATCAATAGCAAAACAACTGGTAATATGCATAAAGTCACTCCAGAGGTGGTCATCGAGAAGACAGAAAGGCTCGATGACGGAAGGTTTCCAAAATTCAATGCCAAACAACGCCGTAAACAGAAAAGGAAAGGGCGTAATCAAAAGCTTCAAGTAAATGTAATGAAATACTTCCCGATCTTCTCAGGTGCACAGAATAAACATGTCATCAACAACAGAGACGCACGTTTAACAAACCAGGCACAATCACCGCCTGTCACTCCCAAACATTTTCTGGTACAAGGAACAGTCATAAAACAGCCAACTGAAATTAAGGCAAATAAGGAAACAGAGGAAGAAGTTGGACAAGGAATCCCGCCAAGGGATAACATAGAACAAAAAGAAGCAAAAAAACAAGAAACTATAATCACTATGCCAACAATAAAATCTGACAGAGGTCATAACCAACAACCTGCACATAGAGCTAAACTGAGGGGAGAAAAAGGGACCCATCCAAGGAACCTGCATTGCCACAGCAGATACATGGAGAGGCATGCAATTCAGGGGCCCCAAAGATGAGCGAAACAAAGCGAAAAGCCGCAATCACGAGTTCAACCATAGGGCCCAGAAGAAACGCTTGTGGATCTATAGACAGGCCAAATCAGGTCTTACCGCTCAGAGAGACTAAAAGGCTCATTACATCAACCAAAGCCAGCCCCAGCAGGAAGTCACTAGAAACAAAGACACAGAATGGGAGCCAAGTCCCAAAGCAAACAACCCTCATGTTTACAACACCCAAACCAACCAAAGCGAATTTTTGGGCAGAAGGACCAAGCAATCAACTGGAAATACAATCCGAAAAAACATCCAGCTTTACACCTCCAACTGAAATAATGGTCACATCAAACTTACAGCTATCGACATCACAAATTCGAAGAATTAACAGACAGCAAGAAACAGAGGTCTTGGTCTTTCATCCTCTATATACCTCAAAGGGACACCATGATTCATTAAACCGAGGAAACATTTTAAGACTAATGAAGTCCATTCCAAAACTGGCCGATATAAGTTCAAAGGATCTACTTTCTGTCGAGTTCATACCTATTATTAATGCTCAAAGCTCAGAGGTAACAAAGACAACGTGGTCCACAAGTAAAATTGCAGTATTTTATCTGAACTGGGGATATTCCAAAATTGGGGCATTGATATCACCCCTTTTCAAAAACCAGCATACCCATTGCCACTATTGAGTATTGCAAGCTCTGTAACAAAAAAATATCAAGCATACTCAAATAGCGTACTTAGAAGCGCGCGGGGGAGATCACGTCAGCGAAGTACCAGCAGCCAGCGGGACCGATCAGATGTATGGTCGAGGACAGTCGCCTACTCAAATCAAGGTCTCACCAGAGAAACACTAACCCGCACAATAACAACACGCACAGAGGAGGATTGACGCAACCCACGAGATAGAGTCTACAGCAGGTCAAAGAATCCTCCCCTTAGTCTATGCTCGTGGAATATTAATGGCCTAGCAATAAAAATAGAGGATCCTGAATTTTTGAACTATCTTACTACCTTTGACATAATTATGCTGCAGGAAACCTGGCTCACGGTCCCACAGCATATTGAGGGTTATACATGTTTCGCCACACCAGCAACCAGGACCGGTAGGTATGGCCATTGCTCAGGAGGACTGACCACCTATGTTTCTATAACTAAAATAGCCTCAGCAACCCTCATGGACTCGACATCAAGCGCAATACTAGCAGTCACAATTACAATCGCTCTCGACGAAATAGAAATGGAGGTTTGCATAATTAACTCGTACGTGCATCCGAAATGGAGAGCAAAGGATTCGATCAAAATTATCAACCAATTGTCTGAATACGCTGCAGTTTTGGAAAACCCGATGTTCATTTTGACAGGGGATCTAAACCAATATCTCATTGGTTCGGCAGCAGGGGAGGAGGTATCGGATCTAACTAGAACTTACAATATTCCGACACAATGCGCTTCATTGCAGGGGAAGAAGAAAAGCCGTAACAGTCGCTTCCTTGAAGATTTAGAACATCAAAATCTTCGAGCACTGAACGGAAGATTTCCGGAAGACTCTCCCCCAGTTGAATCCTTTTACACCACGACAACAAGCTCTATACTGGATTACACATTTGCAAGCCTCGCGCTGTTCCCATACATCCTCGGGTTCAGAATGGGGGACAAGGGTGATAGCGACCATCGTCCCCAGGAAATACAATTAACAGCTACTGCACCTAGTTTAATTAGGCCAGACACATCCCTGGGGCCTATTCACTCCTTAAATCTAAAAAGGATTAAATGCACAACATACAACTCAAACTTGAAAGCTGAAGCTGCAATACAATTATTCAATTCGCAAGCTCCCAGCACAGATGATCAAATCACTCACTGGGGAAATTTCACAGTTATACTGCTAGATAAGCTTGCAGATACTTTCCCTACAAATGATAATTATCAGAAAAAACGTAGAAAAAATAAAATTCAGAAAGAGCAGAGAGCTCAGCTCAAGTCACTCAAAAGAGCAACAAACTCGTCTTTGCGTAAGCTGAGAAGATCTCCCGGAAATATCAATGCACGAGCTTCCCTTAATCATCAAAGGGCAATGTTAAAAAGACTGAAATGGAACATCAAGAGAGATCGCGAAAACGAAACCTGGGCAAAAGTGCTATACGATACGAATGGTAACGACAGTGCCCGCTTTTGGAAAACTGAACGGGATTATGCGCCCACAATTTATTGGCATAGGGTCTCATATCTCGGAAGCAAATTGGATAAAATACCTCACCAGTCACTTTAACAATCACACAGAAATTGCAGGAGCACAAATGGTTAGCAGCTGGATTTCAGAGGGACAAGCCAAACCAAGCATATCTGAGATAGGGGAACAACAGATTCGAACCACAGGAACCAAAGCATTAGGCGAAGTGAGCTGCCCGTTGTCACTCTTAATTCAAAAGCAGATTGCTAAAGGGAGGAAAGAAGGAGCCCCGGGACCAAATGGCATGCCACCTGCCCTGTTTAAAGCAAAGGGAAAAGATTGGGCGGATATCCTACAACCCCTCTTTCTGGAAATTAGGCAGTTAAATAGAATACCAGAATCTTGGAGGGGCTCTACAATAGTCCCAATACATAAAAAAGGGGACAAGGACGAGCCTATCAACTACCGCCTAGTAGCTTTAATTGATAATGAAGCAAAATATTTTGCAGGCACCATACTAGAGGAGCTTACACTCTGGGCTGAGATGAAGCAGATAATACCGATGAATCAGACCGGTTTTCGCAAAATGACTAGCACATCTACAAATATCCTTGCAATCTCACTAATAATTGACGCAGCAAAGGCTTCCAAGTCCCCTTTGCATCTATGTTACATTGATTTCAGTGCTGCCTTTGACTACGTCGAGAGAGGCAGACTGTGGGGGAAACTGGCGCGATGGGGCATTCCACAGTCTATTTTAAACATGTTGATTCTTCTACACACAGACACTTGGGTGCAGGTGAAACTAGGTGGTGGCACCCATCTCTCCTCAAAAGTACCAACAACAAAAGGATTGAAACAGGGTTGCGTGCTTGCACCAACCCTGTTCAACTTATTCATGGCTGACCTACCAAAGGTGCTTGACGCCTGTAACTCCCACTCTCCGAGGGTAGGAGGGAGAACTCTGACCAATCTCATGTATGCAGACGACGTAGTCCTGCTTAGCCACACTTACGTCGGTCTTCAACACTTACTGACAGAAATGCAGAAATACGCAATAGAAAATAATTTAAAAATAAACCTGAGTAAGACAAGGACAATGTCAATAAATAACAAAAAGAACACACAGAAGAGCTGGTTCCTTGGTGGCACTAGAATTGACTCTGCTTCTGAGTATAAGTACCTAGGAGTCATATTCGATAAGGAAGGGTCGTTCTGGTGCCAAAAAGAGGAAATAAGAAGGAAAGGTTTGTTGATTGCCCTAACATTGAAAAATGTGGCTAACCAATTGACGGGACCGACTTTGACCCCGCTTCTGAAGGTAGTTCAGGCCAAACTTCTCCCCTCGATCACCTATGGTAGTGAGGCGATGCGGGGAAGAGACGCTAAGGAGTTGGACAGTACGCTGGTCAAAGCTTACAGAACCATGTTCTGTCTTCCGCCCTATACATCACCTGCTCAAATAAGGCTGGAGTTTGGCCTTCAACAACAAGTTTTAGCCAGGTATGGTGCATACATCATTTGCTGGCATAAGATAAGAAGCGCCACTACAAACACGCTTAACTATCTGCTGTGGTATGATATACAACACAGGGAGTTCTCCCAGGCAAGAAACTTTCTTCAGTTAGCCTTGGATTTGACCAAACTCTCCGGACTCTGGGACGCGCAACTCGGCTATCTCAATTTAAAAAAATTAGTCTGGAAAAACATAAAACTAATCTCCATAGTGGAGGACAAGGCAAGCTTTGCAAAAAGATCTCATGCCTGGATGACCCTTAACTCATACAAATCACTCGCCCCACAACAATACTTCAATCAGGGCTATCCGAGGGCCATAAAAATGAATTTCCTAAGGTACAGGATGGGGATCCTTCCATGTACCCAGCATCTACCACCATGGCTGAGGATAAAAGGACAAAATACTTGCAGGCTGTGCAACACCAAGAATGGCGATATTCTTCACTTAATTTACCTATGCGAAGAACTGGACGAAGCGCGGCAACAGCTTCTAAAAGAACCTTTTAAACAGAAAGGGATCCGTTCTAGAAGGCAAGCAGTGTTGGCCTGCTTCAACCCAGAAAACATTCAATTAAACTGCAGATTGGCAAAATTTCTGTTGATGGCTGAACAAAAAATGCCCAAAATAACAAACAATGTTTTACAAAATTAATTGCCGCAAAGCTGACAAGTAGACGAAAAAAAAAAAAAAAAAAAAAAAAAAGGGTCTTAGCAGGATCTCATCAAAGACGCTTATTAGTAGCAGAGAGACAAATCCTGCAATAAATATAGACAATGAGATCGGAAAAATGGGCAAGTGGTGCAGGAATACAGACAATGTGAGACAAGCACATGACAGCATCCAGCGACCTATTGACTTTATCTTAAATCTAGCATAATCTAAATGTGATTTTAAACTGCAATGAATGTTTGATTTTTGAATCTTAATTAGTTTTAATAACGTTTTTAGAATTTTGTAGTGTCACTATTGCAATGGTTTTAATTAACTATGCTAAAAAAAAATAAACTCAACTATCATGTTAGGTATCAAACATGTTGGAATCATACCCCCACATCATAAACTGTGTGGGAGGTATGATTCCAAGCACTGGAAGAGCCCTCCGTTAGGCTCTCAGTGTTCCTGGTACCAGCCTTCTAGTCCCAGACAGCACAAAATGGTTGCTGCCGACCAGTGTATTAGGGCTGGGTGGGTGCGCAGCAGGAAAGTCGGCATGAGGGGCACATTTGGTGTCCCCGTGCATAGTCCAGTTCAAACCAGTCCTGGGAGCCGTTGGCTCCCGCTCTGGCGCAAAACTGGACAAAGGACATGGGAGTAAACTCCCTCCTGTCCATCCCCTCCCCTGGGAGGGTCCCCTGACTCTTCCCAACCCTTTCCTCAGGGTACCTAAGGGCTTACCTAGGTGTAGGTCCCTAGATTCATCGTGGGATAAGATTCAGAACTGAAACCACTGCACTTCTACCGTCTGGGCACTCTGGACTTCGTTTGGGCATGGCTTCGTCTCCCTTCCAGTCTGCTACATCGTCTGTGCCTGTGCATTATACAGGAACCTTCCAAGGCCTGTGAAGCATCAAGGACTACCAAAGTAATCTCCCATGGAGTGAAGGAGTCACTCCCCTGCATTTGCAGGCACCGCACCCAAGTCGACCGGTCTGCAGATCCTGAGCTCCCCCGGACTCCGTGGGCTCTGCAACACAGGTGGTAGTTGTCCCCAGCTCCCGAGGCCTGCTCTACCCTCTCACCAAGTTTGAGGCCAGTAGTCCTCGTGGGGGTTGCAATAACTGAACCCCTGAGTATTGCATCCCCTTTGCTCTTGCAAAGACTTGTTGACATCTTTGCAAGAAGATCTTCGGGCTCAAAGTATCCCCCAACCTCGAGCACCACCAGTGAGCAGAATCTTCTGCCACACCGCATCGTGTGCATCGTGGCCTGCATCTTTTGGTGAGCTGCTTGAGGTCCTCTTGCGACTCCTGTGCCTCCAGCCTGTGGGTCCATTTGAGGATCACCTTTGTTTTCCTTGGGTTCCCCTGATTGCTCGGGCCTGCCCTGACTCCTCTGCTTGCGGTGAGTCCCCTGGACCTTGCTGGTCCCAACCGTGCACCTTCTTGACTTCCTGCGTGGGTAGCATTTGCCAAGGCTTGGTGGTGCTCCTGCCGGACACCGACCCTTCAGCACTCGACATCCTTCATGGGACAACATGTATCTGGGTCCTGGTTGTCCTCAGCATCGCCTGGTCCCCGCAGCTGCAGAGTCAAGGTCGCCGTCATCTTTCCTGAAGCACCCAGCAACGGAGGGCCTCTGTCTTCCAAGTCTCCTGGTCACCCCTGAGTGATATAGACTCTGTCCCCTCTGCTTTCAGGTACTCCTCTTCCAGAATTCACATTTGGATTTCTCCGGACACTTTCTCCTGTTCCAGCAGCGACACTTTTCTGAAGTCCTCCATTGGGTTCGACGGCGGTTTCAGACACCACTTCACACCTATGCACCCGGTTTCCCTGGGATAGGTAACTTGGGTACCACGGTATCCACGGGTAGGGTGGCTCTACAACCTTCTGTCTTCCACAGGGTTTTTTCAGGGTCCACTGGGAAGGGTCCCTAATCTTTAAAAATCCAACCTCGACTTGCACATAGACTTCTACGGAGCACGCGGTCGTGTTCACACACTGCACACGCTCTCCGTGGGGTCCCTATCTACTTACCTTGGGTGGTTCTGTGGGTCCCAGCAATTCTACATCCTCTCAACATTGCCTTGACTCGAGTCGTGGTTCTTATACCACTCTTAGTATATGGCTTGGTCCCCCCTGGGGCCCACTGTGTATTAGTGCTATTGACTGATTTCTTTGCTTTAGTATTGTGTGCTTTGTGTCTATCTCCGTGTGGGAGATACTGTAATGTACTAGATAGTGTTATATAATAAATACATATTTTTATAAATAATTGTGTGGTTCTTTTTCATTTAATCTATACTAGAAAATTCCCTTCTGGTAAAACAAGCTGCTTTACACTCCTTCAAGACTAAGGGCCCGATTCTGATGCGGGTTGGAAAAGCTTCCCGACCGATGGCCTGATTCTGATGCGGTTAGGAAGGCCTCCTAATGGCATTTGCTTCTTCCAAATCGGATCGGGAACGTGTCTTCCCGACCGAGGGCCCAATTCTGATGCGGTTAGGAACAAATGTTCCCATTGAAGTCAATGGGAGTTCAACCAAATCGTATCTGGAAACATCCGGATGCATCCTACTCTGCCGGTTGGACTTTCCCGATCCGAGTGGGTCGGAAACCATTTCCCAACCGATTCGGTCGGGAAGCTTTTCCAACCCGCATCAGAATCGGGCCCTAAGGGGCCAATTCCGATCTCGGCCGGTAGGGCTCTGAATCGGATTCGGCTTAACCAGATCCGATTCGGAGCCCTATTTCGCGACCGATTCGTACGCGCGTCCGGGCGAGCGAGTACGATGCGAAATCGCCGACCGACTCGTCCGGGCGTCCCGACCGACTCGTTCCCGGGTCTAACCGCACCGACCGACTCGCTCGGACTCGACTCGCACCGCGCAATGGAGACTTTCCCCGGCCGGGTAAGTACAATGCGCGCCGCGAGCAGTCCGACCGAGCCGCGCACTCCAGCTCCAAAGAGCAGTCGGAGCCGTACTTTGGGGGTCCATGTCGGACCCCCTGTACACGTAGCCGCGCGAGTCGCACACAGGGGGGACCCATGGGTCCCCCCTACCTGTGCGTGTACGGCGCGAGTCGCTTCGCCGCGTACACACTGTAGGGGGCGCCCTTGTCCGCCTCGCACCCATTGAGTGAATGGGAGCCCGCGTACGCGTTGTACGACAGGTTCCCATTTACTTCAATGGGAGTCCGACCGAATCGAGTCCGATGGCATACGTGCGCATCGTACTCGTTCGGTCGGGCTGCACGGGTCCGATTCGGTCGGAAATCTCTCCGGGTCCGGCTCGGTCGGAGAGATTTCCGGCCCGAATCGGAATCGGCCCCTAAGACTGAAGGCTGCTCTTCACAGCTACCACTTGGATAGGATTCTAATGTTGTCTGAGACCTCTTAAATCACCATAAGGGTTGTCTGGACTAGTGCAAGTTGCCCACTTACATTAGTGGACATCATATACCAGGCCTGCTTCTCACAGATGGACCATACTATTTATTACTATTTGTGTTTTATCCTGGATAAGCGAATAACCAGACACTCTCCCAAAGACCCCGGCTTCTTTCTCAATTTCTATTAATGCTACATGAGGGTCAGATGTAAATACCGCAAGATCGTCGGCGTAACCCAAACTTTTGGTGTCATGTCCTTGAAACCGGATGGGTTGAATTCTTGTATTGGCATTGATTTTCTGAATCAGGGGATCTATAACATGCACATAAGACTGGAGAACAAGGGCAAACCTGTCTTGTCCCCCTTGTGATCCAAAGTAGTTTTGTTTGCCCTCCCATTAAGTGAAGCTAAGCAACAGGGGCCCTATACATTACCCATACAGCATCGATGAAGCCCTTGCCTATACCTACCCGCTCAAGAACAGCCCACAAATAATCCCAGGAGACCCTATCAAATGCTTTTTCGGCATCAAGCAGAATCAGCGCCACAGGGTATCTGGACAGCGAGGCAGCATTGAACAATATGACCACTCTGCAGATGTGGTCTGTAGTTCCTCTGCCTGGAATAATACTGTGCTGCCTAGGGGAATTCACCTTACCTATAATAAGACTTAGCCGACTGGCTAACACCTTTGCAAATATCGTAGAGTGACTATTCATGAGTGTTATGGATCTATAGGACCCAGCTTCATTTGGAGATTTCCCCTTATTTAAGAAGATAATGGTACTAGTCCAGGCTCAAGACTCTGGGGGAGTCACCCCCGCCTGAGCCTGACAGAGTGTATCAACCAAGTCGGGCCCCAAGGTTGAAAAGAAAACTTTATAAAATTCTAGTGGGATCTGATCAGGTCCCACAGCCTTTCCGGAGGGAAGATCATTAAGCGCTCTATGTATTTCTTCATTTGAGAATGGAGCGTCTAGGGATTCCACACTTCTTGGGAAAACTTTTCAGTTTGAATAGAGTCTAAGTAATCCTTTATGAGTCTCTCCTCAGGACACCCCTCCTCCCCATATAATTTCTCATAGAACCTGCGAACATCCTCTTGTATATCAGTAGAACCGGTGACTAGGTTTCCTTTGTAATTTTTTATCCCAAGGATCTCCCCGATAACTGCCTTTTGTCTTATCCGTGTCGCCAGCATATGCCCTTCCCGTTCACTGTACTCATAGCAGTCTTGCTGCTGAGCCATGTATTTTTCAGCTGCTCTTGTTGCTGAAACTTTGCCTATAGCTGCTTTTGCCAAGGCAAGCTTATGCAGAGTTTTCTCGATGCATACCCTATTAGCTAAAGTCCTGGCAAGTTCCTCCTCGGTAGCTGCCAGCGTTTTGTATAGTTTACTTAAGTGTTGGGATTGCTTTTTGTTCGAGTACAGGCAATAACTAAGTGTCTCCCCCTTACCCCTACCTTAAATGTATCCCAAACCATACCACTCCTGGTAATACCTCTATTACACTTCAACAATTCTCCCATCCATTTATTCATATATGCAATGTAGTCTGGGTCCTGTAACAAACCCCTTTCAAATGTCCAGATATGTTCTGTTCTTTCACCCCCCCGTACAGGTAACTTCCAAAACCAAAGGGTTGTGGTCTGGCATGACCTAGGGGTACATTTCTATACTGCATGTTGCTAATAATTGCTGTGAGACAAAAAAAAGAATCCAGATGCACTACTGATTTGTGAGGGGCAGAAAATAATGCGCTACCCCAATCATAAGGCTTTAAGTGTGGCCAAACATCTATAACCCAATTATCATGTGTCAAGTGAGTAAGAGCTCTGAAAACCTTATTTTTCCAACCAACATACTTGCCAGTTTTTCCGTTCCAGAGCCCACCCATACCGTTAATGTTCAGGTCTCCACAGAATATAAATCGGGGTAGGCCACCCAGCAAGTTCTGTATTGAGAGAGTCAAAGATATCAGGATCATCCTGAGTAGATCCGTATTCAGAGCTAATGGTAAATCTACGTTTGGAATAATGACATTCCACAATCGCCCAGCGACCATATTTGTCTGATAAAAACCTTTTAAATGTCATATTCCCCCTCCGAGTAGAAATAGCCACCCCTCTTGTTCTGGTTCCCGGTGTAGTATAGGCAATAAGATGATACCCCAGCTGTTCCAGTAAAGTTTTCCTCACTCCCTCAATGTGAATCTCCTGTAAACACAGGATATCGGCGCGTAAAACTTTTAAATCTTCTCTAACTTTATGTCGTTTAACGTGATCATTCAGGCCACATATGTTCATTGTTGCAATTCGGATTTTTGTCATCTTAGGTTATACAGTTTCCCCCTCCGCCCCCCCACGGGCGCCTCTAGCATAGCTGCTAAATCCGGCTTCAGCCGACAAATCCTCCCTCTTTTCCCATAGCCTCTTACATTTCCTCATGTACCAGTGTTTTCACATTTTATACCACCCCTGGTGACCCAACACCCCCGTGACCCATCCCCCCTCACCCACTCCAAAATACCCTCACACCCCACCTCCCCCACCCACCCACCAAAACATTGAGGTAAACAGACCAAGGATGGTCTGTGTGATGAAATCTGTGCCCTGAGCTCCCCTGCCGCTCAGACACATGAACTGCTATAATATCTAGGATTGAGAATAACCCCTATCATTAAGGCTGCTTAGTCAAACCTCCCCAAAAAAACAAAGAAACTACTAAATACAAACTGCTTATTCTACACTACACCAGTTCGTCCATGTATTCTTTCGCTTTTATCTCCGAAGAGAATACTCTTGTTTTATTATTGAATATTATTTTCGGCAGGCTGGGTTTATTAGGTAAGCCTCAGCCCCCAGTGCTTGACATGGTTGGATCAATTGTCTTAGCCTCCAGCATCTCTCCACTGTTGCATGGGAGAAGTCCGGCCTTTAGAAACTAGGAGTGTGCAGCCAAGGCGCCGAGAGATCCCTCTGGGGATGATTCGTTGCGCAATACAAGCTATAATAATAATAATAATAATAATAATAATAATAATAAAAGGACTGTCCTTCAAAAGTCCGTTACAGCTTCATGGAGCAGATGGTTCCCAAAATAAATGATTAATGCTCTTGGCTGCAGGGATTCTCCAGGGTGTGGCTGGTTAGATTTCTTCATCATAAGCAGATAGCGATGCACTCGTTGGATTTCCAGTTCCCAATTCCATTGTTGGAGCTCAGGGAAGGCCCCCTTCATCAAGTTCAGCATATAGGCCCGGATGTCATTCCCTTCGGCTCCGTCTTCGATGCTCAAGATTCTCAGGTTGTTCCTGCGCTGCCTATTTTCAAAGTCTTCTAATTTCTGTTAAATATCAATGATTTGTGTGTCTTGTGCTTCTGTCTGGGTTCTGGCCCTAGTGACATCATTTTCCAAGGTGGCTGTCCACTCTTCTGTATCTGTTAATCTTGTGGTTATATCTGCACAGGCTTTCACCACTTTTCCAACTACCCCTTGCAGTTTTTATGTTGTCAACAGTTTTTTTTTCCCGTCCACTCGGGTCTCTTCTTGGTGTCGTTTGATGGACTCGTAGATCAACTTTAAAGAGGGCTCCTCAGCTTGCGCAGTCTTAATCTCGCTGCTGGTGAATTCCTACCCCAGGGATTTGGGATACATTTTCTGCGTGGCTGGATAGTCCCACTAAAGGGTAGCACTTGATCCTGGTTTGTTTAATCTTTCTGGAGCTAATCCTGGCTGAAGGGTATCTTTGCTCCTTCTAGATTGCCTTTTCCTTCTTACCACCGTCCCAGGGCCACCATGCTGGCTGCCAGGGGTGAACCTAGATGTCTAGATGATACTACCAGTCTCCAAATCTGTAGAGCTGACGTGCGAGCTATCTGTTAGAGGGAAGAACGTATCTCCTAGCTCCTGGAAGTCTTCCAGCACCCCCAACCAGAGCACAGGTGCCGATATCGCTCCAAAGCGGAGGTTTGCGGCAGCTGGGGGGCTGGATCACTTTCTATATTGCAGCCAGGGTGACAAGCTGTGTCTGTTGGCTTATAGCCCAGGGGGTGGGGGGGAATGGCATTTACTTGCTTATCAATATCCCCAACCCTTCCCCTAGAGCAGATTGAGGAGTCAGATTTTCCAATGGCCGCAGGAGCCCCCATTGCCCTTCTACCGGTGTTACCAAATCACTCAAGAGGCCCTCCGTTCCATGCTTTACACTCACCAAATTACCACAGTTAGCCGGTGAGTCTTTCATGCAGCTTTCCTCAGATAATCCCACCAGAGGGTCTTCTGCAGTTACAATAACAGCCAGAAAATATTTTGTGATACTCTGTTCCTGCTGGTGCTGCTGTTGGTTGCCCTGGTAGTCTTGCTTTTCTCCTAGTAGCATGTTGGCATCATTTCTCCTATCTCCTGCCTTGGCAGTTTCTGAGCCAAGTTATTACTCAGTTATTATCAGGCAGTTATTACTCCTAATTTCCCAGTCTTGGGAAGCTGTGGTTGAGTTAGGCTTCCATTCACTGGCAACGCTGTAGCATCAGACACCTTTCCTAGCGCAGAGCGAGCCGCTTTGGGAGGAATCCTGCAGTTGGTGCAAAGTCCGAGCATGAGCCACCCGTAACGAACGCCCCTCCTCCTCCGAGATCTGAGGCAATTGCTGGTAAGAGTCGCCTTTCAGTTTAATACTCAAATACAGGAATAGGCAAGTGAAAGGTGACCAGGCAACTTTTGTGAAGGGCCTTTGACTGTGCGGCAACACGTGCCACCACGTTTTAATAGCATATTATCAGTTTGAGCTAAAAACAAAGTTTTGGGGGGTAACATATGCAAAATATGCAGCAGATGATGCATTATGTGGCAAATGCGACACATCCATAATTCTGTGGAAAACGCTGTGGCCACAGAATCACATAATTCTATTGTCCCTGTCTATAAATAACCATTTCATTATAATAACAATAAAAGCAAGGAAAAAAATTAAACTGATTTCAAACAAAACGTAAGCAACAACAGTAAGCAACAACTCGAAGTAAGTCTGTGGTCAGCATAGCAGATTATCTTCAATTTTGAGGGCAGAATACTTTCATTTAGATTTGTGCAAAACTATTAATATATTTCATTAAACTTCTTTGTCAAGGCGTTGCCAAACTGCTTAAAGAACATGTTCTGGCTCTTCCATTTATTATTTCTTAAACTGTTGTTTTGTTTGCTCGTTAAATCTTGAAGCAGGCTAATAAAAGATCTTCATGATATACACAATCAGCTACTGAGAGAAGCGTAAGCAATCAAAGTGTGTGATAAAAATCGATAAACGTACCTCAAATCCCTTCCGTATTCCTGCACATATATTTGTTCCTCCTGAGGCTGTTTTTGGAAGATTTGACACCAAAGTCTTCCTGATATTATCATTGACTATTTGTCGTAGGTTAGCTTTAATGTATGCATTTGACTCAAATGTAACTATGCCAACAAATGAGCCATCTTCAATAATCTGCAGCAGGAACAGCTCTGCGGCTTGGAACTGTCGGTTGATGCGATCAGACTGCAAAAGAGGATAAAACGGAGAACAGTTATGAGAAAGGCTTCCTTACAGCACAGAGAGTTTTTAAATACTCTCTCACAAAATGTTGAAAATCACTGTCATGTCTGTCCTTCAGAAGCAGTACCTTCATTTTATAAGGATTAGAGTTTTATAAAACCCAAATAGTTGATCACAATTGAGAAGCCCATTGTTATTGTTAAAAATGCAAATAAAGTAAAGGTCTGAGTTTGCGAGTCAAGCATCTAGTTGGTTCTCTTTGCATTAATCTCTGGCTTTGCACTTTTTGAGATGCCACTGTCTCTTGTTCTCTCACACGAGTGAGATACGTTGTTTAGTTTGTGCCAAGTGGTGAGACTTCTGAAAACCTGGCTTTTTTCGAAGGCATTTGACTACCTAGACCCGACCATTGTGCAATATTTTCCTCATTTGAACTTTAGATATGTTGCACCTTACAACATTTCAAAAATAAATAAACCAGTGAGTGTACCTGTGTAATAACTATTTACACAGTGATATGAGAAATGATTGTTTCTTTAATGCTCATTGACATAGGTTCTCCAGAACTATGCCCCTCTTCCTGTACGGATCTGCTTTGAATTTCATAAACTCATTTACATTGGTGCTGTTTCCAGTGTACTAAGGAAACATTCTGGTTACAACCCCTTCTCGTCATGTATGCTCTTTCTTCAGTTACAGTTTTCCTTGAGTAAGCTTGCTTGGTGTGAGTGTAAAATGTAATTGCGTTTACAGATCATTAATTACTTCAGCCATTCGTTCGGGTAAACTGAAACTAACTGGGTACCTTTCAAACCTTCTACCAGCATTAAACGGCTCAAACTTATTTACTTTCCCTTTGGCTATTTACTTTACACTTTGGACTTTATTTTCTATTCTTTATACCCAAATAACTTTACATCCACGTGCTGCTAAGTGGCGCATGCTTCTGGGGTATTTGTTTCTTCTCAAAGAACCTGCGTCTCACTCTTGGAACTTCGCCTCACTATGCCAGGCTGTGCCAGTGCTGTATAATCCTGTCCTGATCTGCTCTCTGGTCCCCCCTGGAGTTCTCCAATGCAATTCGGATTCCTTTGACACAATCCTGTATAGTTTTTCAGTCCCTCGTGTATGTATGTATGTATGTGACTCCTCGTGGGTGCTCTTATTAGTGGCCCTAGGCAAGTGTGTGTGAACATTCTGTTGCAACTCAGTATTTTCCAGGCCCAATTTGTATTTTTCTGTGTTATCACGGGCAGTTCCTTGACAGACAGTAATTCCTTGCCAAGACAAACACACAGAAGAACCATCACACAAACCTGTTGAAACCTATGATTTTGCCCTCATACAAAATCAGCAAATCTGCCCCAAGATCATGGTAGCATGAGACGACGTTTAACAAAATGACTTATTATGATCTTGTGTGACATGGTATTGGTCAAGTGCACGCTGCTCTATCTGCATGGTACCATGGTACCTCATACGAGACACAACTTTCTCTTCCCCAAAACTAGTTAAGGCTCAAAATGTGATATACTTAAACTTAACAACATTTATACTCTCGACAATGTAGAAAATGAACGTGGGGCTTATTAGTTCATGCCAAATACATCTTTGCGCAGCTTACACCTTTTCGTGCCTCATTCATTTAAAAGAAAGGTGTTACAAATTTTCGGAATACATTTATAGAAAATATAAATCGCGTTGCAGCTGTTTTCACCAATCAAAACTAAAAACATTCATATTTTTGCACGCTTTACCTGGATCGCCTACTGCTGATGCCACTTTAGCAAGCAGATTCTCATTTTTAGCAAAGACCTACTCCATTGAAACACAATGTAAGTCTATTCTAAATCTAAACAAAACAATGTGATAAGGACCCTCATCACAAGATGGCCGATAACTAAAGGGTGATGTCGGGAAGGGGTTACTAATATTGGCCATATCTCCCTTCATTTACCAGCCTTTATGAGATTCTGGTTCCGAAACCAGGGAACGCATGCATGGCCCAGGATTTCCAGAGCCATTCCCACATGCAGTTCACCAACTCCTGGCCTTGTACAGTGCATATTTTGTCATTACTTTGAGCAAGTGAGAAGTGTGCAGTAATGCAATGGATTTAACTGGGTGCTCGACATGTACGAGGGTCTTAACGCACAACATTTTGGACACTTACCGAAGCCATACTTCCGGAAGTATCGAGGACTAAGCAGACCACTCTGTCCCTGCTCTGCAGAAGTGAAAATGTTGGAGCAGGTGGGGAGGCGGTACCACTCATGGGCGGAGTGCTATTGAAATCATTGGAGCGCATGATGACGTCCCATGTGCTTTTAGAGTTGCACATTCTGTTCTGCAGGTTTGGAGCGTCAGTGTTATGGGTGCTGGAGTCACAGAATTCAACTATCTGGAAGACATTGAAAAAGCATACAATATTTTACCTTTGTCGATCTAACAAACTTTGGTGCTTGAAGCATGTAAAATAGCATATAACAAATATAAATCGAAGGCTTACCTTTGCTACCAAGCAATCATAGAACTGTAAGTATTGTTTATTAAATATTTGAGATATTCTGATGTATTAAGCTTTAACTGGAGCCCATCCGTCTTAGGGTCTCCAGTTACCGACAACTTTAGTCATGTGTTGGCAAGACCTTTTGTTTCCAATACATTAGAATGGGCTTTGGGTCAGCTTGTTGCTCCTGGTTGGCTTGGTTGTTGTCTATTTCACTTCCCTCCTCCTGATTCGATGGCTTTCCTCCCTGTTCTTGCATTTGTCCCTTTTGATTTCACAGTAATCTGAAGGGATTATGTATCCTTCCCACCCCTGATGTCAGATCTTGCTTTTCCATGCTTGGGGGGGGTGGGGCTACTTTATTTCTCTCCGTTCACCGCATCCACTTCTCTTCTCCCCATCTTTCCTCACACCCAGCGTCCTCTAACCCACCCAGCTACCTTTTTTAATTAAACTTTATTTTTCCTGTGTTTGCCACCTGCCAAACTTTGGTGACCGACCATCTTAAATTGTTTTTTTTTCCCCATTATTTCAAGATATCCCTCTGTATGTGCTTACTCCCAAATAGGATTGAAGAATGGCCATTTTGGGTATCTGTCATTTAATACATTTTAGTTTGTTTTGAAAGCTGTTCCAAGAGGTCTGCTGGAGATGTGCATGCATTTGCGGCGGCTAACTGAGGCATAAAAGCAGCAGCAAAGCCAATAGGTTCACTTGCAAGACCTATTGACTTTACCAATGCTTTTTTGTATACATATTTATAGATATAGCAATGTTGACAACAACACCTCATGTGAATTACCTCCTCATGACTCTTCCCTACTACAGCCCTTACATATGAGGTTAACCTTCCCTAAGGCAGGCATCTAGTGAGCAAACCCTTGTTAGTTCTGGCTACAGGCAGCTTTAGAATTTTACCAGTCAGCACAATATACAGACAAGGTGTTAGAAATGGGGGTCTCTAGTTGGCAGAGGTAGGTAACTTTGTCCAAGTAGGGACCCTTGCTTCTAGTCAGGGTAAGGGGGATACACACTTTAGATAACCCCTGCTCAACTCGTTGGTAGCATGGCACGAGCAGACAGGCTTATCCCAAAGGCAATGTGTAAAGTATTTGTACTCAAAACACAGTAATACAGTGAAAACACCACAAATGAACTTGTATCAAACAAATAGCTCCACCTGGGGCTATAACGTCGTGAAAGGCAATAATCCAAAGTACGGCGCCAACCATGAGGTGCGCAGCCCTCAAATAACAGTACATTGGAACAAAGTGTTTGGGCGATGCATGGTGTCGTGGAGATGAGGCGTCAGTGCCAAGGTCGAGGCCAGCTCCCTGGCTGCCACGGGGGTGGCGAAGGCGTCATGACCGCGAGGAAGTGACGTGTTGAGTCCTGGACAGCAGAAGTTGGTTGCGCCAGCGTTGAGGCGTCGGTTCCGGTGAGGCAATGCGAAGTCGGAGACTAACGCGCTGGCGTCAGAAAGGCAGATTACTGCAGGCATCACCAGGCGTCTAAGGGCGTTGGAGCTGCGGTGCAGGAGGGGCAGTGCATCATGCACTTCACAAGTGGTGCCCCCGGCCTCAGTGCAGGCTGCGGTGTCACCGCTTTTTAGGTTTCTTCCAGCTGCCAACAGCAGGAACAACCTCCAGAGGCCCAAAACTGGAAAAGGAACCTCCTGGTAGGTCACAACTCCCAACAATGGAGTTCGGGGAAGCTGGGAGTGAAGTCTTTGTGTCCCTGAGACTCCAGAACAGGAGACCGGCACACACAAGACCTTGGAGATTCTACTTCCAGCAGGTTTCTCAGCAAAGTTCCGTTCTTTGTCCTTTCTGTGACAGAAGCAGCAACTGCAGGCCAACCCCACACAGCAAAGGGGCAGTACTCCTCCTCACAGCTCTCCAGCTCTTCTCCTTGGCAAAGGTTCCTCTTGAGTCCAGAAGTGATCTAAAGTTCTGGGGTCTGAGCCCCAATATGTATACCACATTTTCCTTTGTTCTCTTGTGGCAGAAAGTCTCTTAGCTCAGTTCAAACCAGTTCTGTCCTCTCTGGTCCAGCTTCTTGGCAGGAGATGGAGACATCATTGTGCACAGGAGAGAGGTCCTATTCAGGTGCATGGGAAACTCCTCCCACCACTCTAAATGCAGCCCAAATCTATTCAGCTCAGCTTAGAGTCACCCAGGAAAGTAGGGCAAACCTCAACCCCCCGGTGGCTTTCTACAGTGAATGCACATCTCCAACCCCTGTCACTCCAAAATCAGACAGTCAATACACAAAATAGCAGAGGCAGACAGAATGGTTAGATAAGAAAATGCCTATTTTCTAAAAGTGGCATTTTCAAACACACAATTTAAAAACCATCTTTACTAAAAGCTGTGCTATTCAATTCTAAGTTCAGAGAGCCTAAACTTATTTCTCTATCCTGTCCCAATGGACCGTTGTACTTGTCAGATGTTACAAAGTAACTCCAATGTTTGCTTATGGGACAGATACCCTTTCAATAGTGAAAAACAAAATTGGCAGTTTATTCACTATCAGGACATGTCACACACATCAGCACATGTCTTACCTTTCCCATACACTGGACCCTGCCCATAGGGGTACCTTGGGCCTACCTGAGGGGTGTCTTACTTGTAAGAAATGGGAAGGTTGGGGCCTGGCAAGTGGTGCACTTGCCAGGTCGACATTTCAGTAAAAACTCTGCGCAGACACTGCAGAGGCCGGTCTGAGGTACGTTTGAAAGGCTACTTGTGTGGGTGGCACAATCAGTGCTGCAGGCCCACAAGTAGCATTTGGCTTACAGGCCCTGGGCACACTCAGTGCACTTTACTAGAGGCTTACTAGTAAATCAAATATGCCAATCATGGATAACCAATCATGGTAAACATTTACACAGGGAGCACTTTCTCTGTGACACTGATCAGCAGTAGCAAAGTGCCGAAAGCATATAAGCCAGCAAAACGAAATCCAGTGCAGCATCAAAAATACAGGCAGTAGAGGCAAAAAGTCAGGGGAATCCAAGCCAAATATGCCAAGTCTAACACGTGTCCCCTCCAGCTGAAAAGTGGAGAGAACTACCCACCCTCTTGTGAGTTCTCATCACTAAGGCGGCAGAATCTGGACAGACCACCAGCATTGGCGTGCTCTGTACCAGGGCGGTGTTCCACCGTAAAGTCCATTCTCTGTAGGGAGATGGACCACCTCAACAGTTTTGGGTTCTCCCCCCTCATTTGCATCAACCATCTGAAGGGCCTGTGGTCTGTCTGAACCCGGAAGTGAGTCCCAAACAAGTAGGGTCTTTTTTTAAACTTTATTTTCTATTTTTTATGAATGAAATAACCAACATTACAGCACACAATAGTTCGTAGGTACTTTAACCACAACCGCTATGATGCTGAGGCCAGCCTGAGAAGTCCTGGAATCGATAATATAGTTAACAATGAAGGATACATCATACTGGACAGTAAGCATTAAGATAAGCGTTCATTTCATCAATCCACCCTCGCCCTCCCCCCGGTTTTCGACTTGTGTTTCACTCCCGCTGGATGCGGTACCGCTCAGCTCACTCTGTCCCTCCCCTGATGTGAGAGCAGAGTTGCACAGCTCTTGCCATTCTGTGAGGTCTGCCTGTAACCCATCATCTTTGTGTGTTAATTTCATGTGTGTTTCTTCGGCTAGTGCCCGTTCCCTAACATCTCTAAGCCATGTTGCTTTATCTGGGCTTCTCTGCCCCATCCAATTTATGGCCATTCTGCGTCTAGCCAGGACCAGCATCAGCTGAAGGAGTTTATATGATATTTTCCGTTTTTTGGGTTTGCGTACATGGGCTAACAGGCATTGAAGTGGCTTTTCTCTTTTAGGGAGACCTGTGCTTGTACGCACCTTTTCTACCACCAGCTCCCAAAACTGTCGCAGTTCAGGGCATGCCCATGCCAGGTGTAGAAAATCTGCTTCCTCTGTGGCACACCGGGGGCACCTGCCATCTTTATTATGTGAAATACGTTGAAGCTTCGCTGGTGTGAGGTAGGTACGGTGTAGGAAGTTGTAGTGGATCAATTTAAACCTTGCGTTGCAGGAGACAGTGTGTGAGCTCGCAAATGGCTGTCCAAGCCCTATCTTCAAATTGTGTTTTGAGGTCCCTCTCCAATGCAGCCCTTGACCGCAGCGACTGGGAAGTCGAGTCCTGCCTCATGGCTTTATACAGGAGTGATATCATCCGGCGCCCGGATCCGCATGTGAGCAGTATGTCTAAAGTATATGTCGGTTGTGGAATGTCTGGGTATTGGAGCCAGGTAACTTTGGCTACCTCTTGAATTACCCTGTACTGTAAGTAGTGGCCCTGTCCAAGAGTGAAACTGTCCCTTGCTTGTTCGTATGTTATAAACATCTCGTTAGGATAGAGGTCCGCGAGGACCTCGCATCCGCCGTCCCTCCAAACCTGAAAAGAAGTGTGCTCCTGATGGAGCAGGGGAAACGAAATATTTTTGTACCCCTTTGAAATTAATGACCCCATAACAATTAATGATACTAACCGTTTGAAACGCATGAACTAATCAACAAATGCACCTTTTTGTTAAATATTATACATGGGAAACTCATTTGCTATAGCAAAATCTAATTTATTTACAAATGTTAGGCTAAAATAACATAACTATTGTGATTTGAGTAGTAAGTAGAGTAAATTGCATGATTTGTGTTGCATAGTAAATTGCACCGTGGCAAACAATGCAGGTGGTAAGTAAAATGGCTTTAAATGTCGCTTACGCTAGGTAATACCCAACACTGGTCTTTAGAATGGCGGGTGGTAAACAGAAAGGCTTATTTTCCATGTTTTAATTTCCGTTGTGTTTGTTCTTATATTAGTTTCGTTCGGGCCTGCTAGGCCACGTTTCCAAAATGGCCGCTGGAAAGGATGAGATGCGTGCGCCGAATAAAATGGCCCCTGCGCCTGAAAAGTACGGACGCTCCAGTCACATGTATGCGGCCTGTGCCCGGAGTGAGAGATGTCAAGGCCAGTCTGACCTGCCACGAAAAGCGTGCCAAGAGTTCAGCATATATGCCTGGGAACGGATGAGAAAAACGAGCGACAGGGGATGAACTAATATGTGACCATCGGAGTTTGTTACAAATTACATTAGCAAATTGAAGTACTTTTGGACAATCTTGGTCATGAGACTTATTGTATGCGTTATTGTCCCCAAACCGGTTCGAACAAGGAGGGCGATGCGGTGACCATCACCATCACCATCCCTCCAATGGACCAATTAGCGTGATTCTTGCCCCTAAAGATTGCAACTTTTAAGTGTAGAGAGCCAGAAAATAGGGTATAAGAGGGTCTGCTCTTACTTCGTGAAAAAACTTCTTCACTGATTCTATCCTGATGCTGCGAGAGACTGTCATTTTGAACTTTGGACTTTGACTGGGAAGGAACGAGACCGTTGCAGGAGTTGCCCGGGAGGTGATCGCGTCCGAGGAGGTTAGTGGGACAGCCAGTCAGTTTTGGGAGTCCATCCTGTGATCTGCGGTTTATCTTTCTTTCCTGATGAACTATTCTTGTCATCGCCCTATGGCCAAGGGTAATGAGTATTTCCCATTTACTTTAATTCCTAACCTTTTTCTTAAATGCTCACTGATAATAAATGTATTTGCTTAAAATGAATTTTACTTTTGCTTAAAGATTTTCGATAAAACTATATGCTAACTCTAAAAAGAGTCTGTGGTTCTTTAATAAAATTGTGATTTATAAATGCTAAAGGTTTTAATTGTGATTGAGCTGGTCTTAATCGCCATCAACTGATTCTACTAGTTGGTCCATCGACCGAATAGCGGAGTACCTTGATGTTTAGAACCGACAGGATCCGAAGTTTATGTATATAATCTATAGGTTATAATTCTGTCATTTTAATAAGGTATCCCGCTTGTCCAGCAACTCATTATAAATGCTAAAGGTTGTAATTGTGGGCTTGAACGCATGGCGGGCTAGACGCTGATCAGTGTAGCTCCTGCCCCCATACAATGAAATCCTGCTTTTCTCCTGGCGGAATACTGCCCATTTGTGCCGATTAGGGGATCGGAACCCCCCCCTGGTCCCGAGAATCTGGACCGAGCGTGGTTCCGCTTGTCAGCGGACCGGGAAAGCGAAGTTTTTCCCCTGGGGCGGCGGTGGCCGCACTTCAAAGAAAATGGCAGCGCGGACCGCTGCCGTCTGACTGCCTGCCTCCGGACGCCTGCTCTTGGCTGGCCTCGCCGCAGGGATCTGTGCACCGGGAGCGGTCCGAAACTCCTGCGCCACTGATAGGCGGCCCTCGGAGGACACTGGCCCGCAGTGAGGTTCCGCGGACGCCTGCCTACTGCGGCCTGACAGAGGACCCGGGGACGGGTGCCACGAGACCTCGGGGCTTCCAGAAGGCCGAGGTGGGCCTATTTTGACTCCGCTCCTCCCTGCGAGGGTTGAGGATTGCGGGGACACGACCCGCTGGGGCGGCCGCTGCCGCAGAAACGTCGGACTCACCCGGGAGGGGCCCGCACATGAGGAGGCCTGTGCCTTGCTCCCCGTGACAGCAGCGAGGACAGGGCCTTGCTGGGGACATTACCGCTGCAGAGCCGGTGGGAACCTGACATCCGCCTTGTGCAGTGAGAGGCCCGGAGGGGTCTGATGTCCGGTGAGAGGGACGACCTGCTGGGCGGTTGCTGTTCACGGCGCCTGGGGGCGCGCTCCACGCAGGTGTGAGACCTCGGGGGACCGGTCCTGGCCTAACCCGGCTGGGTGCTGGCCTGAACAGACAGCTGCCAATCCTGCGAGGGATCCGTGGGCAGTCTACGGGCCGCAGGGGACTGGGCCTCTGCTGGCGGGCGCACCCCCAAGGGTGGCCGATTCGCAGATTCCTGAGACAGTCTCCGGGGGTGGATGCCGACCTGGAGATTGATGCGATGATCGCACGGAACTCACGGTAAGAAGACACGAGGGGCCAGGGCTAGACCCCCTGCCAGACAGTGACTCCTGGGGGGGCCCTCGGGGACCTTGGGACCTGGCGTGAAACGTTCTCTGGGTTGGTCCTCTCGGCAACACCTGGCCGGCCGGTGGCCCGGGGAGTGATGAGGGACCCGCACGCATACCTCCTGGGCCAGGACTGACCCGCGACGGCCCACCTGAGCCTGGGGCAGCGGAGTAGAAGATTCGGGGACGGCCTTGAGGGGCCCGCACTGGATATGGGGAAGAACTGACCCCTTCGGGGCGCACAAGCAAACAAGATTTTGCAGTATACGGTGCCAGGCCCCACGTCGACGGAGCGCCTCGGACCGCACTCGGAGCGGGAACCGCCACAGGGATCAGCGGCCCAGGATAAGGCTGAAATCCTAGAGGCCATCAGAGACTCGCGAGCGGCACTGGAATCCAAAATGGATGGTATGGCCATGGACATAAACCACCTGCGCCTGGACCTACGGAAGGTGGCGGACAGGGTCACTACCACGGAGGGGGACCTGACCTCCTTGCGGACGGAGGTTCAGCACCTGCAAGCGACGGTGTCTGCACTCGAGGAACATACCGGTCGCCTTGAGGACAGGGCGGAGGACGCCGAGGGACGCTCGAGGAGGAACAACCTCCGCTTTTTGGGTTTTCCGGAGAAAGCGGAGGGACCGGCGGCGGACCTATTCTTGGAGGACTGGATCGTTTCCGCCCTCCCGGGTCTTCGACTATCCAGGATGTTCGCAGTGGAGCGGGCCCACCGCTCCCTTGGTCCCCCCCCAAAACCTGGGGCGCCGCCTAGGACGCTGATCGCTCGCTTGTTCAATTTCAGGGACCGGGACATGATCCTGCAGTTCATCCGCAAGAATGGTCCCCCCAGGTTCGAAAACCAAGAGATCCATATCTATCCGGACTACACCAAAAAGGTACAAGACCTGCGGGACGACTTCCGGGGGGTCAAGCGGAGGCTGAGAGATCTCAACATAAAGTACAGCCTAATGTTTCCGGCCCGCCTCCGAGTACAACATGCGGATAGGATCCATTTCTTCAACACCCCGCACAAGGCCACGGACTGGATGGATTCGATGGGCCTGGAAGGACGGGATCAACAACACGGGTGGCAGGAACAGAGGAGACGGAGCGGTCGACAACGGAATCGGCACCGCCGCACTGGAGGACAACGATCTCGGTCACAGGGGGAATCAGACGGAGGTCGCATCATGGTGGGGCCGGATGGCACCCTGAGAGAAGAGGTGGGAGGCATACCGACACAAAACCAGTTTTCCCCATTGTGCCTCGTTCAGGAAACTCAATTGGAACCAGACGGCGCTGCCGACCCCACTGCCAGCGGCTCATGAGCTGCCTACATGCAAGTAAGAGGGCCGCCATTTGAGAGGCGGTGGGTCGGCGAGACTGTACCAGACACTGTAAGTATGGCCCCTACCGGTGCGGCGGCCTGATTCTGCTACGGACCTTCAGAGGGAGATCCTCATTTGAAAGGACCATAAGGGGGGAGAGCGTAGCTGATGTGACGAGGCGTTATTCCGCCGTACTGCAGTTTTGGCACTCCAGCTGTAGTGTACTGTGCCGGCCTGGCTAGGCCGTTGGTTGGGCGGGGCTGCGCAGTACCAGGCAGTCTGGTTGTACAACAAGAACTGGGATAGCTTTTTGTTGACTGCTATTGTAGCTTACAATGTTGCGGGGGCTTTAAGGGGAGGGTGATGGCTATGGGGCGGAGCACTGAGTCCTCAGACCACGGGTGGGCTATGAGAATGAGGTTCTACTGCCTGAGGGTGGGGGGGGGGGAATGTTCACATTGTTTGTTCTATTGTTTTTTGAGGGGAAAGTTTTATGCCGGGTCACCAAAGGTCAGGAGAGTTCTAGGAGAGGATTGGGGGGTCCCCAACACTACGCCTTACAGTTCATTCCCTTTTTGCATTATAGGTCTTGTTCACCCAGACTTTTCTACTTATGGCAGGAGACCAACGGACCTATAACTTTATAACATGGAATGTTAGAGGGCTCAACAATAGGATTAAACGGATTCGGGTAGCTACATATCTTAGGCGCTACAAGATAAGCGTGGCTTTTTTTACAAGAGATTGCCTGAAATATGTTCAACGGCGATGGAGGGGCCAATTTTTTGCGACCTCCTACTCGGGGTTTGCCAGGGGGGCACTTATATGGGTGGCGCCTGGAGTCCCCTTTAAGGTCTTAAAGTACTGCCATGACCCCGACGGCCGCTACGTGGTGGTAGAAGGGACATTGGATGGGAGGCATATGTGTTTAGTGAACGTCTACGCCCCAAACACCGATGATGGAGAATTTTTGGGGACGGTCCTGGGGAAACTAGACTTGGCACCGGCTCTGGAACTGATTATAGCTGGGGACTTTAACTGTGCCCTTGATGGGGAACAGGATAGACACCCCCCAAAAGTGGATGCTAAACCCAAAACTCGCGAAGCCAGGCGGCAAATGCTCAGTAATTATGCTCAGTAATTATCACTTGCTGGATATCTGGCGGCACCGCAATCCTGATAGCCGGGTGTACTCCTGTTATACTCCGGCGGCGGGTACGTACAGCAGGCTGGACTATTGTTTCATACGGGAAGGGGCGGCCGGACGGGTTCTAGAGACGCAGTACCTGGCCCGCTATCTGTCCGATCACTCCCCCCTGCTGATGACCTACACTTTGGGCCGCCCTCGCTCCAAAATACCGTTATGGAGACTTAACACCGAAGCTTTGACAGACCCGGTCTATAAAGAAACGATTGCAGCAGGGCTGGAAGGCTATTTGGAGGCGAACTGGAACACGGCCAGCTTGAGGGCGTTTGAATGGGACGCGATGAAAGTGGTGCTGAGGGGAATATGTCTGTCCACAGAGGTGGGCGTGAGGAGAGTGTTAGAACTGGACCTAACAAACCAAGAGGACCGCTTAAAGGCTTTAGAGGCAGCCCTTCCCACGGACCCGGAGGGACCGGCCAAATGGACAGAACAACGACAAAAGGTGGGAGACCTCTGGGAGTCCCTGGGCAAATACAATAGGTCCACAAGTAGACGTCGCTGGTACACAGAGGGTGATAAAGCTGGGCGCCTACTGGCGCGCTTGATCAGAGAGGAGTCTCAGCCTACCCCAATACTGGCCCTCAAGTCCGATCGGGGTCAGCTGGTCTACACCCAGCATGAGATCAATATGGTATTTGCCACCCACCTCCGAGCAATATATTCTGAGCCCAAGCTCACAGTTGCCCCACAGACTTGGGAGGCCCACCTTGCGGGGATGGACATACCTTGCCTGGACCCGGAAAGTCAGGGAACCCTGGGGGCACCCTTTCGCGAGGAGGAGGTGAGAGCGGTGATCGCTCACTTGAAAACGGCTAAATCCCCTGGGATGGACGGCCTGGCTGCAGAGCTATACAAAGAATTGGGGGAGTCCTGGTTCCTAGGCTCCTGGACATAGTTAGGGAGGCCGGTGAGACGGGTATATTACCTGCCTCCATGCGTGAAGCGCTGATTGTAATGATCCCTAAGCCGGGGAAGGACCCCTTACTTCCGGCCAATCTCCATGCTCAACGTCGATCTTAAGATTATAAGTCAGGTTTTGGCCAACAGACTTCTCCCGCACCTCCGATGACTGGTGCATGATGACCAGTCTGGTTTTATCCCGGGCAGAAACGCGCTCCGAAATATCCGTCGGCTGGCTCATGTCATGCAATCCCTAGAAGGCAGAGCCACGCAGAATACCTTGGTATTCCTAGATATCGCGCAGGCATTCGATTCGCTCCGATGGGAATATCTGTGGTAGGTGCTATCGAAAATGGGGCTAGGTGAGGGGTTCGTGAACTGGGTGAAACTCCTTTATACTCAGCCGGTGGCAAGGGTCCGGACGGGACGATTTGTCTCGGATGCAATATTAATAGCCAGGGGGACGCGACAGGGGTGTTCGCTGTCCCCCTTGCTGTTCGCCCTGGCAATGGAGCCATTAGCATGCCATCTCCGTGAGGTCCTCCAGGGGCAGGGTATCCGAATTGGAGCCCTAGAGCATGTTGTATCGCTGTATGCAGATGATGCGCTGGTCTACCTGCGGGAACCAACCCAATCGCTTCCGATACTGATGGAGGTGCTGTGCCAGTTTGCCGAGACCTCTGGACTATACGTGTTAGACTTGGCATCTTTTGGTGTGTTTCCCCTGACTTTTTGCTTTATGACCTCCCGGTTTTGACTCTGTTTTGTGCTGGTTTAGTGTTTCTGCGCACTTTACGCACTGCTGATCAGTGGTAAAGTGCAAGTGCTCCTGTATGAAATGTGTTATGGATTGGTATTTCCATGTTTTGGCTATTTGATCTATGTGTCAGTCCCTAGTAAAGGGCACTGTGAGTGCCAGGGCCTATAGATCAAATGCTGTTGGTGGGCTGCAGCACTGGATTGTGCCCCCCACGCAAACCGCCCGTAAAGTGTAACTCGGGCCTGCCAACGCAGAGCCTGTGCGCAGCCTGGAGCTGCCATGTCGACTTTGCAAGTGCACACGCTTGCAAGTCCCTAAACCTTCCATTTTCTACATATTAGTCACCCCTAAGGTAGGCCCAAGGTACCCCTGTGGGCAGGGTGCATTGTATGTGAAAGGTAGGACATGCCCTGGTGTGTGTGGCATGTCCTGATAGTGAAATACAGCCTACTTCGTTTTTCACTATTGCAAGGCTACCTGTTCCCCGTAGGCCAGGATGGGCAGTTCTGATTATTACAGCTTATAATCCTAACTGACCCAGGGAACATGGTAGAGATTCGAGTTTAGTATGCCTGGACTCAGAATGATAAAATGCATCTTTTAGTAAAGTTGGTTTTAACATTCTGTGTTTGAAAATACCACTTTTAGAAAGCGGGTATTTTCTTGTCTAACCATCCAAGCCTGCCTCTGCTAGGTTGTGTATTCCGTGTCTGGAGTGTGAGTGACAGGGGCTGGGGATGCCAGGAGACAGGGTGAGTCAGCACAGGGCTGAATAGCCAGATCTACATGTAGATCGGTGGGAGGAGTACACCTGGGACCTGAATACGGCTGGGCCTTCCCTCCACAATGCTGGCTCCACCTCCTGTGGTGCGTCTGATGTCCCTAGCCTGCACCCTGAAAGGAAATACGGAGGCTTGTCAACAAAGTGCTCCAAGACTGACCAGAACTGGTTTGGGCCAGGCAAAGGCCTCTCTGCCTTCAGAGAACAAAGGAATTTGGGATATAAATATTGGGGCCCTGACCCCATGAATTTAGATCTCGCTGGAATCAAGGAACCTGCCAAGAAGAAGAGCTGGAGAGCTGCTAGGAGGAGTACTGCCCCTTTGCTGAGTTATTGCCTTGTTGGGTTGGCCTGCAGTTGCTGCTTCTGCCTTGGGCAGTGAAAGGACTGGACTGAACTTTCTACTACTTGTGCTGAGAATCTCCAAGGGCCTGAAACCGAGCTGGCCTCCTGTTCAGAAGTCTCAGGGACTGCAAAGACTTCACCACCCTCTGGGTACCGCTTCTGGAACCGCTGTTTCAGTTGCCACAGAGGAAGGGAACCGCAACCGACTCCGTCAACCAACTCCATCGCTGACCCGGTGTCCTGTTTGTACCGCAGACCGCACCGTCCGCATCTCGCACCGCAACCCTGGTCTCACCGACGACGACGTCCGACGCCATCGCCACCGAGCCGCTGCTTGCACCGTGACCTGTGGGCACCGCAGTTCGCATCGCATCGCTTCACTGTGCCAGCCGGACCAGACCAACGCTGTCGCTGCAACTGGCTCAACAATCGTGACCGCATCGCAGTTGGGGCACCGCTCGCACGCTTCGCGACGCACCGCTCCGACTCGCACCGCTGTCCGACGCCAGCTCCCGCACTCCGGCTTGGTCGCCTGCATCGCAACTTGCCAGCACCGCCTCGAGCACCGTCTCACCCTGCACCGCACGCCTTGGACTCACCGACTCCGTCTGCACGATTGTCACTGAGCCGCTGCCTGCACCGCATCGGGAGGACACCGCGCCCTGCACCGCTTCCATCTTGCACCGCAACGTACGCCGACCGGCTCGCACACTCCGTGCCCGCCACAACGAGAAAAGGTACTGTGACCGAGTCTGTTCACGACTCTGCTGGCCCGTATCGACGCGGTCGGCTGGAACTGTTAGATTCTGTGGTTTTCAGCATCGCGGTAGACTCGGACGGAGCTACCGACTCGTACGAACTTTGTTTTTGAACTATTCCTACAAAGAAGAAATTATCTTGCAACGTAATCACTTTTGAAGTACTGTATTGTGGATTTTTATCGTATTTGGTCTTGTCTTGAGTATATAAAAATATTGGTTATTTTTCTAAACTGGTGTGGTGTCCTTTTGTAGTGCTTACATTATATTACTGTTGGTTATGTGCAAATGCTTTACACACTGCCTCTAAGATAAGCCTGACTGCTCGTGCCAAGCTACCAAGGGGGTGAGCAGGGGTTATTTTAGGAGTGTAACTCCCTTATCCTGACTAGAGTGGTGGTTTCTGCCTGGCTTTGGCACATGCCCTAGCCTACCAGAAATCCCATTTCTAACAATACGTCAATACTACCAAATCACAACTATATCCGGTCTGGTCGGAGGCCGAGAGGAGCGGGGTCCAGCTCCCCGAGATGGGGATCCCCTGGGTGCCGGATGCCTTACGCTATCTCGGGATCTGGATAAGTAGAGATAGGGAAGTTTTTTACCAACACAATATGGGGAGGATACTTAGAGGTCTCCGAGGCAGTGTTGCCTCCTGGAACACGCTCCAGCTCTCATTGATGGGGAAGATCGTCTTGATTAAGATGGTGATACTGCCCCGATGTCTTTACACAATGCAGGGCTCCTTTTTTGAGCTCCCACACCAGGTATTCAAGGACCTCGATGCACTGCTCATACAACTACTCTGGAATGGAAAACGTTGTCGGGTAAGCCTGGAAGTTATGAAACGCACTTGGGGTAGGGGTGGCTTGGAAATCCCTGACCTGGAACTGTATTATTTTGCGTCCCAGTTGCAGCATGCAGTGGCCTGGCTCGATACGGACCCTTCTTGGGAACGTTCGCTCCTCGCCGACACGTATGGGGACCAGCAGTTGGGCGCGCTCCTATGGCATACGAAAGGGCACCCGACACACTGCCCTCCATTAGGCGGATTATTGGCGGCCCTATGGGCCAGAGTGGTAAAACGAATCATCCGGGCCTGACCGTTTGCCCCGGAGGCAGACGTTTGGCTAATGCCGCCCTTCGCGCTCATTGAGCGGGTCATGTCTGTTGACAAATGGAAGGCGGGAGGCTGCCTTATGTTGTCGGACCTCTATCCGGAACAACGGTTCATAACATATCAGGAAGCAATGGACTCTTTTGGGCTGGGATCGGGGCAGTTCTTGCAATACGCCAAATTAGCGGCAACGGCCCGATACCTATGGCCTACATTCCCGGAAGCCCTGGAACACACACACAACCTGGTCACAATGATAGCCATGGCGGGGGGGCAGAAACTTGTCACCCACCTGTACAGGGCGTTAAGGGATGACAGAAAGAGTGCACCTCTCAAAATAGAGAGTAGATGGCGGGAGGTGAGCCCGCAGGAGATTACACCACAGGAATGGGGGAAAATTCACGAGGGAGTACGCAAGGTGGCGGTTTCCAATAGGTTCAAGCAGATACAGTACAATATGTTTCACAAGACATATCTTTCACCCAAGCGCCTAAATATTATCGACAGTTCAAGAGACCCGAGGTGCCCCAGATGTTACTACGCACAGGCAGACTTCCCACACATGGTTTGGTCCTGCCCGACGATCCAGGTATTCTGGACAGATGTCCTGGAGGATCTGTTTAGAATAACAGGGTGGAGGGTTCCCTTAGAGGTACGTACCTGTCTCCTTGGTCTGATTTCCCGAAACCCTAAACGCAAAACCACCAGGAAGTTTCTGATGTTGGGGCTTGTGACAGCTAGGCGGCGAATAGCGATCCACTGGCTGACGCAACAGGGGCCACTGATAGTGAAATGGAAAGCAGATTTGCGGGAGTGGGCATTGGAGGAGGAGGGGCACATACGTAGTACCCGAAGGGATGCCAAACTCCAGGAAGTATTGCTGGCGTGGGGGCTAATGGTCCAGGAGATAGGGAGAAGCTCCCCTACTGCTACACAGACGGGGCCGACTGGAGAAAGTCCTATGGGGACTGTATCCCCCAGACAAGGGGAGAGTCAAGAGGATACCCCGAGTTGAGTTGCAGTTAGATAGACCTCTAGATGGGTGAGCCCGGTGGGGGAGAGGGGTAGGGAGGGGGGAGGTGTTCAGATACAAGTTATTGAGATTACTACGGATGTTGTCCATACTAAATGTCGGTTTGATTAATACTTCCATGGCAACCCACATTGAATGCATAAACGTCTGGTCAGGATTGTACTGCCTATTGTTCAGGGTGGTCCATGAGATACAACTGTTTACACTTGTGGAGTATACCATGAAACTGCAATATAGATATTAATAAAAAAAAAATAAAAAAAAAAAAAGGTTTTAATTGTGATTGAGCTGGTCTTAATCGCCATCAACTGATTCTACTAGTTGGTCCATCGACCGAATAGCGGAGTACCTTGAGGTTTAGAACCGACAGGATCCGAAGTTTATGTATATAATCTATAGGTTATAATTGTCATTTTATTAAAGGTATCCCACTTGTCCAGCAACTCATTTTTCCTTAGCGCTTGATCCAGAGATTTGAATGAATGTATGCATGCAGTGTTATGGGCCCCACCGACATAAATTTTAAGTGATCAAGGTTGTGTAGGTGTTTTCTGGATTAGTGTCAAAAGGAAAAATGTATATTTGCCGCGCTGGATCAGATTTCTTGGTAGCAGAGTTATGGTTACTATAGATTAGTTTTGTGATTATTGATTATCGATTTTTTATGTTTAACACTATGTTGAGTTTGTATTACGTTATGTGTAAGTCAGAATTTTGAAGCTTCCGGGAAGTAGGAAGTGGACACGTGTGGCAAGAGAAGTCACACGGAATTGTGCATGGTCTGATTTCAAATTTGGTGATAACACAGGATTGTGTTATGTTAGGGAAATTTCACGTATGAATTGCATTTGAGTGAAATAGCAACAGGTTTTCTTGTGAAACTTTGGCCTTAATTCTCAGGAGCAGTGTAGTCTCCACATGTGTTTTATCCCCAGAGAAACGGGTTTACCTCTTGCTTGAGAGAAGGGTAAGGTAGAGAGAAGTGCTACACTTATCAGATGAAACAGCATTCTTGTAAGTAAGAATAAACTCTCTCTTTTGTTTAGAGAATCAGACAATGGAAATGTGTGTTTTATGTTGTAACTAATTGATTTTGTCGCAAAGAAAAGTTAAGAAAAAGTGCTGATAATTTTTGTAAAGGAGGGGTCAGCAGAAGCAGGAGTAGAGCTGACATCAACAAGAACTGCGCTGGTATTGGTCAGTTGTGGGAGAACGAAGAGTTTCCTGATTGGTGCGTTGGTGTGAGACGCGATGGGATAGGTCCGAATAGCCGAGCAGTAGAAAGAACCGATTGGTGAAGAATTGTGTGAATTGCTTCGGCAAAACAGTAAAAATGCCTTATTATAATGAATATGATAGAGAGAAACCGTCATGGTTTGCAAAACTTAAAAACTTTTTAAAGAAAGATAAGAAGGTTGTGACTAGGGAAGGAGAAGTACTTCCTCCGCCGAAAACTCCAGCATCTCATATGATGTGAAATATGGCTATCATACTTGCATTTGGTTGGAAAATTGGGCGAAGTACACCAAAAATGATGGAGTGTTGGCATTTCCAGAAAATGGTTCGTTTAGCACAGCGGTACTGCGAAATTTGAGAGAAAAGATGATGAGACTTGAACCGAGACCTAGACCGACACAGTTCGAAGCTTTAGGTGAATGGGAAGACGAGATGTATGAAAGGGAAAGACAGAGGAGCAAAGAATTATAGTTTGGTTCATGGAAGAGTATGGGGTGTGAATCATGAAGACAGGATGAGACGATGGCGATATGCTAACATGACGGATGGTATGTTTCCTGCCAGAACAGATGAAGACTTAGCAAGGAAAAAGTGTACGGAGAAAAAGAAGCATACAGTACCAGAGAGATATGGGTATGGAGTTAGCGACACAGAGGATGAGTTGCTGGAGGACATTTTAAATAAAAGACACCCTCCAAATCAACAGGATTGTGCGGTGGTGACACCAAATGCACCGCCAATGAGAACTGTGATAAATCAAAGCCCTGAACAAATGTCTGACATAAATAGTCCATTTAATAAACTAGAAACACCACAGACTGTGAAACATGATAATGGTAATACAGCTGAATTAGCCAGAACCACAAGAGAGTTGACTGAAAAGATAAGAGAACTAACGAAGAATATGGAAGCTGTGACTGTGCCAGTAACTATAGGGCCAGTAATGCCAGTATTTGAAAATCAAAAGATAGATGGACACTCCTTAATAATTCCATTAAATTCCAGTACGCAAAAAGTAAGAGGGAACAATTCCAGAAAATAGAGAGAAAAAAGATTCTGTTGGTCCATTTAGGTCAAGTCCACCTGTAAATTTGACAATTAATGAGAGTCAGATAAATAAGACTCCTATGGGAGCTGAGTCAGCAACTGAAACCCCAGAGAGAAGTGCAAACTGGATAGAATTAAATAAGACCCCTGTGGGTCCGACTGCAGAGGAATTAAATGATTGGGTGAGGAGCTTGCAGAAAAAAGATGCCGAACCACAACTTTTGGATGTGGTCAGAAAAATAGACATGGAGGAAGTGATTCTAGGGACTATTGGTACAGATCGATTGAAGTCCTATCAAGATGATGAGTTAATGTTTATGTGTAAAAGCATCACTTGGAGAGCTAGGAACTTACATGAAAAATTGGAAGAAACAGCGAATGAACTAGGAGTAGAATTTGCAAAAATTAAGGGATTGCAGAAAACCGTACAGGGTAAACTTCAGTGAGAAAGACATAGAAAATTTGAACACTTCAGGACGACTAACACAGATAAAAGAATTAATTGTTTTACTGAGAAAATGGGGTAATCTAGACAAATGGAGAAGTAGGTGGATAAGGAGAAAAGAGGGAACAACTGATAAAGCATCATTGGCTTTTCCAGTAAAAGAGAAAGAACCAATGGAAATGGAATGTCCTAAGAGAGAAATTCCAGGAGGAAGTTATGTACATGTCCCGTGGTCCAGACAAGATATATTGTCATTTACCAATGATTTTCCAAGATTGAGAGAAAAACCTGTAGAATGGTATAGACAAGTAGAAAGGTTTGTAAAAGTTTCAAAAGTGTTGTGGGAAGATCTGGATGGATTGTTTGAGATTGTCGTTCCTGCAGATTTATGGACAGAATGTAAAATTACAATTGACTGGCCGAAGGAAGAATATCCTAGAGATGCAAAAACAGGAGCCCCAGGTTCATAAGTAATGAGAAAATATGAACAGGCAATCACGTTTCTGAAAAATAAAATTCCACCAAAAGAAACGGACTGGGTAAAGATTGATAGAACAACTCAGGAGAGTAAGGAATCTGTACATGCTTATTACGAGAGATTACTTTTAGTCTTTAAACAGTATAGTGGATACGAGAATTTGAGTGAAAAAGAAATGAGTCATTTTGTGTATAGATTTGTGTATGGTTTGAGACCTGAGATAAGTGAAATGATTAATCAGCATATGTTATGTTGGCAGAATAGCACAGTAGATAAGGTATTACGGTATGCAAAATATTGCAGTGACGATATTGAGTTTAGACAGCGTAAACTCAAGGAAAAGGCAATGTGGGCACAAGTAAAGGTTGCAGAGAAGCAAGAAGCCCACATGAATAATCAGTCTAGTGATGCAGGACAGACCAAGTCCAAACTGAATATTGGTAAGGGAAAAGGTCAAATGAGTATAGAAGAAGCTAAAAAGAAATGGCCATGTCACAATTGCGGAAAATTAGGGCACTGGAGAAACGAGTGTAAATTACCTCCGAGAGTTAACACAGAGAATCAATCATTAAATCCACAGGTGCAGAATGAGGTGAGTTACCAACAGCCGAAACAGCCACAGGTAGTTACTCAACAGTGTCAGGTGCCGCAACCACCTATTCCAAAGAGTGTAAATCCTCAAAGATACAGTACAGAGGCAGGATTCTTCGGAGGAGAGCAGGTAACAAAATTGCCGCACGCAGCTGCAGTTTCGCAATATTGGTTAGGGCAGTATGGAGATGAATCGGATGAAAGCTTATGACGGTGCCTAGGAGAGGAAGAAGAGTGCGTGCTTGGCGCAACTCTAGAGGTAGATCAGTCAGGTCCAATTGTGGATGGAAAGGTGAATGGTGTAAATGTTCCTTTCCTTGTGGACACTGGCGCTACCCGTTCTACTGTCAGGTCAGTGGAAATTCCAAATCTTTCTCTCTCAGGAGAATACATCTAAGTTGTAGGTGTTTCAAACAGGCAAATTAAAATCCCTCTTACCAGACCAATAGAAGTGGAAATTGGTCCATTCAAAGACATGCACCGTTTTGTGGTGTGTGACTGTAGTCCTGTAAATCTATTAGGACGTGATATGCTTTGTAAGATGAATTGTACCATCTACTGTACTCCAGATGGTATTGCTTTCCAGACACCAGATGATGATGTTCTGTATAAATTAACAATGACAGAACTAGAACCAGGAATTATGATACGTTTCCTGTGTTCGATGCAGAGAAAATCCATGCTGAATTGAAAGAAACAGTCAGGTCTGATGTATGGGATTTCACAGGTGAAGATATTGGACTAATGAGAGAAGTTGATCCTGTAAAAATTACTGTAAAAGAAGTAAGGAATTACCCAAACACCCCGCAATACAAATTGACGCCAGAAATTATTTAAGGAATAACACCTGTGATTAATAAGATGATAGAACAAGGGATTTTGAGAGAAATAATGAGCAGCCCATATAATTCTCCTATAATGGGATTGAAATAGCCAAATGGAACATATAGAATAGTACAAGATTTGAGGAAGGTGAACAAAATTGTTATTCCTTGTTGCCCAATTGTGCCAAACCCTGCTGTAATACTGTATCAAATTCCTCATGATGCAGAATGGTACACAGTTATTGATTTGTGCCATGCATTCTTTTCTATTCCATTGCACCCTGACAGCCAGCCATTATTTGCGTTCCAGTTCGGAGAGCGTATCTTGGCATGGTGCCGAATTCCTCAAGGGTATACTGAAAGTCCTTCTATATTTAATCAAATTCTGAAGAAATCCTTAGAAAGTTTGAAAATGCCTGCAAAATCTGTGATGGTCCAATATATCGATGACCTATTGGTGGCATCGAAGACCAGAGAAGCATGTGTTACGGACACAATTGCTTTACTGAATCACTTGGCAGAAGGAGGACACAAGGTGTCCCCATCAAAACTGCAATTCTGTCAACAGGAAGTACAGTACCTAGGTCATAAGATTGAAAAAGGGATGCGAAAGGTAACAACAGAAAGAATAAGGATTATTAAAGGAATGAGAGCCCCAATGACACAAAGAGGTGAGAATGTTTCTGGGAATGGTTGGTTATTGCCAACAGTGGATAAGTGGATTTTCATTGATTGCAAAACCTTTACAGCGATTGACAAAGAGGGATGTCAAAGATTCGATTGAACTGGATGAGCAGGAAATGAAGGCTTTCGAGGAACTGAGAACACGTTTGTGTGAGGCACCAGCATTGGGAATGCCCGATTATGAAAAAGAATTTGAGTTGTATTGTAGTGAGAGAGACAGATGTGCACTCTCAGTATTAGTGCAGAGGCATGGAAGAATGAAACAACCAATAGCATACCTTTCAGCCGTTTTAGATCCGGTAGCAAAAGCGTTGCCTGGATGTCTGAAAGCAGTACCTGCTACTTGTGTGAGTCTGGAACAGAGTGAAGGCATTGTGATGGGATATCCTTTGAGAGTATATGTCCCACATTCGGTCAAAATCCTTCTGACCCGAACAAAAACCCAATTCATGACACATAGTCGGCTGACTAGGTATGAAAAAGTGATCTTGGGTGCAGACAATGTAACCATTGTAAGATGCACAAGTGTAAATCCTTCCACCTCACTGTCAGATGCAGTAAATCCAGAGGTCAAAGATGACGTTGATCATAACTGTTTGGATGTGCTTGAGTTTTGCACAAAGCCCCGCCCTGACATTAGGAATGAACCTTTAAAAGAATCAGATTATGTGATGTTTGTGGATGGGTCGTGCCTGAGGACAAATGAAGGAGTTTTAAGTGCTGCGTATGCTGTATGTACGGTGGCAACCATAATGGAAGCATCCTGTTTGAGAGGAATACGTTCAGCCCAAGTTGCTGAGCTGATTGCTCTGATTCGAGCGTGTAAACTGGGAAAGAATTTCTGAATCACTGTGATCAGGATAGCCAGTATGGCTTCGGAGTGGTCCATGATTTTGAACAGATCTGGTCTCAGAGGGGATTCCTGACTTCCTCGGGGTCTCCTATTAGGAATGGTGAGTTTGTGAAAAAGTTGCTTGAGGCGATACAGCTGCCTAAACAGATTGCGGTGGTAAAATGCACTGCTCACAAAAATGGAACTGATTACATTGCAGTAGGTAACAAATTTGCTGATGAATTAGCTCAATATTGTGCCAGAAACATGACCTCAATGAATCGGAGAAGGGAGAAAGAAAATGTTTCATGTCCCTTGCTGTTTACTAACCCAGTTGAAACATGGGAAGAGGTGAGAGAATTGCAGGAAGAGGCAAGTGATGAGGAAAAAGAAGTTTGGATAAAAGCAGGTTGCAGACAGAGAGAGGAGGATGAAGTCTGGGTTTACAGGGATGAAATACCAGTTATGCCTGATAGCATGATCTATAACATGGCACGGATGTACCATGGACAGGCATATATAGGTAGAGATGCCATGATAAGACTTTTCAAACAGACCTGGTACAACCCAAAATTTAGGGCTATAGCTGAAAGTCTTTGCCAAAGATGCCTTATATGCCAACAGATAAACCCTGGAAGGAAGACAGTAGTGAGTTTGGGAACAATAGGACGTGAAGGAGGTCCTTTTACCAGAATGCAACTAGATTTTATTGAAATGCCCCCGAGTAACAGATTGAGGTATGTCCTGGTGGTCGTTTGTTTTCTCGTTGGGTGGAAGCCTATCCGACAAGAAGGAATGATGGAGTTACTGTAGCTAAGCTCCTGCTGAGAGAATTCATTCCTAGATCTGGTTTTCCAATAACGATAGAAACAGATAGAGGAACACATTTCCAGAATGAAATCATACAACTGATATGTGAAGCACTAGACATTCAACAAAAGCTGCATTGTGCCTACAGACCAGAGGCTTCTGGAGTGGTAGAGCAAGTAAATGGCACAATAAAGAATAGGTTGGGGAATATGTGTCAAGCCACAGGACTCAAATGGCCCGATGCTTTACCATTGGTGCTAATGAGCATAGGAAGCATACCCGACAGAAAAACAGGTTTGTGTCCCCACGAAATAATTATGGGACGAGCAATGAGACGAGCATACGTACCTGTGAACAAACTGCTGACTATAACTGATGATCTTGTACTGGACTATTGCAAAGGATTGGCTGATGTGGTACATTCTGTGTTTCATCAGGTTGGGCCGGATGCGACCACTCTTGAAAGAAAACCAGCTCATGATCTGAGTCCAGGAAACTGGGTCCGCATAAAAGTCCACAGAAGAAGAAATTGCTTGTTTCCACGCTGGGACAAGCCACATCAATTGATTCTGGTGACAACAACTGCAGTAAAGTGTGCAGGTGTGAAAAATTGGATTCATGCCAGCCATACTATCAGAGTTCCAGATCCTGAAGCTCGACCTGTAAGTCGACATCTGGAAAAATCAGGTACCAGTTCGGCAACTGAAGAAGAAACTGACAGAAACAGAGTTCCAGATCCTGAAGCTCGACATCTGGAAATATCAGATACCAGTTCGGCATCTGAAACAGACCAACCTGAATGCAGTGAAAGACAAACAAAAGAATCCGAAAACAAAAGACTGATATTGAAACAGGAGAAACTGAACCAATAGACAGTGACGGTGAACAGCCAAGTACAAGCTTTAGGGAAATTCCTCCGGAAGTTGTAGAGGTAACTCAAGAAAGTTCAGATTCAGATAGAGAGGTTGAGGAAATTGCGGAAGAAACACGAGGAGGATTAGACTCTGAATTACATGCGGAAGAAACACGAGGAGGATTAGACTCTGAATTACAAGCAGAAAAAACACGAGGAGGTTCAGATTCAGACAAAGAAACTGAGATTATAAAAATTAAGGTTAGAGGAAGTGAAGTGAGATCTGAGACAGAATCTGAAGAAAGTGAAGACGAAAGAAGGCAAAGAATAGGTCCAAGAAAGAGAACTTGGAGACTAGAGCGAGAAGAAAAGGAAAGTAAACTGAAAAGGCCAAGAAAAGGAGATAATTGGCCCCACGAAATTAAAAGACTGAGATATAAGCTAATAAATTTGAACAAAGACAATGCAGAACAAGTAAATGAAATAACAAGTCAAGAAAGACCAAAAAAAACAAATAAAAGACAATTGCAGAGACCCAAAAGAGTGAAGAGACCAAACTTGAAATACAAGTCACCTGAATGGGTATATATAGCACTGCCTGACATTAAAGAAGTGGATAGCAGTCACGAGAATCCAGACAGACTGTGAACAAGTGGGTGAGAGTGAACTGCGTCAATCTTGAAAGTCAGAGAAAGAAAACCGGACTAAACACAAAACTGATAAAAGACAAAGAAGGTTTCTGATAAAACTGAAAAGTGCGCCAAAAGCAGTTGATCCCAGTCAACACTAAGTCATTTGAGGTGTGGGAACACATTCCTGTACATATAATTAGATAATATTTCAACATGGTAGACACTGAAAATAGAAGATCTAGATGTGAGTTTTTCCGTAGATGGTGTAAGATGTGTTTCTGTTGTACAGGCTTTCTAATGCTTATTTGGTTCATTTTAGTCATAATAATTCCACTAAGATTAGCTGTAGAAAATACATCTGTAATCATGAATGACACGAATAGTGACAAGAAATCTAACATAAAGAACACTGCAACACTAATAGATAGTACTGAATTTCATAGGGATAAGTCAATAACTGATTTCTCCAAGAATGTCTTCATGAAACTCTTATATGAATATGTGGAGACAATGGATGTCAGAGACTGTTATGTATGTATGCAGTTACCTGCGTCTGTAACAGAAGGTGTGACGTATCATCACCTTCCTTTGACGTATGGAATAACTTGTAGTGTTTTAGCTAGCCTATTTGACAAAACAGGTAAATTAGAGTATTACTACACTGACACAGATGCTGTTTTTGCTAAAGTTTCCATAGTCCCTGAACTAAATAAGGTGAAATTTGCAAAGACTTTTGGAGAATTTTTCTTAGAAACAAAAGAATTAAGATTAGACTATGCATTTAGACATAACCTTACTTGTAGGTTAAGAAAAGAAGAAAAAGTCTTTTTAGACATGGTGGAAGACAGAAGGGTTAAGTTTCAAAGAAAGGCAACAGGAGAAAAGACAAAAACCCCACCTTGGGCGTTTGAAGAGGGAAGTTATGACAAGAGTGAAACGAATGCAGCTATTGTTTTACATTGGCCCCAACAGGGAAAATTGTGTATTAGTAGAGATAACACTCTGTATGATAACTATTTTGTGGGTTCTAGTGAGTGCCGAGATACATACAAAATTGTAGGGGGATGGGGATTCAAAGGAGGAAAAGATCCAGTATTTCCAGGGATCTATTATATTTGCGGAAGCCGAGCATACTATAGGTTGCCAGACCATTGGTACGGATCATGCTATCTAGGCCTAGTCTTTCCAAAGATTTTTCATGTGGAGAGAGGAACGAAAGGAATCCACGAGAAAGGTACACCATTAAACCATGGGAGAAGGGAAAGCTTCTCAGAGATAATAGGTGACATTTTTGGAGCATTGATACCAGCAGTGGGTGTATCTTTGAATGCATACAAGATTCGGAAATTGTCTACAGTAGTAGATCGTTTATCAACGAATACTGCTGGAGGGTTCTTGATGATAAATACTGAGATGATTGCCATGAGGGCTATGGTAATGCAAAATCGACTTGCCCTTGACATTCTTTTGGCAAAAGAGGGTGGAGTCTGTGGAATGCTGAAGGTACAACATTGTTGCACTTACATTCCAGATAAAAGTCAGAATATACAGAAGTATATAAAGAACATTACTGATTTGCATAAAGAAATTGCCCCACTGGAGGTTGAAGGTGCTTGGGAGAAACTTGGTAAAGGTTTTTCCTCAATAAAGAAATGGTTCACCGAAATAGGTAGTTCTCTAATTGGAAAGGTACTAATTCCAGTGACTATATTAGTAGTGATAATACTATTATTGAGATTAGCATATGTGTGTGTTAAAAGAAGAAAAAGACAAAACAAAGTAAAAAGAGAAAATGAGAAAAATTAAGAAAGAACGGGAGATGGGAGACATCGAATTAGTTGAGCTTAAAGAGAACATGTACAAAAAGTCTAAAAGACAAGATGAAAAGAACACGATTGTCTAAATTAACAAATGCAAGTGGACAAGAAACATTTATCTGATAAATTTTGTAGGGTTAGGTTTTAGTGGTGATGTTAAAAATCACCAAAGGGGGGAATTGATGGAGCAGGGCAAACGAAATATTTTTGTACCCCTTTGAAATTAATGACCCCATAACAATTAATGATACTAACCGTTTAAAACGAATGAACTAATCAACAAATGCACCTTTTTGTTAAATATTACACGTGGGAAACTCATTTGCTATAGCAAAATCTAATTTATTTACAAATGTGAGGCTAAAATAACAAATATTGTGATTTGAGTAGTAAGTAGAGTAAATTGCATGATTTGTGTTGCATAGTAAATTGCACTGTGGCAAAGAATGCAGGTGGTAAGTAAAATGGCTTTAAATGTCGCTTACACTAGGTAATACCTAACACGGGTCTTTAGAATGGCGGGTGGTAAACAGAAAGGCTTATTTTCCATGTTTTAATTTCTGTTGTGTTTGTTCTTATATTAGTTTCGTTCAGGCCTGCTAGGCCACGTTTCCAAAATGGCCGCTGGAAAGGATGAGATGCGTGCGCCGAATAAAATGGCCCCTCCGCATGAAAAGTACGGACGCTCCAGTCACGTGTATGCGGCCTGTGCCCGGAGTGAGAGATGTCAAGGCCAGTCTGACCTGCCACGAAAAGCGTGCCAAGAGTTCAGCATATATGCCTGGGAACGGATGAGAAAAACGAGCGACAGGGGATGAACTAATATGTGACCATCGGAGTTTGTTACAAATTACATTAGCAAATTGAACTACTTTTGGACAGTCTTGGTCATGAGACTTATTGTATGCGTTATTGTCCCCAAACCGGTTCGAACAAGGAGGGCGATGCGGTGACCATCACCACCCCTCCAATGGACCAATTAGCGTGATTCTTGCCCCTAAAGATTGCAACTTTTAAGTGTAGAGAGCCAGAAAATAGGGTATAAGAGGGTCTGCTCTTACGTTGTGAAAAAACTACTTCACTGATTCTATCCTGATGCTGCGAGAGACTGTCATTTTGAACTTTGGACTTTGACTGGGAAGGAACGAGACCGTTGCGGGAGTTGCCCGGGGGGTGATCGCGTCCGAGGAGGTTAGTGGGACAGCCAGTCAGTTTTGGGAGTCCATCCTGTGATCTGCGGTTTATCTTTCTTTCCTGATGAACCATTCTTGTCATCGCCCTATGGCCAAGGGTAATGAGTATTTCCCATTTACTTTAATTCCTAACCTTTTTCTTAAATGCTCACTGATAATAAATGTATTTGCTTAAAATGAATTTTACTTTTGCTTAAAGATTTTCGATAAAACTATATGCTAACTCTAAAAAAAGAGTCTGTGGTTCTTTAATAAAATTGTGATTTATAAATGCTAAAGGTTTTAATTGTGATTGAGCTGGTCTTAATCGCCATCAACTGATTCTACTAGTTGGTCCATCGACCGAATAGCGGAGTACCTTGATGTTTAGAACCGACAGGATCCGAAGTTTATGTATATAATCTATAGGTTATAATTCTGTCATTTTAATAAGGTATCCCGCTTGTCCAGCAACTCATTTTTCCTTAGCGCTTGATCCAGAGATTTGAATGAATGTATGCATGCGGTGTTATGGGCCCCACCAACATAAATTTTAAGGGATCAAGGTTGTGTAGGTGTTTTCTGGATCAGTGTCAAAAGGAAAAATTTATATTTGCCGCGCTGGATCACTCCCATGTCTCTGATAGGGGCCAGTATCCATATGGGAAACTCTCTGTGGAATGGCGCATGTCGCAGCACCTTATCCACATACTGTTACCATATGCTCACGGTTTGGCGTACTAGATATGGGAGGTCCCCTTCGGCTCCCCTCCCCTTCATCAGCGCTATTGGGAGGGCTTCTGGTTCTGCCTGTCCAGCCAGTAGCCGCTTTTCCCAATTGTCCCCTTCTTCCATCCAGCGAGATGCATGCTGCAACTGGGCAGCAAAGTAGTACAGGTCAAAGCGTGGGGCTTCCAGCCCCCCCTCTTCGTATCTAATTGCCGGAGTAGTAAGGGCCACTCTACTGCGTCTCCCCGCCCACAGCAGTGAGATGAGCATTGTGTTCAACTGCTTGAATATTCGTGTCGGAATTGGGCAGAGTGAATTTTGAAGTGCATATAGGCACCTAGGAAGCATTACCATCTTGGATACAGTGAGTCTGCCCATTAAGGACAGCGGTAAGGTGTTCCAGAATGCCACAGAACGCTGCAGAGCCTCCAGGACCCTATCTAAGTGTAGGGCTATTAACTGGGCATTGTCTAGCGCAATCTGAACACCAAGGTATCGGAAATGTGCTTGTTCCCGTCTAAGTTCCAAGTCTGGAAGGCCCTCCAAAGGTGTGGCGGTCATACGCGCCAGAGGGAAGATCAGTGATTTATTTCTGTTGAGTCAAGGGCCGGAGACCTCACCAAATCTGTCCAGGTGGTGCAAAAGACTGGGTACTGCCACTCGGGGATATGCTAGGTAAAAGAGAGCATCATCCGCGTATAGAGAAATGATGTGGGTCGTATCTCCTACCCGGATACCCTACTGATCCAACTCGGCTCTCATCCGCACAGCCAAAGGTTCAATGGACAGGGCAAAAAGGAGGGGCGAGAGCGGGCATCCCTGCCGGGTGCCTCGCCCCAGGACTCACTCCTCAGACAGAGTCCTTCCCAGTCCCACCCGAGCTCAGTATAGAATATTTTGACCCATGGGCGGAAGCTGGGTCCAAGCCCCCGGCTCTGAGGACCTCTATAAGGTAGCCCCAGTCTACCGTGTCGAACGCCTTGGCTAGGTTGATAGACATGAGTACCATCTCCTCTTCCCGATATTTCACTTCCTGCATAATGTGGGTTAGGCGGCGCAGGTTCATCGCAGTGTTGTGGCCCGGTATGAAGCCACATTGATCCTCGTGTACGAGGTGCAGCATATGGGGTCCCAGTTGGGAGGATAGGAGTTTGCATAGCATTTGTGTATCAGCGTTGATCATAGTGATTGGGCGATAGGTAGAAGGTTCACTGCTGTCCCCACCCGGCTTCAGGATCATACATATTTCGCCCTGTCTCATAGTAGAAAGGATGATTACCTTGTCAAAGGCCTCCTCATATACCTGCAAGAGGGCCTGGGTCAATGTACCAGAGTAAGCCTGATAGAACTCAGGTGGGAATCCGTCTCTACCTGGGGACTTCGCACCTGGAAGCAGTAGTAATGCGGACTGTACTTCCTCAGCAGTGAGTGGAGTTTCTAGTTCTTCCCTAGCTTGCTCAGGGAGTCTCGTCAGGTTCAGGCTCTGCAAGTAGGGAAGGTAAGCATCTTCCCCCACTGTCGGGTCTGCTGTATAAACGGTCTGGAGGTGACACTGTAGCACCTGTAGTATTGCGGCCCTGGTGTGTGCCACTGCACCTGTGGGTGTACGTGGCACCATTATTGGGGCAGCGGTTTGTTCCCTGTGGAGGATCCAGGCCAGTAAACGCCCTGACTTATCCCCCTCCCTATGTAGACTCTGTCGATATTGACTTAGGGTGTACTTATCTAGCCTGTCCCATATATCGCTAACGCATGTCCGTATATACCATTCTATGGCGTCCACTGATGGGTCCGTCCGGTCCCGGGTTTGTACCTCCACCAGCGCTGCCTCCTCTGCCCCCAGTTCCCGCTGCAACTGCTTGCAGACCTCACATTTAGGCTCAGGAACGCCCCTCTCACCACTGCTTTCAAGGCCTCCCATTTTGTGGCCCTAGAGATGTCTGCACCCTGCAAGTTGATTGTCATGTAGTCAGGCAGTGCTCCCTCTAAATGTTGCCTCCCCACCGGGTCCTCCAGTACATCTGACTTCATCCGCCAGGCCCTTGGAAGGCGGGCAGGAAGTTCCCAACAGACCGTACATGTGACCGGGGAGTGGTTGGAGAGGAAACAGACCTGATGGGTCACCTCAACTGTCAGGTCGGGATCTGAGTTTGCTATCAACACTCTATCTAGCCTGCTGTGGGTGTTGTGAGTGGGGGAGTAGCAAGTGTATATCTTCTGGGTGGGGTGTCTCAGCCGCCAAATATCCTGTGCCCTTAAGTTCCCCATTACCTCTCGGCGTTTCTCAGTCATTCGGGGTTTTGTACCCCTTCGAGGAGGGCACCTGTCTAACTCAGGGTCCAACACGCAATTGAAAATCACCCACCCATATAATCGGCACCTCCAGGTCCGAAACTAAGGCCTCCTGCAAGGAGTGATAGAAGTCTGGGTTGTTAACATTTGGGGCATATGTGTTCAGTATTTCTAGTTCCCTGCTGTCTATCTTCACCCTTAAAAGGTTGTATTCCATTGATGTCCGCCTCCATATATTGTAGAGCGAACGGTGTCCCCGGGGGAGACCCACACGAGTTCGCCTCTGGCGTAGGTGGAATATGATGAGTGAAAAATCTGCCCCTTCCACTTTCTCGCCAGTCTCTGGGCTCCTGCCTCATCCAGGTGGGTTTCTTGTAGGCATGCCACCGATACGTGGTGCCTCGGAAGAAATGAAAGGACCATATAGCACTTGGTGCATGTGCCTAACCCTCTTACATTCCAGCTCATGAACTTAGTTCCCCTTGCCTTGGTAGTGTACTGTCCTGATGTACCCTGACCCCTCATCGTGCCTATTTGTCCTACCCATCACATGCTGCATAACAGAAATGTGAACATAAAATATGAACATACCCCAAGAACCCCCCCCACGGGTATATGACCTGCAACAGTGAATGCGGTTAAGCCCTCCCCCTGCTTGTGCCAGGACGTGCACAGCCTCCCCTCCAGCCCAAACGGGGCCGTGAAACTTCCCCTGAACATTTTGGCCTCCCGGCCTAGCCCGGCCAATGGAGCAAGAGAACCAATCCTGCAGGCGCCCCCCTAAAAGAGGCCTACACGCCTCTGGTCTAAAGTCCCCTGGTGAGTATATGTGTTCTAGCAGGTTTGCTGCTCATCCGCAGGACAACAACAACACCCTCATGCTTCCAGGAGCCCCCTCCCCGCCCCCTGCCCTGGTCAAACCCCATTGGAACAGTTAGAGGTGACCCTTAGGGTGTCTGTACATGCCAGCCTCCCGACATGGGACCGTACTTTCATTAAGACAATCTTTTCACCCAGAGTCTTGTGGAGACAATGCTGAGTCTATAATGATCTCCGGGATCACTTCGTCCGTCTGGAGAAGCGTTGCAGGGACAGGTCCCGAGACTGAGCCCTGCTATGTCGCCCGTGGATAGGAGACACCAGGGTCTGGGGACTCCACCTGCATAGTCCCGTCATCTCCCACGGTGATTCTCTGCTGACTCGCCGGGTCGCTATCTATTGAGTGATTCCTGCATCGGCCACCACGGGTCCTTTGAGGCCTAGTTCCCCACGCCTTCCAATTTCCTTTACTCTCCCGGGGGGTGAGTCTCCCCTCGGATCTCCAGCCACTCCCATACCTCCTCAGGGGTCTCGACGAAGTGGGCCTCCCCTGCGTCATCACCTTCTACTAGGCAGATTAGAGCAGCATATACTGGAAATGCAATTCCCGGAGCTTCTGCTTCACTCCCAGGAATATTTTTCTTTGCTGCTGGACCTGTCTGGTATAGTCGGGATATACGGATACTTTACAATTATCATAGCATAGGTCCGGGGCCTCCCTTGCCGCACGCAGGATGCAGTTCAGGATTTTGGCGATTATTGCCCTTGGAGGAGCCCCTGGCGGCAGGGGGGGGGGGGGGACCAAGGCCCGGTGAGCCCTGTCCACCACAAACATGTCCGACAGGCCCCTGGAACATAGCTTGGTATGTAACTAGCATTCTAAAAATAGTTCGGTCTTGCCCTCCTCAGCTCGTTCCGGTATCCCCAGGACTCTGATATTACTGCGACGCACCCGGCCTTCCGCCTCTTCAGCCCGGCACGCCAACGTACCTGTAGAGTTGGTCAAGTGTGTCACTTGCTGTTTTAGCGCGGCCACCTCACCTTTGAGCTGAAGAATGTCTCCCTCAGCCGTTGACACCTTGTCTGCCACTTTGCGTAGATCCACTCTGAGCAAGTTCACATCTACTGACACTGTCTCCATCTGCTTCTCTAAAGCGGCTCGGGACCCCGGAATGACCACCAATATCTCTGCTCGGGAGGGCTCACCAGCGCTGTCCCCGTTGGGACCCGTCTGTCTAGTGATGCGCTGCGTGGGAAGGCACTAGGTAGTGTACTGGGTGATGGTATTAGGAGCGGAAGAGTTATCTTTTCCCGTCTTGCTGGGTGTCCAGAGGCCCCAGGTCGTTCAGTGGCCGATCACCGTGGGGAAACCCAAGTAATCTGTCTCGTAATCTGGATCGCCAGCACCCACTTTCCAAGCGCCTGGGAGGTAGAGCAGTCCACACCCCCCTAACTCGATCGGGCCTCCTCAGTACTCTAGGGTCCCCTTGACCAGTCGTAGGGCAGCTGAACACAAACCCAGAGGACCCGACGAGATGATCAGTGACCAGGGGGGGGAGGCGCCCCCGCAGTGCATGGCAGGCCGACTGCCCCACTTCGATCCCCCCATGCTCAGCACACCCACATCTGCTCTGTACTTGTGGGGTTCGCCCCTCTTCAGAGTTGGGGTCATCAGCTGTCTGTCGGGGCTTCACCTCCCGGCTACACAGGTTTTCTCCCCCATTGATACAGGCCTCCAGTGTCACTCGGCCCCCCCTAGAGAACGGACCGCTCCCTCACAGGAGTACCTCAGCCCTCAGGTGCAATGTCCGTAAGGATGCCCGGGCGGTCGGCTTAGCACAGCAGATGTCAGGGGATATCCGGCGGTGATCGCCCCGCGTGGTCCTCCAGCAGGCATAGCCCCACAGTGTCACACTCCCAGGCACATCAGAGGCCCGTAGCTAAAGGGGTACCCATCCCTTCTCTGTCCGCTCCTCCTCAATGTGCCTCCAAGTGTTACACGACCCCCATGGGGGCCTCTTTTCCCGGGTCACCAGGCCCCGGTGAAACGGGGTGGATGGCGGGCCCGTGCTCCCCCCGCAGGCCCTGCCCCAGCAGTGTCGCTCTCTGGGCCCTTCAGAGACTCCCTGCACCTTCTCTCTCCCCTCTGCCGCCGTGTGCCTCCAGGTGTTACGCAACCCCAGCGGGGGCCTCTTCCCCCCTAAATCACCGGGCCCTGGTGCAGCAGGGCGAGAGGCGAGCCCCTGTGAATCGTGCTGGGTTCAGGTGCAGCGAGGAGCCAGGCGTGTTGGTGAGAGGCCCCGAGGATCTCCCTTCTCCTCCCAGCGTGACCGGCCTGTCTCCGTACAAGGGGCCACGGGCCGCCCCCGGCCTGGCCGCCACCGCGCAGCCCCCTCACCTCTTCAGCCCAGGGCCCAGCAGACAAGAGCGGGGCTCCCAGTCCTCGATCCGCCCGCAGATAGGAACCTCCAGCAGTCATGGCCCAGAGCTCCGAAGTCCAAGTCAGTCCCCTCGGGTCCGGCTGGTCTCTGCAGGCCCCCCGCAGCAGTCCTCTCACGTGATAGCAGGCCTCGTTGGATCCCGGATCAGACGTCGATCCGGCCTAGAGTCCGGGGAACCGCGGGAGAGGCCAAGCTCAGCCCCGTCGCCCAGCTGCCCACCACCACACACTGCGAAGCAGGCCAGCCATTGTACAAGGTGGGCACAAGGAGCCCCCGACTCCCCAGCCTCCGGCCTGGCGCACGCTCACAGCCTCCAGCTGGCTCCTCAGTGCCTCCGGTCAGTTCTCACGCACCGGAAGGCACCCGCTGCTCAGGTAAGGGTACCCCATCAGCTAGCCCCCGTAGTAATTTGCGGGTCCCGCCAGGGTCTCTTGGGCCACACGTCTGCCGACTCGGGTCGAGCAGGCCTTGACCCAGGCTTTTGCCATCCGCACAGCGTCCTTGGGCCACCGGCTCCCCAGGCAGAGACTTCAGGGGAGGGGGAATCCGTCCGGATGGTGAATGGCACCCAGGGGCACCTACTTGCAGGAGATTTACAGGATTATTTGGCGGGCCGGCCGGGAGCCTAAGGAGCTCACGTCCTGTCGGCCAGAGGTGTTGCAAGTGTTCCTCCCAGCTGGAGCTGAATACAGCAATGTCATCCAGGTAGGTACCTCTAGCGCTGAATTCCTCTAGGCCGGACAGTACCTGGTTGACCAGTCTCTGGAAGGTGGCATGGGCATTCGTCAACCCAAAGAGCACGACACCAAGCAGGTAGTGCCCCTCTGGCATTGAGAACGCAAACCTCTCTTTTGCCCCATTAGTTAAGGCAATCTGTCAGTAATCAGACGTTAAATCAGACGTGCTGAGGTACTGGGCAGCTCCCAACCGATCAGTGAGCTCATCAGCTCTGGGGATGGGGTGCACATTAGTCCTCGTGACGGCATTGAGCCCATGGTAGTCCACACAGAACCGGAGTTCAGGAATGGCACCGGGTGCAGCAGCTTTCGGAACCAAGACCACTGGGCTCCATCATCCCCAACACCAGCATCTTGGAAATTTCTTCCTTGATGCTAGTTCTGACCTTGTCAGCCAACCTATAAATCTTGTGTTTTACAGGTAAACTTCTCAAGTGCTCACATCATGGACACACAAATTGGTGATTTCTGGGGTCAGGGAGAATAGGGAGGCGAACTGTGCCAGCACCTGGTGACAGTCCCTCTGTTGTTCTGGGGTCAGGGTGGTAGAGAGGTTCATACCATCCACTGACCCATCATGACAGGAGGTCAGGAAGAGGTTCACTCTCCTCTTCCATCATCAGTAGCCAGGAGCATAGTCACTTCAGACCTCTCAAAGTGAGGTTTGAGGTGGCCCACGTGCAGGACCCTCGAAGGGTTCCTAGAAGTCTGCAAGTTCACCAGGTAGGCGACTTCCCTCTTGCGCTCCACCACCTCGAATGGCCCAGTCCAATTGTCTTGGAGTGCACAAGGCTCCACTGGTGCCATCACCCACACTTTTTGGCCAGGCTGAAACTCTACCAGAGATTGTATTCTAGTCATACCATCATTTCATCTCCTTCTGGCTGGCTTCCAGGTTTGCCTGAGCGAGATTCCTGAAGCTCTGAGTCTGGTTCCCGAAGGCCAGCATGTAGCTGAACAAATCCTGGGGGGTCTTACCATGAGTTTTCTCCCAGCCCTCCTTCACCAGACTGAAAGGCCCTCTCACATGGGTGCCCATACAGTAATTCAAAGGGACTGAACCCTAAGGAGTTCTGCAGTACTTCCCTGTAGGCAAACAATAGGCATGGTAGGAAGACGTTCCACTTACGTCTCATGGGTTCAGTAAGACCCTTTGTCATATCTTTCAGGGTTCGGTTGAATCTCTCAACCCACCCATTTCCTTGGGGATGGTAAGGAGTGGTGAATTTCTATATTACACCACACTCCTCCCATAAAGACCTCATATACCCAGAATGAAGTTTGTACCACGGTCAGATGCTACCCCACACTGGAAAAGATCCCCATCAATGCACGGCTCACCACAGGGTCTGTGATTGTCCTGAGAGGGACAGTATCCGGGTACCGGGTGGCATGGTTCACCAAGATATACTTGTTGCCTAAGGCTGTCTTGGGTTCCAGTGGCCCCACAATATCAATGTCCACCCGCTCAAAAGGGGTGCTCACCACAGGAAAAGTCTGGAGGGGAGCCTTACACTTCCCTCCACTCTTGCTTGACAAGTCTGGCAAGACCTGCATTGAGTATCAGTGTTCCTTCGCATTTGGGGCCAAAAGAAGTGGGTGGCAATCCTGCTAAAGGTCTTGTTGTGTGCTCCAAATGTCCAGCAAAAGGCACATCATGAGCTAAACCCAGTAGGAATGTTCTTAAGTGCTAGGGTACCACTAGCACATGGGCTGACCCTATTTCAGCATCCTTAAGCTCACTATATAGGAGACCATTCTTCCAATAAATTCAGTGTGATCCAGTCTGATCACCTGCTCCCTGGTCTGCAGCCTGCTGCCAGACACCAACAGGAGTAGGGCACTCCATCTGCGCCTTGCATAATTCCTCCCTGGTGGGACCCCCTTCCTGCAGCCAATGAGTCAGCTCAGGCAAGTCTACCAGTTCAGCCATGTGCTCCCCTGTATGTTCCAGGGCATCCCCCTCAAGTTTGCCTCCTCCTGGACCGTGGGAAATTCTGGGGCAGGTTTACCATGCACCCTGATCCTCCTCTTTCTGGCAGGCAGCTGGGCCACTGTTTCAGGCTTCAGATACTCTTGATTACGCCTACTGGCTGCCATTGACCGAATGGTCGCACATGCCCACTCAGGCAGACCCAGCATCTCCAAATGAGCCTGGCGCTCCACCTCCTTCCAAGGGGAACTGTCCAGATCATTGCCAAGCAGTCAACAGGCATGGATGGACTCACAAAGACCTTCAAAGGACCTGAGCCCCCCCACTCAAAGGGAACCAGCACCACCTTACACAGTCGCCCTGAGTTGTCTGCAGCAACTACAGGGTGAGGTACATTGGGGATTACCTGCTCCTCAGACACCACTGACACCTCACAGATATCACACTGGCTTGTGTGTCTCTCAAAGCTTCCACCTTCCTCCCAATAATGGTCACCCATTGCAGGTACTTCTTAGTGTTATCCGGCAGCCAGGTTTCCTGGACCATCTCTCCATCTCCTAATGAGATAGAGGTCATCACAGCTGGCTCCCCTTCACTAGGAACCAACTCCTCCCCCAGCACTAAACTAACTAACCCCGGTGACGGTGCACCAGTGGGTACCAGTGTTGCCTTGGGGCACTTGGGATCCCCCGCATGTGACCTTCTTGACCACATACATAACACGTGTTGTCTGGCTTCCCTCTAGGGGGACATGGCTTCTTACCACTAGGGGGCTGGGAACCTTTACCCTGGGAGCTATTGTGGGGCCCTTTAGAGAACTCGTTTTGGTTACCCTGGTCGGCCCACTCTTCTGCTGGGGACCCTGCCCACCTTTGGCTGGGTTTCCCACATACCCCTTGTGGACCCTGGTACTTGTGTAGCGGTCCCCCTCCTGAGCAAGCTTCCTGGTGTCAGTCAGCTTACTATCCATCAGATGCTGGCGCAGCTCTAGAACACAAAGACTACTCAAATGCTCCCAACCAATCAGATTGTACAACCCCTGGTGATCAGTTACCTTGCTGCCCTTTATCCAACCATCCAGTGCTCTGCAAAAAAGATTCACACATTCCACCCATGTATTGGATTCAAGTTTCTTAAAAAATCTAAAGTTTTCCCTGTACTGCTCAGGTGTGAGCCCATACCTGAGGCATAAAACCTCCTTCATATTGGGATAGGTCAGAGCACCCGCCTCCTCCAAACTTGTCAGGGTGTTCCTCCCAGTGGGCTCAAAATGTTTCCACAGGCCTGCCTCCCATTGTTTATCAGGGACCTCATTCATACGCAGTGCTGCCTCATAAGATGCAAACCAAGCATAAATAACCTCCTCCTTCTGGAATTCTTTACTAGATCTTTAGGAATCTAGACCTTAACCCCAGATTTCACTGGCTGTATGCTGCCACCATTTGCACTGGACTCTGCCTGTTTGGCCTTGAGGTCCAGCTCTCACATGCTCAACTCATGTGCCAAAAGCAACTTCTTTTCTTCTAGGGCACAAGCTTTCTCATACTTCACTGAGATTTTCAGATTCTCCATGGCAACATTTTGGTCCCCCTCCATTTCCTTCATTTGGAGCCTCATAACCTCCAATTCACGATCTCTGTGCCTCTGCCTCTCCTCTATCTCCTCTGGAGACAAATTTCTGGAAGACACCGAGGCTGCTCTTCCTACAAGCAAATCCTAGGATCTAAATCCAGATCCACAACTGCATCTCTTGTCTCCCTAGCTTCTCTGGCCTCCCACCAGGCACTAAAGGCCTTCTGCAGCTTCTCTTTCCTAGAGGCGCTCCTCATGGAGCATCCAAAGCTTTTGCTAAATTGTCTGAGTTGATCCACTTTGCATGTATGCAACATTACAATATCAAACTCCAATTCTGCGACCTCACTTGCTGGTTTACCATTTAGAGACATGTTGCATGGATACTTTAAAAAGGTCAGATCAAAAATAGAACCAAAAGCAGAGTATGTGGTTGCATAGTGGTCTGCAGTATACTAGTGATGTACACTAATCACTGTGGGTCAAGTGCAAATACAAGTTCAATCCTCACCACTGGCCACCAATGTTAGAAATGGGGGTCTCTAGTTGGCAGAGGTAGTTACCTTTGTCCAAGTAGGGACCCTTGCTTCTAGTCAGGGTAAGGGGGACACACACTTTAGATAACCCCTGCTCAGCCCCTTGCTATCTTGGCATGAGCAGGTACACTTATCCCAAAGGCAATGTGTACTCAAAACACACAGTAATACAGTGAAAACACCACAAATGGGCACCACACCAGTTTAGAAAAATAAGGTCTCTTTATCTAAACCAAACAAGACCAAAAACGACATACATCCAACATACAGGTAGTAAAATACAACTTTGGAACAGTTATTTCAAAATTACAACTTGGATCAAACAAATAACTCCACCTGGGGCTATTACGACATTGTGACAGGCAATAATCCAAAGTACGGCACCAATCATGAGGTGCACGGCATCGGGCACGGAGTCACGCGGACACCCAAACAACAGTACCTTGGAACGAAGTCTTTGGATGATGCACGGCGTCTTGGAGATGCGGCGTCAGTGCCGACATTGAGGCAGGCTCCCTGGCTGCCATGAGGGAGGTGAAGCGTCATGGCCGTGAGGAGGCGACGTGTCGAGTCCAGGACAGGGGAAGTCTGTTGCATCGGCGGTGAGGCGTCGGTTCCGGTGAGGCGATGCGAAGTCGGAGACTAGTGGAGTCACCCTCGTCTGTAATTTTGCTCCTTAATAACGGGATGCAGGAGCTGGCGATGACAGCGCTGGTGCGAGCGCTAGCGGTGGGAAGGCTGATAACTGCAGGTGTCGGCAGGCGTCGAAGGGCGTCGGGCTGTTGTGCAGGCGGGGCAGTGCGTTGTGCACTTCACGAGCGGTGCCCCAGGCCTCAGTGCAGGTTGCGGCATCACAGCGGCATCGCTGACGGGGGTCGGAGATTGTTTTCCTTGCTTCTTTTAGGTTTCTTCCAGCTTCCAACAGAAGGAACAACCTCCAGAGACCCAAAACTGGAATAGGCACCTCCTGGCAGGTCAGAACTCCCAACAATGGAGTCCAGGGGAGCTGGGGGTGAAGTCTTTGTGCCCCTGAGACTTCAGAACAGGAGGCCAGCACACACAAGCCCTTGGAGATTCTTCTTCAAGCAGATTTCTCAGCAAAGTTCCAGTCTTTGTCCTTTCCTTGGCAGAAGCAGCAATTGCAGTCCAACCCCACACATCACACAGCAAAGGGGCAGTACTCATCCTTACAGCTCTCCAGCTCTTCTCCTTGGCAAAGGTTCCTCTTGAGTCCAGAAGTGATCTAAAGTTCTGGGGTCTGGGCCCCAATATTTATACCACATTTTCTTTTGTTCTCTTGTGGCAGAAATGTTCTTAGCTCAGTCCAAACCAGTTCTGTCCTCTCTGGTCCAGCTTCTTGGCAGGAGATGGAGACAGCATTGTGCACATGTGACAGAGCCTATTCAGGTGCATGGGAAACTCCTCCCACCACTCTAAATGCAGCCCAGGTCTATTCAGCTCAGCTCTGAGTCACCCAGGAAAGCAGGGCATACCTCAACCTCTCCCTCCCCCCCTGTGGCCGTCTACAGTGAATGCACATCTCCAGCCACTGTCACTCCAAGACCAGACAGTCAATACACAAAACAGCAGAGGCACACAGAATGATTAGATAAGAAAATGCCTGTTTTCTAAAAGTGGTGTTTGCAAACACACAATTTAAAACCATCTTCACTAAAAGATTTGTTATTCAATTCTGAGTTCAGAGAGCCTAAACTCCATTTCTCTATGTTGTCCCAATGGAAGTTTGTACTTGTAAGATGTTACAAAGTAACTTCCATGTTAGCCTATGGGACAGACAGCCTTTAAATAGTGAAAAACTAAATTGGCGGTATATTACTATGAGGACATGTCACACACACCAGTACATGTCCTACATTTTACATACACTGCACCCTGCCCATCGGGGTACCTTCTGCCTACTTGAGAGGTGTCTTACATGTAAGAAAAGGGAAGGTTAGGGCCTGGCCAGTGGGTGCACTTGCCAGGTCGACATGGCGGTAAAAACTGCAATGCCAGGTCTAAGGTACATTTGAAAGGCTACCTGTATGGGTGGCACAATCAGTGCTGCAGGGAGTGTCAGGGACTGTCCGGGACTATGTGGGGAACACAGTCAGGGACTTGGGCAAGGACTGGGAACTGGGTAGAAAACGTACACATAAAGAGGAGTACAGCGCTGCCCAGGATCATACAGGGAGTCAGAGGAGAAAAAGGGATCCAAAGGGGAAGCCTGTAGAAGTGAACAAGATGGGTAAGACTCAGAAAGGAAGGGCACGCATGAGGCAATTTAGCTTTCAGAAAAACTACACCCAGGACGAATGTGCAAGACATATATATGAAACAACATTAACAATAAAGGGAGTGTGGGGTAAAGCACTCAGGTGCTCCACACGGTAAGATTGAAGCTCAGTAAGTTTCTTACCCACAATTACTGTTACAGGTACTGACTGCAAATACCCACATGTAGGATATGCATGCAAAGGCAGGGTCTGTGGAGCTTATACCTATGGTGATGTTATAAATGTAACTCAAAGACAATACTCACAGTGAACAAGAAACACCACCTAGGTAGTCAGCTGTGCCCACGGATCCTGGCGATCAAACAGGAACACGCAAGGCAGTAACAGCAAGGGGGTAGAACTAAACACAAGCACAATAGACAAGGAGCTAGCAAGGAGGAGTGCTTAACAGGAAAGGAAGGAAATCACTGGGCACACTTGGCAGAAAGCAGGTAACAAACATACAAGGTAACAGAAGCAAGACAGCAGAAATAGAAAAACAGCAAACTAGGAACTGAAACCAATGAATTGGGAAGAAAGGCAGGGACTGGAAAGGGATATACAGAAGGGGAAGCTACAAGGGTATACTAGAATAGTGCAGGTTAAGAAATCAAGAAAACAAAGTAGCATAGAAGGCAGAGCTGGGGCAGGAACAAGAACTGAGCTAAAGCTCAGGAGTTTAGGTAGCCCTGCAGGCAGTGCTGGTTCAGGAGCAGGGAATTAGCTACAGCTCAGGAAACAAGGAGTCAAGAGAGCACTGCAAGCAATGCAAATCAGGAACAAGAAATAGCTGAAGCCCAGGAACAGGAGCAAAGAATAACTAGCTCAGGAACTCAGGAAACAAGAGCACTGCAGGCAGTGCTAATTCAGGTACAAGGAATAGCTATAGCTCAGGAACTCAGGAAACAAGGTAGCACTGCAAGCAGTGCTAATTCAGGAGAAGGGAATCTGCTGCAGTTCAGGAACAAGGAATACTAAGGCTCAGGGGTCAGGGTAGCACTGCAGGCAGTGCTAAATTCAGGAACAAGGAAAACAGCAGCAGGTCAGGAACAAGGCATAACTAAAGCTCAGGAAACACTGGAAACAAGGATCGGTCTCACCGGTAATCAGCTACAATGACCAACACTGGGCTGAAGGGAGCTGGGGCTTAAAAGAGCTCTCAGTAATCACATGCATCAGGTGTGAGCAGGCTAGCAGCAGCCAGCCACAGGTGAGCTGAATTCCTCCACCCATCCTTGGGCTGCAGGGGTGGAGACAAAGCAGTGAGCAGGGAATTCTGGGTAATGGAGTTTCAGGCATGAGTAGGCTGGCTTCAAATATAAGCAGGCTGGCTTTCACAAAACCCGGCATGGATTGGGAATGGATGTCAATTCCCAATAAGTGTCCAAATGGCTGGAAGTCAGGATATGCATGCAGGGGAGGGTCTGGAAGCTTATTAGAAGACTGGAAAGTCCCACTATGGTGGTTGGTACGAGAGCACAGGGAGCAAATCGTGACAGTACTCCCCCTCCAAAGACCGTCTCCCGGAGTCTGGAACTGGATCCAAAGCCTTTGCTCCTAAGAATTAAGTCAATTTCCATTATAGATTCAGTGCACGCTATCAGAGGACTGAAGGTAAATTGTGATGTTCTGGAGGGTTGGATAATAGTCTGTAAATTAACAGCAGTATTGAAGGTAGAACTTGAAGAGTCCAAATCCAGTGACAGGGGCTTAGAAGCCTGCATTAAAGGTGTTTGAAGTCCTGATGATGACAGGCTAGAGTAGCACTCTGAAAACAAAGGCAGATTGACTGTAGGGTCAAAAGCAGATAACGGATTGGCAGGAGGCACAGAGGTCAAAGGCAAACTGGTTGAAAATGAAGGAGGTGATAGGAAGCAGACCTGAAGTTCTGGCCCCGGAGGAAAACATACAAAAGATACACATGCAGGAGACTTAGGAAGCAGGTATGCAGGAGACCCAGGAGGCTTACATGTTGAGAGTTTTGTCTCTGGTGCTGGAGGTTCAGTCTCTGAATGTATATGTATTGAGACCTCGGAAGGCTGGGAAACTGGAAGCACAGGGTCAAAAAGTTGGCAAAATAAAGGCTCAAGGCAAGAAGGCAGGGAGCCTGGAAGCTCTGGTGCTGAAGGCAGGGAGCCTGGAAGCTCTGGTGCTGAAGGCAGGGAGCCTGGAAGCTCTGGTGCTGAAGGCAGGGAGCCTGGAAGCTCTGGTGCTGAAGGCAGGGAGCCTGGAAGCTCTGGTGCTGAAGGCAGGGAGCCTGGAAGCTCTGGTGCTGAAGGCAGGGAGCCTGGAAACTCTGGTGCTGAAGGCAGGGAGCCTGGAAACTCTGGTGCTGAAGGCAGGGAGCCTGGAAGCTCTGTTGCTGAAGACAGGGAGCCTGGAAGCTCTGTTGCTGAAGGCAGGGAGCCTGGAAGCTCTGTTGCTGAAGGCAGGGAGCCTGGAAGCTCTGTTGCTGAAGGCAGGGAGCCTGGAAGCTCTGTTGCTGAAGGCAGGGAGCCTGGAAGCTCTGTTGCTGAAGGCAGGGAGCCTGGAAGCTCTGTTGCTGAAGGCAGGGAGCCTGGAAGCTCTGTTGCTGAAGGCAGGGAGCCTGGAAGCTCTGATGCTGGAGGCAGGGAGCCTGGAAGCTCTGGTGCTGGAGGCAGGGAGCCTGGAAGCTCTGGCTCTGTAGACATGCTCTTTGGAAGCTCTGGCTCCATAAACAGACTTTTAGGAGGCGCCGGCTCTATAAGCAAATTGGTTGGAGGCTCAGTAGGCAGGCAGGCCAGAGGTGTGGACTCAGTAGGCAGGCAGACTGCAGGCTGAAGTTCCGTAGGTAGGCCGGCTGAGGACTCGGGCTCTGAAGGAAGGTAGTCTGGAGGCCCCGGTACTGATAGCAGGTAGGCTGCAGGCTCGGGCTCAGATGGCAGGCCAGCTGAGGATTCTGGAGACTCTGAAAGCAGACAAGCTGATGGCATAGGGGCACAAGGATGATAGGCTTCAAATTCTGGAAAGGGCGATAGCCCTTGAACAGTAGATTCCTTGTTGTCAGTAGTGAAATATTCACAGTTGCTTTGCACATTAAAACACGCTGAAGTTCTTTCTTCGGGATGGCTCAGAATAGTGCTTGTCTTAGCGTCTGTGATGATCAGACTCCCTTTACCATTTGGCAGTTCACATGTCTTAGTCAGAGCAAACAGGCAAGAGATCACTTGGTCTTTGGAAATATTCTAATTTTCTTCTGCATTAGAAGGTGGTACAGGTGCATCAGAGCATACAGTACTATCATTTTCTGACTTTTCAATATGTGGTGTGCTTGAAGGCAAAACAGAGGAGTTAGAAAATTCAGAATTCAAACGAATACTTTCTTTAACTGCACTTGAGACATGGTACTATGGCTGTTCTGAGTGGAATCTGAGTGATCAGCCACAGGATTATTTACACAATTACTGGACCAGCTCTGAGGGGACCGCAAAATAGTGCGCAAGGTTTCATTCTCTATTTCTAAGGAGGCTAACATAGAAGCTGAAAAGTAGTCTTGTACCAGGGTTTTAGATTCCCACTTGAACTCTGGGTTATAGTTTTTTAACAGAGTCTGAAACATTTTATTCTCTTGTTGCAATTCCAATACCCTTGATTCAAATATATCCTGTGAAGATTGTAGATCTTTTTCTACAAGGACAGTGGTAGACTTTGAAACTTCACAACAATCAACAGAACTAATCCTTGGATTTTGTTCAAACTTGCTACTAGCTGTCTGTGTTTTAATAGGTCTTCTCTCTCTTTTGGCAAACTGATCACAGTTTACTTTGAAAGTAGTATTTAACAAGGTCCCTCTAGTATCCGGTGTTGTGATCTTTACTGGACTACAAGACTGGGTAACATTATCTGAAAGGAAAACAGAGGTTATGAAATGAATCTGCTCTTTCTTTGGCTGCTGTGTGGTTAAACATGCTTTAACTGGGGTCATTGAACTACCAGTTTGGTAAGATGCTGATAAATACTGTGTCTGGAAAATGTCTTCAAAGAAAACATTGTCTTGACAGGGGGTCTCTAAGTTACAAACTTCAGAAAAATTTCCCTTAATAGTACCACTCTCTAAATTGCTATTTTGTCTTTCTGCACATCCAAATTCATGTTTTTTTCCCCACCATGCCACCTCAGTTTGTAAGAGGGAGAGAGAGAGAGAAACCATGAGGCCCGTTAAGGTCAGAATCACTGAGCACAAGAGCAATATTTGTTGCCATAAAACTACCGCCAAACTATACACCCACTTCTCTGAACTCGGACACCCCCCAGAGAGTCTACGCTGGGTCATCCTAGAATCCCACCAACAAATAACACAGACTGCTTTGTACAGGATTGAACAAAGGTGGGTGTTCCGTCTTGACTTAGCAAATGACGGCCTGAATGACGCCATACCCGGGAGTACCATTAATTAATCTGATATATACAACCATTATCCGCAACTTTAACGAATGAATATATCAGCTTAGGACTCCACGCTAGTCTCTCACCTCTTTATACATCTCTGCCACATGATATCGACATCAGGCTAGTCAGATATGGAGATTAGGCCATGTTAGGATGATATATCTAATAACTAACAATAGAGTACAATACTACACTCTAAGATGGCCGACATACGAATCACCCAATCGGCAGTCGCCAGCAACTTATGCACAAATTTAGCGCAGTGACGCGAGCACTTTTGCACTGTATACATTCTTGTTCACATTGTTGATAAAACCGCGCCACTCAATGGCAAAATTGAAGCCCTTGATGCACGTCCACATCAAGGTAATAGCCAGAACTATAGACTTTCACCACATTCAAAGATGGCCTCCATGGTTACACTGTAGATGATGTCATGCCGACACCATCACACCACACACCAGGTGCGGCTGATTTACCATGCTTAATGGCACCAGGAGAGGGTATTTAAGACAGGAACCGACAACCTGTCTTTTCCTTCCTGATGCAGCGGAGCAGGTAGGTGAGCCGGACTGCTCTGAGCGGGAGCAGGTGAGTACGGATTACACGTTGAGACTATGCCTGGTCACAAGCTTTTAAGTGAGGTAAGAGGTGCTGGGAATTTTTGACAAGTTACCGCTGGTCTCTGGGAAGGGTACGCTGACTCTGATGTTCTGTAGAGCTCTGCACTAAGACATAGCTTGGGCGCTGTAGGCGCTCTTAACACATCGCACGATTGGCATAATGTCGGAGCGCATGGTGAAGGCGCCAGCAGCTACGCAGGCAGGTCTGGGGCACTTTTGAGTCTGTTGAATAAACCTTGTCAATGATACCAATTTCACGACTTTGGGCTTACTTTAACCTGAACCATGCCCACTTTCACTTTTAATGCTCTAGAGTCATGGCCTTAGCAACTAAACGTTGTGCCTACAAGCCCACACCCAACATATTATTATTATTTTTTTTTTTTTTTTTTTTCTTTTAATAAACAGCGACACTACGTTGAGTGTCCATATACTCCGCTGCGGTCTGATGAAGCAGCACTTGAATCCTTAAGAGGTGAGCTGATACTCACTCACCATGTTGTCCAATTACTCTAACTGGTTACACAGAGGTTTTATATTCTAAATACAAATGAAGGCACACGTAGAATGTGATATGCATGAAATCAAGTTGTTTTTATCACTTGTATAGATTCAAAGAGGTTGTGTATGGTGAAACACACCCACTTGAATCAATAGGACCATGTACCAATATTTCCATTTGGTTTTTTGATCCTTTTTGTTTGCACTCTAGGTTGGCTGCTTTTCTCCGGGGCAACGTCCTACCGAGAGAAGAAGTGGTATGTAGAACCACACCACACACTGTAGATAGTTTTCATTTAGTCACTAGGTCCTGAGGAATTGCCAACTGATCTATTAGAGACATTTTATAGGCGAGAAACATGTTGACCACTAAGGGGTAGAGCGTAATTTTTGTCAGATTAAAACAAAATAGTCGCCCTCCTTCTTTTTTACTTTTTAATCAGGTTGTGACCTCTCCAGAATAAAAATAATTATAGAGGATTCCCTTACCTGTTTTAACCCACACACCACATCTACATCTTACCAGGCCCCTCACACCCACGGCACCTTTACGGCAAGGAACAAAAGATCTCCGATAAAGAGCCCCTTTATGGGTGCCCGTCGAGCATTGCAGCGCCGGCTCGACGAGGAGCAGACCCATATGATGAAGCATGACACCTAGCTTGCTGGGTGTGTGAGGGTCCTAGTTCCGAAAGGAGGTATTTCCCACCTCCCCACCACTCTGAGTACTAACCAGGTGGCCAACTTGCCACCCAGGAACACCGTACCTCTTTTGTCTTCTAGTTCTACCCAGGGCAAGTACGGTGGACCTTTATCAAGCCCTCATTGTCCCCCTTGTTGTTTACTAAGTACTGCACGGGATCTCCGTGGGACTCTTCAGGTTACCAGAAGGATAATATCCTTCATTGGCCCATTTTCTGGGACTTATTATTTAGTCCCGCCCCTTCTATTTTGCCTTCCCCCAAATCCTCTGACATACCAGTCATCATGGATGACAATCCCGGACTTATCTTTGATGATGCAATGGCTGCAGAAATTCTCAGGAATACACCATCTATCCTGGGAGGTGAAGGTTCATCAGCCTCTGGATCACCATCTGAGGACTGGACCTCCCTTACCAATATGAAAAGAGACTGGGTGAAAATAACGCTCCACGGTGCAATGATGACGGAGTACTTGAGGGCCAATATTGCACCAAACGGCCTAATAGTTAAGAACTTCCCTAGACTTTTCCTGGATGACGCTGTCTTTAAAAAGGAAAGAGGATAGCTGATGCCCTCCTTATTAGAATACAGGTTGCTGAAGGGGCCATAAAGACTACCATACATGGCACTGTATTTAAAACCAAATTGACAGAACTCAACCATGAGATTGCTGAGCACAAGGAATTTCTGATGAAGCAGAAGGTTAGCAAGCTTCAGAAGGATATAAGCAAATTTAACAAAGAAAAAATATACCCCTATCTGAAAGCAGACTATACCAACAGCAAAACTAGCTACTCTTCTGATGAAAATAGTGACTCCGACAGAAGAGACTCGGCTAGCAGTAACTCCAGCAATGGGAGCTGGAAGGGTTCGAATCAGAGGAGAAAGAATTATCCACAAAACCCCCACTACCCTGTACAGAATTTTCAAGGGCCGCAGCCTCCCTTTTGGCCTTTCCCGATGTATCCCCAGGGCCAACCGCAATACTTCCCTGCCAGCAATCCACCTTTTTTAGGCAGAGGCTGGGGCAGAGGAAGAGGGCGCAAAGAGGAGGACAAAAACAAGTCCAGTGGCAGGACCAGGAACCGAATATGATGGAAACCAGGAGCAAAACACAGGGCAGGAGAGTCTAGTGGTTAATTTGTCACATAGACAACTGACACCTACAGAACAAACAGTACTTGAGAAAGCCTTGGCTATGTCCCCACCCCTAAAGAGGACAGTTTTCGGGAACAATGCGAAATCCAGAACCTGTTTAGAAAAATACGCCTTAAAGCCCACTTCGATGGTACTGAGGAACCAGCCAGACTGGATTCAGGCCTTCGCAATCCCTCGACCTTCACACCTACCGTTGGCATGGTACCTGTGGAGGTAGTGACCTTTGAGAAAGCTGTCTTAAAAGAACTGAAGAACCAGGATACCAGAGTTCCTTTCCATAATCTCTCTAATCAAGAACATGCAGCGATTAGATCATTGACTGAGGACAAAAGCATTACAATAAAGCAAGCTGACAAAGGGGCGCCACGGTCATACAATCCACTTCGGATTACAACACCGAGTGCCAACACCAACTACGGAATAGTAAATTCTATACTCCGATAACAACAAACCCCACGACTCGATTAACGACCGAGATAACCACCATGGTGTATGAGGCAGAGAGTAATGGGTGGATCAGTGGTAAAGAAGCTGATTTCTTGATTACCAAACATCCCAAAACACCCTATTTTTACACTCTGCCGAAAATACATAAGGGGACTACCCCTGTTCTGGGCAGACCTATAGTTTCAGGAATCGGCTCACTCTTAGAGCCGCTCTCAAAATTCTGCGACCATTACCTACAACCTTTGGTCAAACAGACACCATCATACATCAGGGACACAACAGATATCCTCTGTGTTATAGGTGAAATAGAAAACACAGGCGATATTGACCTCCTGGTCACCTTGGATGTGGAACAACTGTATACCAATATCCCACAGAGAGAGACATTGGCAGTAATAGAATCTGCACTGAGTGGGAGTGAATGGACAGCAGCAACACCCATTTCGTTCATCATGCAATGTGCCACCCTGGCCTTATCAGAAAACTTTTTTGAGTTTGACAGCCAACTCTTCCACCAGTCTCAGGGTGCTTCGATGGGGAGTACCTTTGCCCCCAGTGTGGCATGTTTGTATATGGCGGCGTTTGAACAAGAGACCATCCAACATGCGAGTAACCCCTTCGGAGCTAACCTGAGACTGTGGAAGAGGTACATAGATGACATCCTCATCTTTTGGCAGGGTGACATACAGAGATGCGCTGAATTTTGCGAGTGGATTAACACAAAAACCAGCACTTGAAATTCACCCACACTATATCTGCCACGAACATTGCCTTCTTAGATCTCACCATCAGATTACAAGAGGGTAGAATAACGACATCCCTATACAAAAAGCCTACCGACAGAAACAGCTTGCTACTGTACAGCAGCTATCATCCTGCTACACTGAGAAATAACCTTCCCTTCAGCCAATTTCTAAGAATTAGAAGAAATTGTAGTTCTACAGAGGACTACAAAATTGAAGCAGAGATACTGGCTGACAATCTGCTGAAGAGACAATACCCTAAGAAACAGGTTCACTCTTGCATGAAACGAGCAAGAAACAATAATCGTGAAAGCCTCCTAGAGGTACCCACTGACATTTTGACCTGTGTGACCACGTACACACCTAGATCCAATCTAATAAAGAAGGCAGTGAACAAACACTGGGCAATTCTGAACACGGGTACTCTGTCAATACCCAAACCAAGGTTTGCTTTAAAAAAAATTAGGCAGTAAAGTGGTAGGACACTACCTCTAATTTAAGTGAGGAGTGACAGATAGATGAATAGTGAATGAATTCTTGCCTCCACTTATACGTATACCTCAAGAAGAGGAGCCTTACATGAACAGGTCTTTTTGATTTAATGATATGTTGAGAGAAGGGCGACCTGTGAATTTTTTTCCCTCTGTAGCTCCTTTTGGATTGAGAGTTGCGTTTAAACGTACCAACAATTTAAAAGATATATTGGTGCACACTAGACCCAAGAAGAGCAACATCCCTAACCAGAGGCAACTTTGGGATCTCCCACCCGTGACAGGACACTATCCCTGCGGCTCTTGTATCGTGTGCCCACAGACCAGACACACCAAACAATTGGTTCTATCAGACACATTTACATGGACGCTAATCAAACACACTAACTGTAACACCCCACGTTGTGTGTACATGCTGACCTGCCCTTGTGACAAGAGGTATGTTGGCATGACCATGAGGCCCGTTAAGGTCAGAATCACTGAGCACAAGAGCAATATTTGTTGCCATAAAACTAACACCAAACTATACACCCACTTCTCTGAACTCGGATACCCCCCAGAGAGTCTACGCTGGGTCATCCTAGAATCCCACCAACAAATAACACAGACTGCTTTGTACAGGATTGAACAAAGGTGGGTGTTCCGTCATGACTTAGCAAATGACGGCCTGAATGACGCCATACCCTGGAGTACCATTAATTAATCTGATATATACAACCATTATCCGCAACTTTAACGAATGAATATATCAGCTTAGGACTCCACGCTAGTCTCTCACCTCTTTATACATCTCTGCCACATGATATTGACATCAGGCTAGTCAGATATGGAGATTAGGCCATGTTAGGACGATATATCTAATAACTAACAATAGAGTACAATACTACACTCTAAGATGGCCGACATACGAATCACCCAATCGGCAGTCGCCAGCAACTTATGCACACATTTAGCGCAGTGACGCGAGCACTTTTGCACTGTATAAATTCTTGTTCACATTGTTGATAAAACCGCGCCACTCAATGCCAAAATTGAAGCCCTTGATGCGCGTCCACATCAAGGTAATAGCCAGGACTATAGACTTTCACCACATTCAAAGATGGCCTCCATGGTTACACTGTAGATGTTGTCATGCCGACACCATCACACCACACACCAGGTGCGGCTGATTTACCATGCTTAATGGCACCAGGAGAGGGTATTTAAGACAGGAACCGACAACCTGTCTTTTCCTTCCTGATGCAGCGGAGCGGGTAGGTGAGCCGGACTGCTCTGAGCGGGAGCAGGTGAGTACGGATTACACGTTGAGACTATGCCTGGTCACAAGCTTTTAAGAGAAGTAAGAGGTGCTGGGAATTGCTGACAAGTTACCGCTGGACTCTGGGAAGGGTACGCTGACTCTGATGTTCTGTAGAGCTCTGCACTAAGACATAGCTTGGGCGCTGTAGGCGCTCTTAACACATCGCACGATTGGCATAATGTCGGAGCGCATGGTGAAGGCGCCAGCAGCTACGCAGGCAGGTCTGGGGCACTTTTGAGTCTGTTGAATAAACCTTGTCAATGATACCAATTTCACGACTTTGGGCTTACTTTAACCTGAACCATGCCCACTTTCACTTTTAATGCTCTAGAGTCATGGCCTTAGCAACTAAACGTTGTGCCTACAAGCCCACACCCAACATATTTTATTTTAAAAAAAATTTTTTTTTCCTTTTAATAAACAGCGACACTACGTTGAGTGTCCATATACTCCGCTGCGGTCTGATGAAGCAGCACTTGAATCCTTAAGAGGTGAGCTGATACTCACTCACCATGTTGTCCAATTACTCTAACTGGTTACACAGAGGTTTTATATTCTAAATACAAATGAAGGCACACGTAGAATGTGATATGCATGAAATCACGTTGTTTTTATCACTTGTATAGATTCAAAGAGGTTGTGTACGGTGAAACACACCCACTTGAATCAATAGGACCATGTACCAATATTTCCATTTGGTTTTTTGATCCTTTTTGTTTGTACTCTAGGTTGGCTGCTTTTCTCCGGGGCAACGTCCTACCGAGAGAAGAAGTGGTATGTAGAACCACACCACACACTGTAGATAGTTTTCATTTCGTCACTAGGTCCTGAGGAATCGCCAACTGATCTATTAGAGACATTTTATAGGCGAGAAACATGTTGACCACTAAGGGGTAGAGCGTAATTTTTGTCAGATTAAAACAAAATAGTCACCCTCCTTCTTCTTTTTTACTTTTTAATCAGGTTGTGACCTCTCCAGAATAAAAATAATTATAGAGGATTACCTTACCTGTTTTAACCCACACACCACATCTACATCTTACCAGGCCCCTCACACCCACGGCACCTATACGGCAAGGAACAAAAGATCTCAGATAAAGAGCCCCTTTATGGGTGCCCGTCGAGCATTGCAGAGCCGGCTCGACGAGGAGCAGACCCATATGATGAAGCATGACACCTAGCTTGCTGGGTGTGTGAGGGTCCTAGTTCCGAAAGGAGGTATTTTCCACCTCCCCACCACTCTGAGTACTAACCAGGTGGCCAACTTGCCACCCAGGAACACCGTACCTCTTTTGTCTTCTAGTTCTACCCAGGGCAAGTACGGTGGACCTTTATCAAGCCCTCATTGTCCCCCTTGTTGTTTACCTCAGTTTGTAAATCAGTCTTTACCCTGCTCCAATGGGAGCAGTCCAGCCCGAACTGCCAGGCCAGGTCCTCCCTAAGGATATGCGGTAAGTGTACTGCATTTGGTTTTCTTGTTTCTCTGCTTCAGATGCTCCCCAGATAATGATGGGCTGCTGGCTCTGCATTTTGCAGGATTGTGTGGTGGGCTGTTTCTTGGAACATTAACTCATAGCAGTTGCGGTTGTTGCCATTTGTCACTGTGCAGAGTTTTGGATGCTGCATTCACCCTCTCTCCTGAACATCTTTTCCTCGCTTTTACTGGACATGTACAACATCCAGATCGCTGCCTGAATTCTTTCGCTTCGGGTTGTCTAGCACATATTCACTTTTTGCAGCTGGGACCTTGTCACTTCAAATAGCTATTACAAGCTGGCAGGCATCATGGGGCTGCTGATCTAGTGGATGGAGTGTAAGTTTTGGGTGCTTTGGATCTGCTATTACTAGTATGGAGGCGTGAAAATAATTTGAGATTCCTGATCTCTGGAAAGAAGGGGAACAGGTGTAAAAAGAGGTAAAAAGAGGCAAAAAGAGGCACTTTATTCCTCCAGTACAGGGACCATTTTCAGTCTCTTGGGGGTCACACATCAGAGGTGATGTATTCAATGTATGCGGTTTAGCCATACAACTACAGAATGGTTAAAGAGCCTAATTGGGTGCATTGCTCAGACTGCATTAGTTAAGCATCTGTTGACTCCTCCTGCCCCTACATTTTCTAGACTTAATGGTAATAAGGTACTGGTGCTTCAGGAGAATGAAGATAGGTGCATTGACATGGCTATATCAGGAAAATATGTGCCTTCAGAGGTGCTGACAGAAGTGCTAGTACATATTCAGGATATCTTTGGGCTGCAAGACATTCTACAATGTTTGCCCTCTGCAGTTCCACTAATGGAGTTTAGGCTCTCTGAACTCAGAATTGAATAACACATCTTTTCGTAAAGATGGTTTTTAAATTGTGGGCAGTTCATACTTTTGCCATCACACACATGAAGCTTGGTGTTGTACTGACCAACCTTAGAGGGAATACTTTCCCGGGATCACACCGGATATTGTGGCATTCTGATATTTTGGACCTCGAATTATTCACGTTTTCTGACCTATCGACCTCCTTTGCAGAAATACACAATTAGGAGTTCTGACCGCTGAAATTGCGACAGACCATCCCTGATCAAGTCGTTGGGATATTTCCCACTAAACGACGAAACACGTGTTGGCTAAAAGAAGGTCATCTGGAAGAAATAAATCTACAATAAAAAAAAGAAAAGAAATCTCCTATGTTCATCAATCATTTTGTTTGTCACACAACACAACTGTAATTGAACTGAATGGGGTGTGCTTCAAAATCTATAGTATCTGTTTATCGATCTTAGGATCGTACTAGGGGAGTAGGGTGTTTCTCCTCCACCATTGAATGCAGCGTGGGCGCAAACCCTGTTGTATGAATATGCATGTTAATAATGTATGAGCGCTCAACACCTCATAACCACCTAGCTCTGTCATTTTAAGTCTTCACTTATACCACTTCTTAATCAAGGTTGTCTCTTGCCCTTTTGTATTGTATAGGCAACCTTTGTTACAGATTCTTGAAAGTTGCCAGTGAAATGAGAAGTCCTCAGCTTCTCCATCAGAGGTGTGCTCTGCAACAATGAAATGAAGCTCTCTTACCAAAGAGTATTATTGTGCTAGTGCCTCTTTTGCAGTTGGGCTCAAAGGTGTTCTCTATCCTCTTTCTCGTCCCAAGCCTGGAGTCGCCTTCTGCCCCATCAGTAGTCTGAAGGGTAAATGTGTCCATTTGGATGCTGTCATTGCCAGAATGGTTCCAGTGGTGGTGCCAGAGTGCATTCTGCCATCCCCAGACCTGGACCCTCGGGTGCAGCTACTCTGGAGGAGGGCGTTATCATGAGAGCAGGATTCAAGTACTTCCTTAACTTGATGACTGGTTGGTGCATGTGTAATTTCTTGTACTGCTTCAGCCTTTGGGTAGAGCCTGAATCAGACGAAATCCTATCTGAGTACTTGTCAGCACATTATGGGGTCGATTCCGATTCGGGCCGGAAATCTCCCCGACCGAGCCGGACCCGGAGAGATTTCCGACCGAATCGGACCCTAGCAGTCCGACCGAACGAGTACGATGCGTTCGCATGCTATCGGACTCGATTCGGTCGGACTCCCATTGAAGTCAATGGGAGCCAGTCGTACAACGCGTACGCGGGCTCCCATTGACTCAATGGGCACGACGCGAACAAGGGCGCCCCCTACAGCGTGTTCACGTCGATGCGGGTCGCGCCGTACATGCACGTGTAGGGGGGACCCATGGGTCCCCCCTGTGTGCGACTTGCACGCCTATGCATCCAGGGGGGTCCGACACGGACCCCCAAAGTGCGGCTCCGACAGCTCCTTGGAGCCGGACTGCGCGAGTCGGTCGGAGCGGTCGAGGTGCGCATCGTACTTACCCGGCCGGGGAACGTCTCCATTGCGCGGTGCGAGTCGTCCCCGTGCGAGTCGGTCGGAGCGGTCGGGTCCTGCGAACGAGTCGGTCGGAAATTTCGCGAGCGCACGCATCGTACTCGCTCGCCCGGACGCACGTACGAATCGGTCGGGAAATAGGACTCCGAATCGGATCCGGTTAAGCCGAATCCGATTCGGTGCCCTACCGGCCGAGATCGGAATCGACCCCGAAGTGTATTGGTGCTTTAATGAATGCCTCTTTGGGACATGTGTTTCCCCTTTTTGCCAGGGCTGTGAAGTTGTGGTCTTCCAAATTAAGGATCTCCTCAGTTAGGAGGTCACTTCAACACGTCTGAGATCTCATGGGGAAAAGGCAACATGTGTGTTCACGGAACCTTGAGCAAGGCTCTATTTGAAACTTCTCTCTGGACATATGTTGGATTGCTGCAACCAGTACTCATGTAATTATTACCTGCTCATTCTAATCCCATCCCAGTCTCAGAAATTCTCTCCAGTGGTGTTTGGTGGAGCAAGACATTAGCAGGGTTGTCGAGCTACACCTGCTGCAGGCTATGGTCCGGATTACAGATGCCAGAAGCAGTGATTGGAGTGCCACATAGGACACGGCCTCTGCCTTAAGCATGTGGTTGTGCAGGTAGACTGTTATGCTTTTGAACGAAAGGGAGTTGGTGGATGTTTGGACAGAAGCACAGTACTTTTCTGAGTGGCTCCAGGAGAGATCTCTTTTGGTCAGGATGGACAACCGGATGAACAAGTGTTATATCATTAGACAATGGGCACCGAATTTAAAGTGTGTTTCTGTTGGTTAAAGCTCTGCTGTATTGACCAGAGATTCATCTACATTCAAAACCAGTCACATTCCTTTTAGGCAAGGAGAATGTCCAGGTCCTAAGCCATGTGTTTCCCATCTTGATGAAGTTTTTTCTTTAGCCCAAGATCTTCCAGGAGATTGGCTCTGCTTTGGACCTCTAATGGCTGGACCTATTCATATCCAGTCCTAAAAGTATGTTGCCTCATTTTGCTTGAAGCTAAAAGGTGGCGTGAGTGTGGGGAATGGATGCTTTGCCATTGTAGTGGCCCCAGGGGCTGTTTGCTTCCTTCCTTTCATTTCTTTTACAGGGTGCTTCACAAGAATGACAGAGTGAGGGATCAGTGTATGTCTGGGAGATCCTTTTGACTTTGCAGGCCTTGATTCTCCCCCACTGCTCCTCCTGGTGATCTAGCTGGGATGGTCCCTTCCTCTCCTCCAGTCATTGCTTCTGTGGTTGGTTTTCTCCTGCTGTCAGTTGCCCAATTTGATTTTAACTGCCAGAAAGTCAAACATATTGCCATACTGCATTTGAGGGTGTTCTTGGAAGTTGCAGGGACCATGCAGTAGTAAAGGCATCATTCTATCCTTCAAGTTTATTCAAAACTTTAAAGACACTTTTGTGTACAGTGTTAGGCTCCCCATCCTAATCCTTTGACTTGTGACCGCATTCATATTCTTGATTTCCAACATGATTAGTCTGAGTTGCGTCTCACTTCTTCATTTCTGTATAGCCCATAGGCTGGCATCCAAGTGCTCCAGTAAACACCAGATGAAGTGTATTTTAGGGATGTTTATATCTAAAAGCTTAATAGTGTGTGCTTGTCCATTCTCAAGTGTGACATTCAGGTCTCCATTGGATCTGACTCTTGTTCTGAGGGTCTCCTGGCGTCTTGAGCCCATGGATTTTTAACCATAACTTTTGCATTTGTGGTTGCTATTACAGCTAAGCACATAAGACATTTAGGAGCCTTCTGCTGGGAACCCTGCATTAAATTCCTTTCCGAAGGCCTGATTTTGTGGCCATCTCCGGATTTCAAGCCAAAGGCTTTGTCATGTTTCCACCTTTCCAAAGATGTAGTGCTTCTTAACCCGGGTTCTGTTGTTTTGCATCTGGTTGGGATAGGTTCCAATTCTTTGATGTGGAATAAGCAGTATTGGTTTAATGGGCCTGTACTCAGACTTCCTTCAAATTGGTTACCTTGTTTGTTTCAGGTGGGCATGAAAGTTTGGAGGCTAACATTTCTGTCTCTACTATAGTGGCTGGGTTCACCTAGCCATTAGCGTGGCCTATGCAGGTTCTAGTGTGACCCTTCCTTATGAGTCCAAGACAGGTTTACTAGGGTGATAGCTGCCTCCTGAGTCAAATGTAAAGTGGTTTCACTGTTCAGTATTTGCAGGGCTGCTTCGTGGGCTTCTCCTAATGCCTATATTTCCAATTACCAGTTGGATGTGTCAGCTGCTTACAAGTAGGACTGCTGTTTGGCATCTTCTGCTACTAGGTATTGACTTGGATTCTGTGCTTGTACACTAACCAAAAAAGCATTGGCAAAGCTAATTGGTCCTATTGTGGCAGGCTGGTGAGATGATGATTTTTTAAATTTAAATTGCAGCCTGTATGTCACAAAATTAAAAAAAGAGGGGAAAAAAGAAATCATGCTACCTCTTTAATATGATGGACATATGCTTGCTAAACAAATGCTGAACTAAAAAAAACAACCACTGCATACCATTTTAATTAACAGTATGGGTAGGAAGGTCTACCTGGGACATGTACATCAGAAGGAAGCATGATTATTGGCACGAAGAAAATATACTATTGGCTTTCAATTACAGAACTTTGAAGGCATAATACAAAACATCCAATGGATAACTATAAAATGAAAAGTATAAAGGATTGAAAGTACAAAGCATTGGCAAAGGAAAGAATATGCACACCAGCCTTAGCACTGAAGTGCACATCTTGTTAGGCAAATGTGCACAAAGTTAGTCACAGTGCAAGAACCCCATTGGCTGTAGCGGGCTAATCCATTGCCCCATCTTGTTTGGTCTTGTGAGCATAAGAAAAATGTGAATTACATTTGAACAGGCCTATGGATGAAGAGGGCTAAGCCAAAGCCTCTCTATGTTTGTTTGTATGTATTTTTTATTAATGTTTTTTTTTTAATAACGAGAGGGCATGTGCTAACTTCCTGAATATTACATGTGTAAGAATAATTGAGCAAAGGCTACATCGTCTATATTAGCACTAAGCAGATGACAATACAGGCTGATCACGATACATTCGAAAATGGCATGAACATTTCTAGAGCTTCTGTAAAATAATGTTTTTGCTGGAGACGTGGCAATAGCATTACTCACTAACCTGTCTTAATTCGAAGTCCAGCTTTTTGAAATGGGGAGGAGAAGAGTTAATGGAAAAAGTGTGGGCATAACGGCACAATATGTAATGTTCTTATTCTGTTTATTTATTATATTCATTGTCAACATCCCTTTTCATGAGCAGTTCAGAGCCCCATCCCTCATCTCACTTTGATCATAAAATGTCAGCCTTCAATCATTTTCAGCATTTAAAGAAGTTTATAGAATGCAGGTGTCCACCGCAGTACAGGAAGGGTTTGATTAATGCCAGATTTTCAGGACATTGCAAACAATTCTTACTTAGTGTTACAAACAACAACATTTCTAAGCCATCCCTCGTGTGTGGGAAGTGGTTCCTTCATCTAGTGAAGGGCTATCTCTCTTTTTGCCAATACTAAAAAGTATTGACACCGATTATCGTGAAGGCTTCGGTATTAGGTGACCTAACCCAGCACTGCGACATTAGGTGTGATTGGGATGTCCCATTTGGAGATGGAAGATATCTCACGTCAATAGTTAGCAATGTAGGGGCACTCCCATGACAGATGAAAGAAGGTAGCCTGGGGCAAGTGACAAAAAGGGCACTCATGTGGCCTATGCAACCTAGCATGGGTAATAGAGTCTATGCAAAAATTGAAGTTGTATCAATTTATGTTTGTAATTCATGGAGATTGTCTCCATCTGTGCGCAGCAATATGAGCATTTATGGATATCCCATAGGCCACCCAGATCCATCTCCCATAGTTCCATGGCTGATATACAGCTTTTTAAATGTTCTCCCAATGTTAGTCTATAGATCAGTGAGACCCAGCCCCTGCAATACTCAAGACCAAGGTGTTTTGTGAGGGATGTAAATTTCCCAGGTTCTTGGGGGAACTCTGGGAAGTAATGCTTTACAGTGTGTCACAATCTGCGATGTATAAATATGTCAAGTGTAGTTGAAAAGACTTTACCACAAAATTGTTCAACTGTCATAAATTCTCCCTCTTGTAACACATGTCCAAGGTCTGTCATATTGTGTTTAAGAAGCGCCGTCTTCACCATACCTCAGTAGTGATGGGTATCGCAGGGTTGTCTAGTACTGGAGCCCTTGGTGAGTACAGCAGCTAATGCCCCGAAATAATACACATTGTGTGCCATCCTTTGTTGTCTACCAGAACGCTGCGGAGATGCTGCAGGCTCCGATCCCCTACACTGCTTCGCGAATGTCAGGGCTGCCTTGGGATCAGTGAAATGTTTCATTTTACCCCCAAGTCCAACTCGAACTTCTACTGGATATGATAATGCCTTCATTGTGCAGCATCTTTTTTGATTCAGTGAACACTTTCCTGGCTATTTGTACTGTGATTGTGTAGGTGGGAAATATTGCAATATCTGAACCCTGATAGTGCAGTGGACCATGTTCTCTAGGAAAGCTCAATACTGTGCCTCTGTCGCGGGGACAGAGATCGATGGACGCGCTCAACAATAAACATACCAGAGAAATTATCTCTGCCAAATAACTCCAACAACATTGTTTCCACAAAGAGCTTTGTGAGTGTGGCAATAGGCAAAAACTTCCCTATGTTTCCGAGCTCTGCTGTCAGCAAAGCATGCATTAACTTGCAGATATTTTGAATTAAGGTCTGCGCAGAAGAACCCAAAAAGCAGCACCTTCTTCGCTGGTGCTACCCAGAAAGGGCCATTTAGATACAGCCTCTTCCTCATTCCCCTGAAGTTATGTTATGTTAATATTATGTTATGTTAATTGCATTTAAAATGCACATGAATCACCCGAGAAGGGCTATCTCCGTGTCGCAGTGAACCATAGGAAAACAGCACTAATTTCGGATTAACTCAGTTTTGAGAACCTTTCTGAAATGTAGGTGGTCCATGCACTTCCGTAGGTGGGAGGGTAGTTGATTCCAGTAGAAGCAAGCTAGGTAAGAGAAAGCTCTACCCCCGGAGCGTGTTTTCCTAATGCGGGGCATATTGAGAAGTGATCGCAAAGGGCTGCTTGGCTGGTATGGAATACGTTTCTGTGCCAGGTATCTTGGTCCTCTGCCATTCAGTGATTTGTGCACTGTGCAACAGATCTTGAATATAATTCTCTTATGTATGGGAAGCCAGTGGAGTGAACAGAAGAGGAGGAGTGAGGCTGTTCTGGTCGGCATCCTATGAATGAGGCGGCCCGCCGTGTTTTGGACCACTTGGAGTTTGTTAAGGAAAGGCTCATTAGTAGCGGCTAAATGAGCATTACAATAGTCCAGGCGGCTGATCACTAGTGCCTGAACTAGGGTTTTCCGCACCGAAAGTGGGAGTAATGGAAAGACTCTGCGCAGCAGACTCATCATATGTGACCAGAAGTCTTTCTAGTGAGGGGAGGAAGTTCAGTACTCTTCGCCCAGGCATCCAGGCTTTGGAACAGCATGCCTGATCAGCCCTGACTCATGGATAAGCAAGCATCTTGTTCTTGTAATGAGTGTGAAGGACAAGTATATTCTGCAGAAAGTGTTTGAATGACCAAGATCTGGAGCGCCCTATAAACATACTTCATGATGCACTAAAGTTCGTTCCACATAATATGTATAGGACATTTGACCTAAAAGTAAGTGTACATTTGATGAAGTTGAGCTGGTTAGAAAGTACTTACAGTAGGAGGCGCGCGGCGGCGGTGAAACAAAATGGCCGCTCCTTAAGGCAGCTCCGCGACATCGGGTAATGTTCGGAGCTGAAGGGCATCTTTAAAATCAACGGTGCAGCAGTAATTCAATGGAAGCAGTGGGGAGCACTGAGGCAAGCTTTTTAGACCTGAAACGGTCTATTTGGACACCTTTTCCTTTATCTCTGTCTAGCCTCAGTGGCTCCTCGCAGTGGAGCCGCCATTTTGTGCATTTGCCTCACGCACTTTTTTCTGGAGACAGCGTGGCAAAATGCCCCTGTGGTCTGTGTTTTTTGCCCTTTTGGGCTCTTTTCCTCTCAACTAACGTCACTGTACAACAAATAGCGTTTCTTTAGCAATTAATGTTTTCTTTTCCTCATTTCATGCCTTTATCTTTACCTTACATGGGACTAATGCTATTTGTGCTGACGTTTATTAGTCAGATCCTCACCTGAATTGTATTGTTAGTGCAATTTTTTTGCCATATCGTTGTGAGGACTCGGTTTCCTGAGCCTGGAGAGAGTTATTTATTTGCTTTTGTGGATATATATTGTCGTTAACTTGGATCTCATGCATCCTAACAAGCCCCAAGGGGCTGCTGGTTCCAATATCAGTGGTCGCAAAGATTTGGTCGGCAACACCAATAAGTGAGTCAAAAAAGATCCGTCCTCCCCAACAAAATCTCCTCTCCCTCTGATTTTGGAGGATATTATGGATGAACTGCGCAACATTCGACCTTTTATGACGGATACCACTGCAACACTTTAAAGAATTGAGGAGAAATGGTCTGGTTTAGACTCAAGGCTCTCAGATGTAGAACAAAAGATTAGTGACGCACAGGATGTTGTTGCCAAAGTGGACACTCTTTCCCGTGAAGTAGCGCAACTGAAGAAAACTACAGAGGATTTGGAAAACCGTAACAGGCGCAACAACCTTCGAGTTTATGGTATTCCGGAAGGCTCCGAAGGTTCGGATATGATCTCCTTTCTGAAGATTCACATCCCCCGATAGTTGGTTTGCCGAAATCTACTGATCTCAATATTCAAAGGGCTCACAGGATAGGCCCTCAGAATGCATCATCCTCAAACAAACTGCAGGGAATCATCGCATATTCCTATTATACTCTGATCTCATGGTGACTCAACACAGCCAAGCAACACACACAGATGCTATGGTCTGGCCAAAAAATCTTCTTCACTCAGGATGTCTCTAAGCCTACTGCCACTCGCCGGAAAGAGTTTAGACCTCAGACCAATGCTGCGATCTATGAATGCCCGCTACGGCCTCATTCATCCATGTTTCTTCAAAGTAACCTACAAGGACAGAACTTTTACTTTCGAGGATCCCGCTGAGCTCAGGAAATGTATTCACGTTCATAAATGAGAAGCTATGGAACTGAGCAAAACTTGAATGTTTTCTTACATGTCCTCTCTTTTATTCCACAGGTTTCCCCTTCGTACCTCGTTCTACGCTGATATTCTTTTTTTTTAATTTTTTTTTATTGATTTCAATGCACAAAAAAGCATACAAATAAATGCAGTTGAAATAATCCTCTTGTGGGAAAAGAACATACCCCAACCCACCCCCCCATCAACAACACAGGCGGCAGAGCATCATACAGTGGTAGTATATTAATCATGGAAAACGAATATGCAAGGAGGAGCAGCGAACATTCGGGGCATGACCCCATATCATGGAGAAAACTGTACAACAATTAGCAAGGATTCAAAGCAACCAGTTCATATCAAGTCCGGGTGGGTGAGCAGATAGGTAGTGAGAGGCGCCCAAAAGTCCTTAGGGCGTGAGGCTACAGGCAATTCCTCAGCATAAGTCTCCAATGTATCCCTGCAATAAAGTAAATCACAGACCCATTTTTTCACGGTCGGTGTCGTTTTTGCCCCCCAACAAATTGCCACAGCTATTTTTGCAAACAGAGTGGCAACTGCGACTATCCTCCTATTACAGGGCTTTAGGTTTTTCACAAAGCCAAGCAAGCAAAGTTCCGGTGTGCAATGCACTGGTTCGAGCACAACATCAGAAAGTACATTCGTCACTTTCCCCCAAAAAGCAGCGATGCCAGCGCACATCCAAGCCAAATGTAAAAAATCAGCATCGGCATGTCCACACCGCACACAACTAGCAGACTCACGTAGACCATACCTACAAAGCTGGAGAGGGTATAATATAATTGGTGCAAATATTTAAAATGGAGAATCCGGAGATTGCCATTCGCCGTAAGGCGACCAGTTAGCTCACAACAGTTCTTCCAAACATCCAACGTAAATGAAAGCCCTAGTACAGTCTGCCATCTAAGAAAGGAGGGTTGCTCCTCAAGCTCCCGCTCACGCAGAGAGGCATCATAAAGTTTGGTAATGAGACCCTTTCGCTCCTCCCCCATCAACATAGCCTGCAAGGCCCGTAAAGTCACTGGCTCCATCGGATAGTCCGGGTAAAGAGTTCTGACTGCCTGCCGAACTCTGACATATGTAAAACTTAACATGAATCCGCTGGCCGCAGACCCCGGCACATCCTGCAAGGACCGGAAGCGACCCTGCTCATACAGATCCCCCATCCGGGAGATACCCACCGCAGCTAGTTCCCGCATGGCAATTTTTTCCCGCGCAGCAGATATGTCAGGATGCGAAGCCAGCGGTAAAAGCGGGGCATATAAGTACGGAAGCCGTGCCGTTTTTGCAAGCATCCTCCATGCCCATGCAGTGCATAATACTGGGTTGATTTCGGTCCTAGGGCCTCCAGAGCCCCCAGAGAGGGTCGCAGCCTGCAGAGGTAAGGGAAATATAGCGTCCGACTCAATAGCAAGGTGAGGTTGGAACCGTGGTGGATAATGCCAGTAGTGCGCAAATTGCGCTTGTGCGCACAAATAATAGAGGCGAAAGTCAGGAGCTTCAAACCCCCCTCGAAGAAATGGTTGTGTTAAAACATCCCAACCACAGCGAGGCTTTTTACCCCCCTACACAAATGTAAGGATTACCGATTGGAGCGTCTGGAAGAGCGCTATATTCAGCTTGATAGGGATATTAACGAAAAAGTAAATCAGCTTGGGTAAAAAAGTCATTTTCACAACCGCAAATCGATCCGCCAGGGAAAGAGGCAATCTCGCCCATCGTTCCGCCTGTTCAGCTATGCGTGTGAGAGCCCGACCATAATTCTCAGAGATCACCCTAGCAGGGTCCCTGTGCAACCAAACCCCAAGATACCGCACCAGCTCATGAGTCCACGCCAACGGGAAATCCAGTTCTATCACCTTAGTACCAGCCGTCAGCGGAAACACCACCGATTTAGACCAATTGATACCCAGGCCTGAGTAGCACTCGAATGTGACATACTCCCGTAGCAATTCAGATAAATAAACAGCAGGATCTCAGACGTATAACAGCATATCGTCGGCATATAGAGAGACGGCCAGTGGCCGGTGCCGAAATTGTAATGCCACAGCTGCATGCTTTTGCCTGAGTTTACAGGCCAGCGGTTCCAGCGCCAAGGAGAAAAGCATTGGTGACAGGGGGAAACCCTGCCGCGTACCCCTATTAATGGGGAACGCAGAGGACACCCAGCCGTTGACCCGCACGCGAGCGGCCGGCGCAGTGTAAAGTACTCTAATCCATTGAAAGAAAAATGGAGGAAGACCCATCCTAGTGAGAACCGTAAACATGTAATCCCAGTTAATGGAATCAAAGGCTTTCGCCGCATCAAGCAGCACTGCCACCGACTGAAAATCGGGGTCAAAATAATGGAGAGTGGAAAACACGGTCCGCAGATTATGCGTAGTGGAATGTGCCGATACAAAACCTGACTGGTCAGGCAAGACTAGCAAAGAAATTACTGGTTGCAGTCTGGTGGCGATCATCTTTGCCAGAATTTTAGCATCGATGTTGATGATCGAGAGGGGCCTATAGGATTCACACCGATCAGGGGGTTTATCTGGCTTCAACAAGGTGACCAGCAGTGCCTCCCGAAGAGTAGGCGGGAGTTTCCCCTCGTCATAAGCCTCCGCAAACACAGCCAGCAACCGAGGAGCCAGATCATCCGCATAGGTTTTATAAAATTCGCTTGGAAGGCCATCCATGCCAGCCGCCTTACAGGTGGGCAGTGACATAATAGCTAGTTTGACGTCTTCCACGTCAAAGGGCTGCGTTAAATATTCCCTGTGGGCGTTTGAAAGCCACCCCAGTGCTACATCATCAAGGTAAGAGTCTATCTCTTCCATCAGCGGGACATCGTTGGCTGCATAGAGCGCAGTGTAGAATTTCAATACAATATCACTAACTTCAGAAGTCGAATAACGTGTTACCCCCTCCTCGTCTACAAGTTCCCTAATACACTCCTGACTGCGAGGTGGGACAATTTCTGCGCCAAGGAACGACTAGGGCGGCCCCCCTCCCCATAGTAGCGGGCAGAAGCGCGCCGCGAACGATGCTGCAATTCCTTATCAACCGTTTCATTATGATCAGTGACCAAGTCTCTAATTTTGGTCAGAGTATGTGGGGAGGGATTATCCTCATATTCCCGTTCAAGGACAGAGATCTCCGATGCCAGCTTATTTATTCTACGCCGGAGATCTCGGAGAACTCCAGACTGCGCTCCAATGCAAGCCCCACGGATCGTCACCTTAAACGCTTCCCACAGCGTTCCAGCACTATCGACGGACCCCTCATTATCGTGAAAAAAAATTCGAATTGCCTCACCAATAGAATGTTTAAACACTGGGTCTGCTAGTTCAGTAGGCTGAAGTCTCCATGCGAAAGGCGGTCTCTTACATAACGGTATCTGTAAGGCAAGAACCACCGGGGAATGGTCCGAAAGTGTATGAGGCATATGTCCAACTCGCACCGCCCAGGGGCAGACCTCTTCAGAAACAAGCCAGTAATCTATACGGGACCAAGTTCCATGCACAGAGGAAACGAACGTACTTTCACGACTCCCTGGGTGTTGGAGACGCCAGATATCCAATAGGTGACCCGCATCCAATATCCCCAGAATGGTCTCCGCTGCCTGTTTAAGCCTCCCCGTACCACTGCCAGCTCTATCCAAGGTGATATCCAAGCATACATTAAAGTCGCCCCCCCAGATTATCTCAGCCGGCGGGAACCCCGAAATGCGGCGCCACACATCTGAGAAAAAGGACGGATCATCAGTGTTTGGCCCATACACGTTTACCAATAGTACAGTCTTGCCTCCCAATTGTCCATACACAATCGCCACCCGCCCTTGCTCATCCGTATCAGACTTAATCAAAGTGAAGGGAACCCCTTTCTTAATAAGTGTCATCACACCTCTCGAGTAAGTGGAGAACGAGGACTCAATTTTCGTAACGGCCCACCTCATGCCAATTTTTTGTGCGGAGTCCTTAGTGAGGTGAGTCTCCTGGAGGAGAGCCACCTACACCTCCAGTCTATCCAAGTGTGCAAAGACCGACCGAATCTTCTTCGGAGAATTAAGTCCACGAACATTCCAAGTCAGAAATTTAACCAATCCGTTCATACCGTACAAACAGCACTGAATATATACCTATACACTGTATCATACCAGACAAATAAAAGATACTACCATCAAACAGCACAACGAATGCCAGAAAAAAATGCACCAATAGCCGCCCATGCAATCCCCCCCACCCAAACCCCCCACCCACTTCAGCGTCCCCAACTATGCCAAAGCCATCCCAAGGCAAGAAAGCCCCCCCCCTACAACAAAAACAAACAAAACCATTTTGCATTTGGGGTTCTCCCATTCGGGGGGCGTAGAGTGCAACTGGCCTCCCATCAAGTGGGAGGTGGCCGGGCAATTCTAATACCTGTGCCTAGAAGTCCAAACAGTGTTCCAACAACATACATTATAATAGAAGCATGGTGTCGACAGAAATGAGAAAATCACATCAAGAACATATATCCATATGAAGACATTATCATTTTGCTTCCCTGAGAGAACAATAATAAGCACACCAGAAGACAACAGTATATGACAATGCTGCAATTCAATCTTCTTCATCATGCGGCGTGCCTGACTCGCGTCGCCTACGTTTCAACTGCTTGGCATGCTCCATGGCAGCTTTAGGGTTAGAGAAAATCTTGAAATCCCCATCCTGCCCTATGCGCAGACGTGCGGGGTACAACATGGCATAAGGTACTCCCTCAGATTGTAAGAATTTCTTCACTGCGCCAAACTCCCTCCTAGCTGACTGCACCGTAACTGTGAAATTGGGGAAGAATGCCAGCACGCTGCCTTGATATTCTATGGCCCCCTTATCCCTGGCTAAACGTAAAATAGTGTCCCGGTCTCTATAATTTAAAAGTCTCGCTATAATGGGACGAGGGGGAGCCCCAGGGGGCGGTCGCGCTGCCAGAGAGCGGTGGGCACGCTCAATTATAAACATGTGGGATAGGTGTTCAGTGCCAAAGATATCTTTGATAAGGGCTTCAATGTAAGTTTCCATTCTCCCCACATTGGTAGATTCCGGCAGCCCCGTCAACCTGATGTTATTGCGACGGGACCGCGCTTCCAAGTCTTCATTCTTGGCTTGGATAAGGGATAGCACCTTTTCCATATTGAGCGTCTTACCAGCCACCTCGCTGAGCCCATCCTCCGTGGCTGAAACACGCTGTTCAACTTCCCCCATACGGGCATTTTGTTTTTCGAATTGTGCGGACATATGATCTAGCCGATTGTTCACAGCTGCCATTGTGCCCTCTATAGATTGGAGGCTGCGCTGCATGGCCAATAAGGTAGCTTCCAACGAAGGGGGGTTGTCTCCATATGCATCCGCCTCCGAATCCGAGGCGGCCTTTTGTGATGATTTAGTAGGCCTACGGGCCTCAAACGTGAGGCGCGACTGTGCCTTGTCCGTTCTCCCCATGCTAAGTATAGCAGGGCACACACCAACCTTGAAGCAATGCACAGTGCAGAGTGAGGCGCACCTAGTCCCTACGCTAAGTTGAATGAGAGATAGCGTATATAAAATCCTCCAGTCACCTACACCAACGCCAGGAATTCAGGGCCCGCTGCTACTTTGCCGCTGCCAAAGATACACCACTCAGCAGCTCCCCAACTTAAGTCATAGCACCATCAGCAGTCAGGCACAATCGCAGTGAGGGAGAAGGTAGGCATTCCAGTAATGCGCAGGGGAAAAAGCACAGTCTCAATTCCTATAGTTGGAACGGCACACACAGCCCTCCTCAATGCCCTTCAGGAGCGGAAGCCGAGATGGAGCCAAGCACAGGCCAAGCCAGCCTAATACAGGTATGGCGATATAGGCCCAGCAGTTCTGCGATCAAACAGGAGCCGATCAGGAGCAACACCAGGCACGGACACTCACTCCAGCGCAGCCCGTCAGAGCCCCAATGCCGCCGCACACGCAACCCCACAGATCCCAGCAGCAGCTCGCAGAGCGTGGCGCCGGTCCTGGGCCCCACCCGCCTCCGCAGCTGCCGGCCCGCTAAGGCGCCGCACCCCACTTACCACCACCGGACACCCGGGGCCCGCATGCAGCAATCGGGTGCAGTGTGGAAATCCGATGCGCTCGGAGCCACGCCGGGCAGCAGACGTGTGTCGTAGGGCCGAACCTGCTCCGCAGTAATCAGCACTCACGATGCAGCCAGGCACCCCCGGCGAGCCACACCACAGCTACGTGCCGGAACTGGAAGCAAATCTCGCCACCGATCCCCGGTCCTCAGGATACGCTGAGTCACCGCAGCTCAGATGGACACGGCGGGCGCCATTTTGCGATTGCCCGCCGATCAGCGGGGATATCCGCGTTGGCAGCAAAACTGCGAGCAAAGCCAGCAAAACTCGCTGCCGGTCGCCTCAGGAACACATCACAGCTTTGCCCGACACCGCCGATGAAGAAGATGCGGCGATTTTAGGCAGATATTGGGCGGATTGTAGCCCGGCCGGGCAGAGCAGCACTAGGGTGCAGCCATTTTGCCGTGCGCCCTCTAGCGCCCCCCTACGCTGATATTCTTATTCGCGTTATCCATCTGTTTTGTGGTGTATGCTTCATCCGTTGCGTTGCCTCCCCCATTGTTCGGTAAGTCCCCTTCCATTGTGTTGATTCTGTTTATGTTTCATGATTACAGCGTTCCGAATTTTTGTTGTCACTAATTCTGTTCTTACCCGGTGTCCGGCTTTGGGGCGGCCTTTGTCCTCCTCGTCCCCCCCACCTACATCAATGTTCTTCTTGTTTGTGGATATTATGACTAAAGTCTTTTGGCTTTTTGTCATCTTCTCTCTGGCTATATTTCAAAGGAGATTGTGTTCTCCTTTTGCTTCTCCTGCCTATCCCTTTCATCCCCTCCTCTCTCCCTTCTTTTATCCTTTTTTGTATGTCCTTTATTTTACTGCAGCTTTTCCTTACTCTATGTTTTTTCTTTTAGTAATTTTGTTTTACTACTCTCTACCTGGTATGTATAATTGGGCACACCAAGCCAATTGCTTTACCCTCTTTCCTTTTTTTCAACTCTTATTTCCCCTTATTTTCTGGTCTTTATCTGTTTTTCTCTTTCTGGGATTGTTTTCATTTCAGGACTTGTACCATTTAATGTCACTCTGGATTTTGCAACTCATCTATTCTCCTTTTTTTAATTTTCTTATATTTTTGTGCTTAATTTTGGATAAGTTTTTTCCCTGAGTGGATTATGTATTATCCCATGGAATGTTAAGGGTATCCGTAATCCAGTTAAAAAACAACGTGTATTATTCCATCTTGCTAAATTGAAATGTCATGTAGCATTAGTGCAAGAAACGCATCTTAAAGAACAAGATTTGTTCTCCTTGCGTAAATTATGGGTTGGAGAAGTTTTTTGTTCCCCATCAGTTAATAATAAGAATGGTGTAGTTATCTTGTTTCACAAGTCACTGAATGTTCTTTTACAAAAGGAGACCAGGGACAATAATGGTAGATGACTTTTCTTAAATGTTAAAGTTAACAATACTTAATTATCAATTTGCAATGTTTATGGCCCCAATGGTATTGATTTAGCTTTTTGGAATGATTTCTCTACTCTTCTTTCTTCTCATGTATCTGAAAACTTGACTCTGGGAGGTGATTGCAATCAACTTATGGATCCTTTCTTGGATTGGAAATCCCAAAACAAATTCATTCCCACTAAAATGCAAAAGACTTTCTACAAGGCTATTACATCTAGAGGGTTGTTGGATGCATGGAGAATTTCTCACCCTGATGTTTTAGAATTCTCCTTCTTCTCCCCTGCGCACAGGTCTCATTCCCGAATAGATTACATATTTCTCACCCAATCATCCCTTCAACTCATGACAATTGTGGAGATTGGCTCCATTCTCATATCTGATCACGCCCCGTCATATTAGACATGGATTACCCTACCTCTACACCCATTGCAAGACGATGGTGCTTTACAATGTCCTTCTTTTAGACACCCAATTTGTTGAACAATTTACACAGTTTATGCAGGAATTTTTTAATAATAATCTTTCCACCGTTTCACAATTTTATTTCATTTGGGATGCCTTCAAAGCTTCCGCCAGAGGATTTATAATCGATTTTGTTTCCCGGAAAAAAAAGAAGTCACTTAGTGATGCAACATTAATTTTAAAACAAATCAAGGCCCTAGATCATGAATACTTTGCTTCAAACTGTTCTGACACTATCCAATCTCATTAAGGCCAAAATGCAATACAACAAACAATCCTGGGATAATGCCTGTAACAATCTCCTTAAATTTAATGCTAAAATGTATGGCGGCCGGAACAAAGCTGGTAAATCCCTCGCCAACTATCTTAAAATTAAAAAACAAAAATCAAAGATTGTTGCCATCACTGATAGCGCAGGAATCAGACACACTACAGATGCTAGGATACTTGAGTGTTTTACTGAATATTATACCTCTCTCTATACTCCCGAGTCGACCCCTTCTGCTGATCAAATTGATTCTTTCTTTCACTCCATCCCCAAATCCTCCGATAACCACGCTGATCTCACAGCCCTCGATAGTCCAATATTAGAACAAGGAATTACAAATGCTATTAATCAACTTCCCAAAGATAAAACACCTGGTCCAGATTCTTTTACTGTACATTTCTTCCTTTACTTCAAGCAAATTTTGGTCTCTCAGATGTTACTCCTCATAAATTATTTCCTTGCCACTGGTAAAACGTTGGGTTCCTTTACTCAAGCGATGCTTTGTCTGATCCCTAAAAAAGACAAAGACCCCTCTTATTGTAAAAACTACAGACCCATTTCCCTAATCACAATGGATTGTAAGATCTTTGCCAAGTTTTTAGCCTTTCGCATCAATAAGGTAATCCCAGACCTTATTAATATATATCAATCAGGATTTGTAAAGGGGCGTTCCATCACAGATAATTCCAGGACTTTCCTAAATATTATTCATTTAGCCTCCAAGGCGGATTCACCAGTTGCTGCAATCACGTTAGATACTGAAAAAGCCTTCGATAGAGCAAATTGGGAATTCATTTTTGGAGCACTAAAATGGCACAGCTTTCCCCCTATTCTTAGATACATCCAAGTGTTATATTCGGCTCCCTCTACCTCTATTTGGGTGAATGGATGTCAATCCAAATTATTTTCACTCCACAGAGGAACTAGACAAGTATGCCCCTTATCCCCTCTTTTATTTATTCTTGCCCTAGAACGCTTTTTTGAAAAACTTCGCCATTTTCCACAGTATACGGGATTCCAATTCAACCATACAGACATTAAGTTTACTGCATACGCGGACAATATTTTACTTTACCTCTCCAACCCCATTACCTCTTTGCCGGCGTTTTTCTCTTTACTAAAAGAATATTCCCTAGTCTCTGGTTATAAACTTAATATTGACAATTCCGAGGTCATGCCATTAAATAAACATTGCTTTTCTTACATGTTTCATGGTACGGGGTTCAAATGGAATTCCAAAAGTTTTAAATGCTTAGGCATCCTCTACATCAATAGTATCAAAGAAACCATTAAAATCAACCTTGCAGATATACTTAAAAAACTTTCGGCACTCATTGACAGTTGGTCCCCACTTTTTTTGTCTTGGTGGGGTAGACTAGCTACAATTAAAATGATGTTGCTTCCAATCATCAGTTTTTATCTCTCCATGCTCCCTATCACTCTCCCACTTTCTTTAAAATCATTAACCGCTCCTTGATTAAATTCCAATGGAATAACCGCAGGGCTAGGATTTCGCTTATCCGGCTTAAACAGCCCAAAGAACTAGGAGGAGTTAATTTTCCTAACCTTAGACGTCATCACTCTGCATTTACCCTTAAACAAGTTTGGACCTTTCTATCCGACTCCCTACATATACCATAAACGGTCTAGAGCTCACTAGAACAATCGCAATATGCACCATTCTCTTTCAATGTGGCAACTCGCCTTTCTCAGCCCCCTAGACGCTTTTTATCTCCTACTTTCACGCACTCCACTGCAGTGGCTACTTCCTTGTTTAAAGTTCATTTCACTCACTCGGATAACTTTGCACACACCCCTGTTTGGTATAACAAACACTTAAAGATCAAACAGAGCTCTTTTTTGGAAGGAATGGATTGATAAAGGCATAATTACATTTGAGCACTTGATGACTGCGGGATCTCCTATGGACTTCACGGAGATCCAAAAGAAGTATGACATATCCCTTTTACATGCTCCCCATTATTCCCACCTTAGACAATCTATAGTTCAACTTCTGGCCCAGAATTCTTCCTTAGACTCTCATATTCAGACACACACTTCTTCACTAGATTTCTCTACTCAGCTTAAGGCATCCACTATTTATAAAATACTCATCCTAGTGACCCCAGAATCAAATCCAGTATAGAACTTCTATGGGAAAAAGACTTAGCACAAGAACTCTCGTTTCAGACTTGGAGCTCCATCTGGGCAAAAATCCATACCTCCTCACGATCAGCAAGTACAACGCAGACTCTATATTATTTTTACAATAGTCTTTTTCTTACCCCTTTGGATCTCCATAAGTTCAAGTTATTGAAGGTTGTGAAATGCTGGTCCTGCCATCATGAAAAGAGTGATTTACTTCATATGTTCTTTCTGTGCCCTCTGGTTAAGAGCTTCTGGTTTCTCATTTGGGGAAAATGAAATGAAATTTATCTATCAATGTTCATTTTGATTTTGTTCACGTCTTTCTGGGTGGCTCCTCTCTTATATGGAGTACCCAGGGAGGTGTGGGTAAATTTGTTGACTTATTTATAGCTATTACCTTTCAGATTATTACTACCAATTGGAAGGACACTGCTAAAATCTTGTATCAAGCTTGGTGGAACCTGTTATGTCATCATCACAGACTAGACCGCGCATATGCCACCTCTACACCCCTATTGATTAAAAAGGATTTACTTTGGTTACCATTCACGACATACCTTTCCAGGTTGGCTTTTTGATCCACTTCGTATGTACATTGTCATGCTCCTTCTTAATGATATTATGCTCAGTTACCTCCTATGGTTATCTTTGCATTAATGGTTTAGCTGTTTCCTATTTTCCCCCTTTCCCTTCCTTCCTCCCCCCTCATCTTCATCTTTATTTAAAATCGTTAAATTGCATTTGCCTATGTACAGTTTTAAACCGTTCATATTGGTTTTGTTCACTTTCTTCTCCATTTTGCTTTTATCCAGCTGTGGTTCAATTTATTTCTTCCTTTTATATTCTATATTTTAATTTGGGTGATGGAACTGTTTTGAACTCTGTTTGTAAAAAATTAAACTGATGTTTTACTTTGTATATTACCTCAATAAAGCATTATAAACTTTAAAAAATGAAAGTACTTACAGTGGTCAGAGCTTGCATGTACATGATTGATGCTCTTGTATTTTGGCTTGCATCTGGTATAAATGTACATTCATCTGTAAACAGACCACTGGAAGTGTCATACGTGCATGCTTTGGATGAGCAGGAGTCGCCATGACATTCAAAAACACCTCGAAAATCATTTGAACACCTAAATAAGAAGCACAGCGTCAGGTAAAATGCATTAATAAATAGATACCACTATGTTTATCTTAGCGGGCACAACAAAAAAATCTGCAGCTGGGTTGCAAAATGTGTCTAAATTGTCCAACAGAAACCATAACAAGCATTGTCAAAGCTGATATGCCTGGCCTTAGCAAGCTGGCATGATGGATATTCTTTATTATTGCAAGCATATACAATGAACTTTAAAAAGGGAAACAGGAAATTGAAAACGTTGTTGCATAAATATAGCAACCATAAGCTTACAAAAAAACGTAAATTAAAAATAAATTAACCATCACATATAATGTTAATAGAACAATATTGATGTGCACTAGCAAGCTGTTGCACTTGGAAGAGATACAGAAAGCCTTTTAAGTTTTAATGTACATGACAGTAATATATGATTTTCATTGACATAAAGAAAAGGTACTAGTGACTTGAAATTACTGTTGACTGTTTAAGCACACAATGTGGGATGACCCACGCCCCATGCATTATGCCATTTTGAACGAAATCAAAATGTGAATGACAGCTGAACCGACCACTGTGTTAGATGACTGACCTAAAACCCCTCGTTGTATGCATATATGTATGCAGTTTTATTTAGTTTTTTTTATTGCATGATACTTTTGATACAGCTCAACCTGTCTCCAGGCCAGGCCTAGAAAGGCAACTCTGTTAAGGTTTCGAATATAATGCTTCCCTCAGTCGTCCCTACATTTCTGACTAATGCATTTCAAATTCTCTACTCATAGGGCCAGCCTATTAAACTATTATTGGAAATAGTGATTGGAGGAACACGGTGCCAAAATGAGTTAACTCAAGGAGCAGACTTGAAACTGGTGTTAATGTATAATTATTGCATCTGCTACTTTATCGCAAGGGGCATGTAAATAAGCCCCCTGGCAAATACCATTACCCCAGGGTCATATATCCTAGTTTGAGTTTTTAAACAGCAAATGGGCCAGAACATGCAGACAAGTTTTTAACACACAAAACCCTGCATATTTTGCCTTTTTCCAGTCTTTTTCCCCCAATAAATATTGGCTTATTTGACCTACCAGAAATAAATTATGAGGGTGTGATAATTACCGTACAACTCGTAATTCAGATCCCTGTGCAAACACTTTTGCACATGGATTAGAATTCAGCCCTTCACTCATAATGAGGGCAATCATCTTCATTACACTCAGCCCTATTCATCCTTGCCCAGTCTTTTTCTCTGAGTAGTAAGCTATCCACCTCTCAAGATTGCCGACCTAAAAGCCCTAACTTTTTTTGAACTCCTCCCAAGAGAGGGAGCATAAGAAGGTTACTCTCCCATAAAACGTCCTGTAATATCAAGCAAGAATAGAGCCATGACCAAAAGGCTCATGGATGGAGGTAGGGATTGCAAAACTGGGACGAGGAAGAATAGGACTCAGTGTATTTAAGACTACCAGTAAGTAATCGAGATACTATCAATTCATCCATTCTTTCCCTGTCCTTATCTACGATGAGCTTGCAAGATGTACCAGCAAGGGCATGGAATAGCACACATAACATTGAGTAATACAGCAAACATGAAATTGTAATATAGATAGCTACATAACAGAGTTACAGCACCCAGAACATCTTTACCAAAACCAGCTCCCTTGGTGAGAACCTAAAGCATGTAGTGGTTCACAAACATCCCAGGAGTTTGCCTATGAGTTCCACAAGGAAGCAGTTAAATCTGAAACCTAAAAAGCCCTTTCTACAGCCAAGGTAAAAAGAGTCACTTCCTTATCCAAGGAAAGTGAAGGAAAAGCAACAGAAGCGTAGGCAGCCATATGGGAACAAAATGAAGAAAAGGGGCACCTCAGAGTTTGCCAATTCTATGGGCAGAGATAGTAGCCTACTATAAAAATTACTTTGTGTGAGAGAACCTTCAGAGCTACCTCTTCTAATGACTTGGATGGGGCAGTTGAAGAGCTTAGATGATCAAGAGACAATCCCAAATTGGATCAGGAGAGCAAACTGAGGGACAGCTTAGTTAGCTCAAAGCTTATATGTAAATCAGAAATCAACTGAGTTAGATATTCCTCTGGAGATCAGAAAGCACTGAGGGCAGCTAAATGACAACCTAAGGAGGAAACCAAACACCTTACTAGATTCAAGGAGAAAGGACCCAAACTCTTGGAGCAACACAGGGAAAAGAAACCCCAATAATGGTAACATGAGCGGGTAGCCTCTGAGACCCTTTGATGGAGATGGACATACCTGGGGACACCCCTAAACCACTCAGACTCCTCCTTTCAATCACCAAACCATCAGGTGTAATAGTTAGAAGGAGGGTTGGGGCAGAACTGGCCATCTGAGGTAAGGAGTAAATGGGAAATCCATATTTTCTGCGGGGTCAACATGTATTTTTCACCTTTTTCTGGACCTTATATAGCTGCTGGTTTTAGAGCTCAGTGAACTTTACCCTTGCTAACCAGTAGTAAAGTGCCTATGCTCCCCCTTTAAACATGATAAAATTTTCATATTCCTAATTGGTACATTTAACATGCCTATACACCCCTAGAATATGGTACAAAGCGTACCCAGGGCTTGGAAGTTAAGTGCCATCAGAGGACTGCAGCACCTATTGAGCCATCCCCTACAGTGCAAGTTCAAATATGGCTTTAGGCCTACCAGTGTAGCCTAACTGTAGCAGTGTAAAAACTGCAATTGGACCTGTCAAAACCTCCCTTTTCAATATTAGTACGTCACCCCTAAGTAGACCTTGTAGTCCACAAGGCAGGGTGCATGGTGTTTAAAAGTAGGCCATGTAGATATGTATAGTTAACATGTCCTTATAGTGACTACAACTGAAAATCTATTTTTCACTTTGGCATGCCTGCCTGTCCTATATACAGATAAAAACTCCTAATACTGTAGCTCAGGAATGAGACTAAATAATTAAGTAACTATTTTTAATGGTTATTAAAAATCCAATTCAATGGTGTATTTGATTTTCTAACAAATATTACTTAAGGAAGTATAACCTTTTCGAAAGTTATCTTTTCCCAGCCTGAAGTTCCTGGAAGTTAGATTTGCATTTTCTCCCCCACTTCTGCCACCATTAATTGGCATTTGAAAAGTTGTGATAACGGCTCCCAGAGCAGATAACAAAGTCCTGGGCATAGATAGGTGTTGTTGATCCCTTGACCAGGGGCATTGAGCACAGGAACTGGATTAATTTCAATCAGACCTCTCCTATCACATGCACATGTTAGCTGATATCTGGGCAGGCCCCATCCTTTGTCCCCCAAGATGGCAAACTCCAATCACAGCGTGCCTCTTTTTGACATTACGGTGTCAAATCCTGCTGAAGTGGCAAATCCAGTTTGACAGGAAAGCTGGGGTATACGTATAACACCGGGAGCACACTTGAAAGGCAGGTAAACAGGATGCCAAAACAATTCTTGTGTATAAATGATCTTATTGATGGAAAACTCCTCTTTGTTTTACAGACTTCTGTCTCTGGATTTAATGGGAGCACAGTGACTGCCTCAAAATGGATTGTAGTGTTAAATGTGGTAGGACAGTTGGATTGCCATAGTGCACACCCCACACACCCTCAACACTAAGAGACGAAGTTTAATGTGGCCGAAGACTTCCACCATCTTCAAAATACACAAAGAGGGTAGGGTTTGCCCGAGAACCTTTACCCTATTGCTTAGAGTGTACACAGGAGTCATTCACACCCACTGACTTGTGCCAGGTATACATGTGGCATCTCCATGCACCCACAGCAGAACACTCCTACACCTGTGGAAGATCAAAAGAAGACTGAACCGGCTGTCTGCGACCTGAGAAGAGTCTTGAAAGGGCTCGACCTGCTCTCTCATGTGCCCAGGACAAAGAAGGGGACTGCAAGGGTCATAAGGCTGACCTCCTGTTCATGTAACAGGAATACAACAAGCTACAAGAGGCCTTTCCTACAACTGGCCAGCTGATCAGTGGCAAATGATAATGATTGGATCCTGCTGTCTGACCTCTACCACTGTGAGTCTCAAAGTGCCTCCCCTGAGATCCTGGAGCACTGGGAAACCAAAGAGGAAGGAGCCGAACCTCTCTTTGAAGATCCAGACGTCTATTATGAGGTTTACCTATGAAAGTTCGACCGCTAGTAGCTGTCAGTCTGTGGGGAAAGTACATAGGTGACAGTTGCTGTCATGCTGAAGTGGAAGGATGTGGATTAAAAGGAATCAACAGTTTATGGTCTTATGCCACATGTTTGACTAGTTTCTCCAGTTGTGGACCAAAAAAGCATTGTCCCAAGAAAGGGATGCTTTAGCAAAAGTGATTTTTGGACCAGACCCCGCTTTCAAGTACAAAGCCAAAAATGATGTGTCTCTCTGGCTGCTATAGATGAAATTGCCACCAGGGAGGAGGGCTTTAATTTGTCTGGGGCAATGTCCGAGTCAAATTGCATTTGTTTTACTATGATGACAATTGAACCAGCACAATTTGAAGAACCATCCACTAATGCAGAATATTTATATGCCTGTGGCTGGCTGTTTTCCTTGCATTGCAGGGCAATGCTGCATATTATATATGCACACAGATCATAAAAACACTAGAACATGGTCAGAGTTGCACCATAATATCGGCGTGCGACAGCGAAACAAGATGGGCGCCTGGTAGCTCTCTTCCAAGAAGCAGAGGAATCTCTCACAAGGAGGAAAGGCTTTCCGGACCAGAACTCCTCTCCGCACATCACAAATGTTTTTTTGCCCGCCGCTCCTGTCATGCAATAAATCACAGTTGCCATTTTGCGATGCTCCCAGACCATTTTCTTCGCCTCAAAAACAGAGTTCAGGCATTCAAGCACTGAACAATGGGCATCCTGAGATTAATACCGGCCATAAAGATTAGCAAGACACCTTTTTTTTCTTAAAGGAGACCAATATTTTTGCATCTCTCTACATTTCAGGAAACAGGAATTTCATGCACTAATGTACAACTACATAGCATTGTCCTTTCACTGACACTTAATTTCATCTCTATGTGCAGCTTGCCTCTCCCTGATCTGCCTCTTTCTGAGTGAACACTCTAAAAACTTTAATGTATCCTGAGCCTTCTAATATATTCCTCCAACATGGATTAATATCCCCAACTTTGCTGGCTTCTTTTCTCGGTTTTGTGCTCAAATATACTCCTAACTTGCTAGCAGGTTCAGTCGCTTTCCTCAGGAGGGATCCAGTCACATTGTTGAATAATATTTCCATTCAGCGAAATGTAAACTGCATACTCTTCCAAAGCCTTTATCTCTGCTATTTCTAATTCTAATGGTCGCAAAGAATCTGGTGGAAATGCAAATGAAATGGTCAAGAAAGATCCTTCTTCCCCTATGAAATCAACATTAACCTTAACGTTGGAAGACATTATGGAGGAACTTAAGTATATGAGACCCTTTATGGTTAAGATGAGAGCAGCTCTTCAGAGAATTGAGGAAAAATTGTCTCTTCTGGATTCAAGGCTTAATGAGGTCGAACACTGAGTCAGTAATGCACAGGATGTTGTAGCCAAAGTGGATTACTTGACTAAGGAAGTAACCCAATTACAAAAACTGACAGAAGATCTAGGAAATCACAATCGACAACAATTTGCACATATTTGGCATACCGAAGGGTTCTGAAGGGCCCGACGTGATTACATTTCTGAAGCTTCAGATTCCAAAGATTGTAGGCCTGCAACTATCTGCCGAAAGTAACGTCCAGAGGGCACATCGAATTGGTCCCTCACAACCTTCCAATTCAAACAGACTGAGAGGGATTATTGCCCTATTTCTACAATACTCTGACCTTCTGGAAGAACAAAAAGTGGCTAAACAATGTAAACAAATGTTCTGCTCAGGACACAAGATTTTCTTTACCCAAGATGTATCTAGAGCAACTGCCACTCGATGGAAAGAATTCTTAGACTTAAGACTGACTCTAAAATCTATTAATGCTAGAAATGCTTATCCATCCTTGTTTCTTAAAGGTCACATACATGGACAAAATTACTACATTTGATGACCCAACAGATTTAAGAAAGTTCATACACACTCACAAGGGAAAAGATATGGAACTAAGTAAAACTTGATATGGTTTCTATGCAATTTCTTAACCTTTACTTAATTTCTTGCAGGTCTCCAGTTACAATGCGGTGTCCTCCAATGTTTCCATGTTCTAGTGTTCACGTTCTGTCAACAGTATCCCATATCTTTTCGTGTCTTGTAAGTCAGATTCGTTACATGTTGGTTTGAATTCTCTATTTTTGCTTTGTTTCTCTTACTTTTTTTCCTCCAATAAAGGTTCTTATCATATTTTATTTCTCGGAGGGCCTTCTTCTGGTCTGGCCTCTTCTTTCTCATTCCCCTCCTTTTCATCAATACTTTCTCTTTTCATGATGCTTATGACTAAAGTCATTTGGCCTTTTGTCATCCTTTTTTTATTCTCTACATTGGAGAGCTCTCTTAACTCCCTACTCCCTTTCTCTCTTCTCTTTTTTTCTTCCCATCTTATTCTTTTTCCACTTTTTAATGCAGCTTCTCTTACCATGCAGCCATGTTTTAAATTGCTTCCACTAGTTCTCATCCCACCAAATCTCCTGTTTTATGTTGTTTACAATATAGGTTCACTCATGTCTTGTTGTTTAATGGTCTTTGTATGAATTTTTGATGAATAATTTACATATTGTTTCCTGGAATGTTAAAGACCTCTGCAATCCACTTAAGAAACAAAGTGCTGACTCACCTCTCAAAACTGAACTGTCAAATTGCCTTTTTACAGGAAAAGCATCTTAGAAAGCAGGACATTGCTGGGTTATATAGACAATGGGTTGGAAATGTGTTTAGTTATCTTGCAAATAACAAAAATGGTGTAACTATCCTGGTTCATAAATCCATACATGTTCAATTGTTGAATGAAGTCAAAGATGATGCAGGAAGATGGCTATTACTGAGTATTAAGATTAAGGACACCCAGTTTTCTCTTTGTAATGTTTATAAGTCTTCAGGGGTAGAGCCACAATTCTGGGATTGCTTTCTCTCCCTATTATCATTGTGTCCTTCATATAACCTTATAGTGGGTGGCAACTGTAACCAATTATTGGGCCCCTTTCTAGACTGCGCTCTCAGACTAGATTTATCCCCACCAAAATTCACAAATCCTTCCAGAAAGCTATAACTTCCAGAGGGTTAATCGATGATTGGAAAACTTCCCATCCTGATGTTTTGGAATTCACTTTTGTTTCCTAACATCCTTCATCGGCCAGGCTAGCTTGAATCCAGTGGCAAAGTGAGCAAGGGACCCACGTCTGAGCATACCCTGCCAACTTAGGGCGAACAAAGCAAACACAATCACTTTGCCACTGGATTCAAGCTTGCCTGGCTGATGAAGGGTGTTCAATCAATCAATCAGGGAATTGTAAGAGCGCTACTCACCCGTGAGGGTCTCAAGGCGCTGAGGGGGCGGGGCGTCCGCAGATCTGTTTAGCCGAAGAGCCAGGTCTTGAGGGTCTTCCTGAAAGTGTTCAGGGAGGGGCCGCGTCTGATATCTGCCGGTAACTCGTTCCAGGTCTTGGCTGCAATGTGAGAGAAGGATCTTCCGCCTGCTCTGGCTCTGTGGATGCGCGGGGTTTCGGCCAGTGCGAGGTTGGAAGATCGGAGGTTTCTTTTGGGTACGTAGAAGTTGATTCTGACGTTGAGGTATTTGGGTCCGTTGTTGTGTAGGCATTTATAGGCGTGAGTGAGGATTTTGAAAGTGACTCTTTTCTCCACGGGAGCCAGTGGAGACTTCGTAGGTGTTGGCTGATGTGTTCGTGTCGGGGGATGCCGAGGACGAGTCTGGCGGCGGTGTTCTGTATTGTCTGGAGTTTGCGGAGTAGGGACTTGTTGATGCCGGCGTAGAGTGCGTTTCCATAGTCCAGTCTGCTGGTGATGAGTGCGTGGGTGTCTTCCTTGACTCAGGGGGGATCCACTTGAACGTCTTGCGGAGGATGCGGAGGGTGTTGAAGCAGCTGGAGGTGACAGCGTTGACCTGTCGGTTCATGGTGAGTGATGAGTCGAGTACGATGCCGAGGTTCTTGGCGTGGTCTGAGGGGGTAGGTGGGCTTCAGAGGGCGGTCGGCCACCAGGTGCTGTCCCATGCAGAAGGGGTGGTACAGAGGACGAGGACTTCTGTCTTCTCAGCGTTGAGCTTCAGGCAGCTGTTGGTCATCCAGACTGCGACGTCTTGCATTCCTTTCTGGAAGCTGAGTTTGGCAGTGGTGGGGGAGAGGATGAGCTGGGTGTCGTCGGCGTAGGATACAATGTTGAGGCCGTGTTGTCGGACGATGGCTGCGAGGGGGGCCATGTAGATGTTGAAGAGGGTGGGGCTCAGTGATGAACCCTGTGGGACTCCGCAGGTGATTTTCGTGGGGTCGGAGAGGAAGGTTGGGAGTCTGAACCTTTGGCTTCTTCGGGTGAGGAATGATCGGATCCAGTCCAGGGCTGTTCCTTGTATGCCTGCGTCGTGTAGTCTGGCGACTAGTGTGCGGTGGGAGACAGTATTGAAGGCCACTGATAGGTCGAGTAGGATGAGGGCTGCGGAGTGGCCTTGGTCCAGGAGGGTGCGGATGTCGTCTGTGGCGGCGAGTAGGGCGGTCTCTGTGCTGTGGTTGCTTCGGAATCCGGATTGGGACGGGTCGAGGATGGCGTTCTCTTCAATGAATCGTGTCAGTTTCCTGTTGACTGTTTTCTCTGCAACTTTGGCTGCGAAGGGGAGGAGCGAGATGGGCCGATAGTTCTTGAGGTCTGTGGGGTCAGCTGTGGGCTTTTTGAGCAGGGGTCTGATTTCTGCGCACTTCCAGTCATCTGGGAAGGTGCCTGTTTTGAAGGTGGTGTTGATGGTGCGTTGTAGTTCGGGTGCAATGGCGGCCGCGGCTCTGTGGTAGATGTGAGGGGGGCAGGGGCTGGTGGGGGCCCCAGAGTGGATGCTTTTCATGGTCGAGGCGGTGTCTTCGGCCGTGATCGGTGTCCAGTTGGAGATGGTGGGCTGGCTGGTGTTTCTGGGGGGCGGGGGGCCATCTGTGGCACCTGGTGGATGGTCGATGAAGCAGTCGTAGAGATTTGTGATCTTGAGGTGGAAATAGGTTCCAAGCTTGTCGCAGAGATCTTGGGATGGGGTGATGTCTGTGGCTTCACTGCGTGGGTTGGTGAATTCTTGAATGACACTGAAAAGTTCCTTGGAGTTTGTAGTGTTGGCCAGGATTTTGTTGTGGATGAAGTTCCTCTTGGTGGCTCTGATCTGGTTGTGGTAGTCCGTCATGGCGTCCTTGTAGGTGGCGTGGTTTTTGGTTGTCTTGGTGTTTCTCCAGTTCTTCTCCAGGTGTCTGCAGGTGCGTCTGGCTTCTTGGAGAGCGGTGGTGAACCAGGCGGTTTTCCTGGGGTGTTGTCTGTCGGGGTTGCGTAGCGGGGCGAGCTCGTCTGCGCAGTTGGAGATCCAGGTGTGGAGTTCTCTGGCTGCGTCGTTTGCGTCGGGTGTCCAGGTGAGGGTGGAGTTAAGTTGCTCGTCGGTAACCTTGCTCCAGTTCCTTCGAGGTGGGCGTGGGGCTGGTTTGGGTGCCTTGGGTTTGTTGATGGCGAAGTGTACGCAGTGGTGGTCTGTCCATGGCGGCTGCGTTGTGTGGCTGAATTGGACGCTGTTTCCTGCCGCGAAGATGGGGTCGAGGGTGTGTCCTGCTCTGTGGGTCGGTGTGCTGACGAGTTGTTTAAGTCCGATGCTGGCGAGGTTGTCACGAAGGATAGTGGAGTTGGGGTCGCTGGGGTTGTCGAGATGGAAGTTCAGGCCTCCAATGAGTATGTAGTTTGTTGAGGCGATGGCGTGGGGTGCGATGAAGTCAGTGAAGGGTGGTGGCGAAGGGTGTTCGGGGGCCGGGGGGGTCTGTAGATGAGGGTTCCTCGGAGTGTGGCTTTGGGGGTGGTCTGGATCTGGAAGCGCAGGTGTTCAGCGGAGGGGAAGGTTTAGCTGGAGGTGGTGAGGCAGAGGGTGCTCTTGTGGGTGATGGCGAGGCCCCCTCCTGGGTGGTTGGGGCGGTCTTTCCTCTGTATCTTGTATCCATCTGGGATGGCGGTGCTGATGTCGGGGGTGGAGGATTCATTGGTCCAGGTCTCTGAAGAAGGCGATGTCGGGCGAGAGAGAGTCGAGTAGGTTCCAGATTTCCATGGCATGTTTGTGTACGGAGGCATACGTTGAGGAGGATGCATTTTAGGGTGTCGCCGGTGCTGGCATCGGTGGTGTTGGAGGCCGGGGTGGCGGTGAGGATCTGGCGGCAGTGGAGGCAGGAGAACTGCCCGTGGGTCGTGTTCGGCGAGGCCTGTTTGCATTCTCTAAGTCTTCCAGGGTTGAGTGCGAGGAGGGTGGCGGTGTCGTAGCGATGGTTAGAGGGAGGTCCATGGTTCCTGGCACTGGCTGCGGACGGGCCTGTCTTTGGCGCGCCTTTGGCGCGCTAGTGGCGCGCCCGCTGCACTACCGTGCAGCGGCCTCCATTAAGTAGGGGAGGTGGGAGGGAGGAGAGGCTGGGAGGCGGGAGCGGGGGAATTCCGGGGGGGGGAATTCCGGGGGGGAGGGGCCGCAGGGGCAGCAGCAGTGAAAGGGGAAAGGAACAGGCAGGCATGAAAAAAAAAAACAGTGGTGGAATTAGAGTAAGACACAGATGGGCACAATAACAGTGGCACAACAGGGAAAAATTAAGAACAAAAAAACGGCTGAGAAAGGTTACGGTGGTTGCAGGCAGTCTGGTCCCAGATGGAGCGGGAAGCAGGCGCAGGAGCGGGCAGCAGCCTCGAACCTCCCAAGGAGGAGGTCGGGGTCTTGAGGCAAGAGACGGCACAGCGGAGCTGCGGGGAGAGAGTGGACCTAGACCGAGGGTCGGAGGTTACCCAGAAACCGGTCCCAGGATGCTTGTTTCCGGTTCAGGGAAGACCTGGCTTGGCAGTTCGGGCTGGACTGTTCCCATGAGGCACAGGGTCAAGACTGATTTGCACATAGCTGGGTCTGAACTGAGGTGGTGAAGTGAGCTAAAGAATTATGATGGATTCAACCCAGATCTGTGACTAGGGGTGAGTGTCTGAAAAGTTTCAGCTCTCCGTCCATCATCTCCTTGTGTTTGCTTTGTTCGCCATAAGTTGGCAGGGTATGCCCAGACGTGAGTCCCTTGCTCACTTTGCTACTGGATTCAAGCTAGCCTGGCTGATGAAGGGTGTTACCCAGAAACCGGTCCAAGGATGCTTGTTTTCGGTTCAGGAAAGACCTGGCTTGGCAGTTCGAGCTGGACTGTTCCCATGAGGCACAGGGTCAAGACTGATTTGCATATAGCTGGGTCTGAACTGAGGTGGCGAAGTGAGCTAAAGAATGATGATGAATTCAACTCAGATCTGTGACTGGGGGTGAGTATGAAAAGTTTCAGCGTCCCGTCCATCATCTCCTTGTGTTTGCTATGCTTTCAAAGTGACCACCAGGCGTTTCTTTATAGATTATGTTGCAATCAAGAAAAAAAAAACCTTAAAGAATCCTCATAACTATAAAAACAGATTAAATCCTTGGAACATGAATATTTCTCCTACAATAAAACAGATACCGTGTCCAGACTGCAACAAGCTAATAAGCAATCCTGGGACAATGCCTGTGGTACCACACTTAAATTTAACACTAAAATGTTTGGTGGCCGCAACAAAGCTGGACGGTTGCTGGCCAATTATCTAAAAATTAAGAAGCAAAAATCCAAGATAACTATCATTACAGACACTCACGGGGTTAAACACACTAGGGATACCAAAATATTAGAGTGTTTTACAGAGTATTATACTAAACTATACACCCCAGAGTTGTCACCCACTGCTTAATAATTAGATGGGTTTTTTTAATCAATCCCTAAACTATCCGATCATAATGTAGATCTTTCCTCTTTGGATACAGAAATATTTGAGCAGAAGATTAAAACCGCCATCATCAAACTTCCAAAGGAAAAAGTTGCCAGACCTTATGGTTTCTCTGTCTAATTCTATTCCCAATTTGCACATCTTTCAATTCCAAAATGATTACTTTTAATCACCCACTTTTTAACTGAAGACTACACACAAGGTACTTTCTCTCAGGCAATGTTATGCCTGCTTCCTAAAAAAGGCAAAGATTTATCCATCTGTGGAAATTATAGACCTGTTTTCCTCATCAACACGGATTGCAAGATTTTTGCTAAAGTACTTGCCTCACGCATAAACCAAGTAATTCCTGACTTAGGGGCTCATTATGATGGCGGGCGGACATCAGTTTGCCCGCCACCACAACGGTGATGGAACCACCCGCCAGACGTGCGGCGGTCCCACCAGCCCAATTAGGATGCGTCCTCCAGTATGAGGGGCACATCCAGGCCTTTTAACATTGCGGGCGGTGCTGCTGGCTGCAGCACCGTTCGCAATGCCAAAATGCCACGATGTGCATTCCCATGCACAACATGGCAGGCACCACGCGGTGCCTGCCACCTTGTGCATGGGAAAGCAGGGGGGTACCATGGGTACCCCCCCAGTGCACCACACACACACACACACACACACACACACACAGAGGGGGCACCGCAACAGGCCTCCAAAGCCAGACTCCGCCTGTCCTTTTGCGGCAGGATATCCGCCGCAAAAAGACAGGCGGAGGGGCACATCATAATCATTACGGCGGTGCCTGCACGGCACTGCCGCAATGTTGCCCTGGTTCTGGGTGCCGCAAGGCGGGCAGAAAAGGACCGCCTTGCGGGACCATGGCGGACGGACTTTCAGTCCGCCACGGTACCTTCATGATTCCCACCGCCATCCTAATTTGGCGGTTGGATTTTTCATTTTGATGGCGGAAGGACCGCCACCACCGGCCCGGCGGTGACGGTCCTTCCGCCATCATAATGAGCCCCTTAGTTGGTAAACAGCAATCAGGTTTTGTTAAGGCACTCTACATCTCTGACAATTCTAGAAGTTTCCTCAACATAATCCCCAAGGCCTCCAAATCCAATGCCCCCTTAGCTGCCATAACCTTAGATGCCGAAAAAGCCTTTGGCCGTGCTACTTGGGATTTCATGTCCGGTGCTTTTAAATGGCACGGTTTCAGTCCCTACATTCTTAAATATATTTGTTTATTACACTCTGAACCCTCTACTTCTATTTTTGTTAATGGCAAACAATCACTGTATTTTCCTCTGCATAGAGGAACCAGATACGGTTGCCCATTATCCCCCCTTATATTTATTTTATCCTTAGAACCCTTTTTGGAGAAAATCCATAGGTCTCCAGCTTTTTCTAGTCTTAAATGCAAACACATGGAGATAAAATTCACGGCATACGCGGACGATATTCTGCTATACATATCCAATCCACAAACCAAGTTGACTAAATTTTTCTCTTTGCTAAATAAATATTCCGCAATATCAGGATACAAATTTAATATAGGAAAATCAGAGGTTATGCCATTAAATAAATATTGTCTCCCCAATATGTTCAAGGACTCAGGTCTCACGGAATTCTAAAAATATCAAATGTTTAGGTATTCTATACTCAAATACCATGAAGGAAACTATTAAAATGAATCTCAATGAGGTCAAATCAAACATTTTGAGTATGTCTGATAGCTGGTCCCCCCCTCTATATTTGTTCTGTTGGGGAAGATTAGCCACGATCAAAATATTGATGCTACCAATAATTAATATTATTCTGTCCATGCTTCCAGTCACATTTCCAGTCACATTTTTTAAAACTATTTATCGTTTACTGATAATTTTTTTATGGAATAAAAGTAAGACAAAAAATTCGCTAGCAAGATACCAACAATCCAAAGAAAATGAAGGGATCAATTTCCCAAATCTCAGGCAATACCACGAGGCCTGGGCGTGAAATTCCACTCCGCTCACTGAGTTTTTCCCACTCCACGCTCCATGTAGCGTGCGGAGTTCTGAAAAACTCTGTGCAGCGGAGTGTTTTCCTCACTCTCGCTCACCAACATTAAGGGGACGATTCCGATCTCGGCCGGAGGCGCACCCAATAGCATTCGGTCGGGAAAAAAGCCATGCGAAAGCCTGTTTCCCGACCGATCCGTACAGCACACCGAACGAGAAAGTACGATGCGCACAACAGCACAGAATCCGGCCGAGCCGTACTCACCCAATCCAGGTCCTGTTCCCCGACCGAGGCGAATCCGGAAACGCCGATTCGAGTCGCACGGAAGGAAAAATGCAGCTCCGTCTGGCCGAACGAGTACGATGCGCTTTCCGTACGCGCCAAACCCGTCGCTACGCACGGCACGTCAAAGCATCCGGGAGAGGCGCACATAAGCTCCGATTCGCGCCACAACACGATCCACGGCTACGAGACGAACACGCCAGCGACGAGGACGACGCGAAGCGACGAGGACGACGCGAAGCAACGAGAAGGACGAACGACACGAACCAACCATGAATCCCTTCGTCCCGATCATACCAATATTCTACATTTACTACCGGAACAGGCACGGACGCGTACGGCGCAGAAGGTAAGCCAGACACCAACCACAAAACACATACAACACGTACACGACACATCACACACACACAGAGGGATGCAGAATATACTTACACCAGCAACAGCAGCACCATAGGGGCGGGATGCCCATCACCAATGCCACATATGCACACAGGTGCCTGAATGCGCACCACCACCCCTACCCAGGGGGGCAGGATGCCTACCACTACTACCACCCTGAGCCAGGGGGGCTGGATGCCTACCACTACTACCACCCTCACCCAGGGGGGCTGGATGCCTACCACCACTACCACCCTCACCCAGGGGGGCTGGATGCCTACCACTACTACCACCCTTAGCCAGGGGGCTGGATGCCTACCACTACCACCACCCTTAGCCAGGGGGGCTGGATGCCTACCACTACTACCACCCTTAGCCAGGGGGCTGGATGCCTACCACTACTACCACCCTCAGCCAGGGGGGCTGGATGCCTACCACTACTACCACCCCCACTCATAGGATGGACAATGCATGACACAACCAGCACACCACAACCTAGGGAATGCAAGAAGAAGACATCCCCCAACACCATGACAAGCGTGTGTAGACTGTGTCAAATGCCTACAACACCGAACATGACTTTGAACATACAATGTGACCCCCTAGCACATGTGCCACACATATATGTGTGTGGCACCCACAATGCAAGCAGGCCATGACCATTGTGGCAATGGGGTCCAAACCCCCATCATCACAGTGACCAAAATGTAAGTGTGGGGTCCATAGCTGAAGCACATTTTGAACATTGTGGCAATGGGGTCCAAACCCCCATCATCACAGTGACCAAAATGTAAGTGTGGTGTCCATAGCTGAAGCACATTTTGAACATTGTGGCAATGGGGTCTAAACCCCCATCACCACAGTGACCAAAAGGTAAGTGTGGGGTCCATAGCTGAAGCACATTTTGAACATTGTGGCAATGGGGTCCAAACCCCCATCATCACAGTGACCAAAATGTAAGTGTGGGGTCCATAGCTGAAGCACATTTTGAACATTGTGGCAATGGGGTCCAAACCCCCATCATCACAGTGACCAAAATGTAAGTGTGGGGTCCATAGCTGAAGCACATTTTGAACATTGTGGCAATGGGGTCTAAACCCCCATCACCACAGTGACCAAAAGGTAAGTGTGGGGTCCATAGCTGAAGCACATTTTGAACATTGTGGCAATGGGGTCCAAACCCCCATCATCACAGTGACCAAAATGTAAGTGTGGGGTCCATAGCTGAAGCACATTTTGAACATTGTGGCAATGGGGTCCAAACCCCCATCATCACAGTGACCAAAAGGTAAGTGTTGACAAAGAAAGAGGTGCAACTGCCAAACTGCATGGATGATTCCTGGTCACAGAACAACAAACACATCAGTGGCAAAGTAGTGTATGTGTCCCATTGCAACATAAATTGGGGGAGCCAAATACTGCAGTGCAAATAAGACATACCTTTGGCCATGTGCAGACAAACAACACCCATGGGGGCTGACACCGTCAACAATCATCAATGACACAATGACAGAAGTGACTATCAGAATGCAGACCCACATATTTGCACCAATGGGCACACAAATGCAGATACCCTGTGGAGACTGCAGATGTGAGGTGAACAGATACCATACCATGGCAGCAATGGGACACACAAACCATGATCATTGTGCTGACCGATGACCTAGGAGTCCCAGGGACAGCAGGGGAAACACACAAAACTACATACAGCCAATGGCACACCCAAGATATGCCAAGATATGCAAACACAAACAGGCAGACTCACACTGCACATCATACACAACAGGTGAGGGGGGGGTGCCAGTGTCCCCAGGCAACCACACAACACATGAGGAGACCTGAATACCAATCATACAGATGTGCATCCAGTGCCACACAAAGGTAACTCATGGATCCAAATCCCCTATGTGGGCAAGCAGGCATTGCAGGCATTGTCAGATGAGAGGGAGCACAAATCACACATGTCACACAGGCACGTAGGGACAGCAACTGAGACAGCAAGACACAGACACACCACAGCACCACCCCCAGGGCCCCCACAATGTGGTGACCCTGGGCTGCATTACAATCCCACTGTGATGACAAAGCTAAATGTGGTTCACACTGTGAACCACAGTCATGTGTCCTGAGCAACTAACTACCATCACACCTACACAAGCACAAATCAAACAGCATGGCCAGTAAGCCAAGGCCAACATGGAGGCAGGGGCCTAGCCGGGCAACAACTCTCATCTGCACACACTCAACACCACACCCCTCGACCTCCAACAATGTGCAGCAGTGAAGCACACATGCACTGGTGACATTGCACATGCACCCATGACTATTCCAGGGTGGTGGGTGGGAACCAAGGTGCAGAAACACATCACACATGGACACTCAACAAGACTCCTGAATGTCTGACACACTGCACACTACGCTGTACATGGACATGACGGCAATACCACACCAACCAATGGGATCCCAGCCACAGTCACACACCAATGAAGAAGCCAAGGTCACCCACAAAGAACACACATAGACAACAACCAACATTGCAGCCCGGACCCTGAGGAGTGCCAGCAGTCACACACACAACGTGTCACAATCACTGAAAGATAACACAAACTGGAAATCACATGACAGGGGCAAACAACAAGTGCCAATGGGAAACCTGACTGTGACCCATCTGCGTCTGCACACAAACTCAGCCCTGACAGCAAACACACCTATGGGTGACACCCTGATGACCAGTAATGTGCCATGCACCCACATCACAGAGAACCCAGGGAGAAGACTTTGGCGGAACATAGGTCAACTCAGCTAGCATCACAAACAGGTACAACACTAGGGATCACAGCATGCACAGCTAAACGGAAGTGAACACACAGACATGCACATACAACACACACCTTGGGCGCAGGCAATGTCACAGGAGTACACACTGCCATGAGGGGACTCCACTCCTGTGTGAGGAAAGCTGTGCCATATGTTGCCTCAGTAGGGCCCCATCATGTCAGCTGAGCACTTGGTCACACAATCAACAATTAGCACCAAATGAGGGCTCCCGTCACATCAGCCTGGTCATGGAAGTGCCAACGGAATCATCAGCACAGATCCAACACACTTGTATAGCAATGTTGCACTGACAACACAGATGAGTCCTTCCCCATTGATGCCCAAACCTGCATGTCCACTGGAGATGGCCACACGGTCAGGGAAGTAGACGAATTGAACAATGGCAGGCACAACAGATGTGCAGGGGTGGAAGCCACAGATGTGAAATAGGCAATCTAAGTAGGAAATCCCATTGCCAAATACTGAACACATGACACCCTCAGATGCTGCTATGGATGACATGGATACACCACAGGATAGGACACATTCCCCCTGGACCACAAGGGTTCTTGCACAGTAACACTTCATTATCATGAGGACCAAATATCACCATCACTGCAGCAAGGGCATGGTTAGCATCATCAACATCATGTACATCAGAAGCAAAAGCACTAGAGAACAGAAAGTTGCTTTATTCAGCATATGTGGCATTAAAAGTAGAAGTCCGGTAGAAAATAAACAAAGGCCAATGGCCAGTCCATCAACAAAGTCACAAGTGGGTGACAGTGGCAGATGCCACCCTACACATGCCTGCACAAAACCAGGGACAATCCACTAGGAGGGGCAACCGGGGGGTAGGCCAGGCACCGCAGGGACAGGATCAGGGCTCACCAGGAGGAAGCAGGGAAGGGGTGGTGGGTGCTGGAGAGCCACTGACAACTGCAGTGGAGGTGTCTGACATGGTGTGTGCCGGCACAACTGGGGGGCATGGCTCAGATGTTGTGGGTGCTGGCACGACTGCAGTGGACCCTGCAGATGGAGTGGACAGGTCCGCCACTGCAGTGCCCAAGTCAGACAGGGTGGTAGTGGACTCCACTGCAGTGCCTACCACCAGGGGAGGAGAATGGGGAACAGGCAAGGTGGGCTGGACAGAGGGGGAGGACACCCTCACCACATCAGTGGCACAGACAAGCGCAGCGGGGGGGGTGGTGCCGGGAGAGCAAGTGGCAGGGGGAGAAGGCCGGATCCTCTTGGGGATGGTATATCTGTGGGTGGGGGAACCTGGGGCAGGGTGTGGTGGGGGCACCTGTGGAGTGGGGGCCTGAGGGATGGAGGAAGGAGACCTGGTGCTTGAGCTGCAGGGCGGTGGCAGGGTCTTGCTCTTAGCACTCCGGGGGGACTTGCGGGTGGGGGCCTCAGTCTGTCTGCGCCTGGGGGAGGGTGTCCAGGGCGAGGGGCACTCTGCTCCGTGTGGGGGGGCTTCCTCTTCCCCCTGGATGCTGGAGCAGCTGGATCGGAGGGGAAGAGGCCGAGGTCACTGAGGAAGAGGCGCTGGGTCTTTGGGGTTGCAGGTGAGGCAAGGGAGGGTGTTTTGGAGGGAGAGGCAACTGAGGACTGCGCAGTGCCCGTGGATGCGTGTGTGTGTACCAGGGCCCCATCCCCTGTGAGTCTGGTTTCAGTCCCCTGACTGTGGGTGCGTGTGCGTTTTGTTTGTGGCGTGTGTGTCTGTGTGCTAGACGTGTGTGTGCTGGTGTGTGCCTGTGCCGGTGTGTGTGTGCTTGGGACGGGTAAGGTGCTGGGGAGTGTGGATGGAGCAGAGGCAGGAGGGGTGAGGGACTGTCTGAGGAGGGACACTGCTGCCGTCAGGGAGGAGTCCATGGACCTATTGCCCCTCTGTAGATCAGACATGCCCGATGAGATGCCCTCCATGAACGACACCAGCTGAGTCAACAGAGCGGTGTGCGCATGGAGGACACTCAGCATGGCTGTCTGCCCTACATGGAGCTGGCGAAGGAGGTACACAGACTCCTCACTCAGGGCAGCAGGGGACACAGGGGCATGGGGTGCGGTGCCTGGCCCAAAGGAGACACGCTCCCGAACATGGGAGCCTCCACGGACCTGGGGAATGGGAGCCGATGGGAGGGCGGTGGTGGTGCTGGTGGTGGCGGGGACAGCAACACTAGCTGGGGTGTGGTGGCTGCTGACACCCGCCTCCATAAGGGAGTCATCCTCCGAGTTTCTCTGGTCCTCAGCTGAGGTGGATGGTGCTGAGGACTCCTCGGTGTGGCTCCCCTCGCCCTCCCTGCCACTGGGTCCCTGCGACCACTCCTCGGCTGCTGACCCAGTCTGGCTCTCTGGCTCCTCCTGGTCCGTGGAGCTGTCCCCTTCCGTGGCCGTGGATGTATCTGCAAACAATGGGGAAACAGACAGACATCAGTCACCTGCACCAAACGCACACACCACTGTGAGCACAGCACATTACAGAGCAAGCCCTGGCATCATTAGTTGTACATTGCTAAAAGTGCCCTAACTGAACAGGAGAAGCCAATTGTCAGTCTGATGCCAAGCATGGCACTCACATCCCACATGGCCTTGCACCCATCTGTCTGGTGTCTGTTGGATTGCAACACCCCAGTGTGGACACATGCACCAAGTACACAGTAGTTGGACAGTGCAGAGGACACGGTGTGGCATGTGGACATGCACACATCACAGCTCTTGCCACTGAGTCAGTACAGGTTTCCGGATGAAAGGGATGCCCAGAGTCAAATAGGAAATGCATGTGATGCATACCAGCGACAGACACCATGATGCACCCATGTCCTGATAGCCATCGCCACAATGGTGTGCATGTAGCACATGTCACTCCCCTGCAGGACCACCAATAAGTTGACACATGCCATGGCAGAGGCATGACTGCTAAGTCATACATCACTGTCTCAGTGATGTATGACTTGGCAGCCAGACAACAACACTATGCACTGTGTCACAATAGTAGGTCATGGGGAATGCAAGTCCTGGAGCTGCACAAGTGCACATGTACATCCCCCACACAACACATCATCTTAACCCTCATCTGTCCAGGTCATAGCTATTGGACATATGGGAGACCTGTGACACTACCCTCTGAACCTGAGCCCCTCACAATCTGCTGTGAATGGGGAACAGCTGCCTGAACTTCACATTCGCATACCCCAGTCTGCATGGGCAGCTGATCAAACACCTATGTGACACACAAGTATTGTCTCCTATGGTCACATCTCCAGGGGCATGCTGAGCCCCTACCAAGAAACACCCCAGCAGTCCTGGCAAGTAATCCACAGCACACTGACACAGAGGCAGACACCTGAGGGGTCAAATCACTGCGCACAATGTGTCAGCTGATACACGGGAGTGGGAGTACAGAGTGCATTGCATGGCCTGGAGTAGGCATGACTGTCCTGCTCCACATGAATGAGGGATGAGCCCTGGACAGTGGATAGCTGGCTATGTATGTGTGACACACGTAATCTGCACACTCCTGGGGCCCAAACATTGTTCCCACCCGCTGCATGGGCGTGTGCCACATACCCCAGGCACATGTGGTGGCTCAGCTCAGCAAGTGGACCGCATATCAAAGCAACACGCAGATTACATGTCCGAACACAGGCGTTGTGTGAACAATGGACCCACCCATGATGCCCACAACAGAGTTAGGGAAACAGATGCTGTCCCCCACCTTTAGTGAAGCAAACTGCAAGGACACAGTCCCAAGTGACACAATTCCCTGAATGTAAGGGCCACACCTGGGTATCAGATGAGCAGTGGGCAGTGCACAATAGAGGGACATGGCTCCTGGACAACATGACTGCTGCACTGTGGCAGTTGAACCAGGCCAGAGGAGGGCACAAAGCATGTAATACAGAGTTCACAGTGCAGTCTTTGACTCACCCCCTCCTTGCTGCTGTCTGGCCTTCAGCTGCCCATCCAGGTCTGGAAACACCACCGCCAGGATCTGGAGCATGTGGTGGGTCAGGGTCCGTGTTCCGCCCCTCCTGCGAGGAGGCGACAGCTTCAGCTGGACCCGTGCAATCCTCAGGGTCCAGCCCCGAAGGTCCTGCCACCTCTTCTGGCAGTTGCGGATCCGGCGCTTGTAGACCCCCACGGACCGGACAGCCCGGACGATGTCCTTCCAGATCTCCTGCTTCCGATGGGCATTAACCTGTCAGGATGACAAAGTGAAAAGGCCATTACTACACATGCAACATATCCGTGCATGACACAGTTGTATATACATGTCTCAATCACAGGGGCACATGATGTACACAGGCAGTGCAAAGCTGCCCATGGACAGTTTGCCAGACGTCACTACATGGTATCATTGCATGGGAAGTAAAACCTTGTTCAAATGCACTGTCACTGCACCATACCTGTCCAGTGCATGTCACTACACACTATGGGGGGTGACAACTACTCAGTGAGCCTGCTAGCCAGTGGCGTGCAGACTTTCAGCCTTGCTAGTCAGACAATATGCACATTCAGAAAGGCAGTGCACAGAACACTCACCTGCTCCCCTGGTGTCCCATACAGCTTGCTGTACTGTGGAAGTAGGCTGTCCAGCAGGGCCTGGTTCTCTTCAAGGCTGAAGGCTGGGGCTCTCTCCACAGTACGTGCCATTGCAGGGTCCAGAGGGGCAGAGACAGCAGCAGTGCAGTGGCAGATGTCGTCCTGGAGCATGTAGTGCAGGCAAGTGAGCTCTCAGGGGAACAGCCAGCAATATATATGTGCTGGAGAGGCAGATACTGTCCCTTGTGTCCAAAGTGATAGGTCCAAGTCGTTTGCATCTTCTGAATCTGGCCAATCCATGGAATAGCAGCACCAAAACACGCCCACAGCATCCTTCAAATCTTCAACTTCATGACATACATGATTTTGCAACATTGTTGTGGGTGACCAACTGATTTTCCAGCAACCGACTCGCTCGAAATTCGAAAACGCGTCCGTTGCCAGGCAAGCCCATTGTCAATGGGTGTGCACCGATCGGTCCATTGCGGTACAACGCGTACAGGGGTACAACGCGTACCCGCACACATTGAATGCAATGGGCCGGCCGGGGGCACCGATCGGTCCATTGCGGTACAACGCGTACAGGGGTACAACGCGTGCACCGCACACATTGAATGCAATGGGCCGGCCGGGGGCACCGATCGGTCCATTGCGGTACAACGCGTACAGGGGTACAACGCGTACAGGGGTACAACGCGTGCACCGCACACATTGAATGCAATGGGTCGGCCGGGGGCACCGATCGGTCCATTGCGGTACAACGCGTATAGGGTACAACGCTGCACCCGCACATATTGAATGCAATGGGTCGGCCGGGGCACCGATCGGTCCATTGCGCATTCAACGCGTACAGGGGTACAACGCGTATAGGGGTACAACGCTGCACTGCGCACACATTGAATGCAATGGGCCGGCCAGGGGCACCGATCGGTCCATTGCAGTTCAACGCAGTACAGGGGTATCAACGCGTACCCGCACACATTGAATGCAATGGGTCGGCCGAGGGCACCGATCGGTCCATTGCAGTTCAACGCTGCATAGGGGTACAACGCGTGCACCGACACATTGAATGCAATGGGCCGGCCGGGGCACCGATCGGTCCATTGCGGTACAACGCTGTACAGGGGTACTAACGCTGCACCTGCACACATTGAATGCAATGGGCCGGCCGGGGCACCGATCGGTCCATTGCGGTACAACGCGTACAGGGGTACAACGCGTACCCTGCACACATTGAATGCAATGGGCCGGCCGGGGCACCGATCGGTCCATTGCAGTACAACGCGTACAGGGGTACAACGCTGCATAGGGGTACAACGCGTACCCGCACACATTGAATGCAATGGGCCGGCCGGGGGCACCGATCGGTCCATTGCAGTACAACGCGTACAGGGGTACAACGCGTACAGGGGTACAACGCGTACCCGCACACATTGAATGCAATGGGCCGGCCGGGGGCACCGATCGGTCCATTGCGGTACAACGCGTACAGGGGTACAACGCGTACCCACACACATTGAATGCAATGGGCCGGCCGGGGGCACCGATCGGTCCATTGCAGTTCAACGCATACAGGGGTACAACGCGTACAGGGGTACAACGCGTACCCGCACACATTGAATGCAATGGGCCGGCCGGGGCACCGATCGGTCCATTGCTGTTCAACGATCACTGTACATGTGACTGGCATATGTCAGCATGCCTGTCTCAGATGGACATATGCCAGCCACAGATAGCTCCCAGGGAGTGAGGAGCACACCTACATCATGACAGCCTGTCCAAACTTTATCATAAGGCATGTAAGGCTGCATTTCCTATTGTGTGTATGTTGGTGTACATGTTGTCCTGTGGGTGTCACCTGTGGGCAGCCACCCCCAGGCTGTGCACGTGTTAATGGGGACAGGATCCTGGGTGTTACGTGTACATGACCACTGTGATGTGCAACTGTTCATATCTGTGCATGTGCCATGGTCACATTTCACGGTGGTGTATGTGTATGTCATGTCACATACCCCGTGAGTCCCATGTGGGATGGTATGTTTGAGCCAGGGTGTCCCAGTGGCACAATAGTGATGGTCCTCCACAGTCTTTGTGCATGTAGTGTTTACAATGTCTCTGATTTCATGTGCACAATGGGAGACAGTCTCCACATCCACGTTGTGTGTGCATGGACTTTGATGTTGTGCGTGTGTGTGTCACAGACGTCCATGTCTGTCCTGCCGTGGCAAGTGGGACCACTACCTGTGGGGGTCATGGTTGTTTTGCTGTGGTGTATACATGATACTCCATGTAATGCCAGTGTCCATGTGGCAATACAGGGTCCCTGGGAATGTACCTGTCGTTGCGCTGTGGTGCCTGGGGCACATCTGTCCTCACATGTCACTGTGGGGGGTGATTGTGACACGGCAGCAGGAGATGGGAACTGTGACACGGCCTCATGATATCCAATGGGCCAACCTGGGACTAATTGATGCCACCTGTTGGACCGTGTTGACAGATGTTGGCCATGTATGTACCATACATGTCCTTACGGAACTGCACACTTCATGTAGTTGTGCCTCATAATGATGTATGTTGGGATATTGAGTGTGTTCAATGCCGCATATGTGGGGTGACTGACAATCTTGCTTACTTCTCCTCTGCACTGCAGGGCTCCTGCTGTCCATCGACCATTCCCAGACCTGGCAACGATGGTGGAACGGGACAGCATCCAACGGTACCGCTTCACCAGGCAGCTGATTGAGGATTTGGCAGTGCAGTTGTCCCCACATTTGCAGCCTGGCCGGCCGTATCCTACAGCGCTGACCCCCAAGGTGAAGGTGATGGCAGCCCTACACTTCTTTGCCACCGGTACCTTCCAACATACTGTGGCGACTGCTGGTGGGATGTCACAGACCATGTTGAGTCGTGTGCTCCGCGATGTTTTGGCGGCAATGTTGCTATTCCTGAACCGGTACATCTATTTCCCTAGACTGCGACGACTCACTGACGTGAAGAGTGACTTTTATGCCCTGGGGAGGATGCCGCATGTCATTGGCTCCATTGATGGGACACATGTGGCTTTGGTACCACCACAGGCCCAGGAGCAGGCCTACAGGAACCGCAAGCACTACCACTCGGTCAATGCACTGGTGGTGTGTCTTGCAGACATGACCATCACACACATGTGTGCCCGTTTCCCTGGTTCAGCACACGATGCCTTTGTGATGAGGAGTAGTCGCATCCCCAGGATGATGGCACAGATGCAGAACCAGCGTGCCTGGCTTGTCGGTGTGTACTGACTTTGTGCCATTGTGTGTGATCTGATCTGTAGTATTCCGCCCACTTTTCCAAGTCAGCTAATGTGCACTTGTCTGTCCGTAGGTGACTCGGGATACCCCAACATGCCGTGGTTGCTGACACCCCTCAGGAACCCTGTGACACCAGCCCAGATGCGCTACAATGAGGCACATGGTCGGACCAGGAGAGTGATTGAGCGGACATTTGGTCTTCTGAAGAGCCGCTTCCGCTGCCTGGACAAGACCGGAGGGTCCCTCCCATATGCCCCTGCGAAAGTGTGCAAGATTATCATCGTCTGCTGCATGCTCCACAACCTGGCAGTGCGGAAGGAGTTGCCTCTCATCCAGGATGACAATGACCAACATCCGCCACCTGTGGAGGATCCTGGCCTGGACCACGATGCCAGTGATGATGATGATGATGATGATGGTGATGTCCGCACACAGCTCATCACCAACTTCTTTAGCTGAATGTGAGTATCCTGAGGTGTCATGTCAATGATGTGAGTTGGCATGATATGTGTAGGTGGTGCTCTGGTGCTGTTGGAGTGTGTCCATGGGCTACTTGACTGGATGTGTGTTGCGATGTGTGCTTACAGGTGGGCTGTACTCCCCAACAGTGTTGACATGCTAACTTGGTTCTGGGTGGGTATCTTGTAACATGTATTGTGCATGAGTTTTGCTGTTCTGTCCTGTACTCCATTGCTTTTGACTGTGTGTCATTTCTGTCCTTCACAGGGTACTTTCAGATTCGTTTGGTCAACTGTGTCCACCGACGACGTGATTGCACTTCCAGGCTGGTAGCTGTTGTGTCCCTACAGGTGATGTGCGCCACACCCATGGACTTCCTTCCGTCTACAGTTGTTGACTGTGTGCCCGCTGCCAGGTGGGATTACCTTGCATCTGTAGTGGTTACGACATGTTGCAACTGTGTAATAAACCTGTGCTTCACTTTGTGATGTGCGTTGTCTGTGGTCACACATTTGACTGCCATTTGCTTACTGCACCTGTGGGCTACTTGACTACAACTGGGAATGGGTGTGGTGTCTGTGCATTGCACCGTCTTCCCTGGCAACATCAGTGTAGGCAATGAGTCAGATGGCCTAGGTGTGTATGTGTTGTGTAGCCCTGGTGGTGTGTCTCCCTCATATGTGTCACGTTGCCTTTACTCACATGTTGCAGTTCGCATACACAGTGTAATTTTGCAGTTCATCTTCGCCATAACAGCACCCACGTTGGAATCACAACAGAGGCAAGTATGGTGTATTAGTGTGTTTATTGTGATACATTTGTGTGAATAGTGCATAGGATGGGTAGTGCTGTACATAAATCTTGCAATCCGAAGTTCCTAGGTGAATTGAAAGTCCTGGTAGACAGAATCCCCAGTATCGGGGCCACAGTTGTCTGACACATTGGTCCAACTTGTACTCCCCATGCAATGTGTGGGAGTAGTGTTGCCGTCAACAGGGTGAACAGTCTGTGCACAAAGGTGAACATCCAGAACAGGTTCAGGCTTCCTGGGAGTTGCGCTTGGCCATCGGCCTCTCACTTGCCCCTCCTCGGACGACCCCTCTTCTTGGGGGGGGCCCTCAGGCACAGGCTGCTGCGGTGCAGGGGACTCTCCGCCAGAGTCATCCTCCCTCCCTGTGGCAGTTGCAGTTTGTTCGGCACCAGATGTTGTTGGCACACAGGGAGGTGTGGACTGGTTGCTGTTCATCTGGCGGAGGCATTGTAAAATGTCCCTGTGCACCGCCGTCATCTCATGCAGTGCATCCCACTTGGACTCCATGCGGGACATGTGTGAGTCCACGCGGGACATGTGTGACTCCACGTGGGACATGTGGGAGTCCAAGCGGGCATGATGGGCAGCCTGCTGCTGTTTCATGTCTCTGAGGAGCCCCACTACCTGGCTGAGGTCTCCGGTGCTGGACTGGTACGCATCAGCTATGCGTACCAGTTGTGGGTCATCATGCACACCAGCAACCTCTGCAAGCAGCGACCTCTGTCTCCCACTCCCTCCCACCACCCCTGCTGACATGTGCAGTGCATGCAGTGGCACGCACAGATGACCCTGGTCCACCTTGGGGGTTGGTGGTGGTGGTGGTGTCCATGGCCCCAGGTTGGTCCAGGGTCCCTGTGCTGGTGTTGCTCCTTGTTCTGTCCATGTCGGCAGGGATGGTATTTGTGGTGACAGTCGTTGGAGGGGTGGGTGCAGGGGTGCAGCTGGTGGTCCTGCTGGTGCTGCAGCTGGTGGTCCTGCTGGTGCTGCATGTAGACTTGCACCGGATGTGCCAGGTTGGTCTTCTTCGTCCGAGGAGGACAGAGGCTGTATGACGCCAGTGAGCTCCGCATCCTCTTGAGCCTGGGACTGGGACTCCTCAGCGTCTGCTGCTGTGTCCCCATCATCACCTGTTTTTGGGAGACACACACAATGTATGTTATGTTTCTGCAGGCATCAATGGTTGACACACATGACAGTTGTGACTGTGCCTCTGGGTGCGGGCCTGTACATTGCATTGTCCTAAGTCGTCACAGTCAGGGGTTGATATTGGTGTGGCACATTGTCCTGCATTATTTGGGCATTTCTATGTATTCTCTGGGGTGTGAACATGGTCTGCATTGATTGTGTTTGGTTGACAGCCGGCCCTCCTTCCCACCCACCCAGCCAGTCAGTTATCCCACCATGGACTGTGCTTGCATAGCAGGGAGTGTAAGTTGTCTCTCAGGATGTCAGTCAGTGGTGTCCTGCTGTTTGTTGGTGCACAGTTGCCAGCAGGGCCTTGTGCTCCCCACAGCAGTAGCCAGTGTCAGCCATCTTGTGAGTCCTTCTCCACTCCCTGTGATGTGAGCATGGTTCAGGGTGGTGTTGATGGGACAGTTGTGGGGGTGAGCCATGTCTGTGACTACGACTCCCATCATGCTATTGCCTCCACCCCACTTCCCAGCATTCCCATACTTACTTGCTTTTGTGGGGAGTTCAGTGTGTGTGGGTGTGAGAGCAATGGCAAGATGGCTGACAGTGGTGTCCTGCTGTTGGTTGGTGTGCAGTACCCAGCATGCCCTTGTGCTCCCCACGACACAGCAACAGTGTCAGACATCTTTGATGGGCCTTTCCACTCTCTGTGGGATGTGCATGCGTGAGTGTGAGCTTGCTGGGCCATGTGGTGGGGGATGTAGAGCTGTGACTACGACTCCCATCATGCTATTGCCTCCACCCCCTTCCCAGCATGCCCATGCTTCCTTCCTTTGACTCTGCTTCCCTGTGGGGTGGGCTGGCTGTGCTGACAGGATGGCTGGGAGTGTTGTCCTGGCAGTTGTTTGGCTAAATGTCCCAAGAGTGTCCCTGTGCTTCACACAACATAACCCAGGGTGGTGGTTCTTTGTGGGATCTTGTGTTAGGATGGGGGCATTGCATTCTACCAGGTGGGTTCTGTGGAGTTTGTGTTGGGGGGTGTGAGGAGGTGCTTGTGACTATGGTCAGTGCTGCAAGTCCTCCTTCCCACCCACCCAGCCAGCCAGTTATCCCACCATGGAACGTGCTTGCATTGCAGGGAGTGGAAGTTGTCTCTCAGGATGTCAGTCAGTGGTGTCCTGCTGTTTGTTGGTGTTGATGGGACAGTTGTGGGGGGGGGCAATATGTGTGACTGCGACTCCCATGATGCTATTGGCTACACTGACTTGGCCAGCATACACAGAATTCCTTCCTTTGAGTGGTCTTCACTGTGTGTTGGTGTTGTTGTGGTGGCTACATGTCTGGATGTGTTTGTTAGTTCTATTTGTGCCACTGCCTAGCTGTAGTTGTAGTTGTGTTTGTACATGTGATGGCACAGTTGGATGTGACTTTTTTGATGGCATGTGTTGTGTTTATCTGACTGACATACACATTTTGGGATGATTCTGTTCTGGTTGCTGTGTAATTGCTATGAGTGCATGGTTTGACTCTCCCCTTGACAGTGATGTGTGTGTGTTTGTGGCAGTATATTGTGTACATTTGTTGTGTACTCACCAGGCTCGGGGATGTCCCCTAGTCCATATACGCTCACTGGCGGAAGGATGGCTCCGCACCTTCTCCTCCCAGGGCCTGAGGTATATTGGCTTGGCAGGAGGGCCACTGCCGGTGGATTGGCTGTTGATGTAGTCTTTTTTGAGCAGGTCCCGTACCCTCCTGCGCACGTCATACCACCTGTTCTGGATGTCACTCTTTGTGCGCCGACATGGTGATTGTGCGTTCACCCTGTTGATGATCCTCTCCCACATCTTGGTTTTCTGGGAGATGGGGGTCTGTTGGACCAGTGTGCCAAACAACTGTGGCTCTACCCTGAGGATCTCGTCTACCATGACTTCCAATTCACAATCTAGGAACTTGGGATTCTTCTTGGGGGCATGGTGATGGGTGGTGATGGTGAGTGATGTGTGTGTTGGTGTGCAGGTGAGGGTGTGTGAGTGTGTGTTTTGCTGGGTGTATGTGAGGTAGGTATTTGTTGGTGTGCTGATGGTGTGTGGCTTGTGTGAGGGATGAGCTGTGGGTGTGTGGTTGCTTTCTCTTGGGTGCTGGCAGTGGAATGGCATTTGCAAAGGCTCATGGTTGTGATTTGTGTCCTTTATATGGGTGGAGTTGTGGCTGTGTCTTTGTTCTCTGTCCCCACCCCCAGTATTTATTGGCTTGGTAATTGCTTGTTTGGCCTTTTTTTGGGTGATTTTTCCTTTGTACTGTCTGTGTATGTTGGAAACGTTCTTGTGACCGAGTCGGACCCTGCATTTGTCTCGTACGGTCTTCTCCGTTTCGCTTCACGCTGTGTATGTGCAGTTTTCTATGCTGCGTACGCGTCGGTCGCGGTGTTTTGTGTTGCTTCGGCTCGGTTTTGTATGCGTGTCGGTCGCATGCGGCTGGCCTCCGTCCGACTCGCTGCGTGGTTTCGCTGCCTTGCATCGTACTTTGCGGTTTGGAGTTCGCGTGTACGTTTCGGTCGGATTTGTTCCGGGTGCGTGTCGGTCGGTTCGATTCGCGTGTTTTTCCGACCGGATTGCTGTTTTCCGTGCGGCTCGGTCGGTCGACTTGGGTTCGGTACGTGTCGGTCGGATTTTGCACGCCTTGCATCGTACTTGGCGTGTCGGGCGCCACAGGTACGTGTCGGTCGGTATAATTTCCGGATCCGAGTCGGTCGGTGCTTTTTCCGGCCCGAATCGGAATCGACCCCTAAGTTGGCGAATGCGAGTGTGGTAAATCTTACTCCAGACCACCTCCCAGCGAGATTTCTCAACGCAGGCGGTCACGGATGGTCGCTATCGCTCACATTGAGAAGCCTTCCGTTCACATTGAGAAAGCTGCTGCTTGAGAAGAACATCTACTCGAGAGGCAGAAAGAAGCAGTGCCCTTCTGCACTGTGTGTGGTGCTGTTCACGCTGATTTTACAGTGCTGGAGAAACAAACGGTGCTGATAATCTGCACGAACGGCGCTACCTAACGCACTCCGCCGCTTGCAGAACTCCACGTAGCATGGCGGAACTCCGTGAACTCCACCCAGGCGGAAATATCACTCCGCTTTCACCCTTAAGCAAATCTGGACCTCTCTCTCAGCTACCCCCTTTGATTCATCAACAGTTTGGAGTCAATTAGAACATGCACAAATCACACACCGTTTTCACTTCGGGAGGCAATCCACATTTCTCAACCCCATGTTGGTCTTCTTCTCACCAATACTTACTCATTCTATTTTCATTGCCACACTTCTGAACCCCAATCCCCCTCTGAAACCCTTGCACAAACTCCTTTATGGTACAATAAGCAAATAAAATTGGATAACCGAGTTTTCTCATGGAAAGAATGTACACATAAAGGGATTGTAACCATAGGTCATATACTCTCTAATGATTCCCTTTTAGAATTTGATGACATTCAACAAAAATCTGGCATATCTCCTGATTATGCTGCCCAATACCAACAATTTAAGACTACTCTTCTTTAACTTCTCTCACAATCCTCTTCCATTATGCAACACACAACTTTCTTCTTCCTTTCTGTATTTTTCCTCACAAGTAAAGGCGTCCTCCATGTACAAAATGTTGAGCATTTCCTCTCTACAAAGACTACAATCCAGTATTGAATTACAACGGGAAATGGATTTATACCAAGAACTCTACCTCCACACTTGGAAATCAATATGGGCCAAGATACATAGTACTTCCCGCTCTGCTAGTACAACTCAAACATTATTTTATTTTTATAATAGTTATTACTTTACCACTAAGTGCTTCCTTAGATTTATACTTTCCAAATATGCTAAATGCTGGTCCTGTACTCATGATAACGGTGATCTCCTACACATGTTTTTTGAATGTCCCTTGTTTAGAATGTTTTGGTTACTCATTTGGGATTAAATAAACAAATGTTTATCCACTGACATACCATTTCATATTCTACACCTTTTCTTAGGAGCCTCTTGCCCCTTATGGAACTCTTAAATTATGGTTGGAAAAAGTATAGATTTGCTAATTGCAATTGCTTTACAAATTATCACATCGATTTGGAAAGATACCACAAAAATTACCTTTATAGGTTGGTGGAGTTTACCTTGCCATCATCATAGAATGGATAGAGGTAATGCCACCACACTCCCCCTAATGATTAAAAGAGACTTGTTATGGCTTCCACTCACATCCAATGTATCTAGACAAGTTGCTCACTGTATACCCCCCAATACCACTTTCGATCCCCCATGATGGTCCTGCAGGATATAAGGTTGCTGTAGATATCATAATATGGTTGTGTCTTGTGGTTTGTGGCCTCTTGGCCTGCCTTGCTACGTTGTTTTAGGCCTGGCTGCCATGATGCTTTTCTTTGCACACGTTACTCTGAGCCGTTGTTCTATCGACCTCTGCTCTTGCCAAGATATTTTAGCACTGTCTGCATTCTCTGTCTTTCACCTTTTCTCCTGTTCACTTTGGGCTCAGTCTGCACAACATGTACAAGGTCGAATAACAACGTTTCCTTGTTCTTGCTGATTTGGCCAGTCCCTCGCACCTAGACATAACACTATGTACAGCTGCCATGGAGAAATTAGTGTGCTTTTAATATTGCGGTTTGTCCCGCTCTAGAGACACTTGGAGAAAACCTTTCCAGGGAGAAGAGCTGTGATTGTCTGCTGATGTAGTTTTGCATCTAGAGACTGAGGTATGGGGGTTCGCTAGTCAAAGCCCAGAGGTCTTCTATTTTTATAATAAACTAGCTTCCAGCACGGGGAGGGTGGTAATGTTAGTTAGACATATATCCACTGCTTTATGAGATGCTTTCTCCGTTTGTATTCTATGGAGTTGTAACTATGCTGATTATATTATTCTTATGCATTATGCTTATAGTACTGACACGTGTACTGTATCTTAGAGCACGTAAGTTGAAATAAACATTTTAACCTATACTGTGTCTCTTCTTACGCACGTTGTGGACAGGTACGAGTGAGTGACGAAAGAGTGTTCTTGCCTCTGCGAGTCCTGAGAAAGAGATACCGTGTTCTGGGTTGTCTAATCATTGGTACATTGTTGCTAATGGGACGCTAAGGCTAGTTGGGTTGGGGTTTTAGGTGCTAAGGTTTATGTTTGGCTCACCACTATATTCCGAGGTCCTATTATCCTGTGCATAGCTCTGTGTGTGCAGAATCCCTATAACATGGCGCGACCAACGAGTGGGGCTTATCTGCGAGACGCTTGAGTAGTACTTGTGCTTGTCCACAACTCCCCTCGCAGACGCTTCCGGAAGCGTGTGTGACGGTGATACCTCCTATATTGACGTTTTTGTAGGTTCTTTCAAGCTTGAAGTTGTTAAAAGGTTTCTTAACCAAAACCCCATTTGTGCTGCCTCCTGTTAGGTTGTCGAACTTTCCCGTTCGTAATGGCGGGTGTAAACATAGCGGCACATAGCCGCACGGCGCTCCGGGATCACTTACGGGTGTATGGAGTGCCAGACACGGGGGTCGAACTGATCTTTGTGGTTCAAGCCGATCCGGCTTTCCACTTTGAGGTGTTCTACTCTTGGGTCACCTTTCCAGCGGTGGACGCGAACGATAATCTGTACCATGAATATGAGCCCACCGTTGTTCCTGCTGCCTATCGACCTTATACTAATCTTGAAGTACCGCTCACGGCTTGGCAGCACCGTGTTTGGTTTGATGGCGCCCTCCCACAACCGGTAACCACGGTTCATTTAGGCCCCTTATCTATTGATGGGGCCACTTGGCCTGTTTTGGCCGGGTACACCCCACATCCGCGATATATGACAATACCAGTCGCGGACCTGCGCAATATGTATTCGGCTTTGGTGCGAGTGCATCGAGCCTTAGTGCAATATGTTACAGGCAACATCCAGGGAGCCCCACCTGGAGTTGCGGGCCATCCAGCTGGTGCAGGCGGCGTGACCATAAGACCTGTCATGGTGAACTCAGTGATGGGCAAACATCCACAAAATAAGGATGACTTTCCTTATTGGCTTGCAGAAAAATTTGACCAGTTGGAGGCAGTTTTTCCAAACACAACACCGGTGGATAAATATCGAATTCTTACGATTAGTTTGCCAAAAGATTTAATTCCCGAGTTGACAGCATGCGACAACTGGGGTAGGGTATTCGCAGCAGTGTATTCGAAGTGTTTTGGCACTCCTTCCATGACGGTTCTCCCTCTGTAATTAAAAAGTACAGGATGAACATGGCCCTGAGGCGGCTGTGGAATTAGGGATGAGACTGGTGGGAGTGTTTGAAGTAGTAGCTGAGTTGATCCTTGCGAATGTCAAGGGCGATGCAGTGAACTTTCAAGTAGCTAATGCTTTGGCTTTGGTCCCAGAATTGGACAAGCCTCGCGAATTACCGAAAATTATTACCCAGGCTTACAAAACTATTGGCAGAAATAGCCTGGGCAATAAGCCTTTTGCAAAACAGCAAACACAATCGACAACAACAACAACAATCCAAACCTCAATCTGAGAAAGATGAGAGACCAGTCTTCACTAAAAAGAGCTGGAGGCTGAAAAAACAGGGTAAGCAACAAAAGAAGCCGGGGTCGAGAGGCGCATCCCCGGTTTCAGTCTCTTCTGAACGCACTTATGATTTACGCGATAGGGCAAGAATTAAATCTCCGGATAGGGGTCAGATCCCTGATACGCGTTCTCCTCGTTCTTCACAGGCACAGACAACTTCACAGGCCGGTGGAGGAGACCGCCAGGATAGAGGAAGGGGTCGAGAGGCTCCCCAGGGACGAGACCAACCTCGACAACAAGTCAGAGGGAAAGCAGAAGACTTTCAACGTTCTCGCCCACAATTTCAGAAGAAGAAAGTTGCCGCTGTAACAGCGAAATATGCCACAGACGGTGAGAACGAGGCTCCTGAATTGGACGTGGGCAGTGACCCTCCTAGACAGCGCCGCGGAAGTTACCATAGTGCGGGAGGCGCTACGTCCTCATATGGAGGCGACAGCAACTGAAACATTCATTACTGTCGAGACAGCTGACACCAGAGTGGCACCCCCTGATAGACTTTTTAATATTGTCATTCAAATCGAAGGTGATATACAGCGTGTCATTAAAGGGATTTTTTGGGAGAATCTGACCTCTTCATACGACATTTTGTTAGCGGAGGTGGATTGGCCACCCCCATTCGTACTTGCTGCGCGTAAAGGGGAGGAGGTAATCCTTCCGAGCTTTTCTTGACATGTCCCAAAGGACAAAGCGGAGGCTCTTGCAGCTGAGTGGGCTGTGTCCCTGGCTCCTGCGTTATACCGCAACCACGTGGGTTGGGATGAAGACTCTCCCTCCCATGAAATACCATTGAGGTCCCTACCGCAGCCACGACAACAATATCCCATTAAACGGGACGCCAAAGGTCCTGTTTCTGAAATTCTGACTCAGTTGGAATATCAGGGAGTAATTGAAACATGCGTATCACCAATGAACAATCCCCTATTCGCGGTTTCTAAACCCGACGGATCGTACCGCTTAGTTTTGGATTACCGGCATTTGAACTCTCATTGTCGGACCTTTGCGGTGCAAAACACCCACAGTTCTGCGCTTGTAGACAGTCTTGTTCGTAAAAAATATAAAACGACACTTGACCTCTCAAATGGATTCTACACGCACAACTTAGCCCCGGAGAGTGGCCAATGGAGCGCTTTTACCTCCGGTGGTAAATTATTCAAATTCAGGCGTCTACCTATGGGCTATAAGAACAGTCCCGGCGTATTCGCCGCCCGTGTTGTCTCTTTGTTAGACGGCATTGATCCAGACGCATGTTCGTACGTCGATGACATTTATCTGACGGACGACGAATTGTTCCCGCATCTCTCACGAGTAGACCGCATTATTCTAGAATTTGCGGTTCAAGGTTACAAGTTTAACTTTGCCAAGTCTCACATTGCTGAATTTACCGTTTTGTTCTTGGGCTACGAGCTCAACAATGAAGGTAAGGGCTTAGCCCCCCACTTCCTAGAAAAATGTGCACTTTTGTGCCCTCCTACTAATCTGAAAAAACTTCAGTCCTTGCTGGGTTTTCTGAACTTCGGGCGTACTTACATTCCCGAATACGCCCAGCGTATCAAGCCACTGTATGCCTTGATACAACCTACCTTTTCGAAGTCTTGCTGGCTTCCGGAGCATTCCTCCATTCTGCAGTCTTTGCAGACAGACCTTCTTGAGTCTAAATACCTATTGACGCGTGATAACCACACAAACCTGGTGATTAGAATAATTCCGGGGGCAGTGGGTTTCACGTACTTAACCTTTAACGAAGGTGACACAGTACCCATCGCATACAAGTCACATCTTTACACTTCCGCAGAAATGCGCTTTTCATCTGTGGAGAAAGTTCTGACTGCAGTGCAAATGGCGATCCTAAAGGAGCGCGCACTGGCGCAGGGAAAGCGCATTCTGGTGGTAACACCCTATCCTGCCCTAGAGGCAGTGACGAAGGCAAGTGTTCCGAACTCAAAAGCTTTGCACCCCCGTTGGATACAATGGGCAACATCTTTGACGTCTCCGGATGTCACTTTCATTTTCGATTCTTCTCTTCAGACTCAGGAGTTTTTACAGTATGAATTCGTTCATCCTCCTCCTCTGTCTTTACTGCCGCTTGAGGATTACGACTGTGTGATCTACACCGATGGTTCGGCACAACCGGCCACGGGGTCCAAGCATGCTTATTCAGCCGCATGTGCTATTGTTGCAGGTACTTTTGTGAACGGAAAGTTCAAATCCACTGTAGTGCACACTCAGGCACTCGGGGACAGTACTGCACAATTGGCCGAGCTGCGCGCATTGGTGCTTGCACTTGAGTTCGTTAATCCTGATGTGACCACTCTCATTGTGTGCGATTCTTACTACTGTGTTCAATCTTACAATGACAATCTGTTCTTTTGGTCGCAAAACGACTATAGAGACGCTAAAGGCAGCACAATCAAGCATAAAATGCTTTGGGTTCGGGTGGCAGAATTGCAACAACGTCTGCCACTCACACAGGTGGTTCACACCCTAGGCCATCAGCGGGTGGGCGCACACGCTGTTGATAACGGTCTGGCAGACAAAGCTGCCAGATCAGCAGTAGTCACGTGTTCAGTAGCAGCAGTTACTAGATCCATGTCTAAAATTGACAACGATATATTGGCAGCTATTGCTGCGACAAAGGAAGGTGCTAATTACCCTAGGGGTTTTCCTTCCAAATATTCTTATCAGTTAGGACCCGAACAGGCTCCTTATGTAACAGTACCCGACGTTGGTGATCGGCTGATCCCCAACGCGGACCGCAGACTTTCCTTGATAATGGCAGCACACGAAGGCATGGCTTCGGCTCATGCTGGAGTGTCTGCGACCGTTTCCATCTTGCAGCAGCGTTACTGGTGGCGTGGTTTATATAAAGACACCCGTACTTATGTGCTTTCTTGTGACGTTTGTCAACAGATTAAGCCTTCCACGGTTACACGACCACCACAGACCTCGCTCTGCATTTCTAACAGACCCTTTGGGTGTGTTTACCTGGATCACTGCGGTCCATTTTCTTCAGACACTGCCTATAAATATATCTTAGTGGCAGTGGACTCGTGCACACGTTTCATCTGGGTCTGGCCACAACGGAGTGCTGACGCTCGAAATGTCATCAGGGATTTGCGTGTCTTTGTGGGAATTTTCGCATGCGGCACCTTCCATTCTGACCAAGGTCTGGCGTTTGCCTCTAAGGCTTACAAGGACGCAATGGGTTCACTGGGGGTGCGGGTGAAATTTTCGTCTCCGTATAGGCCTGAGGGCAACTCAATCGTTGAACGAATGAACCGTGACTTAAAGCAATCCTTGACAGCTAGAGTCTTAGGTACTGGCAGGAACTGGCTGGCCCACTTGTATACCGTACAACGTGCACTTAATAATCTCCCTAGAAGACCTCTGGGTGGGCGGACCCCATACGAAATGCTCTTTGGCATACGAATGTTCATGCCTGACCTTGATGGTCTAGACATGGCGGCTCAATCCGCCAAGTTTGATGTAGATAACCATTCTACTATGTTACAGGACTTACAAGAAGCCCGAGACAAACTTGCAAACGCACATTTACCTTCAGCCACAGATCCTGCCCTGCAGATTCCGGTTGCCGGCTGGCTTCCGAAGATTGGCGACCTGGTTCGAGAGAAGGTGGAGAACAAAAAAGAATTCGGCCCCTCTTATCGTGCACCGGTTCCAGTCCTGGGCTTGAAGGGAACACGTACAGTCATCTTACCACCGCTTCCTGGTCGCAAGGAGAACAGATACATCTCAGTGGAAAATGTCAAGCTACAACATCTGGCCGATCCTGAATAGTGTTACACCAGCGGTCTCTTGTCCTGCCATTTACCGGACATGTGTTTGTGGCCCTCTTGCCCGAACGGTCACTGATGTTACAATTGAGATGGTTGATTTGCCTGAAAGTATACTCGAAACCCCTGTCTCCCCCTGCATCGACGAGAACGAGTATACCTATCCCGAAACAGAATCGGTGGCACACCTACCAACAACGCCACTGAGCCCGACACGTTATTCCTTTGACTCGGATTCCACCTCATCAATTGTCCCGTCCAAGTTCAGTATTTTTGTATCCTGGTTTAGAGACAATTTTTTGATTCCCCCCTGGACATACATCTGGTTGGTGCTTTTCTTGATTTTTTTGTTCATGTCCATTGGCTTTGTCACAGTGTTTTTTCTACTCATCAATGGTCACTATTTACCTGAACGCTCTGCTGTGAACAGTGTTGCTGGGACTTTGGCTCCACATTCCTCATCTCACATCATGAAGCGTGACCACACATTTGTGAACATTTCAGCTTTTCCAGTTGCTGATGGCATCGTATGGGATGCGGTAAACTTTCAAATTCATGGACCGACAGAAATTATTAATGTGCCAAATGTCCTTCGCGTTTCGATGGGTGATGTAGTAAAAAGTAATATTCATTCTGACGATTGAGATGTGCATGCCGTTGAAGCATTGTTTGCTGATTTAAAATATTATGCTTCCTTTAATGTTGAGGATTTATATATGAATTCTGCGAATTATGCCGATTTGTATTGCTACCAGCATTGGGGCAACCATTTTGTTCATAAACCAAGTACACTACGTGGTTCTTTCGCCTACACCCAATGGGAACATTGCCCAAACCCTTTACCGGGTAGCTCCCAGACTCTTAGAAATAAATTTACCTATTTCACTGATTTTAATAGATCGAACCCTGGGTCCTATTATTTTAAATTAAACGCCCCATCCACTCAGAAAATCATGTTGACCCACACCAAATTGCTTTATTCGGGTTCCTTTTTGAGCGCCTTAGCTGTGGGTGGTTATGAGTACTGGAAGGACACTGTGGATTTGAAATCAATCTGGGGCTCAAAGCCTTGGCAGGTGCAAGGCACCGAGGCCTTGCACCGGGCCTGCCTTATCCCGGCCCAAATTGTGTTTCTGAATGCTTCCATCTATCAGACTACGTGTTGGGGTTTGGCTACCGCCAAACAATTGAATGCACCGTCAATACCATCCCTGTCGTCAACGCCAAACAATAGCTTGCACTTTAATATGTCCCTTTCGACTTTGCATGCTTTGTTTCAGAACAATTCGTTTAATGTTTCTACGAATGTTCAGTCACCCTGGTTGGCTTGGCCCATATCGTCTAATGCGTGCCAGCTGCGTTTTTACGACTCAGTTCCTGGCTATAAACGGGACAAGCCCGATCCTAGGTTTTCTGACTCCCGTACTGTCACCACATATTCTGTTGGTAAATTATGTAAACAGTGGTTGCAGCATTCTTCCCTTGAATCTGTAAAACAACATTTATCACTCCTATCAGGCAACATTGATCTGTCCGACTTTATATTGGGGCCTCGTGGTCCACGACCAAAGAGATTCATTTATGAAGCTTATAATGAACTCTGGAAGCTGTCGCAAATGGAAGCTGCTTCCCGTTTACGGGAAATAGACCAAGCAAATTTGGAAAAGGTGCTTGCTGTTGTTGACAATAGTATTAATACCCTGTCTTCCCGCATTTACACGTTGGAGAATATTGTGTCCTCTGTTGTTGATATTGTACAAGATGATGTTTCTGTGTTGTATCATGGTCAGAATCAATTACGTTCAGTTATGCAGTTTGCGTGGACTTTGCAGACACTTAAGTTAGGTAAAGTTTCTTGGCATTTTTTGAACACCACTGCCTTGTTTCTGCCTTTTAATTTAACTGACAAACAACAGTTCATGTCCATGAAAGATGCAGTGTACACACTGTTACATATCGAAAAGGTGGATCCCTTACCATTCTCTGTGGCGGAATTGGATTCTGCTGTGTGGCTAGTTCATGGGGTTATCGCTTTGCCTTTTTCCTTGTTTGAATTTAGCTCGTGCATGAAACATTATCCTGTGGGCCGTTTCCAGCCCTTGGGTAGTGCCTTCCTGCATGAACTCTGGTCCTTGCCTTTCATGTATAAATGCCTTAGAGACGGCAAGGAAGTTTTTCTCACGGGGGAGTCATGCGATTCAACTGTGGGTCATTCCCTTATTTGTAAACATATTAAACTGCACGGAGCTTGTAACGTTTCCGCTCCGAATCTTGCTTGTGTGTTGAAGGGTATTCCCGCTCCTGCTATTTCTCCTACCTTTACTTTGCTTACAAATGGTAGCTATTTGCTTTTGAATAACGAAAACTGCTGTGGCATGCAGGCCGGCATACCCTATATTGTTACGGTTTCGCACAGGGTTGTCTGCTGCAAGAATGTGCTTTTTCCTCCCCCTCACGACATCATAGATAATTCTATTTGGCCTTCCATTCCTACCATGGAGGCAGATTTCAATAAACTGAGCAGAATAAAGGCACTATTATTGAACCAGGAGGTTATGCTCACATCCGCCAGGGAGACATTCATTCTCCAGGTGGCAAGTACCCACAGTGAAATACAGCCCCTTTTGAACACCAACCTCCCACAGTATTTCGGGGAATTAATTCACCGTATTTTTAACGCATCTAACACTGAAGGTCTGGTGCACTTTTTTAAAGTTGTGGGGTCCGGCCTTGTATCCACTTTCCAAACTGTTTTCGGTGTGATACCGGCATTTATTCATTCGATTTTTTCCAGCGTCTTTGGTGGCTTCCCATTGATCCTCGCCTTGGCGGCTGGTGTCCTGCTGTTGGTCTGTTTTCTGCGCAATGGCTGCTCCCCGATGGGCCCTTCTCGATCCCGAACGCCTCCAGCTGCTCCGTGAGCGCATCCTGGCTGGTTTCGGAGTTCTGTCCTTGGCGACACTGAGTGTGTCCTATACCCTTTCTTTTCGCTTTGCGTATTTCACGTGCGTGCAACCTGTGATGTCTTGCATCCGCTGTCCTTTCACCTGGACCATGGATTATTGCCTCTCCAATACGTCGTTGTCTGTTCCGGATTTTGTTCAGTTGGTGGGTCCCTTACAGGCCCATGAACGGGACTGTTCCGTTGCAGGCTGCATGATGCGTGCGGCTGCACTGGGGATTTTGGCACAATGGGATATCTGGGCGGCTGCTCAGAATCTCCTACAACAAAGCTATATTGAATATCACGCAAGCTGTCCCGCATTGCTTTTGGATGCTCCGTCCTCTGAGGAACATTCCTGCTGCTTTGATCTGTTGGATTGGATGGCGTCTATGTTTTCTGACGATTCCAATGATGTCCTTTTGGATGCTGTAGCGTTTTTTTGCACATACACTCTTTTGGACTGACGTGGACTGCCTCGCTGGTTTTTCTCCCTCTCTCCCATTTGGTTGTCCCTTGTGGGGCCTGCGTCCCCTACAGACGTTTCTGTTCTGCTCGGTCCATTTGAACTCTGTCTTCGTCCTTTGTCTTGGCCGATGGACTGTCCAGGGGAGGGTGTCTTGTGGTTTGTGGCCTCCTGGCCTGCCTTGCTACGTTGTCTTAGGCCTGGCTGCCATGATGCTTTTCTTTGCACACGTTACTCTGAGCCGTTGTTCTATCGACCTCTGCTCTTGCCAAGTTATTTTAGCACTGTCTGCATTCTCTGTCTTTCACCTTTTCTCCTGTTCACTTTGGGCTCAGTCTGCACAACATGTACAAGGTCGAATAACAACGTTTCCTTGTTCTTGCTGATTTGGCCAGTCCCTCGCACCTAGACATAACACTATGTACAGCTGCCATGGAGAAATTAGTGTGCTTTTAATATTGCGTTTTTCCCGCTCTAGAGGCACTTGGAGAAAACCTTTCCAGGGAGAAGAGCTGTGATTGTCTGCTGATGTAGTTTTGCATCTAGAGACTGAGGTATGGGGGTTCGCTAGTCAAAGCCCAGAGGTCTTCTATTTTTATAATAAACTAGCTTCCAGCACGGGGAGGGTGGTAATGTTAGTTAGACATATATCCACTGCTTTATGAGATGCTTTCTCCGTTTGTATTCTATGGAGTTGTAACTATGCTGATTATATTATTCTTATGCATTATGCTTATAGTACTGACACGTGTACTGTATCTTAGAGCACGTAAGTTGAAATAAACATTTTAACCTATACTGTGTCTCTTCTTACGCACGTTGTGGACAGGTACGAGTGAGTGACGAAAGAGTGTTCTTGCCTCTGCGAGTCCTGAGAAAGAGATACCGTGTTCTGGGTTGTCTAATCATTGGTACATTGTTGCTAATGGGACGCTAAGGCTAGTTGGGTTGGGGTTTTAGGTGCTAAGGTTTATGTTTGGCTCACCACTATATTCCGAGGTCCTATTATCCTGTGCATAGCTCTGTGTGTGTAGAATCCCTATAACAGTTGCTAATCTCTGCACTTGTTAAGGATTTTATTAAATACTTCCTCTTTCTCCCCTACCCTCTTCTTTTTTTCCCTCTCTCGTTTTATTCTTAAAAATTATTAAAATGCTATTGGTTTCCTCTTTCTTCATAGCCTCCAATTCAAGCATTATGGTCTTTATTTAATGTATTTGCAACTTCGCCAGATTTTTTTCTAATATAAATGTTAATTCAAATCCAATGTCTCATTTGATATTCGGAATTCTTGGATTATTTTTAACATATGTTATTTCCTGTAATGTTTTTGTATTCTCTCTAATAAAGCATTATTAAGCTTAAAGAATTGCACCATCATAAGAAGAACCAATTTATTTCACTATACATTCAAATATTTAGTTTCCCAAAATATATAAATTAAAAACACAAATGTTCTGAAGACTGCACATTGTCATTAACCCTGGCGGTGAACTCCGCTCCGCTCGTGGAGTTTGCGGAGTTCACCGCCCACCAAGTTTGCATTACGCGGAGCTCGCAGAGTTCCCAAAAACTCCGCTCCACTTAGCAGAGAGGAGTTTTTTTCGTCGCTCGCGCTCATCAACATCAAGATGGCGAGCGAGGAAAATCCACCTCCTGGCGAGATTTTTCCTCATTCACGCTCGTCAACGTCACGTTGACGAGCGTGAGCGAGGAAAATCAACCTCCTGGCAAGATTTCTCAACGCGGGCAGTTGGATTTCTCAGAGCGAGTGGCCACGTATTCTTACGACCGCTCGTGTTGAGAAACCGTCTGTTCGCGTTGAGAAAGCTGCCGCTCGAGTAGAAAATCTACTCGAGCAGTAGAAAGGAAGCAGCGCCTGCTTGCGCCAGCTTGTGCCCACTTGCACTGTCCATGGTGCTGTTCGTTATAATTTCACAGCACGGACAAACACCTGGTGCTGAAAATTACTACGAACAGCATTTTTCTAACGCAGTCCACCGCTTGCGGAGCTCCGTGTAGCGCAGAAGAGTTTTTTTTGGAACTCCGCGAACTCGTGGCAGAATTAATTTGTCATACCTGCAGCCAGGCCTGTGTCTAATGGCATAAATAATGTAGGAGCTTCCCGAAATAACCTTTTTCCAAGTGCACACTTTCTCATAAGGTAGATATTTGTACAGTGGTCTCAGGCATTCCCATCCACTGAAAAGCCGATAGTGAAATTTGACATTTTAGTGACTGTTTACAAGCAGAAGAATAACAACCCCAGTGCCATAATGGTAGAAAACTCTAAATTAGAAGTATTTTCCACCCCTGCTTTGTGGAAAGTGGCAAATTCACTGGCAGCGTAAACAGATTTTCAGACTGTGTAAACAGCATTTCCACCAACCAAACTCAAAACTGGGACTTCATTCAACAGCAGCCTGAGATCGAATGTTCTTAAAGAGGTGAATTTCAGTCACATTATAAGTATGCGACCAAGTGTCTCAGTAATGGTGTAACATAAATCCTTGTTCATTTATCATCACGCCAACCACCATCAGTCAGACTAATGGGCGCTTTTAGATTCATTCTTTTTAGTTCACACTTCGAGGGATTATGTAGTAACCAGAACACATTGGTCCCGAGCATTCTTATTAGAGAGAGAAGAAGGCATGAGGGAAACACAAGACCACTACAGATTAATTCATAGATAATGTCATATCTTGATTACCACTGTGTTGCAGAAAACCCGATTAGCTTCCAAAAGTACGGTGGCTAAGCATTGTCTTTTTTCTGGAGGGCTGTTCTTTTTCCGGAGTATCGCTCCGATATTCAGCACCCAACTCGTGAGGTCCACCAGGTGAAGGCCAAAGTGATAAAACCAGAGTTGGATGAGGTGAAGGCTGAGAGGATTATTCTACTGAGAGACACTCAGGAAGTGGTGAGACAAACAGGCGGACATGGATGCCTTGAGTGTCCTAGAAAGGCATGTCCCTCAAACAGCCCTGAATATTGTTAACAAGTGAAGTGCAGTGCAAAGGTGTTTTTGGGTAAGCAGCGGTCATTTACAAGGTGGTGGGTGGGCTGTAGAGGAGGTATGTGAGCGCCGGCAGTGAAGTCACCATAAATCAGCAGGGGACTGGCAGTAATTAAGCCAGGACCAGCCCTAATGTCTTCAGTGGATTCAAACAATCCGTCATGAGTTAGACTGAATTAATGACTTCTCCACTATTGGTGACAAAAATGGACTGAGATTTCTTGTTAAGCAGAGTAATGAGTTGGAATGATTTTGCTGATTGTAAAGAGGAAAATGCAGCTTTTTAACCCCAAGAATCTTTGGAATCTATCCCTCAACACACTGGGATTGTGAAAGTTGATACTGTAAAATATTTTTATTGGAACCCTAATGACAACGTGACACTAAACAGTGTGTTATTGTGTTACCTCAGTCAGGGTAATTGGCGGACCTACTAGTCACTGTGTCAACTATACCCATTTAGCCATGCTCCCAGTGCCCAATGTGCATGCCTGCAGGTTCTGCACAATGGATTCAGGGGCAGGAAGACTGAGCGCAGGGCCTAGGCCATGCCTTTTGCTCAATGGCTCTTCTGCATGGCTAAAGGCTTGCACACTGGAGTCGGTGCATGAAGACTTGGTCCAGGTTGTGACCAAAGGGCTTGTCCATGCTCAGATTGTGCTAAGTGCGCTAATGGTCACACCCCCCACAGTGGAATGAGACATGGGTAAAGAACACGTCATTATCAAACTCTTGCCCCACAGGCATATCCTGCTGTAGCTCATGGAAGTGTGCAGTTGGTTCTAGAGGTACATCATTTAAAAAGAAAATCAAATTCAATGAAAAAACCTAGCAAATAACAGGTAAGGTTGTGTCAGAAACAGTCAAATGTAAACAGACCATCTTCCTGAACAAGCTGTGAATGGCTTTTGTCTGTGTTTAGGAAAAGGTGCAGGGAACCAATTCCCCCAATGCAGCTGCACTCAACCTGGACATTCAGCCAGACACTGTGCCCATGGTCCATCCCATACACCCCAGCTACGCCTAACCTTTGGACATGAGTAGGGCCTCTGGCTGAAGTGCTTTGTCCAAACCCAGCCCTATAGTCTAGTACTGTTCCAACAAACTAGATGCACAAGCCCTTTGCAAGTGTGCTGTGACATCTGGGTGCAGGTCCTAACTTAGGGCCTTGTGCCAGCACCTGTCCTACCCAACCAAGTGTCCCATAGCCTGCAGCCATTCACAGCAGATTCTGCACACATTGACCAATCTACTGCAAGGCTCTGCACCCACCCTGCTCTACCAGAAACAACTTTGAAAAGATTTGGGCCATGTGTGGTGGGTGTGGGTGCTGAGGCAACCTTCAGCCAGGCAAATGTCTGCAAAAACAACAAGGCACATTTATGGCTGCGGTTGACAGTGTCTGTGGACGAACGATGAGACGGAACTAGGAATATGTAAGTGGGCACACAGGCAAAGGGCGCAGCCTGTGAGAAGGACGCTGTGAAAAAGCAATTAAAAAGTTTTGAAAGGCATCACTATCAGCAATATAGCCTCCCCATCATCAGTAATTCCTATCATGTGTTTCTGTAGCTGAACATATTTATCACCTAAGTATACCCACTATTAAGTGTATAAAATTGTGAAAGTTCTGGACTAGGCAAGCTCTATTTGTTTGGCTACTGAGGGATCCCCTGTCCTGGCGTTCAGAAAGGGAATATGGTTCCTTATTTTTGCGACAACTAATAAATGCATACAATTACCTTCTAGCAAACTTAACTAGAGTTATTTTTCTTCTGACTGTGTAGCCAGGTCCCTCCAAACCAAACTAGTTGTGCACGACCTCCTATTCTACTCTGCACAGTAACCTCTGAAGGAAGTGCCTGGACTACAGCTAGGTCCCATGACCAGGGGCAACCCACCTACAACCCAGCTGTGCAGCATACGCGGTCATTGAAGCAGGCAATACATGCATGGGCTGGCAAATGGCCAGGCCCTGCACCCAGGCTTTTATGAGCAGCCACATCCTACCCAATTCAAATGTTTGTATTTTTTTAGGATTGATGGCCAAATCAAAAATTGAATTAAAAAAACATACCAGATCCACCCATGGATATGGATCTACAGATTATAAACCGGGAATCCAATACAATTTGTCAGATCATGGGATTTACAGGCAGGTCTGTAAATCGTGCAGGAAAAAGGTTTTCTTTCTTTATTTAAGGGACCAGGATCAGAATATTCTGGCATTCCCCACATTCACTCAGTGGTGACCTCTTTCACACCTCACATTTTTTTCATAATGCAGGCTTCAGTACCTGGCAATCAGTAATGACTGCCACAAAAAATTAGATAGATACCCTCTGAGAATCAGCATATCCACATTGGACCAAGGGAATACATTTCTCTTTGCCCAATCGTATTAATTTCCATTTCAATTTTTGGGTGACAGACCAAATCCAAATTGACAGCCAAACTGTCAAGATAGCTATAAATGTTTAAACTTAATTTGATCCCTTGTTCTTTTGCTTTTTGACAAATAATTTCTGCACGGATTTTCACAAGGACAAAAATAGATAGCGAGCTGGACCAGGCAGCTCCACTTCATTTACGTTTCAAGAAAATCACTTCAGCAGTACCTGCTGTAGGTGACAGAAACTTTGCTATAGGAATTAACATGGGATTCACACCAGGTTTTTAGGACAGCTACATATAGTACATGTAAATCCTATGGGTCAAATTCTCCATCAAACTGCAAGTCAGCACTTATAGGTTTACTTCCTTATTTATGAGCAGAGGCACTCTTTTTTCGAATTTGTAAGGTTTCCTAGTGTATGCCTTGGAATTTGCAATAGTTGCAGGCTTCCAAGAATACTTCCCCAAAAATATTGTTAATTCCCAATTATGAGCACATGAAGACAGATCTGCATGTGCTATTGTATGTGTAAATGTGCATATGTGTACACTGACTTTTTTTTCTCAACAGGAAAATATTTCTACTCACTGCAGAACACCCCTTCAAAACCCCAGACCTTTTCCATTCTCACTTTGGAAGCCTTGGCACAAGCTAAACCCTATTTCTACAGTGGGAGTAGGCCATAGAAATTTGGGGAATTCCCTTACACTCACCTTTTTGTGGTGTTCCCAAACTTTCCAGGGCTTCACCACCTTGTAATACTGATTCCCTAATTGCGAAACAGACAGAATCGCAATTAGGAAATCGGTATTCCTAAAGTTTGTACTTCTGGCCCTATGATCCTTGGCTCAATGTTCCAACATTTACATTTGTTAACAAACGAGCTGCTGTAGCTGATAGGAATAGGAGTTTATATCAAAGTTGTAAAAAAGTGCTACAAACTAAAGTTTCAATGTGCCCTTGTCAGCTTAGAAGTGAGAACAGATTTATTTACAAGCGCAAATTTCATTTAGCAATTCTGAAAACTCGAATTTGCACAAGTAAAATCACTTCCTCAAGCCTAATACTAACCCCTGGAATGGTGTAATACGAGACATAGATAAATTCTCTCTCTATAGTGGAGAATGGAAATTCCTAATGCATGAAACTTTTTTGAGTTTTATTAGGGATGCCTAGTGGGTTGCAAATAGACCTACCTCATGCATATTAATGAGATAGGTCGCAATGTGCGTCCCAGTAGGAATCGCAGCCATCACAAGGATGGCGGCCTGCTGATGTCAAAAGACCACCATGTCTCTGATTGCTTTTTAATAAAGCAATTTTTTTTTTTTTTTTTTAAATGCAACCCATTTTCCTTAAAGGCAAATAGTATGTGTTAAAAGAGAAAAAAATGAAACTGTAATTTCATTTTTAAGAGTAGGCAGTGATCCATGGGACTACTGCCTGCTCTTAAAAATATTTTTTTAACATTCTCAAAGGGAAAGGGATCCCCAAGGGACCCCTTCCCCTTTGCGAACGGGTTACCATCAGTTTTAAACTGGTGGTAAAGTATTACTATTTTACGGCTGAAATTTGGTCGCAAAACATTAATGCATACAATTCTGATTCGGTATTTGGAAGGGACGCTCCCTCCGTATACTGAATCAGTATCTGGTAGCAAATGCAAATTGTGATTCGGTAACTAGTTACTGAATCGCAATTCACCTTTTGTACATTGTAAAAAAAGCTTTTCGGCAGTCGCAAATGGCCCAATCTGAGAATAGGGCCATTTGCGACCGAAAAAAGCTTTGTACATCTGGCCCATAATCTCACAAATGACATAACTAGCCCAGTAAGTCTGAAATGTGCTTGCATTTGCTTGTTAGGATTAGCCAGCAAACTCAATCTGTTTTGTACATTCTTATTAAGCAGAAAAAGCACGATGGTTCATTAGAGATGCAATACTGTGTGAAATGGACAACAGACATTTTAAAAGACAATAAGGAAAATCATGCAACCAAAATTGTAACCACTCTTTTTCAAAAAAAGTACAAAATATATGAAAAAGTGCCAATGAATCACACTACTCTCATCACATTTCAGATTCTACATGCCCTACTAAAGAGCTCTTCAAATTACTCTCTCAATCCAATTACGCATATTCTCTGAAAAGCCCCTAACTGCAAACCTCACTAAATCAGTGTACCTCTACAACACACTTTACTGCGTTTCTTCTGTTTGCTGAATGGTACAGGGAACCAGTGTACTAATCATAACCATAGCAGGATTTCAAACAGACCCTTGCCCAACAAACATATATAAAACCACTCTCCAGTAAGCATCTGCTATCAACAGCCAGAGCGACCATCAATCAGCGCCAAAAGACTTTTGCAAATTACCATAAAAAGGAAAGTAAATTAGTTACTAAATAAATACATTTGCAAACATCTAACATTAAACCCATTCTAAAGAAGTAGGGACTTAATCAATCCAACTTGCCACGATCCATTCCAATATCCAACAGCCCAATCCTAGGTAGACTAATTAAAAAGGTAGTGTTTTCAAGAATTTCCAGCTTCATTGAACAAAACAAACTCCTCTCAGACTGGCAGAACGAATTGATACTGGAAAGGAATACTAAACTAGCATTAATCTCCATCTGCGAGGACTTCAAGTACACTATTTCATCACTACTCATAAATGACCTATAATCAACATTGCACACAAACTACTGGTCAAAGACTAAATTATACAGTATGTATACTGGGCCAGGAAAAGCAGGGAGAAAGAACCATGGACAACCTCCGAGGAGGCCTCATAGAATCACCAGAAGCGAGACCTGCCATCAGAGCAACAACTGCCACTACGGAGGGAAAAGCATCAGCAAAATTCTCCTGTGGAAATCATTCAGAAAGAAAGAGAGGAAAACCAGTGTGATCAATACCGTCCAATCTCCACACAAGGGGAAACAGGGTTTACAGTGCAGACAGAACTACGCAGTGCCATTACAATGCAGGCACTACAACGAATGCGTCGTTACCACGCAATTCAGTACCACACAAGTCGTTACAACAACTTGCTTTAGGGAACGCATTGTTGGATTTTAAATCCAACACCTTCCCTACTGTTGCACAGACTAGAGTTGGAATAGTAAAATATACTATTCCAAAGTCCAGCGCTTCCTAAGGCAAGTCGTTGTAACGACTTGCATTGTAATGGAACGCGTGGTAACAATGCGTTCGTATATCGCCTGCGTTGTAAAGGCATGCATTGTAAAAGCATGTGTGACTACGTCATACATCCCCACACAAGAGGCCACTCATGCCTGAGTGAGGGCAGAGACTCAGGCCCACACAACTGATACCAGATAAAATACACCATCTACAACCTGGGAATCAAAAAAATGGAAAAGACAAATCGACCGAAATGTGGGCCAGTAGATCATGCAGATGTGAGACCTGAATGTATCCGCACCTAAATACTATATCCCCAGATGGGACAGTAACTAGATCAGCAGAACAAGAAGCCTTATGTACTGTGGGGGCTGAAGCTCCTACTACAGTTATAAAAGCAGAGTCCACTGCGGTGTTAACATTCGTTGTAGCTCCAGCGAGGAGCCCCCCCCTACGCAAGGCACTGCAGGGTCTGTACCCACATTACCCGAGGAGACAAAAGCAAGGCATCACTTAGAAGTATGACCACCCTCCATGGCAGCACCAAAGAGAAAGGAAAAACCGCATCCAAAGAACCTGGCGGGCCGGCTACACCATATTACCCAGAAACAGTGATGCGTCACCCACCACCAACATACTTTCGAGCAGGAAGGACAGGAATTAAGCGGCAACTAGACCGCGCACTCGGGAGAACCAATGCGACCTCCCAGAACAGAAGCAAATCAAGAAACCGAAAACCCTGCTCCCGAGCACAACAGAGGAACAGGAACACCAGTACAGGGAGTGCACCAAGAGCAAGCCACCTTCCAGCAAAACTCAGCCCCATAAACGCCCAGCAGAGGGGGCAGTATAAAAGGAATCCGACAAACAAACTATTAAAAAATCTCAAAATTCGGGCAGTGCCCTGCAATAGAACTGCTCTTGAGGCCTCGACGGAAGGATTCCTAGTAACTCAAGCAGAGGCACCTCTTCCCGGGCCCGAAATGCAGCCATCAAAGCAGCCACAAGGAGAACCTGGAGAACTAGGGTCACTGCAACTCTCGTAGATGGCCGAGCCATCACTGCAGTATCTCCAGAAACACTGAACATGTCCGGAAAGCCAAGGTCCACGCAGCTCCAAGCCATCAGTAAAGCAGACCACACGATGGCCACCAGTGAGGAAATTGAAGGAACCAGCCAACCAGACTGACACAGGAAAACCCTTCCTGAAAAGCCGGCTGGGTGCAGAGCAGCCCAGACCATGAGCGACCTCCCTCCCCCCAAAAAAAGGACAGATGGAGGCAACAAGATGCGCCACATCGGTAAAGTGGAGGCGCCATATTGAGATCAGGCAGAGGCCATGTGTCAGCCGATCCAATGCAACAACGCACCAGGCAGACAAAGAAGTGCTGCGCACCCCTGGAAGCCCTAAATGCTGCAAATACAACCAGATTAATTTATTTGTAAAATAGCAAAAATGAAAAAGATCCCTGAGGCCCAGCAGGCCACCATGACAACGCCGCTTCTCACCACGTGCACCACCCGCAAAGGACAGACGGAAGCTAGGAGACGCACTGCATACAGCAACGTGGTACGTGGGGGCGTCAAACTTGAGATCAGGCAGATTCCACGCAACTACCGATTTCAATGAAAACCGGACTGGGCAGGCTCAGAAGCGCAGCACCGCCAAAAAATAACCAGGGGAACAATTTAAAATGAAACACAAAACACATAAACAAATACCACCGAGGCAGTCACAGGCTACGCAGCAGTCCACGGATGCCCCATGTGATCTTGCATGCCCTGCATACCAGCGTGACCACTAAAAACAAAAACAAACCTCTACAGCAGGTCTGCAAAAACAAAAGAAGCATACCTGCAGCCAAGACGGTAATCACCTGCAGAAAAAAGAAACAGGAAGCCATTCCAGGAAGTGAGGTATTTATACTCCTTTGGTTTTGGGCCATCTTGGATTGGGAAGGAAAAGTCAAGTTTAGCAATTAGGTTCTGCATGAATGTAGATAAACTCATACGTAAGGACCGTGATGAGGAAGACATGGAGTAATGAAAATTACCGGTAGGTAACCGGGCATTCTCTGCACCACACGCTGGGAAATCTATGGGACAGGACCTTCGTTCTTCAATCGAGTCACAAATTGTACAGATCCAAAATGGCTATATTTCTGATAACGGATTTTGCTAACTCTGTTTCTTCTGGTGGTGAGTTTAATTATATTTTGTTAATGGAAATCACATGGGTGAACATCAATTGTGGTTTTGCTGGGTAGGATATGGAACATTAGGGTAAGTAAAAACTGACAGCTACACTGAAAAACAAAATGGGATAGATTGAAAAGATATGGACTTCTTTATTTAGTTTGTTAAGAATAGCAAGAGAACTAAGTCTTGTGTGAACCTCAAAACTTAGCTTCTAATAGCTAGGATATATTGTCCTCATCCGGTCCTCATCCGAAAATTGGTTTTGTTCACTTCCTGAAAAGTATGTGTTTACCATTATCATGATTATGGTACGCTGCATTTCCTTACATGCCATCCCATGCACTCCTTACTCTGCTAAAAAGCCCATTAAAATATTGTATTTACCTTATTGTATGCTATCTCCCTTGTTACTAAGATTGAAAAATAAAGTTGTTAAAAAATATAGAGGAGGACTGTGCGAGGTGACCTTAATAAAAGTGTTTCCTTGCTAAGCGCATTTTTACACACAGCAGTAGTGAGACAGAATGTTACCTTGTGGCTTCTACTTGATTTCCAGATATGTAGAATGGTCTGTCATTGTTGTATTCATCAAAAACACCCCATCGAAGGTGAGCCCATTCATGGACAAAGACTCTCCCTGTGGAAGAAAAGAATGAATATTGATGACTAAACTCATGTCAGTGTTCATTCAACTATACACATGATCAAGAAGGTAACAGAATACCAATGACTTCTGAAGGGCATGGTGTATCTAAGTGACAAGGAGTGAGTTAGTGTTATATATTTAAATAGTTTACACTATGTAATAACTAATGGCATGATTTAGAGTCCGGCGGATGGGTTATTCTGTCACAAATATGACAAATATTAGACGTATTACAAGTGCCACAGTATAAAATACACTAATAATGAGTACAGGATATTCACCATGTTTGTGATGGAGTAACCCAATAATTCAGGCCCTCTGTCTTTGAACGGGGAGTGTAGCTTGTTCTACCTCCTTACTACAAACTGAAAACCCTCTCCATCGCTCTGTGAAAATATGTCCATATTCCTCTACAGGTGTGCTTTCTTTCAACTCTATATGGGAAATGCACAGTAAAGTCTCTACAGCTGTACTACAGGCATCCTCTGCTTACTGAATGGGACTGCTTACTATGCTCAGACATGAGTAGAGGAAGCAGGGATCTCAGTGAGACAAATCAAGATTGTGCGGTTTTGTATAGTTCTCAGAAAATTGTTGCACCTGATACATCTGCTCACTAAAAATGAAGAGTTAAGTAGATTTTTAAATATATTGCTAGCAGAAATCCCCTAACAAATTATAATCGTCTCTAGATGTTGCTCATTCATGGTCCCCCAACCACTCAAACATTCTTCCATACAGAGCAAAGGTATATCTAGAATCTAGAAGACCTGCTAAACAAACACAAAACATACCAGGTCATTCTAGCCGGGGATTTTAATCTGAAAGATCTTGACAAAATCGAACCACCACCCCGGGGGCCAGGGAGGGCAGCTCCCCTGCAGGACCTGCTTAACAACTACAAGCTGACATCAACTCATATTCTGAAAAAAGCTTGCTCGGCCTCCTGGCATCCCCAGTGCACCTTTCGGAACGCTTCAAGAATCGATTATATTATGGCCAGCTAAGAGATGGCGGCCAGAATGGCAGACTTTGAAGTGGTAGATCGGAAGGAGAGTGTCCACAGGCCACTAAGAGCAGTGTTTCAGCTGGACGTACCGCCAGCCAGCATCTACCAACCCATTGGGGAGACAAGCGGGGAGGAAAAACACAGCGTCCTGAGGAGGATTAAGTGGTCTGACAAGACCGGGTCTAAATTTCAAACATGGCTAGGCCAGGCACAGGAAGGGAATCCGCCCGCAGAGCTCCCATCCATAAACGGATGGGAAAATATTGTTGAGGACTTACAAACCAAGCTCGGGAACTCCAAGTCACAAAATCCGAGACCGAAAGGGCAACTGAGACTAGGAAGCACCTGCGCAAACAACGACATACAAGAATGCAAAAGGCTTCTGCGCAAGGCCCGCGCAGCAAAGAAAACAGAGGGCTGCCAAATAAAGGGACCACCATTTGCATCGCTGAGGGCATCCCTAAGGAAGAAACTATGGGAATATAAAAAAGCCAATATGGAAAGTGAATGGCTCAAAGTCTTTTCCTTGATCAAACAAAAGAACCCAGCACGACTCTGGAGACATATAAACCAGCTGAGCAATTGAGGACCCACAAGAGAAAATGGAGTTGCTGAAAAAGAATGGATGCTATACGTGAACCAGCTATATGTAACAGCATCCACCAATGACGATTCAACAAGTGGTAGGGTGGATACAGCAGAGCAAGTCGAGCCAGTCAGCACAAAGCCAGGAGTTGTGATTCCAAGCCCAGGCAAGGCCCCCATGGGCAACAGACCTTCGGCCGCCACCCATGGCACTCCACCAGCCTGGACAAACACCCAACAGGTTATCAAAGTCATCAAGAGTATGAAGAACGACCGGGCACCTGGGCCAAACGGGATTCCAGCACCTGTCTTTAAACTGGCACCAGAGTTCTGGGCATCACTCCTACCCCCGCTCTTCAATTACACCTTCGCGACTGCCACAACACCTGAGTCTTGGAGGGGTTCCATACTGGTCCCTATTTTTAAAAAAGGAGACCGCCTAAAGCCATCGAACTATAGGCTTATTGCCCTGCTTGATCTGGAAGCCAAGGCCTATGCCCGCCTACTTCTGAAAGATCTGGAGAAGTGGGTCGAAGAGAGAAACACAATTCCCATGCACCAGACTTGCTTTAGCGCACAGGCATCAACCATGGACAATGTTCTGGTGCTCGCACACCTTTCAGCCCAGGCAACCCAGAAGAACCATCCCCCGCTCTTCTGCTGCTTCGTGGACTACAGTACAGCCTTTGATAAAGTAGTCAGGAAAAACCTATGGCGGAAGCTAGAAAACTGGGGCATTCCATCAAACCTCCTAAAGGCAATAAGATCACTATACGAGGCCACCTGGGTGCGGGTCAAAACAAGCGCCCGCACAGTTTCCCCTAAAATAACCACGGAGAACGGGTTGAAGCAAGGATGCGTTCTGGCCCCCATCCTCTTCAACTTATACACGGCGGATTTAGGGGAAGCCCTAAAAGGAGCCTGTTTAGTAGCACCAAGATTAGCAAGTGTGAGGCTGCCAGTTCTACAGTACGCTGATGACACAGTCATAATGGACCACACGAAGGTGGGCCTACAAAGAGCCCTAAACGCCCTAAATAGCTTTAACATCACCAACAACTTGATAGTCAATCAGGGAAAAACAAAGGTCATCATTTTTGGGTCCTACCATCTGAAAAAGAATGCACTGTGGCAACTGGGAAACGCGCAAATCAATACAGTGGCCTCATACAACTACCTAGGGGTTTGGTTGTCAGAACGGGCCAAGACGAACGTACACCTAAAACAGCAGAGCCTCAAGGCCAGCAAGGTCACACACCTATTAAAACAACTAAGCCTGCACTTGATCAGCCCGTCCGCCAGCCCAATTCTGACAGTTCTAAGAGCGAAGCTCCTCCCAGCAATTAGTTATGGCCACCTCGCATTCCCCGGGAAACTGGACTCCCTCCTTATTTCAGCCCAAGTCAAGGAATACAAGTCAGTGCTACACATATCGAGGACAGCAAGAAAAGCAAGGCTAAGACTGGAGCTAGGCCTGGCAAGGCCGGACCTGATCTGCCAGGGGGAGATCATAAAGCTATATCTTAGGATATTAAGGGCACCCGCTAACTCCCTAAAAAATCATCTGAGACCCATTTTCGAGGGGCCAAGCTCGGCATGGCACACTAGGCTAGAAAACGCAATTAAATTACTGAAGATTGAGGAAGAAAGCATACCACGGATGGAGATCCCCCTGAATGCCTGGAAGAGAGCTGTTAACAAACAAGTGCGCAAAATTTCCTTTGACCTCGATCTCAAAACGCTCTGTCGAAGTTTTCATCTAGACCCGCTGAACAAATCCTACATGGCAGGAAAAGCACAACCGTATCTAAGCAAGGCTCTCTCCATACAGGCCCGAAGTAAAATCTTATTCATGATGTTGACCACTCTTGGGATTGCAGATTTTAATCCGGCTTGGGCCCGAAGAGAGGAATCCACAACTTGTAGACTGTGCCCCTACAGAAAGGAATCCTGGCTGCACCTTTTATGCTGTTGCCCCAACTTAAATAACGAACGTCGGCGACTTCTGCGCCCGATCTGCATCACCAAGGGTATAAAGACGTGCAGTGAAGCATCAGCCTTGTGTTTTTCAACCACTAACACAACGGCTCTAGCGAGACTGGCAAAATGTATCCATCAAATCAGGATAGCTCTAAAAGCCGCCTATGAAAGCAGCACAACCCAGGGGAAAAGCATGGTAAACTCTGCGATCGAATGCTGATGGGACCACTCACCGATGCACCAAGGACTGTGCCCCTCTCGCACGCCTCCCAAAAGAGCATTTTCACCTGAGAGACACCTAGAGCTCCATAGAGGGTAGCTCAAGAGCTCGGCAATGCACCTTATTTCAGGGCGTAAAACGGAGGCCTTAAGATCATGTTTACAAATGCTGGGGAAAGGCTGGCCACGCTGGACTCGGGGAGGGGTGTTAAATTTTACCCAGAACAAAAGTTTGAAACTACTGTTTTTTGTTTTTATATATTGATTGCTTTTACTGTAATGATTTTAATTAATTATACAGTTAATAAATTCAAGGTATATGTACGTTATCATTTAGAGAAAAGCTAAATGTTCCTCCTCCACATCAATCCCTCATCCTTCATGTTGCAAGGGTGCCATCATTGTATAGCCACCAAATAGATCTGCACATTACCACATCACCATTTCTACACATATTTAAGACCCTCATCATTCTGAGATGTTGCCCAAAAACCTACTTGTAGTACGTTGTATTGCATCTGTAAAACTATGTACAGAGCACTGGAGCTACAGATGCCAATAGCTATGCACAACAAGCAAGTAAATACATTTACACATTTCCAGGATTTACTCCATATGAGTTAAAAGTGAATGGTCATTTATGCAATAGGGAGCATAATGTAACGTGCTTGATGCAGAGGACAATGCACCCACCTCATTCACAGTAACTGGGACGTCCACTGCTACAGTGGGTTGCAGGGGACCCTGCCCAGCATGTGCAGGGAAGATTTAAGAGGGGAATACAGCAGGAGAATCCCATAGTTGTGTTTGGCAGAGTGCCAGTGGTCTTTAAAACTCGTCTTCACAGAAGAACTGGGTAGGTAGGAGTGGGTTTGGGAATTTTTCTCTGATTTGCAAAGAGAATGCTCTGTGCAGACCTACGACAGAGAATACAACTGTCAGGTTGAAGTGGAAGAGAAGTTACAGTCTTGATGGAGGGTGTAGATGACCTCTTGCACTGCTTACATAAATGAACACACAACGATAAACCTTGGCTCTCCTTTGGTAGCTTAGCCTGAACAGTAATACGATCCACAGAGATACGTGTTCTGTGGAACAAACGTCTTAAGAATAATACAGTCAAAGAAAAAAATATAAAGATACAAACACAATGTAGCTTATAAAAAAGAAACATTAGTTTTGAACTTAGTCCTCTCTGCAGGGTCATCCCCAAAATGTTTGCCTTCACCCCTCCTGTTTTCTGAACCTGTGTTTGTTGGCTTTAGGACTCTGCAAAGTTTACCAGTGCTAAACAGTGCTAAAGTGCTTGTGCTCTCTCCTTTAAACATTGTGAACTTGACTTCCACCCAATTGGAACATTTAATTTACATGCAAGTCCTTAGTAACGTGGTATTACATGTACCCAGGGCCTGTAAATGAAATGCTGCTAGGGGGTCTGCAGCATTTATTGTGCCACCCAGTTAAGTAGCCTTTCCAAACATGTCTAAGGCCTGACATTGGAACCTGTGTGTGCAGTTTTAAACTGCCATTGCGACCTGAAACAAAATCTTTTTCTGGGCCTAAACCTTTCTTTTTAATATATATGTCACCCCCGGGCCCCAAACAGCCCTTAGGGCACTCCCACCGTGGCCTGGCCTTCACAAATTGATTGGTACTGGTTTCTATGTATGCAGATGATGTCACCTTGTATGTCAAACACCCACATCACAATTTGGACCCCTTCATTAGGGAATTCACCAGATTCGGTGGACTATCTGGAATTTTCATCAATTGGCCTAAGTCAGTGATTTTCCCCCTCACTGTGGCAACCCAGGAGGTGACCTCAGAGTTCGCCCTACGGTGGGCGACTGAGCCGATTAAGTATCTTGGAGTATTGCTATGCCGCGATTCACTCTATGGCCACCTAATAGACTGGCTGGAGGTACGGGTAGAGGCCTGGAAGAAGCTCCCACTCTCTATGGCCGGTAGACTGTCCCTGACAAAGATGGTGGTCATACCCAAATTTCTCTACCTGTTTATTACTCTCCCACTTCCTCTGCCACTATACTTTAGACACTGTCTCTGTTCACTCCTGGTGGCGCTGGCATGGGCTGGGAAACAATCCAGAATTGCTAGGGAGGTCCTCACACTTCCATTTGAGCAGGGTGGGCTGGCATCACCAGATATGGACCTTTACTACTTCAGCGCGCAAGCACACTTCACACACTATTGGCTGTGCTCTGTCCAATTTATGACCCACACGGCAGCCGAACATGATCATGCAACTCCAAGCCTCCTGTGAATGGCACTGTTCAAAACATTAAGGCGCCACAAGGATAGGCTCCACACTGAGAGATGTACGGTACAGGTGGGGGACAAGCTGAGAAAGAGAGCCCACATGGATGTCCTCTTTTGCCCTTCCATCCCATTGATAGGCCACCCTGCATAACCTGTCACGCATGATGCTGGCACAGGCACCAGATTGCATAAGCTGCACCTTACAACCATGAGTGATGTTTACCCAGAGAGCTCCTTCATCACACCACAGCAGGCCCTACAGGGACAAGATGTTTCTATGTTAGACACGCTCACATACTTCCAGCTGAGAGTAGCGATTTGTGGGCTTCATAGCTCGTTTCCTGCAGTGTCATCCACTTTTTGAGCCCTTGAGGCCTTCCTGGTGAATCTGTCCTTGTGCAGGCTCATCACTAGAATATATGCTGATATGCAAGCAACACCCCCGGTGCATACACCTAGCACTCCGCAGGGGTGGTCTGATGCACTTGACATCCTCATCTCTGATGAGCAGTGGCGCTTCTGCTGCGCTCAATTGCGGGCTCTGTCGTGTTGTATCGCACCCCAGAACGCCTACAGAAGATGGGTCTCCTAGACAACGTGCATTACATTCGATGCTCAGCACTATGCACCTATTTTCTACACTCAGCCTGGGACTGTCCGGGAGTGGGGAGATTCTGGCAAGTTGTTTTTGATACTATTGATGAGATCTTTGACCTGCAACTGGAATGTGTGCCCCGAGTTGCACTTCTGAGATATGTTAAGGATATTCCCTCAGAGTGGCTGAAGCTGACTGTGCCCCTGCGATTGCTAGCTAAGAGGCGGGTGGTAATGGATTGGGGGTGTCGCCCTGTCCGACAGAAGTATGCCTGGCTTAAAGATGCAGCACGCTGTCAAGACAATCTAACTGCTTTCTGGGAGTTCATGCCGGTGATATCTCACCCTAGGGACATTCCCCCCCCCCCCCGGAGCTATACTTGGGTACGAAGGCTGTGGGGAATGGGTCGCACAGTTGACAGACTAGGAGAGACTGTGCCGGACGTCTGTGCTTCTTTGGGAGGTTGCTGTTCAGGGTTACCACATACTGTACATTACTAAGATGCTCCTAACGGCACTGATGGTACCACAATTGTAGGCTTCTGGCCCATTATGTCTGCTGAATGGCCCTATTCCCCTCTTCCTCCACTTCCTCTTTTACCCTGCTGTGTTTTTTTTTTGCCTTGTTGGGAGTGAAATTGGGCATGGTATGGCATTGGTTACGAGATCTATTGTCATATCGAAACCCTGTTGACAAATGTAATCACCTCATAATGCAATGCCTAGTCTTCTCCCATTTTGTAATTGTCTTTAAAATGTCAATAAAAAGATTTTTTTTTAAAACAGCCCCAAGGGCAGAGATCATTGTATGTAAAAGGTTGGACATTTGCTTTCAAGTTTTAAATGTCCTGGTAGTGAAAAACACCTAAATTTGTTTCAATAATGCAAGGCCTACCTCTCTCATAGGAGAACATTGAGTTACCTTGTTACACTTAATAAGTGATAACATTTTATAGGGAGCAGATAAGGATGTCATGTTTGGTGCCTGAAAAATTCTAATTTAAAACCCTCTTTAATGGCAAAGTCTGATTTCAAGTAACAATCTTGAAAATGCCACTTTTAGAAAGTTTGCATTTTCTTGTCCTAACCATTTGGTGTCTGCAGTCTGTTCCTGGGTCACATGACTAGGTGTAGTTGGCAGTTGGCCTTTGTGTATTCTGCCAAGACAGTATCACAAAGGAGAGTCTAGAAGGATGGGCCATCTCTGACTTAATAGGCTGGCAGAGCGGTCACCTACCACTCTGCACTTAAAAGACACTGGCTCCGCTCACACACAAAGGACTTCACACCAGCCTATTGTGCCCCCAGACATACTGGGACCAGGGCAAGGATGCAGGAAATTATAGACACCTCTACAAGGGGAAACTCCAGAAGCTTCTTCCAATCAATTCAAAATGGACATCAGGTATAAAAAGGGGACCCCCAGATCCACACTTCTGTACACTACTGAACCTGTGGATACTACAAAAGAAGGACACTTTGCTGCCATGTTTTCTGAAAAGGAAGACTTGGCCTGCACACTTCATCCCAGGCTTTAGTGACTCCAAGGGTCAGCTGACTGACCTCATGTTCTGAGCTACAGGGAAACATCAAGTTCCAGAGGATCACCGCAACAGCCCAGCTGCCCTGTTGCACTGGATCTGCCTGAACCTGTAACGGGACCTGCCTGAGCCCTGCTGGCGTCTGCTGGAGTCAGTTTCTGATCCCCAAAAGGTGCACCCCAGATCCTGGGCCCTTGGTGTGGCATCAGTTGAGCTCCTCTTTGAAGAAAAGGACAAATCCTGAAGAACAACACTAAAAGACAGCATTAAAAAGCCAGGTTTTCAGGCTTTGTTTAAAATAGCTGTCATCCCTAGTGATGTTTTAGATAAGGACCACTGTTTGGGTCCATTGCAGTGGCACTTTCCTTTCAATAAGGCCACTGCACAATCCCTCTTACTTATCACTTCCCTACGGTCCTGAAGAAGCACGTAGGATCTCCTCCTGAGACCATTCTATAGCGCAAAACATGTCAACCTTACTCCCTTTTCAATAAAACACTGCACTTGTCTGGCTACTGAGGGTCATAACTACTCTCAAGCAGCACATAACCTTTTAACTATGACAAAGGAATCACCCTGATAAAATTAGTCTACCACAGATACCCTCTAGTCATTTTTAAGTTTCACGCTTCACTTAACACTGCACACAGACCTGCACACACCTTAAGGCTAGCTCTATAAAAGATCTCCGATAAAGTGACCCTTCGGGGGACCCGTAGGGCTTTGCAGCGCCGGCCCAACGAGAAGCATCGCCCGATGATGAAGCATGACATCCTTCGGGGTGTGTGAGGGCATCAAGTAAGAGTCTCTCCGACTCTTGTCCACCTTTCAAAAACGACTGACCCTTTCTTCTAATTCCTATCTCAGGAACAGTGACTCTCTTTAGTAACCTATCTACGACTCGGGAGCACGAGCCACTGGACCTACATCCAGCTCCTTGTCCCCCCTCCCCCCTTCTCAGGTGCAGTTTTTAACTGCCAAGTCAAGCTGGCAAGTGCACCCAATTTCCAGGCCCCCACCTTCCTTTTCGTACATGTCAGGCATGCCTCAGGTAGGCCCAAGGTACCCCCAGGAGCAGGGTGCAGTGTATGGAAAAGGTAGGACATGTGCTGGTGTGTTTTACCACTCTGTGTGCCTCTGCTGGTTTGTGTATTGACTGTCTGGTTTTAGAGTGACAGGAGCTGGGGATGTGCATTCACTGTAGACAGCCACAAGGAGGGTTGAGTTGTGTCCTGCCTTTACTGAGTGACTCATAGCTGAACTGAATAGACCATGGCTACATTTAGAGTGGTGGGAGGAGGTTTCACTAGCACCTAAATAGGCAGTGTCTCATCTGCACAATGCTGTCTCTACCTCCTGTACTGATGCTGCACCAGAGAGGACAGAACTGGTTTGGACTGGGCTCAGAGACCCTTGCCACCAAGAGAACAAGGAGAAAATGAGGTATAAGTATTGGACCTTAAACCCCAGAGAATTAGATCACTTCTGGACGCAAGAGGAACCTCTGCCAAGGAGAAGAGCTGTATGGAGGAGTACTGCCCCTTTGCTGTGTGTGCTTTGCTAGGTTGGCCTGCAGTTGCAGCTTCTGCCAAGGAGAGGACAAAGTCTGGAACTTTGCTGTGAACCTGCTTGAAGAAGAATCTCCAAGGGCCTGTGTGTGTTGACCTCCTGTGCTGAAGTGTCAGGGCCACACAGAATTTACCTGCAACCCACTGACCAGTAACTGGACTCCGCTGTGGACTCCTGCATTCAAAAGGGCACCAATTCCAGTTCCTGGGCCCCGAGAATTGTGTGGTTGGTGCTGTAAAGCATGAAAACAACTCCGATGCCGTCAGCGCCGCCGCCAGGGACGCTGCGACCTGCACCGAGGCCAGGGGCACTGCTCGTGAAGTGCATGATGCAGCGCCTGAACCGCAGCTCCGACGCCCTTTGACACCTGCAGTTATCAGCCGTTCCTAACGCCATCACCACAAGCGCCTTCATCCCATTATCACAGAGCCAATAACCGACAAGGGTGACTTCCCAAACTCTTTGACTTTGCATCGCCTCACCAGAACCGAAGCCTCACCGTCGATGCCGCCTAACTTCCCCTGTCCTGGATTCAACACCTCGCCTCCTCACGGACTCGACACCTCGCCTCCCCCATGGCAACCAGGGAACCGGTCTCCACTTCGGCACCGACGCCTCACCTCCACAACTCCGTGCATCGTCCATAGACCTAATTTTTCAGCGTTGTTTGGGGGTCCGTGTGACTCCGTGACCGATACTGCGCACCTCGTGGTCGGTGCCGTACTTTGGATTTATGCCTTTCACGTCGTCATAATAGTCATAGTCGGAGCTATTTTGTTTCTACAAGTTCTATTTTTTAAATAACTGTTCTAAAGTCATAATTTGGTACATGCATGTTGGATTTTTGTCATTTTGGTCTTGTTTGGTTTAAATAAAGATACTTTATTTTTCTAAACTGGTGTGGTGTCCATTTGTGGTGTTGTCACTGTGTTACTGTGTGTTTTGATTACAAATACTTTACACATTGCCTTTGGGATAAGCCTGTTTGCTGTGCCAAGCTACCATGGGGTTGAGCAGGGGTTATCTAAAGTGTGTAATCCCCTTATCCTGACTAGAAGCATGGGTCCCTACTTGGACAAAGGTGCATACCTCTGCCAACTAGAGACCCCCATTTCTAACATTGGTAGTCAGCAGTGAGGATTGAACTTGTATTAGTACTTGACCCACAGTTATTGGCGTACATCACTAGCCTAGTGCAGCCCACTACACAACCACATACTGTGTTTTTGCTTCTATTTTTGATTGACCCTTGAAGTATCCACGCACCATGTCTCCAAATGGTAAACCAGCAAGTGATGTTGAGAATTGGAGTTTGATATTGGAATGTTGCTTACATACAAAGTGGATCAACTCAGACAACTTTGCAAAACTTTTGTATGCCCCATGAGGAGCGCCTCTAGGAAAGAGGAGCTGCAGAAGGCCTTGAGTGTCTGGTAGGAGGCCAGAGAAGCTGGGGGATAGGAGAGGCAGTTGGGGATATGGATTTGACAGAAGGGGGCTTTGTGTCCCTGGATTTGCCAGTAGGGGGAGGGCCCCCCAGGCCTGGCAGCAGCATGTCTTCTAGAGGTCTATCCCCAGAGAAGCTGGAGGACAGGCGACATGAGAGAGAGCACCAGAGGGAGCTTGAGAAGTTCAAGTATGACATGGAGAACCAAAAATGCGCAGAGGAGAATGCTCGTGCCTTGGAGGAGAAGAAATTGCTTTTGGCACATGAGTTGAGCATGAGGGAGCTGGATATCAAGGCCAAGCAGGCAGAGTCCAGTTCCAATAGTGGCATCGTACTGCCTGTGCAGTGTGGGGGAAAGGTCTACATTCCTAAAGATCTAGTACAGAATTTACAGGACGGGGAGGATTTTTATGCTTGGTTTGCATCCCATGAGGCAGCACTTCGCATGAATGAGGTCCCAGAGAAACATTGGGGGGTGGGACACCTTTAGAGGAGGCGGGTACTCTCACTTATCCCAATATGAAGGGCACTTTATGCCTCAGGCATTGGCTCACCTCTGAGCAGTACAGTGAAAAGTTTAGATCTTTTAAAAAGCTTGATTCTAACACTTGGGTGGAATGTGTAAATTTGTTTTGCAGAGCACTGGAAGGTTAGATAAAGGGCAGCAAGGTAACTGACTACAAGGGGCTATATGACTTAATTGCATGGGAGCACTTGAATAGTCTTTGTGTTCCAGAGCTGCACCAGCATCTGACGGATAGTAAGCTGATTGGAAACTTGCTCAGGAGGCGGACCGCTGGACGAGTATCAGGGCCCACAAGGGGTATGTGGGAAATCCAGCCAAGGGTGGGCAGGGTCCCCAGCAGAAGAGTGGGGAGGCAAGGTAACCTAAAGGGTCCCAAAACAGTCCCCTGGGTAAAGATTCCCAACCTCCCAGTGTCAAGAACCATGGCCCCCTAGAGGTAAGCAAGGCGATAGGGGCCCCCACATGTGTTTTGTATGTGGTCAGGAGGGTCACATGCGAGGGGATCTCAAGTGCCCCAAGGCCACACCAGCACCCACTGGTGCACCATCACTAGGGTTAGTTAGTGTAGTGCTGTGGGAGGAGATGGTTCTTAGTGATGGGGAGTCAGCCGTGATGACCCTTACCTTGCTAGGAGATAAAGAGATGGTCCAGGAAACCTGTCTGCCGGATAACACTAAGAAGTACCTGCAGTGGGTGACCATCAATGGGAGGAGGGTGGAAGCTCTGAGAGACACTGGATCCAATGTGACATCTGTGAGGTGTCAGTGGGCGTCTGAAGAGTGGGTAATCCCCAATGAAATTCACCCTGTAGTTGCTGCAGACAACTCTGAGCGCCTGTGTAAGGTGTCGCAGGTTCCCTTTGAGTGTGGGGGGGGCAGGTTCCTTGGAGGTCATTGTGAGTCCATCTATGCCTGTTGACTGTCTGCTTGGCAACGACCTGGAGAATTCCCCTTGGAAGGAGGTGGAACGCCGGGCTCATTGGGTGATGCTGGGTCAGCTTGAGTGGGCGTGTGAGACCACTCGGTCAGTGGCAGCCAGTAGGGGTAATCAGGAGGACCTGGATCTTGAAACAGTGGCCCAGGTGCCTTCCAGAAAAAGGAGGGGCAGGGGGTGTGGGAAACCCACCCCAGAAGTTCCCACGGTCCAGGAGGAGGCAGACCTTGAGGTGGATGCCCTGGAACCTACAGGGGAGCAATTGGCTGAACTGGGAGTCTTACCTGAGGTGACCTGTTGGCAACAGGAAGGGGGTCCCTCCAGGGAGGAGTTCTGCAAGGTGCAGATGGAGTGCCCTACTCTTGTTGGTTTGCAGCAACAGGCTAAAGACCAGGCAGCAGGTGATCAGTCTGGATCACATTAGATTTATTGGGAGAATGGTCTCCTATATAGTGAGCCTAAGGTCGCTCAGCCTGGGTCAGCCTGTATGCTGGTGGTACCCCAGAGCTTCAGGACCTTCCTACTGGGCCTGGCGCATGATGTGCCTTTGGTAGGACATTTAGGGTGCAACAAGACCTTTCACAGGCTTGCCACCCACTTCATTTGGCCCCAGATGAGAAGGCACACTGATACTCATTGAAAGTCTTGGCAGACTTGTCAGGCAAGCAGCAAGTGTGGGGGGAAGTGTAAGGCTCCACTCCAACCTTTCCCTATGGTGAGCACCCCTTTCGAGTGGGTGGGCATTGATATTGTGGAGCCACTGGAACCCAAGACAGCCTTAGGCAACAAGTATATCTTGGTCTTGGTGGACCATGCCACCCGGTCCCCGGAAGCTGTCCCTCTCAGGACAACCACGCCCCGTGTGTTGAGTCGTGGGCTAATGGGGATCTTTTCCCATGAGGGGTTCCCCAGAGAGGTGGTATCTGACCGGGGTACCAATTTTATATCTAGGTATATGACATCTTTGTGGGAGGAGTGCGGTGTAATGTACAAATTCACCACTCCTTACCATCCCCAAGGAAATGGGTTGGTTGAGAGAGTCAACCCAACCCTGAAAGGCATGATAAAGGGTCTTACAGCACCCATGGGACATAAGTGGGATGTCTTCTTACCATGCCTGTTGTTTGCCTACAGGGAGGTACCGCAGAAATCCTTAGGGTTCAGTCCCTTTGAATTGCTGCATGGGCAACCTGTAAGAGGACCTCTTAGTCTGGTGAAGGAGGGCTGGGAGAAAACTCCTGGTAAGACTCCCCTGGATGTATTTATCTATATGCTGGCCTTCAGAAACCAGACTCAGCACTTCAGGAAACTCGCCCAGGCGAACCTAGAAGCCAGCCAGGAGAAGATGAAACGTTGGTATGACCAGAATGCCACTCTGGTAGAGTTTCAGTCTAGCCAAAAGGTGTGGGTGATGGCACCAGTGGAGCCTTGTGCGCTCCAAGACAAGTGGACTCGGACATTTGAGGTGGTGGAGTGCAAGAGTGAAGTCACCTACTTGGTGAACTTGCAAGCTCCTAGGAACCCCTTGAGGGTCCTATACGTGAACCGCCTCAAACCTCACTTTGAGAGGTCTGAAGTAACTATGCTCCTGGCTACAGATGAAGGAATGAAAGAGGAGATCAAATCTCTTCCTGACCTCCTGTCTGCCCTTGAACATGATGGGTCAGTGGAGGGTGTGAATCTCTCTCCCACCCCAGAGCAGCAGAGGGACAGGTGCTAGGACAGTTCACCTCCTTTTTATCCCTGACCCCAGAATTCACCAATTTGTGTGACCAGGATGTGGACACTGGGGACAGTTTGCATGCAAAATACAAAATTTATAGGTTGACTGACAAGGTCAGGGCTAGCATCAAGGAAGAAGTTTCCAAGATGTTGATTTAGGGGTGATAGAGCCCTCCAGCAGCCCCTGGGCTAGCCCAGTGGTCTTGGTTCTAAAAGCTGCTGCACCCGGTGCCATTCCTGAACTGTGGTTCTGTCTGGACTACCGTGGGCTCAATGCCGTCACCAGGACTGACGCCCACCCCATCCTCAGAGCTGATGAGCTCATTGATCGGATGGGAGCTGCCCTGTACCTCAGCATGTTTGCTCTAATATTTGGGTACTGGCAGATTGCCTTAACTGATGGGGCTAAAGAGAGGTCTGCGTTCTCAATGACAGAGGGGAACTACCAGTTCAGTGTCATGCCCTTTGGGTTGAAGAATGCCTCTGCCACGTTCCAGAGACTGGTCAACCAAGTACTGTCCAGGCTGGAGGAATTCAGCGCTGCCTACCTGGATGATATTGCAGTGTTCAGCTCCAACTGGGAGGAACACTTGCAACACCTCTGTGAAGTGTTGATGGCTCTGCAGAAGGCAGGCCTCACTATCAAGGCCAGTAAGTGCCAGATAGGGTAGGGCACCAGGTAGGAAGCAGCTAGGTGGCACTCCTACAACCTAACATTGACACCATTCTGGCTTGGGAGCCCCCCAAAACCCAGACAGAGGTGAGAGCCTTCTTAGGTCTCACCGGCTACTACAGACGGTTTGTCAAGGGGTATGGCACCATTGTTGCCCCCCCTCGACAGAGCTGACTTCAAGGACGTAGCCTAGGAAAGTGATCTGGACTGATGCCTGTCAGACTGCTTTTGATGCCCTGAAATCTGCCATGTGCATGGCGCCCGTGCTTAAGGCATGTAATTTCTCCAAAGAATTTGTTGCACAGTCAGATGTTTCAGAGCATGGTGTAAGTGCAGTTCTCTCACAATTGAACGAGGAGGGCTTGGACCAACCTGTAGCTTTCATCAGTAGGAGGCTACTTCCCAGGCAACAGAGGTAGAGTGCAATTGAGCGAGAAGTTTTTGCTGTGGTCTGGGCGCTGAAGAAGGTCAGGCCCTAATAGTTTAGGATTCACTTCTGGGTTCAGACAGTACACAGGGCCCTCAGTTGGTTGATGCAGATGAGGAGTGAGAACCCAAAACTGTTGAGGTGGTCCATATCCCTACAGGGAATGGACCTTATGGTGGAACACCGCCCTGGTACAGAACATGCCAATGGTGATGGTCTGTCCAGATTCTTCCACCATAGTGATGAGAACTCCCAAGAGGGTGGGTAGTTCTCCCCACTTTTTTAGCCAGAGGGAACAAGTGTTGGACTTGGCATCCTTGCTGTAGTTTCCCCTGACCTTTTGCCTCTACCTCCTGTATTTTTGACGGTATGCTGGATTTTGCTACTGCTGTACAGTGTCAAGGTGCAAGTGCTCCCTGTATAAAGTGTTATTGTGATTGGTTATCCATGATTGGCATATTTGATTTACTAGGTAAGTCCCTAGTACAGTGCACTGTCTGCCCAGGGCCTGTAAATCAAATGCTACTTGTGGGCCTGAAGCACTGACTGTGCCACCCATACACGTAGTCTTTTCAAATGTGACTGCAGTGTCTGCTCACGGAGTTTTAAACGGCCATGTCGACCTGGCAAGTGCACCCACTTGCCAGGCCCCCACCTTCCCTTTTATTACATGTAAGGCACCCCTCAGGTAGGGCCAAGGTACACCCATGGGCAGGGTGCAGTGTATGTAAAAGGTAGGACATGTGTTGGTGTGTTTTACATGTCCTGATAGTGAAATACTGCCAATTTCGTTTTTCACTAATGAAAGGCTATCTGTCCCATAGGCTAACATGGGAGTTACTTTGTAACATCTTACAAGTATAACTTTCCATTGGGACCAGCTAGAGAAATGGAGTTTAGGCTTTCTGAACTTAGAATTTACTAACACATGTTTTTAGGAAGATGGTTTTAAACTGTGCGTTTGAAAATGCCACTTTAGATGGTAGGCATTTTTTTGTTTACCCATTCTGTGTGCCTCTGCTGGTTTGTGTATTGACTGTCTGGTTTTGGAGTGACAGAAGCTAGGGATGTGCATTCACTGAAGACAGCCACAGAGAATTAGATCACTTCTGAACGCAAGAGGAACCTCTGCCAAGGAGAAGAGCTGGAGAGCTGTATGGAGGAGTACTGCCCCTTTGCTGTGTGTGCTTTGCTGTGTTGTCCTGCAGTTGCTGCTTCTGCAAAGGAGAGAACAAAGACGGGACGCCGCGACCTGCACTGAGGCGGGGGCACCGCTCGTGAAGTGCACAATGTACCACCCCACCTGCCGACGCCTGCAGTTATCGGCCGCTGCTGACGCCAGCGCTCGCACCAATGCCATCACCGCAAGCGCCTGCATCCCGTTATCGCGGAGCCGGTAACCGATGGGGGTGACTTCACAAACTCTTTGGCTTCGCATTGCTTAACCGAAACTCACGCCTCATCACCGATGCCGCCTAACTTCTCTTGACCTGGATTCAACACCTCGCCTCCTCATGGACTTGACGCCTCGCCTCCACCATGGCAACCAGGGAACCGGCATCAACGCCTCATCTCCATGATGCTGTGCATCAGCCATTGACTTTGTTTTTCAAGGTGCTGTTGATTGGGGGTCCATGTGACTCCATGCCCAACGACGCGCACCTCGCGGTTGGTGCCGTACTTTGGATTTATGCCTGTCACGACGTAGTGATAGCCCCAGTTGGAGCTATTTTGTTTCTACAAGTTCTATTTTTTAAATAACTGTTCCAAAGTCATAATTTGATACATGTATGTTGCATTTTTGTTGTTTTTATTTTGTTTGGTTCAGAGAAAGATACTTTATTTTTCTAAACTGGTGTGGTGTCCATTTGTGGTGTTTTCACTGTGTTACTGTGTGTTTTGAGTACAAATACTTTACACATTGCCTTTGGGATAAGCCTGTCTGCTCGTGCCAAGCTACCAAGGGGATGAGCAGGGGCTATCTAATGTGTGTAATCCCTTTACCATGACTAGAAGCAAGGGTCCCTACTTTGACAAAGGTGCATATCTCTGCCAACTAGAGACCCCCATTTCTAACACTGTTATTAGTCAAGCTTACCATTTTTAAAGTCCCTACAATCCCCAAGATCTAAAAAAAACTGATAGTTGAGAGCAGATTGCCGATGAGGCTTCCAGGGGCTGAGCCAGAGAAGAGGGACTGGTAAACTTCCTTACAATTTTGAAAACCTCTCTAGGGTTATTATTGAACTCTGCAATTTCGCAAGCAAAATACTTTACTTGGGCGGTTTTTATGCCACAGTGGTAAATAGACAGCTTCTTTTGATATCGCTCCTTATGTTCGGGCCGATAAAACCTGCGCCAGACTATTTCATGCATTTTACATTGCTGACATGAAGATTTGAGTTCTTCATTGAACGAAGGAGCTGATGGGCATCTCACACCACCAGAACATGATCCAATGGGTGCCACCTGGTCGGCCATATTACCTAACCAGGCATTCACTGCTAATGCATCTACTTCAATGTTACCAACAAGCACCGGAGCACTGCTATTGAGGATAGGGATTATTACTTCAGCCCTAGCCTTAACCCAATTAGGATGAGGAAGCGCGGAGTTTAACCATCTGCATCTGGGGCCGTGCTCCCATAACCACGAGAAATACACTGTAGAGTGATTTGACCAGATGTTGCTCAGAACCTCAGTGACTTCGATACAGCCAATAGAAAAAAATAGATAGAGCAAATGTCCTGCAGAATGTGTAGGCTTATTCACAAATTGCTTCATATTCTAGGTGGACGTAATATCCAAAATGTGGGAAGCATAGTGATCGTCTAACTTATCCAAATGGATGTTCAAGTCACCCAGAACTAAACATTTTTAATATTTTAAGAAGAGACTGGATAAACAGTCGTCCAATGAGGACAAAAAATTAGTGGCCTGACCGGGAGGAGAATAGATTAATATTCCCACCATAGTTTAATGAGCTGAAGTAGAAAAATGAAAGCCCAACGATTCAGCTTCACAAAGTACGGAAATCAGAAAGAAGGTGAATTTCAGGGAGCGCTTAAAAACAATGGCGATGCCCCCAGCCCTCTTACCCACTCTGCCATGGTGGGAGATCAAATAGCTCGCAGGGATGGCCAATGCGATGTCCGGGGCAGAGCCATCACCCATCCATGTTTCAGTGAGAAAGAGTATGTCCAAATGCTCCTCCATAAGCTCCTTACGACCATTCACGATGCTCTCCCTGCTCCTTGCGGCCTCCTCCACTTCAAACTGAACTCTTCACGCTAGACTTTAGAAGGTAACTTTTTCAGCACAGCTAATCTGGTACCTGTATCTTGCACTTGCTCCATCGCAGTTGGCCTGAACTTGTGACTTTCACCTAGTCTCACACGACCAGATAACCAAGAGCGGCGCTTTGTGTTTTTATGCGCTATATTTACCTTAAATCTTTAAAATTGCATATATTTCGATTTCTACTGATTTAATTTTTGTTGTTTGGTGTCAAATAATTTATTACATTTTACTCTATCTTTCTAAATTGGTGTGTTGTGTTTTCTCTTCATTCCTGTTTGAGTGCTGCATAAATACTTTACACATTGCCGCTAATCCTGACTCCTTTTGAGCCAAGCTACCAGAGGATTAAGCACAAGTTAATTTAGCAACTTTTTGTGGTACATCCTGACCAGGATTGTGGCTGTTGCTTGAGAAGGGATAACACTCCCCCTCATACAACAACCCAATTTCTCACAGTCAGTCTTTACAGAGGCTGGTGAGGTTGGTAAATTCTTCCAACTCAACAGTAGCTGCCTAAGGCACAGGGCTTTTCAGCACATTAGACTGCCAGGGGCCACGTTGCAAGTAGGTGTTTGTTATAATATGGTGTACAAACACATTGCCATACAAAAATATAGTTGGCAGAATTATCGACTACCAACTTATCATCAAGATAAATAAATGTGGGCAAGTATGAATTTACTTACTGTTCTTAACTCCATTTATACCTAGCTTGAAGAAATATATATCACCAAATTACATAGATGTGGAGTCAAGAATAGTTGGTCTAATAACCGATATAGACTTAACTTGACAAAATAGTTCTCTCTGTATCTTGAAGTCAGTAATTTTGCAGGACACTCACTGCTCGATATTGTGGCACATCACCAATATATTTCATTTTACATATTTTTCAATTTTGAGCTTGGGTTGTAAGCAACTGGCCACACTCATTGTAATAAAAGTAATATTTTATGAATTAGGTAGTCATGCACCAGCATTAATTCACTGAAATTAATGCCATACACATTAGTCAATCAGGTTTACCTCGAGGCCCATACATCGGGAGCAGAGAGTCATCTGTTATAAAGTTGGGAGTGAAATGAATGTATTTTCCTGGTTCACCGCACCCTCCGTACTGCAAGGTGTAAGGATCCTCTCCATATTTCAGGAACGGGTCGGCAATAATAACATCAGCCTGCCATGAAACAGGATGTGTATAAGAGGGCAGGAACACTGTTAAGGTCGACATACATAAACAACATGGAACGTGATAAACATCTGTGAAATGCATTCAAGTCTCACCTTATCATAGGATTCAGTCTTGGTTCTTGAGTAACCGGCTTTTGGCTGCCACGTTAAAGGTATTAATATTTTTACACTTTTGAAATACGCTCTTCTTCGAGTTGCTTGGAAAAGGTACGTGGACGCCTCCGTCACCATCTCCTAATATAAGAAAAGAAGAATAGTGTTTCAAATATAGGCTCGAATATAAAATATTAAAATTAAGCTTAATTCTAAATGCAATTCTAAATGTGCAATAAAGTGGACATCTGAAGGTAAAGAAAATAAAAGAACAGCTATTTCTTTACAATTTAATTCATGTTTATTGTAAGAATTCTTTGCCAGGACGTATGTTATTATACTTTTCGACAAACTTTTTCCTCTTGGGCACAATTCACAAACAAGCATTGGCAAAGTCTGTGGGCCTTATTTATGAGGCCTTGCAACACTTTTACACCACCGTTGCGTCACTTTTTGTGACCCGCTGGCGGCGTAACAAATGTACCACATTGCGCCCTATTTACAAAGTGACGCATCTAAGCAGATGCGTCACTTTGTAAAGCCCTGCGCTACATTATACCTGCATCAGGAACAATGTATGCAGGGTAGGCGTTCCCCCGCAAAAACCTCTTAGAAGTGGTGCAGGTAAATCTATCAGATTTCACTGCGCCACTTCTAGGACGCCACTGTGTCAAAACCTTACGCCTTCCTGACAGCAGGCGTAAGACTGATGCAGGCCCTTTCACATGGGGCTTGCCCCATGTGAAAGGACACATTGCAGTAGTTGAGTCTGTTTTCAGACACACCCCAGCAATGCATCACTTTTGTGCCTACAGATTAGTCAGAAATACTGACGTATCTGTAACTTCTTGCGACATGGAGCGCCGTCCATTAAATACGGCACATCCATCTTGTTGCAAGGAGGGCGCAGTGTAAACGGTTGCATTGCTGTTTTCACATAGCAATGCAACAGTTTTCATAAATGAGGACCTGTGTATCTGGCTTTGCTGCCAATCTATGGGGCTTATGTACAAACCCATTACGCTGCCCGTGCGTCACTTTTTTTTGACGCACCTGCGGCACAATGGGCTTGCCCATATTTTCAAGCGCAAGTAAAGTCACCCTGCATGACTTTTGATGGCCTTGTAAATATGGACCCCTTTCACGAATTATTCTGCATGAAAGGGGCGTTCCACGGGTGTTCCTGTGGGTGTTCCCACGCAACACCCATAGAACTTGGCGCATACCCAGATTTACAGCGTTTTGTAAAACTGGGAAAGCGTCAGAATCCTACACCTCCCAGGGGAGGCATACGAATGGCGCAACGAGGAGAAATACTTTTATTTCTCCTCATTTGTTCCCCTTTTTCTGCGGTCTGCAGTCTGCAGCACTTATAGAAAGAGGAAAATGCCATTAATCATTGTTTTTGTGCAGGAAGGTGTCCCTTCCTGTATAAAAACAATCCTCCCCGCAGTGCAGGCACCCTTGCAAAATGTCACAAGGGTTCCTGCGATGGCGCATGGCAGCCAATTGTGTGCCAGCGCAGGGGAAAGCATAGGGATGCGTTGTATTGTTGGTAATACGACGCATCCCTGTGCTTTGAAAATGACGAGGCACGGCGCAGCTAAATGGCTTGCAGCGCCTCGCTGCATCATTTTCTTCTAGATGAGGCCCTATTTTTTGCCAACGATTGTTTCCTTTGAATTTTGATTTTGTTAAGTATAACAAAAACCACTTAAAAATGTTCACCTGTATGTGCGCACACATGATGGTCATCTTGGAATGGTTTTTGCAATAAAGTGCTATAAAAAATATTCTAATACTGCCACCAATGCATGCGCACTCATGAGTGACCATTTTGGAACACCTTTTGTTGTACTTTACATACAAAAATTCAAAGATGGCTATCCAATTATGTTCACGTATGACTGCTATCTTGGAATGGTTTTTATAAATCTTTATTACAAAAAACCATTTCAAGATAGTGCGCACACATGTGAAGGCCTCTTGGAATGCTTTTTTATAGAATTTCATTTCAAACATAGTCACTGATGCATGCAGATACATGCGCATGCAGGCTCATCCAAGGGTGGCCAGTTTAGAATGGTTTTGGCAAAATTTTAAAAGTTTAAGTATGTCCATAGTGTGCATTTATCAAGAAATCAAGCGGCCCAATGGCAGTGTGCGGGGAGCTGCCAGGCACTTGCCAAACGAAATAGAAAATAATAATAATAAAATAAATGTTGAGCCCTGCTATTGAAGTGCACTATTTTCTATGTAGATGATTTGGCAAAATGTCATAAGTCACACAGAAGAGAGACAAGGTCCAAAGTAGGCTGCCCATTGCAAATATGAATGACACTGACAAACCGAGAGCAATATATCTGGCTGAAACTGTATATATATGTAAACATATATATTACCTACTTCCAGTAGGTAGTTAAAGTCAGGACCAACGTTTCCCATAGAAAAAGCGTTTTTTGTTTTGCTAATAACTTTGGCACCGTTTGACGAATCTTCTTGAAATTTCATAACTAGTTTGCCACTCACTTCAGCTGCTATATTCAAAGTTTCTGAGTGATTCGTCAAGCGAGGGCAGAGAAAAAGGGGGGTCCCAAAGCACATTAGGGATTGTGAACACAACTACAGCCCGAACCGCTGAACGGAATTACACCAAATTTAGCAGAACGCTAGGTCTTGGTCCAGAAAGATCTCTTTTTGTTATTTGGTGTGAATCCCTTTAGTAGTTTTTAAGTTATTAAAGGAAAAACAAATATTGATATCTAAGGACGCGGATATATCATAGATCCACTTGCAGGGTATCTGTGGATCTGGAGGAAAAACAAGGACCACATTGGTTGGCTGCAACCTGACTGGAAAGTTGCAGCCACCATTTTATATCTCGGGGAATGATCCCGGGATGTGAAAATGTAAATGAAATGTAATAGAGGGGATCAGGGTAGAGGTACTCTGACCCCTTGGGTGCAATATAGGGGTCTGTGAGGGACCTCTGAGGGGAAAGAAAATGCCCCCAAATTATATTTTTTGACACATGCATGGCGCTGCCGCAGCGCTCAATGTGCCCCCTTGTGTAAAATCAGGCCAGATCTGCAAATCTGGCCAAAAATAAAAACAAAATGTGTCCATTCACAGACCGACTCAGACACTCACACACCTACCCACATAGACATTCACACCCCACTCACAGACCCACACAGACGCTCACACACCCACTCACAGACCCACGCGGACATCACATACCCACTCACAAACACATAAAGATACACACACACACACACACAGACCCACTCACACACTCACTCACATACCCACTCACACACCAACATACCCACTCACAGACCCATTCAGACACTCACACACCCACTCACAAAATCCACTCAATCACATACCCACTAACAGACCCACTCACATGCCTACTCACACACCCACTCACAGACCCACCCAGGCACTCTCATTCCTACTCACAGGCCATGCACACACCAACTCACAGACATATGCACATACCGATGCACAGATCCACTCACACACCTACTCACAGACCCACTCCCATACTCACAAATCTACTCACACACCCACTCACAGCTCACTGACTCCCACTCACACACCCACTCAGACAATCACACACACACTCACATACACACCCACTCACAGACCCACACAGACACCCACATACCCACTCACAGACCCACTCACATACCCAATCACTGACCCCCACAGACATTCACACATCACCTCAAAGACCCACTCATATACCACACATGTACTGAAAGACCCACATACACTTGCACACCTACTTACAGACCCACTCACACATCCACTCACAGACACCCACAAACCCAATCACAGACCCACTCAAACACTCACAAATCTACCCATAGACCCACTCACATACCCACTCACACACTCTCAGACACTTACATACACACTCACCTATACATCTACTCACAGACCCACAGATCCACAGACACTAACACACCTACTCACAGACCCATTCAAACACTTGCAGACCCACTCACAGTCCCACACAGACACTCACACACTACTCACAGGCCCACTTAGATACTCACACACCCACTCACAGACCAACTCACACACCCACTTACAGATAAACTCAGACACACATACCCACTCACTGACCCACAGACACTCACAGACCCACTCACAGAACCACTCAGACACTAACACACTCACGCACCCGTTGACAGGCCAACTCACACACCCACTGAGAACCCACACAGACACTCACACACCCACTCACAGACCCACCTATAGACCCACAAAGACACTCCCACTCACAGACCCTCTCAGACACACACTCACAGACCCACTCAGATACTCACACGTCTACTCACAGACTCATACCACTACTAACACACCCACTCACACACTCATAAAACCACTCACACATTCACTGACACATTCATAAGTATTGCTGTTGCATATTGGATGTTTGCTTTTGGTTTGTCAATCTGCGTCAGATCTGCAGATTCAAATGAGATTTTAAAGAAGGAATTAGGAATTAAAGAAAGCAGTGTTTGGAAAAAGAATTGGCTCTGATATGAGCCTTTGTGTTTATGATGTATAGATGAGAATAACACATAAAACAGGATGCAGCCTTTCAAGATGTTGAGTAAGACCCTGTTGCCTTTCTCTGTGAAATGAACTCCATCATTTCTATATATTCCATTCATATCAACGCAGAAATTGTTGTGATATATGGATCCCATGTTGTGGTCTCTGAGGAATGCAGAAACTGTTTTATTGACATGTGTCCTGGATTTGTCTATTTGTGGACAGAATTAGTTTGACCACTTCGACTTCTGCCTTTGGCAAATGTTAGAGAACACCAAGGCAGTGTATGGGAAAAGTACCATTAATTTACCAAAGGTAGCCTTCATTAGGATTTCTAGTCCAACCCCAGTAATTGTGCCTTAGTCATTGCCACCACAGTGCACAATCTTAAGGTCTGGATGTTGGCAATCCACAATGCTTTCAACCAAAGGCAGCAATTTATTTCACTCTAATCCTCTCTGGCCAAGCCAAGTAATGGCTACATTAGGTAAACCCAAGTCCCTGTCAATGCCATTTTTTCTAGCACTCTCTCCGGCCCAAAACACAAAACTATGGCCCACAATCCACAATCTGACCATTTTGGAGGCAAACAGGAGTAGCACACAGGAGAAGGCTGCAGCTGAATGAGACAGTTTTCAGAATGAAAGGTGGATAAGATGGAGGACAACACCTAAATTAAAAAATAACATATTTGATTGGATGGTGTAAATATGCAGGTAGCTAAAATTAAGTAATGATTTTGAGAAAATAGTAACTACATCTGTAACTGGCTTTGGGGGGAAAGGTTATGCTGTTTGGGATATGCTTATTATTCCATACAGTCAACCACACCTGCTACAGTTCAATTTTAAGCTAGTATGCTGCTCACAGAAAGTGTTTGTGAACTTTTGGGCTAGTGCTAGCAGTGAGCGTTCCAAACATGGTTACTATGGAAACGGAGCTAAAAGAGAGTAGGGGGAAGGGACCAAAAAAAACTAAACTGTTGATCTGATAAGTAAAGTGGTATGGAAATATTGCTCATTAGGAAGTGTTTGGGTTGAAATTCAGTATTTTTTGCAAAGTAAACTATAAATGCCATGGTTTAACAGCAGATTGTTAAGTGGTTTCATGGGATCCCGTGTGGATTTGCGGATTGGCTGTTACGTAACACAGGGGGTCGCGCTGAGTGCTGTGGCAGATCCACGAATCCTCTCAAAACCACTACCAAATTGGGCTTCCTAACAGGAGTCTTCCATAGGGTTAAAAAACAGGGATCATTCAGACGTGGTATATCAAAAGTAAAATATAAAATGAAGGTTGTGATTTGCTTACTACATCAGTATCACTAAAAGCAGAGTGGGAAAAGTTGCCATTAATGGTTCCTTTGTACTGAGAGTGGTATACCATTCCTATACTTCTGACTTCAGATTTCACTGACAAGAGATTCTAACTGATACTGAGTTAAAAAGTGGAGAACAGCAAAGACATATCACAGGTGTCAATTGGGGTGAACTTTTAAAACGTATATGTATATAAAATGTTATGAGTGTATATAAGGTGAAATAAAATATGTAGGTTATACACAACAGTAAATGGGAAAATAAGAGGGTGGGTAGATGATGATATTAAGGAAAACTACAGTGAACAGCGAAGGAGGAATAAAAGTGTCTGGAGACAAAATATAGTTGTTTTATTAAGCTGCAATTAATTAATGTGTTTGGAAGTAGATGTGGGTGATTGATTGCACTATATAATTTGATAGTATAGATACTTTGTACCCACACACACAGTGAGGCAGGCACTCATACACTCAGTTACAGTGCCAAGAAGGCACTTATGAATGCACCACCAATACAGGGACTGGCACACTGAGAGAGACATCAATTAAATCATTTACACACCCATGTATTCACCTATACATCTACTTACATACTCATTCTCACAGGTATGCAGGCCCTGTCCTATCCTCTCAGACACATATAAAACATTTCATGTACCCAGTACTCACTCAGTTACAGAGACATGTACACAGACATACACCCTGTTATATATACAGTCACCCACCCACACAATCACTCATATACCTGTTTACAATACCATAGAGCCATTCACATACTCAGTCAGAGAGTGACAGAGGCACTCAGACATCCACTCGAACAACCAGGCAGGATTTATGTACTGAACTTCTCATAGTATGATTCACCCACCGTATAAGCACTGATATAATTGATATGTGTATTTTTAAAGCACGTGTTTACCCAGAAGGCTATATTGGCACAGAATAATAGATGTTTATTCTTACCCAACTGAATGTTACTGATTTTAAAGACCTTGAAAGGATAAAAGGCAGAGTAGATGATTAGAGATTTAAAACTGTAACCTTGAGATGAAACACAGGACCTAAGAGTGTGCTGATTTATATGATAACCAAGCAGACCCAGGATACTCATTTATATATGTAAAATCACAAACTTACATCAGGCTCTTACACACTCACATATTCAGTTACGTAAAGACTCACTTGCTTATACATAGTGAGGCAGTGACAGGTACACCCAGTTACAATAACAGAAAATCACTTATGTACCCACTACTAAATACTCGGATAAGCACCAATTAAAGCATTCACTCATGAATGTACTTACCTATAGATCCACACAGGCAATGCTATATGAACTGATACACCTATAGAGGCATTGATATACCCAGCATTCAGACAGTTAGGTAAACAGACACACACATTTTCTGAGTTATACACTCAGCCACCTACACATATATGCACTCATATACTTATTTACAAAACCAAACAGTTACTTACACTCCCAGTGACACAGCGACAGAGGCAATTCCACATCCACTTGCACACTTACTTAGCTGTTATGTATGTAACACAAACATAATCAGCACTACACACAGTTATGCATCCAAAGATGGACTAACACAGACAGTTACCAATCCATACAAGTAGTTACATATCCATTAACACTCATACAGTCAATAACACTGCCACCGAGACACCCAAACAGTTACTTACATATCCAGTGACACACACAGAGGCACTGATAAAGTTACTGAGCTAGCCATTGGACCGGTAACACACCTAGACGCCTATCTGTTGAGCAACTTATAAACATACTTATAGTTAGAGAGCCTGTTATGAACTGAGATAAACTTTTTAATATTTTTAATATGTATTCATTTACTTATAGTATGTAATGAAGTAGCATTTAATATAAAGTTACATGTATTTAATGTTTGCTTTTCAGATATTTTCTTGTGTTTATAGGAGAAGATTTATAATGCCAAGATAGGAAGGAGAACAAAACAGAGGAAACAATACTATCTACTTGAAACTGATAATAAAAAATCATAAGATGCGGAGAATGTACTCAGAAAAAAAGAGCTGTTGGTAGGAGAACTAAGGAGTTTGTTAAAACAGTATTTAGGAAAATGCAAAATGTGGAAAAGTTTCATATAAAAGGCCAGCTTTTACAATCAAGTGACAATGGAGAAGGAGTAAGTTATACTGAAAGTAGGAAATGTTCTAAAAAAATCCTAGTTTGACCAGAAGACGGAAACAATTTAAGGAAATACGAGTGGGAATGTTTAGAAGTAGGGTAATACAGAATTTGCGATGAAATATTCGGAAGAGTAAGAGAAGGACAGCATTGAAGCAGAAACAGCATATCAAAAGTGTGGTTGATAAAGAGTTTGCCCTGAAGAGAAAACTATTTATCTTGATACTGAACAGGAAGAGAACACTGGAAAAAACAGTGTTGTGTATAAACAGAAAAAGGTCAAAAGAAAAGGATTATCAATAAAAGTAATTTTTGCAAACTTTTCAAAGGAGAATGAAAGCATACATCTAGCACTGAGGCTTTCTTTAGTGAAGAAACTTCTTACAAGGGAACACGTTAGTACATGCAGTTGAAACAACTGGCTGTTGCCATGAGGCAGAAGACGGTATTCCCATTCCAAAAGAGGTGGGCCATAGAAATGTAGGAAGAGATAGGCGAAGAGATACAAGGAAGGTGTAGACATGCCCCTGTGTATAAATAGGACTGCAGTAGTATTTGTTGTGTTTGGCAGTAATCAATTGATGGTCTAAGAAATTTCCCACGTCAATTTCCAAATAGAAATGTGAAGCGGAAAAAAGCAACCTTGCAAGGTTTACATCTATGCAAAGTGAGGAAATACACAAATGTACAAGAACGCTCATTGGCATGTCTATCCAGGAAAATGTGCACTAGCACCTTTCATCATTTTAGAATATTAGCTGTTCATCATTCAAAAATGGAAATTCAGTTAGAAGACTATGGTTATTGAAAAGTCCTGCATTGTGCTTAGGAGAAATGAACAAAACACTGTTGTATGGTACTGTATCACATGTTGAAAATGTTTGTGAAGATATTCAGTTACGTTTCTTTGGTCCTGATGAGAAGACTAGGCAAAATGAGGGGTCGGTATGTTCAGGTGTAGAGGAAGAGAACACAGATATTAGTACTGATAAATTTGCATGAGAAAAAGCGAAGTTTAATGCAGTTTCTACAGAGAAACCAAACTATGGGCCTGATTAGGATGGCGAATGTATGACGTTACAACGCATGCCATTACAACGCATGCCGTTACAACGCATACCTTTACCCCGACTTGTTGTCGGGGGTGCGCTGGAAGTTGGAATAGTATAATTTACTATTCCAACTCCAGTGTGTGCAACAGTAGGGAAGGTGTTGGAGTTAACTCCAACACCTTCTACCCCCTGCAACAAGCCTTTCGCGTTGTAACGACATGCGCTGTAATGGCATGCATTGTAACACTTGCATTGTAAAGGCTGTTTCCCAGGATGGCGGGCGGACTCACGTCCGCCCGCCACCCTAACGGAGATGGGGACCGTCTGACATAGTGCTGGGGGTCCCACAGGCTAAATTACAATGCGACCACCACCGTGGCGGTCGCATTGTCCATGTTTTCCATTGCAGCGGGTGCTGCTGCTGCTGCTTCAGCACCCGCCGCAATGGAAAAAAGGGATGTGTAACACATCCCTGTACTACGTGACAGGCACCATGCGGTGCCTGTCACTTGGTACAGGGATCCGTTGGGGGGCACCATAGGTGCCCCCCCACACCCAAAGAAAAGGGCCCTGGGTGAAGGGGGGCCCGCTACGGGCCCCCAATGTTCATCCCCGCCAGCCTTTCCATGGCGGGTGAACCACCCTGGAAAGGCTGGTGGGGAGGGACCATCCTAATCCCTACAGCAGTGCCTGGTAGACACCGCCACTATTTTAGGGATAGGAAGGCCTCCGACGCACCGGTGGGCTCAAGGAGCCCGTTGGCTGCCTGGCGGTCTGAGTTTCCGACCACCACAGAACTGCCCGCCATTCTAATTTGGTGGGCAGAAAATGGCCTTACGATGGCGGTGAGACTACAACCGACAGCCTGTTGGTGGAGGTCTCACCGTGATCGTAATGAGGCCCTATGTTTGTATTTGTCCGTGCACTCACTACAAAGGCCAAATTAGAAAAGATGATTTGTTATTGAAAACTAAATAGAGATAAGTGGCTAGAATTTGAAGTGTACTTATTTGTGGAAGAAAGTTCTGATTCGTCTGCACGCCAGATTATGTGTAAGTATTGATATGACAATTTAGAGGACAACAAACTGCCTGCCAGAGCAATACATAGCAAGTTAGAGTTGGTTCAAATTCAAGAGGAACATCGACATCTAAATGTTTATGAAACAATACTGATACAATCTATACATCCTTTTCAAACAATAGTTCATATGGAATAGAAGACTGGGAAACTACCACCAACTGAGGTACAGAAAGGCCTTAAAGGAACAGGTGTGTACTTACCTTTAGATTCTAAGCACAATATTGAAACTGTAGGTGTAGAGAGAGATTTGGAAGAGCCACGTGTTATTTTAATGAATGGTGTAGCTACAAAAAACAAAAAAATCTGGCAGGAACTAGTGGATGTGAATTAGGTGAAGAAAGATACATTCTATCTCAAATAGAATAATATGTATTACAAAGATATAGATGTTCTTACACATGGAAATTGTAGGGAGGAAGAAATGTTGCCTTCAAGGGGACAGTTGTAAAAGTGGATAAAGCTAGATGTGAAGAAATCTATGAGCACTACAGTATCCATCCACTCCATTCAAAAGAGTTTATGGGGGATGCCATTGAACTGTATCAGATCAAACAAGCTAAAGGAGCTCCATTGAGTATGTGAGAGAAAAGTTTAGAGGCTCACCGTTTTCCACAACTGTTTCCAACTAGAGTTGGTGGATCGTATAATGACCGCCCAGTGCAAATACCAGGAGCTGGTATAGGTCGTCAAGATTAGATTCAGAGGACCCTAGATTTTGACAAAGAATTCCATATATAGTCAGGGCCATATGTATCAAAATGTCCTTTTGCGATTCTCAAATAGCGATTTTTTGCGAATCGCTATTTGAGAATCGCAAAACGCTATGTATGTAGGATTTGCAATAAATTTTGCGAATCCTTCATATTCCTTAATTGCGAATCGCAAATTGCGATTCGCAATTAAGGAATACCTCCCCATTCATTCCTATGGGCCCAGAGGCCCATAGGAGTGAATGGGGAGACATTCTCAATTTGCGATTAGCAATTAGGGAATCGCAAATTGAGAATGCAATTTCAAGTGTGCCAGGGTGTCAAAAGGACACCCTGTTGCACCCCTGAAATGTGCATGTGTGCACATGTGGCACACATACGTGCCCTAAGGGCATGTACGTGCGCCACATGACACTTTAAAAAATGCAAAATAGTGCATTTTTAAGTGAAATCGCAAGTTACCACCAACTTGAAGTTGGTGGTAATTTGCGATTCCTTAAGCCCAAATCGCACTTTCTTTTGTGCTTCTTACATTGCATTTAAGGAATCGCACTTAGCGATTCCTTAAATGCAATCGCAAAAAAGGGAATCGCAAAATTTGCGATTCCTTATTTTGCGAGGGGGTTTCAGTGTGATACATTGCACACTGCTAATTTGCGATTGCAAACGCCGAAATTCTGTGAATTTTGGCATTTGCGATCGCAAATTGGGTTCATACATATGGCCCTCAGTCTGTTATTTGAAAGTGATTAGTCTGGACTATCCTACACTGTTAACCTTATTCATGAAACAGGAGTTAATCTGCAAAATATGTCCGCAAAACACTTTGTTGACAGAATTCATGGGAAAGATGAGAAGTTGGAGTATAATTTGATAAATTTAATGGCATGCCAACATGGGGCCAATGAACTGAAATGTATTTTGCGAAATGTAGGTGCACAAACGTGGTTTGTGACCCTGAGTTGTGCAGAGTATGCATGGGAGGAATTACATGACTTTTATGAGAGAAACAAACTTTAACATTAAGGGTATCAATTTGAAGACACCATGAAAACTTTGCTCTTTGGATCCTGCAAATATTTGTAGATATTTTAACCAAAGATTTCAAGCCATGCTCTCCTTCTTCTGTAACAAACAAAAGAAATCCACCTCTTAGAGAAGTTACTGATTTCTTTTGGCGTAAAGAGCATCAAGCAAGAGGTGCTCCTCATATTCATATGCTGTTGTGGATAAAAGATACACCAAAATTTGGAATAGACACAGATGAGTCTGTACTTTCTTTCATAGAACAGTATGTTATATGTAGCATCCCAAAAGACAGTGAAGAAAGAGGCCTAAAACAGCAAGTTCTGCATTTTCAATCACATAGATGTGGGAAGTATCGTCAGCAGACATACAAAGCAAAAAGAAAATTTCACACAAAATGTTGTTTTGGATTTCCAAGACCTGTTATTTCAAAAGGAAGAGTCAGCAGTTTTTATCTGCAGTGAGAAATACACTTACTCAAAAATCACCTGAAAACACATACAACCTGAGAAGCACAGAGGCTTCAAAATATATTAATGACTACAATACTGTCAGTCTGAAAATGTGGAATGCCAATATGGATATTGAATCTGCTCGTTATGTACCTTCATGCATGACAGAATTTGAGTAGATGGAGATGAAAGATATGTGGGAAGAGATTTCTGCTGAAAAGAATTTTCATGTCGGGCTTTCCGACATGAAAAGCCTGTCGGAAATTGACTTTGGGGACCCCTAGCAGGGCCCCCTGCCTCCACGGCCTCTGGTTGGGGGCCCTGTAAAACCCTGCACAACGTGGAAGGCACCGTGAGGTGCCTGTCACGTGGTGCAGGGATTTACAAGAACTCCAATTTCTCTATGGTAGCTTGTGCTGAGGCTGGTTTCCGACAGCTGCACAAGCTCCCATAGGGAAATGGGAGTATGGTGTGGTTGCATTGCAATAGGGTGTTCGGTCGGTTGGTTCCCGCACCAAAACAGTGTCAGGCGGACATCGTAATTAGGTCTGTAGTATCCAAAAAGGAGTCCACATCTTGAAATTGTATAACTTTATGAAATACTTCAAAACTGCAGATGTAGAAACAATGTCACAGAAAATGTAGATGAAGGTACATTTGCAGTAGTTGGTTGTGATGGTTGTTTGGTAAGACACAGCAAAGGCAGTTTAATTAACCATAGAAAACTGAGTCGCCAGACTACCCAAAAAAGAGAGTTTTTCTATTTGGCACTTTTGCAGTTATTTAAGCCTTGGCGTTCTGTCTCGGAATTACTAAGAGAGTCTGACTGCTATGAAGACTCTTTCAATGCTGCAAGGGCTACTATTAAGTGTTCAGTATTTCCTAACTATCTGAAAATGTTAAATGATGAAATTGAACAGGAGGAAACAATTGCTGCTAAGGTAGCTAAGGAGAGTTCGCAAAGCAGCCAAAGTTCAGGTCCTCAAATTCAAGATCCACTTGGACAGTCAATAATTGAAAATGAAGATGCTATTGCAATGAATGAGGTGGAGACTGGAATGGAACAATCAAGACAGGAAACAATTGATTTGGGAGATTTAGTTGCACAACTAAATGACGAGCAAAAGGAAATATATATGGAGGTGAATGCCTGAGTTGGGCATGGATTGCTCCATGAGAAGAAAGAGTTTGCATGCACATCATTTAAGCCCATACTGTTGTATGTCAGTGGACACGCTGGTACTGGCAAAAGCTTCTTAACCCCTTCGCTGCGTCCGTCGGCCAACGGCCGTCGCGAGCACTACTTCGGTAGTGCTGCGCACGTCCGTTGGCCGACGTGGCCCCGCCCACTCGTTCAAACCGCCGCACCGCGGCGGAATTCGCGCCGCGGTTAAGTGGTTAATACAAGTTCTCACTGCTTTCCTACAGAAGACTACAGATTATATTCTGTCACGTGTAATTACTGTACCCACTGGATTAGCTGCACACAATATCAAAAGAATGACTCTACATTGACTTTTGATGCTGCCTGTGGAGCATGAAAACGAACTAGTATACCAAAGTTATCTGGTGAATCTTGCCATGAAGTCTCAAGAGTCCTAAAAAAGTCAAAGCTTTTAATCATTGATGAGGTGAGCATGGTCTCATATGCCTTTGTACATTTGACAGTGCAACATATTCTAAGAACAGACTAGGATGTCCTATTTGGAGGAAAACATTTGATTGCTTTTGGAGATCTTCTTCACTATTTGGAGGAAAACATTTGATTGTTTTTGGAGATCTACTTCAACTTACACCTCTCAAAGGACAGACTGTGTTCAAAACATTACTCCACAATGAAACTTGGAATTCTTTGGGAAGCATTTGAAATGTCAATATTTGGTTAAACTTCCAATATAAAGGATTACTTAGGAATATGTGACAAGCATCTGATGTTGAATATGGAAATATCTGAAGGTTGTTAGAGTAGGTGTTCTTTCAAAAGAGGGAAAGTGTCTGCTAGAAAGTCATCTTCTTAAACAACAGTTTCCAACGAACAAGACAGCAGCAGAGCTAAAATTCACTTTTATTCAAGAAGGAAACCCAGTTGTATATCTAATGCCTACACTGGCGAAGTGCATCTCATTCAATAAAGAATTGCTGGAATTGGAGAAAGAAGATTTTTGGAACTGATGGCAATAGACAAAATGGAACACCAGGGCTTCACAGTATTCCTAAATGAAAAATTACAAACAAAACTGGATTCAATAGAAAAATCTGTTTCGCGAACTGCAGGATTAGAGAAATGTTTAAGTGTTTGTAAGAACTGTAGGGTAATTTTGGGGCATATTATCAAGGGGCCGTGATAAAATTATCGCCGCTTTAGTGTCCGTTTTCGGGCGAAAAGCGGCAATAATTTTATCGCATTATCATCAAGGACACGCTAGCGCGTGATTCCTTGAGTTAGGGCCCGTTTTTCACACGCCTCGCCTCGATAATGAAATGCAAAGGAGGCGTGGCTGTGAAAACAACATGGGATAATATCGCGAAGGCAGCTTCGCGATATTATCAAGGAGGGGTAGCGATATGTGAAATCGCGTTAAGTATGCCTTAACGCAGGAATTTAACATCTGTTAAATTCCTGATTAAGGCATACCTAACATGGGGGGTGGATTGTGTGGCTAAGACCACAGGCCCTATCATCAAGGATATCGCCGTTTTCCATGGAACATCGCTGGAAAACCAGCGATGTTCCATGGAAAACACCGCTATTGCTGGAATGATTATCGCCATTGCGCTATGCTTTGTTTTGCATTTCGCCCTAAGTGGGAAGGGTATGCCCAGACGTGGGTCCCGTGCTCACTACGCCACTGGAGTCAAGCTATCCTGGCTGATGAAGGCTGATAGCCTGAAACCGGTCCTAGGATGCTTGATTCCGGTCCAGCGAAGACATGGCTTGGCAGTTCGGTCTGGACTGTTCCCATGAGGCACAGGGTCAAGACTGATTTGCATATGGCTATGTCTGAACTGGGATGGCGTGGTGAAGCAAAATAATGATGGATTAAACCCAGATCTGTGACTGGGGGTGAATGTTTGCCAATGTGCAGCATTCCGTCCATCATCTTGTGTGTTTTGCATTTCGCCCTAAGTGGGAAGGGTATGCCCAGACGTGGGTCCCGTGCTCACTACGCCACTGGAGTCAAGCTATCCTGGCTGATGAAGGCTGATAGCCTGAAACCGGTCCTAGGATGCTTGATTCCGGTCCAGGGAAGACATGGCTTGGCAGTTCGGTCTGGACTGTTCCCATGAGGCACAGGGTCAAGACTGATTTGCATATGGCTATGTCTGAACTGGGGTGGCGTGGTGAAGCAAAATAACGATGGATTAAACCCAGATCTGTGACTGGGGGTGAATGTTTGCCAATGTGCAGCATTCCGTCCATCATCTTGTGTGTTTTGCATTTCGCCCTAAGTGGGAAGGGTATGCCCAGATGTGGGTCCCGTGCTCCCTACGCCACTGGAGTCAAGCTATCCTGGCTGATGAAGGCTGATAGCCTGAAACCGGTCTTAGGATGCTTGATTCCGGTCCAGGGAAGACATGACTTGGCAGTTCGGTCTGGACTGTTCCCATGAGGCACAGGGTAAAGACTGATTTGCATATGGCTATGTCTGAACTGGGGTGGCGTGGTGAAGCAAAATAACGATGTATTAAACCCAGATCTGTGACTGGGGGTGAATGTTTGCCAATGTGCAGCATTCCGTCCATCATCTTGTGTGTTTTGCATTTCGCCCTAAGTGGGAAGGGTATGCCCAGACGTGGGTCCCGTGCTCACTACGCCACTGGAGTCAAGCTATCCTGGCTGATGAAGGTTGATAGCCTGAAACCGGTCTTAGAATGCTTGATTCCGGTCCAGGGAAGACATGGCTTGGCAGTTCGGTCTGGACTGTTCCCATGAGGCACAGGGTCAAGACTGATTTGCATATGGCTATGTCTGAACTGGGGTGGCGTGGTGAAGCAAAATAACGATGGATTAAACCCAGATCTGTGACTGGGGGTGAATGTTGGCCAATGTGCAGCATTCCGTCCATCATCTTGTGTGTTTTGCATTTCGCCCTAAGTGGGAAGGGTATGCCCATACGTGGCTCCCGTGCTCACTACGCCACTGGAGTCAAGCTATCCTGGCTGATGAAGGCTGATAGCCTGAAACCGGTCCTAGGATGCTTGATTCCGGTCCAGGGAAGACATGGCTTGGCAGTTCGGTCTGGACTGTTCCCATGAGGCACAGGGTCAAGACTGATTTGCATATGGCTATGTCTGAACTGGGGTGGCGTGGTGAAGCAAAATAACGATGGATTAAACCCAGATCTGTGCCTGGGGGTGAATGTTTGCCAATGTGCAGCATTCCGTCCATCATCTTGTGTGTTTTGCATTTCGCCCTAAGTGGGAAGGGTATGCCCAGACGTGGGTCCCGTGCTCACTACGCCACTGGAGTCAAGCTATCCTGGCTGATGAAGGCTGATAGCCTGAAACCGGTCCTAGGATGCTTGATTCCGGTCCAGGGAAGACATGGCTTGGCAGTTCGGTCTGGACTGTTCCCATGAGGCACAGGGTCAAGACTGATTTGCATATGGCTATGTCTGAACTGGGGTGGCGTGGTGAAGCAAAGTAACGATGGATTAAACCCAGAGCTGTGACTGGGGGTGAATGTTTGCCAATGTGCAGCATTCCGTCCATCATCTTGTGTGTTTTGCATTTCGCCCTAAGTGGGAAGGGTATGCCCAGACGTGGGTCCCGTGCTCACTACGCCACTGGAGTCAAGCTATCCTGGCTGATGAAGGCTGATAGCCTGAAACCGGTCCTAGGATGCTTGATTCCGGTCCAGGAAAGACAAGGCTTGGCAGTTCGGTCTGGACTGTTCCCATGAGGCACAGGGTCAAGACTGATTTGCATATGGCTATGTCTGAACTGGGGTGGCGTGGTGAAGCAAAATAACGATGGATTAAACCCAGATCTGTGACTGGGGGTGAATGTTTGCCAATGTGCAGCATTCCGTCCATCATCTTGTGTGTTTTGCATTTCGCCCTAAGTGGGAAGGGTATGCCCAGACGTGGGTCCCGTGCTCACTACACCACTGGAGTCAAGCTATCCTGGCTGATGAAGGCTGATAGCCTGAAACCGGTCCTAGGATGCTTGATTACGGTCCAGGGAAGACATGGCTTGCAGTTCGGTCTGGACTGTTCCCATGAGGCACATGGTCAAGACTGATTTGCATATGGCTATGTCTGAACTGGGGTGGCGTGGTGAAGCAAAATAACGATGGATTAAACCCAGATCTGTGGCTGGGGGTGAATGTTTGCCAATGTGCAGCATTCCGTCCATCATCTTGTGTGTTTTGCATTTCGCCCTAAGTGGGAAGGGTATGCCCAGACGTGGGTCCCGTGCTCACTACGCCACTGGAGTCAAGCTATCCTGGCTGATGAAGGCTGATAGCCTGAAACCGGTCCTAGGATGCTTGATTCCGGTCCAGGGAAGACATGGCTTGGCAGTTCGGTCTGGACTTTTCCCATGAGGCACAGGGTCAAGACTGATTTGCATATGGCTATGTCTGAACTGGGGTGGCGTGGTGAAGCAAAATAACGATGGATTAAACCCAGATCTGTGACTGGGGGTGAATGTTTGCCAATGTGCAGCATTCCGTCCATCATCTTGTGTGTTTTGCATCTGCCCTAAGTGGGAAGGGTATGCCCAGACGTGGGTCCCGTGCTCACTACGCCACTGGAGTCAAGCTATCCTGGCTGATGAAGGCTGATAGCCTGAAACCAGTCCTAGGATGCTTGATTCCGGTCCAGGGAAGACATGGCTTGGCAGTTCGGTCTGGACTGTTCCCATGAGGCACAGGGTCAAGACTGATTTGCATATGGCTAAGTCTGAACTGGGGTGGCATGGTGAAGCAAAATAACGATGGATTAAACCCAGATCTGTGACTGGGGGTGAATGTTTTCCAATGTGCAGCATTCCGTCCATCATCTTGTGTGTTTTGCATGCGTTGTTAATACAGCGCTAGCATGGCGATAATTTCCAGCGATAGCCGGCGATAAAAATCCTCACGCTAAGAGCGGCCAGCGATAATTATCGCTGCCGCTTGATAACATGCCCCATTGTGTCTAAATTTAAATGTTGAGGAAGGATTAGTTAATAATGCTAAGGGTAAAGTTATTGATTTCATTTGCTTTTGTAATAGGAATGAGGTAGAATACCTAGCAATACAATTTGATCAGATTGATGGAGTAAAGCAGATTGGAAGGTCCACTGTACACTTTTTGAATGTGAAAGATTTATATGTTAGCTGGAAACAGTTTCCCAATTTCTCTGGCATACGCTGTTACTTACTATTCATAAATCTCAAAGTTTAAGTGTAGATGCAGCATTTATTAATATTGGTAGTACAGTGTTTAAGGAAGGTATTTCATATGTAGCCTTATCTCGAGTTAGGACATTGTCCAGTTTGTATCTAGTTGCATTTGATGACAGCAAAGTAAATGCAGGTCCAAGATGTGTGAAAGAATACAACCGATTAAGAAGTCTTTATGCTCCTCATTTAAGGCAGATTCCAGTTTTTGAAAAATGCACCACCTGTTTAAAGCGAAAACTTTCAAAGGAGTGTAGGGATGTTTTTAAAAGAAGGAAAACAAGGAAGTTGTTAAGGAAAAAAAAAGACAATCTGGGGGATATTGTTTTTTACCAGTTGGTTGTCAAACCCCTCTGGTGCCAACTGCTATGCTAATTATGTTCTAAATGAACTATTTCGTTACCTCATGTTGTTCATGCAATTGAATAGAAACAGAAGATATTTTCTTCTGCACTTTGTGTTTAGTGTAGTGACAGAACTAAAATACATTGCATCCGAGACCTTGTAGCTGTATGCAGTGGATCTCTACATTTTACATGAAACACTCAAGAAGATGCACAGAAGTTTTTAATGGTAATGTTTGCTGTTTTAGAAGAAGAGGTACCCATTGATGAGTTATTTGAGCTTACTTATCATGGAAACATGAGTGTGAAGATTGCTCAAGTACAGAAGTAGCATCAGAGCGATTTATTTATTAAACACTACCACATTGCAAATCTGTGTCCTGACAGATTGTACAAACAAGTTACTCAAAACAATACCTGCCCAAATTGTCGAACAGATCTTATGTCAACATTATGTGTATGAAGAAGTGGCATGTACTTTATTTTAATGCTACAATGATGCACAGCAGATGACAGTAAATTAAAAACAGAGATTACAAACGTTAAAGCCGGCCAAATATCTATTTCTGGAAAAACATATAGTACTATTGCTATCATATTTCATGAAGGAATAGGTATTACATCAGTCACTACACTGTCTATCTAAAAAGTAAAAGTGGATGGACAGAATGTAATGATAGCAATCTCAAATTCAGGCAAAGATTGCCTTATAAGCTACCAAATACTTAACTTTTGTTTCTGGAACCAAAGTTCTAATGAGGATTACAGTTGTAAAAGTGGTACGGAGTAGTTGCAATAGATACATTATCAGTATTCATGACACCATACTGCCTACTAGGGGTGATGTTTTTATAAGGCTTTCCATATGCTGCGTATATATCTATTAGTAGTTCTAAAGATGAAGCTCCTATTTTCAGCATACGTTTTGTTTTAATTAGTAGAGCAAGTATAGGTTAAACAATTGTTTAAAACATTTGTAGTGAGTGCAATGCACTATCAGGCATATTCTCAAGAAAGTGCGATAATCATCGCCAAAATAGGTGAACGCAATTTCTCATATCGCCGTCTATCGCGGGAAAATAACTCCTTGTTAACGTGGCATTCTCAACACGGCGGTAACATGCGATAGTTTTCCAATAACGCGTCAAATGTCCATGCTAACATCACCGGGACGGCGATATATCTAAACCCCTACGTGAAAAAAGTTGCGAAGGGCCCAACTGCGATAAAAAAGTCAGCGATAAGCAGCGCCAGGCCTGCAAGTCCCACAAGTCAGGCTGAAAAAATCAGTATAGAAGCAGCAAAAAAAGTCACAAACAAAAACAAAACAACCGCGAAGCACAATGGAGGTAGGCGGAGCAAGTACAGAGGACAACCAGAACCCCACAAGCCCCCCGGAGGACCAGCCTGGGACCTCGGGATCAGGGAAGGGCAAGGAGAAGAAGAAGAGGAAGACACGGTTCAGTCCGCAGGAAAACAGGATCCTGATAACGGAGGTGATAGAACACCATCAACAACTGTCCGTCACCTCCACTGTGTCACTGGCAACTACAAATGCAACATGGCAGTCCACCATGGACAAGGTGAATGCAGTCGGAGTGCTGAGGAGGACAATGGAAGAGCTAAAGAGGCGCTGGAATGATGTGAAGCGCAAAACCAAGCAGAAACTCGCCAACAACCAGAAGGCAGCAATGCAGACTGGAGGTTGGAGTCCAGAGCCACAGGAGGAGCTGGCTGAGATGGAGGAAATGGTGTCCACTGTCATCAGTGTGGAGACGGTGGCAGGAGTTGGGGGACCGGATACTGCTCAACATGAACAGACACAACAGCAACAGGGTGAGTAATGACCAGGGACTGGGGGACGGGGGAGATGGGCACAATGGCACACATGCACAATTAAGTATAGCACATCTGCGGACAAACCATGCCCAAGAGTCACAACTCCAACCAAGAGCCCAATTTACCCAAGTCTGCAACATCTCAGCACTGTATAAGCACAGAAGTGAAAGCAACACCGCCTGAAAGGGTAAAGGCCAGCCAAATCAGAGCTGAAGGGGCAACTCACCTACAATGCAGCACATACACATAAGAATCAGAGCACCTCAAAATTGACAACAATGTGGTACAAACAGCAACACTTTCACAACAGAACAGAGGACACAACTGCTGCTGCTCGTGTGTGGAAAATGGCCATTCGCATTTGGCATAGCAGGAAACTGTGAGATGATAATGTACAAGTACAACCTCACATCCCTGATGGTGTAGAAATGTCAACTGTCCAGCATCAAATAGGCATCTCCTCACAAACAGTCACAATGTACATTGTCATGCAGTCTGACAGTAAGCTTGTACAATGCGTGAACATATATAAGAAAACAAAGTAAATCTGCATCTCCCCTTCACATTGCAGCAGGAGAATCAACACCTCCTGCAGAGCAGACCCAACAACTCAGCACTGATGATGAAGAGGACCTCCCCAACATCCACAACGACGCCCTCCAACAACTCATGGACAGCTCCGGCACCCCACCTCCAGGAGCAGGGCAGCTCAGCTGCACGAGGAGACCCCACCCCCTGCACAGACCACACAGCAGGAAGCACCCACCACCACGGCTGTCTCCCAGGACCCCCACGAACAACACATGGCATTCCAACGCCGTGTGTTAGGGTGCCAGGAGAAGATGGCCGATCAGCTGCAGGTGGGGTTCGACCTCATGGCAGCCAAACTAGATGCCATACATGGGTGTCTAAGTCCCATCAGGGACCACTTACAGTCCCTAATGGACACCCACTGTCCGCTCCATGCTCTCCAACAATCCATGGCTGACATCGCTGGAGTCATGACTCTGAGACAAGAACAACTGTGTAGTCAGAGTGGCTCCAGCGATGTCAGCCGGGATTTGGGACACATAATGAGAATGATGTTGAGCTTGGAGCTGATGCAGACGGAAAGAATGTTTGCCACGGCTGCACACCAGCGAGATGTAGCTGGGATCCCCCATGCCCTGCAGATCCTCGTCATGGCATCACCGCCACAAGGCCTGGTGCGGATGAATGCTGCTGCTACTACTCCATCCACATCTCCGCCCCCAGAAGTGTCAGTGCCACACAGTGATGCAGACTGAACAACACCACCCACATGTGAGGCACCTGACACATCACAGGACGAAGATGATGATGAATCTGCCTTTGTGGTTAGAATGATGTGATAGCATGCATCTCCGCCATATGGCCTGTTACAGCTTGGTTCTGCCCTCTGCATCATGCCCTGGAATAACACCTTCCACTGTCCCCCGATACACTCAGCGACACTCACCTTGGTCCTCGACATGGACTGCCATATTTTGTTTGGTGCACAACGACACAGCAATGACACTGCGGACTGAAGTCTCCCTCTTTCGATGAATTTGTCAATCCCTGAAGGACTCTGGCTGGCCCTCCATGGGGCAACAATGTAAAGTGGGGTTAGCATGGCCCTGTACTGCTCCAGCTTCAACACTCCACTGTATGCGAATGAAATATCATGATTCACACAGATGTGTCATGGCTATGATCAATCAAGTATGAAAGTATGGATGAAGGTAGGGACAGTGATTCCACAAAAAGGTACTCCTTGGGTAATGCTATCAATGCGCATGTATAGCCGTGACCCAGATAGGCAGTGAGACACACATTGTCATTCAATGCAACACTCATCACAGTTGAATACAAGTGAAGGTGCGTAGACTATATTAGCATATGCGTGTCAGTACGGGCAAGATGAGTGCCACAACATGCAGACCAATGCAGCAGTATGTCAGAATGGGGAACGTTGCCAAGCGCCGTTGTCCACTCCGGGTGAGGGCGGCTCCTTTCACAGGTGTGTGTTAACCCGCGTTGTTGTCTGCTCATGTATTCGGAGTCCAGGCGAATGCAGCCATGTCCATTGTTGTCGTGGGATGTGTGACCAGATCTCCAAGACGCAACAAGGTGTTGGGACATGTGCAATGGGTTCCAATCTGTTGTGGATGCAGGTACGTAGTTACTCCTCCATGAAAGCGATTGCAGCTTCGTAGGCCATCATTTCCAACATGAGGTCGTTGTCGACTTCATCAAACAGGACGGCGATGCTGTCCATTCGCAGGTCCGGACAGATGTGCTGCGTCCACCCCCTTTCACCAATTAGCACTACAGCCCAATAGGGGAGCGGTTCAATGTGGTCACTGCACACGAGGAGTTGTGCAATCTCCCCGGTCCAGCTGCCAGCAAGTATGCCAAGTATCAGGGCATCCCATAAACGGGTATCACAGTGACACTCCTGGTCGTGGGCCAACAGGGGGCACACACACATGTCAGTATCCAGTTCAGCTACCGACCTGTTGGATAGGCAGACATCCATGGACCATTCGAATATGCACGATCGACAATGCAACACAGGCTGAACGCAGATGACGTTGGCAAGGCGGAAGCTTAGCCGGTAACTGATCCGCAGCACTGCCAATGGCAGTGCCCCCAGTAAATGCAGCATACGTGCACGGTACAGTTCCACGTGACAGGGGTTGTGCATGTGTCCGGGATGTTCTGCCATTGCGTTAGTGGCTCTGGTTGAAGCGGCACTGTTCTGACCTGCGCCAGTTCTGTGGATGAAATGCCACAGCTCGGATCGATGAGTTGTTTTAGTGTGCAACGGTTGTATGCCTGGGATGGTGTGGGAGTAAGTGTGAAGGCCATTCCATGCAAGTAAAGTTCGAGCAAGGACTTCTGTGTGTGGGGTGTGTATACGTTGGTCTTTCGTCGGGCTGTCCGTAGTGTGGGAGTCGTCATCAGCTGCCATCGTATCTGTCAGGGGGTGCCGGGCACATGCAATTCCGAGGTCGGAAGTGCAGATGTGCTTACGCCTGATAGTCCAGACAAAGGAGCTTTCATCCCTACTGTCAGTGTGTCATCTGCTTGCATTCGGGAAATGTTATGTGGCTTGTTGGGGGTGGGGTGGGATGTCTGAGACTTTGGGAATCATGTATGACATGTCTTGCATGTGGCAAATGAGCGGCATCACTGTGTGTTACGTTGCCTCACAGCTGCTCCTCCCTCCCCCCGAACCTATTTACTTGTGTGCGCTGCGCGGTTGCATCACTTGCACTCCTACGGCACACCATTGTCATGCCTGTCTGTGCATGTCCACAGGCCTGACAACGACACTGTGATCTTGGCCGTAGAAGGTGGACGGCCACGTGAGTGTAGGCCTATGGTAAGGATAGGGCGGACACAGATGTAGAGTACATGCCTGGCTGAACTCGCGCTGCGATTGAGGCTAGGCATTTGGCTCATGCTGCGGCAACACAGATACACACAACACTTGGCAGCTATGAGCCAAGACCCCGAGCGGTCTTGCGCTCCTTCATTTCTCCGTTCGTGAGATCCCGCCCTCCGGGTGCATGCTACATTGCAACATTGTCGAATGCGGGCCGGGTGGCGCCGACACTACAACAGAGACACACGCATTAGTTACTTCCTTGTCCAGGCCAGAACTGAACCACGCCCAGAGCCCCGGGCAAATTCTTCAAACCCCTACGCTGGACTGGCGTACGCCGGCCCAGCCCACTCCACTTACGCTTAAAGGGGAGGACGACACAGCTACATGTCCAAGGTTTTCCCCACTGCCTGAGGTAACCTGTTTGCATCCACTGTCCACAACACTACAAACACCAGCAGTATATGTCCACATGGGCATGTCTGTGCTCTGCATACTGAAGTCTGTCCAGCACATCACCGCCACACTTGGCATTCATGGGTGACTAGCCTCCTTCACACATACTTGGTTCCCACCTCTCCCCACATTCTGCAATTGTGTGGCTGAGGGGCCATGCCGTTTTAGGAAGGTCAGATGTCTTGTTCTACGCTGCCTCGGTGGTAGTCCGGGGGGGGGGCCGGGGGGTGGTGGCGGTGGTCTTCAGATATGGCTCTGGGCTGGGCTCCCTTTCATACTGCTGGTTGTCGTCCTGCTTAACACCAGTTGAAGGCAGGTGTTAAATCCCTGCTGCTATCGCGCCTTATCGCCTGTTTTTGATTCGCATCGCAGATCTGGCTGGTCGTTGAGAATATCGCGAAGTGGTGATTTCGTGTGTTTTTGCACTCGAACGCCTACTCTGCATCTCATTAGCGTTAGTTGTCGCTCTCATCCGTGGCGATGTTTTTTGCGGCAGCTATCGCTGGATAAGTGGCGATATCGGCAGTTTGCACCAGCTTGAGAATAGGGTGATAAATCTATCGCCACTTTTGCGGCGCTAAAGTGCCGATGACTCAGCGATAAGTCATTGAGAATATGCCCCTATGTTGTTTAATTGCAGTGACATAGTGTGCAGTTTTTTTTCCACAATCTATTTGATTATTTTTTTCCCACTGTTCAAGGATGATTCTTTATACAGTACATCATTTATGGTGTATAAGTATAGAACCTAAGAACAGTGAATAAGGGAAAATGAAATGCTTATTTTTATTGCAATATAGCATTACAGCTTAAGAAATGTGTAGTAATTTGTTCGTATTATGAAGTTATACATTGTTTAAATTGTAAATTTATTTTGTAATTTTATAAATTGTAATACTAATTCATATTTTCATTTTTTTCTTTTTATACAGATCAACGGCACCATCTATTATAGTAATGTACTTTGCTAATTAGTACTTTCAGTATTATTCCATAACATTACATTTTCAAGGTACACACCCAGGCACACACCGATACAGCCTCTGATGTACCCAGGGACACACTGATACTGACACTCACACACCCACTAATGCACCAATGTAGCCACTGACACACCGAGCTGCATACGGATACAGCCACTGACAATCCCAGCACACACTGATACAGCCACTGACACACCCAGCCACCTACCGATACAGCCACTGACACACCCAGGCACACATGGATACATCCAATCACACACCCACTCACACAGTGATACACCCATTTACACACCAAGTCAAACACAGATACAGTCACTTACACACCCATCCAAAACACCAATACAGTCTCTCAAACACCAAGGCAAACACTGGCACACTCTGCCACACACTGATACAGCCACTGACAAACCCAGCTACACACCGATACAGCCACTGACACATCCAGCCAAACTCCGATACTGCATCTCAAACATCCATGCACACACTCATACAGCCACTGACACACCCAGCCACACACCAATACAGCCACTCACACACCCAGCCACACATCGATACAGTCACTTACACACCCACCCAAAAACTGATACAGCCTCTAAAACACACTAGGCAAATACCGATACAGCCACTGACACACCCAGCCACACACCGATACAGCCACTAACACACCCAGCCAAACACCGATACAGGCACTGACACCCCCAGCCACATACCGATGCATCCACTAACACAACCAGCCACACATCGACAAAGCCACTGACACACCCAGCCACACACTGATGCAGCCACTGAGACACCCAGGCACAAACCAATACAGCCACTGACACAACCAGCCACACACCGATGCAGCCAATGAAACACCCACTTACACACCAATGCAGCCACTTACACGCCCAGCCAAACACCGATACAGCCACTTCCACACCAGCCACACACTGATACAGCCACTGACACACCCAGCCACACACCAATGCAGCCACTTACAAAGCCACACACTGATACAGCCACTGACACCCAATGCTGCTACTGATGAATCTACATTTACACCCACACAAACACTAACACACCCATACAAAGAACAAAACAGCAAGTCAAGCTAAAATATTTATAGACATACAGAAAGAGATATTCACACATTCAGAAACAAACATGCAACATATAGTTTGGCTTTCTTTAAACCGGAAAATGTGGGTGAACCTTTGTTTTTTCTTGAGTTTTCAAACTTGTTTTCTGTTTTTAAACATGTTGGTGTTTTTTTGGTAGTTTTTTTTCTGTTTCTAAAAATGGCAACTTAGAAAAATAAACTGCAGAAACAAAACACACAGAACTTGTGCAACAAGTAACTGTGAGCAGAGAACTCCGCTCCGCTGGCAGAGCTTGCAGATTTTTGCATACTCCGTGTTCCTCTGAGAAAGCGAAGGTTCTGCAAAACTCCGACTCTGCAGTGGAGCGGAGTTCAGCCCCGGGCCCGCCCCGCCTCCACTCCCCCCTCAATAAATATTTTTAAAATAAAAATAAAAATTAAGATAAAAAACACACTTACCTTTATTGCGGCGTCTCCGGGCTGCCCTCCTCCTCCTCGCCGTTGTCTCTCCTGCAGAATCCCCTATGTCAGGCGTACGTCATGGTAGGACTGCGCATGCACGCGCAGTCCTACCCATGACGTACGTCTGATGTAGGGGTTTCGGTTTCCAGAAGAGACCACGGCGAGGAGGAGGAGGGCAGTCCGGAGACTCCGCGATAAAGGTAAGTGTGTTTTTTACCTTAATTTTTCTTTTTCTTTTAAAAATATTTACTGAGGGGGGTGGAGGCGTGGAGCTCCATGGAGTTTTTGCTCAACTCCGTGGAGCTCCGCGCAGAGCAACTACTCCAGCTCCGCCCGGGCTTAGCAGCAAGTCTTACCAAAAAGAAAAAAAACTTTAACATTTATGGCTTCTTGCAGCCTCAAGAACAGCAGCAATGGACTGTTCACCTACAGTCAGAACTTTGTTGCACTGTGTGCAAAATGTGCCAATTTCTGCAAGTTCAGGAGCTGTTGTAGGTATTTGCGCTGCAACTGCAGGTGGTACTGCATCTCCCATTCCTACCTGTGCTGCACCAGATGCTGAAGGCTGCTGTGCATCACATTCTCTCTGTGCCCTTGCCAGTTGCCATGGATGGATGGTCTTGAGATGTTTTAGCACGGAATTAGTACCATGCAAGTACTTTTTCAGTGTACCCCTCGATAAGATTCTTTCACAGAGAGTACAGTGCAACTGCTTCGCGAATACTCACCAGAGGCAATGCAAAGGAATTTCCAAGCAATAGATTCTTTTTTAGGTGCAGGATGCTCTCCATCAGAAGAAGTATCTGAGTGGTGCTGCTCCAGCTGCTTACTGCTAGAAGGTGCCATTTTCAAACAGTTGAAAAAAACACCAAATCATGGAGCTCTGAGTTGAAGGTGTTAACTGAAGATCACATCAAGCATGAAAGGTGTTTTAACCAAAGAAATCCCTTTGTTGCTCTGTCACATGGGATTCGCGGTGACATTGCGATGACGTTGCGCCGCCACCGCGAATCAAGAACTTTCTAATAAAACAACCTTCGAACATAGAATTACTTACTGTGGATTGTTTCTATACTTCAAACATCATTTTTATAGTCTCTGTATATGTTTTTAGGTATTGCTAAAAATCATGCCGAATCCATGGAGGAATTGGGACGGTCTGCAATGGATTCGTGAATCCCAATTTTTTTTTCAAAAAACAAAACACCTAAACCACACAATATTTAGTTTTTTACACACTGGAACTGCTACAGATAATGTGTTAGCTAAAGTATGAGAAGTGCAGTTGTGAAAGACTAGGAGGAAGTAATGGAAGCAGACAGGGAGCAGAAAATAAAAATAGGACGGATAGCAAGCAAAACATGTTATGGCCTGCTGCTCTAAGCTGGCCCTTGCATCTTCCGCTATCTTGACTCTTTACACACTAGGATGCAACCGAATAGGCTCACATTTTCAGATCTCAATACTATTTCTCTTGAAAGATCCTCTACATTAAATATTTTGAGGCTGTTGCATCTTTTAAAGCCCTTTTTAAACTATTACATATGAGAAGACGTTGCAATTTTTGACATGGATGCACTTACCTTATTTCCCTCTTAGTACACTTTTTCTCCAAGTATCACACATAAGGCCTTTGAATGTTACACATAAACACACTGCACACTAGGGAATATCATGCATAAAGACACTAAACACTTGGCAACTATGTTTTAAATAATTAAAGTCATCATAACAAGGCCCGGAGAGTTGACAGTTTATCTGAGTGTAGCCACTACTTACTTTATTCTGACACTGGACAAGGGACGTTATAGATGGGAAATAAAATGTTAAAAACCATAGAAATTTACTGAAAAAAACAAAGGTTACAGGGACGTTATAGTTAGGAAATAGTGTTAAATATACCTTAGAAATTCACTAAAAAAAACAAAGGTTAGAGGGGCGTTATAGTTAGGTACACATTTTAAATGCACAAAACCATAGAAATTCAGCACTGAAGTTACCTGAGCTAACTATAACGTATGTCCCTGTCATGCACTGCTTATGACCACACATATTACATCACTGATGACATGGTCAGTGACATCACTGATGACATCACTGATGTCATCATCCACTAATGTAAACTTCAATGCACTTATTAAAATACAATTTAAATGTCTTTAAATTAAGAAAAAATGGGGCTCCCAAAAACCCGTTTTTTCTCCAATGCATTTTTCATAGACTTTGTACTTATGCATTGCAGCCACACAGCCAGTTGGATTTCCATGAAATGTGGCAGGATTATAGATTATGGTGTGCAGGTGAACCTTTCTGGTGGTACAGGTAAGTAGGGTAAGGATGTTTGATGTTATAAGTGAATAAAGCGTAGTGATTCTCAGGCCACGGTATACCGCAGTAGGTTTGCAATATTTTGCGAAACTACCACGGTACATGCCGATGACAAGGCATTATGTGATTGGCTAATGACTGCCTTTACAAAAGTTAAAGGCAGCCATGTTGTTTTAAGCAGACTTTGGCTGTGTTCTGGGTAAGGGACTTAGATGTAGGTAAGTAATAGATTTTAAACATTTCCCTACCTATTACCACTTTATTAAACGGGTAATAGGTAGGGAAAATTATTGATAAGTTTATATATATATATATATTTTTTTTAAAGTCACAGAGACCCACGATACTACCTTAAAAGTACTGTGGCACTTAAAAAAATTAAATAACAATGAAAAGTAAAATTTTTTAAAATACACTCTACTTCACTATATTTCATAAATATAATGTACTACAGTGTATTTTCAAATTTTTTACATAGTTACTTGGTAAAAACAATAAATTAACGCAGTACTGCTGTACTACCTAGAAAATACTGCGCTACTTACAAATGTAAAAAAAATATATTTGTACTGTACTGAAGTATTATTGTACTGTACTGAAGTATATTTCACAAATATAGTGTACTACAGTGTATTTTTTTTTTTTTTACATATTTATTATTTTCATTTTCCTGTAACTATTGCAATACTTCGTAGGTACGAGCACTGTACTGCATAAACCATTAAAAAAATATAGAAAAATATTCATTATTTTTCCTACCTATTACCACTTTAAATAAGTGGAAATAGGCAGGGAACAACAACAAAACCTACTATTTACCTACAGCTAAGGCCCTAACCCAGAACACAGTCAAAGTGTAGTAAAACTACATGGCTGTGCTCTACCTTTATAAACACAGCCATTATACAATCATGCACTCTCTGTTAATTAACATGTACCGCGGTATACCACAAACTTACAGCAGTATACTGTGGCACAATATATAACCAAGTGTTTTGGCACTTATAATTTTATTACTACTTAACAAATTCACACCTAATACCAAAAATTATCCTTTCCACCACATAAATTATACTCCTGCCAAATTTCATCTGCATCTGTTCTGCTACTTTCACACTACATCTTTTTAAAATACACTCTACTACACAACTGTTAGATTTGGGGGTCCCTAGTTGGCAATGGTTTGCACCTTTGTCCAAATAGGGACCCTTGCGCCTAGTCAGGGTAAGGGGCTACACTCCTAAAATAACCCCTGCTCACCCCCTTGGTAGCTTGGCACGAGCAGACAGGCTTATCTCAGAGGCAGTGTGTAAAGCATTTGTGAACACATACAGTAATACAGTGAAAACACTACAAATGGACACTACAACAGTTTAGAAAAATAAGTAATCTTTACTAGATTTAACACAAGATCAAACGACAAAAATCCACAATACGGTAATCAAAAATGAGTCTTTAAAATGGTAGAAATAGCTTAGTTCAATGTAGATGGTAAATGCGACACTTTATCTCAAAGTACCTTGGATGCGTCACGCAATACAAACAAAAAGGGTCGCAGGGAAGGTGATGCGTCGGTTCCTTACACTCAGGGGAGTGGATGCATCGGTTCCTTACTGCTGCACAGGGGAGTTGAGGCTCGCTTCCTTACTGTGTGGGGAGTTGATGCGTCGGTTTCTTACTGTGATCCGGTGCGATGCGACAAGATGGCACCTCGATGCGATGACGATCCGGTGCGATGCGACAAAATTGCATCTTGGTTACGGTGCAACAACGTAGATGCGATGCGTGCATGCCCGACGGCCGTGCGGCGACTCGGTGAACTTCTGAGCCACGACAGGCCCTGCGACACGCTTATCCGGTGATGCGAAGGCAACCACTGCGGCGGTGGCACGCTTCTCCGGTGATGCGTCGTGAATCGGCGGTGATGCAAGGGCGAACAGCTGCGGCGGCAGCCCGCTTCTCCCGTGATGCGATGGCGACCTCTGCGGCGGCGGCACGCTTCTCCGGCGATGCACCGCGCCTCAGCGATGATGCAACGGCAACTGCTGCAGCGGCGACACGCTTCTCCTTCGTTGAGCCGCGCTTCCAGCTCCCAGCGACACGCAGTCTTCAAAAGGGCCCAACACAACAGCAGGCACATCTTTGCCGGTAGAATTCCCAGCAAGGGAATTCAGGGGAGCTGGTTGGTGAAGTCTTGTATCCCTGCGACTTCAGGCAGAAGGCAAGCTCAATCTTTAAGCCCTTGGAGATCTTCTTCAAGATGATGAAAGTACACACAAAGTTCCTTTCTCCTTTCTTTGGCAATAAAGTAACCACTGCAGGCCAACCCCAACAGCACACTGCACAGGGGCAGTCTCCTGCTTCAGTTTCCTGGTTCTTCTCCTCAGCAAAGGTTCATCTTGATTCCCAGAAGTGATCTAAAGTTCTGGGGTCTGGGCCCCAATATTTATACTCCAAAATCCTTTGTCTCAGAAGGCAGAGAGTGTCTGTGCCTGACCAAAACCAGTTCTGTGCAGCTTCCTGGCAGGAGGTGGAGACAGCATTGTTTGAGAGCAGACCTGGCCCAGGTAGCTGAAAGGAAATCTCCTCCCCCTACTCTCTATTCTATGAGGTCTCAGGGGAGTGAAAGGAAATCCCCGCCCCCTACTCTCTATTCTACGAGGGCTCAGGTCAGTGAAAGGAAATCTCCTCCCCCCTACTCTCTATTCTATGTGGGTCCTATTCAACCCAGCCCTGACCCATCAGACTGCTGGAGCCAAGACCCTCTCCAGCCCCCTGTCACTCACAAACCAGACAGTGAATACACAACCTTAGCAGAGGCACACTGGAAGGTTAGGCAAGAAAATACCTACTTTCTAAAAGTGGTATTTTCAAACACAGAATGTAAAAATCACCCACACTAAAAGATGTATTTTAACATTCTGAGTTCAGGCATACTAAATTCGTTTTTCTATCTTGTTTCTAGGGTCAGTTAAGGATTATAAGATGTTATAACCAAACTGCCCATTCTGGCCTATGGGAACAGATAGCCTTGCAATAGTGAAAAACTAAATTGGCTGTAATTCACTATTAGGACATGCCACACACATCAGGGCATGTCCTACCTTTTACATACAATGCACCCTGCCTTTGGGCCTACCTTAGGGGTGCCTGATATGTAGAAAAGGGAAGGTTTAAGGACTGGCAAGTGGGTGCACTTGCCAAGTCGACATGACAGTCCCAGACTGCACACAGGCTCTGCAATGGCAGGCCTGAGCCATATTTTACAAGGCTGCTTCTGTGGATGGCACAACCAGTGCTGCAAGCCCACCAGCAGCATTTGATTTACAGGCCCTGGGCACACACGGTGGACTGTACTAGGGTCTGACAAGTAAATCAAATAACCAATCATGGAGTCACTAATCCATAGCACAATTTACTATAGGGAGCACTTGCACTTTGGCACTGAATAGCAGTGGCAAAGTGCCCAAAGCATCTAGACCAGCAAAAACATCGTAACAACATAGGAGGCAACAGTGAAAAATGGAAGGGAGACCCACGCCAATGGTGCCAGGTCTAACAACAACACACTACTTCACTCTATGCCACTACACTCTACACCACTACTTTCTATGCCACTCCAGTCTACACCATTCGACTGTATGCCACTCCACTCTACGCTGTTCCCTTGTATGCCACTCAAATCAATGCCTGTGTACACCTCTCCACGCTGCTCTATTCCAGTGTACACCACTCCACTCTACGCTATTCCGATGTACGCAACTCCACTCTATGCCACTCCATGCTATGCCACTCCACTCTATGCCACTCCACTCTACTCAACTCCACTTTGTGCCACTCAACTCTATGCAATTCCATTCTACCCCACTCGACTGTATTCTTCTCTATGCCACTCCACTCTATGCAGTTCCACTCTATGCCACTTCACTCTACACCACTTGACAACCCTCCACAGTACACTATTCCACTTAACAACACTCTGCTCTATGCTATTCCACTCTACGCCACTTCACTGTACGCCATTCCACTCTATGCCACTCTACTTTATGCCACTCCACTCTATGCCACTCCACTCTATGCCACTCCACTCTATGGCACTCCACTGCATGCTACTTCACTCTATGCAACTAATTACACTGTTAGCCACACAACTCCACGTCACTCGACTCTACACTATCCCACTGTACCACACTTGTCTCTACACCACCATGTGCCACTCCACTCTATGCCATTACACTCTACACTCTACACCACTCCACTCTACGCCACTTTGCTCTACACCACTCTACTCTATGCTATTCCAGTGTCCACATCTCCACTGTACACCCACTCCACTGTATGCCACTCCACTGTAGGGTACTTCACTCTATGCCAGTTCACTGTACCCCATTCCACTCTACACTATTCCACTCTACGCCACTCCACTCTCCAGCACTCCACTCTACGACTCTCCACTCTACGCCAATCACTGGTACGTATCTTCACTGTACACAACTCCACTGTATGCCACTCTATGCCACTTCACTCCACCCCACTCCACTCTATTCTACTCTTTGCCACTCCACTCTACGCCACTCCACTCTATGCCACTTCATTCTACACTATCCCAATGTATGCCGCTCCAGTCTAAGCCACTCTACTGTGCACCACTCCACTGTACACCACTGCACTCTATACCTCTCCACTCTGTGCTATTCCACTGTACCACACTAAACTCTACACCACTATATGCCACTCCACTCAACACCATTACACTCTATGCCACTTGACTCTATGTCACTTCACTCTATACCACTCCACTCTGTGCCACCCTATGCTACGCTATTCCAGCACTGTACTCTATGCCACTCCACTGTATGCCACTCCACTGTACACCAGTCCACTGTACAGCACTCAACTCTATGCCACTCCACTGTACCCCACTCCACTTCACTTCACTCCACCCCACTCCACTCTACTCTACTCTGTTCTACTCTATGCCACTCCACTCTACGCCACTTCACTCTACCCTATCCCAATGTATGCCACTCCAGTCTATGCCACTCTACTGTATGCCACTCCACTGTACACCAGTCCACTGTACAGCACTCAACTCTATGCCACTCCACTGTACCCCACTCCTCTCTAGCCTATTCCACTGTACATCACTCGACTGTATGCCACTGTAAGCCACTACACTCTATGACACTTCATTCTACACTATCCCAATGTATGCCACTCCAGTCTAAGCCACTCTACTGTGAACCACTCCACTGTACACCACTGTACTCTATGCCACTCCACTCTGCACTATTCCACTGTACCACCCTCAACTCAACACCATTATATACCAACTCTGCACTATTCCACTCTATGCCATTTCACACTATGCCACTCCACTCTATGCCACTCTACGCTACGCTATTCCAGCACTGTACTCTACGCCACTCCACTGTATACCACTCCACTGTACACCAGTCCACTGTACAGCACTCAACTCTATGCCACTCCACTGTACCCCACTCCTCTCTAGCCTATTCCACTGTACATCACTCGACTGTACGCCACTGTAAGCCACTACATTCTATGCCACTTCATTCTACACTATCTCAATGTATGCCACTCCAGTCTAAGCCACTCTACTGTGAACCACTCACTGTACACCACTGCACTCTATGCCACTCCACTCTGCGCTATTCCACTGTACCACCGTCAACTCACACCATTATGTACCACTACACTCTACACCATTACACTCTATGCCACTTGACTCTATGCCACTTCACTCTATACCGCTCCACTCTGTGCCACTCTATGCTATGCTATTCCAGCACTGTACTCTATGCCACTCCACTGTATGCCACTCCACTGCACACCTGTCCACTGTACAGCACTCAGCTCCATGCCACTCCACTGTACCCCACTCCACTTCACTTCACTCCACCCCACTCCGCTCTACTCTACTCTATCTACTCTATGCCACTTCACTCTACGCCACTTCACTCTACCCTAGCCCAATTTATGCCACTCCAGTCTATGCCACTCTACTGTATGCCACTCCACTGTACACCACTGCACTCTATGCCACTCAACTCTGTACTATTCTACTCTATGCCTCTTCACGCTATGCCACTCCACTCTATGCCACTCTACGCTACGCTATTCCAGCACTGTACTCTACGCCACTCCACTGTATGCCACTCCACTGTACACCAGTCCACTGTACAGCACTCAACTCTATGCCTCTCCACTGTACCCCTCTCCACTCTAGCCCATTCCACTGTACATCACTCAACTGTACGCCACTGTAAGCCACTACACTCTACAGCACTTCACTATACACCACTGTACTCTGTACACAACTGTACTGTACGCTAATCCACTGCATGTCATTCCACACTACTCTATGCAGCTCCACTCTTTGCCACTCCACTCAAGGCTTTTCCATTCTGCCCCACTTGACTGTATGCTTCTCTACACCACTTCACTCTATGCAGTTCCACTCTACCCCACTTCACTCTACACCACTCGACTCCCCCTCCACTCTACGTTATTCCGCTCTATGCCACTCAACTGTACGCTATTCCACTCTTCGCCACTCGACTCTACACCACTCAACTCTACGCTATTTCACTGTACGCTACCTCACTCTACTCCACTCTGTACTATTCTACTTTATGCCACCCCACTCTAAGCCAATCCATTCTACGCTATTCCAGTCTATGCCACTCCACTCTACACCAATCTAAACCACTCCACTCTATGCTATTCCACTCTATGTTACTCCATTGTACGCCACTCCACTCTACAACACTCCACTGTCAACGCTACCTTGAAGGGCACTGTCCTCCACTGCAGTTTTTAACACTCCATTTAAAGACTCTCAGCTGGATGACAGTACACTCTACGATTTTAAACACTTTTTCATTAAAAAATAAAAACCATTAAAATTCAATGAAAAACACAAAGGTTAACAGTTATAGTTAGGAAAACTTTAGCTATTCTTTCTATGCAAACCAAACTTAAACTACACAAACATTAGGAATTCAAAAGTTATAGTTATACCTTAAAGTTATAATTTACACACCACCTTCAAATTACTCTAACTCACGCACCTCCGAACACAGTGTTGTCAACTCGCTAGCCACTCACTGACATTTTATATGCCTTCAGACATGGTCATATGTTTTTTATAATGTGCTTCAGGATGAAAATGAATGACTGCATAGCTTCCAGAAGAGTAGCACATTGTCTACGACCTATAGCAATCCATTGTGTTCCACAAAGTAAATATGGACTCGTACAACTAACATAAAGGGACCTCCATTACCAACCTTACACTTTTGGCCTCTCTCTGGTGGTATTGTCCACTGCTATTAAAGGACGCCTGCACTGTCTGCTGCAACTCTACACATCAGGCTCCTCTCTCTAGTTGTTAACATAGTAAATACTACCAGTGCCAGAGCAACTATCACTGGCAATGCCTCTAACCACTACTTCCTTGTCATTATTAGCTGGTGTATTTAAAGTGAGTGTAGGAGAGTAGGATCTGCTTCACATGGGTACACCCACTTTTTGCTGATGCTTCACTTTTTTTCGACCTTAGTCTGGCTGGGGCCCTGCTAATCAGAACCCCAGCCTAGCTGCTTCCTCTCTAAAATGGTTTCCATGTGCCTTAGGCACATCTCTGATTGGAATCTGGAGTGCCCTTATAAGTCCCTAGTATATGGTATACTATGTACCCAGGGCATAGGTACCTCAGAGGCCTACCAGGGGCTGCAGCATGTATTGTGCCACCCCTGGAAGGACATCCAAACTGACACCACAGGTCTGCTACTGCAGCCTGGGTAAGGTGGTGCATGCACCCCTTACTGTGATATAGGCTACCTATATCACTACATACATACACACATATAAACCTATAAGTCACTCCTATGGCAGGCCTTATCAATCCTGAAGGCAGAGTGCGTGGTTCCTATGTGAGAGGGTGCCCCTGCATGAGCTGGGCCCCTCTGCAGCGTTCGGAGACCCTTCTCTGATGCTGTTTGTAGTGCAGCCCGACCATATACTCTTAAGCGCATTATAACCTCGCGTTAAATGCTAACTTTGGGATGGCTGCACGGAAACATGTCGTGTTTGGTGTCAAACATCTTGGAATACTACCCCCCTGCCAGTTCTGGCGGCGGGGATAGCATTCCACCCTTCTAGAGGGAGAGACATGTACACACCGGTATACCCGGTACTGACTTTCCAGAGCCCTGGCATCACAAAATGGATGCCGCTGCCACAGACACGAGTCTGGCCTCCTGCTGCTGACCGAAACTCCGGCAGGGGAGGCCTGGACAATAGGTTTCCTGTCCCAGGGAGGTGTAACCACCTCCCCAGACAGGATAGTGTGTATTGGGGCTGGGCGGGAGCACTCTCTGGTGCTTCGAAGTCCTGCACTGGGGGCACATTTGGTGTCCCTGTGCATACCCCAGTTCAAACCGGCTCAGGGGCTTCCAGCCCCTGCTCTGGCGCGAAACTGGACAAAGGGAAAGGGGTGTAACCACCCCTCTGCCCTGACCCTCCCATAGGTGGGGCCACAGAGTATGTCCAACCCCCTACCTTAGTATAAGTATGGGACCCCAGTCCTTAGGACTTTAGATTTACCTGGACGAAACTCTGATACAGAATCCTGGACCTTCGACGCTCTACTTTAAGATTAGAGGACTGAAGAATCTCCCTTGGGGTCAAGGAGTGACTCCCCTGCTTGGCAGGCACCAACGAAGCAATTGTCCGGTCTGCATCGCTGAAGCTCCCGCCGGACGCCGAAGTCTTTGCATCACCAGAGGTGGATTTCCAGACTTCCCCGAGGCTACCCTGAGTCCCCAGCAGAGCTGAGGCCCGTGGCTATCGTGGGTAATGTGGAACCGTGACCCCTGGACACTGCGTACTTTTGTAAGTGTATCCTCTTCTGGGTCTCCTACAAAGTTGTGCGTTGGGCTCCGAGTAGCCCCAGCCTCCAGCACCGACTGCACCGAAGATCACTGGGCTCCACTCCACGAGTGTCCTGTGAGCCAGCTCCAAGTGCGTCCACTCAAGGCTCCTTCACGGTCGCTAGTCCGTTGGTTAGTAGGCCCTCCCGAAGGCCAATCTTCTTCTGCTTGGGCTCCCTGGTTGCTCCAGGCGTGCCCTGACTTACCCTTGCTGGGTGAGTCCCACAGACCTTGCTGGTCTGCAACATTGTCCTTCTTCCATTTCCACGAGACTTGCCGTTGCTAAGGCTTGTTGGGTCCAATCCGGTCGCCAACACCCCTGCAATCGACAGACGTCGTGGGACAGCTCGAATCCAGCTCCTGGTTGTCATCGACACCTCCTGGACCTCGTGGCTGAAGAGTCAAGACGACTGTCAACCTACCTGAAGCACTCGACATCGGTGGGCATCTGCTCATCGCCTTCCTGGTCACTGGCTAGTGACCCAGACTCTGTCCCCTCTGCTTTCAGGTTCTTCATATCTTCAATCCACCTTTGGATCCACCCGAACACTTTCGACTTGGCCGCCAGCAGCACTTTGCAGCAGATCGCCATTGAAAGCGACGACGAAACCCGACCCCGAAAGACACCTATGCACCCGGCTCCCCTGGGTGAGGTAACTCGAGTACTCCGGTGCTCCCATGGGTATTGACACTAGAACAGCCTAGTTCTCAAAGGGTTTGCTCCAAGTCCTCCTCTAAGTGTCCCTTTTCTTTTAAATTCAAACCGCGACTTTCCCCATAGAAGTTAACGGCGATTCGCGGCTGTGTTCATACACTGCACGCGTCCCCCGTGGGTCCCCTGTGTCACTACCTTGGGTGGTTCCTTGTGGTCCAAGCACTTCTACAGGCTCTAGGCCCTGTGTCTAGCTCAGTCGTGGTTCTTATACCACTTTATTGGTATATGGTTTGGTACGCCCCTAAGGCTCAAACGTGTATTTGTGCTATTACTGTAGATAACTAACTTATAATTTATGTACTTCGAACTCTAGCCTCATAAAGAGACTAGAGGGGTGTGTTTAGTAATAAATACATATATTTTGAATATATACCTGGTGTGGTCCTCTTTAATTTGGTCACTCAAGAGATTATAGACTGGTAAAACAAGCTGCTTTACATTCCTTCAAGACTTAGCCTGAAGGCTGCTCTCCATAGCTACCACTAGGATAGCTTTCAATAAAGGTTGTCTTTAACCTATCTCCAATAAGGGGTTGTTTGGACTGGTGCAAGGTGCCCACTATAATTAGTGGACTGCATATGCCAGGCCAACTTCTCACATCGGTGTGCAGCGTGTGGGATTCCAGCTTGCTATTGTTTTACCAGATAATCTCAATTGAATTGATCAACTGAAAACCACTAAGGGTACCTAAGGTACATATAAATCAAGCTTAGTAATACAGTAAGTTCTACTGAACTTAGAGTTGTGTGTTAAGGGATAGCACACCCTTTCTACAACTCAAAAGAGTTTAGTAGGCCACACTAGAGTAGGTAGTGCATACACCACACCTCACTAGTAATGTCTTCAAAGCCAGGACCCAGTGAGTCCTCGCCAGAAGCCAGTGGGCTTCTTCCCTCCAAGTATGATAAACTCCCATTCTTGGAATTGAGAGCATTATGCAATACTAGGAAGTTGAAGGCAGGCAAAAGTGCTAGCACCCAACACCTCAGGGAGGTGTTACTAGCTGATGATCTCAGCAGGCCCATAGGGTCTGAAGGGGTAGGCAGAGAGGGTGGGGCAGAAGATGAGGAAGGGGCCAGGGGTGAAGAAACCCAGGCCCCCCTCTGAAACTGGCCAGGAAGGTGAAAATGACCTTGTCCTGGAAAACCCAATTCCTCCTGTGGAGGAGGAGGAGGAGGATCAGAATGACCTCCCCTTTGTCCCCCAGGAAGAGTACTGAGTGTGCCCAGAAGGTCTAGGTCTCCTTCTCAGGAGTCCAACCACTCTGACACCTCAATAGGGACCTCTGTCTCCTCTCATAGGAGGGAATCCTCTCATGAAAGGAGAAAGAAGCTGATTCAGTATGAGCAAGCCCAGCTTGAACTCAGAAAACAGCAATTGGCTATAGACAGGGAGTCCCTAGATCTCTATAGAGAGAGAAAAAGTTGGGACTAGAGTCCCATGGTGGCAGCAATTTCCCCAAAGATAGGGAAAGGTCTTATGACCATAGAAACCTGAGCAAGATTGTCCCTCCCTACCAGAGTGGGGATGACATCCACAAATGGATAACTGCTCTAGAGAGGGCCTGTAAAGTACAGAGGGTCCCTCAGGAGCAGTGGGCAGCAATCTTGTGGCTCTCCTTTTCAGACAAAGGTAGAGACAAGCTCCTCACTGTTAGAGAGGAGGATGCTGATAATTACAAAGTCTTGAAGAGTGCTCTAATTGATGGGTTTGGCCCAACCACTGAACAATACAGGTTAAAGTTCAGGGATACCCAAAAAGCACAGACTCAAGACTGGGTGGACTTTGTTGATTGTTCTGCCAAGGCTCTGGAAGGTTGGTTATTGGGCAGTAAGGTGTGTGACTTCACAGGATTGTACAATCTGATCATGAGGGAGCAGATTCTTAATAACTGTCAAAATCAGCTGTTGCATCAGCACCTGGTGGACTCTGATCTGACCTCTCCCCAAGAATTGGGAAAGAAGGCAGACAAATGGGTCAGAACCAGGGTGAGGCAGAAGGTACAGAACCAAGGTGGTGACCCTAAGAAGCAAGATTCGAAAAACTCTGATAAGGGTGGGGAGAAGGGTAAAGATCAAAAGTCTTCACAAGGCCCCCAAAAATCTTCTTCAGGTGGGGATTCACAGTCTAACAAAGGGAAAGGCCAAAGGAAACCATGGTGCAAGGTCTGTAAACAAAAGACCCACTGGACCAGTGATTGCACCAAGTCCAAAGACTCTACTCCAGCCCCCACCAATGCCCCTAAGGCACCTGCTCTCCCTAGTGCAGTTACAGTTGGTGGTGGGACTACACAAGCCAAGGGTTTAGTAGGGTTGACCCTGGGTAAGGAGATGAGCTCTGACCTAGTCAGAGAACTCACTTAGGCTGTCCTAGTCTGTGATGGAGGCATGGATGTGACCTCCTCTGTGAGTCCCAGTAATCTGGGCAAGTACAGGCAACAGCCCTTAATCAATGGAAAAGAGGCTTTGGCATTTAGGGACACAGGGGCAAGTGTCACCATGGTGACACAAGACCTTGTGAATCCTGGGCAGATTATACTTGGTGAAATGTACCAAGTGACCAATGCTAGCAACGTCAGAACAGACCATACTCTGGCAGTTGTTAACTTCTCCTGGGGAGGGGTAACTGGCCTTAAGAAGGTTGTGGTAAGTGCAGACCTACCCGTTGAATGCTTGCTTGGCAATGACTTAGAAACTTCAGCTTGGGCAGAAGTGGAGCTCAGGACCCACGCAGAAATGCTGGGTATCCCTGCAGATGTGTTTGCTGTGACCAGGTCACAAGCCAAAATGTCTAACACTGAACAGGCCTTGGATTCTGGAATAATGGACCAAGTACCCTCCAAGAAGAGGAGTAGTAGGGTAAAGGCAGTGCCTTCCCCCTTGGCTCAGAAGGAAGATCAGTCTCTTGAGGGGGATGATCTCAGTCCTGAGGAAGGAACTGTCCCAGAGGAGCTTGAACCTGACCAGGTTGAGTTCTTGGGGACAGGGGGCCCTTCCAGGGCAGATCTGAGCCAGGAGCAGCAGAGCTGCCCCTCTCTTGAACCCCTCAGACAGCAAGCTGCTGCTGAGGCTGCTGGGAAAGCTAGTGGTCCCCATACTGTGTATTGGGATGATGGACTCTTGTACTCAGAGTGTAGAGACCCCAAGCCTGGTGCCACCAGGAGGTTAGTTATACCTCTGAAGTTCAGGGGCTTCCTATTGACCCTAGCCCATGACATTCCCTTAGCAGGTCACCTGGGCCAGAACAAGACATGGGACAGAATTGTCCCTCACTTTCACTGGCCCCACATGTCTGAAGACACCAAGGAGTTTTGTCGCTCCTGTGTAAGCTGCCAGGCCAGTGGCAAGGCAGGTGGCACTACAAAGGCCCCCCTGATACCACTAACTGTGGTGGGGTTCCCTTTGAAAGGGTGGGGATTGACATTGTTGGTCCCATGGATCCCCAAACAGCATCTGGGCACAGGTTTATCCTGGTGGTAGTGGATATTGCCACCAGGTACCCAGAGGCTATTCCCCTTAGGACCACTACAGCACCTGTGGTGGCAAGGGCCCTCCTGGGAATTTTCTCAAGAGTGGGCTTCCCTAAGGAGATTGTATCAGACAGGGGTGCTAACTTTATGTCTGGATACTTAAAAGCAATGTGGAAGGAGTGTGGAGTGACTTACAAGTTCACCACACCCTATCACCCACAATGCAATGGTTTAGTTGAGAGATTCAACAAAACCTTGAAGGGCATGATTAAAGGGCTCCCAGAAAAGCTTAGGCGAAGATGGGACATACTCTTGCCCTGCCTTTTATTTGCATACAGGGAGGTGCCTCAAAAGGGGTTGGCTACAGCCCTTTTGAACTTTTGTTTGGTCACCCTGTCAGGGGTCCATTGTGCTTGGTGAAGGAAGGATGGGAGTTACCTCTCAAGCCCCCAAAGCAAGACATAGTGGACTATGTACTTGGTCTCCGCTCCCGGATGGCTGAGTATATGAAAAAGGCAACTAAAAACCTTGAGGCTAGCCAGGAACTTCAAAAAGCCTGGCATGACCAAAGGCTGTACTGACTGTTTACCAGCCAGGACAGAAGGTGTGGGTGTTGGAGCCAGTGGCCCCAGCAGCTCTCCAAGACAAATGGAGTGGACCCCATACCATTGTTGAACAGAAGGGTGAGGTTACCTATTTGGTGGACCTAGGAACACCCAGGAGTCCCCACAGGGTTCTCCATGTCAACAGGTTAAAACCATATGTGGACAGGGCAGACATGGGCTTGCTCATGGCTACTGATGAGGGACAGGAGGAAGAGAGTGACCCACTCCCTGACCTGCTCTCACAGAACCCTGATGATGGGTCAGTGGATGGTGTAGCCTTGGCAGGCAGCCTCACTACCCAGCAGCAGACTGATTGCAGACAGGTGCTCAATCAGTTCAGACACATATTCTCACTGACACCCAGTCAGACTACCTGGTGCACTCATGAAGTGGACGCTGGGGACAGTCTGCCTATTAAAAATAAGATTTATAGGCAACCTGACCATGTCAGGGACTGTATCAGGACAGAAGTCCAGAAGATGTTGGATTTGGGAGTTATTGAACCCTCAGATAGCCCTTGGGCTAGTCCAGTGGTCCTTGTGCCAAAACCTCACACCGATGGTGGGAAAAGAGAGATGAGGTTTTGTGTGGACTACAGGGGTCTCAATGCAGTCACTAGGACTGATGCCCATCCAATACCAAGGGCAGATGAGCTAATAGACACTTTGGCCTCAGCCAAGTATCTAAGCACATTTGACCTGACAGCTTGCTACTGGCAGATCAGACTAGCTGATGATGCAAAGCCAAAGACAGCATTCCCAACCCCTAGTGGGCATTATCAATTTGTGGTGATGCCCTTTGGTCTGAAGAATGCACCTGCCACTTTTCAGAGGTTGGTGAATACAGTCCTTACAGGTCTGGAAGCCTATAGTGCAGCATATCTAGATGATATTGCTGTCTTTAGCTCCACCTGGGAGGATCACCTGGTCCACCTCAGAAATGTTTTGCAGGCCCTGCAGAAAGCAGGCCTGACTATCAAGGCCACCAAGTGCCAGATAGGGCAGAGTCAGGTTGTGTACCTGGGCCACCTTGTGGGTGGAGGCCAGGTTCAACCACTGCAGAGCAAGATCCAGACCATCATGGACTGGACTGCTCCAACTACCCAGACTCAGGTGAGAGCCTTTTTAGGCCTGACTGGGTACTATAGGAGATTTGTCAAGGGATATGGATCAATAGTAACCCTGGGCATAATACTTCGCTACGCTCACGGAGCATGCAAAGTTTGTGCTACTACGCACTACGCAAATTGCACATAGCAGAGTGAATAACTGTGCTAATTGACGTAGCGTAGCAAAATAAACACCTTTAAATGCTTTGATAAAGCAATTTTCTATGCTAAAAAGCATATAACCAATTCACAAAAATGAATTTTGACAATAAAATATCAAGCAATGAGAGAGGTGATGATTTTGGAGTCCCCCTAACCTAGGGGAGGACCAAGCAGATGCCTTGAACACAAAAAGCATATCATGTGAACGATTCAATGGTGGTCCCTTCCTCCTAGGACCACCCCAAGCACTGTTAATGGGCAAAAATACAATCCCAACCAAAGGCCCTGCAAAGCATTATGGGACGAGATTAGCAGTGGGCAGTGAATATTATAGTTTCCAATATCAAAATAATTCTACAAAGAGCTGCAGTTCAACTAGTCGTTACTAGGTGTCCCTCACAGTCAAATGCAAAAGCATTGAAATTATTAATACATCAAGCTGCAGTTCCACTAGTCGTTACAAGATGTCTCTCACGAGTCAAATGCAAAAGTATTGAAAACCTTTCATGAGGCTTTTGCATTTTGACTCGTGAGGGACATCTAGTAACGACTAGTGGAACTGCAGCTCTTTGTAGAATTATTTTGATATTGGATACTATAATATTCACTGCCCACTGCTAATCTTGTCCCATAATGCTTTGCAGGGCCTTTGGTTGGGATTGTATTTTTGCCAATAACTGTGCTTGGGGTGGTCCTAAGAGGATGGGACCACCACTGAATGGTTCAAAAGATGTGTTTTTTGTTTTCAAGGCATCTGCTTGGTTTTCCCCCAGGTTAGGGAGGATCCTAAAATCATCACCTCTCTCACTGCTTGTTAATTTATTGTTTTCACTTTTGTGTAGTAACTATATGCATTTTTAGCAAATAAAGAGAGCTATTTATATTATCTTAACTTGCACTGTACAAGGTGCGATTATTGTACAGTGCAGTCAAGCACACAGCTACGCACTACGCAATGTGCATAGCTGCGTGTAGTTAAAAATGTGCTTCACGTAGCTACGTGAAGTGCTACTACGCAAACTACGCCCAGGCTTAATCAATAGTGACACCCCTGAATGACTTAACTTCCAAGAAAATGCCCAAAAAGGTTCAGTGGACAGTTAGCTGTCAAAAGGCATTTGATGACCTGAAGCAGGCCATGTGCACTGCTCCCATTCTACAGAGTCCTGATTACTCCAAGAAGTTCATTGTCCAAACAGATGCATCTGAATTGGGGGTAGGGGCTGTACTGTCACAATTGAATGATGAAGGTCAGGATCAGCCAGTAGCTTTTATTAGCAGAAGGCTGACCCCTAGAGAGAAACGTTGGTCAGCCATTGAGAGGGGAGGCCTTTGCTGTGGTCTGGGCTCTGAAGAAGTTGAGGCCATACTTGTTTGGTACTCACTTTCTTGTTCAAACAGACCATAAGCCCCTCTTATGGCTAAAACAAATGAAGGGTGAAAACCCCAAACTGCTTAGGTGGTCCATTTCCCTACAGGGGATGGACTTCACAGTGGAACATAGACCTGGGAGTAACCATGCCAATGCAGATGGACTCTCTAGGTACTTCCACTTAGAACATGAAGACTTAACTGGGCAAGGTTAGTTTAATTTCCCTACGTTTGGGGGGGTTGTGTAGGAGAGTAGGATCTGCTTCACATGGGTACCCCCACTTTTTGCTGATGCTTTACTGTTTTTCGACCTTAGTCTGGCTGGGGCCCTGCTAATCAGAACCCCAGCCTAGCTGCTTCCTCTCTAAAATGGTTTCCATGTGCTTTAGGCACATCTCTGATTGAATCTGAGTGCCCTTATAAGTCCCTAGTATATGGTATACTATGTACCCAGGGCATAGGTACCTCAGAGGCCTACCAGGGGCTGCAGCATGTATTGTGCCACCCCTGGAAGGCCATCCAAACTGACACCACAGGTCTGCTACTGCAGCCTGGGTAAGGTGGTGCATGCACCCCTTACTGTGATATAGGCTACCTATATCACTACATACATACACACATATAAACCTATAAGTCACTCCTATGGCAGGCCTTATCAATCCTGAAGGCAGAGTGCGTGGTTCCTATGTGAGAGGGTGCCCCTGCATGAGCTGGGCCCCTCTGCAGCGTTCGGAGACCCTTCTCTGATGCTGTTTGTAGTGCAGCCCGACCATATACTCTTAAGCGCATTATAACCTCGCGTTAAATGCTAACTTTGGGATGGCTGCACGGAAACATGTCGTGTTTGGTGTCAACCATCTTGGAATACTACCCCCCGCCAGTTCTGGCGGCAGGGGTAGCATTCCACCCTTCTAGAGGGAGAGACATGTACACACCGGTATACCCGGTACTGACTTTCCAGAGCCCTGGCATCACAAAATGGATGCCGCTGCCACAGACACGAGTCTGGCCTCCTGCTGCTGACCGAAACTCCGGCAGGGGAAGCCTGGACAATAGGTTTCCTGTCCCAGGGAGGTGTAACCACCTCCCCATACAGGATAGTGTGTATTGGGGCTGGGCGGGAGCACTCTCTGGTGCTTTGAAGTCCTGCACTGGGGGCACATTTGGTGTCCCTGTGCATACCCCAGTTCAAACCGGCTCAGGGGCTTCCAGCCCCTGCTCTGGCACGAAACTGGACAAAGGGAAAAGGGTGTAACCACCCCTCTGCCCTGACCCTCCCATAGGTGGGGCCACAGAGTATGTCCAACCCCCTACCTTAGTATAAGTATGGGACCCCAGTCCTTAGGACTTTAGATTTTCCTGGACGAAACTCTGATACAGAATCCTGGACCTTTGACGCTCTACTTTAAGATTAGAGGACTGAAGAATCTCCCTTGGGGTCAAGGAGTGACTCCCCTGCTTGGCAGGCACCAACAAAGCAATTGTCCGGTCTGCATCGCTGAAGCTCCCGCCGGACGCTGAAGTCTTTACATCACCAGGGGTGGATTTCCAGACTTCCCCGAGGCTACCCTGAGTCCCCAGCAGAGCTGAGGCCCGTGGCTATCGTGGGTAACGTGGAACCATGACCCCTGGACACCACATACTTTTGTAAGTGCATCCTCTTCTGGGTCTCCCACGAAGTTGTGCGTTGGGCTCCGAGTAGCCCCAGCCTCCAGCACCGACTGCACCGAAGATCACTGGCCTCCACTCCACGAGTGTCCTGTGAGCCAGCTCCAAGTGCATCCACTCAAGGCTCCTTCGCGGTCGCTAGTCCGTTGGCTAGTAGGCCCTCCCGAAGGCCAATCTTCTTCTGCTTGGGCTCCCTGGTTGCTCCAGGCGTGCCCTGACTTATCCTCGCTGGGTGAGTCCCACAGACCTTGCTTGTCTGCAACATCGTCCTTCTTTCATTTCCACGAGACTTGCCGTTGCCAAGGCTTGTTGGGTCCAATACGGTCGCCGACACCCCTGCAATCGACAGACATTGTGGGACAGCTTGAATCAAGCTCCTGGTCATCGTTGACGCCTCCTGGACCTCGTGACTGAAGAGTCAAGACGACCGTCAACCTACCTGAAGCACTCGACATCGGTGGGCATCTGCTCATCGCCTTCCTGGTAACTGGCTAGTGACCCAGACTCTGTCCCCTCTGCTTTCAGGTTCTTCAGATCTTCGATCCACCTTTGGATCCACCCGAACACTTTCGACTTGGCCGCCAGCAGCACTTTGCAGCAGATCGCCATTGAAAGCGACGACGAAACCCGACCTTGAAAGACACCTATGCACCCGGCTCCCCTGGGTGAGGTAACTCGAGTACGCCGGTGCTCCCGTGGGTATTGACACTAGAACAGCCTAGTTCTCAAAGGGTTTGCTCCAAGTCCTCCTCTAAGTGTCCCTTTTCTTTTAAATTCAAACCGCGACTTTCCCCATAGAAGTTAACGGCGATTCGCGGCTGTGTTCATACACTGCACGCGTCCCCCGTGGGTCCCCTGTTTCACTACCTTGGGTGGTTCCTTGTGGTCCAAGCACTTCTACAGGCTCTAGGCCCTGTGTCTAGCTCAGTCGTGGTTCTTATACCACTTTATTGGTATATGGTTTGGTACGCCCTAGGGCTCAAACGTGTATTTGTGCTATTACTGTAGATAACTAACTTATAATTTATGTACTTCAAACTCTAGCCTCATAAAGAGACTAGAGGGGTGTGTTTAGTAATAAATACATATATTTTGAATATATACCTGGTGTGGTCCTCTTTCATTTGGTCACTCAAGAGATTATAGACTGGTAAAACAAGCTGCTTTACATTCCTTCAAGACTTAGCCTGAAGGCTGCTCTCCATAGCTACCACTAGGATAGCTTTCAATAAAGGTTGTCTTTAACCTATCTCCAATAAGGCTTTGTTTGGACTGGTGCAAGGTGCCCACTATAATTAGTGGACAGCATATGCCAGGCCAACTTCTCACAGTGAGTTTCACAATATGGGCTCTTTTATGAGTAACCCATTATTTTGTGAGAAGATACCAGGTGGCTGTAATCTCCGAATCAGGCCACTATCACTGCACTAAATAATGAACATTATGTTATTGACCAGGTGATAAATGTGAAGGAGCAAAGTGCTGCAGGAAAGAAGACGATTTCACAGCACAGCATGGTAATGCTAGTTGACCATTATCTGGCCCCTGCGGTGCAAGAGAGGGTAGACTGGAGCCCGGCCTAGAGTCATCTGCCATTTCACCAGGTGTGGATTTGCATCTGGAAATATATGGTACGTTGCTTCCTCTGGATCTGACCGCTTATAGTTAGTCACCCAGAACAATATTCCATACCAGTGAATGAAGCACGATGCAACTATCTCAGTTTCTATCAACACTATCAAACCTGAGAGCAGTCTTTTTCTTGGTTAAGCAGTGCGTCTTGTTCCACTGATACCTCATTATCTTTCTTGGTGGCGTTCCGTGTGTATTTTTTGTTTGTCATGCCTAAATGTGAATCTTTCTTTGTAAGTTTCAGAAAGTTGATTATCTACATGCTATGAAGGCAATGTTTGCTAAAAGTCAAATGTAGAGGATGAAGGCTGGATATTAAAAATAACGTCGAGCATTTCAGGAGTTTGGGCAAAACACACCTAACAATCTGATCCATCCATTGTGTTAACAATGATGTCACTCCTTCAAAGTTTTAAAGCAGGTCCTTCGCCATACTCGGCTAGAGACTCTGAAAAGCTCCAGTTCACATATATTTTCTTAGAAGGAGCCCTCCCCCCCCTCAAATGATTGCCATCCTAAGGTGCCTCCATGCTACATTAACTTAGAAAATTCAATGGAAAGCCAAAAGAAGGCAGTGTCAAGATTTTATGGGCACGGATGTCTTGCGGTCCAGGGAAGGGTTTATCAAGAGATGGTAGCCATGATAGATGAACAGGTGTTCATGTGAATGAAATGAGCTTACATCACCCTTTTATGCCCAGACTACAACATTGGTATGCAATGTCCTGTTGCAAGAGATTTCATGGATCTCCTAAATATGCACCCTAGAAGCATGTACACCCAAACAGCTTCTGAATCCAAAGACGATAGTTTTGCTTCCCACTGTAAGTAAAGACACGTGCAAAACTGTGAAACTGACAAGTCAGATATTCTTAATGGTAATTCAAGCGTATTCTTAATCAAGTTTAAGGCATCAAACCTTCTTTTTGAAGCTGCTGTCAAGATCTAAATGAGAAGCACAGCTCATGTATATTTCAACTGGCTTTCAAGGTTCATCTGTAGCCACCTGGTGTTTATAACCTGATATAATCACGTCTTCTTTCTTCCGCTGTCCATTTGTTATGTTCTATCTTTTAAAATTAAGTTTACTAATGCACCGTATTTATCTTTTTTTAAAATATGTCTTGTATATTGTCATGAACATTTTGTAATATATTTCAATAGCTTCTTGGGGCTTTATTACAAACGTGCCCCATGAATGCATTGGTATTTCCAACCATTGTTGCAACCACAAGCATGTGTATAATTTGAGGGTACCATATACACTTTCCAATCTTTTTCGGTAATGTGCATTAAGTGTGCCAATATCTCGCACCCACACAATGCGAAGAGGGCATTCTCTCATTCATGCAAATGGGGGAAATGCTTCACCTTAAAAACTGTTCGTATTTTCCATGTGTGAGCATAGGGAAAGAGGCACTCATGCTGGTGAACCTTGGGAAGGAGGTTTGGAGGGTGAAAGGATCCCCAGACACCCAGTACTTCACAGGAGGGTGCAGGCACAGACTGCACCCAATCGTGGTTCTCATGGCCAGATCCACCAGCAGTGATAGAGAGCTCAGCAGTTTGAAACTGCCTTTTTCTCTTTCCGAAACCAATCGTCCAGTTTTAAAAAAATGTGGCACAGAGCACATTTTTTAAAAGTGGACCTCTGGTTTCAATCTGCGCTGGGCTCACTCATTGAGGGTGAACACTGATGCAGACCAGGATCCTGTGCTGGTTTGTACAATGACTTCAAAAGTCCTTTAACAACCAGTTGTTTTGTTTTTTCTTTTCTCTCTATTCTCATCTATTCTTACTTCAATTTCTATTTTTTGTAATATGTTTTGAAGTCTGTACATTATCTGTTGTCCAAAACGCTAAAGTTACTCATAATGGTAATGCATTTGACTTGACTTTCCCCAGCTCATACATTTGTTGAGTAGAAATTATTTTGGGTAAGTTGTGGTAGATGCGCAAGCAATATTATCCAAGGAGAGGTCACATTCCCAGGCAGTGTTTGATCAGGGCAGAATTAGAGGGTCCAAGGCAAAGCGTTAGACCCTAGACCATCTACGAACTTTAAGTCCTTTGGAGTGTTGTCCCTCGTGGTAAATACTGTATTGTAATCAGACTCTCGGAAGGGTGCCTGTAATTCACTATTGCACTGGTTCTTAACCCGTGGTCCGGGAACCCTGGGGAGTCCAGTAAGCCTACACAGGGGGTCAATGACTTGCTTAGAACTTCAAAGGATATTAACAGAATAATAACATGTATAGCAATAAAGAACATCATGTACAATTGAAAACTTTCTGTAAATGTGAAGGAATTTGAATTTGGGGACTTAAAATGAAGTTAGTATCCTCAGATTGATTTGTGGGAGGAGCACAAGTGTATTAAACAGAATAGTATGGACGATGAGTGGCCTCAATTGAATTTAGAAAAGGTCCAAACTTTCCATTAAAATTTTTATTTAGATTTTTAAAATATTTTTTTGTGAATTAAATAAAATATTTAATCGTGTGCATTTGTTTGATGAACGCTTGTTTCCCTGTTTTTTTTGTATTGTTTTGCGGTTCAAATCATCGACAATGCTTAGGCCGGGGTCATTGACTTCCAGTAATGACTCAGTATGAGTCCCAAGATTAAAATAATTATTGAGTGGGGGTCCCCAGGTTCCACTAATCATTAAGTGGGGGTTCACAGAAGTCAAAAGGTTAAGAACCACTGCACTATTGTTTTATAAGATTTTGTGTGGGAGGTCAAAAGAATGATAACTAGTGCATGTTTTTGTCCAGTGTGAGGTAAGTGGAAGATAATTTGTGAGGACCATAACAAAGAAGCAGTGAATACAAAAGCAGATACTACCAGATTTAAATCACAACTTATATTAAACATTGTTGCAATACCGATTTTAGGAATTGCTGTGAATATGTTTAGTGGACAGAAATCGTATATGATGTACTTTTTCTCAAATCACTCTTTTTCAACACCCATATATTAAAAAAATATATCTGCTTCGCAGTGATTTGTCATTTGCCTCCACAGAGTCCTTCTGTAACCTCACCACAGAATTTCACTTTGTAACTAGTTGGGTGCCATTTTATTTTTAGAGTGATGCACTGCCTGGGCACCATTCTGCGCAAGAACCTGTGGTTTTGATATATTTTATGCTGAAAAAACGCAGCTTATAATTTCCATTGCTGACAATTTGGAAGCCACAAGAAGTAAGTTTCCCGACTGTCTCATCTCTCTGGCCATGTGGATGTAGAACAACTGTCTTAAATGGAGTCTGAATGGAGATAAGATTGGAATAATTTTGTTTGGTAACGCAAATTCCATCTGGTGGCAGAGTGAGCTTGCCCTTGCCCCCATTCTGAAGAAGGTGGCAAGAAATATGGGCATCATGGTTGGCAATATGAAGGAATAGATTATTGCAGTTTGTGGGGGCATGCTCATGTTTCACAAAATATTCAACTGCGTACCACTACAATGCCAAAAAATGACTACAACGGCCCTTTTCACAAGATGGTTTGATTATGGCAGTGCTTTGTATGCAGTTATAGATGACTACCTGTTTACCTATTTACAGATTACCCAAAACCTTGCAGTTCGGCTGGTGTGTAGTCTTCATTCTAGATCGTGATCTATCCCCACCTTGAAAGCCCTTCATTGACTTGCTATTCACAAGCGTGTCATATTTAGGCTCCAGTGCCACGCTCACCGATTCCTTTACTCTGGAGGTCCCTCCTTTCTTTGAAACAGGCTGCTTTTTATAAACCAACCTAATCAACAATAGGGAGAGTGTTGGACTTTTGAGAAGTCAGATTGACTGTTCCCACTTCAACCTAAGCAACAGTAGGGAAAGTGTTGGGCTTTCGAGGGTCAGATTTTATATTCCCACTCCAATGTAAGCAACACTGGGGACATTTTTGGACTTTCCAGGGTTCAGATGTACTATTCGAAATGCAACCTAATAAAAGTGTTGGACATTGGAGGGTCAGATTTAACATTCCCTATACAACCTAAGCTACAGTAAGGAAAATGTTGATCTTTGGAGGGGTCATATGTATTGTTCCCACTCCAAGCAATAATAGGGAAAGTGTTGGATTTTGGACTAAACAAATAAATTAAACATATAGCATATTTTTTTAAATAATATAGTAATTAATATACATAATGGAAATGTAATATTACACATTAAAAATAATTGCAAATAATATAATATAAATATAAAAATTATTTGCCAATTAAAAATATAAACAAATATACATTAAAAAACTTTCCACCCTACTCCCCTTTAAACCCAACATCACACTATTAAATAAATAAAATTAAAACAAGATATAAAATAATCTTTAAATGTATTACTAAAAAATAAATAACCTCTCATATAAAAAAAATACACATACTTTTCATTAAAATAATAACGTAACACAAAAAGTAAAACAAAACAAAATAATTACAAAACAATTTTATATTCAAATATAATGAATAATATGATATTACACAAAAAAATTATATTCTTATCTGTGATATTCTATTCCACGATATTATTGACATCACAATATGTTTGACACAATATTTGGGTTCAGAGATATTTTTAAGACAATATTAAGGTTGTGCACTTTAAAAATACACAGATATCTGTGGTAAATTCCACGGCTCTAGTAGCACACTCAATTAGCCTGTTAATATTGAAAAAGTCGATGTCAATATGAATAACCATACATTCATGTATAAAAATGCATCTTTATTGACGATTTCACCCGTTATGAACTCCACGCCAACCCCAACTCAGAAATAGTCAGGCAGATGCTAAGACCCAGGCCTGAGGTCACTGATTGACAGGTCACAGGTGGGATGGCACTTAGCTGCAGACAAATGCATGAACAGGAAACCCCAGATCAATTCCACAGATAGGCACAGCAACACCACAATGGTCCAGGGAGATTGGCCCCAATAAAGCACACATGGCCGGAGGGCTATGCTCGTTCCAAAAAAACTATAAAGTCAGATGACTCACATGAAGTTAGGAACACATACCCAATCAGGACACAGCACACATAGTACACACAGTGATCACAGACTCCCCATGCAGGACATTTGGACATGTTACCCACTGGCCGCATTGTGTCCACTGGAGTTCTTATCGAATACATTAAGTTATGACTCCAGAGACAGAGGTTCACATTCCTTACAAAAAAAGGATCACCAGCACTATTTTATGGCATTCAATGAATTGTATAGAAACCCATGTCAGATCGAAGTTGAGACAGTCCTCAGACCCTGTGCCTGTAACTGTTCTCCCAGCCACACTGTTTAATTAAACAAACTGTTCCTGTTTTGCCAAACGCCTCTTGTCTCTTGTTTTTTCAAGGTATTTCTTGTTCAAGCAACAAGCCGTTCCCAGCCGCACTTACCTGACCGACAGGGACGGTTGCTCTGCAACACGGATACATATGAGCTATACTGTTTTAGATATAAAACTATACTAACTGATAAAATCCCTCCAAAAGGGAAACAACACTTGTCACAGTAAACATTCAAACACCTGCACAACCACAAACTAAAATGTCATTCAAAGAAAGGAAAGTGAAAGAGAAAAAGTAATTTTTATTTCTTTCTGAAGGGGCCAACACAATGTACCTGTGTTATACAAGGTAGTAGCAAAAATAATGACCTAAGATTTATCAACTTGTGTTTTGCTGTTTAGGAATATCACTAAAATATTGTCCTCATTGCTTTTGTTTCCTCCAGTTTTACATGTTTTTATTAAAGGTGCAGGGTGTAGAAGAATATTTTTGGTCTGATTTAAATCTTTTATACACTTTAGAGAATCTAGGAATAAGACAATCTTATTTGATAGTGTTTAATTCTTTCACTGATTTGTGAAATAGCTAGCTCATAAGAATCTTGCCTAAATATACTATTACATTTACCAACAGAATGGGTAAAACTCTTTGATACATCAGCTGCCTTTTCTACCAAGTCAATGTTGATAGCAGCTCCACAGTCAAAAATGCCAGGTTTTAACATTCAATGCAAGGTGCAGTGACAGGTACCTGTGAAAAAAGTGTTGTCACTATGCACATGGGATAGTGGTGAAAACGTGCCACAAGACTTTCCACATATCAACAGATTTCATAGCTGGAAGGTATCCCATTGTTATGTATGATATATTCAGCTCATTCTGGCTTTTTACCCAACTGCACTTTGCTGCTGCGCTTTTTGAGTCCAAAGTTACACGGCTAACAGCAAAATGTCAAGTCCCAGAATACATTGTGATGTCTGTTAAAAGGTTAGGACTCTCTAAAAGTGAGACGTTTGCCATGGGGACACTTGGGTGCTATGAATGTCTACACAAAAGCATCACCACTTTAATGTAGTCAGACAAAGAGTAGAGAAAATTAGTAGTGAACATGCGTAAAGCATAAAGTTTCAGGTGACTTAGAATGCAGGGCTACAAATTAACCTGGTATAATTCAAATTTTAACGTTTTCACAAGGTTCTGTGCTGTTGGGAGAGTTGCCCACACTGTCATAATATTCAGTAAGGAGTAAATGAATGAACATTTTAATATAACACGCTTACTTTTTTAATCATGTAAACCAGCCAGAGTTCTGACAGAGGGAGTGTGTGAGGTAATGAGGGAGGGTAATGTGATGTGAGTGTGAGTGAGAGTGTAAAATACAGACTTTCTATTCTTAAAACAGTCCAACATAAGTCCATTGAACACATTGTCAATGGGAAGACAGTACATACTCTACATTACTTCTTCCTTTAAATAACATATGTGCATAATAATAATCACTGCACAACCACAACATGTTTTGTAGACAATGCAAAAACACAGGGCCTAATTCACAAAGGTAAACTTACACTCTTGTGTTCCCTAACTATTTTTTTGTATTTACAAACTACAAGTTTATAGTAAGTTTCTGACAACTGAGACCCCGTAGTTGGGACAGAGAACCCCACACATTAAAAGATAGGACAGGCCTAATTTTTATGTGCCGATTTCTCCACCCCAACTGTGGAGTCTCTGAATACGAAAAAGATAGTAAACTTACACAAAAGTGTAAGTTTATCTTTGTGAATTAGACCCACAGATTATGTCTATTATGGAGATTTGGCAGGTAAAAAAAACTAATAAGCACTGATTTCTAAAGGTTTTGAAAACACTTAAAAACACCACTGAAACCTACAAAACATAAACGCTGAAAATAGGACAACCTAGATACATCTTATAATAAGGTATCCCTTCCTAAAGCTGTGGTACATCAGACATAAATTGTGTGATTGTCTATATTGTGTGACTAGTATTCCCCACAGCCAAGATACCCTTGACTTTTTTCTGCAACTGTCTGAGCTTGTTTGATTCACAGTTGTTTTACTAATTCCTTCACTATAACTACTCACTGAGCACTAAGCTGTCACTTTTAGGCTACTTACTGTATCACCGCTCGTTGTTTTATACATACAGGGGCCGATTCCGATCTCGGCCGGTAGGGCTCCGAATCGGATTTGGCTTAACCGGATCCGATTCGGAGCCCTATTTCCCGACCGATTCGTACGCGCGTCCGGGCAAGCGAGTACGATGCGAAATCGCCGACCGACTCGTCCGGGCGTCCCGACCGCTCCGACCGACTCGTTCCCGGGTCTAACCGCACCGACCGACTCGCACGGACTCGACTCGCACCGCGCAATGGAGACGTTCCCCAGCCGGGTAAGTACGATGCGCGCCGCGAGCAGTCCGACTGAGCCGCGCACTCCGGCTCAAAAGAGCAGTCGGAGCCGTACTTCGGGGGTCCGTGTCGGACCCCCCTGTACGCATAGCCGCGCGAGTCGCACAAAGGGGGGACCCATGGGTCCCCCCTACCTGTGCGTGTACGGCGCGAGTCGCTTCGCCGCGTACACGCTGTAGGGGGCGCACTTGTCCGCCTCGCACCCATTGAGTCAATGGGAGCCCGCGTACACGTTGTATGACAGGCTCCCATTGACTTCAATGGGAGTCCGACCGACTCGAGTCCGATGGCATACGTGCGCATCGTACTCGTTCGGTCGGGCTGCACGGGTCCGATTCGGTCGGAAATCTCTCCGGATCCGGCTCGGTCGGAGAGATTTCCGGCCCGAATCGGAATCGGCCCCACAGTGTATCAACAATTGACCATGTTACTGTAGGAAAAGACAAAACTGGGTATTGTATTGGATGTTGTCGTTTGATGATTGTGGATTTGTATCTTTAGTTACTGAACCCTCCTGGGCCTATTCACAATCTGCATTTTGTAGTAAGTTTAGTAGTGCTACATTAGTACTACTCAGATACTACACAATGCTAGTCACATACCTACAAGCAGAAGCCTCTGCCTCCGCCTCCTCTCCTCTCTCTCATGTGTGGATTTCTCTGCCCTGACTGCGGAGATCTCTACACACGAGGGACACAGAGCAGGGCTGGAACATAGGGAATTACTATTACAGAGATGGATTTTGGGATTAGTATGGAGGCATTAAGGAAGCGCTTTAAAGGGGCTTTGAGAGGGACATGCACTCACCCAGAAAAGAGGAAAACCACTGTTATTCACTAATTGCACTTCTAAAGGTACTACAGCCAAAAATGACCCAAAACAGTAGTAAATGAGCTCCACCTCAGACCCGGATAATGTCCAGCACTACTCATGGACAACCACTGATAATTCAACAGCCTCTTATAGAAAATAATGGAGGTAGGGACTTAAAAGAGAACCCCAATAGAAAATAATGTTAAAATAAATGAATTTCCTTAGACATCTTGAAAAAAATATATAACTGCTAGGTCGACCTCAAAGCTGGGGAACCGGGTTTGAGTCTCGGCAGGGACACTCAGCATCCTGTGATTCTGGGCAAATCACTTAATCTCCCGGTGCCTAACAAAAAGAACTTGTCCGTCTGTAACGCAACTGGTGCTCATGTAAAGCACTCTGATACCTTTGGGTCGAGTTTGTGCTATATAAAACTCCCCCCCAAAAATATATATAGCAGGGTCAAGACTGGTTTTCATATACCTGGGTCCAAACTGGAATGGTGTGGTGAGCAAAAAAACAATGAATTTCGGCCCAGTTCTCTGACTGGGGGTGAGTGTTTGACATTGTGCAGCATTCCGTCAATCAATTGTTATATATATATATATATATATATATACATACATATATATGGAACTCACTCACAAGTAGGTGAAAGAATTATCTTTTATTTTCTCTTTGCAGCGACCAGTAAAACCCTACGCGTTTTGGTCTAACTTAGACCTTAGTCACGGGTAAATGTAAAACCAACCCGGACAGTTGTTTAAAGTGCAAAAGGGCTGACATCATTTCCTGTTTGATGCACCCATGGAATTCTGGTCAATGTAGTGCTCAGTGCATATAGACGTGCCAAACAAAGTGCAAGAGAACAGACAATACGTTTTAACAATCATAAATGCGCAGAACGAATAGTTTTTTGCAAGTTGTTAAATTCGTTAAAATCGTATTTCATCAATTCAACAAGTCTTGTATAAATATAAAGTGCAATTAGTTATCTGTTCATCCTTTCTATGTTATGGATTTAAAACCGTTTTATGATGAGATCAAAAGGACATAGGGTTTGGGTAGCTACCCATAACTAATCCCCCACTTGTCCTACTCGTCCAACCTTCCGGAGGCCATGAACAACAAAAAGATATTAATAAAAAATTGGAACATCTTAAGATTGGACCACACAGTGGCAAACATTATGGGTGATCATCCCAATGTGACTTTCAGACGAAACAAAAATTTAAGAGACAAACTGATACATAGCCATTTCCGCAAAGAGAAAAAGGGTGTCTCAAACTGGTTGAAACGGACAGGTTTTTTTAAAATGTAACAGTTGCAAAGTGTGCCAAATCACGAAACAGCAGAAAAAGATTGAATTTGTGAACAAACAAGTATGGACAATAAATCAACATATTACTTGTAAAAATCAATATGTGGTGTATGTCATCGAATGCCCATGTGGCTTACGGTACGTAGGTAGTACCATATGTGAACTCAAAAAGCCCATATTAGAACATGTAAGAGCTACAACCAATAAAGATAGAAGCAACGCAGTAGCTAAACATATGGAATTCCATTATGACAGTGATTGGAAGACATTACAATTCTATCAAAGTCTTTAAGCATAGGATTAGCACAGTGCCATCCTTGCCGAGATAGAAAGGGACAACGTTTTTTTGCCATTTCCACAGCAAAGTCTTTAAGCATAGGATTAGCACAGTGCTATCCATGCCAAGCTGTAAAATGACCAAAGCCTTTTACCACTCCAGGCAAAATAAATGGTGCATAGCCAAAAGTCTTAAATTTACTACAAAGTGTAAAAGTAAACTTACATGTGTAGTTTTACTCATGTATAGGTTTACCTTTGTGAATAGTTTCCTCAAAATAAGAGAGGACTAGCCCTTTCACTTCCTCTCCTATTTGCAATTCAGAATGGGTCGTAAAATCCATTTTATGAATTGGGAAGTCTTTTCTGCTTGAAAAATGGCTTCTGTATATGGCATCAGTGATTTTGCAGCCTAAAAGCCTGGGCTGTGGTTTTATGCACTGCAGGCTGTGGGCCCACAATAAAACAATGTATTATGGGACCATGGAGTATGGGCTGTGTGCAGTCCAAATTTAATGTGATTCTGAATTTGACCTATCTTTCAGAGAAATACTCTCTGGAACTCACCATTCTTGGGAGTGCCCCTAAAATCCTTCCCCTTGACCAGCATTTTTTAAACTTGCCGATTTAAACTGTTTTCATGGAAAGTTTCATGCATGTTTATAAAATGGGGCCAAAGTTATTAGTAATCCAAAAAGGGCTTTTTCTATGGCTACTGAATTGAACTACAACTACAGAGTCACTGTCACGACTCCATGATTTAGATGTACACACCTTGTTCTTATCTATTCTGAAGGCTATAAACATTTATCTGTAAAAGAGCCTAAGAAGTGTTGTGCAACATGTGAGAAGTTGGCCTGGTATATGCTGTCCACTAATTATAGTGGGCACCTTGCACCAGTCCAAACAACCCCTTATTGGAGATAGGTTAAAGACAACCTTATTGAAAGCTATCCTAGTGGTAGCTATGGAGAGCAGCCTTCAGGCTAAGTCTTGAAGGAATGTAAAGCAGCTTGTTTTACCAGTCTATAATCTCTTGAGTGATCAAATGAAAGAGCACCACACCAGGTATATATTCAAAATATATGTATTTATTGCTAAACACACCCCTCTAGTCTCTTTATGAGGCTAGAGTTCGAAGTACATAAGTTAGAAGTTATTTAAACACAGTAATAGCACAAATACACGTTTGGGCCCTAGGGCGTACCAAACCATATACCAATAAAGTGGTATGCGAACCACGACTGAACTAGACACTAGGCCTAGAGCCTCTAGAAGTGCTTGGACCACAAGGAACCACCCAAGGTAGTGACACAGGGGACCCACGGGAGACGCGTGCAGTGTAAATACACAACCGCGATACGCCGTTGACTTCTATGGAGAAAGTCGTGATCGGGAAATTAGAGAAAAGGGACACTTAAAAGAGGACTTGGACCAAACCCTTTGAGATCTAGGACTTTGAAGAGTCTCTACCCACGGGAGCACCGGAGTACTCGTGTTACCTCACCCAGGGAAGCCGGGTGCATAGGTGCCTTTCTGGGTCGGGTTTCGTCGTCGATTCGAATGGCGATCTGCTGCAAAGTGCTGCTGGCGACCAAGAGAAAAGTGTCCGGGTGGATCCAAGAGTGGATCGGAGTTCTGAAGAACCTGAAAGCAGAGGGGACAGAGTCTGGGTCACTAGCCAGTGACCAGGAATGCGATGGACAGATGCCCACCGATGTCGAGTGCTTCAGGTGCGTTGACGGTCGTCTTGACTCTTCAGCCACGAGGTCCAGGAGGCGTTGTCGGCGACCAGGAGCAGGATTCGGGCTGGTACACGATGTTTGTCGAGTGCTGAGGTGTCGGCGACCGGATTGGACCCAACAAGCCTTGGCAACGGCAAGTCTCGGTGAAGATGTAGATCGTCGATGGTGCAGACCAGCAAGGTCTGTGGAACTCACCCAGCGAGGGTAAGTGAGGGCAGGCCTGGAGCAACCAGGATGCCAAGTTAGAAAAGGATTGGCCTTCGTTAAGGGCTACTAGCCAATGGGCTAGCGACCGCGAAGGAGCCTCGTGACGCCGCACGTGGATCTGGCTTACAGGACACTCGTGGAGTGGGGGCCAGTGATCTTCGGTGCAGGTGGTGCTGGAGGCTAGGGCTACTCGGAGCCGAAAGCACGACTTCTTGGGAGACCCAGAAGAGGATGCACTTGCAAATGTGCTTGGTGTCCAGGGGTCAAGGTCTCAAGTCACCCACAATAGCCACGGGCCTTAGCTTTGCTGGGGACTCAGGGTAGCCTCGGGAAGTCTGAGAATCAACCTCTGGTGATGCGATGACTTCGGCGTCCGACGGGAGCTTCAGAAATGCGAACCGGACAGATGCTTCTTTGGTGCCTGCCAAGCAGGGGAGTCACTCCTTGACCCCAAGGGAGATTCTTCTGTCCTCTAATCGTGAGTAGAGCGTCGAAGGTCCAGGATTCAGTTTCAGAGTTTCGTCCAGGGATAATCTAAAGTCCTAAGGACTGGGTTCCTATCTTTATACTAAAGATAGGGGTTGGACTACTCTGTGGCCCCACCTATGGGTGGGTCAGGGCAGAGGGGTGGCTACACCCCTTTCCCTTTGTCCAGTTCGCGCCAAAGCAGGGGCTGCAAGCCCCTGATCCGGTTTGAACTGGGGTATGCACAGGGACACCAAATGTGCCCCCAGTGCAGGACTTCAAAGCACCCGAAAGTGCTCCCGCCCATCCCCAATACACATTATCCTGTCTGGGGAGGTGGTCACACCTCCCTGGGACAGGAAACCTATTGTCCAGGCCTCCCCTGCCGGAGTTTCATCCAGCAGCAGGAGGCCAGACTCGTGTCTGTGGCAGCAGCATCTATTTTGTGATGCCAGGGCTCTGGAAAGAAGTTACCGGACTAGTCAGAGTTAACATGTCTTTCCCTCTAGAAGGGTGGAATGCTACCCCGCCGCCAGGATTGGCGGGGGTAGTATTCCAAGATGTTTGACACCAAACACGACATGTTTAGGTGCAGCCATTCCAAAGTTAGCATTTGACCACGAGGATATAATGCGCTTAAGAGTATATGGTCAGGCTGCACTACAAACAGCATCAGAGATGGTCTCCGAACGCTGCAGAGGGGCCCTGCTCATGCAGGGGCACCCTCTCACATAGGAACCATGCACTCTGCCTTTAGGATTGATAAGGCCTGCCTTAGGAGTGACTTATAGGTTTATATGTGTGTATGTATTTAGTGATATAGGTAACCTATATCACAGTAAGGGGTGCATGCACCACCTTACCCAGGCTGCAGTAGAAGACCTGTGGTGTCAGTTTGGATGGCCTTCCAGGGGTGGCATAATGCATGCTGCAGCCCCTGGTAGGCCTCTGAGGTACCTATGCCCTTGGTACATAGTATACCATATACTAGGGACTTATAAGGGCACTTCAGATTCAATCAGAGATGTGCCTAAGGCACATGGAAACCTTTTACAGAGAAAGCAGATAGACTGGGGCCCTGAATAGCAGGATCCCAGTCCAACTAAGTCATAAACCAGCAAAACACCATAAAAAAAGTGGGGGCAACCATATAGTCAGATTCCACCTTCCTACACAACATACACTAACTTGGTTTACTGCCTATTCATCAGCTTTTCACTATGGGAGTCTCCTAGCTTCAAAGTACATTTTTCGTAGCTAATTCATGAACTATGAAGTGCAGAATCAGCGGTTAATTTGTAAAAGAATAAGTGGCAGGGCCAAAGGTTTTGTTCAGAAGCCTGAAACTAATCCCGTGGAAGCTCAGGGTGCTGAATACCAAGGCTTCTTTTACGTCTTTCCTCCTTCACCACTCACTTCCTTTCTCTTTATCTCACTCCTGCAGGTTCTTTGTATCCCTAATTTCTACATTTGTCCCTTTTTCAACTTTCTCTTCTTCCTTCTGACCAAAATGCATGATATTCGAACATTTCTTTAATGTGCCCTTAGTATGGAAGTTGCTTCCATAAATTCTGGAATTTTTGTTTTTTTGTTTTTTGTTTTATTTAGCCAAAAGTAAGACATACATTACATGAATACTATAGAAGTGTGAACAATACATAACTCTGTAGTTTTTTAACTTATACAGTAGTCCAGTAAAGGAGGCAACAATTAAATCAGATGTTGGAGAAAACAATCCTAGTCACAATTTAAAAAAATAAAAATAAAAAATAAACGAAGCATCTGACATAAGGCCATAACAGAGCATAATATAAAGTGATAGTGCCTTGTTACCCCCATTGAAGACCGGTCCAAATCCGGTTAAATTTAAGCCAAGAGCGCGGCCCTCTAGCTTTAGCCAAGGAGCGTTCCATCTCATATGTCTGTCTGAGTAAGACCCAGAACTCATTAACACTAGGACTGGCATTATCAATCCAGACTCTAGCTGCACATACTATAATAATAGTAGCCAACAAGTTAACATAGCTAGCCACCTCACTTTTAATCCCAAGAAATATTTCTTTCTCCGTAAGCTGAAAGTTTGGGCCGAGGAGTGAACTAAGAATACTGGAGGCCCCACTCCAAAACCTATTCAGCCTCGGGCAGTCAACGAACATATGCCTGAGGTCTGCAGCATACACTTGACACTTCGGACAGAATGACTTTTCAGAAGACCGAGAGGCCCACTTAGATATAATCTCTGGTGTATAATACAGCATGTATACTACCCGGTGCTGCTGCAACTTTAAATTAACCAATGTTCTCCCTCGGTCTAATACGCCCATGGATTCCTGTATTTCCTCTGCCGTTATTTCAGCTCTGACGGCCCGACTTAATTTAGCCGCGATCTGTAAGCTATCGTCACTAGCACTAGCCAGAAATTGCTGATAGGCTAGACCAATAGCCCCTCGGCCAGTGTACGTATATATGCCGGACAGTATACCCGATGAGTTCGGCATTGATAATACCTTTTTGCCTCGTATGAAAAAGTCCCTAACCTGTAAATACTTAAAAAACGTATTTTGCAAAAGGCCAAACTCGTCTTTAAGCGCAGCAAACGAGCGGAACCCCCGTCCATCATATAGTTGACCCAGCCGGGTAATGCCATTGCATTGCCAATCTTTCCCAATAAGATCCTGCAATATATTGGGCAGCATAGGATTACCTCATAACACCGTGTATTGATGCAGCACAGGAAGCGAATATTGCTTACTGATATCTTGCCATATCCGACTAATGTCTTCAACTACCTTGAACTTCACTCGCTTGTAATAGTTGGGATCAGACGTTTTATACAACATGAACCCGACCAATGGGCAGCAAGCTAACTGATAACACAGCAAGGCAGGGCTTGCGGCCAGCCCGCAGAGCAAGCCATGAATCTGACCAACGAAAGAAGCCCAGTAATAAAGCTTAAAATCTGGGAGCTTAAAGCCCACTCGTACATATGGTAATTTCATAGATTTGAGAGACCTCCTAGCACACCTGTAAGCCCAAATAAAACTGCCTATGACACTATCTAATTTCTTTAAAAAGGACCAAGGCACCCACAAGGGTATTGAGCGAAAGAAATATAAAAATTTAGGGAGAATGTTCATTCTTATAACGTTACACCTCCCATATATACTTAGCGGGAGTCGATGCCAACTGCGAAGTTTAGCCGATACTGTCTTCAGAAGAGGTTCATAGTTCAGAATTACAATATCGTTGATCTGGCTACTCAGACAGACCCCGAGGTAAATTGCTGTTTGTGTGACCCCTAATGCTGAAGGCAAGGCATCCAATTGGAAGTTGACAATTGTCTGAGTTTTGGCTAAGTTCAACTTATAACCCGGAAAGGAGCCGAATGACTCAGCCTCTTGCGTAATGTGTGTAATGGCTTCTCCAGGGTTAGCAGAAAAGACTGCGATATCGTCAGCATATCCAGTAACCTTAAGCTCCATGCCATTAAGGCATACAGGGGAAATCCCTCCATTGAGCATCAAATGCCTTATATATGGCTCGATATAGAGGGAAAACAGCAAGGGTGACAATGGGCATCCCTGCCATGTCTCCCGTTGGACGTCAAGAATGGCAGATGTCATGCCATTCAATTTAATTGTGGCGACTGGCTCCTTGTACAGCTTCTGTTCAGTAGAGATAAACCTGGGGCCAAGACCGAACGTTGTCATGGTAAGCCATAAGGCCTCCCAGGCCACTCTATCAAAGGCCTTTTCTGCGTCGAGCATAACCATGCAAATCTGTTTGTTAAGTTTACAAGAGACGTCAAAAGCAGCTATAGCAGTGCCTATATGGGCCGTTGTATCTCTACCGGGAATGAAGCCATGCTGTTGCTTTGATACTAACTTGTGGATAAGAGGAGCAAGACAAGAGGCCAAAATATTAGAAAAGATTTTGGCATCTACGTTAATTAAAGATATTGGACGATAGGAACTTTTATCATTGATCGGCTTCCCCTTTTAGGAAATACCACAATATTGGTTATGCTCCATGAGGCGGGAGCATCACCCCCATTAGTAATATCAGTACTCAATTGCAGATATACTGGTGCCAATAAATCCCTGAAAGTCTTATAAAATTCCAGCGGGATAGCATCCTCACCAGCCGCTTTTCTAGAGGGTAGGGACTTAATAGCCTCTTCGACCTCAGTTAGCGCAAATCTTTCTGTAATTCGTCGGCATCCAGTGAGTCAAGACAAGGCAAACGGCTCTCCTGCAAATACTCATAGCAGGTGTGCTGACTAAATGGGGTGACAGCAGAATATAAGTTGGCATAAAACAATCTAAACTGCTCGACTATATCCTGTGGTTGAGTGAAAGACAGGCCGCCCTCTCCTTTGATGATTTTAATATTAGACCTGGCCTTTTGGTCGGAAATCTGAAGAGCCGACACCCGCCCCACTCTCTCCCCATATTCATATTGCAAGGTTTTTAGCTTGTGGTAATTAATAGCGATTTTATCCAATAACCCTCTATTAATTTTAGATCGAGTTTTTAAGAGCTGTAGGTATAATGACTGTGCCCCTGGATCCCTGACTGCGATTGCCCCAGCGTGCTGACACTCTAAGTCTAAGTACTCACGCCGATCCTGCTCTACCTCCTCTGCTGCCCACCGGTTTTGCACTAGAATAAACTGCAGAGTCTCCCCCTGACAAACGCTTTCATGCAGTCCCATACACTTGCAATATTAGCCGTGCCGAGATAGTTATTCAGGTACTCCTTCAGTGCCCTTCTAATATACGCCTGGTATTCAGGATTGCTAAATAGATGTCTGGGAAATGAGAAAGCCCGGGGCGCTTTTCTAACTCCAAATTGTTTCTGCAGAGTCAGCATAACTGGATTATGGTCAGATATGATCTTAGGGCAAACCTCCACCTGTGCTTTTCCTTCAGCGATCTCTTGATAAAAATCATGTCGATACGGGAGTAATGTTTCTGCGGGTGTGAATAAAATGTAAATCCTGGCAGTGTTGGAAACAGTACCCTCCAGGCGTCGTCGAGCTGATGAATATGCAACAACTCCCGTAGCGCTGCTGTGGTCCTGACCATTCTGGCCCGTACCTTGCTATTAGTGGTGTCTATTTTGCTTTCTATAATGCAATTAAAATCCCCCAAGACTATCAGATCCCCATCCCAACCCAATAATTTGGCACTTAAATAATCGAAAGTCTCAGGGGAGTCCGAATTGGGACCATATACAACACAAATCGTAGCCATGTGACCCTCTATCAGCAACTGAACTATTGCCCATCTTCCCTTGGTATCAGACAATGTACGCAAAACTGTAGCTGCTGAGTTCCTAAACTTCAGTATGGCAACCCCACGTATGGAGACTGTTTGCGAAGTGCATATTAGTATATCATAGCCAAGTTGTCCCAATAGTGACCTATCTTTGTATGCTAGGTGAGTCTCAGTTAATCCTAGTAGGTGTGGTTTTAAAATGCGAAATTCCTCCCTAATTAACCGGCGTTTACGAGATTGATTCAGCCCTGCAACATTCCAGCACAAACATTTCAAGTCAGACATTTCATGATTTTGATTTCGACCCTCTCCCGCCTAATTCCAGCCTCTAGTATCTTGATTTTAGCACCTACACTTCTAACTGCTAAATGGCTATTTAACCCGCCACCCTCCCCCTCCTCCCCCCACCCATCACCCAGTGATAAGCCGCAAACTGATTTGTGAACCCTCCTCCCTGTCCCTAAAGAAACCTCCCCCCTAAGCCCCCCCAGTGCCTACTGAAAGGAATCATCCCTCCCCTAGCTGTCGCTGACTGACAGCTTTAGGTGGACGCCCACCCACACCCCCCAAAGACCCCTGACCACCATCCTCCCCCCTCACCCCACACAGAAAGAAAATGCTGTAACTGCTTCAGGCATAAGACAGTATTTAGTACACACTTGAAGCTTCCCTCCCCCTTCCCCCCCTTCCCCCTCCCCCTAAAGAGGTTTTGAATTTTCTAAATCTAGAATAAGAGAAAGAGGAAAAAGAGAAGAGAAAAAAGGGAGAGCGGTCAGAGGGGAAGGGAGATAGAAAGCATTGAAAGGGAAAAAAAGGGAAAGGGGAGAATAAGAGAGCAGACAGGCACTTCCGTGCTTATTTTCTATGACTGAGCATTTAACATCTTTTCAACCCTCAGTTTCAGCCTGCCATTTCGAGAGAACCTGTCTAGCCTCCTGCTCAGTACTGAAGAAATGCGAACGTCCATTTCTTATGATCTTTAAACTCGCAGGCTCCTGCAGATGAACTTGCGAACAGACCGACTTGAAGGGGTCAATTAACTGCCGCATCTTCCAACGTCTGTCCATTGTGGACTTGCACAGGTCCAAGCGCACAAACATAGTGATAGTATCTAGCTTAACTGGAGTAGTGGGACGTGCTTTGGAGTAGATTGCTTGACGTAGCAAGAAGTTACTCAAAAATACCAGAACAGGACGTGGTCGCGATGGATTGCCTTGATTTCCTTGCAGGACAGTAAAGGGTATTCGGTGTGCCCGTTGAACTTGTGAATCTATGTCCCAATCTGCCAGTTCTGGAAATGCTTGCTGGAACAGATTGACGATGTACGCCTGTGGGTCTGAGCCTTCTCTCCCCTCTGGTATGCCAAAGACCTGTAGGTTATGCCGCCGTTGACGGTTCTCGAGGTCCTCGACCTTAGATTGTAGAAATGCCACCTGGGTTTCGCATGTTTTAGCAACACTTGCAGTGTGGGTGTTAGCTTCTTCGACTACTGCAACCCGTTCTTGCACTTCTGTGACGTCTGCGGACAATGAGGCGACCTTACTAGTGACTTCTATTAGAGCTTGTTTAATGTCCCGACTGTCTACTTTTGCTTGAGTGTAATACTCCTGCGCCTCAGACTTCTGAATAGACAGCGCCTGCAAGATTGCAGACAGAGAGGGCGCATCCTGCTCAAGAGACTCCAAATGTCCCGTTACTGGCCCCACCATGGGGTTATTACACGTTGCTGGTATTGCGGGAGCGGATGACCTGGACGCATCAAGCTCTTTGCCCATACCCCCCCTTGGGACTGTCCAATTGATTGTTGACTACTGGTGCCACCGAAGAAGTCATTCCAGGGGGAGAGAATATTAGTTGGTTTTCGCTCTCAGCTGATGCAGGCTCCGCCTGTACTATAGATGCAACATTGCCACTGTTAGAAAGCCGTGAGATAATGGCTCTTACCTCTCCTTTTGATGCCACCCATTTACGGAGATGACTAAAGCCGGAGTCAGCCTTCGTGCCACTTGGAACAGAATCTTTCAATCATCCCACTGTAGTAGTAAGAGGGAGTTTAGCACCTCCACGACCTTTTCCACCTTTGCCGCCTTTAGCCCCTCTAGTGTTTTTAGGACCGCTCCCCTTTAGACATTTCTCTTCCACAGCGGTACATGCTTTAGATTTATCTAGTGTTGCGGTGTCCTCGATCTCGCCGCCACTACCGTCTACGTTCATAGACTGCGTCTCAGGTCCCGGCAAAGTGCCACCCGAAGCATCCAAAGGGGCGTTGATAGGGTGAGCAAGCAGAGGACCAACAGATAGCACTGACCCTCTATTGTCGCTGGGTATAGGTGATGGCGTTTGGCTATCCCAGCAGGAGACCAAATCGACTTGAGAGCTAAGGACCGCATCTTTGGGCAAGCCAATGTTTGCACTATTAATGCAGAGCTGTAGATGAGGCTGCTCTTGCACTGCTAGTATTGCTGAGGTGGTGTGGACATTAAGTAGTGCAGAGGGGCAGTGATCACTTATTTCTGAGACGCCGGCCTGCACTTGTATAGGGTGGCTCTCACTCTCTCCCTCTCTGCCAGTTTCAACCAGGACTCCGATACCATTAGGGTCCATGCGAGCTGCTGCAGGGGAGCCACTCTTCTGCTGTGCCAAAAGAGATGTTCCTGTATCTTTGTATGAGCCAGGCAGGGGGTCACCTTTCCCTCCCCAGCCATCCTGCACTGCAGTAATCAGGGCTTCAGCCATCTTAAGCCCAGGGATGGAATTTTCTGATCCGCAGGACCGGAGCAACCCTCCGTCCCTGCCAGACCGTAGTAGGCGTAGGATTGGTCGTCCAAGCTGGGAGCAGGCATCCGACTTGACTGCCGCATGCAGGCCCTCACTCCTGCTGCCTATGCCGGTGCCATTCTCAGCCATTATAGAGGAACTGCTTCCTGCTGCTCCCGCTGCTCCCGCTATAGTATCATTATCATTATCCCCTGCATTATCCCCTGCACGCCCCCACCCTTTGGGGGCCGTCGTTCGCGGAGGAACCATCGCCTTGCCGGGTACTGCCGGCATCCGCTGTCCTCCACTGGGTGTCACTAGGGCTCCAGATGCAATAGCAGAAGTGGAGCGGAGGAGCAGCCCAACATGAAACCACCGTGCCGCTCTACTCGCATACACGGAGTTGCGCATTACCGCTGAGCCGAGCCACCACATCAATATGTCTGCGAGCAGCCTGACTTCAGGATGCCTGCTTTCCTGGCCGCCATCACCGTCGTCACTGCAGCTGCCACGGCAGCAGCTGCTGCCGTAAGATACTCCGCTTCTGGAGACAGGTGAAGAGCCTGGAGTTTGATTTTCTAAATCCCCATACGATCTTATGCCTGTATTACGGACTGCAGGATGGGGGAGAGCTGGGGTGGCCACGGAGTTGATCGGGGAGGTCAGCTGGTGGCGTCCACCATGGCAGACTCACTCGCATAAACTCTGGAAATTTTACTTGAAAACTGACAAAAGTCCTCCTTGAACATGCACTACATTTTTACAACAGACAGCTGAAGCATTTTAAAAAGTTATTTTACTTCCTTGTGGCTGTGAACACAAGCAAAATCATATGAACTCTTATAACAGTTCTAATTTACCCCCCAAAAATTATTATTGCTTAGAGTTTCCCATTGCCAATTCCAATGCAACAACCTGCTGAAGGGCCAGATGTACAACCTTTCCAATTTGCAAGTTGCAAATTGCGTTGCAATGCGACTCCCAATTTGCGACTCCAAAATGAAATCTACATACCAAACAGGTACCACGATTGTGAATCGCTAATGACTTGCATTGCAATTTAGCATTGCGGCTATTTGCGAGTCGGTAAGCGCTCGCAAATAGCGTCCATGGGTGAAAAGGACCTTTAGCGTACGCAAATAGCGACCACGGTAAAAAAAAAAGGCTGAAACACTTCCTGGAAGGGCAGAAGGAACCCAAAACAGGAAGTGGTGTCCCTGGAGATGCCTGATCAAAATTGTAAGCACATGGTAAGGTGCAGCAGCACAGATCAACAACACTGCAGGCAGGCTCCCTGAAAAAACAAACACGTCCAGCAAGGCCAATGAGAAGGCAGGAAAGGAGCGTCTGCGGAAGCTAACATTTTCTGAGAAGGAAATTGACATTATAATTTAGGAATGCTGCAACAACCATGAGCAGCTCCTTCGGAGGGCATCTCACACTGTCCTGGAAGCGGACAAAAGAAAAATATGGCAAAAGATGCAGCAGCGCATTAATGCCCTGGGTGTGGCACACAGGTCCCTGGACAACATTAAAAAAAGGTGGTACAACCTGCGCTCCAGGGCCAAGGAGCGGGTGGCAGCATGCCTACATGAAGTCCAAGGGACAGGAGGAGGGCCATCCAACGTATCGGTCCCATCTACAGCGGAGGCTATGGTGGAGAGTACCCTGGAGAGGGAGGCAATAGTTGGATTTGAGAACCTCGATACCTCTCAGCCTCCACCAAACCCTGGTAAGTGTGAAATGCATAAGGTATTTGCAGTTCACCACAAAGCCTGCTCTCCGCATACATGCAACACATCCACACCCACATAGTCCATCTACACAAAACAAAAATCGCAGGTGGTGCATTATGGGAAACGTAGTCAGTGACATAAACAGTGTAGTTACGGACTGACATGAGCTTAAAAACATTTCAACACCACTGAGATAGTGACTCACATATTTTTTATTTACATTTTTTTGCCACATAGATACACCTCTGGGAGGAGGAGAGCAAAGTGTAGATGACACCGAAGAAATCCTGGATCAGGTCCAGATGGAGGAAGGGCAGGATGGGTGGGGGCCCATCAAGTGGGCCTAGTTGTTCTGAAGTCCCGGCTACTGCTGCATCCACTTCAACACAGGCTCCTGGTAGTGAAATACCAGCAGCCAGCACCATCACAATGCACTCCCATCACCAGGGTCCAGCTGGTGCGTCCAATACAGTAGTCAGGAAGGTGGATGCAAGCAAGTGTGCAAACTTCCGCCATGCTGGAGCAGCCAATCAGGTGGTCATTGGTGGCCTGGAACAGGCGATGCTCAGGATTCAGTGCCTGCAACATAAACAAGTCAGGCTGATGAACATCAAGCTGAGGCAGGGATTACCTAATATAACCCAACAGATGGCTGAGAACCAGGGCCACATTGAGGACAAATTTGATGTGCTTATAGGGGCTATTGGGGAGCTGTGCAAAGAACTGTCTGAGGAGAGAGGGCAGCAAAGACGTTTGGAGCGCAGCCGGGGACACAGGATGGATGCTCTGACTAGGGCAATCGGGAGGCTAGCGCAGGCAACCGCCCAACACACCAAACGCATCCTGTGTCTTCAGGTACAGGTGGGCCACTACAGTGGTGATGTGGCACGAGGGCTGCAAAAGATCACAGCAGCAGTGGAGACAATGCAAACTAACATGCTTGCAAGTGGAGGAACAACACAGGGCAGAGATAGCGAGGTGTCCAGCCACAGTAGTATGTCTGCTGTGGACACACCAATGCTATGGAGAAGCAGCAGCCGCCAGGCTGGAATTCCAACTGACAGCTCCACCCATGCTGGACGTAGAGGCAGGAAGTGACTTATTACCACTAACATGACATTCAGTGGCCCAACTTCTTTGCCAATTTTGTGGTGCTGTAAACATCACAAGCTTGCAGAATAAAGCCAAAGATTTATTCTTGAAATCAAATTTTGTATTGTCATTTGTAGAGGGTAGTGTGTCATTGTTTCGGACGTACCTTACAAAAAAATTGATGGCTATCTGGTCCCTGTGCCTTCTCCCCTCTGCTGCAAAGCTTCCCTCCCTTTGCTGTTGGGCAGGTGGTCCTGGGTCATCATCCTCAGAATCTGAATCAGACACATCCATGGGCAAGCCACCCCCGCAGGCCATGTTGTGGAGCATGGCACATGTTGCCACTATTTTGCAGACCTTCTCATGTGCATACTGCAAGGCTCCACCACTCTTGTGAAGGCACCGGAAGCGCAATTTTAGAATGCCAAATGTGCACTCAATCACACACCTGGTGCGCCTATGTGCCATGTTGTACCACCTTTCATTTGGGTTGTTGGGCGACAGGTACGGTGTGCGTATCGATGGCTACATGGCATACGCACCGTCACCTGGTAAGGGAAATATGGTGAGACAACATGCAGACAGACATGAAAGTGCCAATACATTTCACTGCGGACATGAAATATGAGTACCCAGTAGGTATCCTTCATCAAAGTCATCTCTTTCTAATTTATGGTATATGCCACTGTTTCTGAAGATGTATGAGTCATGGGCGTCCCTGGATATTTGACCACTATGTCCGCCTCCTCTGCTGAGCAGCCAGTTTCCACATCCTCCTTGCTATCACGTACAGGGAAGCCATTGAGGAAAGATTTCTGATGCATTCTGGGGCTGTATTCCTAGGTTGGGCCTGGTTACCACCTGTTTTTGATTCATGGTAAATTACATGCGCAAACAGGCCATTTTGCTCATGGTCGCTATTTGCGACTGGTCTGTACAATGTGAATAGCGACTCGCAATTTGCGGATCGCTAATTTGGAAATGCAATTACCGGTCGCTTTTATTGCGAGTCGGTATTCAGTCGCATCACAAAATTTTGTTTTGCGAGTGCCTGTCGTACATTGCGTATCGCGATTTTGCATGCGCAAATCGGTTTGAGACCGATTTTGCACTTGGAAAATGGTTGTACATCTGGCCCGAAATCCATAAGAATAACAATTGCATAATATTTTAGTGTGATCTATTTTCAAGACCTCTGAAACAGCAAAATAAATATAATGAAGGAAGTTATAGTACAATATTGAGGAGCAGTGTTGTCAATTTTAAAATTAAACTGCCTCTAATAAGGTGCTGGACAACAGAAGTAAAGTAAGTGGGTAGTTTATTTCAGGAAAGAGGAGCACACCTCCGTGACTGCGCACTAGCAGGAAATCTCCAACTGATAAGAAACGGTCAAGAGAAGCCCCTTATAGTAGCAGCCATGAACGTGGAACCTTACACCAAAAATTAAACCTTGAAACAATACAAGCTCTCACACACTCAAGTGTTTAACAGGCCTAGTGTGCGCGAGTAAGAATGCACATGCAAATGCCAACATAACTATGGCAACCCAAGATGACAAAGTATGCACACGAGTGCATGCTACTACATCATCTTCCCCTCTTTACTAATTAAAATTTTAACACATACACACACTTATTATGAAAAAAAACATCAGTGCATATCAAAATCTCTAAATCTGGATGGTAGATGTACACTGCAAGCAGGCTTTCTTTGAATAACCCCCTCAACCCGCCCAGGGAATACGCATCTTCAGCAGAGATGACAGAATCGCCATCCACTACTCCTAAATGATGCACAACCGGACTGAGTGGAACACTACTACTGTCCATCCACCGCGAACCATCCAGAAAAGAAGGAACCTACCCTTTTAACTTACATAAGTTGACAGCTTGGTCTTGTGTTATCTTCACCAGGTATCTCTTGCTCCACCATCCCTTGCCCTCAATAAACAGGGCACCTTAGGGCAGCTTGACAACTTTGACAGGAGACATAAATTTAGACTCCCCTGTATGCACATTAAAATCTTTTCTGATCAGCACCCAATCACCAACATTAAACTAACCCTGGGCGTAGTTCGCGTAGTAGCGCTACGCGTAGCTACGCGAAGTGCACTTCGCACTACGCGAGCTACGTGTAGCACTACGCGAACTGCGTAGTGCGGTAGGAAATGCTGTTCGCAATGATTGCACAGTGCCGGATGCTTGTCCGCACTGTGCAATCATTGCAAACGGCATCTTGCACAGTGCAAGCGGTCATTTTCTGCCGCTCGAGTAGATTTGTACTCGAGCGACAGTTTTCTCAACGCGGACTGGTAGTTTCTCATCGCGAGCGGTCGCGAGCATACGCGACCACTCGCAATGAGAAACCTGACCTCCCCGCGTTGAGAATCTCGCCGGGAGGTTTATTTTCCACGCTCGCGATCGGCAACTTGATGTTGCTGATCACGAACGAGGAAAAAGTCTCGCCGGGATGTCATTTTGCTCGCTCGCGGTCGCCAACTTTACGTTGAGGACCGCGAGCAAGCAAAAAATGCCCGCTACGCTACGCGTTTTTGCACTGTGCTACGTGCAATTCGCGTAGCGCGTAGTTGCGCAAACTACGCAAACTACGCGAGCGTAGCGTAGTTTTCCGCCCAGGCCTACATTATACACAAGCTCCTCCACATTTTTCATGTTGTCAAAGATTTGTTTAGTGCATTCCTGACTAGCTTGAACTGAACTTGACTCGTCAGCATGCATACCCTTTTCACTCATAGCCAAAGGCTTGTTTCTTAACCAGGCAGGAAACAAATTTGACCAGGGAATGTATCTCCTCAACAGCCTAAATGGAGACACGCCAGCGATGCTTTGAGGTGTGACAGAATACGGCCATAACTTTTGCCTTAAGAATTTCTCCACCCGCAATGGCAGTCTGCATACCTTCTTTCAAAAACGTGTTAACTCTCTCCAGAAGGCCATTAGAGGTAGGAGAATTCAAGGCCACGGGTAGATGGGTAACATTATTGATGTCAATTAATTGTTTCATGGAACTGACATGAAGTGGCCCCATTATCTGTAACCAGAACAGCAGTAACACCCTCCATTTGAAAAACCCTCTTGAGAAATGCAACCATAAATGCAGTTGAGGGAGAATCAGCAAAATCAAAGCACACCCATTTTAAGTAGTAATCAACCAGGACAAGAAATATTTGGCCTGATGGCAACATCTCAAAAGGAACAGCAAAATCCAAAGCAAATTTATTCCATGGGCTCTCAGGCAATTCAGTAACATGCAATGGTAATTCAAAGGTCTTCCAATGCTTGTCAAAATGAAGGCAAACACTACAGGAATCAACCAACCTAGCCTCCTGGGAGTCCATGCAAGGCCACCAGTAGCATTGCTTAAGATTTTTTCATGTGGCACTTACCCCCAAATGACCCTTATGAGCAAACTCAGCTAAAGTGTGATGAACAGCAATGGGAGGAATATACAAATCATTGTGCATGGGTAAACCATTAACAAAGGACCATTCCTCATAACCTTTAGCATATGGTTTGACATTTGGATCCACATTTCTATTCTCTGGCCATCCTTCACTAATGTAACCCAGGACTTTTTGCAGTACCTGATCAGAGGTCAACACTTTGAGCCATTCTGCTTTGGATATTACCCCTTTGTCTTTCAATAAATCATCCACAAAGGCAACCACACACTCAACCACCCGTTCAGTCTCCACAACAGAATCCGCTGGTAAGGGTGTTCTAGACAAATAAGCAGCTCTACTATTCTTCCCTCCAGGAATATACTTCACTGTGAAGGAAAATTCCTGAAGGCCTGCCAGAAGTCTAACTAGCCTTGATGAAGCTTTGCCCGTGCCACTGCCATTCAGCATATAGGTCAGAGGTTTGTGGTCAGTAGACATTTCAAACTTAGACCCCCATGGGAACATTTTGATATTTTCCACAGGAATACCAGGGCTTCACGTTCAATTATCGAGTAGTTGGTTTCTGGCTGACGAAGACAACGAGAAGTAAAAGCCACTGTGTGCTCCCTGCCATCAACCCATTGAGAAAGCCCAGCCCCAAGCCCTACCTGAATGGCATCCACAGTAAGACACTTGCCTTGAGAATCAGAGGGTGTGTGAGCAGGCACAGAGGTAATCAAATTATTGACCTTGGAAAAAGCCCCATCAGTCTCCTGATCCCACACAAACGTTACCCCTTTCTTGACCAATGCACGTAAAGGTTATATAATAAATGCATACCCCTCAACAAACCCTCTAATAATATTTACTAAGCCCCAAAAAGGAGCGAAGTGAATCTTTATCCTTGGGTGGAAGTGCATCTTAAATAGCTTCAACCAACGAAAATCTAGGTTCAATGCCCTCATCTGAAATGTAATCCCCTAAATAATCCAACTCTTGCATCAAAAGTTTGCATTTATCAGCTTGAAGAGTGAGCCTTACTTCCTTGAAGATATTGAAAACTCGCTCTGAAACAGAGTTGTGCTCCTCCACTGATTCTGCAAAAATCAAAACGTCGTCTTCAAAAGCCTGTGCCCCAGGTACCTCCTGAAAAATAGTGTCCATAAATCTCTGAAACACACTGGCAGCTGAGGCCAGGCCAAAAGGAAGACACAAAAATGTAAACGCCCCAAATGGCATGACAAATGTGGTCAAGTCTTAAGACTCCTCAGTTAGAGGGATCTGATGGTATGCTGAGCACAAGTCAATCAATGTGAAGTACTTAGCCTTGCCTATATTGGCTAGCAAATCTTAAATCTTAGAGAGAGTGTGGCAATCAACCACAATATTTTTGTTTAAGGTGTGAAGGCTCAGAAAATCCTAATCTCCCTAGACCTCTTCTGTGCGATAACAATGGGACTTACCCACTCAGCAGTTTCAGTGGACACAATAACCTTCTCAGAAGTTAAGTTTTGCTAGAGTTTCCTGAGATCCTGCCTTAAACTCAGCGGGAAGGGCCTTACTTTCTGCACAATAGGAACAGCATCAGCTTTGAGTTTAATCTTGTTCTTAAAATTCTTGATGGACCCTATCTCATTGGTGAACACCTCAGGAAATCTCATAGTGACATTGGTGTTATTTATAGCAACTTCATCAATAAACCTAATGTCACTAGTAACTTCAGTAACTTTTGGAACATCATTAGATGAACTTGTACAACTGGTGTTGATTAAAGAACGAAAAGCAGTTGGCAAATCCTCTTTCTTAGAGCACAGTCTTGTCTGTAATTTGGTGAAAAAGGTATCAATTGCCATAACGTGAGTTTCTGCACCCGGTACTAACATGAGACCGAAACCAGCTAGATCCCTCCAACCCACCAAATTTCTGCCTTTGTAAACTTTTGTCGTGATTGTCTTTCCAAGGCACATCAAAGAGTCATAGAAGAAACCCAATAAATCAATGTCCTGCTCAGTCTTGGAACCACACCTAAAACAAAAACATTTCAACACTTCTATCAAACTTGTTTTTGTTAGACACAACATTTATCCACAGTATCCTCAGAACAAGAATACACATTAGCCTGTGAGGTATTGGGGTGTTCAACAGAGATAAGTTTGCTTGAAACCATGGATCGTTCAATAGCTTTGGCCAAATCAATGACCTCCAGTAAAGAAGGAGCCCTACAGCTCAACAAACGTTCTTGTATTTTCTTTGAACAGCAAGAAACACAAATTAATCTCCTAAATAAATGTCTAAGGAAGCACAAAAGTTACATGTAGAATACAACAACCACAACACAGAAATACATTTTTCCACAGACTCATCCTTAAGTTGTTTCCTCTTGAAGAAATTAAACCTTTTAAGAAGGACACGTAGTTGTTCTGCAAACTTGTTTTGCAGCCTGGTGATTGCTTCTACATATGCATTCCACCCCTCACCTTCACTACTAGGTGCTTCAACCAAAGGCAGATAATCAAAAATCTGCTGTGCCTCCTGTCCAAGGTGACTAAATAACAAAGCACCTTTCTTTTTGGGTCAAACTTAGTGGCATCAATAGCTATAATAATGTTTTCAAAAATGCGGACCCATTGTGTCCATGTAACAGGAGGTTTCCTTGGATTTTGTAGGAAAGGATATATTTGAACTGGACATTGGTTGAAAGACATCATACAAAACAAATATAATTAAGTGCAAAATTAACAGAATGAGCAAGTTTCACCTTAAGAACCAGACTTTTAGGCAAGTATGCTGGAAAAATACCCCTCAACTGAATGACTGCCACCATTGATAACAAACATAGACCAATGCCAACACATGTAAGATAAACCTATGCCTGAATTAAATAAATCAAAGTGGCCAATCAGTGCAATTAAATAACAGAATGAAATGCGGAGGTCAAGCGTTCCCAGTGGCTGGATAAGAAGTCAATCCTGCGCAGACTTCATGTGCTGACCCAGCGGATACTCCATAAACGCTGGCTCAGTTAACACTCCTGCGAGCCAATCACTGAGAATTCATCAAATATACACCAAGGCTAGAAGAGCATGGACATCCCATGGCAGCATAAGTTGGACCTGAGCCAATGGCAGCAAAGGCAGACTCAAAACAAGCCAATCACTGCTAAATTCACCAAAACACTGCAATGGCTGAGAAGGCGTGGTGTGAGCCAATCACAAAAAGGTAGATGCAAACAGCCACAGCTGACTCCCAGCGCTACACACTCTGCTTTTGCGTCGCTCCCTTCCGAAAGCCAGTGCCAGGAACCAAAGTAGCCTCCGCCATCACTACTCCTGGCATGCTCCTAGGGGAGCATAGGCACCGCTCCAACCGGTACCGCAGCACAGCAAAAGAGGTTCGAGAGAGAAATCCGCTCCCACACAGCAGTATCGCCTCAGCAAAGCAGTTGAGGCAGCACCTTAACAAAGAAAGCAAGAACACAGCGGGAATGCAGCCGTGGGCTCCTTGGTGTAGTGTTGGGCCTCAGGCCCACATGCTGGTAAATGACCGAGACTGACACTGCATAATTGGGTACGATAACTGGGGCAGGGCACGTGCGCCCGGCCCCTTTTATTAACAGGGTCACCTGACTGGTGACGCCTGTGGTGGGTGGGTGTAGAGTGTCTTACATCACAGGCTAAACACTAGAATGTATCCAGCCGGATACTACATCCCTCCCAAACTTTAATGAAAAAAACAAATGAAAGTCCAACCTGTAATGAAAACAGATAAATAACACATAGCACCAAATGAGTCTATACAGGCCGTCAGCCAGGCAGCGCAGGAGCCTCGGACTGCATGGTCGGGATGCCCTCAGTCGCCTTGGCGATATTCTTTAGACCGGCCTGGTCTCGCGGTGTGTATAAAAGTTCAGTGTTGGTGCATCTGGAGCTGTGGTGGAATCCACTCTGGATTTGGAGATGATCTCTGTGAGTGAGGCCTTCATTTGGAGGTGGCGTGCTCGATGACCCTTCTTACTCCTGACTGCTGAGCGACGTCCGACTTGCCTCTCTCGCCTGGACTCCTCTGCCACTGGAGCCTCTTGGAGGGCTTTTCTGCTGGCTGTCATGGGACCGTGTGGACCGTGCGGGGCTTCGCGTGAGCCGCGCAAAGGCGTCGCTGAGGAACTGCCAACGAACTCACAGCCAAGTCGCTCATGTAGCCTCCGATGGTGGTGTCTTCGTCGGGGCATCCTCGCCGTCTGGAGTCGGATTGTGCGCCTTCCTCTGGCGATCTTGTGGGTGACCAGTCTTCAGCCGTGACCTTCGTGTTTCCTGCGCCTGACGTGGAGCCGCGGCCGACACATCTCTCCTACTCGGACTCCCTTCGCGCGGGAATTCCGATGAGGCCCTTGTCCCCTGGACTGCCACGTGACCGCGTGGGCTGTACGGGCCTTTGCGTAGGCCACGTGTAGGGGTCGCTGCAAAACTCCCAACAGGGCCACGGCCAAGTCTTGTGTAGTCCCCAAGGGCGGATCTTCCAATGGCCGGGTGTGCTCGACTTCGGCAGGCTGTAGGTTGACTGGGGTGCACAGACTGTTCCTGGGTGATTCGCCTCCTTGCGCTCTGGTTGTTCGGGGCGTGTGTGGATTCACTTGGGTGGTGCGATGCTCCTTGATGATGATGCACCTGGAAGGTGGTAACAGGATGTTAGTTTTCTTCAGTGGGCAGACAGGTGGTAATCTTCTGTCGGGGTGACCTTAGGGAGTGAGAAGGACTTGATGGACTTTGCGGCACTGCTCCGTTGACTTCAGGCAGGTGCACTGCGAGGTGTGGTGCTGTCGATACCAAGCAGCCGGTGACAGGTGAGAGGACGGTCGAACTGCGAAGCGTGGGGCCAGGACGCAGATCGCGCTTGCTAGCGGCTTACGGTAGGTCCTCCCGCGGAGCTGTCTCCAGTCACGTCTCTGCACCCCGGTGGCTGGCTTGTGTGGATGAACACCTTCCTCAGTGCTGGTGCGAGTCCTTGGTCCTGTCGCTCTTCTCTGTTCCATCTTGCGCGCCTGTTCTTTCATCTTGCGCCCACTGTTCTTTCCTCATTTGCTGAGTGGCGTCATGCCACAATCTTCTCCTTCTTCCAACCAGGTTTTTCCTTGGATGTGGCGTCCTGCCACCTGTCTCACGTTTGCGCCACATGGACATCTCACTGGTCGCGTCGCTCTTGTGACGGTCTTCCCTTTTCTTTTGCGGACCTGTTGCAGGCCTGTCCTGTCAGTAGGACTTGCATATACCTCTTGGGGACTTCCAGTGGCACCATCCCCTCACAGGGATTTCACGGTGTCCCTCTTCTCTTCGCTCGAGGGCGTCGTGCTTGCACCTCGAGGCTGCGCCATCGTGGCGGCTGCTTCTTCCCTTCTTTCGGTGCGCTTGTCCGGACTGGTCACTTTGCGTGACGGGCTCCTTTGTGGCTGTGCGCTGTGACGTCTGGTCACGTGTCGCCATGCTGTCGGAGCGCCTGTCGCTGTGGCGGCCTGCCACATGGAGTGTGTGACTCCTCTCGTGCCTGTCGTGGGTCACTGCCGACTCCATCTGGAGGCAGTGCGAGGGAGGACACTTCTGTGTTGCCTTCGGCCCACTGCGGGGCTTCGCTGTTGCAGTAGAGATATATTTGTTCTCGGTGCTGCGTTCAGCAGTACTTCCTTGTGGAGATGTCTCTATCTCCTGGGCGCCTGCCCGTGCTGTCAGGTTCACTGGCGCAGTCTTCTGCTTGCCTCTGACTTTGCGTGTTTTGTCTTCTGTCTGGACGCTTTCTTCTGGCGCTTCGCATGCCTGTAGAGTAGCTTGCGATTAGGTCTGTGTACCAGGAGGGGCGAGTGATGCGATCTCTCCTCCGGCAGTGGTGTCGGGCAGCCACATGTGGTGCGCGCTCTGCACAAGCTTCTCTTGAGCTGTTAGCGGGGACAGCGACCTTGAGACGTTGCTGCTCTGGCTGGTCGTCCACTCTTCCTGGTGGTGGCGGTGCGCACTCTTGGATCTGTTGGCTGCTGTTGCCGGCTGGTTAGCAGGACGCTGTGCTGTGCTCTAGTACTGCTGGTCTGTAGGGTGCAGTGTAGCCACACTTGACGCGGATCTGCTGACGTCGGTCGCGGTGGCCGGTCAGCGCGCTGGACCACTCTTAAGATATGCCGGCGTGGATCCTCCAGCTTGGCTCCCTTAGCAATTTCCTCTCGCTGATCCCGCTATTTCCTGCAGGGTAGTGGGGTGTCAGGGCCTCTTCTCCGGCCTCCGGTTGTTCCAGGACTGACGGTCGAGGGGTGCGCTGGCTATCCGCTCTGGCTAGGCAGTACGTCCATCTCTCAGTGCATAGCTGTCGATGGCCACAGCATGGGAGCTGGGAATACCGCGTGGTGCACTTGGCGCCAGGGTGAAGTGAGCTGCCCCCACTCCTCGTGTGGGGGTCTGAGGCATTTGCTGTAGCTCAGCCTTGTTCCTGGTCGCAGCGGCTCTGTGGGTGCGTGGGCTTGGGTCCCCCCTGCCCTGGGGCATTTACCGTCCTGTTGATTGCACTGTAGGCTGTTTCTCTCTTGTGTTCTGGGTTGCGGTAGCTGCAGTACCGCAGGTGGCCACCGGGTGTCAGTGCAGCACTCCGTTTGTGCCGGTCCTGACGTCCGTTCGTTAAGCTGTGGCCTGTGTTGCTCCTACCTGCCTGCGACGTGGTGAGGCCACCCTGTGAGCCATAGGTCGTTTGTGGAGGTAGGTGGAGCTGTTTGTCACAGGGAGAGGCAGGGGGTTGCTGGCCAGGGTGCGGGGTGGCAAACTGGGCGGCGCTGCAGGCTCCTCACCGTGGGCAGTTTCTCTTTCGCCAGGACTTTGGAGCTTTTGCAGGGAACACTGAGGCAGCGCTGCTGGTGTCCCTCCTGAGTTTGCCCTGTGTGCTGCGGGTCCAGGGAATGTCGGTGTGGGCTGGGCCTGCCTGCCACTTTCTTTGCAGTGTGTCTTGTGCGTGTCTCTTGCTGGGTGATGCTCTTTCCCTGCCTTTTGTGGGGCGCGTCAGGCTAGGCAGGACGTGGTGCGCGGACTTACTGGCTTCTTTAACCAGGAGTTGGGACTTTTATCCTGGGGCAGCTGGCTGGCGGCAGTGGGACGGCCTTATTGCTTGTGCTGGCCGGGTGGGGTGTCGTGCTGCTGTGCGTGCTTTCCTTGTCAACGAGCAATTCCAGCCCGTGTCGTGGCGCAGGTAGGTTGCCGCTAGGTGGCGCTGCGGCGGCAGCTCTCTCTCGGCCGCGGCAGTCTTTCCCTCTCGCTGTGGGCCACGCTGTGCTCTCGTCAGGCGGGTGCATTCGCACACAATGCCCCGGTGCCGGCGAGACGACAGGCAGCAGTCCAGCACTGCCCGAGCCCCGCTCAGTGGAGGCTGCCGGCGCACTGGAAATCACAGTCTTGGCAGGTGGGTGCAAACGGAGCTGCGGGGCATGGCAGGGTCGCAGGCTCTCTAGCCGCTGCGGGCTGCTCGCTGTGCTAGCCTTGGGGCTTTGTCTGCTGGAACGGACTAGTGCTGTGGCATGCGGCCTGGTTACCTTCACGTTGGAGGGGGGGCCTCGCCAGACACTCGGCCTTTAGGTAGTTGTTAGTGCTTTCTCCTGGCCCTTCTTTCGTCGGGACGCTCGCCGACCGGCTAGGACAGTTCGCCACTGTTGGGTAGCCGCTGGCTGTACGGGCGAGGGGACGGGGCGAAGTTGCTGGGTTTTCGCCTACGCCGGGATCGCCCGTTCATTGTAGTCAGCCTTAGACATCCGGGTGTGTGTGTGTGGCACGGCCAGATTCAGTCGCGGCTTTGTGGCTGCGGAGAGTGGTGCCGCACCGGATCACCACTGCAGTTGCTGGGGGCTGTGGGCATTGCCGTGGGGTGCCGCTTCTCAGGCACGTCCCTTATCTTCCCCCACGATTGACGAGAGTGTGTCGAGCCGCGGGCACGCGGGATTAGCGGCCCGCCTCGTCGCCAGTGTAGTGTTGGGCCTCAGGCCCACATGCTGGTAAATGACCGAGACTGACACTGCATAATTGGGTACGATAACTGGGGCAGGGCACGTGCGCCCGGCCCCTTTTATTAACAGGGTTACCTGACTGGTGACGCCTGTGGTGGGTGGGTGTAGAGTGTCTTACATCACAGGCTAAACACTAGAATGTATCCAGCCGGATACTACACTTGGGGCTCCCGTAACTCCTTGTCGCCGAAATTTAATAAGGCGCTTCACAACAGAAGTAAAGTAAGTTATGCCATGAACGAGGAGTCCACCTACGTGGCTGCGCACTAGCAGGAGTTCTCCAACTGACAAGAAACGGTCAGGAGAAGCCCCGTATTGTAGCAGCCACAAACGTGGAACCTTACACAAAGAAATACAACCTTGAAACAATACAAGTGTTTAACAGGCCTAGTGTGCGTGAGTATGAATGCACATGCAAATGTCAACATAACTATGGCAATCAAAGATAACAAAGCATACACGCACGAGTGCATACTACTACAACACTGCTGAATGATTTTTGGCTGTTTAGAAAACTAACTTACATATTACTGACCATTAAGGACACAGGATTCCAATTTCTTTTTAATATTTCTGATGAATTGACTTTAGTAGCCCCAGACCCTTTTGATATATGGCTGGAACAAGTACAATGTACACAGTAGAGGTATTTGTGCCGACAATTGGGTGCTGTAATAGCATGCTGTCCATTTCTCTCCGATTATCTTAAAAGCCTTTTCTGTTAAGCTTAGAAACTACCCCCATAGCAAGACTATTTTGATACACAATGGTTGCTGGCTTTCCTCTGAAAAAATGCACTCAATATGAGGGGTAAAAAAGAGTTAATTTTACTTGCTTCACCTATTATGGTTGCCCCTGCTTTCCCTAATAATCTTCTGCAATATGCCTGTCTCATAAAACCTTATTATGTGGAGTCATCAGTCATCACCCTTATTCAACAGGTCTCATTCTGGTAGGCAGTGGGCAATGATTCCTGTCTCTCATGTACAATATTGTGCTCCATGTTTGTGTGAGATCGTCTCTATCATTTCTTCCACGAGTATAGTGGAGGCTCTCAATGGGTGGCCTAAAGGCTACCCACTGCCCTCCCAAACTCCCCCTGACAAGTTTCACACCCGAAATGTGGAATGCACTGATATGCTCTCTAGTTGCAAACTGAGTTAGCACATGGCAATGGAGAGCACAACTAGTGCCAATTATTGAAAAATCTTGCAACAAAAAGATTTATCAGCAGTTACTTTCCACAGAGGATCCTGATTTAGAATCAGCCGTAGGACTGCAAATTCAATTGAGAATTTGGACTCATACTTCAAGGAAATGCTGGCTCCTGTTGAAAATGGAGCTAATAGAAAATTGAATGTACTATGGATGAAAGATAAATGCAAAGATGTGAAAAAGTAAGCAGTCATTCAAAAATGAACATCATGTTGAAGGCAAAAAAGACAAGAGTAGGAACGGTGATGATAATATGTGTTTAAGTTGTGGTAGCTACATACATGTGGCATCAGCAGAAAAAACTGTCTTGAATTACTTTGTGTTTCAATTGTAACTGCAAGTGGCATTTTGCTAGAGTGTGTCATAGAGTGTGCAGATCTACAGTATCTCAAGTGGAAGAGTGCAAGAAAATTATAACAAAAAAGATATGTCATCTGGTGCAGTTGGTTGTATGGGTGAGAGTGACAGTATTGCATTGTTGGATCCATTTAAAAGAAAGCCCCCATATTGCAATATTACAATCAATAGTGGTGGTGTGCAATTAATGACCGATTCAGGGTCACCCTTTACTTTGATTGGCTCTGAAGTTTTGAAGAAGTTTAAGCCACAAGAAATTAAGGATTCAAGCATAAAATGTATGCTTCAGGAGGAAAGAAAATCGAAACTGAAACCCAATTTGACCATTTATTTGAGTTCGATTGAAAGAAAGCTAAGTGTGTGGCTTACATAGCAAAATAAGGGTCTTTTTTTAGTGTTGAATGACGAAGGAGAGTTGGATATAATTTTAGACTCCAATCATCCCTAATGGGTAATTTACAACTCAAAATTGGTTTGTGTGAATTTTACACCTAACAACCAATAGGCTCTTGAAGGCTGTCATCTGCCTCTCCCTTCTTCACTCATTCAAATATAAACAGGTACGTGTTATCCAACTGAAGACATTTGTGATGCTGGAATTGTCTTGTCACAAACATCGTATCAACACTCTGTTGGAACCATCAATGCCCAGGTAATAAGAAAACACAACCTCATCAACATGTTATTTGTGGAAAAGTTAAAAAGAAAACCAAACAACACATTTGCAGCACCAAACAAATCACCAAAACACTTCTAATTTAATCTCATAACTCACCAATGGGTTCAGCTTTGAAATACACTCCTTAGAAGACTTAATGAACTTCCTTACTGTTTGCATCACAATCTCCTAAACCACCATCCTACTCCAAACAACATTGATGCCCCTTATTGGTAAAGCACTCACATGCTTCTTAATGTGATCAATATTTTCTTATACAATACTACTTACTAGACACTCTGAAAACAAAACAGCGCATATCACCGCCGTGAGGGGAACGGCCATCAACTCCACCACTTTCCTGCCGTGAGGGGAACGGCTATCGGGGAGACTACATCTCCCAGCAGTCCCGCATCGGCGCCTGCCGTGACGCTGTCACCCGCGCCTGGAGGCGCGATAAGAGCCCTGCCGGCCTCCCGCAGCGCAGGACGCTGGTAAACAGCGCATATCACCGCCGTGAGGGGAACGGCCATCAACTCCACCACTTTCCTGCCGTGAGGGGAACGGCTATCGGGGAGACTACATCTCCCAGCAGTCCCGCATCGGCGCCTGCCGTGATGCTGTCACCCGCGCCCGGAGGCGCGATAAGAGCCCTGCCGGCCTCCCGCAGTGCGGGACGCGCGCGGGCGGGCCCGTCTGCGCCCGTCAGCGTCCGGAGGAGGCTGGGCTGGGCCACCTCCCTTGGCTTCCGTCAAAGAAGTAAGCAGTTCTGGTTCTTGGACACTACTTGGATCCAGGTCAGTGCCCTGTTAACTCCACATATTTATACTGTATCGGTGGGCTTACCTGATTCACTGGGCTGTATTGAACTATATCGGAACTATTTGGTGTACGACCTGGACAAGAGTAGGTGCCCAACTGGTATTTCAGAATACTAGCGGAGATTCCATAGCAATGGTAGCAGCAAAGCTATTGAAATCAAGTAAATAAAATGGGCAAGCGCACCTGTATTGACAAGAAACAACCAGTTCTCCCGAAACCAAAACCTAAAGTCCAACCTACCTTCATTGACAGAATGCTGGAGAGAGCAATAGGAGTGGTGGCAACAGAAATAGAACGGACTGAGAGACGGCTATCACTCACTCCACATCTGGACTTTCCCTTGATAGAATTGGATACATCCCAAGCCGCCGGTCCCTTGATCAGCAACTCCCCTAGGGCCCAGATAATTATTGATGAGGTGCCTAATGTTGAACTACACACGGAGGCAGTACCCACGCGCCAAGTGAAGAGGGGAAAACCTAAAGCACCAGTGAGAACAGGGGCGAAAAAGAAGAAGGCTGCAAAAGAAATTACGGACGATAATAATAGCAGGGAAGAATGTTTGTCTAGTAGTACTGAAAGGGGCAAGGAACAACCTGTATGGGTCACAAATTTAGTGGTGGACTTACAATTCCAAGTAAGGGCCATTGTTAAGGATGAACTTAAAATGTTGGTAGAAAGGGTTGATAAGCTGACCACGCTGCTAGAGATCAGGGCAGGGGCCACAAATGGAAGAGAAGGGTCTGGTAGTGGCCAAGTAACACAGGCTACAAATAGTTTCAGTAAGGCTGCCCCTACCTCATCCCGGAATGGCCCCCTACCCACTAATGCTAACGAACAAGCAAGACAGTGTATTGCAAGCCCTAGCAGGGTAAAATCAACACCTATTCCCCCACAGAGCAGTGGCCCACGGCAAGAAAGTCGACAGCGAGAGGGGGAAGGATCTAATAAAATTGCTGAAACTTTTAAAGAATATAATTCACCACCATGCATTAATCTACCACCAGCCTCAACCCCTTACGTTGTTATTTTGTCAGGCATTCCCGAGCTTGGGAGGGGGCAAAAGGAATCACACCAGGAGCTAAAAAATAAATGTATGTTCTAGTTAGCTAACAACAAGCACTTCCACTACGAGGACGCTGGGGAAATCCTAACGACCCGAAGAGTTGGCTGGGTGGGTTGGAGACCCAAGGTATTGCAAGGAGACTGTGTAGTGATTAATTTTAGAAATCCATCAGTCGCCCGAGCAATCTTAAGTAAGGATGACTGGAAACAGGAGGGGACCATAAGAGCTCTCCCGTTAGGTTACTTTTATCCCCCAGGTAAACTACAATACTGTAGAGATGGATGGGAGGAGAGGCCTCTAAATCAAAACTACCAAACAGACAATCTGGGATTCCGACGGTCTAGGCAACCACTATTCAACATCCCCACAACCAATAGGTTTGGTGTCCTTGAAGCAGTGGATTGACTTGAACCCATGGGGCTCGGGTTGAAGGAACATATTCACCGAGCAGGGGTGACCACAGATCAGTCCATGTCACCTGAAGAGGGTGAGATCCTTGGGAGGTGGAATAGGACAGTAAGAGGCAACAAGGCAGAATCCAACGGGGCTAAATCTATCAGCCAATCCCGTGATTCCAACAGCAAGACTTCCCAAAAGTTAGGCTTGTGTGCGGGTGGGACCTTGCCCCCCCCCGGCTCTAGAATATGCGGCCAAAGATAGTCGGCCGGATCTACCGAGGCTGCGAGTTATATCTTGGAACGTAGCCGGCCTTGCCCCCAAGATGGATAATCCTGATTGGGGGAGTTTTATTGAGCAACACGAAATCTGCATGTTTCAAGAAACATGGGCAAGGGGGGATATCCCCAAATTTGGCTATGCCACATATACCATAGCAGCGTCATCAGGGGGAAAGGGGAGGCCGTCGGGGGGTTGTGTATCTGGGTGGGGACACACTTGGGTTGTACATCTACACAGCTAGAAACAGCCTCAAATGACATTCTGTGTGTCCTCCTTAACTTCCCTTCAAGGATTACTGTCGCCCTAATAAATGTCTACTCGAGACCAGTTAGCCGTAGCCATGAGTCGAAGACTCTCGACGAGCTAACGACATTCCTTGCTACCATCCCTGATAATTACCTGTTGATTGTGGGAGGGGACTTCAATTGTCAGTATGAACCCCTAGATGGTATGAACAGGGATAACCCGTGTGAAGAAGATCTACATTGGGCTGTACTCAGACACAACCTGCTCGTTAGTAAGAGCATGGACTCCCCTGGTACTCCAGATGAATTCTCTCGTATTAAAAACACTCATTGAGGGCATGTAACGGTAGAACTAAGTCTGACACCCCTGGTAAGCATACTTTTAATAGAATTGGCCACAGCTCCTTAATCGATTATATTTTGGTCAGTATAACATCATGGCATAGGGTTGTTGACTTTAAGATTGTGCCGCGCCACGATAGTGACCACAATGCACTAGTTCTAGAATTGCTTACATTGATCCCTGAGAGCACCGCCGATCTGGCTGCACCAGCTGATGGCAGACTGACACTCACTAACTGTAGGAAGAGAGTCTGATGGGCGGAACTAAGAAAATCTCAAGAAAAGATAGGCGCTCTGTACCAAACTGTCATTCCGATCCTCATGGACTCTATTCAATCTGTCTCGGCTGATAGTACCCAAATTAAATTACTGGAGGTCGCCCTAAACCATACCAGGTTAACGGCCACTATGTCTGACTTCTTCTTCCCAATCAAAAAAGCCAGTAATAACAGAATAACCCGCCATCCCTGGTTCAACGAAAAATGTCGAAAGGCTAAAATAGCTCTGGTTTCTGCCATTAAGGCTAATGATAGACCTCTGATTAAAATCTGCAGAGCGGCCTATCGAACAAGCACCGAGGAGGCAAAAAAAGGGTGGGAAAGTGACAAGTGGGAAACTCTTAGAAGCTCCCTGGGTACCCGCGACATGAAGACATTCTGGAATGTGGTAAATACGGGTAGCTCCGAAGGAAAGCCGGCAATAGAGCCAAACCTAGGGGCAAATGTGTGGAGGGATCACTTTGAGTCCCTCTACTCGAGGGCAAAGTCAGAGGCCAATGTAATAAATGACGCATGTCACTCCCTGCAGGCCGATTGCCCTAATGGAATTATGAATACCCCTAGAGCGGCGGATGATACCCCGATGATAACCCTCACAGAGGTAACTGGTGCTTTAAACCAAATTGCTCCCGGCAAGGCACCAGGATTAGATAAGATTCCCGGGATTTGTTCCGAAGTGAACCAACCATTTGGGCTCCTTATTTTGGGATTTTATTTAATGCCGCTCATGCAAGGTATGGTTATCCCTAGTAGTTGGGCCGGGGCTGAAATAATACCAGTTTATAAAAAGGGTTCCCGATGTTGCCCACAAATTATAGGCCCATAAGCCTTATTGACATCAGCCAAAAATCTTTGGACGTGTATTGTTACACCTGTTGCAGAGCTGGATGGAGGAGCAGAAAGTTCTCAGTCTGCTCCAAGCAGGGTTTAGAGAAAAATGTCCACACTGGACCAGATCTTTAGGCTACAATTATTACACTGGAAGACCGTGTGTATAGAGGGTGGCAGCCTCTATCTAATTTTTGTAGACCTAAAATCTGCATTCGATCTGGTCCCAAGGGATACGTTGTGGGCAGTCCTGCTAGAGATGGGGGTTCCGCCATATTTGTGCCAAGTCATAAAGCGACTACACGAAGGAAATTACGCACAAATACGATTTGGCAAGCACGGGGAACTCACCACACCCATCCCTGTAGAAAGAGGAGTACGCCAGGGCTGCGTCCTGCCCCCGACTCCTTTAGTCTTTTTTATAAATGGGTTAGTTGACTTTCTAAACTCCGAGAAGGATTTAGACGCCCCAAGCTGGCAGCACGAAATATCCCGGCCATGATGTTTGCTGATGATACTTTGCTTTTATCAAAATCTCCAATGGGTATACAGAGGGTCTTAAATAAATTTGATGCCTTCTGTAAAAAAGGGGGCTTGAGATTAATTTGCAAAAACAAATTTATGGTATTTAACTCAGCCAAAAGTACCAGATTAAACCCATGTTTAGAGGGTAGACCCCTAGAGAGGGTATCCACCTTTGAATATCTCGGCATTACAATCACTGAAAAAATGGACTGGGGGGCTCAAATTTAAAAAACCAGCCTGAAGCTAGTGCAAACATCAGGGGGTTTGTCCAAGGTGTTCCGAAATTCTAGCCACAAACCAGTGGGCCCAGTAGCGGAAATATATAAGGTTCAAGCTAGAGGTGCTGCTCTCTATGGAGCTGAAATATGGGGCCACGATCGCATTGATAGTCTAACACAAACAGAAAACTCTTTTGTTAGACAATTGTTTGGTCTCCCCGTAGTACCCCCACTTATACCACTACGATTAGATCTGGGGTCAGGCCAGTTGTGGATGAAGTTTCTCTGAGACCCCTTTATTCTGGAGACGCTTGTGGGTTACCCCAGAATTGCTCGAGTATAGAGAAGAACTAAGAGAGGTGATGAATCTACCAGGGGCAAGGAGACTACCATGGCTTACTTACGTCAGGAATACCCTTGCACTCATCTTTGGGAAAATCCAGAAATTACATGTCCCACAGTCCCAAGGAAAGAGTTAAAGGGTCGCTACTGGGAGTATAAACTGACCCAGCTACAGGGGAATCACTCAACGGGAAAACTTACTGTAGCTTTTATGGAAATTAAAGAGCAGTACATACTAGAGCCGGCGCTCAATGACATCAAGCCAGCTGCCGCAAGGAAGCTCTATCTACAATTTAGGCACGGGGTATTGCCACTGCGTGCTTCTACGAACAAATGGGCGGGCATACAAACACTGGGCTGTCCGGCATGCAATAGCGCAGAAGAATCCGAATACCACGTGTTCTTTTTCTGTACTGGCTATAAGAAAGCAAGAAAGCGATGGCTGGTCCAGATATGCAGAAATTTGGGAACTAGGCAATGTTCAGAGGCTTTTAGGCTACTGAAATATGATGCTAGCCTCCCATAGCTTTCTCGGTGGCAGGCTTCTTATTTTCCATGTGGTGTACCCGAAGAGTTTTCCTAAAAATGTCCCCCAAAGATGGTGATTAAATCTGTGTACTCCCTTTTTCTAACAGTATTTTAATAATGCATTGTATTTAAGGTGTACATTATTTGGCGAGTAGGACAATCAAGAAGTAGAACTGGTGTCTGATGGTATACAACAATGTTTCTTAGCCTCCTTCCTGATAGTAGTAAACTGTCCTTTATACGAACTCTCCATCGATTATTTTAGGCACTGCAAACTTTCTATTATACATTGCACAAGCACTTTAATGTAATCAGTTATGCTGCTAATAATTGTCTTATTGACTGAAACAAGCACTCTACACTAACATATATATTATCGTTTTAATAGCTGATCTGAGAGTTACAGCACGTGCGGAAAAATATCCTGGTATTGCAAATGAACTTGTGCACTACTCATACCAATAATTGTAGTCCGTGATTTCAGGATTGATTGCAATTTAGATTTCCGCAGGTTACATTATGTATCTAGTATACAATGCCATTTGATGTTTGTATATTTTTTTACTTTTTTTTAATATAAACGAAATGTGAGATTCTGTTTAAAATGCTTTTATGGTCATATTGTCCGAAATAAAGTTTTTACAACAACAACAAAACAAATACTCCTAATGCTAACTAACCAACAATCAACCTTAAATCTACCTTCTACTCATTGATAAAATCATCAAACATCTGTTCTAATCCAACTTCAATGAAATATAGCCACTAATTGCCTCATGCATTACTAAACAACAGGAATCAACCCATATTTCAACAGAGGCAGCCATCCATGTGGAGATGAGGCACTCCTTATCATGGACAAGGGTGGTTTCTGCCTCACTGTACTACTTGACTTGACAATAGTGCATGTGCTTCACAAGTAGCTCCCTTTTTTTTTTTAGATCCTTTCTCAAGGTTCGCATAACTTGTTCACAGGGTTCCCTTCAGGTCTCACAAGCTACAAGTGACCAGTTGTGCCTAGGAGAATCTTTCTTCAAACTGTGCATGGTTCCACGTGTGATCTATCGCTATAACCATAGTATTAAAATTAGTTCAGAGATACACTGAAGGCACATCACTATACCTGAAAGTATACTGTATCATAGGCGTTGAATCTAAGAAAGAATACCTCTCCATCACCCAAGCATGAAGGTTAGAGTGCTAAACTGAAACAAAATCCTATTAAAATTGAATTTCTGTTTATTGACAGTACCAGAGCCCAAATGCCAGAATGGCTCTTGCTCTCCAATATGAATGCAGAAGGATTCAAATCACAATTCAACAAAAATACAAAGTAATTTGGCTTAATCATTGACTTCGGCTTCTCCTTCAAAGACAAAACCACAAAAAAGCACAAGCAGCATGGTATCAGCTCGTCTAAGGAAAGGCAAGCCTTATTTCTCAAAATCAAACTTTGGAAGCACTGTTCAATCCATGGTGGTCTCTTATCTGGATGGTGGAAATGCTCTCTTCGTTGATGTTCTTTTTTCCACAATAACCACACAGAAAAGCACCTGCCACACAACCACAAGTCTCATCCAAGGAATGAGAAAATCTGACTATCTTTCTCCACTTCCATGCCATCTTGACGGTAGGCTGCACCACATATAAAATAGTAATGAGGAGATCATTTTCCTCTTAAAATAATGAACATCTCTGGGAAACAAGGCAAAACAAGGGCCATGGACATTGTCAACCTGCAATAAAATAAGTTAAAAAAATACAACAAAGACGAAAGAAAAGAAAACAAGTTTTTAGCTATGTGCTGAGAAGATGCAACCACATTCCTCCATGTATCTTGATTCATAACGGAAAATAACTGTAGATGTAGGTCTTCATAGAACATCTCATCCATCATTGTCACTGGTATATCATTTGAAATTATGAGGTATTTGGTTACTATTCATATTTAGCATGATAGACTAAAATATTTGTGAGCCTGTACATTGACTTGAATATGCAAATGAGGAATGGAATAACCTCATTAGCAAGAAACATAAATTACCGGCATTGATGATAAAAGAAATGGAATGATAAGTCAGAATATGATTGCTTACTATACTGTAGATTCTTCTGTTTTATAAGTTTGAATTCAGGGGAAAATATAAACAATATCTTGGTAAAAATAGCGTTTATTATTATCGGAAAATAAACAATGAAATGGGTAATAACATCTCTTACAACAAGAAATGGCAACCAGAGAATGTTTTTAATTAATGCAATCTTTGCTTTTGATTGCCACTGATTGTTGATGATGTCGATGTATTCTGTTGTGCTCAGTGAATCATGTAGTAAATTTTAATTCACCAACGTCCTCTGAGATTTGATTTCCTTAAATCTTTCTATCTTTATATGTCATCTCCCAAGAAAGCAATGATTTCACTATAAATGAAGGTGTTTGAAGAAACAAGGCCATGCCAGGTATACATCAATGATCAATACATAAGATTAAAACATATATATAAAATATTATGTCAAGACTGTCATACCCCATACATAGTACATTAGAGAAGAGATGTCATTTTCCTATTAAAGGTGACTACTGATGTCACAACTAGACTGATATTTTCTTATTACAGGTGGCTGGTCACAACTAGACTGCAATAAGAAAACGTGGCACTGCTTTTGAGATAGCTGTTACAAACATCCATGTATTCGAGAACAGATGTTGCATTGTCCCTGCTTTGTGATGTATTATGATTCTCAGACTATTCTATGCACGATCCTAGATATTTTCACCTATCATAAACAGTGCCTGCTTTAGGGCGATGCGAGCGGTGTCATTGCACCAGGTGTCAAGGTCAAGGGGGCGCCCTCTGCATGACAGCCTGGACCGAAATAAGAACAGCCTGCAAAGATCCTTTTATGGGTGGCATTTTTCAAGAGATAATTACAACAGCATGATAACTCTGTTGGTGAATGCACTTGAGGGCGAGATCTGTGATTTATCTATCCACAGTTTTGACTCATGGTAAAGTAGCATAAAGAGGTAATGCTTCTGCTAGAAAGCACAATGGGTGACAAGCAGATCACAGATTGGTATTTTATGTAGATATCTCTTTTTTTTAAAAAAAAATTATTGAGCAAAGCATACAGAGAAAACATTCCATGTTAACACATTACCAAACTCTATAATTAAGATGTCCCATTTCACGGCTTATAAAACAAATGTCTAAAAAAAATAAAAAAACATTTTATCAAGCCTCTATTTAACCTTCTACAAGATATTTCCAAATCCGAGAGAATTTTTGGTTGCCCCCGTTCGTTTAGCATAGGCTTCTTCAAATTGTTTTGTACGTAACATTTTATTTAACCATTTCTCAAACACAGGTACTTCCTGTGATCTCCAATTTTGTAAAACTAATGAGCGAGCAACCAACATTGAAGTAGCAAGAAAAAGCCCTCAGCTTTCGATAATGAAACTTCCCTACTGGAAATGCCAAACAGGACTGCTTCTGCTATTGGATCAAACCGTTTTTGAATCGCCTGACTGAAATACCCAAATATTTTCTCCCAAAACACTCTTAATTTAGGACACGAGAAAAAAATATGCCTCCATCCCCCTTCTGATGGGGTGCAACAGCGAAAACACCTATTTTCCACCTCAGGGAACATTTTATTTAGAGCCTCAGGAGTATAATAGGCCAACCAGTGTGACAGAAAAGCCATTCTTTTATAATTAGCGGCTCTAAGAGTCTTGTTAGCTGTGGTAGATATTTTATGCCACTCTTGATGGGAAAAAACACATTGAGTTTCAGAGGCAACTTTCTCCAAAAACTTTAAAACCAGAGGAGATTCGTCTTGTGTTCGTAGTAAACGATACCAATTTCCTACCCCACTCATATTGGAGGTATACAGAGCGATGGCAGCCTTAGAGGGAAGCTATTCAGAAAAAAATTATATTTCTTAAAGAAATGAACTATTTGAATAAATTCAAAGAATGTGGGCTTGTTACTCCCTTACATCTGGCCTGGACTTCTTCCCACGTAATCATCCTCCCCTGAATAATAAACTGGTTGACTACCCCCAAACCAGCATCATGCCAAGTTTTCAACTGGGCTGAATGAAGAAGGAGGCCCAACTCTCTACATTCATTTAGTTTTAAGGAGAAAAACCGCAAATCCACTCTGTTTAAAAACAGAGCGAAGTCTGATCGAAAAATCCAAAAGCGTTTTATACCTTGTTTTTTTGGAAGTTTGGCAGTTTTTAGAAATGTGGGGATTTGAGTTCCTGCTTCTTGGATCATCTTGTTTATAAAAAATTGTCTATCCGTTTAGATTTAGATAATAAACAGGCTGTGCAGTCCAAAAATGCAGATTCATAATATAAACGAATATTCGGCAGTGCTAAGCCCCCGATTGAGTATCTAATTGTAACACCGGAAATTTGACTCTGGCGGCCTTTTTGTTCCAAATAAAGGATCTAATCATCGAATCAATTCCTTTAAAATAACTAAGATTCATTTTGATTGGGATATTAGAAAAAAGAAATATCAATAAAGGTAATATAGACATCTTAATGAGCACCACTCGACCTATCAGGGTTAGCGGAAGGCTGGCCCATTTTTCGAGTAATTTCTGAATTTTAATACTGGTGGCTTCATAATTCAGTTTCGCCAACTGACCATATTGAGCTGTGACGAAAATCCCCAAATAACGTATGGGATCAGTTTTTAAAGCCTGCTGTTTCAAATTCTCAGGCAAAAATTCGGGCCCCGTATTTAACATTATAATCTCGGTTTTGCTGGGATTGATTTTGTAACCCCCTATTGATTCGTATTTTTTAAATTCCGTCAATATCTGTTCTATATTTGATTTATCAGGAGACAAATAGAGGATGGCATCATCAGCAAAGAGTTTTAATTTTGCCATGCCACTAATCGGAGCTTTAATACCCAGATTAGCACGAATTTTACTTGCTAATGGTTCTATAAAAAAAGTGAACAAAAGGGGTGAAAGGGGGCAGCCTTGCCTGGTCCCCCGTTTAATATCAACTGACCCTATTCGATCGCCATTAATTACTAACTGGGCCTGCGCCCCTTGATAGATATTTTGCAACATTAAAATTACTGGAGCCGGGATCCCAAACCTTTGAAGTCCAAAAAATAAAGCGTCCCAATTAACTAAATCAAAGGCTTTTTCTGCATCAACCATCATTATGCAGGCTTGTGTCTTATTAACGTTAAAATAATCAAGAGCTTGTATCAAATAGCCTGTGTTTGAGGACATAGAATGCCCAGCTACAAAACCTGTTTGATCGGTATGGATTACTTCCTTTGCCAAAAGAGTGAAACGCTGTGCCCAGATCTTCATCATGATTTTATAGTCGGCGTTCAAGAGGCTAATCGGTCTAAATGAGTTCACATTATTTGGTGGTTTACCCTTTTTAATAAAACTGACTACGATCGCCCTCTTGAACTCCGAACCAACCAAGTCACCAGCTTTGATATAGTTAAAAAGTTTCTCGAGGAATGGGGTGAGCTCTTTAACAAAAATTTTATAGAATTCGATAGGAATTCCATCTTCCCCACAAGCTTTTGCCCCAGCCAATGATTTAATCACTGCCGTAATCTCTAGTCCAGTAATTTCATTTTGTAGCTGGATAGCGGCATTCTGCGATATCTTAGGTAATTGTACTTCGGTAAAATATTCATGGATCGCATCCATACTAGTCGAATACTTTGTAGTATATAATTGTTGGTAGTGCTCAACAAAGACCCGTGCAATATCAACTCTCTCAGTTACCCTAAGATTAGTTGTTGGATCTATTATTTCCAAAATACAGGCTGATTCCTGTCGAGCCTTTGTTGACCAAGCCAACATTTTCCCCACCATTTGACTTTCTTCGTAAACCTTTTGTAAGTAGGTCTGGGAACTATTAATTTCCTCAAGAACGAAATAATCTCTCAATGCCTTTTTGCCTCTTCCCACTGAGCCCGTGATGAGGAAGATGACCATTTAGAAGCACATTCAAGAGAACACTGAAGCTCTGCAATTTTTTCTAATCGTGCCCTGGCTTTTCCCGCAGATACAGCTATCATCTGACCTCTGGCCGCAGCTTTAAAACCACCCCACACAGCGAAATAATCTGCCGTGCCTTCATTAATATTAAAGTATTCTAAAATCCACTCCCTAAACTGTTCAAGCCACAAAGGGTCTTGAAGAAGAAGACGGTCCATCTGCCACCTGGACCTACTCCTCTTCTGTACCCCAATTTCTACGTCGGCCTGAACATACGAGTGATCAGAGAAAGCATTTGCACCTATTACTGCAGCACTAAAGACCAAGGAGCGTGAAATCAATAAAAAATCGATTCGTGAAGCTGTCTGATATTGGCGGGAATGGCAAGTGTATTCACGGCATTCTGATTTAACAATCGCCATGAGTCAATTACCTGGAGGTCTTCAATCACAGCGTCTAAGACTTTTTAGTCTGGGGTTTCAGTTGTTTCTTGTTCCTATTGGAAGTATCTGTTTTGAGATCCTGTATAAAATTGAAATCTCCCCTAACACGATTTGGCCAGGGACCCCTAACAACAGCTTATAGATAGTAAGTAGTGTGGATGCCTCATCTGCTATAGGCCCATAATAGTTAATAAAGTTGAGAACCTGATTGTTAATTTTAGCCTGGACCCAGATCCACCTGCCCTGGGGATCCCGTTGTACTTGTAAAAATTCCCAATCTAATTCGCGCGAGAAGTAAATTGCGACCCTCTCAACGCCACCCCGCCGAAGCAAAAAAGTTCTGGAGAACAAGCCCGGTAAAATTAATTTTGGTGAGTTAGTTTTCAAATGAGTTTCTTGGATAAAAAGAATTTGAGGTTTTAGCGTAACAAGCCACCTAATTAAACCTCCATATTTCTGTCTATTCAATATCCCGTTCACATTTAATGAAATTATCCGACATTTTCTAAGTGTACTCATTCTGCTGGTTGAGAATAACAATTTTTACAGTCAAAATTTCCACTCAATACTTGATTTCTCAGTTTGCTACTGCTCTTTTTTGTTAACCCCTCCCCCCAACCCCCCACCCCGAGGCCAGGGGCTCCCGCCCCACGGCATCCACCCCCTAAGATAAGTAGGCTGCCCCTCAATCCACATTTCCCCTCCCTAGACTAACTAAGTGGTGCCCTGGTACTGCACCTGGGGTGACCTACCCCCCTCGTAATGGAGCTGAAGAGAAAAAAAAGAAAAAAAGAACAAAAGAACGGCAGAGAAGAAGACACATCTAGGATCACTTCCCCTGCTGAAATTACTTTCAGCAATTCCTGGGCTTCCTCAATTCGTGTACACATGTGGAACTTCCCCTGCACAAGAACTTTTAGTTTGGACTGCTGCGCAATGGAGGCTTGGGCTCCATGAGCTTTAAAAAGATATAATAATTTTACAAACTCCTTGCGTCTACGTGCTGCTGCAACAGACATATCCGAAAAAATTCTACATTTAGTCCCATCATTTGTATCGAATGGTCTCATCTGGATAGCTTTAGTCAATATCTTTTCCTTAACTCGAAAGTCCGCAAAATTGACTAAGATTGTGCGAGGAAACTTCATATTGGGTGGAAGATGCGCTGGTACACGATGTGCCCGGGTCACTGTTAGATCGCCCGAGAACTCTGGAATCACTTTTTGCTTAAGAAATGTCTCCACCCATTGAAGCGTATGGGCTACTTCGGACCCTTCCGGGACCCCAACAATTCGCAGGTTTGCCCGGCGTGAATGATTTTCGAGTTCTTCAATTTTGTTTTCCAAGTTTATTTTGTCATGAGCAGCAGAATTTACTTGCAGGAGGATAGCATTCATTTGATCCTCTAAATGGGATATCCTGGATTCTGCTTCCTGAATTCTGATGGGAAAGCTTGCCACCGCCTCTTCAATTTTCCCCAAGCGTATATGAAGTGCTGCTATCTCAATTTCTTGAGATTTCTTCATGTCGCGAATTTCTTCAAGTATTAGATTAAGCATAGTCTTGATGTCGATCTGGCATGTATTAGTGGTTTCACTTTGATTTTCTCCAACAAGTTCCCCCATTCTTGGCTGCGCCCCAAGTTTGCCTTTAAGCGCTGGCGACTCTGCTTGCTCTAAACTATCATTGCCTTGAATGTTCTCCTTTGAGGAAGCGGGTGGAGCCTTGACCTTAATCAGAGTTGATGAGAATTCTTGTTTCAGTGTCTGTATCTGAGACTGAGCTGATGCCTGGACAGATCCTGCAGGCTGATGTAAAGTTGGTGTTTTACTATTGAGGAGCGAGAGCGACTGAGCAGCCACAGCCCATAGACTAGTTTGAATGAGAGCGGGCCACTTTGATCCAGACAATGAGTCTTGAGTTATAGGCACTTGATTTAATCCTTCTGTAGGGAAGGAAGATGGAGGTGGAGATGACATAGTTATAGAGAAAGGAGGTGGGGGAAGCGGTTGATTGAATAGTGGTACTGTATTTACTACAGACTCGGCAGTTGGAATGCCTAATACACTTTGAGATGACTGCAAAGAAACTTGAGGGGATAAAGGTAGCAGATTCTTTTTAACAAAAGGGGAAAGTCTCTGGAATTTTTTGCCTCTTGCTTTTTTCAGGCAAAAGAGTCTCTTGTCCAGTATTTTGTTGCTTGTCTTTTCTCACCGGCTCTGTGGTCTCAATTAAACTTGTCTCGTTTAGATCTTCCACCATTAACTGATTTTCGGAGATATCCGTCTCTGAACCTTCGGAGCTGAAGCTCATCACGAGACACTTTATTTCCAGCTTTTACTGCTGCCTGACTGAATTTAGCTTGAACCAGGCGTTTTTTAGTCTTCACAGCAGCTGCGTCCAATTTGGCAGCTGCCGCCGCCAATTTCAATTGTTTCCTCATTTTGGCAGTGTCCCCCCTTTAATGCAACAGTTTACAGCCTTAGTTGTCTTTTTGTCTTTTATAATATTACTATTGACAAAAACGTGCTGGGACTTTAACTTTTCCTTTTGCGAAGAAAAAAAAAAAGCTGCTCACCCAGATCTGCCTCGAAGAATCTGCAAAAGCGTCCCTCAGCTCTTTGAGTCATTGAAGCCACTCTCCTTCCACAGCCAAGATACACTGTATTTCATTCAGCACAGGACACTGCTGTTTCCCTTTCCCTTACCGCTTCGCTCCACTTCACAAATTAATAGAACCGGTCCGGGTGGTTACAGGACGCCACTGCAAGCCCGCGGCTCCCGTGCTTCCCTCCTTCCACAAGTATAGGCTGAGAAAGCCAAGAAGGCCGCCGTCCGTCAATTGTCGTGTAGTGCCTTCACGCTAGAAACGAAAGAAAGAAACCTCTCGCAAACCGCGATACGGTGAAGGGAGAAAGCTCTCGCTCTTCCCCCAATCTTGCCGCTCCAACGTGGAACAGGTCGCCGCACAGCGTTCTCCTTCGAATCAGCCATGCTCCATTACTGAGGGGAGGAGCAATGCGTCACCTGGGCTAGGTGAAGGCGGGGTTCTCCTCCATAGCCCTTGCTACATTATTTTATGTAGATATCTCAGTGGGTTATTGCTTTTACCACCGAGATCCTTTACTTACTTGGGGTTCAGAAGTAACAATCCTTTTAACATAGCACATTGAGCTATGAACTGGAATCAAAGTGCGCCATGCAAATTGAAAGGCAGAGGTTTAGACCCTAATTCTTTTCCCCCTCTATCTTTGGTTATTCTAAGGTTGCTAAAAGGGTTCCTATGGGTAGCAATACAATTTTATTATTTTGACACCCCAATTATTATTTTACATTTATGGGATGGATTTACTGACAGTTACAAAAATGATGCAAACCTGGTGCAAAGTGTGCTTTTGGAGCTTACTTTTCAGAGCAAATCCTGAAATTAGTTGGGAAGTAGCCCTAGATTAACACAAAGTAACACTTGGTGCTACTTTATGTCAAGGAGGCATACAATGAGTGATACATGGACGTTCCCATGCACTCACCCATGTATTTTAACATTAATCCCTATCTACTCACTTTGGTAGAAAGGGATTGGCATAAAAAAACTACACCTTCTCAAGGCAAGCGTAAATTTGGAGAAAAGGTCTGTTTTCTTCAAACCTTTCCAACTTTGCATGTGTGCTGAATCGTACATCACAGTGGTAAAGTGGTAAACTTTGTCAAAGCACAGAATTTTGTGCTAGAAGGGTACCCTTCCAGTATAAAACCTAAGCTTGACAACACTCAAACACCCTTGCATTATGGTGCAAGTGTGTGTGCATTGGCACGAGACAGGCTAAGTAAGGTATGCCAGCACTATAGGAGAGAGCAACATCAAGCAGCGCAGCAACTTTGGTTACTGCACATCTTAAAAACTATGCTAATCTGACCCTCCTTTTCTCCATATCAAGCACTCTTAGCATATAATGGCTACGAGTATGGATGACATGTGGCGCCTTCACCTTGTAGTCCTCATTGACTTATGTAACATTTCCTATACATTGATTTATACGCTTGCATGACTCATTGTCTCTGTAATATGTTTGGGATGTAAAGCGCTCTGACAGTCTACATTGGAATGATTAACAGTATAAAATAAATAATTGTGAGAGATGGGCTAAGGTGAAATGAGGGGCGCCATTCAAGGGGGTAGCAAGGAAAACCGTAAAGAAGGTGCCCACTGGGTGGGCGCCAACAAAGACTGTTGCACCGGGAGCCACCAATGCTAAACCAGCTCTGATCACAAGCATGTTCATTTCAAATATAATAAATCGCCAGCCTTCATCTCTTTCCATACATATCCAAAACATTTCTTTTTTATGCCTCTTCAGGGAAACGACTCATGTTTCATTATCATGTTTCTCTTCGACCCCCACTCTTACCTTAGCTTCCTGTTCCTTGTTTTGTGTTATCAGGCTTGTAAGGAGGACAGGTGGTCTTGGGTCAGGGTGGTTTATACATATTCCAAAAATAAATATAAATGAAAGCAACTATCAAGCGAGCCAGGCAAGGTTGCTCTTTTTAACCACAATGGAGGAAAATTGCGAGTAAAGGAAAAGGATTTAAATTTTGTTTAGCTTGTATTATATATACGTTCAACAACATGTATATCTCGGGTGTCTAATGTGAAGTTGAAGAGTTCAGATTCATGACAGATTTTCAGGATATTCATACAACATACAGCTATATATAGTTAATGTAAATATGAAATCATTTGTATCGTCATTGATTATACTGAAAATCAGGCAGTTGGCATGGATCTGCCCCACCGTGACCAATGCTGCACAAAAATGTAATGCAAATATCTTTATTTGGTCTATTTTGGAAAACGATGCTGATTTGTAGCACAGTGGCATGTTTAATCGTCTATGCGAGTATAGTTTCAAAGTTTCCAAACATTGATGCTAATGCTTTTGTTGTAGGTTTAGATGTTTTTCCATTTTTATAACATTAAAAAGTTGTAACAAAAATATTGACCACCAACGTGGAATCTCTTTACTAAGAGATCTCTTCGAATTTGTACCTGCCCAGATCCCGGTTCTTTTTTCGATGTTGCTATTTATTTTCATTTAGTGCTATTTGGTATGATTTGGTGTTGAAGGCAACGCTGCAGGGCTTTTCATGACGATAATGATTTCATTTGTCTTACCTGTATCTTGATAGCAATATTGTCATCTTCAGGTAAGGCTGGATTAATTGCAATGACAAGATCTTCATAACCATTGCTCTTCAACTGCACCATGGAACACGTCACCGTGCAAAGCAGATGAGTTGACAAAAGTAAAGCCAGGCTCCGTGTGGCAGACATCTTGTCCTATCCGGCCAGTCAACCAGCAATGGAAACACCGCTCTGTTTACAGGATTATTTATGCCCTGCTGCTGGGTTTTCGTCAGAAGATAACAGAATGTATTAGTGGACTTTGGTTGTCTCATAAATTCCCAACCCGTACTCTCTAAGCAGGCATGGAAAGTCCAATCAGCTGCAATAGCAAAGCATAGATAAGTTTGGGCGTGCTGGGGCAAGGTATGCACGGGAAAATATACTTTTAGTGGAGGATTGCCACATTTGGGACAGAATATCTAGCACCAGTTCTTGTGCAAGAAGTCCTTGAGGAATAAAGGTTCAACGCAAAGGCAATATACTCTCCAATGTTTAAAGTTCAGAGGAGAGAGAAAACACAAAACTGTACTTTTCATTCCGTACTTCCTCTCGAAGTTAAAATCAATGCCTTTTTTAACACTTGCCCTTCCTGATGAAAATTACATTTTAGACATAAGTCCAGTTTGATGATGATTTACAGGACTGGCGAATCGTTATGTTTTTTTGTTTTGTTTTTTGAAACACTATAGCAAAATGGCCATGGTTCGCAGAATTTTGCTTCCAAATTTTGCGCAACAGAGGAAAAAAGGTGTCGAGGAAAAAACAGGAAACACAAAATTTCATGAACGTTTCAGCCTTTTAGGGTGGTTCACGAACCAAGCAAACCTACACAAAACATTGAAAGATTTACAAAACTGTCCATGAAATCAGTGGCGTAGCAAGGTCAGGTGGTACCCGGTGCGGAAAATTTCTTGGCCGCCCCCGGCTTGACAAAATGGCAAAAATGTGTTTAAAACACATATTTTTGCCATTTTGTCACCCCCCTCAGTGATGACACCTGGAGCGGCCCGCACCCCCCTTCCTGTGCCACTGCAAGAATATCGGCTGAATTTCAACCCGTTGAATAGATTTGTGAAACCCACAGAACGTTTTACCCAATCCTATTTGACTGGACCAGAGAGAATGGGAGGGACTCAAGAACAGAAGTTCAGATGAGGCAGCGCTAAAAATGTTCTGTGCAACACGTCCCACAAATTGAGTGTGAACAATCTATTTAAACTGAAGCACCATTGTGATCGAGAACTACCCTGTTCAGGGGTGTAACAAAAGCCTCTGCAGCCCCTGAGATGCAGGGAAGGCCCAATCCTTCAGGGGACCCCACCATACAGTGGGCCCCCATTCACACCAAGGTTAATTAAAAAAGCTGGGAGATATGGCAGAGTTATGGGGCCCTCCTCACATTCTGCAGGAGTCCCCAACATTTAGCGTTATGCCAATGACCCTTTTCAATCATGGTCTCTCAAGAACTGCCCCGGTCCCGAAAACGGTGGTAAAAAACCTAGGAGTATACCTGGACCAGAAACTAACGATGAAGGAGCAGGTTATGACCATCATGTGTTCCTGCTTCCGCGCATTAAGCCTCTTAAGAAGGGTTTTCCCTTTTCTCCCCATGACAGTTTGCAAAACTCTCCTACAGGCTTTGGTAATAAGTCGCTTAGACTATTGTAACGCCCTCCCGATCTCAGCCAATGAATCCTCTCTTAACAGACTTCAGGTGGTCCAAAACACTGCGGCCCGCTTAGTTTCCAACTCTCCTGCCAGGTCTGCCTCATTGCCGCTTCTCCATGGACTACACTGGCTGCCTATCCGCAAGCGGATCCGATTCAAGATCTGCTGCATAGTACACAAGGCAATATATGGCAATGGCCCTAGCTATTTAGCTGACAGACTCATCTGATATCAGCCTTCTAGAACTCTTCGGTCAGTCTCCAAATCACTTCTCGAGGTGCCCCGTGTTAAGAAATCCTGCACAGGCGGGAAAGCTTTCTACCATCTGGCTCCCTCTTATTGGAATCTCCTTCCTAGCCACCTTTGGAAATGTACCGACTATCTCCGATTCCGCAAGCTCTTGAAAACTGATCTCTTTTGAACTCCTCTTTCTGTCCCTCTATAGCACTCCCGCAGCGCGGAGATACCCTTTAGGGGGTGATTCGGGCGCTATACAAGACTACAAAAGTCTCAAGTACATCTCTGCCCTTGAGAGTCCAGAAAATAAATCAACAGAACGTCCTCAACATTGTGCAAAATCACACAAGACTTCTTAGGTTTACAAAATTAATATGAAAGCAGGAAACTAATATCAATAATGTTAATGTTCAAAAGACGTCATAGTTACTTAAATTTCCTTTTCGTATTCGTATACTTTATTTTTGGTCCATGAACCATAAAAGTGCATGTGCAATATACATACATACATACATAAAACAGTTGGAAAAAGATAAAAACCATCTAAAAATAGTATAAAATTGTATAGGACAAAACACAGATAAAAGAATCAATCAATATTAAATCCATTAGTTAATTTCTAAAAATGACTTGCGTACCCACCACATAGAGGTTAAAAAACGCGAGACAGCAAATACAATTGGGAGTTGAGTGTTATATTTCATTAATCTATAGGTCTCTTCACAGCACCTCAAGCCTAAGTTCCTACACAGTTGTACCAACCATCTTTGCCTAGTTTTTTTGTGACCAGAACAGAAAAATAATACATGGAGTTCAGTCTCCTCTTCACTGCTGCATGCAGGACACCGTAAGAGGGAACTACCAGTCCATTTGTTAGAAAATGCACGCAGGGGAAGAGACCCATGCCTAAACTGCATGCATAGTTTCCTAGATAATGCTAGTTGAATTTCATCCATGCAAGGCCTCTAGGTTATAGTTATCCTTTATTTTTAGAAAGTTAACTGTTAGTGTGCCAATGGCTGAGTTCTCATGTAATTGGGCAAGTTTACCCTCCCTGTAGCACCTAACTAGTTGATTAAGGGATATTGTAGGCAGGCTACCTCTGAGTTGCTCTATAGGCTCTCACTACCTATGCTACGAAAGCCTTCCTTGATGTAAGCAAACCATGACACCTTTCCTATACCCAGAAGTCCCAGTACCTCTTTTAGCTCTGTCCTGAATTTAGCCAGTTCTGGGGTCGCCCACAGTCGCCGCCTGAATATTAAGGGTCTGCAGCCAATTTCCTCCACAATCGGTCTTACCCCTAGGTCCAAGCGCAGTGGGGTGAGTAGGGAGCTCAATGGAAGGGCAAAAAGCTGCCTGATAAAGTTGTTCTCTGCCCTGAAGATATATTTGGGATGGCAGTGGCCCCACAGGTCAGTCCCATGCATAACAGCACCCCTTAGTTGGGTTTTGTAGACCTCCATGACTGGCCCCACAGGCTTATGAGATGAATTCCTTCATAGCTTGGCCAGTCCTCCTGCTGTCTGTGCAAGCTTGAGGCTTGATTTATCTATGTGTGACCCCCAGTCCATTTTTTCAGTTAGGGTAAGACCTAGGTAATCAAAGATTGGTACCCTCTCCAGATGGATGCCATTCATAGACGGATTGGGACGGGACGAACTAGCTGGATTAAAGACCATATATTTTGTCTTCTGTATATTAATCTCCAGCCCCCTATTTTTACAAACAGTTCAAAAGCCATCAAAGATCCGCTGGATACCCATCGGAGACTTGGAGAGCAGACGTGTGTCATCGTCAAACATCCTTGCCGGCACTTTTCTGTGTGCTCGCTTCGGGCGTCTATGTCTTTCAACCCATTAAATACATCAACCAATGCGTTAACGTATAAGCGGAACAAAGTAGGGGCTAGCACACAACCTTGCCTGACACTTCTGTTCACTGGGATTGGTGCAGTGAGTTCCCCACGCTTCCCATATCTAATTTGGGCGTAGTTCTCTTCATGTAGCCTCTTTAACATGTTCAGAAGATAGTGGGGGACTCCAAGATCACTTAGAACCACCCAAAGTACATCCCTTGGCACCAGATCGAAAGCGTTTTTTAAATCCACAAAGACCAACTAAAGACTACCACCCCCCAAATACACTGTTTTCCAATAGAGGAGTTGGAGCCTAAATATTTGGTCGATAGTGGATGTTTTTTTCCTGAAACCAGCTTGGAGTGGGCTCATAAGTTTTTGTTCTTCCATCCATATCTGCAGGCGATCCAACAAAACCCGGGCAAACATTTTCTGGGTTACATCAATTAGACTGATAGGTCTGTAGCTAATTGGCAAGAGTGGGGACCCTTTTTTTATAGACTGGGAAAATCTCGGCTCCAGCCCATGTTGCAGGGATGGCCATCCCTTGCAATATGGAGTTAAATAGCACTCATAAATATGGCCCCCAGATTTTTGGCTCGGTACGAAAAAGGTCGCCTGGCACCTTATCCAATCATGGGGCTTGGCAGGGGGTTATTTTACTTATGGCACTGGTTACTTCAGTCAAACTCAACATGGAGTCCTGTATTTAAGAGTTTTGTGGTAGCTTCAACACTGGTGCCACAGTGTTGGCCACAGCCCCCTGCAGGGAGTATAGGGCCTGAAAATGTTCTTTCTAGCTATCAGCCTCTATATTAGGCTCTACGGCCTGCTTCCCATCTCTACAGCCTGTGCTAATTATGGCCAAACCGCTTTCATGTCTTTGGCTGATAAAGCCTGTTTCAGGGAAGCCCATTGATCCATTTCCCATGGTTATTTTGCAAGGATGATATTATCTCTATAGGATACCCTCATTTTTTGTATTTGGATTCTATTCTTGGTTTTTATGGCCGCTATCAGAGCCGTCTTAGCCTCCCGACAGCTACTATCAAACCAGGACCGCTTCGTCATTACCACCCCCCCCTTGGAGCCTGCCTGCCAAAATATATCCACCAAATTGGCTGACAATGCCTCATGTATCTTGGCAACTTCAGTTGAAGAGTTTGCTGTGCCATCAGCGGTTGAAATCCTTACTATCTGCAATAAACTCGGTATAGTGATTTCATACAGGGAAGCTAATCTTTCAGGGGATTGCTCAATTGCCACCCATCCTATTTCCCTCCTATTGGTTAGTAGTAGTCTATCATTTGCCAATATGTTGGAATCAGTATTTTCCCCTGCGACAGGCAGCTCAAACTCAACGGTCAGAGCGTTGTGATTGCTGTCGTGTCGGGGCAAGACAGTAAAATCAACAACCCTACCCCACATCCTGGTTTCTATCAGGATGTAGTCTAAAATGGAGGAGTACCCAGCCCTATTAAAAGTATGCTTCCCAGGGGAGTCAGATTTGGTTCGGCCATTACAAGCTCTTAAAGAATAGTTTAGGGTCAATGACTTAATCTGTAAAGCCGGCGGAGTCCATGCCTTGATTGCGGGGATATTCGGATCAGGAATTGCCCACAACAGATCTTCTACAGAGGGTGGGGTTCCATTAAAGTCAATCAGGGGCTCGAATTGACAGTTGAAAACGCCCCCTATGACCACCTGAACATTTTTAGTGAGGGTGGAAATAAAGCGGCCTAGTTGGTCAAGAGTCAAAGACTCTTGACTGGGCCTCACAGGTCTTGAGTATACATTAACCAGTGCTAGATCGATATTTGGTGTAAAAGTAAGTAACGTGCACTGTATGTCATCAGAAAAGGACTCCAGCTGTTTGGCCGTGCAGCCCAAATGGGAGCCTACCCATATGCATAACCCCCCAGAGGGCCTACCCTTCCCCCTTGAAATGGCAGCTATTCTATGTGCCGCAAACCCCGAACGCAACACCTACTAATGCCCAAGTTTCCTGGAACATACATACATCGAAAAGATCTACAAAAGCCCCCCAGTCAGGGCAACTCAATTTACTTTTGAGGCCTGTGACATTCCAGGATAATATCCTCAGTTTGGTAACTAAATGTTGTTTTGCTGGGACATTATTGGGTAATGGTTCTTCCCTGGAGTAATCATTAGGGCACATCCCCATCTGTTTGGTAGGAACTGCCTCCAGAGTCACCCTATTGAAAGCAGGGCTTGGGGTTTCTGATGTTTCTAATGATTTGGGTTGGGCATAGGGATCAGGGAAACTGGGAGGTGCACTTGTGGAGTTTTCACTAGGTTTTAACCTCGTAGCCCTTGACCCTTCCATTGTGGGTACCTTGCCCCAGTCACATAATGTTTTTTCTACTTGCATCTTCCCCCATTCCCTCCATACCCTAGATGTAATGCCCATATTGGGATACATACTATACGATATATCCCTCTCCAGTTAGTCCCTTTGGTGACTAGGCACCTGATCAGACTTATTTTTAATTATGAGTCAATCTACCTCTTCCAAAACCCCAAATCTATTTGCCACTGGTAAATTTTAAAAAAGTGGTCTCTGTTGTTGGTGTCACTGCCCCAATTGGGGTTGGTTGAAGTACCACTCACTCTGTGCTAAACTTCTCTCTACCCTAGTTTGAGCCATTGGGCTTGATGGATAGAAATACGTAAGAGGGAGGGGTCTAATCATCGTGTGTATTTTGAGCATAACAATTCATACTCAAAAGATACTGCACAACCATGGGATTTTTAAAATTAATTACTATACAATCCCCAGGGACCTCTTTAGGTCTGGTGCCCACCCAACTAACCCTACGGGTCATGATGATTTCACCTGCTTTCTCATAGCGAAATTGGCAATGTCGGGCTAGCCATACCAAACATTTATTTTTGGTTTCCCATTGCCCCGCTCTGATCTCAGGTACGCCTACCAGTACAATGAGGTACGGGGATGATGCTGGAGGGAGATTTATCATTGGCAGATCACCCCCTGGAGCCCTGTCCCTAAAAATGTTCCCATAGCCAACCCCATCCCCTTTGATCTGAGCCCCGTCATTGTCCCTGCTGTCCTTCATGGGGACCTTAACTAAAGGTGCTGAATCCCCCCGTATTGCTTCACAGATCGTTCTGGCTTCAACCAGAGCCCCTAGGTGTGCGTTGGGGCTTTCATTGGCGATTACACCGACAGTATCAGTCTGACAAAAAGAATCAATTTGTCTAACTCTTGCCGAGACTGTCCTTTCATCGTCTTTTCCAGCCCTCTTATCACAGATGTTAACCATCTTTTCCAGGCGGGCTACCAGCGGGTGAACTCATCCCTCACAATGGTTCTAATCCGATCCCTTAAATCCTCCATCAGGGAAGCCACCCAAGGAGTAAATGACAAACCCATTTGTGAGCTACATCCATTGTCCAGAACATGATCGATCAATGGCTCCGACCTTATTGGTGTTCCATCGTTGGACTTTTTAAGTTTTACCCCTACCCTTGTCGAATGCTTGGGCTTAGTGGTCTTGGAAAGGCCTTTACTCTCGCCCTCCTTCCGCGTATGTGGTCTGGTTACAGTTCTCATTTCCGGGCCAACAGCTTGTGGGGGCAACGTGGGCGTAATTTCCAGGGCAGTACTGACTATGGGTGTGGACGGGGCTAGGCTGGTCGGGGAACATCGTAAATCTGGGGTCAAGGACAGCCATCTTTCTGTGAGTTCTATCTCAATAGCCACCACACCTATAACCCACTGTAATATCCGATCGATTGAAGTTTGTGGTAAGGGTGGGGGCAATATCTGGGGCTGCGCTTGCTGTTTATCAGGTTTAGGTCGCTTCCCCATTCTGGTTCTTCAATTGAGGATGGAACAATAGGGCCCTCCTCCTATCGTGACCACCAAAAAGACAAACTGTAAGGGATTAAATACGAAGTAGCAAATCAAATAAAAATTAAAATAAAGTGGCCACTTACTGTCCGGCGTTATTGCCTTTTCACATGAATACTGCCAGGTAGAGCTCTTGATATGGTCTTGGGTGCGTAGTGTTAGCCCTGTTGTAACTGGTGTGAAGCTAGTAAAAAGGGCCCAAATAGCAAAACTAAGAGGAGTGGCTCATCCCAGCCTCTACCGGGCTAAGAAGGGCCCAGCCTGGCCAGGTCTTCGCCCAGGCACATGCCCAGGCGCGACCCGCGCAGCAGGAGGCCTTGTCCAATAATGTAGGCACCTCCTGGCGCAGAATAGCATCTGAGGCGTCACTGGCCCCTGGTGGTGCTGGGCCGTGTAGTCCTGCCCCTCCTCCTCCTCCTGAATTAGCGTCCCTTTTCATATTGTTCACTGACCAATCAGGGTGCCCAATTGGTTTCATGTTGTGCATTGTACAGTCCTGGTGCCTCTACATTGCAGTGTTAGTTAAACAATAGGGCGAGAGTGTGAGTTTATTGTTTGAAATAAAGGGCTAATGGGCATTTTAAAAAGATCAGGGATTCTGTATTTTCTCTTCTGATGAACTTAAAACTACTGAAAAAATCATAGTATCTATGAAATTTGGCAAATAATCATTTGGTCCCAAATATAAGCCAAGAAAGGAAGTCCTCTCTCGGGGCCTGAAGTATGCACACCCATTCAGAAACCTGGATTTGCAATTTGCACACCAACAGGTTTGTGAATGGCTGTACAATTTGTAATGAAACCTAATGTTACATTGCAAATTTTCCATTCACAGGACTGTCACTTGTCTGTTGAATATTAATAAGGCATGTTGTAATTTGAGTACTTATGTGATTGGTCTCAAATTAAGAAATGGAGGCTCTAAAGGGATAGCATACCTCCAGCCCTGCATGTGTGTTCGCAAACAGGAAACTTTTTTTAAGAGGGCCTGTGTCCATTAAAGAGATAGATGCAGCTTTCAAAAAATGTTACCCATTTGGGAAGATGTCGAGGGAAGCAGGCAGTGGAAAAACAGTTTAGACTCTGGAAAGGGCTTCATTATACAAAGTTCTTTTGAGGTCACAAACCCAGTGATTTTACTAATTGTGTGGTCTACAACCACAACATCTCTTTGTACATCAGATCATTGATATCCAGGATATCTGATGCTACTTTTTTAGTCAACTATAGTAGCCTGCATAGAAGAACTTTGGTATGCCAAGACATACGAATTTACTAACCACCAAGGTCATTTACGCAGCAAACAATTTCGCTCCATCCAGGTTTCTGCCTGTTCATGCAATAATCATCACATAGCCCAAGAGCATGAACTGAAAACAACCCAGGGCACACAACACACTAATGGTAGAGGATGAAATTCAATAAACATAATACATGACAAGATGCAGAACTTGGAACATGAATTTGAAAATTACACGCTGCACACATTAGATAGAGACACGTGAAAGAGACAAATGTAGCAGAAGCAGCGGAAAAGAGTGCTTTAAAACGTAATATAGAGATACATATGTAATTTACACTAATACATATAAAATGGGTGAGATTTGATGTTATACAAGAAGTGACCTAGTGCCATTGAAAGGCTTTCATAGAGAATATATTGCATAGAAACATAGGTGGTATAGCTTGGAAACAATGAGATATGAGCCTGAAACTTTGCAGACTAATACTAGAGATGATATAGTTTATAAATGTTACCAAATGATTTTATTTCTCTTAAACTTAGAAAAATGTGAACTTATATGAAAGTAATGAATTTTGCAGTAATAAGGTATTCCTAACGATAACTAGTGTCATGTAATATTAATTTCTGAATGTTATACGCAATTTCTTATGGTTCCTATGATTTTATTTCATTTAACGATGTTTTAGAATGGATAAAGTGAAGAAAATGTGAAGTCAACTTAAGGGCTTCTGGTCGGGACATGTTTTTCTAATATTCAACTTTTCCCTAAATTTAACAATGGCTCAGTGATTTAGTATATTGTTGCACTCCCTGTACCGTAAATGTACCTTCTTTACTTTTCTGTAAACTATTCCCATGGGAATAGCATGACTGAAGAAAGTAATTTCTACCATCCTGTGTAATGCAATTATGTTTCTTTTTTTCTATCAATAACTAATGTGTGGACTTGTGAATCTGTCGGTTTTCATGACAGGCATGGAAAACCATGTCGATGTTGTGACTATTTAGGTGACTAAATGCACATCCTGCACACGTGATGATATTATTTCGATGGTGGTATGATCTCACATCACTCAGATGTTTGTCATGAACTTATAAAAGAAGAAACCCCAAAGAAGGGGCACCGCACTCAATTTATTTTGCTTGTTGAGCGCATTCATTTGATTTTTCATCTGATTTATCTTGAACTTTGATGCATACACATCTTGTGTGATGCAGATAATCTTTCGTTCTGACTGATTTTGGGCATCAAACCATCCTTTGATTTTGGACTATCTGCCGATGCGACATTCAGTAGCAGATGGACTGAGATCTTTCTTTCTGAACCAAACTTTACGTTTTTTCTAAGCTTCAAGCTAAATGGACTCGCCTTTAGAGACTTTTAACTTTTACTTCCCCTTGCCTGGTAGGATCTTCACTGTTAGTTTTGGAGAACCATCCTTCTGCCTTGTGAGTAGTAGGACTTTGAACTCTGTATGTGGATTTAGAACTATCCTTGTCCAAATGTTTGGTGTTTTGATTAAAACTGTTATATTTTAACTGAAATGCTGAAGAAGGTGCTTTATGCCATGGAATTTGGATCTTTAATACAATAACTAATGAAATTTTAGCTTGCTTTAGTCTCTTATTGTGTCCGATTGATTGTCTCTTGAAATTGTCCATTAGAGAAAGATTCAATGTGGGATTGTTTTGGTAAGTTGGTTAATGGTCCTCATTGAGCAGCTGACTGATGTGTCTGGGAACCCTAAATTTCACCCCTCCTATCGGCGGAACAAGATCCATCGGAGGACCGTCACCTTAGGGTTAGATGCAGGGAGAGAAAGAGGGACTGAGAAACACATCAGAGGATTGGAGGGTTTACTCGAATCGTAGGAGGGCCCAGTGCGGGTAGAGTAGTGGTATGAGAGCGCACGCTTCTGAGCACCAACAGTACCAACACCTATTTACAGTCAGTGGTAAATGCAAAGACCTGCGGCAATTAGACTCATTCACAAAGTGCAGCACAAAGATACGTTTTGAAATCAGAAACATATTTTGCACCAGTGCTACCCTAACGCTGGTTAAGCAGGACCCCAGAAGACAGGTGCAGGTAATGCCCATTCTGGGGAAAGAAATGCACAAAAATGGGAAGATACCCTTTGCCTGGGACACCAAAACTTTAATATTATATAATCAGCCCACTAAACCAAAATCAGCCATCAATAATCCCTACAATAAACAGAGACTAACATTGAGCTAGAACACTGACGCCAGACCATGGTAAATCTATGAAATGATGTCGAGGTAGACTCCAGTATATGTCAATCTAGATTTAGTTAGGAACAGCAGAAAGGGGCATGAGTTCCCCCTCCAGGCAAGCTCGCACCAGTCAAACAGCTAGCTCAACAGGCCCTTCATTTGAGGACAGCATCATGGTGTACCATAAAAGAAACAACTTGAATCTGTGAATTCTAGTCATCGCACATCCAATCCAATCCAGTAGCATTTATAGAGCGCACAGCTACCACCTACGGCGGTGTCCTGGCGCTATGAGGTTAAAGCAGTGGGGGGAGGAGGTAGGCTAGGGCAGATCAAACAGCCAAGTTTTCAAGGCACTCCTAAAAATGGATTCAGACTCAGCCTTGCGCAGATGAACAGGCATCTCATTCCAGAGGGCGGCTGTTCTAACTGCGAAGGCACGCCCTCCCATCCTAGCTTTTCAAAAGCGGGGGGCACGGAGCAGCAGCTGAGAGTTTGAGTGCAGAGTTCTGTTCTGGTGGTATATCTGGAGTCTCTGCCTAAGGTAGCCAGGCCCACAGTCTCTTGTCACTCTGAAGGCCAAGGATAAGGCCTTAAATTGAATTCTCCTTTTTACCGGCAGCCAATGTAGGCTGCGCAGGTGAGGAGATGTGGTGTCGAAGGGCACCTTTCTGATAAACCTAGCTGTTGCGTTCTGGACTGTCTGCAGCCTTTGGATAAGATAGGCCGGAAGACCCAGGTACAGGCTGTTAGCATAGTCCAGCTGAGATGTAATCAAGGCATGGACTATGGTGGCCCGACAGTCCATAGTCAGTAGATGGAGAAATCTGCGTAAGGTTTTAAGTTTCCAGAAACACGCTCTGGAAACTTGACCAATCTGGGCCTTAACAGACAGTTCAGAATCGAATTTAAAGCCTAGGTTTCTGACCGAGGACACGGGAGTGGGAGGGGGTGAAGGTTGATTGAAAAACATCACCTCGGTTTTATCCGTGTTCAGTTTAAGACAGTTGTCTGTCATCCAAGAGGAGATCTTAGGAAGGCAGAACCTGAAACTGTCAAACGCAGCCCTCGTTATAGCTGTAAATGAGAACACCAGTTGCGTGTCGTCCGCGTATGATATTAGTCGTACACCACAGTGGTTCATTATAGAGGCTAGAGGGGCGAGATAGACATTAAACAGGGTCGGGCTAAGCACCGAGCCCTGTGGTACTCCACAGCCCATGGTGCTAGGAGAGGAGACATGTGGGCGAAGGAAGTCCTGCTGAGACCGCTCATCCAGAAATGATTGGAACCAGTTTAGGATGGTCCCCGAGATACCCATCTGAGCTAAGCGGTCTAAAAGGATCGAATGAGAGACCGTATCAAAGGCTGCAGATAAATCTAGCGCACGAGCATAGCACTGCTGCCCTGGTCTAGGGATTCTCGGATGGTTTCCGCCACTTCCAGCAGAGCGGTCTCAGTACTATAGCCCTTCCTAAAGCCCGATTGTGAGTTGTGCAGCAGGTTGTTTGCACATCCCCCCTTTAATATTTTACACATGAACAAAAAAATAATAAATATGTTATCCTCTACAATACAAAATAAACAAACAGTTCGTAAACGAAAAACAAAAATTGACAAAAATACAGAATTAGATCAATCACCGGTGGTACTGAATTAATCTCTGAATTGTTGAGGCACCATATGTGAACGGTACCTAAATTAGAGTACTCTAAGCTGTGATCTGCCTCCAGTAGGAGTACAAATAAGAATTCCCAATGTGTATGGCAACTGTAGACGAATGACCTGCAGTCAGAGCAGACAAGTCACAAACACCACCTGGAGACTCGCTATCGAGACAGAGTTTCTGCATTTTGATTAAACTTCTTTCCCTTTTTGCCACTCTTCCACAGTGCCACCATTGCACAGTCTTCCATCACACGCACAGGATCCCGAATTTAGACAAGCCTTTTTTTTTTTTAACATAAATCATATCTTTAATTCAGACCAACTCCCCTGCCATGAATTTAGTTGACTTAAGGGCAACTCTGTCTTTCTCTTTAGCTCTTACATTGCCCCTGGAATCATTTACACTTTTAGCTTCTTGCCAATACTTAGGAAATTTAATTTCTTTTACAACTCACCTATACGATCATTTGGGATGTAACCTTGTAGATGCTATATGCCCACGCATTAATTTGAATGGTGTTGAATGGTGACTTGAGAATTGCGTGATTGGTTAAGGGGTGGTGGAAGCCCCGCTCAGGCAACCGCTTCAATCCTTGCCAGGGTGAATCTCAAAAGTCACTAAATTAACCTTTGTTTAACCCTCTGGTAGCTTTGCACAAAAGCAGTCAGGCTTAACTTAGAGGCAATGTGTAGAGTATTTGTGTAGCACACAACCGGTAATAACATGAAAACACAAACCAAGAAAAGTACCAAACCAGCTTAGAAAAATAGAGTGAATTTAAGTAAAGAAATAAAAGAAAATTATACCAGAATGACTAAAATCCAATCAGTAGAACCAGTGATATTAATTTTTAATGTTTTAAATGAAAATAGTGCCAAATAGCAGAGAGTGCACTCACTGTCATCTGGTTGCGCTAGACTGGGGCAAAGTCAGTAATTCAGGCCAACGGTGATGGAGCACAGGCCATATGCAGGGACCAGGTTAGTCCAGCTGAAAAGTTACCTTCTAAGTCCGACGCGAGTAGTTCACGTTGAAGGAGTCAGTGAGGAGGAGGGTGAGCGTTGCTGTAGCCCAAAGACCAGCTTGGGCGTTGGGGACGGTCGTCACTGTAGCACGAAGAGCTGGTCGGGCGTCGTGGACGGTCGTTGCTGTAGCTTCGCATTAGCGGTCATCACCAGATATTGTTGCAGTAGCGCAAAGTGCAGGTCTCGCGTTGCTGGCCACCACGAACAGCCATTGTCAGCGTAAATAGCAGGTTTCACCTGAGCTTTGTGCTAGTGGTCAACACAGGCAGCATAGTTTTGGTGCAAATGAGCCCATTCACAGTCACAAGGAGCCCAAACTTTTCACCTTCACTTCAGGAGGAATACACTCTGATGCCAGCCAGGGGCCCAGGACCTGGGGGGCAACTCTTGGGGATCAGGACTCAATCCAAGCAGAGGCCAGCAGAAGGGCTCAGACAGGTCCAGTTGCAGCACGTTAGCTGGGCAGTTGCAGGAAGACCTCTGAAGCTTGTTGTGTCCCTATAGTTCAGACCAAAAGTCATCCAACTGACCCTTGGAGTCACTCTGCTCAGACAGCAATCAGTCCTTCCAGCAGCAGGGCAGTACTCTGGCAGCAGGGCAGTCTTTTTGTTCTGTAACTTCCACAGGTCCAGGAGTGTTCTGTTGAGTGTCTCAGGAGGTCCAAAATGTATACCTGGTACCAACCTTTGTGTGGTGGGGACTCCCTATCCTACCTACACATCTGGTTCTGGAAAGTTCTTCCTCTTACCCTGTTAAGGCTACAACTTTTCTGGGGGAGACAAAAGGCAGGGCAAGCCTGATGTCTGGTTCTTTGTGTGTGAGAGAGGCAAATCCCTTTGAAGTGTAAGTGGGGATGGCTACAACCCCTCCCCAATCATCCTGCCAGGATGGGCCATCCTGTCCACACCTAAGCCCCTTTGTGTCACTGTCTGGAAGTAATATACAAACCCCATCAGCGGCGCCATTCGCTCTCATAGGACCTAGGACATTGGCAGAAGGCACAGATGGCTGGGACAAGAAAATACTAACCTTCTCAAAGTGGCATTCCCTAAATAGTAGCTCAATATCTGACTTCTCTGTTAAAGAGGATTTTAAATTAGAATTAATTTGAGAGTAAACAGCATATTTCTATCTGCTCCCAATCTAAAGTTAGCCCTTATTAAACATAATAAGGTAACTATGGGCCCGATTCACAAAAGTAATCTGAGACAAAATCCTAACTTTACGACTTTTGGTATTTTCAAAAGGCATTTAGTAGTAGTAAAGTTAGGATTCCTAACTTTACTACTACTAAACTGACACAAAATCCTAACTTTCCGACTTTTGGTATTCACCAAAGGCATTTAGTAGTAGTAAAGTTAAGATTCCTAACTTTACTACTACTAAATGCCTTTTGTGAATACCAAAAGTCGTAAAGTTATGATTTTGTCTCAGTTTAGTAGTAGTAAAGTTAGGAATCCTAACATTACTACTACTAAATGCCTTTTGTGAATACCAAAAGTCGTAAAGTTAGGATTTTGTCTCAGATTACTTTTGTGAATCGGGCCCTTAGTGTTAGTCAATGGGAGAGATAGGCCTTACCACCGTGAAAAATGACTTTAGGAATTTTTCACTGTCAGGACATAGAAAACGTAAGTACACAAGTCTTACTTTTTAAATGCAGTGCTCTCTGCCCTACGAGCCTTTAGCGCCTACCTTAGGGGTGACTTATAAATATTAAAAAGGAAGGTTTAGGTATGGCAACAGGTTTGCTTTACCAGGTCTAAATGGCAATTTAAAAGTGCACTAGAGGCTGCAGTAACAGGCCTGAGATGTTTTAAAAAGGCTACTTTAGTGGGTGGCACAATGAGTGCTGCAGGTCCACTGGTAGCATTTAATTTATAGGCCCTGTGTACAGGTAGTACCATTTACTAGGAGCTTACAAGTAAATTAAATGTGCCAATTAGGTGTAGTCCAATTTTACCATGTTTGAAGGAGAGAGCCCAAGCGCTTTAGCAGTGATCATTATACAGAGTCCTAAAGCCAGCAGAACCAGAGGGGTAAAGGCATAACATTTGGGGGAATACCACTCCAAGGATGTCAGGTCTAACAGTGACCTAACTGTGGATATGTGTGTAGTAGTTTTGTAAGCCCATAAAAGGTCACGCACAGCAACAACATCTCTTTTGCATCTAACAGCACTCAGTACACAATCCACTGAAATGCAATTGAATTTTCCAACTTGGACTGGTCCTCCGACCAGTCTAAGGCCCTTTCAGACCAGGCTGTCTGCCTCGAGGCCCTGTCTCGCTGTGCTCTTCCTCTCTCCCTATCTGTCTGCTCTCACTCACTCCTTTTACACTCTCGCTTGGTCGTCATTGTGCCCGTTCTGTGCTTTGTCTTTTGTGGTTTGGCATCTGTGCCCATTTTGTGGCTCTTTCTCGTCTTTGACCTGTGCTTTGACTTTTATATTTTGACTTTTGTTTCTCTGCCCAGTATTTTGTGCCTGTTTTTGTGCCTTTCTTGTCAGTTTTGTTGCCTTGGCTCATTTCTGCTGACTACTTTTTCTGCTTTTCTCCTCCTTTCTCCCCCACTTCTCCCATCGCTTCAGGGGCTCCCCCAGCTTCCACCTCCTGCAATTTCCCGCCTCCCTCCTCCTCCCTCCCCATACCTGTTTCTCCCAGGTCTTCCTTTGTGCCTTCTCCTTCTGCCAATTCCTGCCCCTCCCTAGCCATGCCCTGTGCTTTTCCTTCCCCTAGGACCTACTTAATGGCGGCCACTGCATGACCCAATTCAGCAGGTGCCTAGGTCCCAGCTCCCATGTACCTTGGACTGGTCCTCCAAGCAGCTTAAGTCCCTTTCGGACCGGTCCATCTGCCTCAAGGCCCTGCCTTGCTACGCTATGCCTCTCTCCCTCCTAATCTGCTCTCACTCACTCCTTTTGCACTCTTGCTCTTCCGCTCTTGCTTGTTTGCCATTGTGCCCATTCTGTGCATTGACCAGCACTTTGTCTTTTGTGCTTTGGCTTTTTTCCCATTTTGATGCCCTGTTCAGTCCTTTGTGCTCGTTTTTGTGGATTTTCTCATCTTTGACTTGTGTTTTGTCTTTTATGCTGTGGCTTTTGTTGATCTGTCCAGTTTTGTGGGCACATTTGTGTGCTCTTTCTCATTTGTTTGTGTCCGTATTTGTGCTTGTTTTGTTCCCTTGACTCATTTCTGCTGACCGCTTTTTCTGCTTTTCTCCAGCTTTCTCTCCCGCTTCTCTCCTCACTCCCGGGACCGCCTCCCCATCCCGTGCTTTTCCTGCCACCCTCTTCCCTTCTCTACATACCTGTTTGTCCTGTGTCTTTCTTGTCCCTGCTCTTGCTGCGGATTCTAAGCGCTGCCTATCCCCATTCTGCTCCTCCCCCTCCTAGGACCTATATAATGGTGGCTGCTGCATGATCCCATTGAGAGGGCGCCTAGGCCCCAGCTTCCACTTACCTTGGACTAGTCCTCTGACCTATCTAATGCCTTTTTGGGCCTGGCCATCTGCTGCGAGGCCCCGTCTCACTGCGCTCCTCCTCTCTCTCTCTCTGTCTGCTCTCACTCACTCCTTTCACATTCTAATTCTTCTGCCTCTGATTGTTCATCATTGTGCCCGTGCTCCTTCTCTCTCCATCTCTGTTTGCTCTCACTCACTCCTTTCACACTCTGGCTCTGATCTTGTTCGACATTGTGCCCATTCTGTGCTTTGACCTGTGCTTTGTCTTTTGTGCTTTGGCTTTTGTGCCTGTTTTGTTGCTCTGTCCAGTCTTTTGTGTCCTTTTTGTGCTTTCTTGTCTTTTACCTGTGTTTTGTCTTTTGTGCTATGGCTTTTGTTGCACTGTCCAGTCTTTTGTGCCCATTTTTGTGCTATTTCTCTTCATTTTGTGCCCGTATTTGTGCCTGTTTTGTTGTCATGACTCGTTTCAGCTGACTGCTTTCTCTGCTTTTCTCCTCCTTTTTCTTCTGCTTCTCCCCTTGCTTCAGAGACCCCCTGCCTCCCCATCTTATGCTTTTCTCACCACCCTCCTCCCTCCTCTACTTACCTGTGTCTCCTGCGTCTTTCTTGTGCCTTCTCTTGCTGCGGATTCCCATCACTGTCTAGTCCCACCCCTCTCCTCCCCCTCCTAGGACCTACATAATGTTGCCTTGACTTGTTTCTGCTGACTGGTTTTTCTGCTTTTCTCTTCCTTTCTCCCCCACTTCTCCTCTTGCTCCCGGGACTCCTCCTGCATCACCCCTCCTGTGCTTTTCCCACCTCCCTCCTCCTCCTCCCCCCTCTCCTTACCTGTTTCTCCTTTGTTTTTCTTGTGCCTTCTTCCACTGCAGATTCCCACCCCTCCCTAGCAGCACCATCCATGCTCCTTTTCCTCCTAGGACCTATTTAATGGTGGCTGCAGCTCAACTGTGCAGTGGGTGCACTGCTGGTACATCACACGCACACCAAACACAAACACGTCTGCACATGTCCACACCTGACCGCACCCAGCATCACAGACTCTGATCTGTAAGAACACCACTGCTACACTTAATCTGATTTGCTAGCACTCAACTCCGGACGTCGACACGACTGCTGCCCCTGCTCCACACCGCATCACTTGGTAGGAACTTTCCCATGTGCTCACTACCAGTTCTCTTGCAGCATCACTCCTACTCCACCCACTACAAACACCACACCCCGCATCGCATGCATGCTCCTCAACCCCTGAGCTCTCTGCAAACACGCCACAAAGGTCTGGGACTTCATCGAGACTTCATTGACATGCACTCACCAGATATCCTCTTTCTCACCGAAACCTCGCTCAACCTGTCATCCCCTCCAGACATTGCCGTGGCCATCCATCCTGGCTACAAGATCATCTGCTGAGATGGACCAAATGCCCTTCCAACTGCATATCAGCCACTCCACAACTATCTCGGGCACCCTCGCTTATTGACTTGCAGGACCACGCACCACCTTCAGTAACCTCTTCACCAACTTCATCACTCTCATTGCTATCAGATCAAATGACTTCTTACTACTCGGAAGCCCCAACATTCATCTTGATGACCCAACAGACCACAATGCCATCGCCTTCCTAGAGAGCCTCAACAACATAGGACTTACACAGCTCATACAACGCCTCACTCACATCGCTGGGCGCACACTCGATTCAGTTTTCACAGCCAGCAACAATATCACCTTCAGCCACCTCACCCTGCTCACTTGGAAGGACCACTCCATCGTACACTTCTACATCAGCCCACCCCACTCCAGCAAACCAAAGCCAGTCGTTAACATTAGTCACAAATAGAAAAACATAGCAGAGGTGGACTGCACCCACACCCTCAGATCCAACCTGCCTATCCTCATAGGCGACCTACAGAACGACCTGACCACTTTCAACAACTGGATCTCAGACTATGCCAACACCTTGACTCCCCTGAAGAAAATCAGGCAAACCAGAACTCATACTCAAGCATGTCTGTACAAGGGATGTATATATTTACATGGAACCAATAAAGAAGTCTACAAACCTCTTCCTGGCTACCTGTCATAGGATACGACAGAAACCCTTAGAGACTCCAAGCGCTATTCATTTATTTTATTTCCGCACTTGATATAGCGCACAACTCACTCCTTAAGGATTATCTTGGCACTTTGCTTTCCAGGACAAGAGAGCACTTTAGAATAACTGCGTCTTTAACAGCATCTTGAACTTTTTCAAAATTGGAACAAGTACGCTTGTAGAGAGGCAGTTTGTTCCAATGGAATGTGGCCAAGTAAGAGAAGGATCTGCCACCATATCCAGAGGTGCGTATAAATAGAATCTTAAGAAGGGCTTTATTAGTGCTCCTGGGTAGTCTGGTGGGCTGATAGCAACAAAATCTAGAGTGTAGATAGATGGGAAGGGCCTTGTTTAGTACCTTGTGGATTATGCAGCATAGTTTAAAGATTGCCCATTTCCTGATAGGAAGCGAATGTGAGGTTTTTAGAATCGGGGCTGCAGAATAGCGTGGGGGAAGGTTACAAATTAACCATGCAGCTGTGTTCTGGAAAACTTGCAGTTTAGACAGCAAGGTGTCATTTACTGCCACTAACAGCACATTCCCATAGTCTAAGCAGCTAGTAATTAGTGCTTAGACTAGAGTCTTTCAGGATTTGGAAGGGAGCCACGGAAAAACTCCCCTTAAAAGCAGCATTGTGGCAAAACAGTGTCACAGGTTGTGTTGACTTGATCTTTCATGGTTAATGCTTGGTCGTTCTTTATACCAAGGTTTTTCACCACCTGTTTGGGAAAGGGGGCCGGACCCAATTCTGTTGGCCACCAATCGGTTGATTAAAGCTCCTGTGCTTTGCCAAATAACACAATCTCAGTATTCTCACTATTTAATTGGAGACAGTTGTTAGTCATCCATTCAGCGTTATCCCTCATGCAGTTTACAAACTGAGATTTCACTTTTAATGGATCTGACCCAAAGGTGATGAGAAGTTGGGTGTCGTCAGCATAGGATACGACCTCAAATCCAAAAGATCTCACAATTTGTGCCAGAGGCGCTACATAAATGTTGAACAGTTTTGGGCTCAGGCAGAAACCCTGTGGGACTCCTTTAGTTGAGATAGATGGTTTGGGTTCGACTGTCGAAGAAATCAACTAGAAACAACTAGCAAACAGCTAGAAAGAAGATGAAGAACCAGTTGAGATAGCACCTCTACAGACGCCTACAAATCCGCACTCAGAAAGTACCACAACCAGATCAAAGAAGCCAGGAAAGCTGCTTTGGTGCTAAGACTAGAATCCTGCTCCAACTCCGCCAAATAACTTTTCAACATTGTCAGAGATTTCACCACTCCAACGGCAGCCACCAACACCATTATCCCCTCACAGAACCTCTGCGACAACCTCTCTGACTTCTTCCACAACAAAATACTCAAGATCTACACCAACTTCACACCTCACCCCACTGTAGAAAACATCATTGCGCAACCTCCCACCACCAGGAGCGCCCACCATCTAACAAATTGGAGCCCATTCACCACAGAAGACCCCGCCAGAATTATGCAGACAATCCATTCAGGGTTCCCCACAGACCCCTGCCCTCACCACATGCACAACCTGGGAAGAACACTGATCAGCACCAATCTCACCACCATCATCATCTCCTCCATCCTTACCAGAACCATCCGGTATAGCTGGAAACACACAGAAGTCACAACTCTACTTAAGAAACCCTTAGCAAACTTGCAAAAACTCAGCAACTACAGACCCATCTCACTCCTTCTTTTCCCATCCAAAGACCTGGAGAAAGTGATCAACAGGCGACTCTCCACCCATCTAGAACAGCACCACCTCCTGTACTCCAACCTGTCAGGGTTCCACAGCAATCACAGCATGGAACCCGCCCTCCTGGCAGCAACAGTCGACATTCGGTCCATCATGGACAGAGGTGAAACCACTGCTCTCATCCTGCTTGACCTCTCAGCACCCTTCGACACCATCTCCCATGACCTCATCGCCAGAATCTGGGACTGAGATGTGATTACCTCCTTCCTCTCCAATAGAACTCCACTCCCCCTATAAACCACTGAACACAAGAAGCTCGTCTGTGGAGTCCCCCAAGGTTCCTCCCTCTGCCCAACCATGTTCAACGTGTACATGGCACCCCTCGACAGAATCATACCAACCCAAGGCATCAACATTCCCTCCTATGCCGATGACACTCAGCTCCATCTCTCCCTCACCAATGCAAAGAACACCACCAGGATTAACTTCACCTCCAGCATAAACAACTTGGCCAACTGGATGAGAGAGAACTGCCTTAAACTCAACACAGACAAAACAGAGATCTTGATCTTCAGAAACAAGAGCACCCCCTGGCACATCTCCTGGTGACCATCTGAACGAGGTCCCACCCCCACAGAGCACGTCAAAAACCTCTGCATCATCCTTGACATCCAGCTCACAATAAATAAACAGGTCAAAGCTGTGACTGCCTCATTCTCAGAATGCTTCACAAGATTATCAAATGGCTACCCTCACACACGAGATGCACGGACGCCCAGGCCATCATAACCAGCAGACTCGACTACTGCAACGCCCTCTCCAAACAGCTCACACAAAGACTCCAGGCCATCCAAAACACCGCCACCAGACTCATCTTAGACATTTCCAGAAACGCTCACATCACTCCCTACCTCACTGAACTACACTGGCTATCCATCCACACCTATAAAGCTTTCCACAACATCGGACCAGTATACCTTAATGACAGACTTTAAATCTACCAATATTCCAGCCAATTACGCTCTACAGGCCACATGCATCAACCTAAAAACCGGTCGCAAACGGGCAGCTTCACAGAATCTGCCCCTTTGCGAGCGGTATTTTTGCATTTGGGATGCATCAATCAGTCCTATCTTTCACCAAGTCCTATCTGGTGTGAGTGCAGCAGATTCTGCAGGGGATATTATTACTAAATTACTAAATGTCACTCCCCATTAATTTAACACATTCATACTGCTTTACATCACTATCCATCTTGGGCCACCAATATGCTTCCCTAAAGCATCTTTTGGTCAATGTGGACCCCATATGGCCCTTGTGGGCATACTAGTGTATAGTTCTGAGTGAGGAGTAATGCAATCTGTTTTAGAAATAGCAACCCCAATACAGTGAGGTACTAAGTGCTGGGACATTGATTGCCCCGATTTATATTTTTATTTATTTATTTGATTGTTCATGTAAGCAGTTTTAAATATAGTGCTTACATGTCATCCGGCAGTCACAAGTAACAACTTAGATAATAAAGTGAGGTGATATAGTAAGAATAGAATATAGTGAAACAGAATATCGATGATGTAGGATGAACCGATGGATTACGGTTAAATGCAGAATGGTGTCATTGAGTCAGAATATAAAGGCATTTAGGATTATGACATGGATTGACCTAAGAAGGTGGCAGAGCATTAAGATCTTTTCTGTAAGGGAAGGTTCTGAGTTCTTTTCTACATTCTAACTACTTCTCTTGGTATCTTAAGGCAGGGTCAAGGTCGTTCCAGAAGTGGGAGCAAGAGGATAATTGATCTTCCCCAAGGCTTCTTTGGAATAAGCTGTGATGTACTGTATGATTGTACTGTATGATTGTAAGTGACACATGGCATTTATTACATTGATTAACCTGTTTGGTTATCAGAGTTTTCCTAGGGACATTTTCTTGTCTTAAGCACTGATTTAAATTGAGCCACTGATCCCGTTTCGGCCTTAAAATCCAGTTTGCACTGGAAACTGGATTACAAATCAAGTGCATATTATACCCAACACAGATGCTTTCTCTCAAGATCATGCAGAACCCTGCTTTGGGTGCCTCAGAAAAGAGCACAACAAGCTCAATTTTAAGTTATCTTCCCCACGGAGACCTGCAAATCATAAACATTGTGCGCCCACTAATTACTGTTTAATGGAATTGACTTTAGCGCTTTGAAACCAGTAACCAAGCATGTTTACTGAAAGGTCTTAGACTTAGGGTTGTGAGGTGCCATCCAGCCCCTAAGTGACCAGCGACCATGCAGCATGCAACCTGGAGGCCAGGTTCAGCCTGCAGGTATAAATAAATGGGCTGTGAACCGCTCATGGCCGCACCCAATGAGTGCATCAATTGTGTCCTGTGTGTTTTATAATACAGCGTGAGTCCCACGTCACCTGGGCCCTCACCCCACCACATTTGGCAACGAGGAGTGTTGCGACCCCAATGACACAGAAGCCACAGCAGTGTTGAGCCTGGGACAGGTGGCAGTCAATGCCTGTAAGCCCACCTGCCTCCCAGCAGCAACTGCTGAGCTCACTCCTGCCTCCAGGGAGAAGCACCCTGCTTGAGAAAGGGCCTGCCCCACTTGAGGCAAACATCATCACGGTGTGCTATCCTTATGCCCCAAGGAGTGCCTATTTGGAGAGGAGCACTGCGTCCAATTTCCCTACTCCTTGCTCGGCCGAGTCAGAGGCAAGGCTTATGGCCAGATCCGGTACTGCAGCCAGCCCCTCACCAAGACTTATTTGAACTAACTGCAGTAGCAGCCTGAAGGAAGAAGCATCCAGTGCCATCCTTGGATCCAGGAGGAATGACAGCAGGATCATCATGGTCCCCTGCAGGGTGTGGCCCGGAGCATCGCATAAACGCCCCAGGTGCATCAACGTGACACCCGAGATTGTGAGTACTCAAAGCGTTGAGCATGGCAGTTGACCAGAACCTGCCGGATTCGTCTACAGTGGCCCAACCACCACCAAGTTGCCCCAGCTCCCACACCTCCCTGGCGGCGCTACCGCCATAGAGAACCATGGCTGACTCAGTGATGGCAGCACCATGGTGGAGCATTTGGGTGAGCTGACTGAACAACTATTTATGCACAACAGGGGAAACAAAAGATACCGTGAAGAGGTTGCTCCTTCTACACTTTGGAGATGAGGAGATTTACACGCTCTTCGAAACCCTGCCATAGAAGGGCCGGACAATGAATACGACACTGTGGTAAGGGCCCTGGATTCATACTTTGACCCACAACTGAACCTCGATTTCAAAAGATTCTTACAGCGCCAGGCCAGCAAGAGAGAGGATTAAAACATCAACAAATTCACGCTTGTCTGTGACATCTCTCCAGCACGTGTGGATGACCATCAACCTAAGAATGTTCATGCCCAGCTCATATAAGGCTGCAAGTCTGCCACTCTGCGGTGCCTCGTCCTATGACAGCTTGGCATGACTCTCAATGCTATCCTCCTACTGGCTCACTCCCACGAATGTTCAAACAGCAGAGATAGAGTTAACCCTCAACAGAACTGTGAAGGTGGCAGGTATCGACCAGACCAACTCCACATGGATTAAGGAGGAAGGGGGCGTGACCAGCTGCAAGGGAAGATTTGGGAGAGGATGTTGCCTCACGGCTAGGGTGGTCGACCTCAAATCTGGGGAACCGAGTTCGAGTCTCGGCAAGGACGTGCAACTTCCTGTGATTCTGGGCAAATCACTTAATCTCCCTGTGGCTAACAAAAATGAATGTGTCCTCTTGTAATGCAACTGGTGCTCGTGTAAAGCTCTCTGATACCCGATACCTTCGGGTCTAGTTTGCGCCATATAAAACTCGGTAAAAAAAAAAAGAAAAAAAAGAGATGACCGCTACTTAGAGCGGCTCCGATGGCCCGTCCGCAAAACCCCCCATTAATCTGCCTTACTATCTGGTAGCGGCGACGGGAGGTCCTCGCCCAAGGTCTACTTGTCGCCCTGATGCCAGCGATGCATTTTCAGCCACAAAGAGCTCAGTACCGGACTGACGGGCCGAAACGGCATGGGCGGGAGACAAATCCCCAACCTCAATTAGAGGAAGGCAGCGCGCGGTCTGCACACCTTGCAGTCCTGACGTCATCCCCTCTCCCTGGAACTCCCTCTCACCACCCCCTCTGACTGGAGGGACTGGAACCAGAGTTCCTACACCGGCATCCGCACACGCTTCCCAAGTGGAGGGAAGTGCCGATAACGGAGGCACGCATCTGGAGGGGCCCATCCCGCAAAAGGACTAACCCGTGGCCCAGCGGTGAAATTAAGGCAAGTGCTGTTTCTTCCAAGTTGTGATGAGCCCCCCACAGTACAATTGACTGCGGTGCACTACTGAAGCCAAAGGGGGGGTGAAGAGCCATATCGAACCCTCTGATCTCCCAACGGACCATTGGACCTGGTGATGTCACACAGGGGAGTGGCCTGCCCAGGTCCTGGGAGACCTGACATCCTGACCAACTACAAGGGGTGACAGACTATATTAAAGCTTATCCGGACTGTTCCTGCCTGGTGGGATTGAGGGAGTAATCACCAGGCGAATCTGGGGGGCAGAAAACCCTACAGTCCGCCAGGCATATCTCAACCGGCTTGGGCAGGCAGCGGTAAGTACTGCTTGCAAGATCTCACCCCCCCGCACGCTCCGTCCACACTGTACTTTAAGACCCTCCCGGCTAATGAGTCCCATAAGATGATGGGTGGCAAGGGTCAGCACTAAACACAACAAACAAAACTAGATAAATATACCCTCTTAAGCGGATCATCCACCATTGCGGATACTCCACTGGATGCCTCATCCCCCAGGCCATTCCCTCGCATTTGCTGCAGGACATAATGGCCGCTATCCCGGGAGTTAAATCAGATCTCGCAGCCAAGATAGACTCAGTGAACGCTGAGTTCTCTCTGTTGAGAGCAGATTTGCGAAGTATGGTTGCTCGGATGAAGGAGGTGGAGGACGTCATGACTGTTCTTGAGGTTGATACCAAGATGCTCCAGGCCCAGATCCCTGAACTGCATGCCACTACTAAGTCCCTAGAAGCCAAACTGGAAGACCAAGAAGACTGCTTCTGATGCAACAACGTCCGCATTATTGGAGTGCCTGAAAAAGTGGAAGGTCGATAGTTGATCTCTTCATGGAGGACTTAATAACAAAAATGCTCCAATCCCGGGGAATATCTAACTACTTCTCGGTGGAGCGGGCCCATCGAATCCCGGGGACCCAACCAAGGCCTGGTGCCCCACCACGTGCCATAATTGCAAGAATATTCAACTACCCCAATCACAACGTTATCCTCCAGGTGGCCCAGAGCACCCCTCCGCTTAAATACGAGAATATGACTGTGAGAAGTTGTCCTGGTATATGCTGTCCACTAATTATAGAGCGCACCTTGCACCAGTTCAAACAACCCCTTATTGGAGATAGGTTAAAGACAACCTTTATTGAAAGCTATCCTGGTGGTAGCTATGGAGAGCAGCCTTCAGGCTAAGTCTTGAAGGAATGTAGAGCAGCTTGTTTTACCAGTCTATAATCTCTTGAGTGACCAAATGAAAGAGGACCACACCAGGTATATATATAAAATATATGTATTTAGTCTTAAACACACCCCTCTAGTCTCTTTATGAGGCTAGAGTTCGAAATACATAAGTTACAAGTCAGTTATCAACAGTATTAGCACAAATACACGTTTGAGCCCTAGGGGCGTACCAAACCATATACCAAAAAAGTGGTATAAGAACCACGACTGAGCTAGACACAAGGCCTAGAGCCTGTAGAAGTGCTTGGACCCCAAGGAACCACCCAAGGTAGTGACACAGGGGACCCACGGGGAAGCGTGCAGTGTGAGAACACAGCCGCGAGCCACCGTTAACTTCTATGGGGAAAGTCGCGGTTGGATTTTTAAAAGGAAAGGACACTTAGAGGAGGACTTGGAGCAAATCCCTTTAGAACTAGGCAGTTCTAGAGTCAATACCCACGGGAGCACCGGAGTACTCGAGTTACCTCACCCAGGGAAGCCGGGTGCATAGGTGTCTTTTGTCGTCGGGTTTCGTCGTCGTTTTCAATGGCGATCTGCTGCAGCAGGCTGCTGGCGACCAAGTCGAAAGTGTCCGGGTGGATTCAAGGGTGGATCGAAGATCTAAAGAACCTGAAAGCAGAGGGGACAGAGTCTGGGTCACTAGCCAGTGACCAGGAAGGCGATGAGCAGATGACCACCGATGTTGGGTGCTTCAGGTAGGTTGAAAGTCGTCTTGACTCTTCAGCCACGAGGTCCAGGAGGCGTCGACGACGACCAGGAGCTGGATTCGAGCTGTCCCACGACGTCTGTCGATTGCTGAGGTGTCGGCAACCGGATTGGACCGAACAAGCCTTGGCAACGGCAAGTCACGTGGAAATAAAGAAAGGACGTGGATGCAGACCAGCAAGGTCTGAGGGACTCACCCAGCGAGGTTAAGTCAGGGCACGTCTGGAGCAACCAGGAAAGCCCAAGCAGAAGAAGAGTTGCCTTCGGGAGGGCCCACTAGCCAACGGACTAGCGACCGCGAAGGAGCCTCGAGTGGACGCACTTGGAGCTGGCTCACAGGACACTCGTGGAGTGGAGGCCAGTGATCATCGGTGCTGGAGGCGGGGGCTACTCGGAGCCCAAAGCACAACTTCGTGTGAGACCAGAATGAGGATGCACTTGCAAAAGTTTTCGGTGTCCAGGGGTCACGGTTCCACGTTACCCACGACAGCTACGGGCCTGAGCTTCGCTGGGGACTCAGGGCAGTCTCGGGGAAGTCTGGAAATCCACCTCTGATGTTGCAAAGACTTCGGCATCCGGCGGGAGCTTTAGCGATGCAGACTGGACAATTGCTTCTTAGGTACCTGCCAAGCAGGGGAGTCACTCCTTGACCCCAAGGGAGATTCTTCAGTCCTCTAATCTTGAAGTAGAGCGTCGAAGGTCCAGGATTCAGTGTCAGAGTTTTGTCCAGGGTTACACCTCCCTTCAACAGGAAACCTATTGTCCAGGCCTCCCCTGCCGGAGTTTCAGTCAGCAGCAGGAGGTCAGACCCGTGTCTGTGGCAGCGGCATCCATTTTGTGATGCCAGGGCTCTGGAAAGAAGTTACTGGGTAGGCCGGTGGGTACATGTCTCTCCCTCTAGAAGGGTGGAATGCTACCCCCGCCACCAGGACTGGCGGGGGGGTAGTATTCCAAGATGTTTGACACCAAACACGACATGTTTTGGTGCAGCCAGTCCAAAGTTTGCATTGTACCGCAAGGATATAATGCACTTAAGAGTATATGGTCAGGCTGTACCACAAACAGCATCAGAGGAGGGACTCCGAACGCTGCAGAGGGGCTCTGCTCATGCAGGGGAACCCTCTCACATAAAAATCAAGCACTCTGCCTTTAGGATTGTAAAGGCCTTCCATAGGAGTGACTTATAGGTTTATATGTGTGTGCATTGGTAGTGATACAGGTAGCCTATATCACAGTAAGGGGTGCATGCAGGTATATATATAAAATATATGTATTTAGTCTTAAACACACCCCTCTAGTCTCTTTATGAGGCTAGAGTTCGAAGTACATAAGTTACAAGTCAGTTATCAACAGTATTAGCACAAATACACGTTTGAGCCCTAGGGGCGTACCAAACCATATACCAAAAAAGTGGTATAAGAACCAAGTCGAAAATGTCCGGATGGATCCAAGGGTGGACGAGGATCTGAAGAACCTGAAAGCAGAGGGGACAGAGTCTGGGTCACTAGCCAGTGACCAGGAAGGCGATGAGCAGATGCCCACCGATGTTGGGTGCTTCAGGTAGGTTGACAGTCGTCTTGACTCTTCAGCCACGAGGTCCAGGAGGCGTCGACGATGACCAGGAGCTGGATTCGAGCTCTCCCACGACGTCTGTCGATTGCTGAGGTGTTGGCGACCGGATTGGACCCAACAAGCCTTGGCAACGGCAAGTCACGTGGAAATAAAGAAAGGACGTGGATGCAGACCAGCAAGGTCTGAGGGACTCACCCAGCAAAGGTAAGTCAGGGCACGTCTGGAGCAACCAGGAAAGCCCAAGCAGAAGAAGAGTTGCCTTCGGGAGGGCCCACTAGCCAACGGACTAGCGACCGCAAAGGAGCCTCGAGGGGACGCACTTGGAGCTGGCTCACAGGACCCTCGGGGAGTGGAGGCCAGTGATTTTCGGTGCAGTCGGTGCTGGAGGCGGGGGCTACTCGGAGCCCAAAGCACAACTTCGTGGGAGACCAGGAAGAGGATGCACTTGCAAAAGTTCTCGGTGTCCAGGGGTCACGGTTCCACGTTACCCACGACAGCTACGGGCTTCAGCTTCGCTGGGGACTCAGGGCAGCCTCGGGAAAGTCTGGAAATCCACCTCTGGTGTTGCAAAGACTTCGGCGTCCGGCGGGAGCTTCAGCGATGCAGACTGGACAATTGCTTCTGAGGTACCTGCCAAGCAGGGGAGTCACTCCTTGACCCCAAGGGAGATTCTTCAGTCCTCTAATCTTGAAGTAGAGCGTCGAAGGTCCAGGATTCAGTGTCAGAGTTTTGTCCAGGGTAATCTAAAGTCCTAAGGACTGGGGTCCCATACTTATACTAAGTTAGGGGGTTGGACATACTCTGGGGACCCACCTATGGGAGGGTCAGGGAAGAGGGGTGGTTACACCCATTCCCTTTGTCCAGTTTCATGCCAGAGCAGGGGCAGGTAGCCCCTGCAACCGGTTTGAACTGGCATATGCACAGGGACACCAAGTGTGCCCCCAGTGCAGGACTTCAAAGCACCAGAGAGTGCTCCCGCCCAGCCCCAATACACACTATCCTGTCTGGGGAGGTGGTTACACCTCCTTCAACAGGAAACCTATTGTCCAGGCCTCCCCTGCCGGAGTTTCAGTCAGTAGCAGGAGGCCAGACCTGTGTCTGTGGCAGCGGCATCCATTTTGTGATGCCAGGGCTCTGGAAAGAAGTTACCGGGTAGGCCGTTGGGTACATGTCTCTCCCTCTAGAAGGGTGGAATGCTACCCCGCCCGCCAGGACTGGCAGGGAGTAGTATTCCAAGATGTTTGACACCAAACACGACATGTTTTGGTGCAACCAGTCCAAAGTTAGCATTGTACCGCGAGGATATAATGCACTTAAGAGTATATGGTCAGGCTGTACCACAAACAGTATCAGAGGAGGGACTCCGAACGCTGCAGAGGGGCTCTGCTCATGCAGGGGCACCCTCTCACATAAAAACCAAGCACTCTGCCTTTAGGATTGTAAAGGCCTTCCATAGGAGTGACTTATAGGTTTATATGTGTGTGCATTGGTAGTGATACAGGTAGCCTATATCACAGTAAGGGGTGCATGCACCACCTTACCCAGGCTGCAGTAGCAGACCTGTGGTGTCATTTTGGCTGGCCTTCCAGGGGTGGCATAATACATGCTTCAGCCCCTGGCAGGTCCTCTGGGGTACCTATGCCCTGGGTACATAGTATACCATATACTAGGGACTTATAAGGGCACTCCAGATTCCAATCAAAGATGTACCTAAGGTACATGGAAACCATTTTAGAGAGGAAGCAGCTAGGCTGGGGTTCTCATTAACAGGGCCCCAGCCAGACTAAAGTCGAAAAACAGTGAAGCATCAGCAAAAAGTGGGGGTACCCATGGGAAGCAGATCCTACTCTCCTACAATGACCATCACCTTCTTTCCGGACTTTACTCTGAAAGTGCAACAGAAATGTTGCAGCTTTCTTGAGGTGAAGAAAGCATTCAGGGACAAAGAAATCAAATATTCAATGCTTTTTCCAGCAACTCTCCGAATTGCATCGAACTGCAAGGTTTGGCGTTTTTCCAGCCCTGAGGAAACATGGGACTGGCTGGAGGACTGGAGAACGGTGGTGAGGCCTAGACATAAGAACCTACGCATCGGCCACTCCGAGACCACAGAGACCTGAACTACTCAAGACAATGAAGACTGCCTCTCACAGAGACAAACTTCCCCATAGACCACAGGGAGTGATCATGTGATGTGCTGTGGTCTATCCCCAACGGTCCTCCGGTAGCTGGGAATGATTCAGCGCTCACCAAACCACTCGCTCGAGACTAACCTGAAACAGTTGACCTGCCGACTGAGGCTGTTTGCAAAGCTAAGATCTAATCTTTAAGAACTGGCTCTACTTTGGTTTGAAATGTTGTTTCATGTAAACGTTACTGCTGGTTTCACACTTCCAACCTGATTGGGGGGAGGCGTAATGTCTGTGGGCCTTCTCAATGGAGCTAGCTCACCCTACTGATGGTAATGTTAGTTTTGGAGCGATAGGCACTCTGCAAGTTAGGGTTTGAGGTTTTGAGCCCACAGTGCAGGGTAGCAAGGAGGGGGGTTTTTGTTTTCAAAGTGAATTGGTTATCTTTCAAATTTTCTTGCTCTGCTCGGCATCCATAGCTATACAGGAATGGACACTGGAGGGGGCAGGGGAAGGGCGCCACAATCCACCCATAGTACAAGTAGGCGACAATTAAGGTCTGGCCACTGTAGATACCATGACCTCTTTGTCTGAGAGAGAAGACCCACTTGAACCACACAATAAAAGATCTCATGTCGACAACACCCTGAGAGTGATGACGTGGAATGTCAAGGGTCTTGGTAACAAGATAAAACACACTCTGGTTTTTCAGTACCTATGCAGACATGCTCCAGATATAGTGTTATTACAGGAGACACACTTAAAGGCTAATCATTATAAAACCCTAGATAGATATGGCTACACACTGCTTGCGCATGCAGGATTCACATCGGGCTCCAGAGGGGTGGGAATATTGGTCAGATCTTCTATTCCATTTGTCCTGAGTAGAACGTGGCACAATCAGTCGGGCAGATTTGTCGCACTGACCAGTGCGTGGGAGGGCATGATCCTCAATGTATGCTTGGTGTACATACCACCAAAACTCCATGCTAACACCCTGCCTGTACTGAGTGCATTATTACTAGAAATGCCATCAGGCACCCTACTACTGGGGGGGGACATGAATGCCACCATGGACCAGGGACGGGATAGAGTATCGAGATCGGACAAGGGAATAGGTACAGAGACCCTATGAGCATTTGTAGACAAAATGGGGCTGGTAGATATATGGTGTGAACATAATCTGGGGGCAAAGCAATTTACGTTCTACTTGGCAGTTCATTGCGGACACTCCCGCCTGGATCACCTCCTGACACATACCACTAGTATGGGTTTTTTCCAGAATGCAGTTCACAAGGCGCATGGTATTTTGGATCATTCACCTGTGGAGGTGCTGCTCCAGGGACCAGTCAGAGATAATGCACTGCCTCCCAGATTAGACCCATGGGGCCAGATGTATCAAAGGGTTTTACCCATTCTATGTCTATGGGAAAATGTGTTCATACATATGGCCCATGGTTCTTTAAGGATAAACAATTTAAAGATAGGATAAGAGAGAGTACGGAGCAATACTATCAAGATAATGTGGGCATAGTTGATTCAGCATGCACTATATGGGAGGCGTACAAGACAGTGATACAGGGGTATGCCCAAGCCCTGGTGGGGGGGATGACGGAACAGAGATTAAAATATGAGATCTTGGAAAATTAGATCGTTAGGCTTGAAGCACTGGCATTGGGTAGCGACACCCCTGACCCCCTCATTAGACATCAAATCCGGCTCAAGCAACAAGAAATGAGAGACATAGCAGAAGACAGAGCCTGGGCGCAGGCCAGAGTGTCACAAGGACGTCTTTATGATGTGGGCGACCGGTTCAATAAAATGATAGCCTGGTTAGAGAAAAGGGACAGGGAAAGGAATTAGGTCTTACAGATTTGTACCTCCAAGGGAACGGTTCATGGAACAGGGAAAGAGATCACAGCTGCATTTGCTGACCACTACGAAGCACTATACACATCCACCTCTGTCAGGACAGGGGCTGATTGTACCGAACTCCACAGAGACATCCGCCTCCCCATGCTGTCGATCGGCGACCACAATGCACTGGAACAGAATCTAATTATAGAAGAGATAGAAGGTGCTATCCGAGACTTGCAATCTGGCATGGCTGCTGGGCCTAACGGCCTGCCGGCCGGATAATATAAGGGTCTAGCTGCGACAGTGGCACTGCATATGCTCAGTATGTTACAAGAGGCAAAGGCAATTGTTAGCCTTCCAGAGAACCAACAGTTAGCCATAATCGTGGTCATTCCTAAGAAGGGTAAGCCCCCTGAGGACTGTAACTCATATGGCCAATCTCGCTACTGAATATGGAGGCTAAGGTTCTGGCGAAGGCCATTGCAACCAGGCTTTGTAGAGTGATAAACTCCATTATACACCCGATCAATATGGTTTTATGCTCCACAGAAGCACCAGGCTGTATTTGAGACGTCTATATGGAGTCTTGTATATAATGGCGGACAGGCGGGTGGAGGGCGCCGTGTTGCTGTCACTGGATGCACGAATGGCGTTCAACAGTATCGAATGGCAATTTTGGCCCACGGTCCTGTGCCTGGATAAGGCTCTTGTATTCGGACCCTTTAGCGAGTAAATGGGACGATCTCCCGCCCTTTTGCCCTACAAAAGGGCACGAGACATGGATGCCTGCTATCCCCTATGCTCTTGGCATTGGAGCCTATAGCTGCATGGGTCCGGCGCGACCCGTTGGTGTCTGGCATCATGGGGGAGGATGGGTGGGAAGAGCGAATCTCGTTGTACGCTGACAATATGCTGCTATACGCCACATGACCCCGCTTTACTGTCAGCAGGTTACTCCACATATTTCAATTGTTCGGCAACTACTCCGGGTACCAAATTAACTGGGATAAATCCCTCCTGTTCCTTCTGGTGGGAACCATTCCATCCCTCCGACCAGCGGACAATCCCTATTAATAAAAGATAAGTTTAAATACCATGGCATACTAATATCTAGGAACGGTGCTGAGTTCCTGGCCGATAACCTACTCTGGCAGATGACCAGGCTGCGAAGGGATGTGGCACATTGGAGACAATTGCCGGTGTCCCTAATGGGAAGGGCCGTCCTGTTTAAAATGATGACACTGCCCTGTGATATGTCTTACAGAACACTCCCTACAAAAAAATACAGGTAAATTTTTTCTACGAAGTGGACAGTGAATTATGAAAGCTTCTATGGGATGGAGGTAGTTCCAGGATAGCCTTCATAAACTACAGAGAGTAGTATTCGATGGGGGTCTGGTGATCCCCGACTAGGCCTGGGCAGAGTCTGCGGAGTTCCGCGAAGTGACAAAAACACTCTGCTAAGCTGCACTGCAAGCAGCAGAGTGCGTTACCTTTCGCCGTTCGCACTGATTTTTAGCGATGGGTGTTTGTCCCACGCTGTACAATGAGCACGAGCGGCATCACATGCAGCGCAAGAGGGCGCAGCTTCTTTCTGCTGCTCGAGTAGAAGTTCTACGCGAATGGAAGGTCTCTCAACGAGAGCAGTAGTGACCATCCACGACCGCCCGCGTAGAAAAAATCTCGCTGGGAAGCAGTCTAGCATTGGATTTTCCTTGTTCCTGGGACCCCAGAGACAGATTTGCCGCATTTACGAGGAACACGACCATCAGACATGAATCCCTGCCTTGCAAAAGCCCTCGGCCGATGGGCCATACGGGTGAAACACGTGTCGGCTGTTGTTTTTTTTTATGAATAAACACAATGCACTTGAAACCTATCAATGAACTATTGGAAATTATTCCGCCTAATAAACACAAATTAGGAAGGCACAATCCTCCGCCCACTACCTAGCGTTGGATTTTCCTTGCTCGCACTCGCCAACTTACTGTTGGCGAGCACAAGCAGAGGAAAAACTCCGCAAACTCCACGAACGGAGCGGAGTTCACCACCCAGGCTATCCCCGACATTAGAAAATATTACTAGGCTGCCCAACTAGTCACAATTAATGACTGGGTGTTTGCAGGATGGGACGAACCTGCCTAAAGAGTTGATCACCACTCGATGAGACGTTGGGGCTACCCCGTGGTGCTATATCGCAAAAAGATGGCGGGAAGCCACTAAATGTCTCGGGTGGTAGGGCAAGCTGACGTCGAGGAATCCACTATAAGACAGTGATCTCCTAAGGGAGGTGGGGTAGTTGAATGGATTCTATAACTTGGGTCTCCTTGGGATAGACCACCTCGTGGAAGTCTGGAGGGGGCATGCCATAATCTCCTTTGAGGATCTGTAAGCAAAATACCAGATGAAATTTATTTTACTTGCAGCTGGGACATGCACTACCGGCTCACATCCTTTAGGGCGAACAATTACCAGAATACACACCCCTGGAAGACAGGCTTTTGCTAGACCCAATGCCAGATAAAGCCACCTCCTTGATATATAGAAAGATTATTAACAATACACCTGGCCCACGAGGACCCTTGCGGGAGGCATGGGAGGCAGATGTGGGAATGCCGGAGGATGACAATTTGGTGAAGGCAACACAAACTCCCAGGGAGGTAGCTATAAGGGCACATTTCTGCCTTGTACAGTTTCATATCCTTCATAGAGCCTATTCCTTCAGGGCCCTCATGTATCGGCTAGGCCGCTGTAACACTGACCACTGTGCTAGGGGCTGTCGGGAGGTGGGCTCCTTCTTCCACATTCTGTGGGCCTGTCCAAAAATCCAGCAATACTGGGGAGAGATAACACAGGTTATATCTAAGTTAGTAGGCCAGACTGTCCCACTGAAAGCTGGATGTCATATACTGTGTGTGTCCGGGGAAGAAATATGGCCAAAATATTCTAAGATTTGGCTGATGGTTGCAGCCATGATAGCGAAAAGGAATATAGCCAGGGCCTGGGAAGCGGGCCGACCCCCGCAGGTAGTGGGTTGGAAAAACAGATCTTGATTGGTGCTGTTCAGCCAAAAAGGTGGTATTCCAGAGTTGGGGCTGCCCACGGAAGTGGGAAAAGGTCTGGGGTCATTGGGTGGAATACAGGGGCTTCTGAGAATTTGTCTGGATAGAAAATTGTGTGTGTGGACTGGGGAACTAGGGGATTCGCTGTACTAGGTAAAGTGATTGACGCTGGAAATGATTATATCGGTCTTACATTCGAATATACTCTACTGGGTGAGCATGTAGAGATAGGATCTCCTGTACATCGGTCGTTCCGTCTCAATGTATGATTGTTTCTGTGCTGATGAGCTTATGTTTATTAAAAAGAATTTTTTAAAAAGGAGCAGAGAATAGACGCCTGTCTACAAGCGACCTGGATGCCCAAAGCCCGCAGCATAGGGTACTCCGATCTCTACGACATGTGGGAACTATGGCCTTAATTCACATCAAGGAGACACATGCCCAGCAAGGGGCAAGCCCTGTTCCAAATGTGGGAAAGGCAATCACTTTGCTCAATTCTACTGAAGCATGGACAGAGGGCGCAAACCCCCGAACAAACCAAGACCACATGTGTCATTTAAGTATCTCACAGTAGAGGACACTTATGAGGAGAAAGACCAGAACACAAGCTCAAGGTGGAGTACCCTGGACAGTGAGGAGGGCGATGTCTTCACCATCTTTGCAGCTCTACCCAGGAATACCAAGTAGAGACAAGCTCCCCTGTGCACGGTGGTGATAGGTGAGGTGCTAATACCCATACTAATCAACACAGGAGCCTCTATGAACATCATGGACTGAAGCCAATGAAGGCCAGAATCTATGTATATGGCAGCAGGTGCTTGCTACCACTAGCAGCGGTCATCGAACAACTTGTGGTGAAGGGTGACAGGAGAGTGTGCACCCACTTACACATCACTAAAGAGGGAATACGCATGCTTCTTGGCTGCCACACAGCTAAAGATCTAGGACTTGTGTTCTTTGCACAACATGTTCACGACAGCCATACAGATGACATCCATAAGGACTTTCCAGGGTCTCAGATGCCTAAAGGGCACTCAGGTCAAGATCCACATTGATCAGACAGGCCACCCACTGGCCCTGCATCACCACCCAGTGGCTGTGCGACACAGACGACCCCTTTCACCTGCAGCTCATGGGGGAAGAAGAACTGTAAGAGCTGGAGCAACTGGACATAAGAGAAAAGGTCTCCGGACCTACCCCGTGGGTGTCCCCGCTATTGGTAGCGCCCAAACAGCAACATCCTCTTTGTGGACATGCTCCTGCCAAACGTGGCTATCCACCAGTAGCACCACCTCATGCCCACCATAGATTACATAATCTCAGATTTGGAACGGCGCATAATGGTTTTGGAAGCTTGACCTCAATATGGGAAGCACCAGTTCTAACTGGACCCCTCATGCCGATACATCACTGCATTCACCACTCACCTCAGCCTGCGGAGTTATGAGTACCTTGCTTTGGCATTTCATCAACTGCTGTTGTCATTCAGAACACAATTAAAGAGTACTCACCGGCCTAGTGTGTGTCATCATCATCATTGATGACATCCTGATAAATTCCTGGACCCTGGAGGAAGACCACAAACGTCTGAGTGACATTGTCTCACCTAGCTGAACATGGCCTCATGCTGTACCGGGAGAAGTTCTCAATCATTGAGCAGACAATTGAATTATTTGGTTACATCTTCTCCAAAGGATGTCTGAGATTTGATCCAAAGATGATGGATCAGTGACACAATATAGATGCACACAATATCAATTCATAAAAATCTGGGAAAATAAATATTATTCAAACAAATATTGACTTCCTATACTTGACTAAGAAAAACACAAATATTGGCAATAAAAATATCGGTGTTATAAATATAGGTTTTTACTAATATCGAGATCAAAAATAAAAATATTGTTGCCTTTAAAAAACATATAAGTAAGATTGATACATCGACTACATTAATATCGCCATTAATTAAGTTAGAAATATAAAACATAAAAATAGCTACTTTTTACATTAAAGAAAATATGAAAATAAACATTAAACAACATATAAACATAATGTACCAGCTTAATAAATATATAACGTTACTAAAATAAATATAAATCAAAATATTAAATACAAACTAAATACATCGCAAAATCAAAGGAAAAATATTTGTAGTAACTACAAACATTAAAACAATATTTAATATATTAAAAAGAACATATATATATATATATATATATATATATATATATATATATATAGAAACTAAAATTAACTAACCGTACTTTTATCAATAACATACTTATTACAATAGGAATTATTGTCACTATATTGTAAGATTTTAATAAAAATGTAATTGAATTGAACTAAAATTAACTAAATACATATTAAATTAACCATAAACAAACTTAACCAATAAAATCACACAATTAAACCAACAGTATAAAAGGCACACAAATTTTAACAACTTAGGGGCCCATTAGGATCACGGGCAGATCGCCACCGCCGGGCCGGCGGTGGCCACCGCCGTCCCGGTGGTGGCGATCCGCCCGCCAAATGTCACTGTGTCACCCCCGCCATATTAGTATGGCGAGGGGCACCGCGGCGGACGGAAGGACCGTCCGCCGTTCGGATTGCCGGCCGGGCGGAAAAGGCACACAATATGGTGGAAGTGCCTTGCAGGCACCGCCATCCATATTACAATGCCTGCGGTGACATGCCTTTCCATGGCGGAGACTCCGCCATGGAAAGGCATGCGGTGAATGGCTTTGGGGGCCCATTGGGGGTGGATGGCTGCACTTGGGGGGTACCTATGGTACCCCCCTTCATTGCCACGCACAAGGTGGCAGGCACTGCGCGGTGCCTGTCACGTTGTGCATGCCAATGCACTACATGCAGCTTTTACATTGCGGCGGGTGCTGCTGACAGCACCGCCCGCCGCAATGTAATAGATGCAGGATGCGACAGCCAGGGTGGCGGTCGCATCCTAATGGGCCTGGCGGGACCGCCGCACCTCTGGCGGTCGGTCCCGTTTACCGTTACGGTGGAGGGCGGACAAAGTCCGCCCGCCATCGTAATAGGCCCCTTAGTACTTGAAAAACTTCAAAAGCTGCAACAATAGGAGACTTCTGCCGCATTTTCGAACCAGAACCTAAAAACAGAAGTGGAAATATATATACAACTACTTTGCAAAGTAAGTAAAACATACATTTATGCTAAAACATAAAATTAATTAAAGTTAAAAATGTCAAATAACAAATAACAAACCACTCTGCTACTTCTACTTTTTTTACGTTTAATTACTATAAAGAAATTATTACGACATCGAGAAACTGCTAATCTACTGAGAAACAAAACCAGTAAAATATCTCGAAAAAGATATACCAAATGTAAATAAATTAAAATTATTACTAAACAGGAACTTACCCTGAGGGCCTGATTACGAGTTTGGTGGAACGACAGCCCAAGAACACCGCATGGCAGCAGTCTCCCGACCGCCGTATTACGATGTTTCCGATAAACCAGCGGCGGTCTTTCTGATGGCAGTGAATGGTTTTCCATATGTATCGATGTATGTGCGTTTATTTGGACTGTGGGCAAGTGTTGAACGTACACATATGCATGACAAATGTGAAAAAATACCTACTACCCATTGCTGGAGTCCGGACCGTATGTGCCCAGTCTAGTCAATGGGTAAATGGTACAAAACTGACTTACCTGGTTTCGGCGCCAATAGGGTAGTTTTCTTTGGGGTCAAGATGCTGCTGTGAAGGGGGATCCTGGAGGAAGTGATCCATATAAGAGGCTGAAGGGAAGAAAAGGAAATTGGTGAGTATGAAAGCCAACTCGTAATTCGGATGGCGGTCAAACTTCTCTGTACCGCCTGATGACCACTGCTTTACCCCAACCAACGCTGCAGCAGTCTGCAACTGGCTGTCGGAGTCAGGGGTGCGCCAGCGGCCTTGCGAACAGCAATCCGACAATTTCGCAATATGGCGGTCGGACTGCCAGCGGTGCAGCTGTTGTTCCGATGCTGATGCCACGACGGTTCCCGGACTGCCAAATCAGGCCCTAAAACAGTTAAAAAATACAACCTAACTATCTCAGGCCCCACTACCTATCAAAAAAAACATTTAAAATGAAAGCAATGCACTTTTTTGAGACCAACAGAAAAGAAACAAACTGCTCCACATTACAACACCCTCAACGGAAAACCTGCAAAGAAAGTGTGCAACATCTAGCAAGAACATACATGTAAGTATAAAACAGAAAAAATTATGCATGATTTTGTATGCGAATAACAAATTTATTATGCATTTTAAAATTTTAATAATTTATACTATTACACTATTTTTAGACATAATGACCGAAAGTGGTGGATACATCACATCCTAGAAACGAAATCAATTATTTTCTCACATAGGCTATACTTACAACTAATGAAGTACAAGGATGGAAACTGTCAATTGGAAATGCATAAAATATTACTCTAATGCTTGCTATGGGAGGGCCACCCCAAAAGATAATGTTGTAAACAATGTTAGGAAACACAACCATAGTCCAAATGTGACAGAAATAGAAGTAAGACATCAACTGCAAGATGTAAGAGAAGCAAGCGCTAACTACCAAGAGTCCACAACTATAATCCTAAATGAGATATTCCCTAAAGTCCCTGAAAACATCAGAGACCAACTACCTACTATACCCACCTTAAAACGCTTAATTGCACAAACTAAAAAAGCCACCAGTGATACCCCTACTACCCCTAGAAGATACCAAGATATCCAAATACCTAAACTCTTAACCACACATAATAAGGAACCCTTCCTCTTACATGATAACCTACACAATGCTAAACAGATCCTAATATTTTCTATACCAGATAACTTATTAAATCTAAGCCATTGTCAACGAATGGTAAAAATAAAAATAATATTTTTTATAAATATAAAATAAATAACTTGTATTCATAATGAAATGTGGACCAAAAAAGACTAAAACAAGAAAATTATTGAAGAAATCAAGAAAGTCCCTCATTTCACCTACTTGGGGGTACCATTTGATGTGGATTTTAATTGGAAATGCCTATTAAATGTTAGAGCCATGCAATTCCAAAAGTCGATTGACGCTATCTTTAGATTTGCCAAGAGACTAGGCCATAAGCCATTCAAAGAAATTTTATGCGTTTATAAGAGTAAAAGTCTCTCAGTAGTGACTTTTGGCGCTGGTGTCTGGGGACAGGTACATTGTAACTCACTCCAAGTAGCAGAAAATAAGTTCATAAGGAGACTTCTTACTGTGCCTCAGAGTTCCTCTGCCTCTTTTTGTCACGAGGAAGTTGGACTGAGTTGTTTAAAAGATTACATTACACTGCAGCCACTATTGCTCTGGGTAAGAATTTGGAATAATCCAGAGGCTGATTTTTGTAGAACAATATTAGCAGACTGTATGAAATTGGACAACTGCTTAGACATACCCTGGTTCAGATGCATCAAAATGAGTTTTGCTAAGATGGGGGTTTCAGAGTATTTCACAAATCCTGATACATTGAGAAATGTCTCGTCTGCTACAATTAAATCACTTTTCTATCAAAGCTTCGACCGGCCAAGTGCAGTGTGTAATACCACTGGACAATCTGAGCTTTTTTCTCAGCCACAAATACAACCTGCCCTTTACTTGCAAATAAACTTGAATGAAAGGCAAAAATTTCTGCTGACCAGGCTCCATCTAAAAACCATACATTTTGTGGCTGCATTCCCCACCCAGGGCACATGGTTTTCTTCACTTCCTGTTTGTTTATCCTTGTGATGGTCTCTCATGTCAAAGCACTAAGCACTTTATTTTATTCTGTAAATGTTATATTCCCCTCAGGAGGCAGTTCATCCGTCCATTATTAGCATCGGGGATTAGAGCTTATGAATTGGCGATGGTTTATCTGTTTTCCCTGGGAACTATAGATGCCATATATGGAGTCTTAAACTATCTTTTTACTGTTTTTAAGATTCGTAGCAAATACTAGGTATTTCTATTAAAATTAATTTGCAATTTTATTGTTTTTTATGCCTATTTGTTTACAAATGAAAATGTATATATGCAAGCTTTTATGGCTCTTTTTGAGTCGAATAAAGTATTATGATGATGATGATGATGATGATGATGAACTTGCATATTAACAACAAGTATACATAAAGTCAAATTTAAATATACACATTTAAAAAAATCTCCCACCCTTATCCCCTAAAAACCCAACATTCCGGCTCTATAACACAATAACACAAATTAATCATGCACATTGATAAAACTTTAAAAATATCACATAATCATATGTTATAATAAATTGTTAGAATAAACACACTCAAACAAATTAACTAACAACTAAAATAAAACAAAATACAAGAAAATACATATAAAAAACACATAAAACAATATTCTATTCAGCGATTTTTACCTAACAATGTTATTAAAAACAACACTTAAAACAATACTAATACCTTTGATATTAAAGTCCACGATATTGTGGACATCCTGATATTCTTGACACCATTATCTTTCATTCAATATTTTGTCCAAACACCAAGAAGGCAGAAGCCATCCGGAATGGCCCAATGCCAGCGAGCGCAGCAGAGACTACAGTTTCTTAGCCATGGCCAGCTACTGTGGCAGATTCATGTTGAACCTGGCCACCCTGCCAAACCCATGTGAGCCCTCACCAAGGCAAATGCCAAGTGGGAGTGAATCAACAAGACATAGGAATCATTCATGAGAGTAAAAAGTGCCATCATGAGTGATGTGACCTTGGCACCACCACAACATAGACTTGGTGGTTGATGCCAGCCCCATAGTGCTAGGAGCAGTGTTGCTGCAGGAGAAGAGCCACAAGACTTTGGTCCCTGTCACGTTTGCCAGCTGGGCTCTTAGCAGAATGGAAGCCAGCTATGCCCAGAAGAGAGGGAAGCTCTGTCGATCCAATGGGACTGTTGACAATTTCACGTTTATCTCTGAGGGTGGCAATTTAGAGTGATCACAGAGCACAAGCTGCTAGCCCCACTATTCGCAGGCACAGCCCAGAACACCCTACTGGGGATAGAGAGTTGGGAAATCCAATTACAAATGTATGGCTTCGAAGTAGCAGATCGACCAGGAGACCACAATCCCGCCGACTTCCTGTTGTGGCATCCACAGTCAGAGGATGCTGAATGCAGAGGAAAAGACGAGTGGGAAGAAGAGTTTGTCAGTATGATGGTGCAGGGTGCAGCTGCTGTAGCGATGACGATGGAGAAAATCCAGACAGCACCAAAGCGAACATATGCCTTCAAAAGACAATTGAGGCCATAAGAAGCAAGGCATGGACACAGTTCCTTGAGGGATCCAGTAGGTGGAACCCACATGACCTGACAGTCCATACACAGCTGTGGCGCATCAGACATGAGGTCAGCTACACCACAGATGGACTGATTTGAGAAGGCATCGCACTGTGGTTCCTAGGGCTCTGTGGGAGAAAATGGTCAACCTAGCACACTGGGGTAACCAAGGTAGAGCCAAGACCAAAGCATGGCTGAGAAGAAAGATCTGGTTCCTAGAGATGGATGAGAAGGTGGAGACCATTGCCAGCAAGTGCATCCCCTGCCAGATCCCCGGGGTAGTACCAGTGCCAGCTCAGGTCACAAAAGAGAAAGACTGAGCTCACCCATGGACACATCTGAGTATGGACTTTGGCTTGGTCCCGGATAGGAGGTCTACCATAGTGGTTGAAGTGGTGCCGTCCACTGCATTAAGGATGGTGAGGTCGGTAATAGACAAAATGTTCACCCTTTTTGGGTTACCCTGAAGAAGTAAAAACAGATAACAGACTCACGTTGCAGTGCTGGGAGTTCCAGGATTACCTGCAAAGGCTAGGAGTACAGCACAGAATGAGAAAGCCAGCAGGGTGAGGTGCATATACATCCATGTGGCAGCGTGTGAAGCCAGTGAGCGCGTTAAGCCACATAAGCACCAAACGCGCACCAATGCGTCTAGCGCATGTGTAGTCAGCGCGTCTTCATCATAGTCTACTATCACGCTTCTGAATTAATAAATCAGCATGTACATTTGCCCGCATCAAACGCCCAACAGAAGTTCACACTGATGAGGTGACACATAAAAGAATGTCTAGCAACACGCTTCTGTGTTCAGTGAAATAGTGCTTACATATCTTCATTTGAACCACTCACCGTGCACATAGTCCCCGTATATCTGCCAATCACTGCGTATATCCCAATGCCTAATCATGTGTCCTGCATACCAACTCAACCAAAATATTGCTCACACGGCACGGAGTGTCGCACATGAGCAGTCAACACGAGTCTAGTCTGATTGGATAAAAGTCCCTCTCAAGCACTGATTGGTGGATGTTGACAGTGGCCATTTTGAATTGGGATATCTGCCCAATTTGTTACATGCACTTGATATTGTTTGAATTTTCTTGAACTGTTTATGTACAATTTAGCATAATTTGAACATATATGAGAATATACAATACAATACAGGAAAGAGCAGAACGATCACAGGAAGAGTGTGTATCCAGTACATTTCAGCAGCATTTTAATATCAAAGGCCTGTTACAATAAACTAATCAATAGACAAGCAGACAGTATACATCTATATATTATACAGGTTCTAACATTGATGTTCGCTCTGCACAAGGTGTAGCTTTGCCTCCACTGTTCCTGGATCAAGCAGGGTCTACACAAATTGAGTGGGAAGAGGGGATTGGTAACTTTGAAAACTACTTGGAGGCCAAAGATGGCTTAAACTCTCGAATGTCCAGGGAGAGGGCGTTAATATTAAATGCTTTGGAAAAGGAGGGTCATCATGTGTTCAAATTTTTACCAGTGGCAATTGGAGCGTATCACGAGGAAATAGAAAATCCGTATCTTGAAGCTAAGAAAAGGCTAGAGATTTACTTTGGGAAGCAAGTGAATATAGTCATGCAAAGACTCAAGTTTTATATGCAACCACAGAAGGCATATGAGTCAATTGATCAGTTTGTAATAAGGTTGAGGGAACTTACATTAAAATGCGATTTTGGCAATATGACTGATCAAATGACTGGAGATTAACTGATTGTACAAAGCAAAAATAAAAGGATGCAGGAGAGTTTATGGGCAGTGAGAACCCAACTTTACAGGAGGCAATTGGAATAGCCAAGGTCGTGTAGGAAACAGACTTGTGTATGAAGGAAATGCAACAAATAGAAATAAGACATACGGGTCATACTGAAGGAGTTATTGCAGTGAACAAGAAAGAAGGACATGTGAAGTCAACCAAAGTGGCAAATGCTAAAGAGAGAGCTGACTGAGATAAAGGGAAGGAGTATTCAAACACCAAGTCAGGATTTAAGGGGTGTGACAGGTGTGGCAGCATGATGCATGCTGCAGATTACAAAGGTTGCTATGCTCATGACAAGGACTGTCGAAAGTGTGAGAAGAAGGGCCACTCAGCAAGTGTATGCAAAGAGAAGTCTAAAGGTCGGGTGGCATGCATATGTGAGCAAGAATACGTACCGGAATGGGTTTCGTGTTTTGAAAGCAAGGAAAAGGCAAGAATAAACAGACCTAAAGCTATATATACAGTGACCAATAAACACATTGAGTTAATGGTTAACCCTGAGTCATGTCCCGAAAAGAATATTTGATGGCGTGGAATGTCTCTGCAGACAAGCGATATAAAGCCCAAAGGATATGGTGGTGATGACATTCATATAGTGGGTGCGGTGCACGCAAAGTTTAAATTTAAGGGAAGAAGATCTAAAGGCAAAAGGTTTGTGTTCAGGGAGGGTCCAGCAATTTTGGGTTGGGTACCACAGTATGATTTGCATGTGATGTTGGACCCCAGATCTGACGAACAAGTGTTGGTAATGCAGGATGAGGAGGGTCTAGACATAATAGTGAGGACACTTCAGTGGAGGCATCAGAATGGTTGTCCCCAGTGGTGATAAAAAAAAAAATGGATGGGTGTTTAAGGTTCTGTGTGGACCTAAGGTCACTAAACCAATGCATAAAGATGGACAGTTTTCCCCTACCAATCATTTCAGAGATGGTTTTACTTTTATGTGGTGCCAAGTTCTTTACAAGGTTGGATTTAAAATCTGCTTACCACCAGATTAAGCTGCATGCAAAATCTAATATATTTGCAGCCTTCATTACAATGGAAGGAGTGTTCTGATTTACATGGCTCCCATTTGGGTTAGCATCAGCCTCCAGTGTTTTCCAACGGATGATGAGTAGATTATTTGGAGAGGTTCCAAATGTACTATTCTTCCAAGATGACATATTGGTTTTCAGTGTCACGAGGGAAGAACATAATTGTACACTAGTTAGGGTATTGGAGATCATAAGAGAGGCAGGGAAAACCAGTCGCAAGGAAACATGTCAGTTTTTGGTGGACCTGGAACACCCTGCCCCTCCACCTCAGGCAATCCGACACAGTTCAGGAAGGACCTCAAGACCTGGCTCTTTGACTGAACCTCCACACCCAGACGGATCAGCACACCCCCTCCCTTAGCGCCTTGAGATCCTCACGGGTGAGTAGCCATGCTCTACCAAACCCCTGATTGATTGATTAGAGAAAATAGAGTATCCGAGCTACACCATCTCAGGTCATTGAGTTAGTCCTAAGGAGAACTTAGTTAAATCCATAAGGGAACCTCCAACACCAATAGGAAAAGATCAGCTGAGGTCCTTCATGGGGCTAATAGAATATTATTCAAAATATGTGGCTAACTTAGCAGAGAAGACAGAGGCATTGAGGGAACTGTTAAGGAAAGGGAAGGAATTTGTGTAGAGTGAAAGGCAAGAACAAGCGCAATGCCCGCAGGTGCAAAAGGCGTCGATTTTCGCCACGCAGTGAAGGTGATGCATCAGTTCCGATAACAAGTCGGAGTCGAGAGGCGTTGAGTGATGCGCCAGATTCTGCCAGGTGATGCATCAATCTCACCAAGCTGCAGCGACAGCGATACACTGTCCAATGCATTGATCTCTGGAGGCAAAGTGCTGGTTCCAATGCAATGCACTGCATTTACTCCTGCAACTGGCTCAATGCGCCGGTTCTGCTACATGCAGAGGGGAGATGCAGCAAAATCCATGTTGCAAGTATCTGGGCCACTTCCAGTGAGCCAGGCACAGAAGCAGGGGTAGAAACTTTGATATCCCTGAGGCTCAAGCAACAGGAGTCAAGCCAACAAGCCCTTGGAGATCACTTGGAAGAAGGCAGAGTTAAGCTCTCCTTCAGCAGAGTCAGAGAGCAGCAGGGCAACAAGCACAAAAGCAGTCCTTCGAGAAAAAAGCAGTCCAGTTGAGTCCTTTAAGCAGCACAGCAGTCTTTCTGACTTCTGACAGAGGTTCAGTTCAAGATCCAGAAGTATCTGATTTTAGGGGGTCAAAGACCCATTACTTATACTCAAAAGAGCCTTTGATGTGGTGGTGACTTCAAAACAGCTCTCTGAAGTGCACAAGTATCCCTTTCAACCCAGTCCTGTCTGCCAGGCTATCTGTGGGGTGTAATCAGTCCTTTGTGTGGGGACAGGACACTGCCTATTTAAGTGAAGTGTTAGTCCCTCCCTTCCATCCTGCCAAGGCAAGGCCATCAGAATGCAGATGTATGTAGATGGGTACTCAGACACACCCATCCTTCCTGTGTTGTGGCTGCATAGAAGGAATGCACAAAGTGTAGCTGTTACCCACCCCAGACATGTATTGGTGACTGGCTGACAGGCACACAGAGCACTAAGCACAGAGAAACGTCCACTTTCTAAAAATGGCTTTTCTAAAACAGTAATGTTAAATCCAACTTCACCAGTAAGGACGATTTATCATTACCATTCCAAACATATGAAACATGACAAAGCTACTCCTCTCTGATCAGGAGTTACAGCTTAAAAAGTGTATTAAGGCACTCCCAATGCTAGCCCATGAGAGGAGTAGGCCTCACAGTAGAGAAAAACAAATAGGCTGTTTGTCACTACCAAGACATGCAAAACATAAAGGTACATGTCCTACCTTTTATTCACATTGCACCCTTCCCCTAGGGTTACTTAGGGCCTACCTTGGGGGTGACTTACATGTAATAAAAGAGGAGTTTGAGGCTTGGAAAGTAGTTTTCAATGCCAAGTTGAAGTGGCAGTAAACTGCACACATAGGCACTGTAATGGTAGGCCTGAGACAGGTTTGCAAGGCTACTTATGTCACTGGGGGGAAAAGGCAAACAGTTTGGGGAAAGACCATTCTAAGGATGACAGGTCTAACACGTGTCGCCCCGAGCTGAAAGTGGGGAGATCTACCCAACTTCTAGGGAGTTTTCATCACTAAGGCAGAAAAACCTAGATAGATCATCAGCATGGGTGTGGTCTACCCCAGGTCTGTGTTCCACCCTGAAGTCCATACCATGTAGGGAAATGGACCACCTCAACAGTTTTGGATTCTCACCCATCATTTACATGAGCCACCTGAGGGGCCTGTTGTCAGTATGAATGAGGAAGTGAATGAAAAACAGATATGGCCTTAACTTTTTCGTGCCCAGACCACAACAACAGCTTTTCTCTCAATAGCACTCCACCCTGTTCCCTGGGGAGTAACCTCCTGGAGATGAAGGCTACAGGTTGGTTTAGGCCCTCCTAGACCTGGTCCTATGTCATGACCTGGTCCTATGTCATGGTCTGAACAAAAAACTCGGAGAAGTCAGGAGTCCTGAGCACAGGAGCTGTGGACATGGCCTGCTTAAGGCAGTCAAAAGCAGTTTGGCATGCCTCTGTCCAAATCAAAATTCTTGGCTACTTCTTGGAAGTCAGCTCAGTCAAGGGGGCAACAATGGTGCCATATCCCTTAACAAACCTCCTATAGTACCCAGTGAGGCCCAAGAATGCTCTGACCTCAGTCTGGGAGGCAGCTAGGCAATGATGGTATCTATTTTGACCTGAAAGGGTTGCATCTTCTTCCTGCACACCAGGTGTCCCAAGTACACCACAGCCCCCTGCCCTATCTGGCACATACTTGCCTTGATAGTCAGGCCTGCCTGTTGCAGAGGTTGAAACACTTCCTGGAGGTGAAAAAGGTGGTCCTTCTAGCTGCAACTGAAGACAGTTATGTCATCAAGATAAGCAGCAGAGAAGGTCTCCATACCAGCAAGGACCTGGTTCACCAGCCTCTGGAAGTTGGCAGGGACATTCTTTAATCCAAAGAGCACCACCTTAAACTGGTAGTGGCCCTCTGGAGTGGAGAAGGCTGAACTCTCTTTTGCTCCCTCTGTTAGGGCGATCTGCCATCTGATGTAAGATCAAAGGTACTGAGATACTGGGCAGCCCTTAACTGATCAATCAGCTCATGAGCCCGGGGGATGGGGTGGCTATGTGTCTTAGTCACTGAAGTTAGCCCTCTGTAATCCACACAGAACCTCAGTTCAGGTGTGGTGCCCGGTGGGCCAGCTTTTGGTACCAGAACCACAGGACTGAACCAGGGGCAACTGGAAGGTTCTATCACCAACAACTCCAGCATTTTGGTCACTTCAGCTTTAATACTGGTCCTCTGTGTCCACATCATAGGTACACAGGTGGGATGCCCCAGGGATAAGGGAGAGCAGAAAAGAGTACAGTCCCAACACTTGGTGGCAGTCTCTCTGTTGGGGGAATTAGTGGAGGAGTTAGAGTGGTGGAAAAGATTACTCCTTCCACAGACCCATCCTTCTCCTTGAAGTCCAAGACATCAGGAAGAGGATCACTCTCCTCTTCTCCATCTGTCACCAACAGCATGATGAGCTCAGACCTCTCAAAGTGTGGTTTGTGCTGATTTACATGCAGCACCCTGTGGGGTTTGCCAAGGGGTCTTGAGGTCCACCAGGTATGTGGCCTTGCCCTTTCTTTCAATCACCTCATAGGGCCCATTCCAGCGATCCTGGAGGGCCTTGGGCACTACCAGCTCCATCACCCACACGTTCTGACCAGGTTGAAACTCCAAAGTGGTAGAATTTTTGTCATACCACTCCTTTATGACTTTCTGACTAGCTTCAAGATTACCGGAAGCTTGTTTCCATAATTTAGCCATTTGGCTTCTGCAGGCCAACATGTAGCTCACTGCATCCTGGTGTGCCTTCCTGGGAGCTTGAATCCACCCTTCTTTCACCAAACGCAAGGTCCTCTAACTGGGTGCCCATTCAACAGCTCTAAGGGGCTGAAACCCACTCCTCTTTAGGCACCTCTGTAAGCAAACAGCAGGCATGGTAAGAAGACATCCCACTTTTTCCTCAAGGCCTCAGGCAGGCCTCTGAACATGCCCTTCAGGGTCTTGTTGAACCTCTCAACAAGCCCACTGGTTTGTGGATGGTAAGGGTTGGAGAACTTGTGGGTTACCCGACACTCCTTCCACATTGACTGAAAATAAGCAGACATAAAGTTTGGGCCCCAGTCAGACACAAGGTCCTTGGGGAAACCCACTCCAGTAAAAATCCCCATCAGGGCCTTTGCCACTGAGGGTGCAGTAGGAGTCCTCGGAGGGATTGCCTCTGGGTACCTATTGGCATGATCCACCAGAACCAGGGTAGACCTGTTGCCTGATGCAGTCTGGGGATCCATAGGCAGTACAATGGCGATGCCCACCCTCTCAAAGGAGGTGCTAATGACTGGTAAGGGATTGAGGGGGGCTTTATGACTCTGCCCTGTCTTCCCTCTGACTTGGCTGGTCACAAAAGTCATACAGAACGCTTCTGAGGAATTCTTGAAACTAGGCCAATAGAAGTGGGGGACAAGCCTTGCAAAGGTGTTATCTTGGCCTAGGTGTCCTGAAAGGGGAATTTTACGAGTTAGCTCCAGTAGGAAGGCCCTGTAGAATTGGGGGACCACCAGTGCCCTTGATGTCCTATGCATAGGAGCGTTAGGCTCACTGTACAGGAGGCTGTCCTCCCAATAAAGGATGGTGACTACCAGATGCATCACCTACTGCTTGGGCTTCTGCCTGTTGCCTCATGCCCTCAAGGGTTGGGCACCCCCTTTGTGCCCTACAGAACCCGTCCCTGGTGTGTCCTCCTTCCACATACCATCCAGCAAGCTCAGGTAGATCACCAGGGTAGGCAATGTCCTTCTCAGTGGACTACAGGGCGGCCACCAGAAGTGCCTCATCCATCTCACTGAAGGTACATTCAGGGGCTGGTTTCCTCTTCTCTCTTCCTCTCCCCTTCTTAGCAGCTGACTGGGCCATTGTTCCAGGCTCCAGCCGTTTTAGACTCCCATCCTGGGCAGCCATGGACCATGTGGTAGCACAGATCTAGTCAGGTAACCCTAACATCTCCACATGAGCCTTGAGCTCCAATTCCTTCCAAGTAGCATGGCCCAGGGCATTACCTAACGAACAGTCCACAGGCATAGCAGGGCTCCCTGCAACTTTCAGAAGACCTGAACACGCCCCCCCTCAAATGGAAAAAGGGCTACAGGATAGTGACCCTCTCTGTTGTCAGCCACCACATTCTGGTGGAATGCATGGGGAATTGCCTTCTCTGGGGAAACCAGTTGACTCCTTACCATAGCTATACTGGCTCCTGTATCCCTCAGAGCCTCAAGCCGTTGCCCATTGATGGTGACCCATTGCCAATACTTTGCAGTCTTTGAGGGCACATGGATCTTTGGAACCATCTCACTGTCACCATGGGACACTAGGCTAACCCCACTAAACTCCCCCCATTAACTGGGACAAACTCCTGCCCCAGCACTATATTAGCCACCCCTGAAATCCTTCCTCCAGTGGGAGTTTGTGCTCTTTTTGGACACTTGGGATCCCCTTTGTAGTGTCCATTCCTATAACACTCATAGCACTTGGGAGTTCTGGGCTGCTGACTCTTGTCATGTTAAGTTTTCTTCTGGTGGCCAGATTGGGAATGTGAACCAGACCCTTTCCCCTGGGAGGTATTTTGGGGGGCCTGAAGAGAACTCCCTTTTCTCTCCCCCATCCTTACTCTGGTGGGAACCCTGACCACCCTTTTGGGGTCCCTCCCCCCGGATACCTTTCTAAACACTCTGGTGATGACCCAGAGGTCTGCCTCCTCAGCAAGCTTCCTGGCATCAGTAAGCTTGCTATCAACCAGGTGTTGGCACAGCTCTGGAATACAAGTATCAAGAATGTGCTCCTTTAACAACAAATTGAACAACCCTTAATAATCGTTAACTTTGCTGCCCCTTGCCCAGCCCTTCAGTGTCTTACCAGCATAGTCTAAGAAATCCACTCATGTTTGTGTAGAGAGTTTGTGACTGGCCCTGAAACGTTGTCGGTACTTCTCAGGAGTCAACCCAAACTTACTGACTAAAATGGTCTTCATGGCAGTGTAGTCAGTCTGGTCCCCTACCTCTAATGTAAGGAGTGTGTTCCTCCCCACTGTGGGCATGTACCGCCAACGACTACCCCGAGAACTCCTCTCGGACCCTGTGCACATTCAAAGCCCCTTCATAGGCTGCCAACCATTTATCTAGGTCATCCCCACATTATAACTGGGCACCATATCTTTTGGGATATGAAATCTGGACCCATATGAAGACACAGCAGGTATGCAGCCACCAATAATGCTGTTGCTGGACCCCACTTGGAGAGAACTAATATCCAGCTCTCCGAGAATAAGCTCATGGGCCATCTTCCTTTCCTCCATGGCCAGCCTCTTTTCTTCTAGAGCTTGTCATTTCTCCTTATTTGCAGGCTCTACTCCGAGTTTCCTCCCCTCCCTCCTGACTGCCAGCTCCTCTGAGGACAGGCTGTGCCTGGTCTACAGTGGACTGAGGACACACTGCTGTCTGGTCTAGAGTGGACTTTTAATCCTGGGAGAAAATTGCCCCCTCCCCCTCTGTAGGCTGTAAGGGAAGACCCTCTATCAGGTCCCGCTCTGATCGTTCCTCAGAAACAGATCCCTCCTCCTCATCCACTTCTCTTTCCGGGTGGGCGACTGCCCATTTTCTAAAGGCTTTCTGAAGCTAGCCTTTTTGGCACTTCCATTAAGGAACACCCATGTCTCCTGGCAGAACCCCTTGATCTGGGTCAATGTGTATGACTCCAGATTGGCCAGCTCGAATTCTATTTTGCCAGGTAGGACCACAGACATTGCAGAGAAAATGGGACTTGGGTAAAAGAACTTTGGAAAATTCAAAAAATTTCATAACAGGGAGAATTGAAAAAGGCTCAAATTGGCCTAGGTATAGAGTGTGAGCTACTATAGGGTATTGCACAAACAAAAGTCCTATCTTCACTGCTGATCACCATTGTTAGCAATGGGATTCCGGGTTGGCTGAATTATGCACCTAGGCCAGACAAGAATCACGATTCCTGTCAGGGTAAGCTAGATATACACTAAAAGATAACCTGGGCTCACCCTCTGGTAACTTGTCACAGAGCAGTCAGGCTTATCTAAAGAGGCAATGTGTAAAGTATTTGTGCAACACACACACACAGAGTAACACAATGAATACACCACAAAGAGACTCCACACAGGTGTATCAGGGTGATAGAATATTAAATTATAAACAAGCCAAGACCAAAATGACAAAAATCCAATGTATCGAAGTTGAGATATTTACATTTTAAAAGAATAAATGCATAAAGCGCTTAGAAGCAAGTAGTGCTAAAAAGGTTACTTTAGGTCACGCTGGACCTTGGGCAAAGTCAAAGTTCGGGCCAACCTAGTGGAGGTGCTGGCAAGCTACAGGACCCACGCAGGGCCTGGGGAACAAAGTACCTTTTCTGGTTGCAACAGTGAGATGCAGGACAAGATGTGTCGATGTCGAGGCCAGCAGGTGCAAGATGCGTCAATCTTCTCCATGCAATGAAGGCAATACATCGGTTCCGATGACGGGTGCCGGAGTTGAAAGGCGTCAATCGATGCACAAGATTTCCCTCCTTGTGAAGGGAGCAGTGACCCATCCAGTGTGGTCCTCAAAGAAGACCCGGGCGTTCCTAAAGACTGAACTCAAGGACTACGCAGCCCTACAACTTGTGACCAAGACCGGAGCCTAGTCGAAGCCTCAGAGACTTTGTGTGGATGGCAGAGAGGCCCTGTGAGTCCACCCACGGGGTGCTATGCTTGCAAACTAACTTGGGGAGTGATGTAGGGTGCCATGTGGTCCCTATGTGGTCTGCAGCCACACAAGACACAACCTGGAGACCGGGCTCGGCAGACAGGTATAAATAAATGGGCTGTGGACCGCTCTTGGCCACACCCAGTGAGTGTATCGATTGTGTCCTATGCATTTTATGGTACAGCACAAGGCCCATGTCACCTGGGCCCTTGGCCCACCACAAGGATCAAATTTAGAGTACAGTGGGGGCCCACAACGCTGCCAGGTCATCAGAGGCAATGTTTTCTGCTCCCCTAGCAGCGGAACCTCCTTATTTAGAAATCCATGGCAGGTAGTTGGGGATCTTGCTGCCTTCAGTGGAGCCCCTGCAGTGGTAGCTGTATTCAAGGCAGTAAAACATTGCCAAATGGGCACTATGTTTAAGGCACCTGATTGGCAAACTTCTTTAGTTTTCAAGAATAAACTCTTAAAGCTGGGACAGGGCATATTTCTGAAAAACAACAAAATCAATGAGCATTGCATGCTGGGAGTTTCGTCCCTGCATATAAGGGTACTTGAGAGACTTTGTACCAAAAACAAGAGGGGGGGACTAGGAGCTCGTTGTGGTCCAGTACCCGTTCTCCTTATGCTAATCACGAACCAAACAGGGGGTAACTGTTCCAGGTGTGGGCGCAAATAGTCACCCGCAAACAAGAGAAGGAAGGGAAAAAGGGAAGAGAGTAGGATCCTAGGTCTAAATCTCACGTACTATAGGCAAGCACAAGTCTTGTCTCTTGATGCCCTCACACACCCCGAAGGATGTCATGCTTCATCATCGGGCCTGCGCTGCAATGCCCTACGGGTCCCCCGAAGGGTCCCTTTAGCGGAGATCTTATGTTTGTTCTGCCATATGATGAGTGTGGGTGTGAGAAAGAGGGTTGTAAGAGAACAGTGAGTGGGTGAGTGATTGATAAAACTAGCTAAGGGATACCAGAGTGAGTAAAATTTAATGTGTAGGTTCCCTTGTCAGGTTAAAAAACCAGTAGGTTGTGAGTTACTGTTAGGGCGTAATGTGCCTTAGTAACTAGAGGTCAGTCAACATGTTTCGCGCCGTCTAGGTGGTCAGAACGATCCCTGGCGCTTCTTCAGGACCAAATAGTGTGAGTAAAAAAGTGAGTGGGAGTAGTTGGGTCTAGAACACTACTCGATCGGAGTGGTCCAACCCTGTGTGCAACTACAAGGTGGCAATAACTTAATTGTATGGCCGCTCCTGTCGCAACCTAGGAGTAGATAAGACAAAAACAAGACACACGTAAGAGGAGTCAATGTAATCCTCTCCAATGGCACATGGTTGAGTGCATCTGGTGTCCAAAGACATTTACAAACAATGAAGTCGACATGCAAAACGTACAACACATATTAAAGAGCGGCTCCATTCTGGGATAAAATCATGGTTCTTCTCCAGCATGAGTGCACTCCATAGTGAGTGCGGTACACCGGCTATAGGTCATGCCACGAGGGTGGCAAGGACATATGTGGCGTTGCCGGACACCCAACATAAGTGCACCACCTCTGCTGGGAGAAAGCTGTTATGATATACGTAATAGTGGTAGCTTCGCGAGCACATCAAGGCTTTTGCGTGATTGCCGTGATACGTGCCGTCGCTTTCAAAATGTGACTTAGCAGCGCAAATTGTCATGCAATAAAGAAACATGGCTAGCGGTGTTGGCTCTTACCTAGTCTATGATAGTAGGTTGCTCCATAGGCTAGCGCGTGTGGAAGCCCGCACCGTAACGGGCTGGAGTGGGAAAAATGCAGTTAGGAGAAAAGAAGAACAATATCATCGCCGATACAGGGTGATATCGCGGAATGTGAGCGTGACCTGGTCGTGGCCAGAGTTGACCCTCCTGGTTTAGTACTTACAGTTTTCCTCCGGGTGCACTGTCTCTCAGCACCTACCCCTTACACGCCTGCCTGCATATTGGTTGCATGCTCAACGCGGCCGCTTCAAATAGTGCCGGGCCGTGAATGAGGGAGTGTCCGGTTTCTAGGGGCATGGTGGACCGCGGTGCCCATGTGCGGGCGCCATCTTGGAGTGTGTGGAGACACTCGGAAAAGGTCTAGTGATTGTAGATAGACCTAACGGGCGCCATCTTGGAATATACCCCATGCAAGTGTTCAGTGAAGGTCAGGGGACAGGCTACAGTACTCCGTGAGTGCAGTTCACGAGTTTGAGGTGGCAATATGTTTGACCTATCTCAAAAAGAATCAGTTCATTATAGTCAGTAGAGGTGGAAAACGAGAGATAGGAAAAAGCACAGCATGGGTGGATGTTGAAATTGCACCTAGAGTGCTTATGTGGGACGGTGCTGCCGAAGCGTATTCAGTGATATGATGCGGGCACAAGTAGGCGAGAAAGGGCAAACACAAAATGTGTGGGCATGCAGTCATGGGGGATCAGAGTTCTGTCAACGGGATTTCATCATTCAGACCCCTCGTATTCGTCCGGAGGCGGTGAACCCAACGCTGTTCACGTTTGAGAAGCGTAATGTTGTTCCATGCTGGATTGGCTTTGAGGATTGTCCACTTGATGTCAACGCATGAGTGTCTTATTTCAATGAAGTGGTTACACATTTTCATTGCCGTGCATCCACAGCGGATTGTGCTCTTATGCTCACTGATCCTAGTCTTAATAGGTCTGGTGGTCATCCCCACGTAGATGAGGTCACAGGGGCATGAGATAAGACACAGTTCTTGGTATTACAGTTCGTATGGTGACGTTGCTCCCATGTGAAGTCCCCCAGTTGTAGTTCCTTAGTGTGTTTAGTGGAGGCACATGCGTTACAGTGGCCACAAGGGTAGTGCCCGGTGACAGGAGGTAAGTTCCACGGAGTGGTATCCATTGGTTTTTTACGTGGGTGTGGTCATGTGTTTACCAGGTGGTCCCTCAAATTTGTCAAAACCCTCTGACAATGACGCATCCTCAGACGACAGCTCGACAGCATCAAACTACTCCAACCGCTCTTCCAATAGCAACTTGAGCAACAACAGTTGGGGTAGGAACACAAACAAACAGGGACTTCTCCCACCACCTTCCCTACCGACAATGTACGGGTATACCAACCAACCGTACCCTCCACAGGGACCGATGTGGTATCCAGCCTACCCAGGACCACAACAGGGCTTTCAACCACCCTTCTTCCAACACCCTCCTCCTCCTTTTTGGAACAGAGGCAGGGGCAGAGGCAGAGGAAGAAGAAGAGGAAACAAACAGGTCCTGTGGCAATATACAAAGACACAGCGAACAACGAGGAGCAAGACAAGCCAAAAAACCTGATTGTGAACATATCGAACAGGACACTGTCCCCTGATGAAGTTACGGTATTGGAGAAGGGACTAGGATTCGTACCAACTCCCAGAGGATTTCAACTTCCGACTCAATGAGGAACTACACCAACTGTTCCATAAAATCAGATTGAAGTCATTCTTCAAAGACAATCCCATCCCAGAAAGAGAGGATACAGGACTGAGGCCACCATCCAAATTCACCCCCACATCCGGTATGGTCCCCAGTGAGGTCCTCACCTTTGAAAAAGCGGTCTTGAAGGAAGCTAACCAACTCAGGAAGAGGGGTACATATAACAACTTGTCCAACAGACTGTGTAAGGCCATTTCTACCCTTAAAGAAGACGACAGCGTTACCATAAAACCAGCTGACAAAAGGGGGAGCCACAGTGATTATGAACACCAGTGACTATGAGCAGGAATGCACACGACAACTGAACAATACCAAATACTACGAAAAGATGGACACTGACCCCACGGAACGCCTCCTCACCCACATCAGGATTCAAGTGAATGAAGCCACGAACGAGGGCTGGATCTCCCCCCAGGAAGCAGCCTTCCTTGTTAACACCACTCCCAATGTACCGTATTTCTATCTCCTTCCGAAGATACACAAGGGCATTGTCCCCCCCCACCTGGACGTCCGATTGTTTCAGGAATCGGATCTCTCCTTGAACCTCTGAGTCAGTTCAGTGACTTCTTCTTGCGGCCTTTAGTCCAAAAGACGCCTGCCTACTTGAAAGATACACAAGACGTCCTGAACCTAATCAACGATATCAACGACGACAACATCGAGGAAATCAACTTCTTGCTGACGCTAGACGTCGAGGCGCTCTACATGAATATCCCCCAAGACGCCACCATTGCAGTCATGGAGAATTTTCTACGGGAAGCTGACATCCCCACCACTACCCCTGTGGACTTCATCCTGAACTGTATCACCATTGCCCTTAAGAACAACTTTTTCATGTACAGGACCACTACCTACCATCAAGTACAGGGCACCTCTATGGGTAGTACATTTGCGCCTAGTCTGGCGGGGCTGTACATGGCACAATTTGAGTCCCTCCACATCTTTACGGACTCCAACCCGTTCCAGGAAAACATCCTTACGTGGAAGAGGTACATAGATGATATCATCATCTTCTGGAAGGGTACGGAGGAGAGCTGCATGGCTTTCCACGACTGGATAAATGGTCTGAACCCCTACCTGCGCTTCACCAAAACACTATCTAACAAGGTGATCCCTTTTCTTGATCTGATGATATCCCTGGAGAATGGACACCTGCACACCAGGACATACAAGAAGGACACCGACTACAACAGCCTCCTCTCATTCGAGAGTCACCACCCGAAGGCCCTTAAAGAGAATCTACCATATGGCCAGTTTTTGAGGATCCGACACAACTGCAGCTCTATCACTGAGTTTGACCTACAAGCCACCACTCTTACTTCGAACTTGAGAGAGGAACTAACCGGTGGATGTCATACACAAAGCCAGGAAAAGAGCGAGAAACAGTAACCGCCAGGGCCTACTGGAGACCAAGGAGCGCCAGTGTGACGATGTTATGACCTGTGTTACCACCTTTACCCCACTGTCTAACCAAGTCAAGAACATCATATGCGTAATTGGAGGATCCTAAATTCCGGCTCTCTTAGCGTAGCAAAACCAAGGTTTGCCTTCAAAAGGACAACAAACTTGAGGGACCACCTGGTAAACACACGACCACGCCCACGTAAAAAACCAATGGATACCACTCTGTGGAACTTACCTCCTGTCACCGGGCACTACCCTTGTGGCCACTGTAACGCATGTGCCTCCACTGAACACACTAAGGAACTACAACTGGGGGACTTCACATGGGAGCAATGTCACCATACGAACTGTAATACCAAGAACTGTGTGTATCTTATCTCATGCCCCTGCGACCTCATCTACGTGGGGATGACCACCAGACCTATTAAGACTAGGATCAGTGAGCATAAGAGCACAATCCGCTGTGGACGCTCGGCAACAAAAATGTGTAACCACTTCATTGAAATAAGACACTCATGCGATGACATCAAGTGGACAATCCTCAAAGCCAATCCAGCATGGAACAACATTACGCTTCTCAGACGTGAACAGCGTTGGGTTCACCGTCTCCGGACGAATACGAGGGGTCTGAATGATGAAATCCCGTGGACAGAACTCTGATCCCCCATGACTGCATGCCCACACATTTTGTGTTTGCCCTTTCTCGCCAACATGTGCCCCCATCATATCACTGAATACGCTTTGGCAGCACCGTCCCACATAAGCACTCTGGGTGCAATCTCAACATCCACCCATGCTGTGCTTTTTCCTATCTCTCGTTTTCCACCTCTACTGACTTTAATGAACTGATTCTTTTTGAGATAGGTCAAACATATTGCCACCTTAAACTTGTGAACTACACTCACGGAGTACTGTAGCCTGTCCCCTGACCTTCACTGAACACTTGCATGGGGGTACATTCCAAGATGGCACCCGTTAGGTCTATCTACAATGACTAGACCTTTTCCGAGTGTCTCCACACACTCCAAGATGGCGCCCGCGCATGGGCACCGCGGTCCACCATGCCTCTAGAAACCGGACACTCCCTCATTCACGGCCCGGCACTATTTCAAGCGGCCGCGTTGAGCAGGCAACCAATATGCAGGCAGGCGTGTAAGGGGTAGGTGCTGACAGACAGTGCACCCGGCGGAAAACTGTAAGTACTAAACCAGGAGGGTCAACTCTGGCCACGACCAGGTCACGCTCACACTCCGCGATATCATCCCGTATCGGCGATGACATTGTTCATCTTTTCTCCTAACTGCATTTTTCCCACTCCAGCCCGTTACGGTGCGGGCTTCCACACGCGCTAGCCTATGGAGCAACCTACTATCATAGACTAGGTAAGAGCCAACACCGCTAGCCATGTTTCTTTATTGCATTACAATTTGCGCTGCTAAGTCACATTTTGAAAGCGACGGCATGTATCACGGCAATCACGCAAAAGCCTTGATGTGCTCGCGTAGCTACCACTATTACGTATATCATAACAGCTTTCTCCCAGCAGAGGTGGTGCACTTATGTTGGGTGTCCGGCAACGCCGAATATGTCCTTGCCACCCTCGTGGCATGACCTATAGCCGGTGTACTGCACTCACTATGGAGTGCACTCATGCTGGAGAAGAACCATGATTTTATCCCAGAATGAAGCCGTTCTTTAATATGTGTTGTACGTTTTGCATGTCGACTTCATTGTTTGTAAATGTCTTTGGACACCAGATGCACTCAACCATGTGCCATTGGAGAGGATTACATTGACTCCTCTTATGTTTGTCTTGTTTTTGTCTTATCTCCTCCTAGGCTGCGACAGGAGCGGCCATACAATTAAGTTATTGCCACCTTGTAGTTGCACACAGGGTTGAACCGTTCCGATCGAGTAGGGTTCTAGACCCAACTACTTCCACTCACTTTTTTACTCACACTATTTGGTCCTGAAGAAGCGCCAAGGATCGTTCTGACCACCTAGACGGCGCGAAACATGTCGACCGACCTCTAGTTACTAAGGCGCATTACGCCCTATCAGTAACTCACAACCTACGGATTTTTTAACCTGACAAGGGAACCTACACATTAAATTTTACTCACTCTGGTATCCCTTAGCCAGTTTTATCAATCACTCACTGTTCTCTTAGAACCCTCTTTCTCACACCCACACTCATCATATGGCAGTACAAACAAAAGATCTCCGCTAAAGTGACCCTTTGGGGGACCCGTAGGGCATTGCAGCGCCGGTCCGACGAGGAGAAAATGCCTGATGATGAAGCATGACATCCTTCGGGGTGTGTGAGGGCATCAAGAGACAAGACTTGTGCTTGCCTCTAGTACGTGAGATTTAGACCTAGGATCTTACTCTCTTCCCTTTTTCCCTTCCTTCTCTTGTTTGCGGGTGACTATTTGCGCCCACACCTGGAACAGTCACCCCCTGTTTGGTTCGTACTTGAGAGACTTCCCTGATCACACTACTATGCCTCTCATGGATGTTCTGTGCAAGGAATTCTGTTGAGAGTCGCCCTGTCCTAAAGAGGGTGTGGTGACTGTCACTATGGCCAGATGTCCTGTTGTGGATGGTCAGAGAATTCCGATGGCAGAGCTAGCTGAGACTCCACTGTTGGAAACCCAGGGCTTCCCAGACACTAAATAGAGTGGTGGAACCATAAGTTTGGTGGGACAGAAGCACAATAGATTTACAAAGGTGCTGCCACTCCTCCAAACTCTAAATACCCCCCTTAGTCATACAGAAGGGCAGTGGCAAAGATATTGGTTCTACCATTACAAATAAAATCACATGTTGCCTATTACCACGGATATGTGATCGTGCATTGAGAAAAACCCCTTCTAGGCACCAATGTGCATTTTTTCACAAAATAGGCTCAGTTATGTATGCTTGCTTTCGGAAAGGAAAGGTGACATTCTGCGCCTGGATACTGCACTGGGTTGCACAGGGTTGATCTATTCAAATTTTAATTCATGATTTACAGGCAGAGAAATTTAACTTTACTCAACTTCATATCAGAAGTGTCCTCTAACACATTAATTAATCAATCAATCAATCAAGATTTATAAAGCGCGGCTAGGATAGGTTATCCAGGCGCTCACAGGTCCCACAGGAACACATTTTACTCATACGAGGAAATGGACTCGTTATAATAACTAAGAAGCAATATCACTGGGGTCATTTTAAGTCAGTTAGATTTGTAAGTTCATAAGACCTTTGTACTGTCACAGAACTGCTGCTCAGGCTTGTAAAATGTATGACACAGTTTCACCTCGATTGCCGGTAATAACCCTAGGGTGCTGCATGCTTAATTGCACGATGCCCTGAGATTTGAAACCATATTTCTACGTGAACAAAAGCGGAAGTGTCTGCACAGTAAAAACAAAACAGAGCACTAAGAAAAAGGACAGTACATTGAACCGCCCGAACTTCCTCATTTAGGCTCAAATGGCTGACACAGTGGATTAGAGGGATCATATAAAACATAGGTACTGCCCCACCCACTGACTCTTGTATGGCAATGTTCACACCCCATTGCAGGACACACACAGGGTCATTTAGATGTGTGTGATAAAAGCATGCGTCAAACTATCCTTTCTAAAGACACATTGTTCACGTTCCACCTGACGATTTGACCCAATTTAGTGTTTGTTGCAAAATACAGTAAGAATAACCCACAGGAATGACAATTGCGTCTCTTTTTCACATTATTATCAGATTTTGTGTGCTTTTTGCTTGCCTTCATCACGAAAACCCCAAAAAATAGCAAGCATAACACCCAAAAAAGCACAATTTATTTTCAACTCTAAATTCCCAAAGGTTCTCAAACCAAAGACTAAAGGAAGAGTTCCAGTGTTCCCATGAGAAGAGTGGCAGAATCTACCATGCTATGCACGAAAAGAGCGTTCGCTTTGTGGCTTTTTTCTCTGATCTCCTAGTTATTGCCACCAACGCTGCTCCCTATTGGCGTCTCATTCCCATAGAATATGACAAACTCGTAGACTTTGCAAGTTCTTCTGACCTGACCACAATCAGTCCAAGAGCCATGGAAGCCTGAGGTAGGGCTGCTCATATCAGCATCAAAGCTGGGAGAGTTGGTTCTGGTAAGTGGGTTGGTGGCAACTACTATCTGGTACCTGTTGCCCTTAGTCAGAGGTACTGTTTCTTTTGAAAATCTGGTCTTCCTTCCTATTTTCACCTGTGTCCGCATATGCGGGAGCCAGGATGCTCGACTTTGGGTGGAGATGCCAGACTCTGGAGTGGAGAGGAAGGATAGGTTGGGAGAGGCATAGTGGTTGGAAGTTGAGCAAAAGCGGAGGTTCCCTCCACTTTTCTCCTCCTAAATCAATCAGTCAATCAAACAATCAATCACATACTTGTAAAGCGTGGCTCGTCACCCATGAGAGTATCCAGGCACTGGGCTGTGGGTTTCAGTGGAAGAGCCAGGTTTTGAGCTTTCTCTTGAAGTCTGTCAGCAAGGGTGATGTTTGGAGGTGTAGGTGGAGGGCGTTCCAGGACTTGGCAGCGAGGTGGGAGGAGAATTCTTCGGTGGGGAAGAGGTGGATGCGCAGTGTCTGTGCGAGGGCGAGGTGGCTGGAGCGTAGGTTTTGGGAAGGTTGGTGGAAGTTCAAGCGGTGGTTCATGTATGCAGGTCCTTGGTCGTGAAGGACTTTGTAGGCGTGGGCCAGGAGTTTGAAAAGGCATCTTTCCTGGATGGGGAGCCAGTGGAGGTCTCTCAGGTGCTGTGTGATGTGGGTCCTTTTGGGCAGGTTGAGGATCAGTCTGGCTGCTGCATTCTGTATTGTCTGAAGTCTTCTCATGAGTTCGCTGGTGGTGCCTGCATAGAGTGCATTGCAGTAGTTCAAACGGCTGGTGAGGAGGGCCTGCATCACTGCTTTTCTCCCCATCTGGTACTGATAGGAGCCATTTGAAGATTCTGAAGGGCATGCAAAGAGTGTGGAAGCAGGTTGAGGAGATGGCGTTGACCTGTTGTTTCATGGAGAGTTCGCTGTCAAGAATAATGCCGAAGTTGAAGGAGTGGTGTTTTGGTGTGGGAAAGGGGCCGAGTTCCAATGGCCACTAGGAGTCGTTCCGGAGGGAGGTGTGGCTGCCGAAAATCAGCACTTTGGTATTGTCCATGTTCAGCTTCAGGAAGTTGTGCTTCATCCAGGCTGAGACATTTTTCATGCAGTTGTGGAAGTTCGCTTTCGTGGTGGTGAGGTCTGCTGAGAGTGAGAGGAGGAGCTGGGTGCTGTCAGCATAGGAGATGATGTTGATGCAGTGGGTTCTGATGATGCCTGCTAGCGGTGTGATGTAGATGTTGAAGAGAGTTGGACTGAGGGACAAACCTTGAAGGATGCCAAGATTGTGCGCTTGGGTTGTGAGGTAAAGGGAGGGAGGTGGATTCTCTGTGTGCATCCTGTGAGGAATGATGCAATCCATCTAGGAGCGTCCTCTTTGATTCCTCTCTTTTGTAGACGTTTAATGAGTGTGTGGTGGGAGACAGTGTCGAAGGCTACAGAGATGTCGAGAAAGATTAGGGCAGCTGATTCTCCTCTGTTGAATAGAGTTCATATGTCGTCTGTCGAGTCGATCAAGGCCGTCTTGGTGCTGTGGTTGGCTCTGAATCCTGATTGGGAGGGTTCCAGCAGGTTGTTTCTCTCCAGGTGGTTGGTGAGTTAGAGTTTTATGGCGTTCTTCATGACTTTGGCAGGAAACAGGAGTAGCAAGATGGGGCGGTAGTTCTTGAGATCGCTGGGGTCTGCAGAGGGTTTCTTGAGGAGGGGTCTGGCCTTTGAGTGTTTCCAGGCATCGGGGAAGGTGGCTGTGGTGACTGAGGCATTGAGGATAGTGGTGAGCTGGTGGCTGGTCTCGTCGCTTCCAAGGTTGAAGAGTCGATGGGGGTATGGGTCAGAGGGTGCTACGAGTGGATGGAGTTCATTAAGGCAATATTATTTGGTGTGCTGAGCTGTTCCCATGTGGTGAGCGAGTGGTTAGTGGCAGTCATCGTGGGAGTGGGCGCTGTGGCGGTTGAGGTGGGTGCGAAGTGGGCCAGTGATGGTGAAGTGTACGGTGCAATGGTCGGCCCAGGTGAATTCTGTGGTGTGGCTATATCTGACTCTGTTGCTGGATGTGAAGATTGGATCCAGCGTGTGTCCTGCTCTGTGCGTGGGGTCTGGGACTATCTGCGTGAGGCCAATGTAGTCCATTCGTTCCAGTAGGTCAGTGGAGTTGATGTTTGTGGGGTTATCGATGTGGAAGTTGTGATCTCCCAGGAAGACTTAGGGGCCGATTCCGATCTCGGCCGGTAGGGCTCCGAATCGGATTCGGCATAACCGGATCCGATTCGGAGCCCTATTTCCTGACCAATTCGTACGCGCGTCCGGACGAGCGAGTACGATGCGAAATCGCCGACCGACTCGTTCGGGCGTCCCAACCGCTCCGACCGACTCGTTCCCGGGTCGAACCGCACCGACCGACTCGCTCGGACACGACTCGCACCGCGCAATGGAGACGTTCCCCGGCCGGGTAAGTACGATGCGCGCGGCGAGCAGTCCGACCGACACGCGCCGCCCGGCTCGAAAGAGCAGTCGGAGCCATACTTCGGGGGTCCGTGTCGGACCCCTGTCCGCGTAGCCACGCGAGTCGCACACAGGGGGACCCATGGGTCCCCCTACCTGTGCGTGTACGGCGCGAGTCGCTTCGCTGCGTACACGCTGTAGGGGCGCCCTTGTTCGCCTCGCACCCATTGAGGCAATGGGAGCCCGCGTACGCGTTGTACGACCGGCTCCCATTGACTTCAATGGGAGTCCGACCGACTCGAGTCCGATAGCATACGGACGCATCGTACTCGTTCGGTTGGGCTGCACGGGGCTGATTCGGTCGGAAATCTCTCCGGGTCCGGCTCGGTCGGAGAGATTTCCGGCCCGAATCGGAATCGGCCCCTCAGTGTTCAGATTCGATGGTGAGCGGGGTGATGAATTTTGTGATGGCATTGCTGAGGTCTGTATGCGAGGGTGCCTTTGATGGTGGTTTTGTGGGTGGTGTGGAGTTAGGAGTGCAGGCGTTCCGTGATTGGCGTGCTATTGTCTTTGGTGGTGGTGCAGGTGATTGATTCCTTGTGTACGATGGTGATGCCACCTCCGTGTCTGTTGGTGCGGTCTCGGTGTTTTAACTTGTAGCTGTAGGGTGTTGCGGTGGTGATGTCCGGTGTTGGAGCCGGGGTGAGCCAGGTCTCTGTGATGAAGGTCGCATTAGGGCCGAGAGTGGAGATGGTGTCCCAGATTTCAATGGCATATTTGCAGAGTGAACTGGCATTGATCAGGAGACATCGGAGTGGTTCCGGCAGGCGGGGAGGGCGTGGCAGCGGTTTCTGTGAGGGCGGTCGGTTCAGGGATGGAGGTGAACCTGCAGCAGAGGCAGGTGAACTGTCCTGCATTATGCAGTAGCAGTTGCTGTCACGTCCGGGGTCCAGTGCACGGAGGCCTGTGGCAGAGTACCTTTGGGAGTCCGGGGGGCCAGGGTTCCTGGCACTGGGCACGGTCCAGGCACAGACAGGCACAAATGGGCTTTTCTTTGGCGTGCCAGCAGCCACACTGTGGCTTGAATGAAATAGATCAGGAGGGCTGCCGAGGAGGTGGGAGGCATGAGGCGGGAAGAGCAGGAAAAAGGCACGGGTCAGCAAGGGGAAGCGGGCAAGGTGGCGCTTGGGGCACTGGAACCTGGGCCTGAAGTGCAGTGGCACAAGAGCTGGGGCAGAGTCTGCTGGCTATGGGGCTGGCTACTGAAGTAGGAGCAGTCTGGTGGTCCTGCAGAGGGAAGCTGGTAGTGACTTGAAGTGAGAGCTGGTGCTGTCACCTGGCACTGACCCTTAGGTTGAGTTGGCGGTAACCTGCTCCTCAGAGTTCTACTTTTTGCCTCTCACCCCCAGCACAGCTGGATAAGTATATGTCTAATTGGACTGGCTACATTCATCTCTTACCACATAGTCCCTCAATTTTATGCTTAAAATTTCGAGCAATGTCCATTGTGCCAATGACTTGAAGTTGAGCCCACTGTGGCCAGGGCTGAAAGCAAACGGAAATGAAAACCTGGGCAACAGGAGAAAGGAGGACATCATGCAGAGTAGTAATTAGATAGAGCCTCACTCTGTCGAAGTGAACCTGAGCAGACCACTGGGGTTACTAAGTATCGGGGCAACATGTTTAAATAGCATGCACCCACTTCACCCACCAACATCGGAGAGTCCTTTTGCAAAACGGAGATATAGAATTTTTGCATCCCATAGAACAAGTTACATCTAAATCAAATGTATCTATTTCCCTCAACTCACTGTCACTCGAACTTGAGAGAACTGTGGAACAGAGCGAATAAGATGCTTTAGGATTCACATAACTTGGAGTGTCAAAAACAAAGTAGTACACATATCAAATACAATTTAAAAATGTGTTTATTTTAATTGGGGTTTTTGTGAAGTGCTGATTACCTACTTGTGGTAACCTCAGAGTGCCTTAGGGTAATTGTACAAGAATGAGATGAATGCATAGTAGTCCTTAGACAGAGGAACCAGATACTCCTGGCTAATTGGGTCGGTTCAGCTGAAAAGAAACTCACGCTCATGAAAGTACTAGTAATAATCAGTGGCGGCTGGTGACATTTGAAAGTGGTGGGGCGTAAAACAATTGTCGTACTTCACTGCGGCGAGCGAGCCTGAATCACCTACGGGGGTTCGGGGAGGGTTCTCCCCCAGAGAAAATTTTGAAAAAAGATTGGGCAAATGGTGCATTTTCAAGCAAACCAGAAGGTGTGAAGAACAGCCCTGGAATGCTTTCTACCCAGAACTCAGGATCCTTCCCACCTGGCAGTGCCAAAGGAAAAAATGAAAACCTGCCTCTTCAAGGAGGCTTTTCTAGCCCTCTACAAAACTCACAGGATGCCTCCCATCCCATGCAAGGAAAAAGTCCCTGAAAAATGTTAAAGTGTCGCAGAGGAGCTCTGTGAACTGAGTAAAGAACAAGTGACCTGAGCCTGTCATATTTTGCTCATCCTGTGCGTATGTAGGGGTTTTGGTTACACATGAAATACACCTAGACTCAATATCCAAAACAGCATTGCAAAGTGGCCACCAGCCAAAAGTCAGCGCACAACAATTCAATTAAATACATAAATAAATGAAGTGAGAGAGATCCCACTTAAGCGCAGCGACTGATGTAAGGATAAGAACACCACTCTGATCATCTGCCCTCAGTACCCCTCTTCCATCTCATGTGCACAGGGCTCTCTGCCCTCAGTACCCCTCTTCCATCTCTACCATGCACAGGGCTCTCTGCCCTCAGTACCCCTCTTCCATCCCTCCTGTGCACAGGGCTCTCTTCCCTCAGTACCCCTCTTCCATCCCTCCTGTGCACAGGGCTCTCTGCCCTCAGTACCCCTCTTCCATCTCTCCCGTGCACAGGGCTCTCTGCCCTCAGTACCCCTCTTCCATCTCTCCCGTGCACAGGGCTCTCTGCCCTCAGTACCCCTCTTCCATCCCTCCCGTGCACAGGGCTCTCTTCCCTCAGTACCCCTCTTCCATCCCTCCCGTGCACAGGGCTCTCTTCCCTCAGTACCCCTCTTCCATCCCTCCCGTGCACAGGGCTCTCTTCCCTCAGTACCCCTCTTCCATCCCTCCCGTGCACAGGGCTCTCTTCCCTCAGTACCCCTCTTCCATCCCTCCCGTGCACAGGGCTCTCTGCCCTCAGTACCCCTCTTCCATCCCTCCCGTGCACAGGGCTCTCTTCCCTCAGTACCCCTCTTCCATCCCTCCTGTGCACAGGGCTCTCTTCCCTCAGTACCCCTCTTCCATCCCTCCCGTGCACAGGGCTCTCTTCCCTCAGTACCCCTCTTCCATCTCTCTCCTGTAAGGGTGACCAGATGACTCCCTGTCAACGGGACAACAGTTTTCCAGTCCTGGGATTTAATTTAAGAAATAGATGCATTCTGGAAAGGAGAAGATAGTGCTATTGGCTTAATGGAGTCAAACCGAACACCCGATTAAATTAATTACGGATTAAAGGACAGCAGAAGATTCGAAAACGTGACATGGAGCCATATGTACATTCTAACTGGAGGGATGCAAAAACATAGAAGGGTCTTCGTCTCAGCTCACTTTCTATTCGGTATGTGTCAAACGTGTACTATGTTATCAACAAGTGCACAGCGCTTTTTAACTTTATTGTGAGTGTATATTCAGCAAGCTGCGCTGCAAAGTCTCCAGAGAATCGAGCGGATTCAAGTGTATATTTATAACAGCTGCAGGCTGTGTGTACGGGACGGACGGAATAAAGAAGCGATATTTGTGTAATAAATAGCATGAAATCCATAATATGGCTGCACGTGAGCAACGCACATAGAGTCCTCACTTACTAGGAAAGAGCAGAGACAATGCACGGAACAGCATAAAAAACAGGGACCGGCACAGCTGAAAACAGAAGTTTGAAAATGCTCCCCTGGAAATCGAAAGAGTTCTTACTTTCCACTCCTCACAGACCACTCACAACTCACCCAGCAGCAGGACCCTCCCATGAGTTATGTAACAGTGCACAGAAGCCTGCCACTAAACCACGAGGCTACAGGGAAGACAATACATAAAGGCACGGATAGGCACATTTATCTTACGCCCAAACACGTTTAAAGCGCTCAGCTCCTAAGAACTGCATGGGATACAGCGCTTTATGGAGACCTTCACTCGTGTCTTAACGGCGCTTCTGTGAAACGAGAACTCTTGTCACTTAAAGCGCCTATGGCTGCACAGATTGTTAATTAAACAATCTCAGCCAGTCTGGGCTCTTAGCAATTAAAATGTTTAATTAAGCACTGCCTCTTCATTCTGCCGTCTCTCTTGTAGCTGTCTGCCAGGGCGGCATGCCGAAAAGCGCCTATCCTGCCGAACTCTAAAGGCACAAATCCACAAAAACTTAAGCTTCTCTATCTCCAGTAACAGACACCCCCAGCCCCCTCTATCTCCAGTAACAGACACACCCCCAGCACCAGACGCGGCGGGGGGGGGGTGCCTGGAACCCGGGAAATTTTTCAAATAAAACAAAAATGAAAAATCCTACCAGACTGAGGAGGTCCGCCGTCCGCGCCGCCTCGGGTCCACCGTCCGACTCCGGTTTGGCCCTGCCTACAGCCCCTCTCAGCCAATCCTGGCGCTGCTGGCAGCGCCAGGATTGGTTTAAGGCACGGTTACCCCTCGCCCGCCTGCCCATTAGGAGACCGAGGTTTGAGCCTTTGCTCAACCCTCGCTCTCCTAATGGGCATGCGCTAAGCCAGTGCACACACAAGTGCGCATGACTGGGCACGGCGCGAAATTCGGTGCCCTTGCCCACTCATGCGCACTTGTGCTGCAGTGCTGCCTGCTGCCCCTGGTCCTTCTAACAATCATGTCAGTCAACATGACGCAGGACCGCCCACCCCTTCAGACTCTGAAGGGGGTGGGCGATCCGACGTCATGCTGACTGACATGATTGTCAGTTCTCCCTCGGCTCTTTGAACTTAAGTAAACTGATTCAGTTTACTTAGGTTCAAAGACGCCGAGGGAGCTGCGGGCGGGGGGGCTACGCCCCAACGCCCCAACGGACGCACCGCCCCTGATAATGCTAATGTATTGGAGGAGAGTCAAACAGTTTGTTTTGGAAGAGAAGGCAACAGCTGGTCTTAGGCACCTGGACTGCTTAGCCGTAGGTCATATAACAGGAGGATGAGCAGGAAAAATAGTCCAACCATATCGATCTGCTTGAAGAGGTGGATTTTAAGAACCTCCTGCATTGCTGAAAGCCAAAGACTCAGTTCAGTTGCAGTAGTGTTGAACTTCAAGGTATGACCCCCTGAAGGTGGATCATATGCACAATATAGAAAATCAGGGGCATATTTACAAGTCCCTAGTGCTGACTGAGCGTCACTTTTTTTGATGCTCCAGTGGTGCACAATGCTTCACTATATTTACAAGGCCATCCAATTCCACCCAGCGTGGCTTTTCATGGCCTTGTAAATATGGCCCACTTTCACGCATTACTCTGCGTGAAAGGAGCATTCCATGGGTGTTGCTGTGGGTGTTCCCAGTCAACACCCATGGATTCTGACACATACACTGATTTACAAGGTTTCGAAAACCTGGGAATGCGTCAGATTCCTACTTCTCCCCAGGGGAGGCGTTAAAACGGCGTAACGAGGAGAAGTACCATTATTTCTCCTTGTTTTTTGCTCTTTCTATTTGTGCTGCATACTGCAGCACACATAGAAGGAGGAAAACACCATCAATGATTGTTTTTTTGCAGGAAGTTGTCCCTTCCTACACAAAAACAATCATCCCTGCAATGCAGGCACTCTTGCACCATGGTGCAAGGGTGCCTGCGTTGACACTAGGCAGCAAATTGTGAGGCAGCATAGAGGAAAGCACAGAGATGCGTCGTATTGCTGTAAATACGATGCATACCCGCACTTTCCTAATGATCCAGCTTGGCGCAGAAAGATGGCTTGCAGCTCTGCGCCATAATCTAGTAAATATGCCCCTCAATGTTCAGTGGCAGACTTTAAACTTGTAGTTGGAAGATGCAGCAAAACGATAGTTTAAAAACTGAGGGGCATATTCTCAAGGACTTATCGCCGAGTTAGCGGCACTTTAACGCAGCCAAAGTGGCGATAGATTTATCGCCCTATTCTCAAGCAGGTGCTAACAGCCGATATCGCCAGTTTTCCTGCGATAGCAGCCACAAAAAACATCGCCACGGATGACACCGGCAACTAACGCTAATGAGATGCAGAGTAGGCGTTCCTGTGCAAAAAGCAGCGACAACACCACTTCGCAATATTCTCTACGACCAGCCAGATCGGCGATAAGATCCCAAAATAGGTGATAAGGCACGTTAGCAGCAGGGATTTAACACCTGCTCCTACCTGGTGTTAAGTCGGGCGACAACCTGCACCACAAAAGGGAGCCCAGACCAGAGCCACACCTGAAGAACAACAGATGCCTTGGAGCTACTGATCATGCAGCTCGGAGCCCCAAGAGGGCCACAACACCCACCGCCACCACACCCAGGACCCCCCCCCCCCATGGCCCTACCACGGACAAAGAAATCTAACATCAACTCTACGAAATCATGAACAAAACAATTTGCCTGATGTCGCACAAGTACAACAATTAACATTCATGTGTGGGCAAAAAATGGAGAATCATCCATTCATCTTTGAATTTCCAAACAAATGATTTTATTCAAATTTAACTCAAAACAACTATTCGGAAGAGCCATGGCGGGTCTTCTCTGGACAATCTGTAAGACACAGCCTGCAAGACAAAATTCAAGATAAGAAGGTGTGTCATGCGCTCATCAAAGGACAGAGAGAGAGAGAAAGAGAGAGAGAAAGAAAGGGAGAGAGAGAGGGAGAGAAAGAGAGAGAAAGGGGGAGAGAGGGAGAAGGAGAGAGAGAGAAACAGAGGAAGAGAGAGAGACAGTGAAAGGAAGAGAGGGAGAAGGAGAGAGAGAGAAACAGAGGAAGAGAGAGAGAGACAGTGAAAGGAAGAGAGGGAGAGGGAGAGAGAGTGCCGACACTGCGGACCCAGGCCTCACTGTTCACCTGCTGCCACCGGTGTGTCTCCAACCACGTGCCAGCATACACTGCAGTCCACCAGGTCCCCTATCTGAAACAGAGTCCAGATCTATGAATGGCAGAGTTCATATCAGTGCACACGCCATCATCGCTTGGCCGCCCCTGCGCACACAGGCTGCTGCACCCCAGCCCCTCCCGCCGCCCAGTGGTGTATGCCCGCCCCTGCGCACCCAGGCCTCACTGCTCACCTTCCGCCACCAGCGTGTCTCCAAGAGGGCCCACCACGTGCCGGTGCAAGCTCCAAGCCCGGGGCCCGCGACCTTGGCAGCCTCCACATCATGCAGCCCCGCCCTGTGGGCCACCAGGTCACACACGTGATTCTGGGTCTTGATTTCACAATGGCAGAGATCATATCAGTGCACACGGCACCATCGCAGGCTGCACACCTGCTCAGCGCTATAGGTGCCACCAACTCTGTGAACCGTGAGGCAACGCCACGTGGCGGTAGGCCCGCGCTGCCCGCTGGCTCAGGCCTACACTGCGGTCCAGCAGGGCTCACACAAACCATTACCAGTCCGGACTGCCAGGACGGCGCATCATCGCAGGCTGCACACCCGCTCAGCACCTAAGGTGCCCTTACCTCAGTGCACCGAAAGTCACCGTCCCGTGGCGGTAGGCCCGTGCCGGCCGCAGTGTTTCCGGTGCCACCAACTCTGTGCAATGCAAGTCATGGACCCATTCTGATTGAGTCCCGTGATATGCCAGGCAGACGCAGCCATGTCACCTCCGGCAGTGGGGAAGAACTGGGACACGTAGCGTCGTCGTCCCCCCCTTTATACGTACGCCGAGTGGGCTGGGTCGGCGTACGCCAGGCCAGCCTAGGGGTGTGAATAATTATCCCTGGGCTCTGGGCGTGGTTCATTTCTGGGCTGGACAGGAAACCAACTGATGCGTGTGTCTCTGTTGCAGTGTCTGCGCCACACGGCCCGCAATCGACAATGTTGCAATGTTGCATGCACCCGGAGGGCGGCCGCGCATGAAAGGATTGTACAAGGAGCGCAAGGCCGCTCGGGCTCTTGGCTCATGCATGCCAACTGTTGTGTGTGTATCGCTATTGGTGCAACATAAGCCTAAGGCCTAGCCTCAATTGCAGCGCGAAAGCCACATCACATTTCCAGAATGCAAGCAGTAGTCAGACTAACATTAGGGATGAAAGCTCCTTTGTCTCAATACATAAGGCGGAAGGACATCTGCACCTCCGACCATGGTCTTGCATGCGGCAGGCACCCCCTGAGAGAGATACCATGGCAGATGATGACGACTCTCTTACTACGCACAGCGCTAATGATAGACCAACGTATCCACACCCCACACACAGAAGTCCTTGATCGAGGTACTCCTGCATGGAATGCCCTTGACACTTACGTACACAACAACCCATGCGTCCAAACGTTGCACACACATACGACTCATTGCTCCGAGCTGTGGCATATCATCCACATAACTGCCGCAGGTCAGAAGAGTGCCGGTTCTACGAGAGCCACCAACGCAATGGCAGATCATCCCGGGCGCATGCACAACGCCTGTCACGTGGAACTGTACCGTGACCGAATGCTGCCTGTTAGTGTCTGATGCATTGGTCTGCATGTTGTGGCCCTTGTCTTACCCGTACTGACACGCACATGCTAATAAAGTCTACGCAACTTCACTAGTGTTCAACTGTGATGAGTGTTGATTAGAATGACAAATCGTGTGCCTCAGTGAACATTGTCCGTACACAGGGAGGGACTGACTGACGCATTTCATTTAGGGGTGAGTCCCTATTGCCAGCTCCACCTCTGTGAGCCCAACATAGTGGTTGGGATAGTTGCTGATAGACCTGTGCTCTTACGTGTCTTCAGCAATGTGAGTATGGTGTCCATATTCTTGCCATGTGGATCAATGTGATCCATCACTACAGGCTGTGTCCACCCAGTTGAGTGTGAGTAGGTATGCGAAGAGATGTTCTGTTGTCAAATGTGATGGTGGACACTACTTTAGGCCTGCCAACGACTTTGACATTTCATACCCAGCCCTATTTCTAACATTGCGTGGGGCAAAGTTGAGGAATTGCGCGATTGATGTTTCAGAGCAATGAGGCCACAGCTAGTGCACACATTCCCAGTCATCTCACTTCCTATGTGTGTCACGGTCAAACATGCGCATTGCTTTCATTTCCCAGGGTGTACCTATTTGGGCAATCAATGTCCTTACATTCATCCACACTTTCATACTTGATCGATTATGGACATGACACATCTGTGTGAATTTGAATGATTTATTCACATTCAGTGGAGTGTCGGAGCTGTACATGGCCATGCAAACCCCACATTACATTGTAGCCCAGTGGAGGGCCAGCCAGAGTCATTTAGGGATTGACAAGTACATCGGAAGAGGAAGAGTACAGTCCGCAGTCTGATTGCTGTGTCATTGGTAAGCAAACAAAATATGGCAGTCCATGTCGAGGTCCAAGGTGAGTGTCGCAGAGTGTTTCGGGGGACAGTGGGAGGTGTTGTTACAGGGCATGATGCAGAGGGCAGAACCAAGCTGAAACAGGGCATATGGCGGAGAAGAATGCTACTGGCTCCTTCTTACTACAAAGGTGGAATCACCCGCATCTTCGTCCTCTATGTCATCTGTCTGACATGTGTGTGCTGATGTTTGGTCTGCAGCACTGTGTGCCACTGACACATCAGGGGCCGGAGATGTGTGTGCAGAAGTACCAGCAGCACACTGCCTTAGTGGCAGCAATGCGATGATGAGGATCTGCAGGGCATGGAAGATCCCAACAACTTTTTGCTGGTGTGCATCGGTGGCAGCCATTCTTTCCGCATGCATCCGCTCCATGTTCTCCATTATCCTCAGCATCTGTGCCAACTCTCGACTGAAATCGCTGAGGCCACTCTGGCTAGACAGTTGTTCTCCACTCAGAGTCATGACTCCAGCGATGTCGGGCATGGATTGTTGGACATCATGGAGCGAACTGTGGGTGGCCGTTAGGGAGTGTAAGTGGTCCCTGATGGGACTGAGACACCCACGTATGGCATCTAGTTTGGCTGCCATGAGGTCGAACCCCACCCGCACCTGTTCAGCCACCTCCTTGTGGCTGTATAACACATGGCCTTGGAATGCAATGTGTTCTTCGGTGAGGTGCTGGGAGCCAGGCGTGGTGGTGGGTGCTTCCTGCTGCGTGGTCTGTGCAGGGTGTGGGGTCTCCTTGATGCAGCTGGGCTGCCCTGCTCCTGGAGGTGGGTTGCCGTAGCTGTCCATGAGCTGTTGTAGGGCATCGGTGTCGAAGGTGTGGAGGTCCTCTTCATCATCACTGATGAGTTGTCTGGTCTGCTCTGCAGGAGGTGTGGATTGTCCCTCTGCAATGTGAAGGGGAGATGCATTTTGACATTGTGTTGACATGTATGTTGACGCATTGTTCAAGTTTACATACAGACTGCATGGCAATGTACATTGTGACTGTTTGGGAGGAGCTGAATTTTTGATCCGGGACAGTGGACATTTGAACTACATCACGGATGTGAGGTTGTACAGGTACATCATCATCTCACAGTTTCCTGCTATGCCAGATGTGATTGTCCAGTTCCTACGCACAAGCGGAACCAGTTGTGTCCTCTGTTCTGTAGTGAGAGTGTTGCACTTTGTACCACATTGTCGTCAATGATGATGTGCTGTTATTGCTATGTGTGTGTGCTGCATTGTGGGAGAGTCGCCCCTGCAGCTGTGATTGTGCTGCCCCTTATCCCTTTGAGGCGGTGTGCCTTTGACTTCTGTGCTTCTACAGTGCTGGGATGTTGCAGACTTGGCTAATTTTGGCTCTAGTTCGGATTTTGGACTCCTGGGCATGGTTTATCCGCAGATGTGTTGTTGGCGTCAGGGGTTGTTTGTGCACGTGGATGTGTCAGAGTGTGACCTGTTCCTTTTACGTATGTGTTCCACACTCAGCCACCTCAGTGTCGTGGCGTGCACCATGTCATGATAATTGGACTGCAGCCATGCTGTTCGTCATGCAGTGTCACTTGCATTGTCAGTGTGGCTCACAGACACACAGCTTTGCTGGTTTAGACACGTGTGCATGGGTTGGTTGTGAGATTGGTGCTGTGTGGGGAGGGACCCCTTTGTGCCCATAGTGGACGGGGCCTACTTGCTGTTTGTATGTGTGCTGCAGTGTGCCAAGGGGCTCAGGGACATGATCCAGAGTGATTGTGGGTGTGCAGTGTGCTCTACTTAATTGTGCATGTGTGCCATTTTGCCCATCTCCCCCCGTCCCCCAGTCCCTGTTCGGTACTCACCCTGGTGCTGTTGTTTCAGGTCATGTCGAGCAGTGTCCGGACCCCCAACTCCTGCCACCGTCTCCCCACTGATGACTGTGGCCACCATTTCCTCCATCTCGTCCAGCTCCTGGAGTTCGGCTGGACTGCCACCTCCAGTCTGCATTGCTGCCTGATGGTTGTCAGCGAGTTTCTTCTTGGTCTTGCGCTTCACATCATTCCAGCGCCTCTTGAGCTCTTCCATTGTCCTCCTCAGCACTCTGACTGCATTCACCTTGTCCAGGATGGATTACCATATTGCATTTTTGTTTGCCAATGACACGTTGGAGGTGACGAACAGTTGTTGGTGGTGTTCTATCACCTCCGTGATGATAATCCTGTTTTCCTGCGGACTGAACCTCGTCTTCCTCGTCTTCTTCTCCTTGCCCTTCCATGACCCTGAGGTCCCAGGCTGGTCCTCCTGGGGGCTTGTGGGGTTCTGGTCGTCCTCTGTACTTGCTCCGGCTTCCTCCATGGTGCTACGCAGTTTTAATTAATTTGTTTGTGTTTTTCGGTGCTTTTATAGTGCATTTTCCCGCATGACGCGTGCGAATTGCAGGCCTGTCGCTGGTTATCCCTGATATTTTTATCACGGTTGGCCACATCGCGCAACTTTTTTCGCATTCGTGTTTCGCGTTTTTTCGGCGTCGCGTTAATTTTAACGCGGTCATTTGGTGCGTTGTCGTGAGACTATCGCATGGTGCCGCCGGGTTGAGAATCCAACGTTAACACTGCGTTATTTTCCCGCGATAGACTGCGATGTGCAAAGTTGCGTTAAGCTAATTTTGCGATAATTATCACCGATCTTGAGAATATCCCCCTGAGAGCCATATTTACTACCCTTTCACACAATGCAGTGTAGCAAGGCAACTTGCTGCACTGCATTGCGGGAAATGGAGAGAGCAGAAATGTGCCATGTCTACTAAGATATGGTGCACTTCTGCTCTCTAATAGCGCAGGTGCACTTCAGGCAGCCTAGTGCCAACGCAGGCACTTTTGCACCACGGTGCAAGGGTGCCTGCATTACAAGAATTGTTTTTGTGCATGAAGTGGTATCTTCCTGCACAAAAACAATCTCTCGAGGCATTTTCCTCTTTTTATGTGTACTGCAGATTACAGAACACATAGAAAGAGGAAATAACGAGGAGAAAAAAAATATTCTCCTCACTATGTCATCGTCTGGGAGGCGTAGCGATTTCACGCAATGACAGGTTTAGAAACTTTGTAAATCTGCGATTGAGTGAAATCCAGGGGTGGATGCATCGGGGCGCCCATGTTTCACCCATGAAAAGCCTCCTAGAATGAAATGTAATGCAATGTAGCGAAAGTCGCTGAATTACGTGAAATGTTTTAGAAAGCCACGCAAGACGCCGTAAATCGCTCCTTGCGTGGCTTTGTAAATATCTACTAGCATTTTGTGTCTTGGATACACGGCAAAAGTGGTGGAACCATGACACAAAATGTTAGTATATCTGGCCCTCAATTGGCAAGCATCTGTGTAACAACTTGTAAACGAGAAAGGGGGTTTTGATTGTACTGATAGTGGGAGCCAAAGCAGGGATGTTGGTGCTTGCATGATGCGGTTGTGTTGCTTTAGTCAGAACAAGAGACAAGTTATGTGATTCTGGATTTTGAAGAACTGAGTGAGATATACGTAAGACTTCCATAGACGTTTTTATAGTAACCCTTGAGGTAAATAACCAGAGTTGACAAGGGCGATTTTCTGAGGACGGTCTGGAACATGCAAAATCCCCACACTGCAGGAGTAAATGACGGATTGCTGATTTCAACACTGTATTTGATGGCTTGAGATAGCTCACAGTCTAAGCATACCCCATGGTTGCAGAATGCTTCTACAGAGAAGCTAGGAGTAGGGGGTACCGGTGACTCAGTTCAAATCAAAGGAGATATGAGAGGTTTTATCTAGATTGCATGTATTTTTATATTACTGCTAATTCATTAACACAGCAGTTATGAAAGAATACAGACACGTTTAGGCCTACGTGGTCCAGAAACATACATTTAATGCCATGGATGTACAAAGTAAAACATATTCATGTTAGGGTGAATGCATACAGCAGAGAGTTGCACACCCATTTGTCACAGGCACACACACACACACAGATATGACATTTGAATTTCTAACTCAATGTAATGTACTAAACAAACAATGTGCTATTCTTAAGCATTTTATTTTGCAGTTTACCTGATCAGCAAACAGTGCAGATACAAATTGATTGTACACAAAGAAACATTGCTGTCATTTGTGTCAAGAACAGGCCTAGGTGCAAGTTGTTTGTATGGAATACTGTTAGAAATTGGGTTACTGGTTGTAGGGGGGGACCTGCTCAAGCAGCAATCCAAAATTCTTGTCAGGGTGAAACACAAGCAAACCCCAAATCAACCTGTGCTTAACCCTCTGGTAGCTTGGAACAAAAGCAGTCAGGCTGAACCTAGAGGCAATGTGTTAAGTATTTATTCAGCACTTCAAACAGTAATAAAGAGGAAACACAACACAAGAACATTCCCATATCCATTTAGAAAAATAGAGTGAAATTTATTAAATTATTGGACACCAAAACACCAAAAATCCAATCAGTAGAACCGCAGGGCCGGCCAAACAGAGATGTGCACTTAGCATTTCTCCACACGGCTGTGTTGCACAGCTGGGTGGAGAACTGTCCCAGGCACTGACTGATCGGCCCAACAGGCTGCTCAGACCAATCACAACGCTGCTGTCATGCTGGTGACAGCAGCATTTTAATTGGCTTAGAGGAGTCTGGGAGCCTGTGTGCTTCCATTCCATGCTGCAGGGAAGAAAACAGGATGGAGGAGAGGCGGTGGCTGCTCACAGGTAAGTGTTCTTTTTTTTCATCCCCGCCCCACCATTCCCATTCCGCAGCAGCCACCACTGCATTTCATATCAGCACACTAGGCAACCTTTGGGCATTTGGCTTTCCAGGCAGTGTGTGTGACGGCATTTCGCCTACTTACAGTCTCCTTCCTCACTCAAAAGGGACAGCCCCCTGACATGAAAACAAGCTTATGTCACTCTTAAAACTTCTGCTCAATGCAGCACAAAGGATTCCAGCTCTTGCTCTGCCTCACCCACCCTGTTACTGTAGTTCTTACCAGTTCCTGCTTCTGCTTCGTATTGCCTTCCTTCTCAGTACTTCCCTGTGGCTCACAGGTGCCACAGCTTCCTGCCCACACCAATGTCTTGGTTATCCAGTAACTCATTCTTTTTTTCATAGCTGTGCAACCAGCACCCCCTCTGATGAATTTGGTGGGCTGGTCATCCCCAATACCACTACCATTACTACCACTATCAACATTGCCCCTATCACAAGCATCACCACCATTCTCATTACTACCACTGCATTTGCCACTATCTCCACTAGAACTGCCACCATCATCGCCACCACCAGGATCACATCACTATAGCTTATCAACACCACTGCTGTAATCACCACCATCACTGCCAGTATCACAACTAACACCAACATTACCAGTACTGGCACTGTCCAAATGACCACCACCACCACTGCTACAACCTTCCTCACTCCTATCACCAATGCCAGCATCACTATCACTACCAGTAACACCAGCACTAATACTAGCATCACTAATTTTTCAGAGATGTTGGGACTTTCCATTTCCAAGTAAACTTTGAAAAGAAGGTGGCAAAACAGTGGATCCTTCATCAAAATGTTCTCTATAAGTGGGCAACAGAACAACATGAATTAGAATCAGTTACGAAATTCAGATTTTACGTCATATGACCCAACAATTTTAATTTTGAAATCTTTTTTCACTTCATGTTTTTATCCACCCCCTTCTTTATGGCTGAAAATCTACATGGAAGGGGCAGGGAGAACTTGTCTAGTAATGATTTTCATAATTGCAAAGAGATCACAGGATTAGACAGCAGACAGGTTGCAAAAATCGTATGTGCTCAGGGCTCAGACTGCAGCAGTGATTATTGTGATAAATCCAGTTTGTGGAGTTCCAAGGCCGTCAGAAATCACTGTGTCCCACTTTTGCCAATGGTCATTTTTCAGTTCTTGCCTCCTGCGGCCTCTGTACCATGATTCTTCAAACTGGGGACCATGTCCCCGTTTTAGCACAGGACACTTACGGTAGTGAAGCAGACTCACAGGAGGGTGAGTGGCCAGAAAATAGGAGCTAAGTAATGCAAAAAATCACACTCTATAACTCATTGTCCACTCTGGGTCTGACTCACAAAGGTAAACTTATACTTTTGTGTAAATTTAAGATTGTTTGCTATTCACAAAGGGACTTACAAATCCTTACGGGTGCAGAATCTCTGTACATAAAAATGCTTTTATTTTTATATGCCGCAACTCAGCATTTGTAAAGATACTACTTATAAGTCCCTTTGTGAATAGCAAACAATCGGAAACTTAAATAAAAGTGTAAGTTTACCTTTGTGAATCAGGTACCCAGTGTTTTTCTCTTTGAAAAAGAAAATCCCTTTAAAGCACACACAACTACATAACACACACAATTTGAAATATGTATGTGTTAGAACCCTTCCTATAGAAGCCTCATACAATAAACTGGAAGCAAATCACATATGACAAAGAGCCACACAAGGCTACTACCACCCTACATACAGTCTGCTCTCATTATGTGCAAGGTACCTTAGGTCAATGAGCATGCCACAAGTCCCAAAAGATCAATACCCCTACATGTACCTATTGAAGAAGACATATATGGTTTTCATTATTAAAATGCAGGCTTATTGGCTTTGTCAATGTATTCCATACTACATATAACAGTCCTAGAGTCTTTATTAATTCACACAACATCAATACACATAAGCCTATTGACTCTGTCATGACATCAAACAAATCTACTTTTCACCATACATAAACCAAGCATGTGAAGTGTTACAATTCCTTTACATACATACAAAATAAGGCGTACCATTTATGTCATGAAAATTTCAATTATTTATACAGGCTTGTTAGCAGTCACTCCTGACTCCACAATTGAAGGGGTCAGCTTTCCCAACGCCTTTCCAACTGGGCACATAGCTTTCTGGAAGGAGGGCAGTTTGTCCTTCCAGAGTACCCTCTTCTCCAGAATGGGAGATTTTTGGTTCGAATGTTCCTGCCTGTCCAAAGGACTCCGTGGGGGCCTACCACTGCTCCAAACAGGCACTAAATTCTTAAGGCTGTGCAGGTGACAAAGTCCCTCAGAGCCCCTGTTCGCCATAATGCAAAATTTTGCTGCTCTGGCGCTGGCCCCAAGGCAGTTTTTCTTTTCTCCTCTTGATGCAGCCACAACCAACAATTTATACACCGCAGGTGCCCTTGCCAGTCCCCGCTCCCTCCCCACATGAGGAGTGAGGGACATCATGCAACAAGATCCTTTGATCTGCATGGTTCTGTTGGATTCTTTGACACCCCATTCTCATTTCCTGGATTTAACTGAAGAAGCTGATGGCGAATGAGCTCCCTGCCTGCCCACATCTTCTGCCTTTGTCAGTTTTGTACTAACCTTGTACACTCAATCCAATAGGAGCAATGCAGGTTTCCACCTCTCGCTGTCTATTTCAATCACCACATACACTAGATATGAAAGTCAGTGGTAGAAGTGGGGAAAAGGGAATGGTATGAGTGAGGAAACGGAGACAGAGGTCTCCACACGGTCTCGTTATTTCTGGGATCAGGAAGATCAGCAGGCTGTAGTGTTATCTGCAAAATAAGAGATGTTGAAAGTAACTTTTCATTAGAATGCCAAACCTCATTTAACTGTGAATAGATATATATTACAAATATCTCTGTTTAGCCAACTCTCTTTCCTTCAACAGGAAACTTGAAATTCTTGAAAACTCAACACAAATAAACATAACTACCATAAAACTACAGGTGCATGGGAATTAAGAAGCAGGCTCCTGCCAAACAGTGGCCATTGAGGAGAAGCCTGTTGCCAAGAATGGATACAACCCCTCATCTTTTTTTTATGGCAATGAGGTGTACATGTGCACCCTCTTCTGTCAAGAAGATGCTCGGGGAGGATCACCTTTGGATCAACAACAGTACCACTACCACCAAAACCAAAGCAGATGTCTCTGAGAATTGCAGTGATTGCAATAAACCAAATCTCCAAATTAAACTCAACAGGAACTAGAGTCTGCTATGACTAATCTTTCAGAGGTAGGAGCAGAGCAGGAAATTCAAATTGCTGCGGAGCAGGATGTTGTGACTTCGCTTCCATTGGGCATATTGTCTATACTATCTTCTCAAAGGAAAAGCAAAAAGCACTCCCCCATCTTCTCCAAGTCACCCATCAGCAGATCGTGAACTGGAATGGACACCTGAGATCTGCCATCGGAGACAAGGGAAAAAAAAGAAGATTGCCAATCAGTTCTATTCATCCTGCTCTGATTCATTTAGTACTGCAAACATCACCTGCTTTCCTCTTTTCAAGAAACTAAAAACCTGCACCAACCCCATCCCTACTTGAGTTGCAGCCCCCCCCCCCAGTTAAATGCAAACACAAAATGCCTAGCTCCAACACAAGAAGCTCTTTAGGTTTTGGATCTATATGAAAGCTCTCCTCCCCGTTTGGGATTTCTTTACACTTAGACCACATGAAGAACAGATCACAGATTGCACAATTTACTGTACACTAGTGGGTTGTAGGAAGTCAGGTGGACATTATAGTACCAGGGACCAACTGGCCTATCTGAAAAACCAACATGCAATCATGTAATTTGTCAAAAAGATAGATAGAAGTATTTGGTGGTGTAGAAGAAGAAGATGCCACCATCATGCAAAGAAGTCCTCTGAGTGTGAAGTCATTACCACAGCAATCTCGGCAAGGCACAAGGAATAGAGGGATATAGTTATACAGAAGTGTCTAAGCATCATACATGTGTCACTTGGGTGGTGCTTGGATGAATCTCTTAGGCTGCGTCTGAATCTGGGCAGTATGGACTTTACAGACTTGGTCTGCCAGAGGCAAGGGCAACCCCATCTAGTAGTTTCAGTGTCCTGACATAGGAAGTGCCTAGCATTCAGTGCCTTCCAGAAGGAACCCCAAGGAGGAAATAGCTGTTCAGGCAAAATATCTCCTGAAGTCTGGTGATAAAAGCTCTGGAACAGGTTAGAAGGTTTGATGATAATGGACGCCAGTGAAGAACCAAAGTCAGGAGAAAATGTTGCAGCCAGAAATGCTGAGATGGAACATGAAGGCTGGGAGGAGAACTGACACTGAAACACTAAAAGGAAGGCAGGAGAGGAAATTGGAAGGAAACAAGTGAATAACTGGGATAATAGCAGCAGAAATTCATCAACTCTGAACCAGGAGCAAGCAACACAATGAATACTTAAAGCATAGTGGCACAAGGAGTAGGATATTACCCGTTTTACCGACCAAGAACAGGAAATGAGGTTAGAGCTAGTATTCCTCCATCTTGGTTTGGAAAGACCAATGTTTCAACTATTGCTGTGCCAGCACTGCACCATCAAGTGATAGAATTGTTTGGCGAAGCAAAAAAGGAGCGCATTGTTCAGATCATCCACCTTACGATAGAGATGTGGATGAGTTGCCATACCACAGATTCCACGTGCATCACTTCACACTGGGGCCAAGATTTACTGTTATTTAGCACAACTCAACGCAGGAAGACAACTTTCTGCGCTGCGTCACATGGAGAGAGAAGGAATGCGCCATATTTACTAATATATGGTGCATTCCTGCTCTCTTTCTACGCTAGCACTCGCAGTGCACCTTAGCAGCAATGCAGGCACCATTGTGCCATGCTGCAATGATGCCTGTGTTACAGGCAGGATTGGCTTTGTGTAGGAAGGAATACCTTCCTGCACAAAAATGATCCTTAGGGTCATTTTCATCTTTCTATATGTGCTGCAGAATACAGCACACATAGAAAGAGGAAATAAAGAGGAAAAATAAAAATATTTCTCCTTGTTACACTTCTATTTTCCAGTCTTAGTAAGTCTGGGAATGGGCCTAAATCCATGGCTGGATGCCTGGGAACACCCATGCTCCACCCATGGAATGCCTTCCCAATGCAGAGTAATGCAAGGCAGCGACTTGCGCTGCCTTGCATTACTCTGGGTTTACTAAGCCACGCAAAGCCATGCATGGTCTTTGTGTGGCTTATAAATCTCACTGAAGCCCTTGTGGTGCCTTCAACTGGGCTTGGGTATCAATCAAGGGACTTAAGAAAGACTAACTGCTGGTTTCACCATTGCAGATACTTTTAAAGGCATTTGTCAGCATGCAATGGTTGCAATGTTCTCCATGGAGAAATCACATACAGCTGCTCACTTCCTGGAACTATTTTTATACCAAAGTGTATGAATGGCTTCAACTCAGAGGTCTCAGGATTAGAATTGTTGCCACGGATAAAGGCAGCAACATTGCCTTAGCCATGGTTGATGGAGGATACAGTAGAGTCCTGTGGATAGCTCATTGCATTAACATATTTGGACTTTTTCAGAAAGAAGTAGTAGTCGACAGCATACTGGTCACCTGTCACAAGTTTAACACTCATTCCGGTCATTACTTCAAAGCCCGGAGGCTGCTGATGATCATTCCACATTCTAATAGATTCCCTTTAAAAGCCCTCATGCGTGAGATACGAACCCATTGGAACTTGACATTCTACATGCTGCAACGCCTGTTTGAGCAGAGCAGGTCTATAAATGATTGTGTACTACAAAAGACAAGAGAAGCAACTGTCAAAGCCATGACAATGAAGGTTGACAAATGAGGGCCAGTTGAGTGCCTGATCCAAATGCTACTGCTTTTTTAGACTTTGACACAGGAAGTCAGCAAGGAGGATTGTACAACGAGCCATGCCATTCCCTTTTTGCACGGGCTCTAGGACCATTTGCAAAATGTGGAACAAAATACACAAATGTCAGTGAAGAAGTAGCTACTTTGGTCAACAGCTTAATCCTTCATGTGAGCACATATCATAGACTACGCAACAATATGGTGTGCTCCTAAGAGGACATCCGTGTCACAATGCAGAATCCACGGTACCCAAAAAAGCTTTCATTCCTCTTTATCACTGGATGTCTCCATTTACAAGAAATGGATCGTCAGGAAAGTGAGTGACCTAGAAGATCAGCCTTTTTAAATGCACAGACGAAATGCACAAAAAGGAATTTAGCAAAACAGAAGGACAGAAGGCAAAATGTTTGGGGGAAGACCACCCTAAGACTGACAGGTCTAACTCCCCCCAGATGAAAGTGGGGAGAACTACCCAACCTCCTAGAAGTTCTCATCAGTAAGTCGGAAGAACCTTAACAGACCATCAGCATTGGAGTGTTCTGGCCTAGGATGGTTTTCCACCACAATGTCCATTCCGTGTAGGGAGATGGCCCACCTCACCCATTATTTGCTGATGAGCTCAGAGCCATCTGAGGGGTCTGTGTTCAGTGTGAACTCAGAAAAGAGTCCAAAACAGGTATGATCTCAGCTTCTTCATTGGCTAGACCACACCAAAAGCCTCTCCCTCAATGGCACTCCACCTCTTGTCCCTGGGAAATAACCTCCTAATGATGAAGGCTAGAGGTTGGTCTAGGCCCTCTTCATTTAACTGTGACAATACAGCCCTATGCCATGCTATGAAGCATCAGTCTGCACTATAAATTTCTGGGAGAGGTCAGGAGCCTTGAGTACAGGCACCGTACTCTAGGCCTCCTGGAGGGTTTCAAAGTCTTTCTTGAAGGTCTCTTGCCAGATCACCTTCTTGGGCTTCTTCTTGGAAGTCAGGTCAGTCAAGGGGTCAACAATAGTGCCATACCCCTTGACTAAACTATTATAGTATCCAGTGAGGCCCAGGAAGGCCCTCACATCTGTCTCAGTTTTGGGAGGCTCCCAGGCCAGGGTTGTCTAAATCTTGGCCTGGAGGAGTTGCACATTGCCCATGCCCACCAAGTGTTCCAGATACACAACATTTCTCTCTCTTATTTGACACTTGCTAGCCTTGATAGTCAGGCCGGCCTGTTGCAGGGCCTAAAGAACCTTCTAGAGGTGGTACAGATGGTCCTCCCAGCTTCTACCGTAGACTGCTGTGTCATCCAGGTATGCAGCACTGAAGGACTCCATCCTGGCCAGAACAAGGTTGACCAACCTCTTGAAGGTGGCAGGGGAATTGTTTAATCCAAAGGCCATCACTCTAAATTCGAAGTGGCCCCTGGGGTTGAGAATTCTGAGCTCTCCTTGGCTCCCTCGGTCAGGACAATTTGCCAGTATCCTGAAGTGAGGTCAAAAGTACTCCGGAACCTGGCAGCTCCAAGCCTGTCAATAAGCACATCGGCTTGGGGGATGGGGTGTGCACCAGACCTAGTGACAGGGTTGAGCCCACTGTAGTCCACATAGAATCTTAGTTTGTGTACCAGCACAACTTGGCTGGACCAGGGACTACTGGAGTGCTCAATCACTCCCAATTCAAGCATTTTGGAGATTTCCTCCTTAATTTTAGACCTTGCCTTGTCTGACAACATGCACATTTTATTTTTCAGAAGCATAAATAATAATAATAATAATAATAAGCATACTATCTCCATTATCTATGTCAGTGGTTCCCAAACTTTTGACTCCTGAGGACCCCCATTAAGTCAAAACTGGAAGCCGGGGACCCCGAAGCAATTTGTAGGATTTAAATTTCAAACATTAAAACAGTAATTCGAAAAAAATAAACACATGTGTGCACACAAAACAAATACTCGAATTAGTAAGGATTTTAGCGGCATATTTACAAGCCCCTATCACAATGGGAAAGTCACTTTTTGCAACGTTCCCGTCGCGATAGGGGCTTTGCCTCATTTACAAGGCAGCGTTAAACCACTTAACGTGGCTTAATGGTGCCTTGTAAATAAGACCCCCTTTCACCCAATGCTTAGCGTGAAAGGGGTAAGCAGTAGAATGCCCACCGCAACACCCATTGATTTTGACACTGCCCCCTATTTACAAGGGCAGCGTAAATGGGAGGCAGCGCTAAAATTAAGACCAGGAAAACCTGGACTTAACTTGGCGAAACAAGGAGAAATGCTTTATTTCTCCTCGTTTTTGCAAAACGCCTTGGATTGTTTATGCTCAGGAAGGTGACCCTTCCTGCACATAAACAATCTTTAAAAAAAATGACATTTTGTAACTTCCATGTGTGCTGCATTAAGCAGCACACAAAGAAGTGACAAAACGGCATTTCAAGATTGTATATGTGCAGGAAGGGGGAGCTTCCTGTACATAGACAATCTTCCCCTGCACGCAGACACCCTTGCACTATGGTGCAAGGGTGCCTGCGTTGGCGCTACACTGTTAAGTGTAGCGCCAGCGCAGGGGAAATGCATGGCTGCACCATATTTTTGTAAATATGGTGCAATCCTGCGTTTCTGAAGTGGTGGAGCGTGTCGTTAAGCCAAGGAGGCTAACGACACTCTCTGCCACTTCTGTTGTATTTTATATTGAAAGAATTTGCAAAAAACAAAAAGATTTAATGGGAAGGTTGGTGCTGCCTCTCCGTGACTCACTTTTAAATGGTTGGTTTTATTTCGCAGTACGAGGCTCCTGCTCCTGCCAGGGCCAGACTGGAAACCCAAAGCAGCCCTGGCAAATGTATTCAGACCAGTCCCCATACGGTGCACACCAAGTGAAGTGTGAGCCTGACCACTACAAAGGGGGCTTTGGGAGGCTCTCCCCCCAAAAAAATTAGGAAACAATGGTGCAGTCTACAACACATTTATCATTATATATTGAATTGTATTGGCTTTTAAAGAGAAGATAATGATGACCTTACTATGCACCAAGATACGACAATCTTTTTGGGGTTCTTCAATGATTCCCCCACTATCACCCTCCAACAGTGCCTCTCATCTCTCCATAGCCCCTCTGTCACATGTATTTCACTTTTTATAGCATCTCTCATACCATTGTAGGATGTCAGAGCACTTTACATCACACACATATAGAGACAGTGAATCATACGTGCAAATCAGTGTATAGAAAATGTTACATAAGGCAAAGGGGACTACAAGGTATAGAATTCACGTCATTCATACTGGTAGGCATTTTTAAAGAGTGCTTGGTCTGGAGAAGCACAAACTCGGGATTCAGAACATAACACAGTGGTTAGCATTGACTTTATCAATAAAAATGTATTTCCACCCAAATAAACCTTTTTAGCAGCATCAGGGTAATGAAAGACTGGAAAAAAATAAGTCACTAACTTGTACCTTGCAGTTTGCAAGCAGCTCTTTGATGACAGTTTATAGGTCACTGTGCTAGATTACGATTGTCACTTATGAACTGCACAGTAACAAAAGAATCTCTGTGACAAAAGCAGTAACTCACTGACCTATGCACATAAAATGCTGTTTTTTAAAATGCATGGTACACGTTCTTTGCAGTAGGCTTATTAAGCCTCTGTGCTACATTAGATAAGTCAAAGCTGCCACTGGACAAAACTCACATATCTCTCCAGCAGGTACATTAATCACTGGCGTTATCTTGACACTTTTATTGTTTGAAAACTGCCAATTTGCAGTGCTTTTAAAACTGCTGCCTGCGGACCCCCTGGGAATGTGTCACGGACCCCTGGGGGTCCGCGGACCACAGTTTGGGAAACACTGATCTATGTCATTGGTACACAAGAGTGTGAGCCCAGATGTGAAGGAAAACACGGAGACAAACTGTCCCAAAAACTGGCAGCAGTCCCTGTGGTGCTCTGGGTTCAAAGTAGGGGAGACGTTGATACTCTTCACTGACCCATCTTTCTCCATGGAGGATAGGAGGTCAGGGGCAGGCTCACTCCCCCTCCTCCACTCCATCATTAGTCACCAGGAACATGGTGACCTCAGACCTCTTATAGTGTGGTTTGAGGCAGTTCACATGGGCTACTCTTAAAGGGTTTCTGGGGGTCTTGAGGTCCACCAAGTCGATGGCCTTACCCTTTCTCTCCTTTACCTCATAAGGCCCTGCCCAACAGTCTTGAAGGGCCCTGTACTTCAGTGGCTCCACTACCCATACTTTCTGGCCAGGTTGAAACTGTACCAGAGTGGCCTTCTGGTAGTACCAGAGTTTCATTGCCTCCTGGCTGGCTTCTAGATTCTCAGAACCCTCTTCCAGATTTCTGCATCTGGTTCTTGAGAGCCAGCATGTTGCTGATTACATCCTACGGGAGGGTTTCTGGGAGTTTGCTCCCACCCCTCCTTCACCAGACTAAGAGGTCCACTAATAACATGACCATAGAGGAACTTAAATGGGCTAAACCCAACTCCCTTCTGTGGTACCTCCCTGTAGGCAAGGAGCAGGCATGATAAGAGGACACCCCACATTTGTCTCATGGGCTCAGGCAGGCCCATAATCTTTCCTTTGAGGGTCTTGTGGACTCTTTCAACATGCCCATTTGTCTGTGGGAGATAGGGTGTGGAGAACTTGTAGGTTACGCCACACTCATCCTATATGGACTTCATGTAGGCAGGCATGAAGTTTATGCCCCTGCCAAACACCACTTCCTTTTGGGAACCACAGTCGGGTAAAAATCCCCATCAAAGCCCTAGCCACTTCAGGAGCAGTCACAGATCTCAGACGTGTGGCCTCTGGGTATCTAGTGGAATGGTCCACAAAAACAAGGATAACCTGTTGCCTAGGCAGTTTTGGGATCCAGGGCCCCAACAATGTTGATGTCCACCCTTTCAAAGAGGGTGGCAACAACAGGTAAGGGAAACAGGTACGTCTTAAGTTTCCCCCTGTTATCCCACTGGCCCGGCAGATGGGACATGACCTACAGACTGCAGCTGAGGCTGTCTTCATCTGGAGCCAATAGAAGTGGGTGCCATGCCTGGCAAAGATCTTGTCCTGCCCCAGATGGCCTGCTCAGAGTATGTCATGAGCCAGCCCCAGTAGAAAGGCTCTGTAGCACTGGCAGACCACCAACACACGGGTTGCCCTAGGCTCAGGAACCTAAAGCTCACTATATAAGAGTCCAGTCTCCCAATAGATCAGGTGATCTCTAGAGATGTCATCAGCTGCCTGGGTCTCAGATTGCTGCCTCCATCCCTCTAGGGTTGGGCACTCCATCTGTACCTTACAAAATTTCTCCCCGGTGAGCTGCCCTCAACTTGCCATTCAGCAAAGAAGCTATTAATCTTGTGGTCAGATTGGAACCAGGTGAACTATTTTGGGAGTCTTGGGAGAACTTGTTTTTATTTTTCTCTCCCACCTTCTTTCTTCTGGTGGAGACCCTGCCCACTCTTTTGGGAACCCCCCAAATGCCTTTTTGCGCACCCTAGTGCTGGCACACTGGCCCGTCTCCTTAGCAAGCTCCGTGGGGTCAGTGAGCTTAATATCAACCAGGAGTTGGAACAGCTTTGTAAAACAGGTATTGAGCAGTTGCTTGCTCAGAATCAGATTGTACAGCCCAATAAAATCATCAACTTTGTTGACCCTTACCCAAGCACTCATTGCCTTGCTAGATGTTAGAAATTGGGTTTCTAGTAGGCAGAGGAATGCATCCTGTCCAAGCAGGAACCACAATCTTCGTCAGGGTAAGTCACAACACACACTAAATTATCTTTTTTTTTTTTTTTTTTAGTCCTCATTTGCCATTTTGTGTTAGGTATCGAAAGCTCCAAGTAGCTGTAACTGAGTGGAAGATCTCGGCATCTCCTGAAAAGGAGCCATGTTAAAGAGAACATGCCGAGTCTTACATTGTACTGCCAGCTCGGAAACCGACGCCTTTAGACAGGTACTGGTCTTTAAGCCGAAATACCAGTGAGGGAAAAGAAACAAAAAAAATTCCTTTTTCCCACTCCAGTTACCTGTTTGCTTTGATGTTAATCATAGGACCAGTAAATAATAACAGAAAACTCATAACGTAATATAGGAAAAAATACAGAAAAACACAGTGGAAGGGAAAGACGAGGGAAAAAACAAAAAAGAAGATACCAATCAATGATATATATTCCTTGCCCAATTATCCCAGATATCCCATATCTTCATTCTCTTAGGATTTGCTATGGCTCTGTCTAGTGTCTTTATTCTCTGTATTGACGTTACCCATTCTATTTCTGCCGGGGGAATAGGCATAATCCACTTTATGCAGAGCTCTCTACGTGCAAGAAGAATTAACATAAATACCAGGGCTCTGTGTGCTTTTGTTAATGTCCTGTCCCCCTCCCTCTCAAGCATTACCCCAAAAATAACCAGCGCCAAGCTCACCTGAACTTCTTGTCCCAATATACCAGAGAGTGTCGTACCTACTTTCTGCCAGAAAATCTGAATCGAAGGGCACTGCCAAAACATGTGGGCTTCATTCGCGTTGGCCTCACCGCATTTAGGGCACCTCTTTTCCACCTGAGTCCCCAGTTTTGATAGCCTTTTGGGAGTCCAATAAGCCTTGTGAACTGTAAAAAGATGATTCTTCCTGAGTGGAGCAGACTTTGTGTATAACCATAGATAAGACATAGATACTTGCCATATCTGATCGAGGTCTAAATCCGGCAATTCCCTCCTCCAGATCGACACCGGTAGAGCTTTCTCCTCCTCAGGTACCTGAATCAACATCCAGTACCACTCCGATACTTCCTTTGGCGAAAGGGAACTGGGAAACTATCTTTGACTCCCATACTGAATTTCCTTTCCCGTCTTTGCCCAGTGTTTTAGCCCAACTTGTTAATTGATAGTATTTAAATCTTGACACCGTCCCTTCCGACAGTTCCTGTATGCGGAGCCAAGAAACTAACTCTGTGTCGTCTAGAAGTTGGCCCCATATGTGGATGCCACACTGCTTAAAAGGGATTGCTAAGGAATCTTGAAGGCAGGCAGGCAGGCAGGCAGGCGTACCCGGTGAATTCCATATGGGAGCTTTATAGCTAAAATAAGGTATTTGTAAAGACCGTCTTATCTGGTACCAAACCTTGCATGCACTCAAACGGATCTTTAGCCTAACTTTTTAAAAAAAATTAGGATGCCCAAATTTATGTAAGAAAAAACCATTGAGATCTGGGGGACAATTTGTAAGGGCCTGAAAGAATGGTGACATCTCAGAGGTATCTCTCAACAATTGCCTAAATTTATTTAAATGAAAAGCCCGGTAATACTGCAAAAGATCCGGGCTGGCTATCCCGCCTGATGCCTTCTTCGTTTTGAGTTTTCTCCAAGCGATTCTAGGCCTTTTATTTCCCCAAATAAAACTGGTGAAGTCTCCCTGGACCTTCTTTATCCAGTCTTTCCTAAATTCTAGTGGTATAGAGTTAAATAAGAAAGTAAATTTAGGAAGAATGGACATCTTTATCAAATTTGATCTACCTAAGAACGATAAAGGAAGAGCACTCCAGGCCTGTAGTTGCTTCCGTACGTTTGATGATAAGATATCGAAATTCACTTTTGCAATGTTATCTAGATTTTGTACAATTTGAATACCTAAATACCTCATATTTTGCTTAAGTAAGTTAGTTGGAAAGTGTGTATTCCACTGCATTAGTTCAGTTTTTTGCTGATTTATAGCATAGCCTGAGACTTTCCCAAAAACCCCCAGTGTTTCCCAAATTGCTAGCCAAGATAGGGATAGGTGACCTGTAAATATCATCAGATCATCCGCATATAAGCCGATCTTTTTCTCCCAACCATTACATACAAAAGGAGAGATACTTTCATGTGTCCTTAACTTTATAGCCAAAGGCTCTATATATAGGTTGAAGAGAAGTGGCGATAGGGGACAACCCTGTCTTGTCCCCCTATGAATATGTACAACTCTTGACAAATTGCCATTAATTAACAGTCTAGCTGATGGATTCTTATACAAGGCTTTAACAGCTGCCAAAAAAGTTTCTCCCAGATTGAGTCTTTGGATCACCTCATACAAGAATGGCCAACTCACTCCTGTCAAAGGCCTTTGCCGCGTCTAAAGTCATGACCGTCAGGGGCCTTTTATACTCTTTAGCCAGGTCAATTGCACCGATTAGCTCATGAGTCAGTTCATGCAGCTGCCTCCCTTTTATAAATCCTTTCTGATCCGAGTGAATCAGAGTTCCAACTATTTTGTCTAATCGTTTTGTTAGTATCTGAGAATAAATCTTATAGTCGCTGTTAAGTAATGAGATGGGGCGATATGACTCACAAACCCTCTGATTTTTATTAGGTTTAAGTAAAATAGTAATGGTGGCGAAATCCCATGAAGGTGGAGGATCATGGTCAGAGACAAAAATGGAGTTACAAATTTGCAGCAAAATAGGTGCAAGCTCTTCTTTTAGTATTATATATATCTCATTTGGGAGAGCGTCCGGACCTGCAGCTTTCCCCTTTTTTAAACTATTTATAACTTTAACCACCTCTTCCAAGCAGATCGGATTGTTCAATTTTTCTTTCTCTGCCTCCTGGAGGTGTGGGAAGGTTGTATCTTGAAAAAAAGCCTCCATTTGTTCCCTGCTCGGAGTTATATCTTCCGAATATAATTCTTGGAAAAATTTTACAAAGGCATTTTCAATTTCAGAAGCTTCCGTGATTATTTTTCCTGTATTTTGGCATTTTAAATCGTTTATAAAGTTTCTAGATTGATTAGATTTAATCTTCCATGATAATAGTTTTCCACACCCCTCCCCGTATTCATAATTAGATAGCCTACTGGCTTCCCATTTCCGCCTTATTATAGCTTCGAAAAAAATCAGCTAACTTTGATTGCGCTGTGTGTAAATTTTGCCGGATTTGATCTTTGCTAACCGGATTTGTGGCTTGTATCATCTCCTCTTGTAAGGATTTTATAGAAAGTTCAAGAGAATTAATTTCCTCCCTAGACTTCTTGTTATGTGCAGAACTAGCAGTAGTAAGGATGCCTCTGAGAAAAGCTTTATATGACTCCCATACAGTATTTAAGGGAGCGGACTTCGAGATTAAAGAAGAAAAACTCCTTCGTAGCCTCTTTCAGATTTTCTACAACCAGAGGGTCTAAAAGCAACGTACGAATAAGATTCCAACGTCGCGATAATTAAGTTTTGTCTCCGATCATGATCTCCAATGATACGGCTGAATGGTCAGATAAATGTTCCGGAAGATGAGAGACTTTCGTTATGTTTTTGGCAATACTAGAGTCTACTAAAAAGAAATCTACCCTTGTCCGGTGGCCATGTTTTTTGTTGTGAAAGGTGAAGTTTCCTCCTTCAACCTCTTCTCCATCACTCATTTTCCTCCATATATCTACCAGACCTGCATCTGCTATCATTTGTTTTAGGGCCCTCCTCATGTTGGGAGTTGACATTGCTGCCCTTCTAGAAGTGGAGTCCAGCATTGGGTCCAAACACACATTGAAATCCCCCCCCCCATTATAACAGGGACACCAATATCTACTAATTGCAAAAATAATGTACGAAGAGGTGAAGGGTAGTCTAGGTTAGGGCCATAGCATCCTGTCCAAGCAGGAACCACAATCTTCGTCAGGGTAAGTCACAACACACACTAAATTATCTTATGCTCACCCTCATGTAGCTTGGCACAGAGCAATCAGGCTTAACTTAAGAGGCAATGTGTAAATTATTTGTGTAACACTTCAAACAGTAACAGAGTGAAAAAAACACTTTAAAAAGACTCCACACCAGGTTAGAAAAATAGATTATGATTTTATAATAAAAACAAGACCAAAACGAACAAAAATCCATGAAGTAGAAGTCGAGATATGAATTTTCAAATAATAAATGCAAAATAGCACTTAGAAGCAATAAGTGCTTGAATGGGATATCTGTTCATGCTGGACTGGAGCAAAGTCAAAAGTTCAGGCCGACTGCAATGGAGCCCGGACTGGATAAAGGGACTCACTTGGGCCCGCTGAACCAAAGTACCTTGATTTGGGATGCATCATCGGTGACGAAGATGTGAGGTGCAGCCAAAGCGATGCATCTGTGTAGAGCCACGCAACTGCGGCAATTATTCAGTTATGAATGCAACATGCTGGTTCCGAATGCGATGTGCGGCTTCTGCTCCCGCAGTAGGCGATGCATTGATTCCGAAGGAGATGCGCTGGTCCCAAGGATAATGCGCCAGGTCCGCTCCACGCAACGACGAGGATGCGCTGGTTCTGACTCATGCAAAGACAAAGATGCGCTGGTTTCAATGAGGATGCGTGGGTTCTGGTTGAAGCAGCACCTTTTACCTACTTCCAAGTGCCCAGGACTGGGTTGTCACCACTTGGTAGGGCAAGACTTGCAGCAAGCAAAGGGTTCAATTGATGCAGGCCCAGTCCTTCTCATCCAGGCAGGAGAACAGCAAGCAGCAGGGCAGCTCACAAGGTAAGAGTCCACCAAATCAGCAGTCCAGCAGAGTGGCAGTTCTTTCAGTAGCACATCAGTTCTTCTTCCTGGCAGAGACTTCACAGGTCCAGAAGTGTACTGAAGTCATGGTGTCAGAGGTCTAGTATTTACACCCAGTAGTGTCTTTGAAGTGGGGGAGACTTCAAAGAAAGCTTTGAAGTGCACAGAGGTACTCCCTTCCTACCCTGACTCCAGTCTCACTCCAGAGGGGTATGCAGCCCTTCGTGTGTGGACCGGACTCAGCCTATTCAGGAGTAAGTGTGAGGATGTGCCCGGCTCCTCCCTCCCATCAGTCAGAACGGCCCATCAAGACACACCTAAGCTTTCTTTGTGTATGGCTGTCTAGAGGGAATACACAAAGCCCAGCTGTCACCCAGCTCAGACTAAGCAGAGAGAGGCAGCAAGCACCAAATGGCTAAAGTAAGTAAATGCAAACATTCTAAAAGTGCCATTTGCTAAACTGTAACTTAAAATCCAACTTCACCATAAGTTCTGATATTACATTGTGAGTCCAGTGACACCAAACTTGAAAAGTCCATCTCTTCACAATTAGGAATTACACTTAAAGGAGGCAATAAGATAACCCCTTTATTATCCTATGGGCGAGAAAGGCCTTGCAGTAGTGAAAAACTAAATTGGGACTACCAAGAAATGTAAAACTTAAAAGTACATGTTCTGCTTTTTAAATGCAGTGCACCTTGCCCTGTGGGTCATAAAGGGCCTACCTTAGGGGTGATTTATATGTATAAAAAGGGAAGGTTTTGGCCTGGCAAGAGTCTTATCCTGCCAGGTCGAAGTGGCAGTGTAAACCTGCACATACCGGCTCTGCAATGGCAGGCCTGAGCCATGATTAGAGTGCTACTTAGGTGGGTGGCACAAATAATGCTGCAGGTCCACTAGTAGCATGTCATTTACAGGCCCTGGGCACATTTAGTGCACTTTACTAGGGACTTATAAGTAAATTAAATATGCCAATTGGGGTTAAGCCAATATTACCATGTTTAGGGAGAGAGCAAAAATGCTTTAGCACTCGTCAGCAGTCCTAAAGCCAGCAAAAATGAGGTCAGTAAATGGAGGGAGGCAGGTAAAAAAAAATTGGGAAGACCACCCTAAGGCTGTCTAACAGTAGAGTAGTCCATGAAGTCCACCCCAGACTGGTTTGTTAGTTTATGGCTGTCCATGAACCTGAGTGATACCCCTCAAAGGTCAGCCCAAACTAGGCAAGTAAAATGGCTTTCATAGGACAACATTTCATCTGATCCCCCACTACTAATTTCAGAAGGGTGTCCCTCCCTACTGTGGTCATGTGTTTCCACAAGCTTGCTTCCCAATCCCCCTCCGGGACCCTGTGCATCTGAAGTGCTACCTCATTGGCAGAAAACCATTTGTCTATGTCATCTTCCCCCACATACATGGGCACCAGATCATGAGGAATGTGGACTCCCACCATTTTACTGGGCCCTGAATGCATGCTACTGCCATTGCTTATGTGTTCTGTTTGCTTGTCTTGAAGGTCCAGCTCCCTCAGGCTCCTTTCATGAGGCATTATTTTCTCCTCCAGGGCCAGCCTTTTCTCCACTAGGGCCCGTTTGGCAGCAGCCTCCTCATTGGCTGCCTCCAGTTTTAACTTGGCCATCTGAAGTCTGAACTCCCTCTCAGCCTTCCTGTTTACCTCTTCCTCAGGGGACAGGTTGAGGGCAGACACACTGCTTCCTGTCCTGGCAGCAGCTCCTCTCCTGTAGGCAAGTTGTCCCCCTCTTCCTCTGGGAGTTGCAGCTCAGGGTGTGTGGCCAGATTCTCCTTCCTCCCCTCCTCCAAGTCCACTTCCAATTCCTCAGGGGTGTCATTCTTTGGCTCCTCTGGGGTGGACTTCATCCTCTTTACCTCCTAAAAGCAGGTAAGGTTATCTTTAGGTACACCTCTGTGGCATTCTTTTCTGCATTCAGCCCCCTCTCCTTGCAGAGTTTCTGCATCTGAGCCTTGCTGGAGTCATCACTCTTGAGCAGCTCCATCTTCATTGTAGCAAACAGAAAGTGAGGTAAACTTAAAATGGGAAAAGGATTTGGAATATCCAATCAAAGGAGAATTTAAAATGCGGTCTCTTCTGGTATCATATTATTTATCTGTGATTGTTAGTGTTGCACTAATCACTGTATGGTACTGCACAAACACAAGTATTGGATCCCGCCACTAAGCACCAATGATTGAAACTGAGTTGTTGGTTGAGGGGTGTGGGATCCTTTCTCAAGCAACAGCCACAAACCTTGTCAGGGTGAACTAGAAAACGTCACTGAATTAAATTATGCTTAACCCTCTGGTAGCTTGACACAAAAGCAGTTAGGCTCAACTTAGAGCATTTAAACAATAATAAAGAGGGGCGCTCCTCCGTCAGAGCATAGGAGCATTGCCCCGCCATCTAAAATGCCCCCAAAAGCCCGAGAGATGAAAACTGAAATGGGAATAAAATTAACATTCTATTTTTCATCCACCCATCCCAAACCGAGGGTCAGGACGGGGTGGGGCTCGCTGAGTCAGCAGTAGTGAGGAGGGTGGGCTGCCTGGGCACTTTTCAAAGTGCACTTGTCCCTTTGGCCGTCAGACTTGCGACGACCAGCCAGGCATGCGCACTTAAGACAGCTGGGTTAGAGCAAGTGCTGGCCTCTGGTGCCTTCAAGAGCGCAGAGAGAGGCCGCTCCCTCCAATTTTGGCGCTTCTCTCATGCTGTTTGAGAGCAGCAGCAGGATTGGTTAAAGCAGTTGACTGGGGCCCGCACTGAATATCGGACTGCAGCTGCAGGAGAAGGACGTGCAGTGAGCAGGAGGTTGTGTTCAATGTAAATGGTTTTTTTTCCCCACCGCCTATTTGCCCCCCCACCACTACCCATAGATGCCAGCCGCAACTAATGATAAAGTGAAAACACAACACAAGAAAAATAGAGTAAATTTTAATAAATTATTTGACAAAAACAACAAAAATCCAATTGGAAGAACCATTGTTATGAATTTTTAAAGTTTAAAGTGAAAAATAGCGCCTAAAAGATCAAAGCGCCAAACAGGGCAAAGTCGAAAGTTATGACTGATGATGATGGAGCATGGTTCAGATACACTAAGTGGATTGGGCATAGACTCCGACTACCTGGGGGCTTAGAGGAGATTTTGAAGAAAAATATCTGAGAAGGTAAAGTTCAGCAGGGGAAGACAGCCAGTGGCGCCTGAGGAGGAGGTATCATAGTCGGGGAGCCACTGGATGAAGTGCGGTGAAGATTTCTACGTTCGGACTCAGGGCAAGACTTACAAAGCTTTTACACTGGGTTTATGTCAAAAGTGACACAAACCAGTGCAAAATACTTTTTTTGAATTTACTTTTTCCAGCGCATAACTTGTTTTGCACTGGAAAGTTGCCTAAAGGTAAGACAAAGCAGTGAAAAAGTGCTGTTTTGCATTAGTCTGCATCAGAGGGGTATACATGGGTGTTACATGGGCCTTCCCATGCTACCAGCCATGCTATTTTATGCAAAACCCTATCTACTAACAATAATAGACAAGGATATGTGCCAAAAAGTAACACCACTTTGATAAACGTTTATTTCCCCTTTCTTTTCCATCTTTGCATGTGTACAGTTCTTAACAGCACACATGTAAAGTGGGGAAAGTGTTAGAGTTTGTCTAGGCATATTCATTTGCACTGGAAGGGTACAATTCCAGTCCAAAACCTATGCTGGAATCAGGCAGACACCCTTGCACTATAGTGCAAAGGTGTGTGCATGGCACTCAACAGCCTGACTGTGTGCTGGTGCTAGAGAGAGGGGAGGAGAGTAGGCACTTTCCTCCTCTCTCCTTCGCAGAGCACATTTTGGCAGAAATGTTTTTTGAGTCCCAAGGTTTGGATGTGGGGCTACTGGGGCACCTTTAGCATCACTTCCAAGGGTCCAGAACTGGAGAGGCACCATTTGGGGGGTCAGCACTCACTCAGGGTGGGTCCAAGTGTGGGTTCAAGATGGTTGGATCCTTTTCTGTCTCTGAGGCTCTGATCAGGAGGCCAGCCAAATATCCCTTGGAGTCACTCTGCAAATCTTGGAGTAATGCAGAAAAGCAGGTCTCAAGCAGCAGGGCAGGCCTTTGAGGGCACAAAGCAGGCTTTAGGCAGCACAGTAGTCCTCTGAAGTACACAGCAGGCCGCAGGCAGCAGAGCAGTCCTCTGAGAGTCCACCCACACGTCCAGAATTGAACTGAAGAATTTGTCTGAGAGTCCTAGTTTTCTACCTGGTGCCAGCTTAGAAGTGGAATAAAGTTCTGGCCCTACACCCCCCACAGATGTGTCTGAAATTTCCTGCCTCACTGACCTGGTCCCAGGATGTCTGGAGTCACAAAAGGCTAGGGTGAAGTTATCTGTGTATGAGCTGGGGCAGTGCCCATGAAGTGCAACTGGAGCTGTGCACAGCTCTGCCCCCCATCATGCTAGGATGGCCCATCCTGCCAACACCAGTCCCCCTATTGAGTGGTTGCCTGGGAAGAATACACAAAGGCCAACTGCCAACTACACCTAGTCATGTGGCCAAGGAACAGGCTGCAGGCACCAAAACGTTAGTAGAAGAAAATGCCAGTTTTCTAGAAGGGGCATTTTCAGAATTTTAAATTAAAATCTGACTTTGCCATTAAAGAGGATTTTAAATTACTATTCCTTTGACACCAAACATGACATTTCGTACATGCTCCCAAACAAAAGTTACCACTTATTAAATGTAATAGTTCACTCAATGTTATCCTATGGGAGAGGTAGGCCTCACAGTAGTGAAAAACAAATTTGTAAGTTTTCACCACCAGAACATGCAAAATTTAAAAGTACATGTCCCACATTGTAAATGCACTGCACCCTGACCTATGGGCTGTTTAGGGCTTGCCTTATGGGGTGAAGTATGTAATAAAAAGGGACTTTTATGCCTGGCAAGAGGTTTTTATACCAGGTCAAATTTGCCAGTTTACAACTGTACAGAGGCTGCAATGGTGGCCTAAGACATGTTTCAAGGGGCTACTTAAGTGGGTGTCATAATAAGTGCTGCAGGCCCACTAGTGGCATTTAATGTATGAGCCCTGAGTATATGGTATACCACTTTAGTAGGGTCTTACAAGTAAATTAAATATGCCAATCAGGTGTAAGCCAATTTTATCATGTTTTAGGGAGTGAGCAGGAGAACTTTAGCACTGGTTATCAGCCCTAAGGCCAAGAAAAACAAATGCAGCAAAACAGGAGGGGAGAAGGTAATGAGTAATCTTTCAATCTCATTTTCGGATGTGAAGATTCAAAGGACTGGACAGCTTACGTATGTTGCTTCCATTGGAAAAGAGACACATGGATAGGTAAATGGATACCACACTCGGATTAGTAACAGGTACCTTTTTTTAATGAACACTAAATGATGACTCATTTAATTGAGTGAAAGGGGTTAGATAAACATGATATTTAATGTGTGGGTGATCATTCTAAATGAATTCTGAGTTTCTTATTGAAGTGTATTTTTTGTTAGTTGCACTCCAACATTTCTTGGTTCTTCTGAAACATCTCAGTTTACCTGGACTAGATTAAGACTTATTTTCCTGTTATTTTCTTGTTCGAGAGGTCTGCCTCTTTTTGGAAGAAATAAAATCTTCAAGTCCTCCCAACCACATCCAGGAGAAAGAACAAGGCCTATTTACATCTACAGGGAAATTGACTTAAAGACGCCTACCCCTGTTCAATGGAAAGAGGTGAAGTATTTAGAATAATACAGACTAGTGGCTCAATTGGCCAATCATATGTGGTTGTGATGGTCACAGATACGCTATTGTTATTGTTTGGGTTACCAATTGTTCAGGGTAGTTGAAGCTAGCTAGCTGTTTGGTTGTCTGGGCTCTGGGCTCATACAGCACTAGATTGGCCCTTAGTTAATTGTATGCTAGCTTGTCCTCCACACTCGCGCAGCATGTTTACTTATTCCACAGACCTTCTCTTTTTCAAGGAACCTCACTAGTGCTCTGTGGTTCATTCCTGCTTCCAAGGTGGACAATGTCAGAAGAATGCAGTTACAGCATTTGTAAATATTATCATTTTTCAAACCCTTTATTATAAATATTTTTGAACTGAGTGTATCCTCCTCTCCATTTCAGATTTCAGCCCAGAAAACTGCAACAAACTTATGACTCTGTTGGCTGCTAAAACCTGTTTGAGTAGGTTAACTTAACTGTCATCTCCATGCCAGGAAATAAGTACCTTGCTTAGGGAGTTGCTGAATGCTATGTTTCCCTAATTCCCTCTTCCCATCTTATCCTCAATCACCCAATCATCTTGTCCCAAGTTGTGAGATGTATTGTGGTGTTATCTACTTCCATCATCTGCAGATCTCACACTCTGAGGTGATTTCTAAACTTGGTGGGCAGTAGTCCACCAGAGTGGCATACGTAATGTCCTCCACCAACCTGGCTGATAGTTTACCACCTACCAAACACTAAATCAGAGCCTAAATCGAAATTACCCCTTCCCCAACTGTTCACACCCACACCACCCACAAGAGGTCAACCCCGAACCTAAACCCTAAAATACAATGAACCTTATCTACCTCTTCCCCAACTGTTACCACTGACATCACATGCAACATATTATGTTTGTTTTCAACACTCTTTACACTGCTTGTCAATGTGTTCCTCATGGGTTATCAGTGTGCCTCAAGATCCTCACTTTGTCTGCCTACCCTGTATCTGTGCCTCCAAATCTTCACGCTTTTGGGCCACATGACACGCTCCTCAAACTTAGCAAAACCAAAGGAGATGATGGACGGAGTGTTGAACATTGCAAGCACTCACCCCCAGTCAACTGATCTGGGTTTAATCCATCATCATTCTTTAGCTCACTCCGCCACCCCAGTTCAGACATGGCCATATGCAAATCAGTCTGACCCTGTGCCTCATGGGAACAGTCCAGCCCGAACTGCCAAGCCATGTCTTCCCTGGACCGGAAACAAGCATCCTGGGACCGGTTTCTGGCTTACAGAAGTCATCAGCCAGGGTATCTTGAATCCAGTGGCAAAGTGAGCAAGGGACCCACGTCTGGGCATACCCTGCCAACTTAGGGCGAGCATAGCAAAACCAAAGGGGATGATGGACGGAGTGTTGAACATTGCAAGCACTCACCCCCAGTCAACTGATCTGGGTTTAATCCATCATCATTCTTTAGCTCACTCCGCCACCCCAGTTCAGACATGGCCATATGCAAATCAGTCTGACCCTGTGCCTCATGGGAACAGTCCAGCCCGAACTGCCAAGCCATGTCTTCACTGGACCGGAACCAAGCATCCTGGGACCGGTTTCTGGCTTACAGCCGTCATCAGCCTGGCTATCTTGAATCCAGTGGCAAAGAGAGCAAGGGACCTACGTCTGGGCATACCCTGCCAACTTAGGGCGAACATAGCAAAACCAAAGGGGATGATGGACGGAGTGTTGAACATTGCAAGCACTCACCCCCCCAGTCAACTGATCTGGGTTTAATCCATCATCATTCTTTAGCTCACTCCGCCACCCCAGTTCAGACATGGCCATATGCAAATCAGTCTGACCCTGTGCCTCATGGGAACAGTCCAGCCCGAACTGCCAAGCCATGTCTTCCCTGGACCGGAAACAAGCATCCTGGGACCGGTTTCTGGCTTACAGCCGTCATCAGCCAGGCTATCTTGAATCCAGTGGCAAAGTGAGCAAGGCCGTTGCTCACTTTGCCACTGGATTCAAGATAGCCTGGCTGATGACGGCTGTAAGCCAGAAACCGGTCCCAGGATGCTTGTTTCCGGTCCAGGAAGACATGGCTTGGCAGTTCGGGCTGGACTGTTCCCATGAGCACAGAGTCAGACTGATTTGCATATGGCCATGTCTGAACTGGGGTGGCGGAGTGAGCTAAAGAATGATGATGGATTAAACCCAGATCAGTTGACTGGGGTGAGTGCTTGCAATGTTCAACACTCCGTCCATCATCCCCTTTGTTTTGCTATGTTCGCCCTAAGTTGGCAGGGTATGCCCAGGCGTGGGTCCCTTGCTCACTTTGCCACTGGATTCAAGATAGCCTGGCTGATGACGACTGTAAGCCAGAAACCGTCCCAGGATGCTTGGTTCCGATCCAGTGAGACATGGCTTGGCAGTTCGGCTGGATGTTCCCATGAGGCACAGAGTCAGACTGATTTGCATATGGACATGTCTGAACTGGGGTGGCGGAGTGAGCTAAAGAATGATGATGGATTCAACCCAGATCAGTTGACGGGGGGGTGAGTGCTTGCAATGTTCAACACTGCGTCCATCATCCCCTTTGGTTTTGCTATGCTCCTCAAACTGTCTGTAGAGGAGCCACACTTTCTTTACATCACCAGATATCTCAAGCTCTTTAAAATATTGGTTTGTGTGCTCCAAGTTTTCACTGCCTTTGTCTCTGTTTATGACACCCTCTTGTATACAGACCTACAGACATAACATGCCTTCAACATACAGGATTTTAAACATATTAACAATAAAAATGAAAATATGTCAATAAAAAGTGAAAGTCATATATTATGCTTAAGTTTATGATTCTGTAGCCTTACAGCAAACAAGCGTGTTTCCATCTGTGCAGGTGACAAAAAAGCTGAGCTGTAATAGACTGACTGTGGCAAGATACACTGGTGATAAAAGTACCAGTGATATCTGGTCATGTGGTGCTGCCATGGCCATATACTTTAGTGCATGTAGACAACAGCGTCAAGAAAGGGCTGATACACATGTAGTCTTTTCAAGACATCACGCACACAGTGGTGCCTGTGTCGATGAGGCAAACAACCTGACTCACTTTGTTGAAATTTCTTCCTTCCTTTGTGTATCTCTGTGGTTAGAGATCAAAGCGATGTCATCAAAGTCTTCTTTCCAAAGCATCAAAGGTCTAGTTTTCAGGTGATAGACCATTTTCCTGGACATTTGCCTATGTCTCCGGTGTTGATCTTGCTTTTCACAGAGAACTTGCAGCCTTTAGCAGACTGATTTGCAATTCCACATGCCAAATAGGTCTTACCTTTTGCACAAGAGGGAGCAAAAGGTACCCCAAAATTTAGACACCCCAAAATGTACCTTATTCACTCCTCCCACAGTCTTCTGAATTGGAGACAGTGTTAAACCTCACTTTCATGAGGCAATGTGTCCTTGCATTATGGCAACTCCAAAAACATCAAATTGGCAGAGTAATAAAATTCATTAAGTAAAGTGTTAAACTTATTTAATGGACTCCACTAAATAACTGAGTTCTAGATCAATGAAAAGTTAAAGGTTTTCATTACAAAAATTCAAAAATAAGTGACACAGAGTGAGTGCCATAAAGGCTCGTAGGAGCAGAGTTATGCAAAGTATATAAAAATCTGAAAATGTTCCAAGTCCCAAATGAGCAGCAACATTAGAAAGAAATTGAGCAGCATCTCTAGCAGCAGCAAAGAAAGCTCCAAAAATTCTAGCTCACCCCCAAAAATCTATTTTTACATGGAAAATTACCAGTTCTTCAGATTCCTCTCGGTATGAGCAAATGTATCATTTTTTCAGCAAATCAGAACACAAGAAAAACAAACATCATTACCTTTGTACCAAAGCACTTCCCCATTTTCTTCAAAAATTATTCAACAACCTCTATGCGAATGTCATCTGTAGATGTTCGTACAAATATGAAACATTTAACACTTTCTTCGAATGAATAGGTCCAATGAAGAAATGGCACACCGTAGCTACATGTCACAATATTACACCAGCACTCTGGAAGATTCACAGTGAGCACAACAACAGAAGTGGAAATAAACTATTATTAGCTCTGCTTGACTGTGGCAAGGGAATGTGTGCAGGTGGGAAGCTTGAGCGAGTGACAGAGATGACTTCCATCTTGTTTAAAATGACATTTTACATAGAAACTTGTCCTAACTAAAACACATTAATAGCTTCACTTTTATACATTATAAGAAACTTTTATCAAAAGCAGGTGTATTAATTCAGTCTAAATATTGAAAATCATGTGTGGAAATACATAGTACATATTCTCCTACACACGGCAGGCAAAGTCGTGATGGGATCCATGCAGACCAATGGTCATAACACCGCCCCAGCCTGGGACACGATGGAAAAGGCAGAGCCAGAGGCAAGAAAGGAAACAAGGCCTGGCCTCCTGCTCCAGTTCCTGGCATGGCCTGGAGAGCCCTGTGCTCGAAGCAGAGCCTAACATAATTATGCAGCACCTTGCAGGGCTTCTTTGGGGATCAAGAAAGTTGTCCAGTGTTGCGCCCCACCTTATCCCCACAGATGCATTGTGGACTTTCCCTGCTCCGGGTCAGAAGCAACACTGACTGGAAGTTACAGGTAGCAGTGACAAACTGTCAGTGTTCAATAAATAGATGCACTGTTCCCTAAAAGCTAATGGGATTTCAAAAAGGCGGCAGGGTGGAGCCCTAACACCAACATGAAGGGCCTCGCACTGACCTCATGCAATGACAAGTGTTCCAGACATGACTATTGGGATTTTCATTACTCAGTCTTTCTAAAATGATGAGAAGTCACTCTGTTGTGCTTCCACCGTGCCTGCTCTCTTATCGGATGTTTGAATGCCTATCACGTTGAACTCTGAGCCTTTCAGTGTCTTGAAAGTGTTTCACAAGACTCCCCTCAAAAGGTTCGGAGCCACATACTGCAATCCTTCAGGAAACAAAGGGGCATATTTACAAGCCCCTTGCGCCACTTTTGCGCCGCCGTTGCGTCACGCATGTGACGCAGCGGCGCGCATAAGCTCATGCGCCGCGTTGCGCTATATTTACAACGTGACGCATCTAGGGAGATGCGTCACGTAGTAAACCCCTGCGCCACATGAAACCTGCGTCAGGTTTCATGTGGGCGTACCTGGCGCAGGGGGCGTTCCGGCGCAGAAACGCCTCGGAAAAGTGACGCAGTGAAATCTACAAGATTTTACGCAGTCACTTTTCCAACGCTAGTGCGTCAAATCCTTATGCCTGCAGGCATAAGGATTGACGCACCATGTTAGGGATAGGGAAGGTTGGAACAGTGCTGGAGTTGCGTCGCGCTTGCGACACAACTTCAGCACTGCGCCAACCTTCCGCCGGCAGATGCGTCACGCATCTGCTTATCCTTGCGCCACGATGCGCCGCATTGTAAATGCGGCGCATCGGACGTGGCGCAAGGGTAAACTTGCGTGACGCATTTTCCCTGGCGCATCCCTGCTGATATGCAGGGATGCGCCAGGGAACGTAAATATGCCCCAAAAGGCTTCTGGGAAGTGCTTTCCAATTTCAGCAGATTTTTCACCTCTCTGGTTTGGAATGTGATTCAAAATGTGCAACCAATAGAAATGAAGTTGATTTGAATTTACGACACAGAGATGCCGAAGTCTAATGATAAAGCACATTAATTTCTGATTAACGAGAGAATGGCAGTATAAATACCGTTTCGAAACAGATTGGATTGTTCATATTTGTATTGTGCGGGAAAGACAGCCGAAAGATGTTACTTTTACCCTGCAGCCTTGCCTTTCTTTTGGCTACTCAAGTGTTTTGCACGGTGACGTGTTCCATGGTGGAGTTGAGAAAAAATGGCTATGAAAATCTTGTCATTGCAATTAATCCAGCCTTACCTGAAGATGGGAAGATTATTGACAATATAAAGGTAGGCAAATGATTGTTTTCAAGAAGTCACTGTGGGCTGTTAAAGGCTAGATCTGTGAATCGTATCTCCGGTACAACTGCGACAATGTAATGCAAAATATGCACACATAGAATTTTATTGTACAGACTAACCCCTGCATTAAAACGTTTACCAAAACAATTACTGACACCATTTTGGGAAAGTTAATTTGTAATAAAATAAACCCAGAGGGCCGAATTCACAAACTTTATTCTTCATCTACCCACAAGCACATGGAGAAAAAACATGATATTTTTTTTGCATACACAAATTCATAAGGGGAATTTGATCATATTCAAAACGTGATGCATTTGTGTGTAAATTAATGTGCACACACACAACTGCAAGGATTTCCAGGTTAAGCATTTGGCAGGCGCAGATCTGCCTCATTCATGCATCCCATTCCTCTAGATAAAATCCTTGCCCAGCGTTTGCGCAGGCACAGAATGGAGCTGTGTGATTGTTTCTAAAGGTAATGGCGCTCTCACAGCTCTCAGAATATACATTAGCTCAGAAACATTTACAAACTTCGTGCCAGATTTACTAAGTTGTCACACAGCGCAGTGCAGCAGCGTAAATGCCTCGCTCCGTGAGAAGGAGAAAGCAGGAGAGTGCCAAATTCACAGAAATATGGCACTCTTCTCCCCTCTCCCTAGCGCCGGCACTGAAATCAGCTGCCATACGCCACGGAGACACTGTTTGCACCATGGTGCAAGGGTGTCTCCATAAGTCTAGCATAGGTTTTGTACTGGAAGGGTACCCTTCAGATGCAAAGAGCATTATTGACAAGCAAATACAGCGTTAGTGAACCTACTATTAAAATAAATGGCAATTTAAACAAGTAGCAAAAAGTCAATGGACATTTCTAGCATGTTCTGGATGCAAGAGGTCGGGTTTTAAGGCTATTCTATAAAATGCCACATGCTGGTGCTAATGCCCTCAATAAGTGTACTTGGTGACCAAAGTGCGAAGTTCCCTGTTGTCTAAATCCTATCAGGCAGCGCTTGAACAGTGGTATAAAGTGCCACCTGCTAGTGCAATAAAAAGTAAGCATGCTTAGCAATCAGCTAGCGAAAAAATGCCCTGTTCTGTAATCTTGGTCAAGATATTCTAGGTGTTATGACAAGCAGTCACAGCGTAACTGAACTTAGTATTAAAAGGACTGGTATCTTAAACAAATAGCGAAAAGCCAATGGACATTTCTAGCATGTTCTGGATGCAAGAGGTCAGATTCTAAGGCAGTTCTATAAGGTGCCACGTGCTGGTGCCAATGCCATCAATGAGTGTACTTGGCAATCAAAGTGCCCTGTTATCTGAATCCAATCCGGCAGTGGTGGAACAGTGCTAACAAGTGCCACGTGCTAGTGCAATAAAAAGAAAAAATGCTTGACCATCAGCTGGCGAAATGCCCAGTTATCTAATCTTAGTCAGGATATTCTAGGCAATGCTGGCCCCAGTTCAGGCTCCATGTTCTCACGTGACAGTCCAAATAGGTCGGCTGGCATCTCGCAGGGGCCTCCCAGCTTCTGAGAAGAATTTGCCAATTTGTGCTGGTTCCTTTGGTACAACTGTAAGGTAAATGTATGTCAATGCCTCTTTGCATGTTCTTATCCCATTTTGCAGGAAAATTGGCTTTTTGTAAATTCGCCTTTGGGGTAGCAAACGCAAGCAACAGGATACAATGTGCGCAGCAGATTCAGGATGATATTGGCGCAGCCTGCACTGGCCATGCCCTGGTGCGGGTTTCTTCCAGTGGTCCTATATTCCCATATAGGCGTTGTTACGAGATTGGTCAATGGTATGTTTTTTAGCGCTTGTCTACCCAAGACTGCCTTCAGATATAGGGGCATATTAACAACCAGGCGATAGTCAATTATCGCCGCTTTAGCGTCCGTTTTCGGACGGAAAGCGGCGATAATTCTATCGCCTAATCAGCAAGGTCACGCTATCGCGTGAATCCTTGCATTATCGCCCTTTCCCCCAACGCCCATCTTTGCATCTCTAATGAGATGCAAAGTGGGCGTTACTGGGCGTACCCCAGATGGGCTACGTTGTAAATATCGCCGATGTGCACATCGCGATATTTACAAGGCAGCCCACAGGATTATAGCAGACGTTAGATTTTGGCGAAAACGGCCTAATCCCGACTTAGCCATCCCTAACATAGGGGGTGGATTGTGCTGATACGACCACAGGGTCGTATCAGCAGGTTACTCGCCGTTTGCAGTGAACATCGCTGGAAAACCAGCGATGTTCCCTGCAAAACGGCGATAACCTCGCTATCTCCGGAATTTTTATCGCCCTGGCGAAGCGTGTTGTTAATAACGCGCTACCAGGGCGATAATTTCCAGAGATAGCCAGCGATAAGAAATCTATCGCTAAGCACGGCCAGCGATAATTATCGCTGGCCGTTGATAATATGCCCCGTAGTCTCTTGAAGCTTGCTTGCCTTGCTCTTTTAGAGTTCTCTTTAAATGCTCAAATGTTGTAGTTGAATCTATTGAATCAATTGGAGTCAGGTTTATTGTGTCTCTAGCGCTGCCGAGAATCTTTTTCCAGCTACTTTTCATGTCTAGAAATATGATGTTCAGAGGAATATGACTCGTTACATCGTGAGCCATTACTCCGCGTGCCATTACAACGCGGTTGTTACAACGACCGCGTTGTTACCACACAATGCCATTACTACGCAAGTCGTTACATCGACTTGCAGTAGATGGTGCGCTGACATTAGAAATGTATAATTTACTATTCCAACTCCAGCCTACGTAACAGTAGGGAAGGTGTTGGAATAGTAAACTATACTATTTCTAATGTTAGCACGCCATCTACCGCAAGTCGATGTAACGACTTGCGTAGTAATGGCATTGCGTGGTTACAACGCGGTCGTTGTAACGACCGTGTTGTAATGGCATCGCGATGTGATGCCCGCGTTGTTAGGGTTGTTTCCCGTTCAGAGCACCTCGCACGGACTTCGGATCTACCCTGGTCTCCTGTGATAGAACTTAATTTTGTTCTTTTTAGATTCAATGTCTATGTTCACCAGGTCGAGCTCAAGGCAAATCATTGCGCGCCGGGTGTTTTTAGGGATGTTAAATATTTTCCTGTATGCTGCTGTACGGCAACGCTGTAATGGCTTGGTGAGCCTGCTGGGGAAGGCAAGCAGGCCGTAGCTTATTGCAGGTGGCAATTTCGTCCTTATGGCTTTTCGGATGGCTTCTGTCGAGTGGCTTTGTAAGTTATGATATAGTTTGGATAGAGCATAAGTGATTTTAGCTGCTTTTTCTTTCACTGCAGCTGCATGCCACAAGGGTTTACCAGTGTCTGACAGGCAAACGCCCAGATGGCTTTATTTGCTGGTTGTGCTTATCTTTAAAGGGCCCAGTAGCCATTTCAATTGATGCTCCTTGCATCTTTGGCCAAAAATCAGGACTTTAGTTTTGGAAGCATTTGCGTGCAGAGCATTCTTTGTGTTGTATACATGGAGTATGCCCAAAGCCAAAGCCCTCTTCATCCTAATGCTGGTCTGATCCAATATCACCAGATCATCAGCGTACTGTATGATGGGAAGTTTCATCTGACCTAATTTCAGTGGGAATATATTCCCTTTCAGCGATTCCCCACTTAAGTCAGTGGTATATATGAACTGAGCAAGGTGGGAGCGATGACACAGCCCTGCTTGAGCCCTCTATTGGTGTAAATGTTTTCAGTTGCATGGGTCTGCGTTATTTTAGTTAGAACCCAGGTGTACGTATACAATGTTCTAATTGCCGCCAGGAGTAGCCTGGGTATGCCCCACTCTGCCAGTTTTTTCCAGAGGATGTTTCGGTTAATTCCATCAAACCCTGCACTGTAGTCTATGAAGCAGCCATATAATGGGGGCGTGGTAGTTTCCATAGCCTTTGCGCTCTGATAGGAGAGAGCGATAACGTTGTCCATAGTAGAAGAGTCTGGCCGGAAGCCCGTCTGATAGTTTGGTATGATTTGATTTTTTTGATTGATCCAGTTCTCCAGCTCATGTAGAAGAACCTTTTTGCAAAGGCCTTGCCATCAACATCCAATAGGGTTATTAGCGGATAACCCTTTTTGTGTATTGGGTGCAGAATGGAGCCGTTCCATGAATCCGGAATGGATGCCCATGGAACGCATTTATTGTACAGGCTAAACATGTGGGGTGCCCAAAATGCCAGATCTTCCCGAAAGGCGCTCCTAGAAAGGTCGTTTGGACCAGGGGCCCCATCTTCCTGAATACGTTTCAGGATGCATAACATCTCCTTTTCGGAGACTAGCATGGAGCTATCTTCTAGGCCTTCTAGGGCATAAGCCAGTAAATGCTTACTGGTATCCCTTGTTTTATCAGGGTCCACATATAGTTTTTGTACGTGGGCCTCCCATTCCTCAATAGAGACGGCACTCTCTTTACTGACAGTTCTATTCGCCAGACCATTGACAACCCCAAAATTCCCTGTTTTTTTTTTTGGTGGCAGCAAGGCATATATGTGTTTCCATTCCTCCTCTGTTTGCTTTTGTTTTAGGTTCCAGCGTATTCGTTTGCGTTGTCTTCTGGCCTCTTTATCTTGCTTTCCGTATGCATATTTTTCGCTCTTTTATAAAGCAGTTCGACATGAGGCACTTCCGATTGCTCTCCATAAACTCTCTGTTCTCGTGGGGAGGGAGCTACCTCCCTCTTGTGGGCATGATTTGCCGATTGTTCAGGTTTTGTGGTGTTAGTGTTTTGTGGAGTTTTTTTAACTATTTACTCCCAATGTTTCTTAACCACATATGCTTTGTCTCCCATAGTCGGAAAGGAGTAGACTAATTTCCAACATGAGTACTTGGCCATGCAGGCTTGGCCCCATATGACTCTCTTAATTATTGGGCCAACATTGTTGGGAAGTGGATGGCCAGCCGGCTTGTGGGTCCTGTATGTCATCGCACTCACGTTAACCACTATTGATACAGGATGGTGGTCGCTTTCTGTTCTTGTTTAGACCTGATAGCTGATGCACCTCTTTAGCAAATTCTTGCTTAAGAAAATCCAGTCCAGTGTTGAAATGTTTTTAAAGGTAAGCATTTTTTGACCCCCTTTGTGCATTTTCGACTGGACATGCCTAGCTCAAATTCACTGAGACAAGCTTCAGTGATGTTCCGGGAACAGTCCCCAAAATTAGTTGGCAGAAGTCTTGTATGTTGAAGTCTCCGGCTACTATGCACTCGTGCCTTGGATGCTTGTAGAGAGTTGCTTTAATCAGCTCTGTGATGTTCCTGACATTGGCCATTTTTACATCCCTGTGCGGATTCACATACAGGTTTTTGACCATAATTGAGGAAGAACTTCCGTCTAGTACCAGGCCATTTATACTGACCGCCTGCACTTACCAAGAGGAGTAGTTTCAAACTTTTACTTTTGCCTGCAAGCCTTGTTTCACATATACTGAAAGTCCGCCCATGGGTCTTCCAAAGAGATTTATTTTGTTGGCCACGGTGTGAATTGTTTGGAACCTTGAAATGGAGATAGGCTTAGTCAACCACGTTTCTTGCAGGCATAGTGTGTCTCCAGTGTGTAAGTACTCCAGAGTGTTTGTATTTGCCGTTAGGGAAGACAAACGTGCCACGTTCCAGCTTATGATCTTCATCATGGTTCTTGAGAGCTTTGTATTTTTACCATCCGTGCTAGGGATTCGACCGCCCATCTGAAAGCCACGCCCAGTCAGACATTTCCGAGCTTGTATGTGCTATAGGTTCCGTGGTGCCGTGGTGGAGTGGCTGTCCCTGTGCCACCAGTCAATTGTCCTGTGATCTTTTTTCCAAGGCAAGGGATTCCTTTGTTTTATTCCTCTCAGGATACTGCTTGCTGCTTTATGTTGCACCAGGGAATATTGCCTCTGTGATAGCACATGAGGATATTTTTCGGTCGCTGGCTTATTGATGAGTATGCCCCATTCTTTGAATAACCTGCAATGGTGTTTTGCATATGAATACTGTTGGACCACTCGGTTAGTGTAGATTCTTTTTGGCGAATCTAGCCGTAGTTTTTGAATTTCACTGACATTAGGTGCGCCGATGTAAGATAAGACAGAGAGGGTATGTTGTGTCAGAGATGTATAATGTTTGACCTGTTTAAAATGTCCTAGGGTCCTCTCGTCTTAAATTCTGGAGTGAAAATTAGAGCTGTAGGTACGGATACCGGCAAGTGATCCTCGATTTCTCCACATCCGTTAGAGTATGAAGGATGACAGTTTGCTCTTACATTGTTCTAGGTCTACAAGAGGAGCTGTCTTGTACTGAGCGATCTCTGCTGGGCTGATTGAGCTGACCCACTGCATGTCTATGTGAGCTGGTGGAGGCGTATCTGCGACAGTTTGTTGGGCATTTATGGTATGATTACACCAGTTCTCTGCATGGGGTGCAATTGATGAAATATTAGATCTCTGGTGCGGCTCCACTGCCCTAGTTGAGTCATTCAAATACAATGCAGATTGGTGTGGCCCTAACCTGGTTTTGCCCGAGTGTACAGCTGTTACCAGGGCTATATCCAAGGGCACAGTTAATCACTCATATTGGTGGGAGCTTGTTTGCTCAACAGTGCTTCCATTGATCATTCCGTTCACGGCCTATGAGTAGGTTTTATTGTGTATGTTGGGTGCCATTGTCTGTTTGTAACTTTCCTTCTTCCCATATATCTCCCGCAGCAAATTTGATTCAGTGATTGCTTGAACGGGTTTTCTTTCTGCTGCATCAGCGGCTTGTATTGTTTGTAAAGGCAAATTTAACCCCTTCGCTGATAGGCCTTTTCCCCCCCTGTGCTAAGCCTTTTTTTGGCTATTTGGGGTAGTTCGCGCTTAGGCCCCTGTAACTTTTTGACCACATAAGGTATCCATGCCAAATTTGTGTCCTTTTCTTCCAACATCATGGGAATTCTAAAGGTACCCAGGGTTTGTGGATTCCCCTGGAGGGGACCCAGGAATTAGCCAAAATACAACTACATTTTGTTTTTTTGGGGAAAAATTGGAAAGAAGGGCTACAGATGAAAGCGTCTGGTTTTTCCCTGCAAATGGTATCAACAAAGGGGTTGTGGTGCTGAAATCACCATCTTCCCAGCTTTCAGGGACAAGCAGACTTTTGTCAGAAAACCAACATTTTTTACACAGTTTTAGCATTTTTCTGGGACATAGCCTATTTTTGCTATTTTTTGTGCTTTCAACCTCCTTCCAGTTAATGGTAGAAATGGGTATGAAAGCAATAATGGATCCTGGAAAGCTATACATTTTTAAAAAGTATACAAAATTCTGAATTCAGCAAGGGGTCATTTGTGTAGATCCTTCAAGGTTTCTTTATAGAAACTAACAGTTGAAAATAGGAAAAATAGGACATTAGTTGAAAAAAACAGCCATTTGTGTCAACTTTTCACCTGAAATTTCCTCTAATTATAACAGCTGTTTGAAAGCAATATACTGTTACATCCACTGGACCTTTCTGGTTGTGGGGATATATAGGACTTGTAGGTTCATCAAGAACCCGACGAACCCAGAGCCAATAACTGAGCAGCGTCTTGCAATGGTTTTTTATTATGTACCGGGTATATAGCAATTAATTTGGGAAATATATACATGGAAAAATTGGTATGAAAGACACCTATGTATTTCTGAAATTGGAACAAAATATAGAGTTTAGAAACAGTAGATATTTGCACATTTCCAAAATTGTGAGTACCCATACTAGCATGAGAATTATAGGTCATTTTTCAAAATGACTTCTTTTTACACATTGTCTTTCATTTGGAAGGCAGAAATGCATCGAAAGTCAATAGGTAATAACAGTTGCTCTACAATTCTGTGTTACCCTAAGTCTCCCGATAAAAATGGTACCTCACTTGTGTGGGTAGGCCTAGTGCCCGCGACAGGAAACGGCTCAAAACGCAACGTGGACACACTTTATTTTTACAGTGAAAACTGACCCTTTTTTTGCAAAGTGCCTAGCTGTAGATTTTGAACCCTTGCTCTGCCGGCACCTAGGGAAACCTAGCAAACCTATACATTTTTGAAAACTAGACACCCAGGGAAATCCAGGATGGGGTGACTTCACTGGCTCTCACCAGGTTCTATTACCCAGAATCCCTTACAAACGTAAAAATGTGTAAAAAAACCCACATTTTCCTCACATTTCTGTGGTGCAAAGTTCTGGAATCTGCGTGGATCCACAAAATTCCACCCACCCCGCGTTCCCCAGAGTCTGACGAGAAAAATGTTACCTCACTTGTGTGGGTAGGCCTAGTGCCCGCGACAGGAAACGGCCCAAAACGCAACGTGGACACACCACATTTTCACAGTGAAAACGGACCCTTTTTTTGCAAAGTGCCTAGCTGTAGATTTTGAACTCTATCTCTGCCGGCACCTAGGGAAACCTAGCAAACCTATACATTTTTGAAAACTAGACACCCAGGGAATCCAGGATGGGGTGACTTGACTGGCTCTCACCAGGTTCTGTTACCCAGAATCCCTTGCAAACCTAAACATTTGTCCAAAAAACCACATTTCCCTCACATTTCTGTGGTGGAAAGTTCTGGAATCTGCGTGGATCCACAAAATTCCACCCACCCCGCGATCCCCAAAGTCTTCCAAGAAAAATGGTACCTCACTTGTGTGGGTAGGCCTAGTGCCCGCGACAGGAAACGGCCCAAAACGCAACGTGGACACACCACATTTTCACTCTGAACATGGACCATTTTTTTGCAAAGTGCCTAGCTGTAGATTTTGAATCCTAGCTCTGCCGGCACCTAGGGAAACCTAGCAAACCTACACATTTTTGAAAACTAGACACACAGGGGAATCCAGGATGGGGTGACTTGACTGGCTCCCACCAGGTTCTGTTACCCAGAATCCCTTGCAAACCTAAACATTTGTCCAAAAAACCACATTTCCCTCACATTTCTGTGGTGGAAAGTTCTGGAACCTGCGTGGAGCCACAAAATTCAACCCACCCCACATTCCCCAAAGTCTTCAGAGAAAAATGGTACCTCACTTGTGTGGGTAGGCCTAGTGCCCGCGACAGGAAAGGGCCCAAAACGCAACGTGGACACACCACATTTTCACAGTGAAAACGGACCCTTTTTTTGCAAACCCTCCTAGCTCTAGATTTTGAACCCTAGCTCTGCCGGCACCTAGGGAAACCTAGCAAACCTATACATTTTTGAAAACTAGACACCCAGGGGAATCCAGGTTGGGGTGACTAGTCTGGCTCTCACCAGGTTCTGTTACCCAGAATCCCTTGCAAACCTCAAAATTTGTCCCAAAATAAAATTGTCCTCACATTTCTGTGGTGGAAAGTTCTGGAATCTGCGTGGATCCACAAAATTCCACCCACCCCGCATTCCCCAAAGCCTTCTGAGATAAATGGTACCTCACTTGTGTGGGTAGGCCTAGTGCCCGCGACAGGAAACGGCCCAAAACGCAACGTGGACACACTACATTTTCACAGTGAAAACGGACAATTTTTTTGCAAAGTGCCTAGGTGTAGATTTTGAACCCTAGCTCTGCCGGCACCTAGGGAAACCTAGCAAACCTATACATTTTTGAAAACTAGATACCCAGGGGAATCCAGGATGGGGTGACTTGTCTGGCTCTCACCAGGGTCTGTTACCCAGAGTCCCTTGCAAACCTCAAAATTTGAAAAAAAAACAAATTTTCCTCACATTTCTGTGGTCGAAAGTTCTGGAATCTGAGTGGATCCACAAAATTCCACCCACCCCGCATTCCCCAAAGTCTTCCGAGAAAAATGGTACGTCACTTGTGTGGGTAGGCCTAGTGCCCGCAACAGGAAACAGCCCAAAACGCAACATGGACACACCACATTTTCACAATGAAATCTGACCCTTTTTTTGCAAAGTGCCTAGCTGTAGATTTTGAACTCTAGCTCTGCCGGCACCTAAGGAAACCTAGCAAACCTATACATTTTTGGAAACTAGACACGCCGGGGAATACAGGATGGGGTGACTTGTCTGGCTCTCACCATGTTCTGTTACCCAGAATCCCTTGCAAACCTCAAACTTTGTTAAAAAAACACATTTTCCTCACATTTTTGTGGTGAAAAGTTCTTTAATCTGCGTGGTTCCACAAAATTCAACCCACCCCGCATTCCCCAAAGTCTTCCGAGAAAAATGGTATCTCACTTGTGTGGGTAGGCCTAGTGCCCGTGACAGGAAACGGCCCAAAACGCAACGTGGACACACCACATTTTCACTGTGAAAACGGACACTTTTTTTGCAAAGTGCCTAGCTGTAGATTTTGAACCCTAGCTCTGCCGGCACCTGAGGAAACCTAGCAAACCTATACATTTTTGAAAACTAGACACCCAGGGGAATCCAGGATGGGGTGACTTGTCTGGCTCTCACTAGGTTCTGTTACCCAGAATCCCTTGCAAACCTCAAAATTTGTAAAACAAAACACGTTTTCCTCACATTTCTGTGGTGGAAAGTTCTGGAATCTGCGTGGATCCACAAAATTCCACCCACCCCGCATTTCCCAAAGTCTTCCGAGACAAATGGTACCTCACTTGTGTGGGTGGGTCAAGTATTTGAGAAAAAAGTGATTTTTTCAGCTAAATTTGAGGTTTGCAGGGGATTCTGGCTAGGAAAACGTTGGGGGACCCACGCAAGCCATACCTCGCTGGACTCCCCGGGTGTCTAGTTTTCAGAAATTGTGGGTTTGGTAGGTTTCCCAAGATAGCCGCCGAGCCCGGGGCCAAAAACCCAGGTGACCCCCTTGCAAAACCAGGTTGTTTTGTGATAGGTCATTTTGATGTCTCCTCAATACGTTTTGGGCCCTTGCCTGTCTCGGGTACTTGACCCACCCACACAAGTGAGGTACCATTTTTCTCGGAAGACTTTGGGGAATGCGGGGTGGGTGGAATTTTGTGGATCCACACAGATTCCAGGACTTTACAGCACAGAAATGTGAGGAAAATGTGTTTTTTATGACAGATTTTGAGGTTTGCAAGGGATTCTGGGTAACAGAACCTGGTGAGAGCCAGACATGTCACCCCATCCTGGATTCCCCTGGGTGTCTAGTTTTCAAAAATGTATAGGTTTGCTAGGTTTCCCTAGGTGCCGGCAGAGCTAGGGTTCAAAATCTACAGACAGGCACTTTGCAAAAAAAGGGTCAGTTTTCAGTGAGAAAATGTGGTGTGTCCATGTTGCGTTTTGGGCCGTTTCCTGTCACGGGCACTAGGCCTACCCACAAAAGTGAGGGACCATTTTTCTCTGAAGACTTTGGGGAATGCGGGGTGGGTGGAATTTTTTGGATCCACGCAGATTCCAGAACTTTCCACCACAGAAATGTGAGGAAAATTTGTTTTGTTTGACAAATTTTGAGGTTTGCAAGGGATTCTGGGTAGCAGAACCTGGTGAGAACCAGACAAGTCACCCCTTCCTGGATTCCCCTGAGTGTCTAGTTTTCAAAAATGTATAGGTTTGCTAGGTTTCTCTAGCTGCCGGCAGAGCTAGGGTTCAAAATCTACACCTAGGCACTTTGCAAAAAAAGGGTCCGTTTTCATTGTGAAAATGTGGTGTGTCCACGTTGTGTTTTGAGCCGTTTCCTGTCGCGGGCACTAGGCCTACCCACACAAGTGAGGTACCATTTTTCTCGGAAGACTTTGGGGAATGCGGGGTGGGTCGAATTTTGTGGATCCAGGCAGATTCCAGTACTTTCTACCACAAAAATTGAGGAAAATGTGGTTTTTTCGACAAAGTTTGAGGTTTGCAAGGGATTCTGGGTAACAGAACCTGGTGAGAGCCAGACAAGTCACCCCATCCTGTATTCCCCTGGGTGCCTAGTTTTCAAAAAAGTATAGGTTTGCTGGGTTTCCCTATGTGCCGGCAGAGCTAGGGTTCAAAATCTACAGCTAGGCACTTTGCAAAAAAAGGGTCCGTTTTCATTGTGAAAATGTGGTGTGTCCACGTTGCGTTTTGGGCTGTTTCCTGTCGCGGGCACTAGGCCTACCCACACAAGTGAGGTACCATTTTTCTCGGAAGACTTTGGGGAATGCGGGGTGCGTGGAATTTTGTGGATCCACGCTGATTCCAGAACTTTCCACCACAGAAATGTGAGGAAAATGTGTTTTTTTGGACAAATTTTGAGGTTTGCAAGGGATTCTGGGTAACAGAAACCTGGTGAGAGCCAGACAAGTCACCCCTTCCTGGAATCCCCTGAGTGTCTAGTTTTCAAAAATGTATAGGTTTGCTAGGTTTCTCTAGGTGCCGGCAGAGCTAGGGTTCAAAATCTACAGCTAGGCACTTTGCAAAAAAAGGGTCAGTTTTCATTGTGAAAATGTGGTGTGTCCACGTTGCGTTTTGGGCTGTTTCCTGTCGCGGGCACTAGGCCTACCCACACAAGTGAGGTACCAGTTTTCTCGGAAGACTTTGGGGAATGCGAGGTGGGTGGAATTTTGTGGATCCACGCAGATTCCAGAACTTTCCACCACAAAAAATGAGGAAAATGTGTTGTTTTTTGACAAAGTTTGAGGTTTGCATGAATTCTGGGTAACAGAACCTGGTGAAAGGCACACAAGTCACCCTATCCTGGATTCCCCATGGTGTCTAGTTTTAAAAAATGTACAGGTTTGCTAGGTTTCCCTATGTGGCGGCTGTGCTAGGGCCCAAAATCCACAGGTAGGCACATTGCTAAAAAAAATTATGTGCCTAGTGGGCTTTCTGCCGCCCTGGGGGGGAATCGGGTTGGGGGGGTTTGCTCCGATATGCCCCCAAGGGGGGCAGAGAGACTGTGGCTATTTTTTGGGGGAGTGGGGGCATTGGTATGCCCATTCTGGGCAGCCCCCACCCCATGCATAAAAAAGCCAGCGTAATCGCTGGTGCCTAGTGGGCTTTCTGCCCCCCTGGGGGGCATATCAGGGGCCACTGCCCCCATCTGCCCCCCCCCAGGGGGCAGAAAGACTGGAATTTCTCTGGGGGGGGGTGAGGGTATTGTCATGCCTATTTTGGGCAGCCCCCACCCCTACATGAATACAAACAAAATTCCCTGGTTTCTAGTGGGCTTTCTGCCCCCCGAGGGGCAGAAAGACTGGAATTTTTGCTGGGGTGGAGGTGGCGGCATTGGCATGCCAGTTTTGGGCAGCCCCCACCCCTACTTCAAATTGGCAAAAGAAATCCCTGGCGTCTAGTGGGCTTGTTGCCCCCCCGTGGGTGCAGATTAGGGGCTACTGCCCCATCTGCCTCCCAGGGGGGGCAGAAAGCCGGAATTTTTGCGGGGGTGGGGGCATTGGCATGCCCGTTTTGGGTGGGCCCCCACCCCTAATTGTACTTGCCAAAAAAAATCCCTGGTGTCTAGTGGGCTTTTTGACCCCCGGGGGGGAGAAAGGCTGCAATTTTGGCGGCAGGGGTGTGGGCATTGGCATGCCCGTTTTGCGCAGCCCCCATCCTAATTGAAATTGCCCAAAAAAGAAATCCCTGGCGTCTAGTGCGCTTTCTTCCCCCCGAGGGGTGGATTGGGGGCTACTGCCCCCATCTGCCTCCCAGGGGGGGCAGAAAGACTGTAATTTTTGCAGGGGGGTGGGGGCATTGGCATGCCCATTTTGGTCAGCCCCCATCCTAATTAAAATTGCCCAAAAAAAAATCCCTGGGGTCTAGTGCGCTTTCTGCCCCCCGGGGGGGCAGATTGGGGTCTACTGCCCCCATCAGCCCCCTAGTGGGGCAGAAAGACTGAATTTATCCAATTTTATTCGGGGGAGCAAAGGCCCTTGCCCAAGGGGCTGCTCCCCCCTCCCTGGTGCCTAGTGGGTGGATCCCTGCTTGGGATCGCCCTCCTGGGGTGATCCCCAAGCAGGGATCCACTGGTGAGGGGTACCATTGGAAAGGGGAGATTCTCCCCTTTCCAACGATACCTCTCCTGACTTTCTACGTGCTCAGGGGGCTGAGATACCCCCTGAGCACGTAGAAAGCGAAACTGAAATGAGCCTCTTGGCTCATTTCAGTTTCGGTTTCACTGAAATGACGTCAGCGCGACGTGCGCGCTGATCGTCATTTCAGGGAAACCGGGGGGGGGCCTCGGGAGCTGGGGAAGCTCTTCCCCAGCTCCCAAGGCTGTTGGGGGTAAAGGGAATCCCTCTGGTGCCCGCACCAGAGGGATTCCCTGTGCCATGGCGTCAGACGCGCAGGAGCCGTCCGACGCACATGAGCACTTATGCGTCGGGCGGCTCCCGGTTTTTTGCAATGGTATTTCTTTTTACACATTGTGACTCAGTCTATACTTTCTTTTACTGTCTTTGAGAAATTTCTTTAGTTTTTCTTTTGTCACTGTGTTAACAGTGACTGTACCCTTGTGACCTCTGCTGTCATCTCACATGCCAGGCTGACACTCAATGGCACATGTGCTAAATTTGCGGTTTGCAGGGGATTCTGGGTAGGGAAACTTTGGGGAATCCACGCAAGCCATACCTCATTGGACTCCCCAGGGTGTCTAGTGTTCAGAAATGTGTGGGTTTGGTAGGTTTCCCTAGATGGCAGCGAGCCCGGGGCCAAAACCCCAGGTGCCCCCCCAAAACCAGCTAGTTTTGTTAATTTGTAATTTTGAAGTCTCCACAGTACAATTTGGGCCATTTCCTGTTGAAGCCACTATGCCTACCCACACAAGTGAGGTACCATTTTTCTCGGGAGACCTGGGGAACGCTGGGTGGTAGGAAATTTGTGTCAGACCGGTGACCCGACAACTTTCTCACACAGAAATGTGAGAAAAAATTGATTTTTTCAACAAAATTTGAGGTTTGCAGTGGATTCGGGGATAGGAAATGTTGGGGGACCCACGCAAGCCATACCTTGCTGGACTCCCCCAGGTGTCTAGTTTTCAGAAATGTGTGGGTTTGGTAGGTTTCCCAAGATGGCCGCCGAGCCCGGGGCCAAAAACCCAGGTGACCCCCCTTGCAAAACCAGGTTGTTTTGTGATAGGTCATTTTGATGTCTCCTCAATACGTTTTGGGCCCTTGCCTGTCGCGGGTACTTGACCCACCAACGCGAGTTAGGTACCATTTTTATCGGGAGACCTGGGAGAACACTGGGTGGTAGGAAACTTGTGGATCCACGTAGATTCCAGAACTTTCACACACAGAAATTTGAGAAAAAAGTGATTTTTTCAGCTAAATCTGAGGTTTGCAGGGGATTCTGGGCAGGAAAACGTTGGGGGACCCATGCAAGCCATACCTCGCTGGACTCCCCCGGGTGTCTAGTTTTCAGAAATGTGTGGGTTTGGTAGGTTTCCCAAGATGGCCGCCGAGCCCGGGGCCAAAAACCTAGGTGACCCCCCTTGCAAAACCAGGTTGTTTTGTGATAGGTCATTTTGATGTCTCCTCAATACATTTTGGGCCCTTGCCTGTCTCGGGTACTTGACCCACCCACACAAGTGAGGTACCATCTTTCTCGGAAGACTTTGGGGAATGCGGGGTGGGTGGAATTTTGTGGATCCACAGATTCCAGGACTTTCCACCACAGAAATGTGAGGAAAATGTGTTTTTTTGGACAGATTTTGAGGTTTGCAAGGGATTCTGGGTAACAGAACCTGGTGAGAGCCAGACATGTCACCCCATCCTGGATTCCCCTGGGTGTCTAGTTTTCAAAAATGTATAGGTTGGCCTAGGTTTCCCTAGGTGCCGGCAGAGCTAGGGTTCAAAATCTACAGCTAGGCACTTTGCAAAAAAAGGGTCAGTTTTCACTGAGAAAATGTGGTGTGTCCATGTTGCGTTTTGGGCCGTTTCCTGTCACGAGCAGTAGGCCTACCCACAAAAGTGAGGGACCATTTTTCTCTGAAGACTATGGGGAATGCGGGTTGGATGGAATTTTTTGGATCCACGCAGATTCCAGAACTTTCCACCAAAGAAATATGAGGAAAATGTGGTTTTTTGGACACATTTTGAGGTTTGCAAGGGATTCTGGGTAGCAGAACCCGTTTAGAACCAGACAAGTCACCCCTTCCTGGATTCCCCTGAGTGTCTAGTTTTCAAAAATGTATAGGTTTGCTAGGTTTCTCTAGCTTCCGGCAGAGCTAGGGTTCAAAATCTACAGCTGGGCACTTTGCAAAAAAAGGGTCCGTTTTCATTGTGAAAATGTGGTGTGTCCATGTTGCGTTTTGAGCCGTTTCCTGTCGCGGGCACTAGGCCTACCCACACAAGTGAGGTACCGTTTTTCTCGGAAGAATTTGGGGAATGTGGGGTGGGTCGAATTTTGTGGATCCAGGCATATTCCAGAACTTTCCACCACAAAAATGTGAGGAAAATGTGTTTTTTTGGACAAATTTTGAGGTTTGCAAGGGATTCTGGGTAACAGAACCTGGTGAGAGCCAGACGAGTCACCCCTTCCTGGATTCCCCTGAGTGTCTAGGTTTCAAAAATGTATAGGTTTGCTAGGTTTCTCTAGCTGCCGGCAGAGCTAGGGTTCAAAATCTACAGCTAGGCACTTTGCAAAAAAAGGGTCCATTTTCATTGTGAAAATGTGGTGTGTCCAAGTTGCGTTTTGGGCTGTTTCCTGTCGCGGGCACTAGGCCTACCCACACAAGTGAGGTACCATTTTTCTCGGAAGACTTTGGGGAATGCGGGGTGGGTCGAATTTCGTGGATCCAGGCAGATTCCAGAACTTTCCACCACAAAAATTGAGGAAAATGTGTTTTTTTACAAAGTTTGAGGTTTGCAAGGGATTCTGGGTAACAGAACCTGGTGAGAGCCAGACAAGTCACCCCATCCTGTATTCCCCTGGGTGTCTAGTTTTCAAAAAAGTATAGGTTTGCTGGGTTTCCCTAGGTGCCGGCAGAGCTAGGGTTCAAAATCTACAGCTAGGCACTTTGCAAAAAATGGGTCCATTTTCATTGTGAAAATGTGGTGTGTCCACGTTGCGTTTTGGGCCGTTTCCTGTCACGGGCACTAGGCAGACCCACACAAGTGAGGTACCATTTTTCTCGGAAGACTTTGGGGAATGCGGGGTGTGTGGAATTTTGTGGATCCACGCAGATTCCAGAACTTTCCACCACAGAAATGTGAGGAAAATGTGTTTTTTTTTACAAATTTTGAGGTTTGCAAGGGATTCTGGGTAACAGAACCTGGTGAGAGCCAGATAAGTCACCCCTTTCTGGATCCCCCTGAGTGTCTATTTTTTGAAAAATGTATAGGTTTGCTAGGTTTCTCTAGGTGCCGGCAGAGCTAGGGTTCAAAATCTACAGCTAGGCACTTTGCAAAAAAAGGGTCCGTTTTCATTGTGAAAATGTGGTGTGTTCACGTTGCGTTTTGGGCTGTTTCCTGTCGCGGGCACTAGGCCTACCCACACAAGTGAGGTACCAGTTTTCTCGGAAGACTTTGGGGAATGCGGGGTGGGTGGAATTTTGTGTATCCACGCAGATTCCAGAACTTTCCACCACAAAAAATGAGGAAAATGTGTTTTTTTTTACAAAGTTTGAGGTTTGCAAGGAATTCTGGGTAACAGAACCTGGTGAGAGCCAGACAAGTCACCCCATCCTGTATTCCCCTGGGTGCCTAGCTTTCAAAAAGTATAGGTTTGCTGGGTTTCCCTAGGTGCCGGCAGAGCTAGGGTTCAAAATCTACAGCTAGGCACTTTGCAAAAAAGGGTCAATTTTCACTGAGAAAATGTGGTGTGTCCACGTTGCGTTTTGGGCCGTTTCCTGTTGCGGGCACAGGGCAAGGCCTACCCACACAAGTGCAGTACCATTTTTCTCGGAAGATTTTGGGGAATGCGGGGTAAGTGGAATTTTGTGGATCCATGCAGATCCCAGAACTTTCCATCACAGAAATGTGAGGAAAATGTGTTTTTTTTAACTAAGTTTGAGGTTTGCAAGGAATTCTGGGTAACAGAACCTGGTGAGAGGCACACAAGTCACCCTATCCTGGATTCCCCATGGCGTCTAGTTTTAAAAAAGGTACAGGTTTGCTAGGTTTCCCTATGCGGCGGCTGCGCTAGGGCCCAAAATCCACAGGTAGGCACATTGCTAAAAACAATTCTGTGCCTAGTGGGCTTTCTGCCGCCCTGGGGGGGAATCGGGGTGGGGGGGTTTGCCCCGATATGCCCTCAAGGGGGGCATAGAGACTGTGGCTATTTGTTTGGGGGGTGGGGGCATTGGTATGCCCATTCTGGGCAGCCCCCACCCCCATGCATAAAAAAGCCAGCGTAATCGCTGGCGCCTAGTGGGCTTTCTGCCCACCTGGGGGGCAGATCAAGGGCCACTGCCCCCATCTGCCCCCCCCTGGGGGGCAGAAAGACTGGAATTTCTCTGGGGGGGTGGAGGTATTGTCATGCCTATTTTGGGCAGCCCCCACAACTACATGAATACAAACAAAATTCCCTGGTTTCTAGTGGGCTTTCTGCCCCCCAGGGGGGCAGAAGGACTGGAATTTTTGCTGGGGGTGGAGGTGGTGGCATTGGCATGCCAGTTTTGGGCAGCCCCCACCCCTACTTCAAACTGGTAAAAGAAATCCCTGGCGTCTAGTGGGCTTTTTGCCGCCCCGTGGGTGTAGTTTGGGGGCTAATGCCCCATCTGCCTCCCAGGGGGAGCAGAAAGGCTGTAATTTTTGCGGGGGTGGGGGCATTGGCATGCCCGTTTTGGGCAGCCCCCACCCCTAATTGTACTTGCCAAAAAAAATCCCTGGTTTCTAGTGGGCTTTTTGACCCCTGGGGGGCAGATTGGGGGCTACTGCCCCCATCTGCCCCCCAGGGGGGGAGAAAGGCTGCAATTTTGGCGGCAGGGGTGGGGGCATTGGCATGCCCGTTTTGGGCAGCCCCCATCCTAATTGAAATTGCCCAAAACAAATCCCTGGCGTCTAGTGCGCTTTCTGCCCCCAGGGGGGGAGAAAGACTGTAATTTTTGCAGGGGTGGGGGCATTGGCATGCCCGTTTTGGGCAGCCCCCATCCTAATTAAAATTGCCCCAAAAAAATCCCTGGGGTCTAGTGCGCTTTCTGCCCCCCGGGGGGGCAGATTGGGGTCTACTGCTCCCATCAGCCCCCTAGGGGGGCAGAAAGACTGAATTTATCCAATTTTATTGGGGGGAGGAAAGGCCCTTGCCCAAGGGGCTGCTCCCCCCTCCCTGGTGCCTAGTGGGTGGATCCCTGCTTGGGATCCACCAAGGAGGGGTACCATTGGAAAGGGGAGATTCTCCCCTTTCCAACGATACCTCTCCTGACTTTCTACGTGCTCAGGGGGCTGAGATACCCCCTGAGCACGTAGCAAGCGAAACTAAAATGAGCCTCTTGGCTCATTTCAGTTTCGGTTTCACTGAAATGACGTCAGCGCAACGTGCGCGCTGATCGTCATTTCAGGGAAACCAGGGGGGGGCCTCGGGAGCTGGGGAAGCTCTTCCCCAGCTCCCGAGGCTGTTGGGGGTAAAGGGAATCCTCCTGGTGCCCGCACCAGAGGGATTCCCTGTGCCATGGCGTCGGACGCGCGGGAGCCGTCCGACGCACATGTGCACTTATGCGTCGGACGGCTCCCGCGCGTCAGACGCATAGAAGGGGTTAATAAGCAATGTGCTGTTGTTTTTTGTTGAAAGATAGGATAAATCTCCAGCCTCTCCGAGCCATTTACCTTTCCATTGTCGCCCCCTTCTCCAAGTTATTTGATGCTGGTTTTTTGCAATGGTATTTCTTTTTACACATTGTGACTCAGTCTATACTTTCTTTTACTGTTTTTGAGAAATTTCTTTAGTTTTTCTTTTGTCACTGTGTTAACAGTGACTGTACCCTTGTGACCGCTGCTGTCATCTCACTTGCCAGGCTGACACTCAATGGCACATGTTCTATGAAATCTTCAGAGCCGATGTTATTGAGTGCCTGCCCCTTTTGTTGATTGTGCTAAATTTCCTCCCTAGGGGAGATTGGTTTATTATCTTTTTGTGCCTTATTATTGACTTTGCTTTGAGTTCCACCACTATTGGACTCCTGAGTTCTGAGGTCCATGTGTGCTTTGTGGTCTGAAGTTCTACCGTTGTCTAAGGCTCCCTTTCCCTTCATTGCATTTGGCTCTGTTTGAGAAGACATTCCCCAACACTGTACATTATTTACTTTGTTGAATTAGCAGTGGTTTAATGACGTGGTTAGTAGTTCTGTTAGTGAAGTTAATTTTTCAATTAAGGAGTCACTTGTGCTACTTGCTGGCGTGCTTGCATCCTTATATGTGTTTACCCAGTGGTCTACCTTCATGTTTAGCATGTCTATTTTTTGTCAATCATCTTCATGTTTGCTAGCTCCACTTGGATTTCTAGTTTATGCAGTTGCCAGGTGAGGGCTTGATTGCTGCAAGTAAGGAGGGGTTTATGGTGTTTATGATGGAGTTGGGACCCTCACCACTAGTTGAAGTGAGGCTCGAAGAGTGATCCCCTGAATGAATTGTCCTTAATGTGGCCCTGGCTTCTACCTCCATGAGGATATCAACACGTTCCGTGTCAATAAAACATGGTGCGCTGTTCTGTTGCCCATAAGCCATCATTTTTTTTTGCCGTTGAGCTTGCAGTGGTCTGCAGTATGTGTCTCCGTTCAGTTTTCCTTTCTATCCTTCTTGTCTCTGCGATGGACTTGCGAGTCTCAAAGATCCTTTGTGAGAGTTTCCAACTAGTGAAAAATGCTGAAGACTGCTGTTGTACTTTGCGCGATCTGGCTGGTGGCCTTTGTTGCCTTATTGGCGCTGTCAATTGCATCAGTGTGTGACCAGATAGCTTGGTTGGCATTTATGACTTTCGGACAGGAATCAGCTCTATGCCCGTTTATATTGATGTCTTTATGTGTTGATGCTGAGACGTCGCTTTCCCATGCCTTGCTGCTGTTGCCACCACTGCCTCTGCTCCTTTTCAGGTGCTACTAGGACCTCCCCTTAGCCTGTACACCTGTATGCAGGCCTAACAACAGTACAGAAACAGCACTCACCACTTTCCACAGATGACATCAGCATGATCATCCACAGATGAGTCACAGCAGCCCTTATTCTCCTGGATCTCTCTGCAGAATTCAACACAGTCTCACGCATCCCATTTTCATCAGGCACCTGCACGAGATTGGCACTCAAGGACCTGCTTTCCTCTGGATCTACTCATTCGTAATGGATAAAACACAAGCTGACAGCCTGGCACATTACTCCTCGGAAGTGTGCAAACTCATCTGCGGAGTGCATCAAGGTTCATGGCCCAGCCCCACCTTCTTCAATAAAAACATAATTCCTCTGGCCATCATCTTTCGCGCAGACAACATCAACATCCTCTCCTATGCAAGTGACACACAACTCATACACTTCCTCTCAAACAAGACCCCTAACACAAGAACCAATTTCACTGCCTGAATGACTGAAGTCTCTAACTGCATGAAAGTTGACGGTCTCATTCTCAACACCCACATGAGAGAAGTAGTGATCTTCGGCAAGAACATTTCATCAGGGGACTCCAACTGGTTACCAGAGAAACTCAGACCCACACCCACACCCAGCACTCATGCAAGGAACCTCAGAATAATCATTAACAGCAAACTGTGCATGACAGGTGTGTTTCTCACCCATTGTTTTTGCACGTCATCTGCTACTAGGCGATAAAGATGCTGCTCTCAAATAATCTTCATACAATGTCTAGTTTGAAAGCATTTTATCCTGAGGCTCAAAGAAGGAGCACACTTTTTCTGGCTGTTGCAACAGTAAAGATTTAAAGGGCCTGATTAACAAAGGTAAAGGTCACAAATGTAACCTTTAGAAAATTTACACTTGGGAGTAAATTTAGTAATTTTTGTTATTAACAAACTCAGGGGCATATTAGCAAGACCCACGTTAAAATTTTCGCCGTTTTAGCGGCAGGAAACTGCCGCTAAAACGGCGATAATGGGCTTGCTAATATGCGTTATAGAATTCAATAGAAGCCCAGGTTAGATGTGCAGGACATCTAACCTGGGCTTCTATTGGAATTCCATAACGCATATTAGCAAGCCCATTATCGCCGTTTTAGCGGCAGTTTCCTGCCGCTAAAACGGCGATAATTTTAACGTGGGTCTTGCTAATATGCCCCTCAGAGTGTAAATTAACTAGAAAAAATGTAATTTACATGTCTCCTTCCCCTGTGTAAAGCAGTCAGATTACTTCTAAGTGAGTGGGTGCTGTCTGTCCCTAAACCCTTTCTGACCTTCTTCTAAACCCCTCTTACACCTCCCTAATCCCATCCACTTTTTAGTAAATCTGCCCCTTTTTTAAGCACTCCCCTGTGTCTTTTCCACATTTACTACTAAAGTATATAATTATGTGTGCAAAGACTCTGCAGTCGAAATGGAGAACTCCACACACATAAATATAGGTAATGCGCAGGCATAAATTCTTGTGGTGCGTTTTGTAGTACTACTGTAAGAAATTGGGTTATTGGTTGAGGAGAGTGGAAGCCCCTCTCAGACAACAACCACAATCCTTGTAAAATGAACCACAGAAGCCACTATTTAACCTGTGCTTAACCCCATAGTAGCTTGGCACAAAATCAGCCAGGCTTACTTTGGAGGCCATGTGTAAAGTATTTATGCAGCACACAAATAGTAATAAAGTGAAAACACAACACAACAAAAATCCCACTTTAAAAGAATAGGGTACCTTTTAATAAATAAAATAAGACCAGAATGCCAAACATACAGTCAGTAGAACTGGAGATGTGCAAGTTTTAGGTGGCTAAAAGCACAAAGCACCACTCATGGTCATCTGGTCATGCTAGACTGGGGGAAGTCACAAGTTCAGGCCGACTGAGATGGAGTGTGGACCAGATAAAGAGACCTAGGGGCATATCATCAAGGCCCCTAGATAAAATTATCGCCTCTTTAGCGTCCGTTTTCGGGCCAAAAGCGGCGATAATTTTATCGCACTATTAACAAGGTCACGCTATTGCGTGAATCCTTGCCGTAGCGCCCCTTCCCTTAACGCCCAGCTTTGCATCTCTAATGAGATGCAAAGTGGGCGTTCCTCCCAAAACAACGTGAGAAATGTCGCTAACCGACATTTCTCCTATCAACAATGTGAACGCTAACCTGCAGAGCGATAAGAAAAGTAGCGCTAACCGTGGTTATCGCTACTTTCCTTACGCCTGCTTTCAGGCTGACTTAGCCATTATATCCAATGGAAGGTGGATATAATGGCTAAGTCTGCCCTGCCCTATCAACAACGTATCGCCAATCGTTGTGGGATTATCGCTGGATTTCCAGCGATAATCGCACATTTGGCAGCTAACTCTGGAATTTGTATCGCCTTGGCGATGCGCGTTGTTGATAACGCGCTAACCGGGCGATAAATTCCAGAGTTAGCCGGCGATAAATATGCAAGCGCTAAGCGCGCTTTGCAATATTTATCGCCGGGCCTTGATGATATGCCCCCAGGTTAGTCCCACTGAAAAAGTTACCTTCTCAAAGTCCGGCTAGAAGAGTTACATTCACGTTGGAGGAGGCTGCAAGGAGCAGGGAGAGCCTCTTGGATGGTCTTTGTAGCAAGAAGAGCAGGCCTGGCATCGCGGACAGATGTCGCTGTACCATGAAGATCCGGTAGGATCTCACGTATGGTCGTTGCTGGAGCTTCCTGTTGGCGGACACTGCGGCCTGGTGTTGTTGTAGCACGAAGTGCAGGTCTCCCGTTGCTGGTCGTCGCTGCTGGTCACTGTAGCTCAAAAAGTCGGGTTCACTGGAGCTTCACCTTGGTGGTCGGTCATCGCAGTTGGCAGAGCCTCGGCATGAATGGGTACTTTCACGGTTGTGAAGAGCCTAAAACATCAGGATTTCTCCTTTATTCTCAGGAGGAGCCCAACAGCCCATGCCAGCCAATGGTCTAGGACCTTGGGAGGCACTTCAAGGGGATCAGGAACTCTCTCCAGCAGAGACCAACAGGGCTCAGGCAGGTACAGTTGCAGGTCCAGGCAGTTCCAGTGCACCCAGTCAGCTGGGCCGTTGCAGGGAGGCCTCTTTAGATTATTGTGTTCCTGTACCTCATACAGGAGATCAGCCAACCAACCCTTGGAGTCATTCAGGTTAGCCTGGGATGAAGGGAGTAGGTCAAGTCTTCCTTCTTAGAGAGCAAGGCCATCCTCAAGCAGCAGGGAAGTCCTCTGGTAGCAGCAGGGCAGTCCTCTGGTGGTAGGGTAGTCCTCCTGTAATGTCCGCTACACTGTAGTGTACACTGTAGTTCTGTAGGTCCAGGAGCGTACTGAAGAGTGACTCAGGAAGTCCAATATTTATACCTGGTGCCAATTTTGTGTGTGTGGGAACACCCCGTTCTACCTCCCCTTCTGGCTCTGGAAAGTTCTTCCCTTTCAAGACTCCAAGAACTCTGGGGTGACAATAGGCTGGTGTCTGGGTCCTTTGTGTGGGCTGGAGGCAAGCCCTTTCAAGTGTAAGTAGGGCAGGGCGCAGCTCCAATCCCTGTTATCCTGGGAGGATGGCCCATCCTGCCCAAAACTAGTCTCCTTTTGTGTCACTGTCCAGAAGGAATACACACAACCTAACAACAGAGCCATTCACTGTCATGTGACCTAAGATACTGGCAAAATACACAAATGGTTATGATTACTTTCTATAAAAGGCTTTTTCAGAATTGTGACTTAAAATCCAACTTTACTGTTGCGGAGGATTTTAAATTACAATCCGAGTCTAAACAGCATATCGCTATCTGCTCTAAATTCAAAGTTATCACTTAGTAAATGTAATAAGGTAACCCAGTGTTAGTTAATGGGGAGATAAGCCTTGCAGCAGTGAATAATGCCTTTAGAAGTTTTTCACTGCTAGGACATGTAAAACAGTGACATACCTGTCCTACTTTTTAAGTACAATGCACCCTGCCCTGTGAGCCTTTCGGGCCTACCATAGGAGTGACTTACATGTATTAAAAAAGCAAGGTTTAGGCCTTGCAAAAGGTTTATTTTGCCAGGCCAAAATGCCAGGCCTAAGACTTCCTTTTTAATATTTACAAGTCACCCCTGGGATAGGCCCTACACAGCCCACAGGGCAGGGTGCAGTATATTTGAAAAGTTTGGCATGCACATTTAAGTTTTGCAAGTTTTGGTAGTGAAAAACTCTTACATTTGTTTTTCACTACTTCAAGGCCTACCTGTCCCATAAGATAAGATTGGGTTACCTTATTATATTTAATAAGTCAATCAATCAATCAATCAATCATTTGTAAAGCGCACAACTCACCCGTGAGGGTCTCAAGGCGCCGGGGGGAGGGGGGAAGCAGCTATTGGTCGAACAGCCAGGTCTTGAGGAGTCTTCTGAAGGTCAACAGGTCCCGGGTCCGTCTCAGGTGGGTGGGGAGGGTGTTCCATGTCTTGGCGGCGAGGTGGGAGAATGATCTGCCGCTGGTGGTCGATCGGCAGATGCGTGGGACGGTGGCGAGGGCGAGGTCAGCGGAGCGGAGCTGGCGGTTCTGGGTGTAGAAGGACAGTCGTTCATTGAGGTACGATGGTCCGGCGTTGTGGAGTGCTTTGTGAGCGTGGGTGAGGAGCTTGAAGGTGATCCTCTTGTTGACCGGGAGCCAGTGCAGGTCTCTCAGGTGGGTGGTGATGTGGCTGTGGCGGGGGAGTCCGAGGATGAGGCGTGCGGAGGCATTCTGGATGCGTTGGAGTCTTTTCTGGAGTTTGACCGTGGTTCCTGCGTAGAGGGCGTTGCCGTAGTCCAGTCTGCTGCTGACGAGTGCTTGGGTGACCGTCTTTCTGGTATCAGTGGGGATCCATCTGTAGATCTTGCGGAGCATGCGGAGGGTGTTGAAGCAGGAGGAGGAGACGGCGTGCACTTGCTGGGTCATGGAGAGTGTTGAGTCCAGGATGAAACCCAGGTTGCGTGCATGGTTGGTTGGTGTCGGGGCGGCTCACAGCGCGGTCGGCCACCAGGAGTCGTCCCATGCGGAGGGGCTGGAGCCGAGGATGAGGACCTCTGTCTTGTCTGAGTTTAGTTTCAGCCGACTCGTCTTCATCCAGTCGGCGACGGCCTTCATTCCCTCGTGGAGGTTTGATTTGGCGGTGGCTGGGTCCTTGGTGAGGGAGCGGATCAGCTGGGTGTCGTCAGCGTACGAGATGATGTTGAGATGGTGTGCTCGGACGATGTTGGCGAGTGGTGTCATGTAGATGTTGAAGAGGGTTGGGCTGATGGAAGAGCCTTGGGGCACACCGCAGGTGATCGTGGTGGCTTTGGAGCGGAAGGGGGGGAGGCGTACTCTCTGGGTTCTGCCGGTGAGGAAGGAGGTGATCCAGTCCAGGGCTTTGTCTTGGATCCCTGCGTTGCGGAGGCATGTGCGCAGGGTGTGGTGGCAGACGGTGTCGAAGGCGGCCGAGAGGTCCAGGAGGATGAGGGCCGTGGTTTCGCCGTTGTCCAGTAGGGTCCTGATGTCGTCAGTGGCAGCGATGAGGGCGGTTTCGGTGCTATGATTGCTGCGGAAGCCGGACTGGGAGTGGTCCAAGGTGTTGTTCTCCTCCAGGAAGTGGGTCAGTTGTCTGTTGACCGTCTTCTCGATCACTTTCGCCGGGAACGGGAGCAGGGAGATGGGTCGGAAGTTCTTGAGGTCTTTCAGGTCTGCCTTGGGTTTCTTGAGTAGGGCGTTGATCTCGGCGTGTTTCCAGCTCTCCGGAAAGGTGGTGGTCTCGAGGGAGCTGTTGATGATCTGGCGGAGATGGGGTGCGATGATGGAGCTAGCCTTGTTGAAAATGTGGTGGGGGCAGGGGTCGGATGGTGAGCCGGAGTGGATGGAGTTCATGATTGTGATGGTGTCTTCGTCGTTGACGTGGTTCCAGGAGAGTAGGAGGCCGGTGTGTTTGGTGGGTGTTGAGTCGGGGCGTTGGCGTCTGTTGTTGCGTCTGGGTGTCGAAGCTGTTGTGGATGTCTCCGATCTTGTTGTGGAAGAAGGAAGCCAGGGAGTCGCAGAGTTCTTGTGAAGGCGGGACGTCATTGGAGCTGGAGTTGGGGGTGGCGAGTTCTTTCACGATGTTGAAGAGCTCTTTGCTGTCGTGTGCGTTGTTGTCGATGCGTTCCTTGAAGGAGGTTCTTTTGGCGGAACGGATGAGTTGGTGGTGCTTGCGTCTTGCGTCTACGAGGGCTGCGTGGTTGTCTGGTGTCTGGTCAATGCGCCACTGCTTCTCGAGTCTTCGGCAGGTGTGCTTGGAGTTGTGGAGGTCGGTGTTGAACAAGGTGGCTCTCGTGTCGGTGCGCCTGTTGGAGGGTTTCTTGATCGGGGCGAGGGTGTTGGCGCAGTCGTCTATCCATTGTCTGAAGTTGTGGGCTGCTGAGTCCGTCTCCGCGGGCTCTGGTAGAGGGTCTCGGGCGAGAGTGGCGATGAGCTGGTCTTCGGTGACTTTTTTCCAGCTGCGGTGCGGGATCCGTTGCGGTTGGTTGTGCGCAGTGTGTTTCTTGAAGGAGAAGTGGATGCAGTGGTGGTCGGTCCAGTGGAGTTCGGTGGTGTGGCTGAAGGTGATGTGGTCACTGGCGGAGAAGATGGGGTCGAGCGTGTGTCCGGTGGAGTGGGTAGGTGTGGTGACGAGCTGTTTGAGTCCGAGGTTGGCGAGGTTGTCGATCAGGGATGCAGAGTTGCTGTCGTTGGTGTTCTTGAGGTGGAAGTTCAGGTCTCCGAGGAGAATGTAGTCCGTGGAGGCGAGGGCGTGCGTGCTGATGAGGTCGGCGATGGAATCGCTGAACTGTGGTCAGGGTCCCGGGGGTCTGTAGACGAGGGTTCCTCTGAGGGTGGTGTTGTGGTTGACGTGGATCTGAAAGTGTAGGTGTTCGGCTGTGCTGAGGGAGTCTTCAGTGTTGGTTGAGACTCTGATGGTGTTCCTGTGGATGATGGCGATTCCTCCTCCTGGTTTGTTGTTCCGGTCTCTGCGGGTGATCTTGTAGCCGTCTGGGATGGCTATGGCTATGTCAGGCGCCGAGGAGGCGTTCATCCAGGTCTCCGTCAAGAAGGCGACGTCCGGAGAGGAGGAGTCGAGTAGGTCCCAGAGTTCAAGGCGTGCTTGTGGACTGATCGAGTGTTGAGTACTATGCAGCTGAGGTTGTTGTTGTCTGCCGTGGTGTGGTGGGCGGGTCATGCTGGTGTGCGTGGGCTGGTGTAGCTGCAGTAAGTAATAACTTTTGATTGGAAGGAATCAGGAATATCAAGTTTTGTCTGTAAAGACTTGTATTTTAAAACCCTCTTTAATAGTAAAGTCTGATTTTAAGTCACGATTCCGAAAATGACACTTTTTGAAAATCTGAAAATGCCACTTTTAGAAAATTGGCATTTCCTTCACCTAACCATTTGTTGCTTGCCACCTGTTTCCTGAGTCACATGATGAGGTGTATTTAGCAGTTGGCTTTTGTGTATTCGTCCCAGACAGCCACACAATAGAGGGACTAGGTGGCAGGAGGCCACCCTGACTTTATGAGACGGGCGGAGCTCTCACCTGTCACATTTGCACTTCAGAGACACTGCCTCAGCTCACATACAAAGAACTTCACACTAGTCTTGTGAGTGCAGACTTACTGGGACTCCAGAAGCTTCTCCCACTTCAAAGGGACACCAGTTATAAAAATGGGACCCTCAGACCCATTCTTCTGTATACTTCTGTACCTGTTGAAGGACTCTCAGAGGACTGCCCTGCTATCTATGTCATGTTATGCACTTCAGAGGACTACCCTGCTGTACCAAGAGGACTTCCCTGCTGCCAGAAGCCTGCTGTGTGCCTCAAAGGACTGCCCTGCTGCTTGGGCCTGCTTTTTTTGCATGCACCCAGGGCTACCAGAGGGACTCCAAGGGCTGTTTGGCTGTCCTCCTGATCAGAGCCTCAGGGATAAAAAAGGCTCCAACCAACTTGAAACTGCACCCAGATCCAGCCTGAGGGTGTCTTGATACTTCAAGTGGTGACCCTCCAGTCCTGGACCCTTGGAAGAGGGGTTAAAGGCACTGTACCTGCTTAACTGAAGGTTCCATCAAAGCTGGTGCAAAGCGACGGGAATCCCTGCAAAGCAACACAGCGCAGACCCTGCACCAATGACATAAGGTACAATCCACGGTGGACCAAACATGGTCCTGTGCCCAGCATGCGCTCCATGGTGGTCAGCTTGAACTTGTGACTTTGTACCAGTCCAGCCTGACCACATTACCTCAGTTGGCACCTTGTGCCTTTTGGTGCAAGTGCTACCTAAATCTTTAAAATTGATTATCCCCATTTCTACTGATTGGGTTTTTGTCGTATTGGTGTCAAATAATGTATTAAATGTTACTTTATTTTTCTAAATTGGTGTGGGATTTTCCTTGTGTTGTGTTTTTGCCTTATTACTGTTTGTGTGCTGCATCAATACTTTACCCATTGTCTCCAAGTTAAGTCGGACTGCTTTGTGCCAAGGTACCAGAGGGTTAAGCACAGGTTAATTTAGTGACTTTTTTGTGTTTCACCCTGACAAGGATTGTGGTTGTTGATTTAGTACTATTTCACCCACCCAACCAATAACCTAATTTCTCACACCTTTCTCATTGATATTTTGTCCCTCAATGTTCTGCTAGCGATATTCTTGTATATATCAATATTCTTAGGCTCTATATTCAGTGGTACAACCAGGGCATAGCCCTCTTCTCTGCTTCTGATACATATGCAGCATGTGCAGCCCTCAGAGTATCACTTCAGAACAAGAAGGGCATTATTGGGACTATGGCAGACAGTCAGCTGACCAGCTGGCAGAGGACAGTCCACAATATTTAGAAATTCTATGCAGGCAGGTGGAGATCTTGCTGCGTTCAGGGGAGCTGGCATTTCAGCAGCTCCACTGAAGGCAGTAAAGCTTATCCGAGCTGGAGCTGTGTTTAATGCAACCACTGCCTAACGTTTTTTAGTTTCAAAGAATTAATTCTCAAAGCAAGTGTTCATTCTTGAAAAATAAACATTCTGTGTTCCCAATGCACAGGAGAGTTCTCTTTGCAAGTGGGGGCTATTGAACAGTTCCCCACCTGGGACAGTCATCTCTCAGAAGACGGTCTCAAGCAGGGAAATCTAGTGATGGTTGCCATGCCTTAAATAGGGCATGGTGACCATTGTAATGCACAGTGCTGTTATCAAGGATGGCAGTGATGTTATTTTGAACACCTAACTATAACTGTCACTTTAACCTTTACTTTTTTCAGTGAACTTCTAGGGTTTTTTAATGCAAGTTACTATCAATATATAATAGTCAAGCTTATTGGTTTTGTTAATAAACATTTAAAAAAAGCATTTATGGTAAAAAAAAAAACATTAAACTTGTTTCAGTCTTTTTTTTGCACTCCACAGACCACACAATCTAGTCATAAAACCAAACAAAAGAAGGGATCCCTGGGTTCCCAAGGTGATGAGCGAAAACTCCAGCTATGGTAAAGCTTTAAAATATTAATACATTTCTCTGGAGTCATACTCCATCGACCACAGGAAACATAGAGTTCTTTTTTAAGTATTTGTGGGGAGCTGCTGCACTCCCTGCTCAGATTGAGGGCACCGCCAGCAGTAAAATATATGTAAATTAGCCCATGAAGGGCATTTTGGGGTGCTCCTTGCTAGGAGCAGTGAATAAAAATTAGCGGCTCTGGACACTCATTTGTAGTTCACTTTTTAGTTTCTTAAATTTTTTGTGGGTGTCCCAGACCCACCTGGGGAACCCACATATTCCATTTTTATTGGGGCCCATTGCAGGAGCTGGCAAAATATTTGTAAAAAATTAATCTGGGGGCCCCAGTGCCCACCTGGGGCACCAACAGTATTTTTGATGTTGGGGGCAATGGGGGAAGCCCCAGGGCCCATGCAGCACCTCCGTGCTCCCTACAAGGGCCCTATGACCCATGCAGGAGTGGCAACATGATTTTTTTTTTTTTAAACTGGGGTGCAATCACATCTTTTGTTTATGTTGGGGGCCTCAGGAGGAATCCAAGGGCCCCCGCTGCCTCGCCGAACCCTGCAAGCGTCTTTATTATTTTATTTTAAATGTGGGTTGCACTGGTGCCCTCCTGGGGCACCCCACAATGTTGCCAACATTGGAGGTGTAGGGGAGAGTCCCAAGGCCCCCACAGCCCTGCTGGCTCCCCTGCTTGCACCCATCCCAGGTGTTAGTGGGAGCAGCTTTTTTTTCTCCCCCCGGTGGGAGAAATTCTGTGATTACCTGATGCAAGAGCGTGGGCTGAGAGAAACCTTTGTGCTCCCACACAGCGGGAGCAGTTTTTTGCTCCCACTGAGTGGGAGCACATAACACTTCCCTGCCTTGCAGATAGGGAAACTACGGTGTCTCAGAGGATTGGGCCCCCGGACACTGTCATGGAGCCGCCCCCGAGAGCCATGCAATGGCTCAGGGAGGGGGGACAACCCCCCCTCTCCTTAGTTACCTATCAGCCTGAGTAGATGGCATCGGAGGGCATCAAGGTGGCTTGGGAACAGGGACTGAGTGCCGTAAGATATTCCAGCTCCACGGATCCTCCATCACCTGAAATATATGCAAAGTTGTTGAGCTTTAATTTCTCAAAAACTACTGAACAGATTTACGCTAGGGGTGGCCATAATTTGTGTAATTCCGTGTAACGTAATCATGTAGGATTATCTAAGAGTTCCATGAGATTACGCTTGAATTACGAGAGAAGAGTAATTTTGTGCTACTTCTTAACCCAGAATGCCTCATTGCATCCAACATGGATGCGTCAAAGAGTAACTTGGAATTACCAAAATTACTGATTAGTCCGGCGTAATTGCAATTCTACCCAGACCTAATTTACACCAAATCACAAAAAGCACGATTTCTGGACCAAGATCTATCTTCCAGACAAATTTGGCTCAATGCAGTTCAGCTGTTTTGGCTGTAGCTGTGTGTAATTTTCCTATAGAAAAATGAATGGGGGAAAAGTGTTTTGGCTCAGGACCCTGGCTTTTTCTCTGCTCCCGCTTTATGGATCACCCCAAAACTTTTCAGGAAAGCACTGAGGTGGAGGAACTTTTTTTCGAACGTTTTGTGATGATTCATTAAATTGTGCCAAAGTTAATAGCAAACCAATATGCTTTTCCTATGGCAATGCAGTCCTATAACTACCCAGTGGTGACCGCCATTGGGTTACACATTACCTACTTGCTTTCACCAGTAGGTAGTTATAGTTAGGACCTCGTTTCCATTCAAAAAGCATTTTTTCTTTTGCCAATATCTTTGGCGCCGTTTGACGAATCTTCGCAAAATTCTTAGAACTAATGGTTCACACAGGTCAGCTCCTGTCTTGAAAGTTTTGGGGTGATTCGTCAAGCGGGGGCCGAGAAAAAAGGGGGGTACCAACATGCGTTTTCCCCATGTTCTTTTCCATAGGAATTTTGAAACAGGCTACAGCCTGAACTGCTGAACGGAATTACACCAAATTTGGCAAAAGGTAGCTCTTGGTTCAGAAAGCGCCCTTTTTTTTAAAATGGTGTAAATCCGTTCAGTAGTTCCTGAGAAATTCAAAAAATAAAAATGTATATATCTGAGCACCGAGGAGGATTCGCTACTCCTCCCGAGCACGAGCTTCATTCTGATTGGCTGCCAATACTCCAAATCAGGAAGTGTTGGCAGCCATCCCGAGTCACAAGAAAACAGTGAAAAAACGATGAAAAACAAGAAAAGGGGGCAGGGTAGAAACCCCCTGACCCCCTAGGCCTGCTCAGGGGGTCCCACAAGGACCCCCAGGGCCAAAAAAAGCATTTAAAAGAAAAGAAAAAAAATCAGCCGTATTCGCGCTGGGTGCGTGAATCCGGCCGAAAAAATAAAAAACGAAGCGCTGGCTCCCACGCTTCATTTTCTATAAGCCCCCGGGTGGGCCAGGTCACGGGGGCAATGTGTAATTATGTAGCGGGGGCCCAAAAGGGCCCCCGCAGGCCCGGAGACTGCCACCTCCCCAGGGCTATGCTAATTGTATGGGGGGCACGCGGCCCCCTGGGGACCGCCACCTCCCCGGGGCTTTATTATAATTAAAAGGCATGGGGGGCTTTTACCTCCCCCCACACAGCCCCGGGAGCCGCCACTTCCCCAGGGCTTTAATAATTAAACACGGGGCATGCAGCCCCCCGTAGCCCCAGGGATCGCCACCTCCCCGGGGCACTGATTTTTTTTAAAAAATGTGTGGGGGGGCTCAAGCCCCCCCACACGGCCCGGGGACACTTCATTTACATATGGGGGTCCGTTGCGGACCCCCGGCCCCGGGGACCACCACCTCCCTGGGGCTGTGCAAATGGTGGGAGGGGGGCCACATGGCCCTCCTCCTGGAGCCCTTGATGGCCCTGGGGACCGCCACCCCCCAGGGCCAGCTCCTGCAATGTCCCGGGGTGCCCACCCCCAGGACATTGCCATTTGCTATTTCAGGGCTGGAGCACGGCTCCCACCTTGCCATAGCAAACACTGATTTGCTTCTTGGAAGCGAGAGCAGGAAACCTGCTCTCACTTCCAAGAAGCAAAGCAGAATTGCTTTTGGACAAGGGGAGCTGCATGTTAGCAGCTCCCCTTGCCCAAAAGCAATGCCGGCTCCCGCAGGAGGTAACCTCAGGTTTAGTCTTCCTCATTTCCATAGAAGTTAAACTATAAACTCAATGAGACACAAAAAAAGAAGGAACCACTGAGGAGCACTTCTGGACCTAGTCAGAGGTATGAGCAGGGACACTGGAATTATGTGACTGTTCGCCTGCACCAATTTTCACATAATTAAAAAATTTCCGCATTTGCCAAATATTCCATCATCTGCTGCCTAATCTGCAGATTTGAACAAAAAAAGCCTTGTTTCTAGCTCAAATGGCTCAAATGTTCCTAAAAATGCAGCGTCACGTGTTACAGCGTGGTGGAAGGCCCTTTGCAAAGCTGGAATGGTCACGTGTTACTTATTGCAAAATGTGGGTGTTAAACTGGTACTAATGGTGCACAAACCTCTCTTCTTCCTGTGCCTCTCTTGCCTCTTTCTGCATTTCTCTTGCTTCTTTCTGCACCTTTCTTCCTCTTTCTGCCCCTCACTGTCTTCTTTCTGCACTTCACTTGCCTCTTTCTGCACCTCTGTTGCTTTTTTCTGCAGATCTCTTGCCTCTCTCTGCTCCTCTCTTGCCTGTTTCTGCACCTCTCTTGCTTTTTTATGCAGATCTCTTGCCTCTTTCTGCACCTGCCTTGCCTCTTTCTGCACCTCTCTTGCCTCTTTCTGCACCTCACTTGCCTCTTTCTGCACCTCACTTGCCTCTTTCTGCACTTCTCTTGCTTCTTTCTACACCTCTCTTGCCTCTTTCTGCTCCTTTCTTGCCTCTTTGTGCATTCATTTCTCTTGCCTGTTTCTGCACTTCCCTTGTCTCTTTCTGTACCTCTCTTGCCTCTTTCTGCACCTCACTTGCCTCTTTCTGCACCTCACTCTCTTCGTACTGCACCTCTGTTGCCTCTTTCTGCACTTCTCTTGCCTCTTTCTGCACTTCTTGAGCCTCTTTCTGTACCTCTCTTGCCTCTTTCTGCAGCTCAAGTGCCTCTTTCTACACTTATCTTGCCTCTTTCTATACCTCTCTTGCCTCTTTCTGCACCTCACTTGCCACTTTCTGCACTTCTCTTGCCTCTTTCAGTACCAATCTTGCCTCTTTCTGCACCTCTGTTGGTTCATTCTGCACTGCTCTGCAACTCTGTTGCAAATTTATGGATCTCTCTTGCCTATTTCAGCACCCTTCTTCTGTATTTCTGCACCTCTCTTGCCTCTGTCTGCACACCTGTTCCCTCTTTCTGCACCCATGTTGCCTGTTTCTGCAACTCTCTTGCCGCAGTTCTTTTGCCTCCTTCTGCACCTCTGTTGCTTCTTTCTGCACTTGTCTTGCCTCTTTCTGCACCCCTCTTGCCTCTTTCTGTACCCTTCTTGCGTCTTTGTGCACCTCTCCTTCCTCTTTGTGCACCTCTCTTGCCTTTTTCTGCAGTTCTCTTGCCTCTTTCTGCACCTCTTTTGCTTCTTTCTGCAGATCTCTTGCCTCTTTCTGCACCTTTCTTCCCTCTTTCTGCACCTATCTTGCCTCTTTCTGCACCTCACTTGCCTCTTTCTGCACTTCTCTAGCTTCTTTCTATACCTCTCTTGCCTCTTTCTGCACCTTACTCTCTTCGTTCTGCACCTCTCTTGCCTCTTTCTGCACTTCTCTTGCCTCTTTCTGCACTTCTCGAGCCTCTTTCTGTACATCTCTAGCCTCTTTCTGCACCTCAAGTGCCTCTTTCTGCGCTTCTCTTGTCTCTTTCTACACTTATCTTGACTCTTTCTATACCTCTCTTGCCTCTTTCTGCACCCCTCTTGCCACTTTCTGCACTTCTCTTGCCTCTTTCAGTACCACTCTTGCCTCTTTCTACACCTCTGTTGGTTCATTCTGCACTGCTCTTGCTTCTTTCTGCACCTCTCTTGCAAATGTATGCATCCCTCTTGCCTCTTTCAGCACCCCTCTTCTGTCTTTTTGCACCTCCCTTGCCTCTGTCTGCACACCTGTTCCCTCTTTCTGCACCCCTTGTGCCTGTTTCTGCAACTCTCTTGCCTCTTTCTGCAATTCTTTTGCCTCCTTCTGCACCTCTGTTGGTTCTTTCTGCACTGCTCTTGCTTCTTTATGCACCTCTTTTGCAAATTTCTGTATCCCTCTTGCCTCTTTCTGCACCCCTGTTCCCTCTTTCTGCACCTTTCCTGCCTGTTTTTGCACCTCTCTTGCCTTTTTCTGCACCTCTGTTGCTTCTTTCTGCATTTCTCTTGCCTCTTTCTGCACCCTTCTTGCCTCTTTCAGCACCTCTGTTGCTTCTTTCTGCACTTCTCTTGCTTCTTTCTGCACCCCTCTTGCAAATGTCTGTATCCCTCTTGCCTCTTTCTGCACCCCTGTTCCCTCTTTCTGCACATTTCCTGCCTGTTTCTGCACCTCTCTTGCCTCTTTTTGCACCTCTGTTGCCTCTTTCTGCTCTTCTCTTGCTTCTTTCTGCAGTTCTCTTGCCTCTTTCTGCACCTCTTTTGCTTCATTCTGCACTTCTCTTGCCTCTTTCTGTACCCCTCTTGCCTCTTTCTGCACCTCTGTTGGTTATCTCTGCACTGCTCTTGCTTCTTTCTGCACCTCTTTTGCTTTTTTCTGCATTTCTCTTGCCTCTTTCTGCACCCCACTTGCCTCTTTCAGCACCTCTGTTGCTTCTTTCTGCACTTCTCTTGCTTCTTTCTGCATCCCACTTGCCTCTTTCTGTCCCCTTCTTGCCTATTTCGGCACCTCTCCTTCCTCTTTCTGCACCTCTTTGGCTTCTTTCTGCACTTCTTTTGCCTCTTTCAGTACCACTCTTGCCTCTTTCTGCACCTCTGTTGGTTCATACTGCACTGCTCTTGCTTCTTTCTGCACCTCTGTTACAAATTTATGCATCCCTCTTGCCTCTTTCAGCACCCCTCTTCCGTCTTTCTGTACCTCTCTTGCCTCTGTCTGCACACCTGTTCCCTCTTTCTGCACCCCTTTGGCCTGTTTCTGCAACTCTCTTGCCTCTTTCTGCAGTTTTTTTGCCTCTTTCTGCACCTTTGTTGCTTCTTTCTGCACTTGTCTTGCCTCTTTCTGCACCCCTCTAGCCTCTTTCTGCTCCCTTGTTGCTTCTTTCTGCACTTCTCTTGCTTCTTTCTGTACCTCTCTTGCTTCTTTCTGCACCCATCTTGCCTCTTTTTGCACCCCTCCTCCATCTTTCTGCACCTCTCTTGCCTCTTTCTATACCTCTGTTGCTTCTTTCTGCACTTCTTTTGCCTCTTTCTGCACCTCTCTTGCTTCTTTTTGCACCCCTGTTGTCCCTTTCTGTACTCGTCTTCCCTCTTTCTGTACCTCTCTTGCTTCTTTCTGCACTTTTCTGTATCTCTATTGCTTCTTTATGCACCCTTCTTCCCTTTTTTGCATCCCTCTTGCCATTTTCTGCACCTCTCTTGGCATTTTCTGCACCTCTCTTGCCTCTTTCTGCACCTCACTTGCCTCTTTCTGCACTTCTCTTGCTTCTTTTTACACCTCTGTTGCTTCTTTCAGCAATTTTCTTGCCTCTTTCTGCACTTATCTTGCTTGTTTCCGCACCTCTCTTGCGTCTTTCTGCACCTCTGTTGCCTCTTTCTGCAACTCACTTGCTTCTTTCTGCACCTTTCTTGCCTCTTTCTGTACCCCTCTCCCTTCTTTCTGCCCCTCTCTTGCCTCTTTCTGCACCCCTGTTCCCTCTTTCTGCACCTTTCCTGCCTGTTTCTGCACCTCTCTTGCCTCTTTCTGTACCTCTGTTGCTTCTTTCTGCACTTCTCTTGCCTCTTTCTGCACCCTTCACGCCTCTTTAGCACCTCTGTTGCTTCTTTCTGCACTTCTCTTCCTTCTTTCTGCACCCCCTTGTTTCTTTCTGTACTCCTCTTGCCTATTTGTGCACCTCTTCCACCTATTTCTGCACCCCTCCTGCCTCTTTTTGCACCTCTGTTGGTTCTTTCTGCACTGCTCTTGCTTCTTTCTGCACTGCTCTTGCTTCTTTCTGCACCTCTTTTGCAAATTTCTGCATCCCTCATGCCTCTTTCTGCACCCCTCTTCCCTATTTCTCCACCTCTCTTACTTCTTTCTGCACTTCTCTTGCTTCTTTCTACACTGCTCTTGCTTCTTTCTGCACCTCTCTTGCAAATTTCTGTATCCCTCTTACCTCTTTCTGCACCCCTCTTCCCTATTTCTCCACCTCTCTTACTTCTTTCTGCACTTCTCTTGCTTCTTTCTACACTGCTCTTGCTTCTTTCTGCACCTCTCTTGCAAATTTCTGTATCCCTCTTACCTCTGTCTGCACACCTGTTCCCTCTTTCTGCACCCCTTTTGCCTGTTTCTGCAACTCTCTTGCCTCTTTCTGCAGTTTTTTTGCCTCTTTCTGCACCTTTGTTGCTTCTTTCTGCACTTGTCTTGCCTCTTTCTGCACCCCTCTAGCCTCTTTCTGCTCCCTTGTTGCTTCTTTCTGCACTTCTCTTGCTTCTTTCTGTACCTCTCTTGCTTCTTTCTGCACCCATCTTGCCTCTTTTGCACCCCTCCTCCATCTTTCTGCACCTCTCTTGCCTCTTTCTATACCTCTGTTGCTTCTTTCTGCACTTCTTTTGCCTCTTTCTGCACCTCTCTTGCTTCTTTTTGCACCCCTGTTGTCCCTTTCTGTACTCGTCTTCCCTCTTTCTGTACCTCTCTTGCTTCTTTCTGCACTTTTCTGTATCTCTATTGCTTCTTTATGCACCCTTCTTCCCTTTTTTGCATCCCTCTTGCCATTTTCTGCACCTCTCTTGGCATTTTCTGCACCTCTCTTGCCTCTTTCTGCACCTCACTTGCCTCTTTCTGCACTTCTCTTGCTTCTTTTTACACCTCTGTTGCTTCTTTCAGCAATTTTCTTGCCTCTTTCTGCACTTATCTTGCTTGTTTCCGCACCTCTCTTGCGTCTTTCTGCACCTCTGTTGCCTCTTTCTGCAACTCACTTGCTTCTTTCTGCACCTTTCTTGCCTCTTTCTGTACCCCTCTCCCTTCTTTCTGCCCCTCTCTTGCCTCTTTCTGCACCCCTGTTCCCTCTTTCTGCACCTTTCCTGCCTGTTTCTGCACCTCTCTTGCCTCTTTCTGTACCTCTGTTGCTTCTTTCTGCACTTCTCTTGCCTCTTTCTGCACCCTTCACGCCTCTTTAGCACCTCTGTTGCTTCTTTCTGCACTTCTCTTCCTTCTTTCTGCACCCCCTTGTTTCTTTCTGTACTCCTCTTGCCTATTTGTGCACCTCTTCCACCTATTTCTGCACCCCTCCTGCCTCTTTTTGCACCTCTGTTGGTTCTTTCTGCACTGCTCTTGCTTCTTTCTGCACTGCTCTTGCTTCTTTCTGCACCTCTTTTGCAAATTTCTGCATCCCTCATGCCTCTTTCTGCACCCCTCTTCCCTATTTCTCCACCTCTCTTACTTCTTTCTGCACTTCTCTTGCTTCTTTCTACACTGCTCTTGCTTCTTTCTGCACCTCTCTTGCAAATTTCTGTATCCCTCTTACCTCTTTCTGCACCCCTTTTCCCTCTTTCTGTACCTTTCTTGCCTTTTTCTGCACCTCTCTTGCCTCTTTCAGCACCTCTGTTGCTTCTTTCTGTACTTCTCTTGCCTCTTTCTGCACCCCTCTTGCCTCTTTAGGCAAATCTGTTGCTTCTTTATGCACTTCTCTTGCTTCTTTCGGTACCCCTCTTGCCTCTTTCTGTACCCCTTTTGCCTCTTTGTGCACCTCTCCCGACTCTTTCTGCACCTCTCTTGCCTTTTTCTGCAGTTCTCTTGCCTCTTTCTGCATCTCTTTTGCTTCTTTATGCAGTTTTCTTGCCTCTTTCTGTACCCCTCTTGCCTCTTTCTACACCTCTGTTGGTACTTTCTGCACTGCTCTTGCTTCTTTTTGCACCTCTGTTGCAAATTTCTGCATCCCTCTTGCCTCTTTCTGTACACCTGTTCCCACTTTCTGCACCCCTTTTGCCTGTTTCTGCAATTCTCTTGCCTCTTTCTGCAGTTCTCTTGCCTCCTTCTGCACCTCACTTGCCTCTTTCTGCACTTCTCTTGCTTCTTTCTGAACCCTTCTTCTTTTTTCTGCACATCTCTTGCCTCTTTCTGCACCTCTCTTGCCTCATTCTGCACAGCTCTTGGTTCTTTCTGCACTGCTCTTGCCTCTTTCTGTACCCCTCTTGCCTCTTTGTACATCTCTTTTGCTTCTTTCTGCACTTCTCTCTCCTCTTTCTGCACCCCTCTTGTCTCTTTCTGCACTCGTCTTCCCTCTTTATGCACCTCTCTTGCTTCTTTCTGCACTTCTCTTGCTTCTTTCTGCACCCTTCTTCCCTTTTTTGCATCCCTCTTGCTTCTTTCAGCACTTCTCGTGCTTCTTTCTGCACCTCTCTTGCTTCTTTCTGCACCCTTCTTCCCTTTTTTGCATCCCTCTTGCTTCTTTCAGCAATTCTCTTGCCTCTTTCTGCACTTTTCCTGCTTGTTTCTGCACATCTCTTGCGTCTTTCTGCATCTCTGTTGCCTCTTTCTGCACCTCAATTGCTTCTTTCTGCACCCCTCTTCCCTCTTTCTGCACCCCTCTTTTCTCTTTCTGCTCTTCTCTTGCCTCTTTCTGTACCCCAGTTCCCTCTTTCTGCACCTTTCCTGCCTGTTTCTGCACCTCTCTTGCCTCTTTCTGTACCTCTGTTGCTTCTTTCTGCACTTCTCTTCCTTCTTTCTGCCCCCCCTCCTGTCTCTTTCTGTACTTCTCTTGCCTCTTTGTGCACCCCTCCTACCCTTTTCTGTACCCCTCTTGCCTCTTTTTGCATCTCTGTTGGTTTTTTCTGCACTGCTTTTGCTTCCTTCTGCACCTCACTTGCCTCTTTCTGCACTTCTCTTGCTTCTTTCTACACCTGTGTTGCTTCTTTCAGCAATTCTCTTGCCTCTTTGTGTACCTCTCCTACCTCTTTCTGCACCCCTCTTGCCTCTTTTTGCACCTCTGTTGGTTCTTTCTGCACTGCTCTTGCTTCTTTCTGCACCTCACTTGCCTCTTTCTGAACTTCTCTTGCTTCTTTCAGCAATTCTCTTGCCTCTTTCAGCAATTCTCTTGCCTCTTTCTGCACTTCTCTTGCTTGTTTCTGCACCTCTCTTGATGTCATCAGTGATGTCACTGACCATGTCATGAATGATGTCATATGTGACATCATCAGCAGTGCATTGCGGGGGCGTGAGTTATAGTTAGCTCAACTAACTATAACGGCCGAATTTCTCTGGTTTTGTACGAGTGAAATGTCCAACTTACTATAACGTCCCTGAAACCTATGGTTTTTTCATTGAATTTCTAAGGTTTTTTAAATGCTAATTCCTAACTATAATGTCCCTGATACCTATGGTTTTTTCAGTGAATATATATAGACAATTTATTTTTCGGATTTTACCAGGTCTCTTCCTGAACCACGAAACAATTCCAGCATTTACCTGAGCTATTGTTTGCTTGTTGAATACACTGCATGATGGGACCGGTAGTTTAATCCTAAACTGCCGGAGTATTCTGCATGGTAACGTGGGCCAGGTGTGCGCCTCACCACTTTGGAGGGAGCAGCATATAAACAGAACAATCAAGAATACCTGGGTTGAACTGCGGCATCAGAGGAAGGCTTAGCGCTGAAACGCGTCTTGCCGAAATCTCTCAATAAATTGCTTTTGAATCCCCGCTGTGTCCCTTGATCTGCTCGAATTGGAGAAGATTTTGTTTCTATATATATATATATATATATAAATATATATATAAAATCACTGTAAAAATAAAGGTTACAGAGACGTTATATTTAGATTCCGATTTCACTCATACAAAACCAGTGAAGTTCAGCAGTTATAGTTACCTGAGCTAACTATAACTTACACCACGAAATGCACTGCTTACGACCTCACATAATACATCACTCATGACATGGTCAGGGGCATCACTGATGACATCACCGATAACATCTTCCTGTGAGTGTGTTTCGGAAACGTTATTAGACTTAAAGATATATACTGAGCTACAGCATAAGTTAAATTTCTATTCTTCATGTACTTGTAATTAGTCATAGTATATCTAACATATCTCATCTGAGTGGCTATGTGACTGTCTGTATCAGTGTGTGAGTTGCTGTCTGAGTGGATGTATGGGTGTGTGAGTTGCTGTATTGATGGGTTATTGGGTATGTGAGTAGCTGTATGGGTGAGTGAGTGGCTGTGTAAGTGACTGTATTGGAGAGTGAATGGGTATGTGAGTGGATGTATGGGTGAGTTTGTGGCTGTATGGGTGACTGAGAGGCTCTGTGAGTGGCTGTATGGGTGAGGCAGTGGGTGTGTGAGTGGCTGTATGAGTGAGTGAGTAGCTGTTTGAGTTTGTGTATAAGTAAGTGAGTGGGTGTGAGTAGCTGTATTGGAGAGTGAATGCCTGTGTGAGTGGCTGTAAGGGTGAGTGAATATGTGAGTGGTTGTATGGATGTATGAATCAGTATGTAAGTAGTCCTGTGTGTGTGTCAGTGGTTCTAAGTGTGAGTGTCATAAGTCACAAACCTGGATCCCAGATGATTCCAATGGGGCGGCAACGCTAGTTCCCGAATCCTCCTGAGACTTGCCCTCTGTTTACAGGAGGAGACACTGCTCTGGTGGCAAATCCCAGGGGGAAGCGGATTGGGAAAGAGAGAGCTGGAGAGTCAAAGATGCTGTGGCCAGTCTACTAAACAGTAACATTGCAGCATGCATTCACATCAGTCTCATGAATGGTACCGCCAGATATGATACGTATAAACAAAGAAATAATAAGGCTTTATCTAGTATTAACTCTATCTCTTAAGGTATCACCTCACAAAAGCTTTTCAAATCTCAACCAATCTTTAGTGTTGTTGTTGTTTAGTTTTCATTTAGATTGTCCATTAAGGTTCCTTTATCAAAATTTGTAAAACTGTAGTGAGTATGATTTCAGCATCAAACCCACAAGCAAATTTGGACGGGGTAAGCTTTACCCAAGACCTCTCTGACAGAGCCCTGCCAACAGTATGTACAAGTTGAACAAAAACACTGGTTACCTTTGTCTGCAGCACGATGTTGTGACTGAGCTCAGCATGTAGTAAAATCAAGTCTTTTAATGTGTCCCAACTTTTTCTTCTTGTTCTTTTTTCCATCCAGGCGCGAGACTAATACAGGATGTTCTTTGCAGTGAGGTTGAAGTGGGAGGATCAAGGGAGCTGGTAAGACAGAGTCCTGGAAGCCGGGAAACACATAATTGGCAGTTGAAGAGGCTAAGCGAAGGAGAGGAATGTGGAAAGTCTTTAAATAAGACTGCTTTAGAACGTTCATAAAGGTCACATTCTAATTGTTTGCAACAAGGAACAAGTGCAGATAATTAACTTGATGAGGCTGCCTTCTAGAAGGTGCTTTAGAATGTTCACAAAGGTTGCGTTCTAATTGCTTATAGCAAGGAACAAGTGCACATAATTAATTTGATGAGGCTGTCTTCTAGAAGGTGTTTTAGTATGTTGACAAGGTCACATTCTAATTGCTTATAGCAAGGAACAGGTACAGGGGATTAAGTTGATAAGGGCTGTCTCCCGGAAGTTTCATATTGAGGTCATCTATGCCGGTTGCTTGATGCTTATTCTTCTGGATTTTCTGGATGTTTTCGTGGCACCTGAAACCTGACCTTGCATATGCATGGTAAAACATTTGTAAAAGCTATTAAGCCTTTTCAAACAAGCCGGGGAACACCAGCTGCAGCTAGCTATTACCAACAGCATGTAATATGGTCAAATGTCAGGCTACAAGATGTTTGTTCATTCAGAAGTGTTGGTAGGAATGATGTGAGTCAATGCAGTATATTGTGATAGTCAAGAGAGGTGAGCTGTGGCAGGAATCCTGACAGTGAGTGAGTGGCTGTGTCAGTAGCTGTATGGGTAAGTGAGTGGGCATGTGAGTGACTGTAAGGGTGTATGAGTGGGTGTGTAAGTGCCTGTATGTCTGTATGACTGGATGTGGGAGAGGCTGTATTGGTGAGTGAGTGTGTGCATGAGTGGCTGTCTGGGGGAATGGGTGGGTCTGTGAATGGGTATGTGAGTGGTTGTGTGGGTATGTGAGTGAGCATATGAGAGTTTGTATGGGGGTATGAGTAGGTGTGTGAGTGGTTCTGTGGATGATGTCATCAATGATGTCATCAGTGATGGCACTGACCATGTCATGAATGATGTATTATGCAAGGTCATAAGTAATGCATTGCAGGGCCGCAAGTTATAGTAAGCTTAGGTAGCTATATCTGCTGAATTTCTATGGTTCTGTACGAGTAAAATCTGAGCCTAACAATAACGCCCCTGTAAACTTTGTTTTTTTCAGTGAATTTCTATGTTTTAAAAAAAATCTATTTCCTAACTATAGTGGCCCTGTAACCTTTTGTTTTTTAAGTGAATTTCTAAGATTTTTACAATACTATTTCCGAACTATAATGTCCCTGTAACCTTTTGTTTTTTAAGTGAGTTTCTTTGGGTTTTTTAACTACTAGACAGGTTTGCAGAGTGGTGGAGAAAGAAGATTCGGCCTCTGAAGTAAACTGCTGAATTTAAATGGTTTTGTATAAGTGAAATGTGAGTTCCCTTTCTCCAATACTGTGCAAATGTCCTCCTGGCGCAATACTGGTTGGGGGAAAATGGAAGGGATGTGCATACCTGCGTTCTCAATGTTAGTTTAATAGTATATATTTACATAAAAGTGTGAACCCTTATTTAGTCTTCGTTCGCATATTTCAGGACTTATGGTAGCATCTGACTACCTCTTTTATTCAGTATATGGCTTTCTAAACATGTTTGCTGATGCTTCAAGCTTGCATGGGCTAGTTGTTGGGTGTACATAGATTTTGAGTATGTAAACCTAGACATATCACGCTCTAAGTGATACGAAAAGACATTAATTCTTGAAAGTATATATGTTTGGTGGAGGAAGAGCCCCCCCAAAAAAGAAGGAAAGCATTGTGTGGCAATTCTTTTCCATACCGGAGGGAGAAAAGAAAGTGAAAACCTGCAGAGTCACATGCGCTTTGTGCAAAAAGGTACTTTCCAGAGGAAGTGAGAGGAAGAACTCATGTGGAACCTCCAGCATGTAGAAACATTTGCAAACAATCCACAGTACCCGCTTGGTATGTGCTGAGATGAAGAGACAAAAAGAGCAAGCTTCTACTGGGAATGATGGTGCTGGAAGTTCAGCTGCTGGCAGTCGCATAACTGCAGTATCTGTTACCTTCCCTGAGTATACAAAGAGTGGGATATACTGCCTAAAGTACAGCACTTCAAGTGTTGGAGAGCAAGCTGTTCAAATAATATATGCACTCACTTGCTCTTTTTTTTCCTTTTTGAAGCACAACTTGTCTGTGTGCTTCTTCTCAAAAAGGACATTATGTTTTGTTTTTTTTTAAACTCAAAAAACTCAGAATAGTTCAAACCTCCCCCTCCCCCAAATTTTTTTTTAAAAAAATGGTTTTGGTTAGAACCAACCATTCAGGTTTAGAAAGAAAATATGTATGTTAAATATATGTGAATCTATGTTGTTATTTTATTGAGTGTTTTCATGCATTTATATTTGTGGAACTGATTGTAAGTGGTTGGATGCTGAGTGAGTGGGTCTATTAGCATATGTATTTGTGAGTGCCTGTCTGTGACAGTGACTTTATAAGTGTGTGAATGAATGTGTCAGTTTTTGTATATGTTTGGGAAAGGGTGTGTAAGTGTCTGCATAGGTGAGTGAGTGGATATATGACTAGTTCTATACCTGAGTCAGTGGATGTCTGAGTACTTGCATATATAAGTGTGTGTATGTGTGAGGAAGTTGCTCTAGGAGTGAGTGGCTATATCAGTGACGGTGTGCATGAGTAACTGGGTATATAAGTTGTGTATGGAAAGTGAGTGAGTATATCACAAACTGTATACATGAGTGAGTGGGTGTGTGAGTCTTTGTATAGGTGAGTGAGTGGGCGTGTCACTGCATCTACGCATTTTGCGATTTCCTAAATGCAACGCATGTAGCATTTCCAAAATGCGACTTTGCATTTAGGAATCGCAAATTACCATCAACTTTAAGTTGATGGTAATTTGCAAATCCTTTGAAAAGTGCACAAAAGTGTATTTTTCAAAGTGCCATGTGGTGCACACACATTCCCTTAGGGCATGTGTGTCAGGCACATGTGCACACTTACCTTTTTTAGGGGTAGATCAGGGGGGCCTTAGGCTCCCTAGTACCCTTGCAATTGCATTCGCAATTTGCGATTACCAATTTGGTAATTGCATGTTGTGAATGCATTCCCATTCATTCCACTGCTCACGAGAATGAAGAAAAAGCACATTAATAACGCACATAAATCAGTTAATCACTTTCAAACTATATCACAGAACTGATCAAAAACACTATATTTTCTTTCTAGCATAAAAGGCAGCCCACAGAAAACCACAACAAATCTCTACAGTAGGCAATGATTGTTCTGAAAGATAGGCAGGGCGGCACTGTATAAATGTAATGGTTTTAAAAAGGGTAAAATGTAACGTTTTTTCAAGTTACTTTAAAATTTGCAAAAAAGTACCACATGCATAGTGCTCTGTGCCTTCGTGCAGCCGCAGGGCCAATTTATTAGATTTGCAGTCCAGTCATTTATTTCAAGGAAGCTGATAAAGCGATGGAAAGTATCCAAACTTAAGCGGGTTAAAAATAGAATCTATGCCTAGAATTTAATACAGCTTAGAGGTAAGGTTGCATTTCATATATAGTTAAAATAAGTTGATTTTTTAGAACAGTAGGCTTTGAAATTTCATTGATCAATCTAAGGTTCTTAAGGTATATGATACATTCATTTTTCAGTACTTTTTTGCTAAGAGATTCTAAAGATTCCGGCTTCTCAAAGTAGTCAGGGTGCCCCAGGTCACAAAAAAATGTTGGATGTATGTCAGCCATGGAAAAGAAACTCGACTTGAGGCAATCCTCAATAACAGAACGGTTTAAGCCAGTGTGTTCTGATGTCCAGACTTTATGCCATAATAATATGGGCTGCAACATTATTAGGTCTGTGAGAAATGAAACCCCCAGTTCAGCATGACAGATGTGCCGCCACCACTCACTGGTTAAACCAACACTGCAGGAGCGAAGAATGTCCCAATCCACTACCCGTGCCTTAAATACAATCTCCCATTTATATAACAGCAACCACTGAAATGTGAAATATAATATTATCTTGTTATCATTCTGTCAAGAGCCATGAATTGCCATTGATCATAAGGAGCAAACGCTCCATTACATACGATGTTGAAATACCGCATAAAAGGAACTTCACTGTTGATAATCAATACCTATGAGCAAGATTTTTAAAGTACCTATAAGTAGATTATTTCTAATATGTAATAGCAATATGCAATACTCTCTTTTGAACGATGGTACGTGGTTATGAAAACACACTGTTAATCAAGGATCAGAAAGTGTGAACAAAATTACTAAGAAAAGGTTTCTATAAATAGCCTATTCTGATGTATGATGGCACAGGGAATAGGTGTCTAGTGAATGGAGACATTGTCTTGAAGCAAAAAACAGCTACACTCCAAAAGAAATGCACTATACAAGGGGCATTACCAGAAATGCAATGCCCAAAAATCGCCACGAGCGCGTTGACATAGAAGACGCCTAACTCACCTCTCCGTCGGTACCCCAGAACTTTCTTCTGGCTGCTACCGGAGGTACCTGACGAGAGGGAGCGCGCCTTTTATACGCTGCACAGTGCTTTAATTGTGCCCAGCTGTTCCTCATTATTCTTCGGTCTTGTCGCGCCTTTTAGTGCGTCAGCATCACAATGGACTGTATAGTGGAATACAGATCATGGGGGCTGTAGTTCATTTTGAACCAGTTTTCATAATTAAGTTGAATTACCAAAAAGCCCCATGGAATCGAGGGTAATGTAGTCTATGACACTGGATTTCTGTTCACTCGATATAAGGCCTGATTATTTTCGTAAAGAGACTCTCAAGTTTGAGTTTACCTAGATCAAAGCCGATTATACAGATATGTTTTAGTAGGAGTGATTTACTTGTACTGTCTGTGCTCTTGATCTCCTCTCAGAGAGCCTGATAGACCCGCGGACTTTGTTGTTTGATATATAATTGACTGGGGATTTTGTCCGCGCAGGTCTTTAAACATTTCCCTGAGACCCTTTATTTACCTTAGTGTTGTTTTTTCATCGCAAATGATTACCTTGATGCATGTGCCCCTAAGTGTGTAAGTCAGAGTTTCCATTAGTAGTTGTATGAGTGAATAAGTGCGTCTGTGAGTACATGTATGGGTGAATAAGTGAATGTGTAAGTATGAGTATAGATGTGTGACTAGATGTATTAGTGCTTGTAAGTGTGACTGAGTCTGTGTGTGACTGTATGACTGTTTAATTTATGTGCTATATCTTCTATAACTGAATAATCCAGTGTGTGAGTGATTGTATAACTGAGTGTGTGTGTGTGTATGTGGCAGTTCTGTTAATGGGTGACTAGTTAGTGCTCAGTATATATCTAAATGAGTGTGTCAGTTCCTATTTGGGTGTTTCTTTCCATATTTATAGAAGCATATTGCTAAGCAACTATCACTCATAGTGACTCTATATCTAAGGGGGTGCATGGACTGCTTTAAGGGTTTGGTAGTGAGTATAAGGGTATGCAACTGTGTGTTCAGAGCTGCCCCCAGTAGGTCTTGATACATATGATACATATGTATATATGAATGAATGCTTAGGAGGTATTGTCTTTGTCTGTGAGTGGCTGGGTATATTAGTGACTCTATACTTTTCCAGATAGGTATGTGAATTGCAATCTGACTGTCAGACTGGATGTATAACTGGTCATAGGGGTCTGTAAGTAATTACAGTAGTCAGTGACTGAGTTTTGAAACCATATGTGTACGTTTTTAAACAGATAGCTCACTGTCTATGCCCTAGATACTGCCTACATTGGTTGTGAGTTATATGTAACAGAAGAGGAGTTTAAGAGCTAGCAAGCAGTTGCTAGAGTGACTTGTTAGTGCATCAGTAGATATCTAAGTTAGTGTCTCACTTTGTATTTGGGTGTTTCTTTAAATATATATAAGGTAGTATGTTGCTATACGACTATCATTCTTAGTGACTCTATGCCTGTCTAAATCTGAATCTCAGGGGTACATGGACTGTTTTACCACTGTGTAGTCAGGGGCGGCTCCTCCGCTAAGGCAGAGGAGCGTCGCCCCACTGCCAGGAAGCAGCAAAAGAAAGGGAAAAAAAAATGATAATAATGTAATGATATCATTTTATTTTGTTCTCCTGCTGCGGCAGCGTGCATGAGGGGGCAGGGCTGTGGAGCGGGGGAGGAGTGGTAGAACACTCCTGTGCACAATGACTGTTTGTTTGGCCCTTTTGGGCCGCCCAAAACAGTCATGCGCACTTCCCTGTTCTCCATGCAGGCTGCATCATAGCCTGCATGGAGAACACGCCCACCCCTCCAGCCCCTGGCTAAGCACTGTGTCACGACGCTCAGACCAATCACAATGCTGAATTGCAGTGTTGTGATTGGCTGTGGGGAGCGTGGGAGCCTTCGTGCTTCCTGCTTCCTCACAAGAAGCCAGGAAGAGGACGGGACTGGATACAGGAGAGGCAGTGGCGTCTGGTCAACCGGCCGGCAGGTAAGTAATTTATTTTTACCTGATTTCCCCCACCACCCCTTCGCCCCCACCCAGCCCACTGCTGCTTCTAGGCAGCAACCACGTCTGTGGCAGTGAGTATACAGGTATGAAGCTGTGTGTTGAGAACTGCCCCCAGTATGCCTTGATACATATGATGTATTTTACATCTGAATGAGTAGATATGTAAATGAGTGTCTCAGTTCCTATTTGGGTGTTTCTTTCCATATATAAGGAAGTATGTTGCTATACGACTAACATTCTTAGTAACTCTATGGTCTCTAGATCTGTATGTAAGGGGGTGCATGGTCTGGTTTAAGGCTGTGCTAGTGAGTATACAAATAGGAAATTAATCAATTGAAAACATTTATAATGAAATGTGGGAGGAGAACAGCTACTTGCCAAGATATAAAAATCAAGGGCACTAACATAGGCTTCACAAATAGTTTTTCCTAACTAGGCATATTATTTGATAAAGAAGGCTCTTGGAACTGTGGTATTTCCACTAGGAATTTACAATTTAAAAAGCATGTATGGCCTTATTAAATTTTGCCAGATGGTTGGGTAGGAACCCCGTATGAGATGATAAAGATTTATAAAGCTAAATGTCTCAACGTAGCATTATACGGGGCGGTAATCTGGGGGCACACTAAATGCATGGCTCTACAGATGGTAGAGAATGAGTTTTTAAGGTACCTACTTGCCACCCCTAAAAGTGTCCCTATATATGTCTGTTGTTAGGTCCTGTGCTTGGTGAGGGTCCCGCTGGGTTTGGGTCTTCTGCTTTTCTACTTTTTCCTTACCTTTTTTGTGTGCCTGAGATTTCATTATTGTATGCGTCTGCAGGGATTTCTGTGTGAAGGCAGCGGGTATATAAACGCCACTCGCCTTCACTTTCTCGCTTGGTTTCACCTCTGGTTCACGCCGCCGGAAGGACTTTGCCTGCAGCGTCTCTGGGTTTCACGCTGCATCCTTCGTGCCTTGCTCCGCATTGGATTTCCGTTTTAACAGGACGCTGGTTCCTGCAACGTTGGGTTCTTTTTTTTTGGATTCACCATAAGCATTCTGCCCAGTGCTGGATTTACCATTCGGGACACTCGTCGGTGAGTTACGGGATGTTCGTTTGTTTTCCCAGTCTCGCCTTATTTTTCAGTTAACCCTAATTTTCCTACATATCACTTTCATTGTGGGTTGCTTGGGTGCTTCTACGAAGCGTGGAGAAGTCGCGAAGTGTAAAAGGGATCCCTTATAATTTTTACTATAGAATTTTTTTTTTTGCCTTGTCAGGTATTTTTCTCCCGTATAGAGAAGGTGGCACTCTATGTTAGTTGGACTGGACAACCTATTTTTGTGTTCCCTGTGACTGCTTCGGATGGGATCCACTATAACAGGATGGAGTGGAACCTAGGTTGTTTTTACTACCCTCTTGGAATAAGTCTGTAAACAGAAAGGGGTAAGAAAGACACACATTATTGCTTATGAATTTATAACTGGTTGTGTATGAATGGTGAATTTCTCAGTACACACTGCTTAAATACTTTCTTCTTTTCTCTTTTCCAAAAGGGCTGCCTGTTTTTTTCCTGTGTTCCATCTACAGTCAGAGAGGGGGAGCCTAGACGAATAGTCCACGCTGTTTTTTCTCTTCCCTTGTTTTCCCCCACCTTCTTCCGGTGCCTTCTTCCGTGATTGCTGTTATATAAATGGGAGATTGTGTTTAAGGCACGGGTAGTGGATTGGGACATTCTTCGCTCCTGCAGTGTTGGTTTAACCAGTGAGTGGTGGCGGCACATCTGTCATGCTGAACTGGGGGTTTCATTTCTCACAGACCTAATAATGTTGCAGCCCATATTATTATGGCATAAAGTCTGGACATCAGAACACACTGGCTTAAACCGTTCTGTTATTGAGGATTGCCTCAAGTCGAGTTTCTTTTCGTGCATTCCATGGCTGACATACATCCAACATTTTTTTTGTGACCTGGGGCACCCTGACTACTTTGAGAAGCCGGAATCTTTAGAATCTCTTAGCAAAAAGTACTGAAAAATGAATGTATCATATACCTTAAGAACCTTAGATTGATCAATGAAATTTCAAAGCCTACTGTTCTAAAAAATCAACTTATTTTAACTATATATGAAATGCAACCTTACCTCTAAGCTGTATTAAATTCTAGGCATAGATTCTATTTTTAACCCGCTTAAGTTTGGATACTTTCCATCGCTTTATCAGCTTCCTTGAAATAAATGACTGGACTGCAAATCTAATAAATTGGCCCTGCGGCTGCACGAAGGCACAGAGCACTATGCATGTAGTACTTTTTTGCAAATTTTAAAGTAACTTGAAAAAACTTTACATTTTACCCTTTTTAAAACCATTACATTTATACAGTGCCGCCCTGCCTATCTTTCAGAACAATCATTGCCTACTGTAGAGATTTGTTGTGGTTTTCTGTGGGCTGCCTTTTATGCTAGAAAGAAAATATAGTGTTTTTGATCAGTTCTGTGATATAGTTTGAAAGTGATTAACTGATTTATGTGCGTTATTAATGTGCTTTTTCTTCAGTCTCGTGAGCAGTGGGAGCGGGCGCCATACCAAACAAATGGCGGCTCTCCTGGAAGCGGCCTCTAGACGCGAAGCATGGCGGGAGCACTTGTGTCAGCAATGGACAGGCCCAGATACATATGCTTTATATCTATATCTCAATGAATGCTTCGGAGCTATTGTAAGTGAGTGGGTGGGTATATTAGTGACTCTGTCCTTTTACAAATAGGTATGTGAGTTGCATTCTGACTGTCAGACTGGTTGTATAACTGGGCATAGGGATCTGTAAGTGTAGTTGTCAGTAACTGGAATTTGAAACCATATGGGTAAGCTTTTAAGCAGATAGTTCCCTGCCTACTGCTTACCTTGAGTTATATGTAATAGAAGAGGAGTGTAAGGCTTTGCAAACAGATTCTATGACTATAACTCTTAGGGGTCAATTCCGATTCGGGCCGGAAAACGTACCGACCAACACGGACCGGTGCAGCCCAACCCTCAAAGTACGATGAAATGCGTGCAAAATCCGACCGACTAGTACGGAACACAAGCCGAACGACCGAACCGCGCGTAAAACAGCTATCTGGCCGGAAAACCGCGCGAATCGAACCGACCGACACGCACCAGGAAGGAACCCGAACAAAACGTACCCGCGAACTCCGACCCGCCCAGTACGATGCATCGCGTGGAAAACACGACCGAGTCGCACGGAGCTCAAGACGTACGACCGACACGCATACAAAACAGCGAGCCGAAGCAACCCAATACACCGCGACCGACGCGTACGCAGCACATCAAACAGCATAAACACAGCGTGAACGACTCGGAGAAGCTCGCACGAGACAACTGCCGGGTCCGACTCGGTCAGAAGAACGTCTCCTACATGCACAAAAAGTACAAAGGGAAAAACACACAAAAAAAGGCCAAACAAGCAATTACAAAGCCAATAAATACCTGGGGGGGAAACAGGGAACAAAGACACACCCACAACTCCACCCATATAAAGGACACAAATCACTACCATGATCCTTTGCAAATTCAAATTACCTGCCAGCACAGAACACCAACAGACAACAACCACACACACACTCACAGCTCATCCATCACACAAGCCACACACCATCAGCACCTCAACAAAGAGCACCCTCACATACACCCAGCAAAACACACACTCACACACCCTCACTTGCACACCAACACACATCACTCACCACCACCACCCATCACCATGCCCCCCAAGAAGAATCCAAAGTTCCTAGATAGTGAATTGGAAGTCCTGGTAGATGAGATCCTCAGGGTAGAGCCACAGCTGTTTGGTACACTGGTCCAACAGACCCCCATGTCGCAGAAAACCAAGATGTGGGCGAGGATCGTCGACAGGGTGAACGCACAATCACCATGTTTGCGCACAAAGGAAGACATCCAGAACAGGTGGTATGATGTGCGCAGGAGGGTCAGGGACCTACTGAAGAAGGATTACATCTTGAGCCAACACACCGGCAGTGGCCCTCCTGCCAAACCACTATACCTCAGGCCCTGGGAGGAGAAGGTGCGGGCCATCCTACCACCAGTGAGCGTATATGGACTAGAAGACATCCCAGAGCCTGGTGAGTACACAACCAATATACCCAATATTGTGTGACAATACACACACATCACTGTCAAGGGGATAGTCAAACCATACACCCTCAGCAAATCCACAGCAACAAAACCATAATCATCCCAAGATGTGTATGTCAGTCAGATAAACACAATACATGCCATCTCATAGTGATATGTAACTGTGTCATGACATGTACAAACCCTACAACAAATAAAGCTAGGCAGTGGCACAAATATAACCAACAAACACTGTCAGATATGTAGCCACCACTACAACACCACCACACAGGGAATCCCACAGAAAGGAAGGAATTCTGTGTATGCTGGTCAAGTCAGTGTAGCCAATAGCATCAAGGGAGTTGTAGTCACAGATATTGCCCACCATCACAATACGCCCATCAACACCACTCTGAACCATGCTCACATCACAGGGAGTGGAAAACAACTGACAAGATGGCTGACACTGGCTACTGCTGTGGGGAACACAAGGCCCTGCTGGGACCTGGGCACCAACCAACAGCAGGACACCACTGACTGACATCCTGAAAGCCAACTTGCACTCCCTGCAATGGAAGCACGTTCCATGGTGGGATATCTGGCTGGGTGGGAAGGAGGACTGACACCTCAGACCATAGTTACCAGCAGCTCTTCCCACACACACCCCTAACACAAACTACACACAACCCACCTGGGAAAATGCATTGCCTCACACTAAAATTAATTATCCCACAAAGAACCACCACCCTGGGTCATGCTGTGGGAAGCACAGTGACACACATGGGACTTGCAGCCAAACAAACGCCAGGACAACACTGCCAGCCATCCATTCAGCACAGGCACACTACCCCACAGGGAAGCAGAGTCAGAAGGAAGGAAGTATGGGCAAGCTGGGAAGGGGGGTGGAGGCAATAGCATGATGGGAGTGGTAGTCACAGCTCAACATCCCCCCCCCACATGGCCCAGCAAGCTCACACTCAAGCATGCACACCTCACAGGGAGTGGAAAGCCCCATCAAAGATGTCTGACACTGGCCTCAGCTGTGGGGAGCACAAGGCCCTGCTGGGAACTGGGCACCAACAAACAACAGGACACCACTGTCAGCCATCTTGCCATTGCTGTCACACCCACACACAATGAAGTACACTCAAAAGGAAGGAAGTATGGGCAAGCTGGGAAGGGGGGTGGAGGCAATAGCATGATGGGAGTGGTAGTCACAGCTCAACATCCCCCCCCCACATGGCCCAGCAAGCTCACACTCAAGCATGCACACCTCACAGGGAGTGGAAAGCCCCATCAAAGATGTCTGACACTGGCCTCAGCTGTGGGGAGCACAAGGCCCTGCTGGGAACTGGGCACCAACAAACAACAGGACACCACTGTCAGCCATCTTGCCATTGCTGTCACACCCACACACAATGAAGTACACTCAAAAGGAAGGAAGTATGGGCAAGCTGGGAAGGGGGGTGGAGGCAATAGCATGATGGGAGTGGTAGTCACAGCTCAACATCCCCCCCACATGGCCCAGCAAGCTCACACTCAAGCATGCACACCTCACAGGGAGTGGAAAGCCCCATCAAAGATGTCTGACACTGGCCTCAGCTGTGGGGAGCACAAGGCCCTGCTTGGGAACTGGCCACCAACCAACAGCAGGACACCACTGTCACCCATCTTGCCATTGCTGTCACACCCACACACAATGAAGTACACTCAAAAGGAAGGAAGTATAGGCAAGCTGGGAAGGGGGGTGGAGGCAATAGCATGATGGGAGTGGTAGTCACAGCTCAACATCCCCCCCCACATGGCCCAGCAAGCTCACACTCAAGCATGCACACCTCACAGGGAGTGGAAAGCCCCATCAAAGATGTCTGACACTGGTGCTCTGTTGTGGGGAGCACAAGGCCATGCTGGGAACTGGCCACCAACCAACAGCAGGACACCACTGTCAGCCATCTTGCCATTGCTGTCACACCCACACACAGTGAAGTACACTCAAAAGGAAGTAAGTATGGGCATGCTGGGAAGGGGGGTGGAGGCAATAGCATGATGGCAGTGGGAGTCACAGCACAACATCCCCAAACCACATGGTCCAGCAAGCTCACACTGAAGCATGCACACCTCACAGAGAGTGGAAAGCCCCATCAAAGATGTCTGACACCGGTGCTCTGTTGTGGGGAGCACAAGGCCATGCTGGGAACTGGCCACCAACCAACAGCAGGACACCACTGTCAGCCATCTTGCCATTGCTGTCACACCCACACACAGTGAAGTACACTCAAAAGGAAGGAAGTATGGGCAAGCTGGGAAGGGGGTGGAGGCAATAGCATGATGGGAGTGGTAGTCACAGCTCAACATCCCCCCCACATGGCCCAGCAAGCTCACACTCAAGCATGCACACCTCACAGGGAGTGGAAAGCCCCATCAAAGTTGTCTGACACTGGTGCTCTGTTGTGGGGAGCACAAGGCTAAGTTGGGAACTGGCCACCAACCAACAGCAGAACACCACTGTCAGCCATCTTGCCATTGCTGTCACACCCACACACAGTGAAGTACACTCAAAAGGAAGGAAGTATGGGCATGCTGGGAAGGGGGGTGGAGGCAATAGCATGATGGCAGTGGGAGTCACAGCACAACATCCCCAAACCACATGGCCCAGCAAGCTCACACTGAAGCATGCACACCTCACAGAGAGTGGAAAGCCCCATCAAAGATGTCTGACACCGGTGCTCTGTTGTGGGGAGCACAAGGCCATGCTGGGAACTGGCCACCAACCAACAGCAGGACACCACTGACTGACATCCTGAGAGTCAACCTGCACCCACTGCAAGGGTGGCATGCTTCATGGTGGGATAACTGGGCTTGAGGGAGAAGGATGTCCGGATGTCAATCAAATACCACCAATGCTGGCCATGCACACACCTCAACATTCACATTGAAATGCTTCAGGTTGTCTGGACAATTCGCTACACCAATATCAACAGCTGACTGTGACAACTTAGGACAATGCAATGTACAGGTCCGCATCCAGAGGTACAGTCACAACTGTCAGGTGTAGGAACCAATGATGCATGTAGAAACATTACATACATTGTGTGTCTCTTCCAAATACAGGTGATGATGGGGACACAGCAGCAGACGCTGAGGAGCCCCTGTCCCAGGCTCCGGGGGACACTGAGCTCACTGGTGTGGAACAGCCTCTGCCCACCTCGGATGACGAAGACCTACCTGGCACCTCCGCAGTGAGTCATCATGCAGCACCAGCAGGACCACCAGCTGCATCCCCTGCACCCACCCCTCCAACAACTGCCAACACACAGACCACCCCTGCCGACACGGACAGACCAAGGACCACCACCACCACCAGGACACGGCCCCCGGCCCAACGTGGAGCTACGGACACCAACAACAACCCCCAAGGGGGCCCAGGGTCACCTGTGCGTGCCACCGCAGGTCCTTCACGTGTCGCCAGGGGTGGTGGGAGGGGTGGTAGACATAGGTCGCTGCTTGCAGAGGGGTCTGGACTGCATGATGACCCACAACTGGTACGCATAGCTGATGCGTACCAGACTAGCACCGGAGAGTTCAGCCAGGTAGTGGGGATCCTCCGGGACATTCAACAGCAGCAGGCTGCCCATCATGCCCGCTTGGACTTACACATGTCCCGCATGGAGTCCAAGTGGGACACAGTGCAAGAACAGACGGCGGTGCATAGGGACATATTACAATGCCTTCGCCAGATTTGCACCAACATGTCAACACCTCCCTGTGTGCCCACAACATCTGGTGCTGCAACAACTGCAACTGCCACAGGGAGGGCGGATGACTCTGGCGGAGAGTCCCCTGCACCGCAGCAGCCTGCACTTGAGGGTCCCCCCCCAAAGAAGAGGGGTCGTCCGAGGAAGGACAACTGAGAGGCTGATGGCCATGCACAACCCCCAGGAAGCCAACACCTGTTCTGGAAAATCACATTTGTGCCCAAACTCTTCACCCTGTCGAATGCAACACAACTCTCCCACATGACATGGGGAGCTCAAGTTGGACCAATGTATCAGATGACTGTGGACTTTACTCAGGACATTTCTGCTACCAGGACATCCAAATCATCTAGGAACTTTGGATTACAATCACAATGTACAGCACCCACCATCCTGTGCACTATACTCACACATGTATGTCAATAAACTCACTAATACACCATACTTGCCTCTGTTGTGATTCCAACGTTGTTTATGAAGTGGAGATGATGATCTGTGAAATGACACTGTGCATGCTAACTGCTACAGCAAGTACAACACCGGCATGTGAGTCATGGCGACGTGACACATATGAGGGAGACACACCACCAGGGCTACACAACACATACACACCAGGGCCATCTGACTCATCGCCTACACTGATGTTGCCAGGAAATACAGTGGAATGCACAGACACCACACCTATTCACAGTCTGTGTTAACTAGCCCACTGGTGCAGTAAGCAAATGTCAATCAGATGTGTGACCACAGACAACGCACATCACAAAGTGAAGCACAGGTTTATTACACATTTGCAACATGTTGTAACCACTACAGATGCAAGGTAATCCCACCTGGCAGTGGGCACACAGTCAACAAGTGTAGAAGAAAGGAAGTCCATGGGTGTGGCGCACATCACCTGTAGGGAAACGACAGCTACCACCCTGGAAGTTGATTCACGGTGTTGGGGGATCACAGTTGACCAAACAACTCTGAAAGTACCCTGTGAAGGACAGAAATGACACACAGTCAAAAGCACTGAAGAACAGGACAGAACTGTAATACTCATGCCCAATACATGTCACAAGATACCCACCCAGAACCAAGTTAGCATGCCAACACTGTTGGGGAGTACAGACTACCTGTAAGGACACATCGCTGCACGCATCCAGTCAAGTAGCACATGGCCACACTCAAACAGCACCAGAGCACCACCAACACATATCATGCAAACTCACATCATTGACATAACATCCCTGGATACTCACATTCAGCTGAAGAAGTTGGTGATGAGCTGTGTGCGGACATCACCCTCATCATCATCATCATCACTGGCATCGTGGTCCAGCCCAGGATCCTCCACAGGTGGCGGATGTTGGTCATCGTCATCCAGGATGAGAGGCAACTCCTTCCGCACTGCCAGGTTGTGTAGCATGCAGCAGACGATGACAATCTTGCACACCTTTGCTGGGGCATATGGGAGGGCCCCTCCTGTCTTGTCCAGGCAGCGAAAGCGGCTCTTCAGGAGACCAAATGTCCGCTCGATCACTCTCCTGGTCCGACCATGTGCCTCATTGAAGCGCATCTGGGCTGGTGTCACAGGGTTCCTGAGGGGTGTCAGCAACCACGGCATGTTGGGGTATCCGGAGTCACCTACATACAGACAATTGCACATTAGCTGAGTTGGGTAAAGACGGTGGAATACAACATTGCAGAACACACACAATGGTAAAAAGTCAGTACACACCAACAAGCCAGGCACGCTGGTTCCGCATCTGTGACATGATCCTCGGGATGCAACTACTCCTCATCACGTAGGCATTGTGTGCAGAACCGGGGAAATGGGCACACACGTGTGAGATGCTCATATCTGCAAGACATACCACCAGTGCATTGACCGAATGGTAGTGTTTGCGGTTCCTGTATGCCTGCTCTTGGGCCTGTGGTGGTACCAAAGCCACATGTGTCCCATCAATGGAGCCAATGACATGCGGCATCCTCCCCAGGGCATAGAAGTCACTCTTTACATCAGTGAGTTGTTGAAGTCTAGGGAAATAGATGTACTGGTTCAGGTATCTAAACATAGCCTCCAAAACATCGCGTAGCACACGGCTGAACATGGTCTGTGACATCCCACCAGCAGACGCCACAGTGTGTTGAAAGGTACCGGTGGCAAAGAAGTGTAGGGCTGCCATCACCTTCACCTTGGGGGTCAGCGCTGTAGGGTATGTCCGGCCAGGTTGCAAATGTGGGGCCAACCGCACCGTCAATTCCTCAATCAGTGGCCTGGTGAAGCGGTACCATCGGATGCAGTCCCGTTCAACCACTGTTGCAAGGTCCAGGAATGGCCGATGGACAGCTGGTGCCCTGCAGTGCATAGGTGAAGAAAGAAAGATTGTCAGTCACCCCACATATGTGGCATGGACCAGACTCAATATCACATGATACATCATTACGAGACACAAGTACATGATGCGTGTGCCGTTCCGTAAGGACATGTATGGCACCTACATGGCTAACATCTAACATTACAGTTCAACATGTGCCCTCAACAAGTCCCAGGTTGTGCTATGGGATATCATTAGGCTGTGTCACAGTACCCATGTACTGCTGTCACGTTCCAAACACACACCACAGTGGCATGTGAGGACAGATGTGCCCCAGGCATCACAGCTCATCGACAGGTAGATTCCCAGGGACCCTGTATTGCCACATGGACACTGGCATGACGGTGCATCATGAATACACCACAGCTAAACAACCATGACCCCCACAGGTAGTGGTCCCTGTTGCCTCGGCAGGACAGACATGGACGTCTGTGACACACACACGCACAACATCAAAGTCCATGCACAAACAACGTGGATGTGGAGACTGTCTCCCATTGTGCACATGGAATCAGAGACATTGTAAACACAACATGCACACAGACTGTGGAGGGCCATCACAATTGTGGCAATGGGTCACCCTGGGATGTACATACCGTCCCATATGGGACTCAGGGGGTATGTGACATGACATACACATACACAACCGTGAAATGTGACCATGCCACATGCCCTGAAATGAACAGTTGCACACCACAGTGTTCATGTGCACAACACACCAAGGATTCTGTCCCCATGAACACGTGCCCAGCCTGGGAGTGGCTGCCCCCAAGTGCCACCCAAAAAACAACATGTTTACCCCCATACACGGAACAGGTAATGCAGCCTTACATGCCTTAGGATACAGTGTGGACAGGCTGTGGTGTTGTAAGTGTGCCCCTCACTCCCTGGGAAGTATATGTGGCTGGCATATGTTCACCTGTGACAGGCACGGTGACATATGCCAGTGACTTGTACAGGGACGCGTTGTACAGCAATGGTCCGATCTGTGCGCACGCATTGGCCATTGCATACAATGTGAGCGGGTACGCATTGTACAGCAATGGTCCGATCTGTGCGCATGCATTGGCCATTGCATACAATGTGAGTGGGTACGCGTTGTATCCGCAATATGCGTTGTACAGCAATGGACCGATCGGTGCGCACGCATTGGCCATTGCATACAATGTGAGCGGGTACGCGTTGTACAGCAATGGTCCGATCGGTGCGCACGCATTGGCCATTGCATACAATGTGAGCGGGTACGCGTTGCATCCGCAATACGCGTTGTACAGCAATGGACCGATCGGTGCGCACGCATTGGCCCTTGCATACAATGTGAGCGGGTATGCGTTGTACAGCAATGGTCCGATCAGTGCGCACGCATTGGCCATTGCATACAATGTGGCGAGTGCAGCGTTGTACAGCAATGGTCCGATCGGTGCGCACGCATTGGCCATTGCATACAATGTGAGCGAGTACAGCGTTGTACAGCAATGGACCAATCGGTGCACACGCATTGGCCATTGCATACAATATGAGCGGGTACGCGTTGTACAGCAATGGTCCGATCGGTGCGCACGCATTGGCCATTGCATACAATGTGAGCGGGTACGCGTTGCATCCGCAATACGCGTTGTACAGCAATGGACCGATCGGTGCGCACGCATTGGCCATTGCATACAATGTGAGCGGGTACGCGTTGTACAGCAATGGTCCGATCTGTGCACACACATTGGCCATTGCATACAATGTGAGTGGGTACGCGTTGTATCCGCAATACGCGTTGTACAGCAATGGACCGATCGGTGTGCACGCATTGGCCATTGCATACAATGTGAGCGGGTACGCGTTGTACAGCAATGGTCCGATCGGTGCGCACGCATTGGCCATTGCATACAATGTGAGCGGGTACGCGTTGTATCCGCAATACGCGTTGTACAGCAATGGACCAATCGGTGCGCACCCATTGGCTATGGCCTGGCCTGGCAAAAGACGCGTTTTCAAATCTTTAACGAGTCTGATGCTGTGAATTCAGTTGGTCACCCACAACAATGTTGCAAATTCATGGGTGTCAAGAAGTTGAACTTTTGAAGGATGCTGTGGGCGTGTGTAAGTGGTGCAATTCCATGGATTGGCCAGATTCAGAAGATGCAAACGACTTGGACCTATCACTTTGGACACATGGGACAGTATCTGCCTCTGCAGCACACATATAATGCTGGCTGTTCCCCTGAGAGCTCACTTGCCTGCACTACATGCTCCAGGGCGACATCTGCCACCACCACTGCTGCTGTATCTGCACCCTCTGGATCCTGCAATGGCACGTACTGTGGATAGAGCCCCAGCCTTCAGCACTGAGGAGAACCAGGCCCTGCTGGACAGCCTCCTTCCACAGTACAGCACGCTGTATGGGAAAGCAGGGGAGCAGGTGAGTGTGCTGTCCACTGCCTTACTAAATGTGCATGTTGTATGACTAGCAAGACTTACAGTGTGCACGCCACTGGCTAGCAGGCTCACTGAGTAGTTGTCACCCCCCATAGTGTGTAGTTACATGCACTGAACAGGTATAGTGCAGTGACAGTGCTTTAAACAAGGTTTTACTTCCCAGGCAATGATACCATGTAGTAACTGCTGGCAAACTGTCCATAGCCATCGTTGCACTGCCTGTGTACATCATGTGCCCCTGTGATTGAGACATGTATACCCAACTGTGTAATGCACGGAGATGTTGAATGTGTAGTAATGGCATTTTCACTTTGTCATCCTCACAGGTTGATGCCCACCAGAAGCAGCAGATATGGCTGACCATCGTCTGGGCAGTGAGATCCGTGGGGGTCTACAAGCGCCGGATCCGCAACTGCCAGAAGAGGTGGCAGGACCTTCGGGGCTGGACCCGGAGGATTGCACGGGTCCAGCTGAAGCTGTCGCCTCCTCGCAGGAGGGGTGGACACCGGACCCTGACCCCCCACATGCTCAGGATCCTGGCGGTGGTCTTCCCTGATCTGGATGGGCAGCTGAAGGCCAGAGAGCAGCAAGGAGGGGTGAGTCCATGACTGCATTGTGAACTTTGTCTGCCATGCTATGTGCCCTCCTCTGGCCTGGTTAAACTTCCACAGTACATCAGTCATGTGGTCCAGGACCTATGTCCCTCAATTGTGCACTGCCCACTCCTCATCTGATACCCAGGTGTGGCCCTTACAGTCAGGGAATTGTGTCACTTGGGTACTGTGTCCTTGCATTTTGCTTAGCTCAAGGTGGGGGACAGGATTTGTTCCCCTAACTCTGTGGTGTGCATCATGGGTGGGTCCATTGCTTACACAATGCCTGTGTTCTGACATGTAATCTGCATGTTACTTTGATATGTGGTCCAATTGCTGAGCTGATCCACCACATGTGACTGGGGTATTTGGCACACACCCATGCTGCGGGTGGGAACAATGTTTGGGCCTCAGGAGTATGTATATCAAGTGTGTCACACATACTTAGCCACCTGCCTACTGTCCAGGGCTCATCCCTCATTCACGTGGGGCAGGACAGTCATGCCTACTCCAGGCCATACAATACACTCTGTACTCCCACTCCCGTGTATCAGCTGACACGTTGTGCTCAGTGATATGTCCCCTCAGGTGTCTGCCTCTGTGTCAGTGTGCTGTGACTTCGTTGTCAGGACTACTGGGGTGTTTCTCGTTTGGGGCTCAGCATGCCACCGGAGATGTGAACATAGGAGACGATACTTGTGTGACACATAGGTGTTTGATCACCTGAACGTGAAGACTGGGGTATCCGAATGTGAAGTTCAGGCAGCTGTTTCCCATTCACAGCACATTGTGAGGTGCTCAGGTTCCGAGGGTTGTGTTACAGGTCTCCCATATGTCCAATTGGTATGACGTGGACAGATAAGGGTTCAGATGATGTGGTGTGTGGGGGATGTACATGTGCACTTGTTCAGCTCCAGGACTTGCATTCCCCATGACCTACTATTGTGACACAGTGCAGACTGTTGTTGTCTGGCTGCCCTGCCCATGTGACTGGAGACAGTGATGTGTGACTTAGCAGGCATGCCTGTGCCATGGCATGAAACTTCATATGAGTGATCCTGCAGGGGAGTGACATGTGCTACATGCACACCATTGTGGCAATGACTATCAGGACATGGGTGCATCATGGTGTCTGTCGCTGGTATGCATCACATGCATTTCAAAGTTGACTCTGGGCATCCCTTTATCCGGACACCTGTACTGACTCAGTGGCAAGAGTTGTGATGTGTGCATGTTCACATGCTTCACTGTGTTCTCTGCACTGTCCAACTACTGTGTAGGTGGTGCATGTGTCCACACTGGGGTATTGCCATCCGACAGACACCAGACAGATGGGTGCAAGGCCAGGAGGGATGTGAGTGCCATGGTTGACCATCAGACTGACAATTGGCTTCCCCTACTCTGTTTGGGCACTTTTGGCAATGTTCAACTAAGGATGTCAGGGCTTGCTCTGTAATGTGCTGTACTTACTGTGGTGTGTGCGGTCAGTGCAGGTGACTGATGTTTGTCTGTTTCCCTATTGTTTGCAGATACATCCACGGCCACAGGAGGGGACAGCTCCATGGAACAGGAGGAGCCGCAGAGCCAGACTGGGTCAGCAGCCGAGGAGTGGTCGGAGGGACCCAGTGGCACGGAGGGCGAGGGGAGCCACACCGAGGAGTCCTCAGCAGCATCCACCTCAGCTGAGGACCACAGCAGCTCGGAGGATGACTCCCTTGTGGAGGCGGGTGTCAGCAGCCACCACACCCCAGCTAGTGTTGCTGTCCCCGCCACCACCACTACAACCACCGCCCTCCCATCGGCTCCCATTCCCGAGGTCCGTGGAGGCCCCATGTTCGGGAGCGTGTCTCCTTCGTGCCAGGCACCGCACCCCCTGCCCCTGTGTCCCCTGCTGCCCTGAGTGAGGAGTCTGTGTACCTCCTTCGCCAGCTCCATGTAGGGCAGACAGCGATGCTGAGTGTCCTCCATGCCCACACCACTCTGTTGACTCAGCTGGTGTCGTTCATGGAGGGCATCTCATCGGGCATGTCTGCCCTACAGAGGAGCAATAGGTCCATGGACTCCTCCCTGATGGCAGCAGTGTCCCTCCTCCAACAGTCCCTCGCCCCTCCTAGCACTGCCCCATCCACACTCCCCAGCACCTTACCTGTCCCAAGCACACACACACCGGCACAGGCACACACCAGCACAGACACAGGCAGCACACAGACACACACGCCAAAATCAAGACACACACGCACGCACAGTCAGGGGACTGAAACCACACTCACAGGGGATGGGGCCCAGGCACACACACACGCATCCACGAGCACTGCGCTGTCCTCAGTTGCCTCTCCCTCCAAGGCCCCTTCCCTTGCCTCACCTGCAACCCCAAAGACACAGCGGGTCTTCCTCAGTGACCTCGGCCTCTTCCCCTCCGATCCAGCTGATACAGCATTCAGGGGGAAGAGGAAGCCCACCCACACGGAGGGAGTGCCCCTCGCCCCGGACACCCTCCCCCAGGCGCAGACCGACTGACGCCCCCATCCGCAAGTCCCCCGGACCCGGAAGAGCAAGACCCCACCGCCGCCCTGCAGCTCAAGCACCAAGTCTCCTTCCTCCATCCCTCAGGCCCCCACTCCACAGGTGCCCCCACCACACCCTGCCCCAGGTTCCCCCACCCACAGATACACCATCCCCAAAATGATCCGTCCTTCTCCCCTGCCACTTGCTCTTCCGGCACCACACCCCCGCTGCGCAGGTCTGTGCCACTGGTGTGGAGACGGTGTCCTCCCCCTCTGTCCTGCCCACCTTACCTGTACCCCATTCTCCTCCCCTGGAGGTAGGCACTGCAGTGGAGTCCACTACCACCACGTCTGACTTGGGCATTGCAGTGGGGAACCTGTCCACTCCATCTGCACGGCCCACTGCAGTCGTGCCGGCACCCACACCATCTGAGTCATGCCCCCCAGTTGTGCCGGCACACACCATGTCAGACACCTCCACTGCAGTTGTCAGTGGCTCTCCAGCACCCACCACCCCTTCCCTGCCTCCTTCTGGTGAGCCCTGATCCTGTCCCTGCGGTGCCTGGCCTACCCCCCCCGTATGCCCCTCCGAGGGGATTGTCCCTGGTGTTAAGCAGTGCAGGCATGCGTAGGGTGACATCTGCCACTGTCACCCTGTTTTGACTTTCAGTATGGACTGGCCATTGGCCTTTGTTTCTTTTTTTCTGGACTTTAACCTTTGGACTCACATATGCTGAATAAAGCAACTTTCTGTTCTCTAGTGGTTTTGCTTCTGATGTCCATGTTGTTGATGATGCTAACCGTGCCCTTGCTGCAGTGATGGTGATTTTTGGTCTCATGAAAATGAAGTGTTACTGTGCAGGAACCCATGTGGTCCACGGGTAATGTGTCCTATCCTGTGGTGTATCCATGTCATCCTTAGCAGCATATGAGGGTGTCATGTTTTCAGTTTTTGGCAATGGGATTTCCTACTTACATTTGCAATATCACATCTGTGGCTTACACCCCTGCACATCTGTTGTGCTTGCCATTGTTCAATTAGTCTACTTCCCTGACCGTGTGGCCATCTCCACTGGACATGCAAGTTTGGGCATCAATGGGGAAGGACTCATCTGTGTTGTCAATGCAACTTGCTATACATGTGTGTTGGATCTGTGCTGATGATTTCGTTGACACTCCCATGACCAGGCTGATATGACGGGAGCCTTCATTTCGTACTAATTGTTGACTGTGTGACCAAGTGTTCTGCTGACATGATGGAGCCCTACTGAGGCAACTTATGGCACAGCTTTCCTCACACAGGAGTGGAGTCCCCTCATGGCAGTGTGTAATCCTGTGACATTGCCTGAGCCCAAGGTGTGTGTTGTGTGAACATGTCTGTGTGTGTTCACTTCCATTTTGCTGTGCATGCTGGGATCCCTAGTGATGCTTGCTGAGTTGACCTATGTTCCCCCCAAGTCTTCTCCCTGGGTTCTCTGTGATGTGGGTGCATGGCACATTACTGGTCATCAGGGTGTCACCCATAGGTGTGTTTGCTGTCAGGGCTGAGTTTGTGGGCAAACGCAGATGGGACACAGTCAGTATTCCCCTTGGCACTTGTTGTTTACACCTGTCATGTAATTTCCAGTTTGTGTTAGCTTTCAGTGACTGTGACACGTTGTGTGTGTGACTGCTGGCACTCCTCAGGGTCAGGGCTGCAATGTTGGTAGTTGTCTATGTGTGTTCTTTGAGGGTGACCTTGGCTTCTTCATTGGTGTGTGACTGTGGCTGGGATCCCATTGGTTGGTGTGGTATTGCCGTCATGTCCATGTACAGCGTAGTGTGCAGTGTGTCAGACATTCAGGAGTCTTGTTGAGTGGCCATGTGTGATGTGTTTCTGCACCTTAGTTCCCACTTCCCCCATGGGATTGTTATGGGTGCATGTGCAATGTCACCAGTGCATGTGAGCTTCACTGCTGCACATTGTTGGAGGTCGAGGTGTGTGGTGTTGAGTGTGTGCAGATGAGAGTTGTTGCCCGGCTAGACCCCTGCCTCCATGTTTAACCTTGGCTTACTGGCCGTGCTGATTGATTTGTGCTTGTGTAGGTGTGATGGTAGTTTGTTGCTCAGGACACATGACTGTGGTTCACAATGTGAACGACATCTAGCTTTGTCATCACAGTGGTATTGTCATGCAGCCCAGTGTCACCACATTGTGGGGACCCTGGGGGTAGTGCTGTGGTGTGTCTGTGTCTTGCTGTGTCAGTTGCTGTTCCTACATGCTTGTGTGACATGTGTGATTTGTGCTCCCTCTCATCTAACAATGCCTGATTGCCCACATAGGGGATTTGGATCCATGAGTTACTTTTGTGTGGCACTGTATGCGCATCTGTGTAATTGGTATTCAGGCCTCATCATGTGTTGTGTGGTTGCCTGGGGACACTGGCACCCCCCCTCACCTGTTGTGATTGATGTGCAGTGTGGGGCTGCCTGTTTGTGTTTGTGCATCTGCACCACTGCATTGGCATATCTTTAGTGTGCCGTTGGCTGTATGTTGTTTGATGGGTTTGACCTGCTGTCCCTGGGACTCCTAGGTCATCAGTCAGCACAATGATCATTGTTTGTGTGTCCCATTGCTTCCATGGTATGGTATTTGTTCACCTCACATCTACAGTCTCCACAGGATATCTACATTTGTGTGCCCATTGGTGCAAATATGTGGGTCTGCATTATGATGGTCACTTCTGTCATTGTGTCATTGATGAATGTTGACAGTGTCAGCCCCCATGGGTGATGTTTGTCTGCACATGGCCAAAGGTATGTCTTCTTTGCACTGCACTGTTTGCCTCCCCCAATCTATGTTGCTATGGGACACAAGCACTACTTTGCCACTGATGTGTTTGTTGTTCTGTGACCAGGAATCATCCATGCAGTTTTGCAGTTGCAGCTTTTTCAATGTCAACCTTTACATTTTGGTCACTGTGATGATGGGGGTTTAGACCCCATTGCCACAATGTTCAAAATGTGCTTCAGCTATGGACCCCACACTTACCTTTTGGTCACTGTGATGATGGAGGTTGGACCCCATTGCCACAATGTTCAAAATGTGCTTCACCTATGGACCCCACACTTACATTTTGGTCACTGTGATGATGGGGGCTTAGACCCCATTGCCACAATGTTCAAAATGTGCTTCAGCTATGGACCCCACACTTACCTTTTGGTCACTGTGATGATGGGGGATTAAACCCCATTGCCACAATGTTCAAAATGTGCTTCAGCTATGGACCCCACACTTACCTTTTGGTCACTGTGATGATGGGGGTTGGACCCCATTGCCACAATGTTCAAAATGTGCTTCAGCTATGGACCCCACACTTACCTTTTGGTCACTGTGATGATGGGGGTTGGACCCCATTGCCACAATGTTCAAAATGTGCTTCACCTATGGACCCCACACTTACATTTTAGTCACTGTGATGATGGGGGCATAGACCCCATTGCCACAATGTTCAAAATGTGCTTCAGCTATGGACCCCACACTTACCTTTTGGTCACTGTGATGATGGGGGTTGGACCCCATTGCCACAGTGGTCATGGTCTGCTTGCATTGTGGAGGCCACACACATTTATGTGTGACACATGTGACGGGGGTCACATTGTATGTTCAAAGTCATGTTCAGTGTTGTAGGCATTTGACACAGTCTACACACGCTTATCATGGTGTTGGGGGGATGTCTTTTTCTTGCATTCCTTAGGTTGTAGTGTGTTGGTTGTGTCATGCATTGTCCATCCTATGAGTGGGGGTGGTGTTGGTGGTAGGCGTCCAGCCCCCCTGAGTAGGGGTGGTAGTAGTGGTAGGCATCCAGCCCCCCCTGGGTAGGGGTGGTGGTAGTGGTAGGCATCCAGCCCCCCCTGAGTAGGGGTGGTGGTAGTGGTAGGCATCCAGCCCCCCCTGAGTAGGGGTGGTGGTAGTGGTAGGCATCCAGCCCCCCATGGGTAGGGGTGGTGGTAGTGGTAGGCATCCAGCCCCCCTGAGTGGGGGTGGTGGTAGTGGTAGGCATCCAGCCCCCCATGGGTAGGGGTGGTGGTAGTGGTAGGCATCCAGCCCCCTGAGTAGGGGTGGTGGTAGTGGTAGGCATCTAGCCCCCCTGAGTAGGGGTGGTGGTAGTGGTAGGCATCCAGCCCCCATGGGTAGGGGTGGTGGTAGTGGTAGGCATCCAGCCCCCCTGAGTGGGGGTGGTGGTAGTGGTAGGCATCGAGCCCCCCATGGGTAGGGGTGGTGGTAGTGGTAGGCATCCAGCCCCCTGAGTAGGGGTGGTGGTAGTGGTAGCCATCTAGCCCCCCCTGAGTAGGGGTGGTAGTAGTGACAGGCATCCAGCCCCCCATGGGTAGGGGTGGTGGTAGTGGTAGGCATCCAGCCCCCCATGGGTAGGGGTGGTGGTAGTGGTAGGCATCCAGCCCCCATGGGTAGGGGTGGTGGTAGTGGTAGGCATCTAGCCCCCCTGAGTAGGGGTGGTAGTAGTGACAGGCATCCAGCCCCCCCTGAGTAGGGGTGGTAGTAGTGGTAGGCATCCAGACCCCCATGGGTAGGGGTGGTGGTAGTGGTAGGCATCCAGCCCCCCCTAAGTAGGGGTGGTAGTTGTGGTAGGCATCCAGCCCCCCATGGGTAGGGGTGGTGGTAGTGGTAGACATCCAGCCCCCCATGGGTAGGGGTGGTGGTAGTGGTAGTGGTAGGCATCCAGCCCCCCCTGAGAAGGGGTGGTGGTAGTGGTAGGCATCCAGCCCCCCCTGAGTAGGGGTGGTAGTAGTGACAGGCATCCAGCCCCCCATGGGTAGGGGTGGTGGTAGTGGTAGGCATCTAGCACCCCCTGAGTAGGGGTGGTAGTAGGGGTAGGCATCCAGCCCCCCCTGAGTAGGGGTGGTGGTAGTGGTAGGCATCCAGCCCCCCATGGGTAGGGGTGGTGGTAGTGGTAGGCATCCAGCACCCCCTGAGTAGGGGTGGTGGTAGTGGTAGGCATCCAGCCCCCCATGGGTAGGGGTGGTGGTAGTGGTAGGCATCCAGCCCCCCTGAGTAGGGGTGGTGGTAGTGGTAGGCATCCAGCCCCCATGGGTAGGGGTGGTGGTAGTGGTAGGCATCCAGCCCCCTGAGTAGGGGTGGTGGTAGTGGTAGGCATATAGCCCCCCCTGAGTAGGGGTGGTAGTAGTGACAGGCATCCAGCCCCCCATGGGTAGGGCTGGTGGTAGTGGTAGGCATCCAGCCCCCCAGGGGTAGGGGTGGTGGTAGTGGTAGGCATCCAGCCCCCCTGAGTAGGGGTGGTGGTAGTAGTAGGCATCCAGCCCCCCCTGAGTAGGGGTGGTGGTAGTGGTAGGCATCCAGCCCCCCATCGGTAGGGGGTTGGTAGTGGTAGGCATCCAGCCCCCCATGGGTAGGGGTGGTGGTAGTGCTAGGCATCTAGCCCCCTGAGTAGGGGTGGTAGTAGTGACAGGCATCCAGCCCACCCTGAGTAGGGGTGGTAGTAGTGACAGGCATCCAGCCCACCATGAGTAGGGGTGGTGGTAGTGGTAGGCATCCAGACCCCCCTGAGTAGGGGTGGTAGTTGTGGTAGGCATCCAGCCCCCCATGGGTAGTGGTGGTGGTAGTGGTAGGCATCCAGCTCCCCATGGGTAGGGGTGGTGGTAGTGGTAGGCATCCAGCCCCCCCTGAGTAGGGGTGGTGGTAGTGGTAGGCATCCAGCCCCCATGGGTAGGGGTGGTGGTAGTGGTAGGCATCCAGCCCCCTGAGTAGGGGTGGTGGTAGTGGTAGGCATCCAGCCCCCATGGGTAGGGGTGGTGGTAGTGGTAGGCATCCAGCCCCCTGAGTAGGGGTGGTGGTAGTGGTAGGCATCCAGCCCCCTGAGTAGGGGTGGTAGTAGTGACAGGCATCCAGCCCCCCATGGGTAGGGGTGGTGGTAGTGGTAGGCATCTAGCCCCCCCTGAGTAGGGGTGGTAGTAGTGGTAGGCATCCAGCCCCCTGAGTAGGGGTGGTGGTTGTGGTAGAGCATCCAGCTCCCCATGGGTAGGGGTGGTGGTAGTGGTGAGCATCCAGCCCCCTGAGTAGGGGTGGTGGTAGTGGTAGGCATCCAGCCCCCCATGGGTAGGGGTGGTGGTAGTGGTAGAGCATCCAGCCCCCTGAGTAGGGGTGGTGGTAGTGGTAGGCATACAGCCCCCATGGGTAGGGGTGGTGGTAGTGGTAGGCATCCAGCCCCCCTGAGTAGGGGTGGTGGTAGTGATAGGCATCTAGCCCCCTGAGTAGGGGTGGTAGTAGTGACAGGCATCCAGCCCCCATGGGTAGGGGTGATGGTAGTGGTAGGCATCCAGCCCCCCATGGGTAGGGGTGGTGGTAGTGGTAGGCATCCAGCCCCCTGATTAGGGTGGTGGTAGTGGTAGGCATCCAGCCCCCCTGAGTAGGGGTGGTAGTAGTGACAGGCATCCAGCCCCCATGGGTAGGGGTGGTGGTAGAGGTAGGCATCTAGCCACCCCTGAGTAGGGGTGGTAGTAGTGGTAGGCATCCAGCCCCCCCTGAGTAGGGGTGGTGGTAGTGGTAGGCATCCAGCCCCCCATGGGTAGGGGTGGTGGTAGTGGTAGGCATCCAGCCCCCCCTGAGTAGGGGTGGTAGTTGTGGTAGGCATCCAGCCCGCCATGGGTAGGGGTGGTGGTAGTGGTAGGCATCCAGCCCCCCATGGGTAGGGGTGGTGGTAGTGGTAGGCATCCAGCCCCCCTGAGTAGGGGTGGTGGTAGTGGTAGGCATCCAGCCCCCCCTGAGTAGGGGTGGTAGTAGTGACAGGCATCCAGCCCCCCATGGGTAGGGTGGGTGGTAGTGGTAGGCATCTAGCCCCCCCTGAGTAGGGGTGGTAGTAGTGGTAGGCATCCAGCCCCCCCTGAGTAGGGGTGGTGGTAGTGGTAGGCATCCAGCCCCCCATGGGTAGGGGTGGTGGTAGTTGTAGGCATCTAGCCCCCCCTGAGTAGGGGTGGTAGTAGTGACAGGCATCCAGGCCCCTTTGTGTGTATGTGGCATTGGTGATAGCCATCCCGCCCCTATGGTGCTGCTGTTGCTGGTGTAAGTAATTTCTGCATCCCTATGTGTGCGTGTTGTCTGTCGGGTACGTGTGGTTTGTTTGTGTGGTGGGTGTCTGACTTACCTTCTGCGCCGTACAGGTCCGTACCAGTTCCGGTAGTAGATGTAGAGTATTGGTAGGATCGGCGCGATGGGATTCATGGTTGGTTCGTCTCGTTCGTCTTTCTCTTTGCTTCGCCTCGTCCTCGTCGCTGGCGTGTTCGTCTCGTAGCCGTGGATCGTCTTGTGGCGCGAATCGGAGCTATGTGCGCCTCTCCCGGATGCTTTGACGTGCCGTGCGTAGCGACGGGTTCGGCACGTCACGGAAGGCGCATCGTACTAGTCCGGCCGGACGGGGCTGCATTTGGGCTTCCGTGCGACTCGATTCTGCGTTTCCGGATCCGCATCGGTCGGAGAACAGGAGCTGTATTGGGTGAGTGCGACTGGGTCGGGATTTTGGCAGTTATGCGCATCGTACTTGCTCGTTCGGACATATGTGCGAATCGGTCGGGAAACACGCATTCGCCTGGTTTTTTTCCCGGGCGAATGGTGTTAGGTGCGCCTCCGACCGGGATCGGAATCGGCTCCTTAGTGTGTCTATGCTTGTTTAATGTATATCTAAGGAGTAGTATAGAGTGTTTACTGGCTGTCTTATTGAGTAGTGGAGCACGCAACTGTGTGTGCAGAACTGCCCTCAGTAGGGCTACACACATATAATGTATTTCTATATCTGAGCATTGTATCAGTAACTGAGTGTGTGTGAGTAGACTATGAGTGAGTGAATGGGTGTGTTACTGACTATTTTAGTAAACAAGTGGTGATGTGATACACTGTTTGAATGAAATTGTGGGCATGTCAGTGTTTGTAAGAACAACTGTCTGCATGTTTGAATGCGATGATCTGTGAGTCACGGTAATTATGCAGTTTTATACGGAAATGTTTACTCACAAAATAGGCCAAAGAAAGTTATGAGAAGCTATCACAAGACCACTTTATCTTTAAAAACAGTCTCCATGGCTATTTCTAATCAGTATGTCTATGGTAGAAAATGTGTTTTGAGACATCTTAGAACATTGAACTGTAGCCACTATTAAAAACAAAAGGACATAAAATACATTAGAGCTTCAGTTTCTTCAGTACTCTTGAGACTTCATGAAAAGATTCTGCAGGTAACATCTGGATATCCAGTTTATTATCATGTTCAACAGGTAGCATAAGTAAAAGATGTAAGGTCATTCCTTTAGTGTTGTGAGCTGCTAATCTAGTTGGTGCTGTTACTACACAGGATAAATTTGATTCTGCAGTTTTGTGTAGATAACTGGTGAGAACTTTAATTAAGAAACATTTTCCTGTTCCAGCTTGACCACTGATGTATAATAGGATAAGTTTAAATGATGAGCATTCACATTGTTTGTTCTCATGTAAAAGTTTATGCTGTATTTTGTCTTTTATTTCTATATAGATTTGTTTCTGCTCAGTGTTTAGTTGTCCTTTAAACTGTATATACATAATGAGTATATACAGTATCTCGTGTTCCATTGCAGTTTCTACTTCATTCATGGCTATTGCTGCTTCATTTTGAAAAATTGGTTGTCCAAGATAATCTGCACTCAATGGTCCTGAACTTTGACTACTTTGTGAACCTCTCTAGATATTTCAGCTGCAATGGTTTGTTCTTTTTTTTCTTTAATTTTTTTTCTTTTTAGTCCTCATTCGCCTTGAAAAAAACAACAAAAGAGAAACGTGCTCCGGGGTCCCCTTTAACACAGCACCAGCCAGAGATCTTTGTTTAGTTTTGAGCCAAGGATGGGTCACTTTACAGGCAACTTCACCTTCCATGGTTGTCTCAGTCTAACACAGCCATCTGTGGAGCAACCACCAGATTAGTGAAGTAATAAAGTATAAAGGCCTAATCATAGGACTGTATCAGCAACGGTTTTTAGCCAGTTTTCATAAGGAACCCAAAACTCATCCCTCTTACTTTCTGTCTCCCTGTCTAGACGGAATATGCATTTTACAGAGATCATCTAGTCCACCTTGGTCAGGGGAACGATTTTTATCCAATTTTTACAAATTTCTTTACGGGCGAGCAACATCAAATAAAAAATTTGCTTTTTGCAATTAATGGAAAAGCTTCATAATCTTCTAAAACCCCCAAAAAGACAAGTTTTTTGCTTACCTGAAGTGTCTCGCCGAGTATCCCAGACATACAATTACTCAAGTCAGTCCAGAAACATTGGATCTCGGGACACTCCAGAGACATGTGGACATCATCCCCCATTTCCTGGCCACATTTAGGACATCTCGGCGTGGCACCATTCCCCAGTTTAGGCAACCTCAGTGGAGTCCAATAGGCCCTGTTGAGACAAAAAATGTGGTCCCTCCTTAAATTTGCAGCGTGCACCGTGGAGTATAGAATGTTACAAGCTACTTGCCATAAATCTTCTAATTGCATCCCCAGCAAGCTCTTTCCCCAAAGGTCTGTTGGGAGTTTAAAATCGCCATCCGACAGGTCTACCAGCAGCCAGTACCATTTTGCCACGTCCTTTGTTCTTGTGGCACTGCCAGTGATTGAAGACTCTAATTCATTTGAGACACCCAAGTCCTCCCCAGCAGAGAGACACCAACTCTTTATTTACAAATATTTTAACCTCGATAGCCTGTTACTGGTAATCTTTTGTCCCGTATTCCAGGAAATCAGACTTCCGTTTTCCACTAGCTGACCCCAACTCAATACCCCTGCTTCCTTTAGTGGAACGGCCAGGCTGTCTTTAGTACACTCTGGAGAGCCAGGGGCATCCCAAATTGGTGCCAGTCCACTGAAGTAGCTGAGTTTTGCCTCTTTTCTTATTTTGTGCCATGTAACTGCAAAACATTGTAAGGTCTTAAGATGCACTTTTTTTTAAAGAATCTGGGGTCTCCAAACTTAAAGATAAAACCTTGTTTACCCCCCTTCGCATCTGATAACATTGCCCTGAAAATTTTCCCGATATCTGATCCATCCGGTTCATTGAAAAGCATCTTCCCACCTTTTAATAAAAAGATCCCATCATAGTAGGACATATCTGGAAACCGCAAACCCCCTTGTCGTTCTTCTGTCTAAGCTTTTTCCATGGAATTCGGACCCCTTTCGAGGCCCAAATAAAGCTACTAATCTTGGCCTGCAGCTTCTTGAACCACTCGTCCTTAAAAGCCAAGGGGATATTTTGAAATAAGAAAGTGAGTTTAGGGAGAATCGTCATCTTTACGAGATTCACTCTTCCAAAGATTGTCAGAGGCAGATGAGATCCACTTAGAAGTTGCTTACTAATTTCCTTGCTGACTTTTTGGAAGTTAGCTTCCGGTATTCTTTCAATAATTTGTACAACTCTAATACCTAAATATCTCATTTCCGTTTCAACACTTTGCTGCTGAGGATTAGTGTTCCAAGCCATTATCACCGTTTTATGCTCGTTCACTTCGTAACCTGAGATACGCCCAAATTGTGAAGATAGCTAATTTACTGGTGGAAGTGAGCTGTGCAAATCGGAGGTATACAATAAAAGGTCATCAGCATATAAACCAACCATTCTCTCCCAACCCCTATACCTTAAAGGAAGTATTCCTTCACGATTTCTAATTTTTACCGCTAATGGTTCGTAATACAGATTAAAAGAAGAGGGGATAGTGGGCATCCCTGTCTGGTTCCCCTTGATATTTTAAAGGACCTTGACAGGTTTCCATTTACCAGGACCTTGGCAGATGGTTTTTTATATATCAGTTCTATGGTTCTGCAAAAGTTTTCACCCAAATTGGTCAGCATTAAAATTTTCTGGAGATAGGGCCAATTTACCCTATCAAAGGCCTTTGTCGCATCTAGAGTAATGACTGCCAGGGGAACTTTATGGGCAGATGCTATTTCAATTGCAGCAATAAGATTATACGTAAGATCCTGGATCCCCCTTCCCCTAACAAAACCCTTCTGATCCTCATGCAGGAGATCCCCACAACCCCATTCAACCTGTCTGCAAGTATTTTTGCGAAGATTTTATAATCGCTGTTTAGTAGCGAAATAGGCCTGTAGGAGTCACAAAGATTGGGAGGTTTGTCTGGTTTAGTGATCAAGGTTACTATGGCCTCATTCCAAGAAGTAGGTATCTCAATTCCTTTCTCGAAAATACCTGCAAACAGTTTTACCATTACTGGTATGAGAAATTTCCCCACTTTTTTAAAGATCTCGGAAGGAAGGCCATCCGGACCTGCTGCTTTGCCTGATTTCCCTGTTATAATTGCCTTCCCAATCTCACTTTCTGTTATAGTACTGTTTATAGCATCTCCGCTAGCTTTGCCAATTAGACGGGGAGCATCCTGACCCAACCAACCTTGCACCTCTTCCTCTGTTGTTACCAGATCCTCATGATACACCTTCTCAAAATGATTCAAAAGGGCCTCTTCTATTCCCTCCCTGGTCCTAAAAGAGCTTCCTGATACCTCACTTTTGACTTCCTTTATAAAACATCTTGCCTGATCGCTCTTCACTTTCCAGGCCAGTAACTTTCCACACCCTTCCCCATATTCGAAGTGTGCAAGTTTGCCTACCTGCCACCTTTTCCCTACTCTTACCTCCACTACCCCTGCAAGATCCAACTTAAGGGCTTGGAGAGAGGTTTGTAGCATCCCTGCAGCTCTGCCCTACTCGCCAATAGCTGTTGTACCAACTACTGTATCTTACCCTCGATTTCAGCAAGCTCAGCTCTATATTTCTTGCTTTTATACGATTGGATGGAGGTTATTTTCTCCCTCAGAAAAGCCTTATAGGTGTCCTAGACAACCCCCAATGGAGCACTCCCCAGATTATCTGCAAAGAACTCCTGGGACTCTAAACCTAACTTCTCCACTACAGCTTCATCCAACAATAGCTTACGATCCATGGTTCATCTTCGAAGGGACTAAAACGAGGGTTACAGCAGAGTGATCTGAAAGGTGTGCTCCTAAATGCTTTACCTCTTGCACCTGGTTCTTTAACTCTTGGTTAATCAGAAAGAAATCAATTCTTGATTGATGACCATATTTTTTATTGTTAAATGTAAAACTCTTCAAACTTCCCATCTTCTCTCTCCATATGTCACACCATCCTAGCGGCTTCATAGAGGTTTTTATCAGAGATTGCATCCTATTATTTGTTGCTGCTCTACTTTTAGATGAACGGTCACGATTTCCATCAAGCACCACATTAAAATCCCCCGCTAAAATAATTGGGTCAGGGAAATTCAGGAGCTCTGTAAGCAAATTACTAAAAGGAGCAGGGTCATCTAAATTCAGACCATAATATCCTACTACAGTATATGTCTGATGGTAACACCGTAGTTTAACAATCACCCATCTGCCTAACTTGTCCACTCTACTATCCTCAATTGTTATGTACGTTTTTTTTTAACCAGGATCACCACCCCTTTTATAGTTAGCTGTTGATCAATGAAAATGATCTCCTGCACCCAGCCTCTAGACTTAAAGGTTTCTCCCATTTCCACATTAGTCAAGTGAGTTTCTTGAAGAATTATAATCTGGGCAGGGGCATCTCTCAGATATTGTAAAATCTTTTCTCTCCTATACTTGAACCTTAGCCCGTTCACGTTCCAGGATCGGATCTTAATCCGCACATTCTGGCCAGTACTCATCTCTTATACCATATATGTACTGAATACCATGGGGAAACCCGAGCACCTAATTGGTCGAAGAGGACATTTTTTTTTATTTTCTCCTACTTCTCCCCACCTAGTGAACCCAACCCTTCCCGTGAACCCTACCCCCCCACCCTGGAGAACCCTCCTTCTACCTCCTTCATGGCTTAACCCTAAGCCTGTGGGGGCCCCCCAGAGTTGCAAGAAAATATAACAACTGAAGTTATGCCGCTAGACCTGTTTACTTCACTTTGTCTACTCGGAAGAAAAAAAAAAGAAGAAAAAAAAAAAGAAAAAAAGGAGACTAGGGTATATAAAGACCCCTAAGAGAGTGAGAAAATATATTAAAAACAAAAAAGGAAAATATGGAATAAAGCCCTCTCTAGATGATCCCGTCTTCAGAAATGGACTTAATGAATTCCTCCGCTTCTCTTACACGTCGAAAATTATGAATCTTATTGTTATGCATCACGCGCAAGCAAGCGGGAAATCTTAGTTGCGCTGTAGCTCCTAGTTTTTTTAAAGGGTCAATCAGTTTGCCTAGCTCCCATTGTTTATTTGCCGTAATTTGGGACATATCCGACCTTATCTCAAAAC